>CM057451.1:89371250-90722500 GCA_016271365.2 Neoceratodus forsteri
TAGAGGTGCATGTCCTGTCCTCCACATGTGTTTTCATCTTGGCATTTGTCAGTGTATCTTGGAAAAATGGTGTCTGTGTGAGTCTATGTGTGTGTGTGTGTGTGTGTGTGTCTCTCACACACATGCATGTCTGTGTTTTTGTGAGTGCATCTCCAGTGAGCACTTGTCTGTGATAACGTGTTTTCTGATTTGCTCAGCACCCCAAAAATGACAGTCTGTTAGTGGAAGTTATAAAGTTACAAACAGTAAAGTGAAATAGAAAAGCAAAATTGTTTGATTAGTCTACAGGCACTTTGAGTATTTATCCTATTTTATTATATTCTGGAGTTGCATATTCATTATATTCCTAGGCGAGTAGGTGGGAAAGTCTGGTGGTTCATTGATGCATTTTGATATTCTTGTGTTTCACAGATGATAAGTTTTGTAACCTAGTACTACCATCTTATGGTTCAGTCCCCCCATCTCTTGATATTAAGTATGGGGATTTTAGGAGAGATCACTTAACTTATAGAAGGCACTGATCTGAGGTAACATGGTGACTTAGTAACCTAGTATTTGATGGCAGATAAGGACCACTAGCCCCACCCAGTCTTCCCTTATTCCCAGCCTGCATCAGTGGTCAATGACCCTACTTGGTCATTGGTTTAGCCCTTACTACCCACCTCTAGGGTTTCTTTGTGCCTATCCCATGCATGTTTGAATCCCTCCACTGTGCTGGCTCCCACTACTTCTTGGTGTAAATTTTGATCTTGCCAGAGTTCCAGAGGACCATTACAAAATTAACTTTTCTTTACGTCTTTCCTACCTCCATCTTTCTGCATATGTTTGTCACTGTTGCAGGGATAGAAGTTGGCAACAGTAGTCCACTGGTCAATTGCAGTCCAAGATTGTATTGGCCCAGTAAAATGTTCATCTAATTAGCCCTGTGCCCTAGTGCTGGAGTAGGAAACATTTCTTTAAGTATAGAAGTTGGCCCATTGGATTTTCTCCATTGGTAGCCCTGCTGGGCAGTTGCTGTAAAACTTAATTTTGACCCACTTTTGGCAAATCTAAGCTTTTTCAGTGATATCCTCAGAACACTATTTGATAGCAAAGAAACAACTTACTAAAACAAACTTTTTGTTCCTGTAGCAGGTAAAAGGTTAACTGTTCAAAGAATTTCAGGGCCCATAAAAGATAAAACCTATTTGTAAGCAGAGCGGTTTGCAAAGTAGCCAAAAGAACAGAAAAAAAATCAATGCAAGCTTTCAAATCGTCACCATTACCATAGTTCTTGATTAAAATCTGGAGACAAAGCAGTCCTGCAGTTAGGGGGCAGTGTTTTGTATCTGAAACCCTGGTTTGAATCCCACACCTGCCACTTTGCTTTGTGCAACCCTGAGCAAGCCATGCAACCTCCCTGTGGTTATGTTCACGGTAAACTCACTCTGTATCTAAGCCATTAGATCTCAGACTTTGTCACAGTCAACCTCCTCCAAGCCATGGAAACTATCTTGAACCTACGCCAGATATTGAAATTATCTTGGGCTTCCCCATAGAAAAATGGCATGCTTTACAATAAAGAGAAACTCATTTTGAGTAGTTCACTCTCATTTTATTCAACTTAGTTTACCCCCCAACTTGTTTCCCCCCAGGCCAACTTAGTTGCTCCACTATTTTGACTTTTAAACTGTCACACCTTGCTGCAATACCTTCATGGGTCGGACTTCTTTCTCTGTCCAGTCCCACTATCGGAAATAACCTTGCTGCCTAAATATGTCTCTCCCTCTCTTACTTTGGTCTTAAGCAACTTCTGAAGTATTCTTTTGGTCCCTCCTGCTATTGCTTATAGTACTGTACCCCTCTGCTTAACCCTTGTATTTGAACTGTTCTGCCACATGTCTAATTGGTCAGTTGTACATCTCATTATTTGTTCATTGTTCCCTTTTTCTTTGCACTTTTGTTCATTTTGTATTGCTTAACTGTTTTGCAGTAACTTTCTGAATTGCATTCACTCCCTACCCTTCCCTGGGTACTCCTGAAGTGAGCCTTGGCTCAGTGTACCTGTTCTTGTCAGCGATTTGGTAGTATATACATATATTCACCTATTATTATCCTCTTTTAGTTTGCCTCATCAATTCACACAAAAATGTAAAACTCAAAAGCTAAATACAGTACTTTTTCAGACTTGCTTGAGCCTCCCCTGGAACAGGTTGGGACATCACCATTTGAGAAACCCAGATCTAATCTGCTTTAATCTCCCTGTGAACGTGAAATGGCAGCGGCATTCTCTTCTGTGTCTCTGATTGTAAATCACTTTGGAACATTGTGTGTATGAAATACACTATTTTAAATTTCATTCCTTTCCTATAATCTATCTACCTCTCCTTCATCATTCCCCTCTGCCCTTCCTTGTGTTATATTTCCCACTGCTTTACCCCCTTCTAACCCTTCCTAGGCATGCCTATAGCACTAGCTGGGTTTAGCGAGTAGAGTTCATACCCTTGGGGTTCTGCTTCTGTGGATATGGCTTGCCTCTCCTTCCCCCACTACCTCTTTTCTCCTCTTCAGTTTTTTTCCTTTCACAATTTCATACCACCCTCTCACTTAGTCCTCTCTTCCCAAACTCCCTTCACGCTTTTCTCCACTTAGTATTCCCACCTTCCATCTACCTGTATTTCTGTCCACCAAACTATCCCTCTCCCCCTTTTACCCTGCCAATCCCTTTAAGCAGTATGCATCCCAGAGGGGTGAAGGCTCATTCGGACTCTCATCCCAGTCCCACTCCCACCTCCCCCATTCCTACAAAGTCATTATATCCAGCCTCCAAGTTTTATAAAAGCAAAATGCATCTGTGTAAGTGTTTTGTGTGCATGTATATGTTTATGAACATGAGTACTGAAGTAAGGATGTATGTATATGAATATATATATGTGTGTGTGTATGTAAAATGGATATATGTTTAGGACTATATCTGATGGCAAGTGCTGCCTGCCTATTACTCAAAATGTTTGGTGTAGCCTAAATGTATAATGTTTTATGTTCAGACTTCACCTTTTGCATAGTTGTAGACTAAGCATTTCTTTTATTTTTATTTTGCATTTGGTGTTCTAGATTGTATCTCCTTTTCCCCTTTCCCCAGGCTGCATCTGGAAATGAGCTATTGCAACACAGTCTGCCTTTTCTGGTGAAACTTTTCAAATAAATAAATAATGTTCCTTCCCTAACAAATTTTCATAGTAAGCATGCTGCATTAAAAGCAGAATAAACTTTCAATACCAGTGCAGGGTTTTGTAGTGCAAGCCTGATGAGTAGTGCACAGAGAGGCTTGCCTTTTTCAATCTGAGTGTGTGTGTGTGTGTGTGTGTGTGTGTGTGTGTGTGTGTGTGTGTGTGTGTGTGTGTGTGTGTGCATGCGTGTGTTATTCATGAGGTGTAATTTAAAATGTAACACTGCTCCAGTTGTGATTTGGGGGAGAAATGCACAAGAAGACCGAAGTGTTAAAATGCACCTCATCCCCAAAGGGGTAAATATGCACTGAATAAAGTGAAAACAAGTAACATGTTTGGAGAAGGACAACCCTGTACCCCTCCCGAAGAGTTTCTGTATTGCGGCAAAGGGATGTGGGGAGTGGGACATTAAATGTTGATTTGTGTGTGGAGGGAGGGGTTGTTGATTCATGTAGTGGAGGATGCAGTTTCCACCTCACCTCACCTCACACTGCAGTTCTACTCCTGCTGAGCAAAACAATTAACTTAAAAAGCCTTTGGGTTCCAGTAGCAAGGAAATGGTTAACTGTTAAAAGAATTTCAGAGCTCATAAACGATGACAGTCCTTTATACACAGAGTAGTATACAAAGTAGCCAATGGAATGGAAAAACTCAATCCAAGGTTTCCTACCATCACCATTACCACAGTTGCTAGTTATGTTTAGGAGGCATGCAGCCATGTAGGTAGGATACAGCATTCAGAACCTGGAGACCTGGGTTTGAATCCCACACCTATCATTTCTTACTGTGTGACCCTGAGCAAGTTGTGTAATCTCCTTGTGCATGTATGCAGTTGGGGAAAATTGATACTTTGTTGATGAAGAAAAAACTCAGATGGCGAGCGTGTGCGTGTGTGCGTGTGTGTGTGTGTGTGTATGTGCAGCAGCTTTTTGTGCTGATGTATTTTACAGTTTGCTCTGCACTCCAAAGATTGACAGTCTTTTAGCGAGAGTTGGAAAGTTACAAACAATAAAAGAAAACATAAATCACTGCCCAATGGCAGCTACTCTGTTTAACATTTTGGGTCACCAGAGAGAATCTCCTTCAGTATATCATTAAATACCTGGAAATATCTGACCATATCATGGCTGCAACTGTAGATATCTTAATTAGATAAAGTATTTGTTAGACCCTCCTAAACCTTTACATGGAAAGGAAATCCAGTGCTTCTCAGAATGCGGTATGTGGAAAAACTGCATTTTCCAGGCTGATTTTGTTGTGAGTGGAGTAAACCATTGCCAAGTGGAGTCTACATGTGACAAAAGTGCAGCCAGTCACTAGCATATTCGGGAGAGCTTTGTGTCTGAGGTGGTACTACTGTACATCTAGTTGCTCTGGTTAAATTGAGTGGCAGACATTTTTATTTTACATAAAAAAGCTATTTTAATTAATTACCATTTTGGCTATTGGTTTTGGGGATGAATAATGTAATATGAAAAGTTTAGCAATGTATAACAACTAGTACATTTACTAACGGTCACATGAATCTGATATTGATATTACAAAGCACAGGTCAGCTCAGTTGCTTGTCATATGGCATGGTAACACTTTTGTGGACACAGTTTAGTTTCATACTGCACCCCCCCATGCCATATGACAAGTAGCTGAGCTGACCATGTGCTTTGTAATATCAGAATCAATTGTCACATGCAGAATCCCCTCAGCAATGGTTTACTCTACTCACTAAAAAAATCAGTCTGGAAAATGCAGTTCTTTCTAAATACACCATTCTGAGAAGCACTGGATTTCCTTTCCATGTAAAGGTTTAGGAGGGTCTAACAAATAGAAACATAGAAACATAGACTTTGATGGCAGATAAGGACCGCTAGGCCCATCTAGTCTGCCCATTTCCCTACCTACAGGATAGGCCGCAGATCCTAGTTAACCAACAGCCTATATCTTCCTGCACCCCACAAGAATTGCCTTATGTCTGTCCCATGCATTCTTGAATTCTCCCACAGTTTTAGACCCCACAACTTCCTCAGGAAGACTGTTCCATGCATCCACTACCCTCTCCGTGAAATAATACTTCCTCACATTGCTCCTGAACCGCCCTCCTTCTATCTTTAAATTGTGTCCCCTTGTTCTTGCAAGTCTCTTTTTCTGAAAGATGCTACCCTCTTGGATTTTGTTGATTCCTTTGAGGTACTTGAAAGTTTCTATCATGTCCCCCCTCTCCCTTCTTTCCTCAAGGGTATACATATTAAGCTCCTTTAGTCTCTCCTCATACGGCTTCTCTTGCAGACCCTGCACCATTTTGTTGCCCTCCTCTGGACTGCCTCTATCCTGTCTATGTCCTTGCAGAGATGGGGTCTCCAGAACTGGACACAGTATTCAGATGGGGTCTCACCAACTGTCTGTACAGAGGGATAACAACTTCCTGTTTTCTGCTGCTGATGCCTCTCCCTATACATCCCAGTATACTCGACCCTCCTACTGCCTTCTCACATTGCTTGTTAACCTTAAGGTCATCTGATATGATTACCCCAGGTCCCTTTCCTGTTTGTTGTTGTTACTACCTCCCACCCATTGTGTATTCTTCCCTGGGTTCTTGTTTCCCAGGTGCATTATTTGCACTTTTTGCATTGAATCCTAGCTGCCATATGTCTGACCATTTCTCCAACCTTGCCAAGTCCCTTTTCATCCTTTCCACGCCTTGCTGTATCAACCCTGTTGCAGATCTTTGTGTCATCTGCAAAAGGCATACTTTCCTTCCAGTCCCTCTGCAATGTCACTGATGAAGACATTAAAAAGGACTGGACCCAATACTGAACCCTGCGGTACCCCACTAGTAACCGCCCTTTCTTCAGAGTGGACTCCATTTACAATTACCTTCTGTGTCCTGGTGTCCAGCCAATGTTTTACCCAGGCTACCACCCTGGGACCCACTCCCAGGCTGGTTAATTTGACTAATAATCTTTTGTGTGGGACTGTGTCAAATGCCTTGCTAAAGTCTAGGTAGGCCATGTCCACAGCCCCTCCCTGGTCTACTACTTTGGTCACCCAGTCAAAGAAATCTATTAGATCTGTCTGACATGACCTCCCTGCGTGAACCCATGCTGCCTTGGATCCTGTGCTCCACTGACCTCTAGGTACTCAACTATTCTTTCCTTCAGAAGTGACTCCATCACTTTCCCTACCACAGAGGTCAGACTGACAGGTCTGTAGTTTCCTGCCTCTGTCTTGGTCCCACTTTGTGAAGGGAATCACATCCGCCTTCCTCCAGTCCTCGGGTACCACACCATCCTCCACGATTTATTAAAAAGAGTAGCCAGTGGTTTCACTAGTTCCTTCCTTAATTCTTTTAGAATTCTGGGTGAATTCCATTAGGACCCATTGTTTGTCCACCTTCAGTTTTAGGAGTTCTTGCAGAACCCTTTCTTCTGTGAAAGGACTGGGATCGACCCCTATCAAAGTGCTTCTGTTAATTGGATTAGGCACTTCCCCTCTCTTTTGTGAATACTGAGCTGAAATATTCATTCAGTATTCCTGCTTTTCACTGTCCCCTCTGCCCACCCACCGTTCATTCTATTCAGCCTCACTATCCTCCCTTTGTCTTTCTACGCCGCTGATGTACCTATAAAAGGTTTTATGCCCTTTTAACTGAGTTGGCTATCTTTTCCTCAGTTTGGGCCTTTGCTATTCTGACCTCCCTCCTGCTTCTTTCTGCCTTAACTGGTACAGCTGTCTGTCCTGCTTCTTCTGTGTTTCCTTATACTTCGGAATGCTATCTTTTTCTTCTGACTTTCACAGCCACCTCTCTTGAGAACCATAGTGGCTTTTTCTTTTGTTTTGATTTGTTTATTTGCTTCACACAAAGGCTTGTTGCCTCTGTGATGGCAGTTTTGATAATTCCCCATTGTTACTCCACACCTCCTTCTAGCCTGTTTGCTAGTGCTTTTCTGAGGCACTTTCCCATCTTGCCAAAGTCAGCCCTCCTAAAGTCCAGTACCCTCACTTTTGTATGGCTTGACTCTGTAGCTGAGTTTAACGTGAACCACACTGTCTGATGGTCACTTGTCCCCAGATGGCAGCCCACTTCTAGATCTGAGATCCTCTCACTGCCCCCATTTGAGAGCTGAGGTCTAAGATTGCTCCCTCATGAGTGGGTTCCAAAACTAGCTGTCTAATGCCTGCCACCTGTAGGGTGTCAAGAATGGCCTGCTCTTGGATGTGGCTGCAGCAAATGTGCTCCAGTTAACATCTGGCATATTCAGGTCTCCCATCAACAGTATCTCCCTTTCTCTGCCATTCTAAGAATGCCTTCCATCATATCCTTGTCCATTACTTCCCCCTGACATGTACTCACCCCTAGCGGATTGTGGTGCCCTTTCCAGTCTCCAAGGTGACCCACAGTGCCTCCTCTCCTCCCTGTTTACTCTTTTGTTCAGTTGCTTTTATCCCTTCCCTTTACATAGAGAGCTACTCCTCCCCCTCTTCTCCCCTGCCTGTCTCTCCTGTAGGTTGTGTACCCTGGTATGTTAACATCCCAGTCATGGTTCTCTGTGTACCATGTTTCTGTGACTGCTACGATATCCAGGCATCCCTCTTCCATCAAGGCCACCAGTTCAGGGAGCTTGTTGCCCAGACTAGGGGCATTGGTACTCATTACCCTCCATTTCCTGATGGTCTTACCCCCTTTTGCCCCATACTTTCTCTAATTAAGATATCTACAGTTGCAGCCATGATATGGTCAGATATTTCCAGATATTTCATGATATACCCAAGGAGATTCTCTGGTAGCCCAAACTGTAGAACAGAGTAGCTGCCATTGGGCAGTGATTTATGTTTTCTTTTATTGTTTGTAACTTTCCAACTCTTGCTAAAAGACTGTCAGCCTTCGGGGTACAGAGTAAACTGTAAAATACATCAGCACAAACAGCTGCTACACATACACACATGCAAGCACGCGCACACACACACACACACACACACACACACACACACACTCACCATCTGATTTTTTTCTTCATCAACAAAAATATCAATTTTCCCCAACTGTATGCATGCACAAGGAGATTACATGACTTGCTCAGGGTCACACAGTAAGAAATGACAGATGTGGTATTCAAAGCCATGTCTCCAGGTTCTGAACCCTGTATCCTACCTACATGGCTACGTTGCCTCCTAAACGTAACTAGTAACTGTGGTAATGGTGATGGTAGGGAACCTTGGATTGAGTTTTTCCATTCTATTGGCTACTTTGTAGATTACTCTGTGTATAAAGGGCTGTCATCTTTTATAAGCTCTGAAATTCTTTGAGTGTCTTATGCCTTAAATGTTTATTCCCTCTAGAAATCGCTGTAGGGTTATTATCTCTTCATGGCTTTCATGGCCACTACACCTTACTCACCCTGCTGTCTTTTACATATTGCTTAACCTGTGGTGCTTATTCCCCTACCCTGTACCATTTAACTGCCCTATTTCATCTTCGTACTCCCTTGCTGCTGCATTCTACTCTTACTGTCTCTTTCCTCTGTCCCCCAACTCTCGTTCCTGCCATAGACTAGCCCTTCAGGGGCTCCCTGCCCCCAGGTGGTAGAAATGCGGATACCCGGTGGTTGTTACTTCCATAGCCACTGCCTGAGACACCTAAACTGGACTCCTTACTAGCGAGGTGTGGCTTTGCCGATACCCAATTGGAATGTGAATGCTTTTCTGCTCTGGCGTCTGATTGGCTTCTGCAGTCTGCTCCTGTGTCTCCCTCAATACTAAGCTAAAGTCTGATTTTCTGTCTAAAGCTTGCATAAAAAAGAGCTGTACTTATTTATTGCCTAACAATTAGGACCTCTATTTTTTCCTGTTTAGAGTGTCAAGAGTTGGGACTGTGTTTGATTACACTCCTTTCTCGATTTCTGTGGTTGGGACAGTCTTTTGGTGTAAAGGAATACCTAACTCTGTTGTCCTGCTGCTTTGGTCCTCCCACTGGTTCAGATGTTCCATTGTCCATGGCCCAGTACTTAATATGGACCCCTTCTTTGATCCCCTGCCAAGGATATGCTCTCCACAGGCTCCCTGCCCATAGGCGTGGGAATCCCGGGCACCTGGTGTTTGACACTGCCTCTACCACTGCCTCAGAACCTAAGCTCGGACTCTCCATTTGCAAAGCATGGCACTAGCATACATCCAATTGGAATGTGAGCATTCTTCAGTGTTGGCTTCTGATTGGTTCCTGCAGTCTGCTTCTGTGTCCATTCTAAACTATGCATAAATCTGATTTCCATGCCAAAATTTGATAAAAAAGAGCTGCAATTACTTTTCTCCTTGACTGTTAAGACCCTTATCCTTCTGTTTAGAGATAGGGATAAGATTTAGGGATACTGTGTGATTACACTACTTTTGAAATTCTGTGCTTGCATCAGCTCCCTACATGAGTAGCCAATCACTTTTCACTACTGAAGTTCCTACTAAGCCTCATCTTATGTCCTCCTTAAATATTACAGAAGCACTCTGAACTGATATGACTGATGTAATATTGAGTACTTACTTGAATTAATTGCATTAATTGTTTTTTACTTGTGTTATTTGGCTCTATTATAAATATCTATGTATGCATTGTATCATTTGACCCAGAGCTAACTAGGTGCATCTTGTAAATGACCTTGCTCAATGATGTTCTCCTGGATAAATAAAGATTTTGATTAATTGATTTCCTTGCTACTGGAACCCAAAGGCTTTTTAAGTTAATTGTTTTGCTCAGCAGCAGTAGAACTGCAGTGTGAGGTGAGATGGAACCTGCATCTTCCCGTCCATGACTCAAGGGGGAAATTGTTTAACCAGGAAAAGCACACTAAGCCAGAACTTGTTTCCAGGTGCAACCTGGGAGCACAAGGAAGTTAAGTGACTTGCTCAGGGTCACACGGTATGCAAGTGGAAGCTGTGGGATTCAAACACAGGTCTGGTCTCCTGGATGTCACCAGATTTGCAGCTCAGAACCTTAGACCACTGCACTATACTGCCTCCTACAACAACTCAACAACCCCTCCCTCCACATACAAATCAACATTTAACATCCCACTCCCCACATCCCTTTGCCGCAATACAGAAACTCTTTGGCAGGGGTTCAGGGTTGTCCTTCTCCACACATGTTACATGTTTTCACTTTATTCAGTGCATGTTTACCCTTTTGGGGATGAGGTGCATTTTGACACTTCAGCCTCCTTGTGCATTTCTCCCCCAAATCACAACTGGAGTAGTGTTACATTTTAAATTAAACCTCATGAATAACACATGCATGCACTCACACACACCATGGAAAAGGCAAGCCTCTCTGTGCACTATTCATTACGCTTGCACTACAAAACCTTGCACTGATATTAGACAGAGAGAAAGTTGATTCTGCTTTTAATGCAGCATGCTTACTATGAAACTCTGTTAGGGAAGGAAATTATTTATTTATTTGAAACGTTTCAGCAGAAAAGGCAGACTGTGTTGCAATAGCTCATTTTCAGATGCAGCCTGGGGGAAAGGGGAACAGGAGATACAATATAGACTACAGATGCAAAATAAAAATATAAAAAAGGCTTAGGGTTTGATATTCAGACTGCGCCAGGTTGTGGTGCAAGCCTAGGCGCAGCACAACTGGGATGCACCAGGCCGGTGACAGGGTGATATTCAATGGTGCTGCGCCATGGCATAGCACCATTGAATATGGCACTGTGGCCACCCACATTGTGCATGGCGCAGTGTCACTGCACCAGCGCAAGTGGCCAGAGAGGAGCAGGGGGATATGCCAGCACAAGTGCCATTGTGCTAAACGCAGCAACCGCGATATCCAGCAGTGGATATGCAAATGGGGCCATAATGCATGCAAGGCACAGATGGGGCCATCTGCATGTCATTATGGCCCCATTTGCATGCAGGTGCGCCGATCCCTGGTGACATGCACCTGGTGCCCTGCCAGGCTGCAGCCGTCAGAGACCGACGCCCCCTGTCCCTCACCGGCAATGCGCTCCAATGTCTAATCACAAGCTGTAACATTAATCAAACTCCCTGGTGGTCCAGTGGACCTATCCTCTTGCCCAATCATGGGCTGTAATATTAAATAAACTCCCTGGTGGTCCAGCGGTACCTGTACCCCCCTCCCAACCCGCCCACCATTCTCACCACCCCGCTCCCCTGGTCAGTGGCAGGTGGCAGCTCCACACCGGCAAGCCACCCAGCTGCCCGCCAACTGACAATGTACAGTACAGCTGTACACCCATTGGTCCACAGCATGGGCCAATGGGCATGCAGAATGTACCATACTACACAGTCCTGATATGTGAATGAATCCATTCACATATTGGAACTGTATAGAACAGTACAGTCTGCATGCCTATTGGCCCACACTGTGGATTAATGGGTGTACAGCCGCACTGTATGCTGTCAGTCATGGGTGGCTGGGCAGCTTATGGGTGGGGAGCTACTGCCCGCTGCTGACCGGGGAGGGGGTGGTGGGAATGGGTGGGCGGGTTGGGAGGGGTAATGGTACCGCTGGACCACCAGGGATTTTATTTAATATTGCAGCCCATGATCAGGCATGGGGATAGTTCAACTGGACCACCAGGGAGTTTATTTAATATTACAGCCCGCGATCAGGCAGGGAGATAGGTCCACTGGACCACCAGGGATTCTTTTATTTAAAACAGCCCAGGATTGGGTGTGGGGGGCACGACACTGATGGACCCTGGCTCTGGAGCTCAGGTGGCCACCACCAGCTGGCAGCTGCCATGTTGCACCCTGCAATATGGCAGCTCACCTATGGGTGGCCAGCTGTTGCTCCATTACCTTTTGGCTCAACTGTGTGCGGCGCAAGTAGGGGTTGCACCTGCATCTGCTCAGCACATCCCGGGCTGAATATTGGGATGTGCAGAATATGCATGGGCATGTCCCCTTACTTGTGCTGCATACATTACTGTTGCACCCTGGTGCATCAGGATTTGTTCAGCGTATGATCCCCTTTTGAACATCGCACTGGAGTGCATCAGTGGGTTGTGCATGGCACAACTCTGTTGTGCCATGCGCAACCCCTTTGAATATTCCACTCTTAGTCTACAAATATGCAAAAGGCTAGGTCTGAACATAAAACATTATACATTTTGGCTATACCAAACATTTTGAGTAACAGGCAGGCAGCACTTGCTATCAGATATGGTCCTAAACATATATCCATTTTACATACACACACACAGTCACACACACATATATATTCATATACACGCACCCTTACTTCAGTACTCATGTTCATAAACATATACATGCACACAAAACACTTACACAGATGCATTTTGCTTTTATAAAACTTAGAAGTTGGATATAATGACTTTGTAGGAATAAGGGGAGGCAGAGTGGGGCTGGGATGAGAGTCCGAATGAGCCTTCACCCCTCTGGGATGCATACTGCATAAAGGGATTGGCAGGGTAAAAGGGGGAGAGGGGTAGTTTGGTGGACAGAAATACAGGTAGATGGAAGGTGGGAATACTAAGCTGAGGAAAGTGTGAAGGGAGTTTGGGAAGAGAGGAGTAAGTGAGTGGGTGGTATGAAATTGTGAAAGGAAAAAAAACTGAAGAGGAGAGGAGAGAAGAGGTATTGGGGGAGGGGAGAGGCAAGCCTTATCCACAGGAGCAGAACCCCAAGGGTATGAACACTACTCAATGAACCCAGCTAGTGCTATAGGCATGCCTAGGGAGGGTTAGAAGGGAATAAAGCAGTGGAAGATAGAACAGAACAAAGGGCAGAGGGGAATAATGAAGGACAGGTAGGTAGATTATAGGAAAGCAATGACATTTAAAATAGTGTATTTCATACACACAATGTTCCAATGTGATTCACAATCAGAGACACAGAAGAGAATGCCGCTGCCATTTCACATTCACAGGGAGATTAAAGCAGTTTAGATCTGGGTGTCTCAAATGATGAAGTCCCAACCTGTTCCAGGGGAGGTTCAAGCAAGTCTGAAAAAGTACTGTATTTAGCTTCTGAGTTTTACATTTTTGTGTGAATTGATGAGGCAAACTAAAAGAGGATAATAGTAGGTGAATATATGTATTTACTTACAAATCGGTGACCAGGACAGGTACACTGAGCCAAGGCTCACTTCAGGAGTACCCAGGGAAGGGTAGGGAGTGAATACAATTCAAAAAGTTACTGCAAAACAGTCAAGCAATACAAAATGAACAAAAGTGCAAAGAAAAAGGGAACAATGAACAAATAATGAGATGTGCAACTGACCAATTAGACATGTGGCAGAACAGTTCAAAGACAAGGTTAAGCAGAGGGGTACAGTACTATGAGCAATAGCAGGAGGGAGCAAAAGAATACCTCAGAAGTTGCTTAAGACCAGAGTAAGAGAGGGAGAGGCATATTTAGGTTGTAAGGTTATTTCCGATAGTGGGACTGGACAGAGAAAGAAGTCTGACCCAAGATGATATTGCAGCAAGGTGTGACAACAGTTTAAAAGCCAAAATAGTGGAGCATCTAGGTTGGCCTGGGGAGGGGACAAAACAAGTTGGGGAGGTAAACTAAGTTGAATAAAATGAGAGTGAACTACTCAAAATGAGTTTCTCCCTGTTGTAAAGTATGCCATTTTTCTATGGGGAATCCCAAGATAATTTCAATATTTGGTGTAGGCTCAAGATAGTTTCCATGGCTTGGAGGAGGTTGACTGTGACAAAGTCTGAGATCTAATGGCTTAGATACAGAGTGAGTTTACTGAGAACTTAACCACAGGGAGGTTGCATGGCTTGCTCAGTGTTGTACAATGCAAAGTGGCAGGTGTGGGATTCAAACCAGGGTTTCAGATTCAAAACACTGCCCCCTAACTATAGGACTGCTTTGTCTCCAGATTTTAATCAAGAACTATGGTAATGGTGATGATTTGAAAGCTTGCATTGATTTTTTTTTCCGTTCTTTTGGCTACTTTGCAAATCACTGTGCTTACAAATAGCTTTTATCTTTTATGGGCCCTGAAATTCTTTGAACAAGTAACCTTTTACCTGCTACAGGAACAATAAGGTTTTTTAGTAAGTTGTTTCTTTGCTATCAAATAGTGTTCTGGGGAAATCACTGAAAAAGCTTAGATTTGCCAAAAGCAGGGTCAAAATTAAGTTTTATAGCAACTGACCAGCAGGGCTACCAATGGAGAAAATCCAATGGCCCAACTTCTATGCTTACTGAAATGCTTCTTCCTCCAGTACTAGAACACAGGGCTAATTAGATGAACATTTTACTGGCCCAATATGATCTTGGACTGCAATCGGCCAGTGGACTACTGTTGCCAACTTCTATCCCTGCAACAGTGGCAAACATATGCATAAAGATGGAGATAGGAAAGACATAAAGAAAAGTTTGTTTTATAATGGTCTTCTGGAACTCTGGCAAGATCAAAATCTACACCAAGAAGTAGTGGAAGCAGGCACAGTTTAGGGATTCAAACATGCATGGGATAGGCACAAGGGAACTCTAGAGGTGGGTAGTAAGGGCTAAAGCCAATGACCAAGTAGGGTCAGCGACCTCTGATGCAGGCAAGGAATAAGGGAAGACTGGATGGGGCTAGTGGTCCTTATCTGCAATCAAATATTAGGTTACTAAGTCACCATGTTACCTCGGATCAGTGCCTTCTATAAGTTAAGTGATCTCTCCTAAGATCACCATACTTGATATTAACAGATGGGGGGACTGAACCATAAGACGTAGTACTAGGTTACAAAACTTATCATCTGTGAAGCACAAGAATATCACAATGCATCAATGAACCACCAGACTTTCCCACCTACTCGCCTTGGAATATAATGAATATGCAACTCCAAAATATAATAAAATAAGATAAATACTCAAAGTGCTTGTAGACTAATCAAACAATTTTTACTTTTCTATTTCACTTTATTGTTTGTAACTTTACAACTACCACTAACAGACTGTCATTCTTGGGGTGCTGAGCAAATCAGAAAACACGTTATCACAGCCAAGTGCTCATTGGAGATGCACTCACAAAAACACAGACATGCGTGTGTGTGAGAGCGAGCGCACACACATACACACACACACACACACACCATTTTTCCAAGATGCACAATTGCCAAGATGAAAACACATGTGGAGGACAGGACGTGCACCTCTAGCAAGCCCTACCTCCCCACCAAAACACAAGCTAAAAATATGTGCTTGCAAACTCCACAAAGAAAGATGCCCCACACCATTTCAGTCAACAATATGTAGTAAGCTTGATAACACTAATAGATTCATAGCATTGTAGTTTGTCTAACAAACACACTACAAATCAGACAAAAGCTGGCTGCCTTTTGCTTAAATTGAAAAGTATCCAAGTCCGTAAATTTTAAAACTTTTTCGGCAGAAATAAGTACCTTGAGGTGATGGTATTGTTACAACAGCTTCCATCATGCCACTGTCAGACAGATGACCCATCAGATCTTCAGAAATCACTCCGGCTGGTCATAAAAATATTAATAAAGCTCTCAAAACTTCTGTGAACCTCTGGTCTTTTGGCTAACTGATTGAGCCTATGCTGTATGAATTCACAGTATGTGACTGTCAGATGGGCTGAGCTCATGCTTTGTAAAAGAGGGCCCTATACTCTCTTATTATACACATAAGAAGGGTCTCATTCATTCAATAGCTGTTATTCTGTCTTATGATATACAAAATTATTAGCATGTGATTTTCTTATACTGTAATGCTGGGCAGGGCATTTTTTTAGGTTTCTGAAAGTGTATAAAAGAGTTCAGAAAGCAATTGAACAGGTACTTCATCTTAAATAGGTACTGCAGAGCATGCTTTGTTGCTTTCTTGAGGTTAGAACCATCTTGAATACTTTCACCACTACCATAAGTGTATATCTAACAGAAATATGTGCTTTTGATAACCAGTTATCTTGTAAGTTATCTTTTTCAAAGGAAATAGAAAAATATATCTAGTTTCTGACATAAAAATACCAAAATTCTGATGCAATCTGTTATAAGTTTAAAAGAAAAAGGTAAGTAGAGAAGTATGTCTGTTTTTTTATTCAGACTTTAGAATTTGAAAAATTCTACTTAGACTAAGGAACCTTGTGAACGCAGCTCCAGCTCTGGACACACACACACACACACAGTTTCTGACTCTGCTTTTAAAAATAGAACTCATTTTCTTTTTCTCATTAAAAATAAACCTCTGCTTATCATAAATATTTAAAATGCAATCTTTTAACAGAATTTTTTTATATAGCAAAGATAAAATATTTTTACAGGAAATGCAGAGAAGATAAAACCCTCTTGAATACTTTTCACCAGAAACATTAGTATATATTTAATAGAAATATGTGCTTTTGATAACAAGACATCTTTTAAATCATCTTTTTTTAAAAGAAATAGAAAAATATATTTAGTTTCTGATCTCAAAATAGAATGCTATTCCATTCTTTTTAAGCTTGAAATAAGGAATTTAGAGAGTAAGTAAGTATGCATGTTTTTAAATCAGACTTTGGCATTTGAAGCAGTCTACTTAGACTACAAACCCTTGACGCATCAGCTTCAACACTGGACACACACACACACACACACATGCATGGGCATGTACACACACACACACACATGCTCTACTTTTAAAGTTAGAACTCATTTTCTTTTTCTCATTAAAAATAAACCTCTGCTTATCATAAATATTTAAAATGCATTCTTTTAACTGAATTTTTTTATACAGCAAAGCTAAAATGTTTTTACAGGAAACACATGGAGGTTAAAACCCTCTTAAATACTTTTACCAGTAACATTAGTATATATTTAATAGAAATATGTGCTTTTGATAACAAGATATCTTGTAAATTATCTTTTTCAAAGGAAATAAAAAAAATGTATTTACTTTCTGATCTCAAAATATCAGAATACTGTTCCATTATTTTTAAGCTTGAAAAACAGAATTTAGAGAATATGTATGTATGTTTTTAAATCAGACTTTAGCATTTGAAGCAGTCTACTTAGACTACGAACCCTTGAAACATCAGCTTCAACACTGGACACACACACACATACACATAGTTTCTGTCTCTGCTTTTAAAGTTAGAACTCATTTTCTTTTTCTAATTAAAAATAAACCTCTGCTTATCATACATATTTAAAAAGCATTCTTTTAACAGCAATTTTTTACATAGTAAAAATAAAATGTTGTTACAGGAAACACATGGAGGTTAAAACCCTCTTAAATACTTTTACCAGTAACATTAATATATATTTAATAGAAATATGTGCTTTTCATAAGGAGTGATCTTACAGATAATCTTTTTCAAAGGAAACAGAGAAACTATTTAGTTTCTGACATCAAAATACCAGAATTCTAATGCATTGTGTTTTAAGCTTAAGAGTAAAAGTATGTAGCGTCTATGTCTGCTTTTTAATCAGACTTTAGAATTTGAAGCATTCTACTTAGAAGAAGCACCCCTTGTAAAATAAGCTTTAGCACTAGACACACAAACACACACACACACACACATTCTACTTTTAAAGCTGGAACTCATTTTCCTTTTCTCATTAAAAATAAATCTCTGCTTGTCAGAAATATTTAAAATGCATTCTTTTAACAGAAATTTTTTTATATAGCAAAGACAAAATGTTCTTACCGGAAAGCAGAGATGATAAAACCCTCTTGAATACCTTTTACCAGTAACATTAGTATATATTTAATATAAATATGTGCTTTTGATAACAAGACATCTTTTAAATAATCTTTTTTCAAAAGAAATAGAAAAATATATTTAGTTTCTGATCTCAAAATAGAATGCTATTCCATTCTTTTTAAGCTTGAAATAAGGAATTTAGAGAGTAAGTAAGTATGCATGTTTTTAAATCAGACTTTGGCATTTGAAGCAGTCTACTTAGACTACAAACCCTTGAAGCATCAGCTTCAACACTGGACACACACACACACACACACATACACACACATACGCATGGGCATGTACACACACACACACACACACACACACACACATATGCTCTACTTTTAAAGTTAGAACTCATTTTCTTTTTCTCATTAAAAATAAGCTTCTGCTTATCATAAATATTTAAAATGCATTCTTTTAACTGAATTTTTTTATATAGCAAAGATAAAATGTTTTTACAAGAAATGTGGAGAGAGTAAACCCCTCTTGAATACTTTTCACCAGTAACATTAGTATATATTTAATAGAAATATGTGCTATTGATAACAAGATATCTTGTAAATTATCTTTTTAAAGGAAATAAAAAAAATTTATTTACTTTCTGATCTCAAAATATCAGAATACTGTTCCATTATTTTTAAGCTTGAAAAACAGAATTTAGAGAATATGTATGTATGTTTTTTAAATCAGACTTTAGCATTTGAAGCAGTCTACTTAGACTACGGACCCTTGAAACATCAGCTTCAACACTGGACACACACACACACACACACACAGTTTCTGTCTCTGCTTTTAAAGTTAGAACTCATTTTCTTTTTCTAATCAAAAATAAACCTCTGCTTATCATACATATTTAAAAAGCATTCTTTTAACAGCAATTTTTTACATAGTAAAAATAAAATGTTGTTACAGGAAACACATGGAGGTTAAAACCCTCTTAAATAATTTTACCAGTAACATTAATATATACAGTATTTAATAGAAATATGTGCTTTTCATAAGGAGTGATCTTGCAGATAATCTTTTTCAAAGGAAACAGAGAAACTATTTAGTTTCTGACATCAAAATACCAGAATTCTAATGCATTGTGTTTTAAGCTTAAGAGTAAAAGTATGTAGCGTCTATGTCTGCTTTTAATCAGACTTTAGAATTTGAAGCATTCTACTTAGAAGAAGCACCCCTTGTAAAATAAGCTTTAGCACTAGACACACAAACACACAAACACACACACAAACACACACACACACACACACACACAATCTACTTTTAAAGTTGGAACTCATTTTCTTTTTCTCATTAAAAATAAATCTCTGCTTGTCAGAAATATTTAAAATGCATTCTTTTAACAGAAATGTTTTATATAGTAAAGATAAAATGTTCTTACAGGAAAGCAGAGATGATAAAACCCTCTTGAATACCTTTTACCAGTAACATTAGTATATATTTAATAGAAATATGTGCTTTTGATAACAAGACATCTTTTAAATTATCTTTTTTCAAAAGAAATAGAAAAACATATTTAGTTTCTGATCTCAAAATAGAATGCTATTCCATTCTTCTTAAGCTTGAAATAAGGAATTTAGAGAGTAAGTAAGTATGCATGTTTTTAAATCAGACTTTGGCATTTGAAGCAGTCTACTTAGAGTACAAACCTTTGAAACATCAGCTTCAACACTGGACACACACACACACACACACACACACATATGCATGGGCATGTACACACACACACACACACACACATATATGCTCTACTTTTAAAGTTAGAACTCATTTTCTTTTTCTCATTAAAAAATAAATCTCTGTTTTTTCATAAATACTTAAATGCATTGTATTAAAATAATGTTCTTACATAATAAAGATAAAATTAAATCCCTTGAGTAAAAAGGCACACTGCCGTTATCTCTCAGTTCAATCGGGGGAGGCTGAGGGAGTGTAAGGTAGGTGATAGAGCAAGGTAGGTGTTGGGATAAGGTGGGAAGAGGGAAGGGACTAGTGTTCCTGCTAGGTCTCTGCTTTTCATAAATATTTACATGCACTGTATTAAAATAACTTTCTTACATAATAAAGATAAAATGTTCTTACAGCACACTGTCCTCTGAACTTCTAAGCACATTTCACCAAAAAAAAAAAAATCCCTGAGTAAAAAGGCACCCGGCAGTTATTCCATAGACCAACGGGGGAGGTTGAAGAAGGGCAAGGTAGGTGATGGGTGCAAGGTAGGTGATGATGGGGCATGGTGAGAGGAGGGGAGGGGAGAGAGAGACTCTGGTTCAAGCTAGGTAATAGGGTGCAAGATTGGTGGTGGGACAAAGTGGGAGGAGGTGAGAGACTTGGTCTTGAGCTATGACAGGGTGATAGAGGTTCAAGTGGACAGACACAGGTTCAAGCCAGGATGGTGTTGCACCAGTTCAAGGGGATGGAGGAGGAACTCAGTTTCAAGCTAGGATGGAGTGGGAGAGATTTGATTCAGGACAGTGTCACACTGGTTTGAGTGGATGAAAGAGGGACTCTGGCTGAGCTAGGATGGTATCACAGAGGCCGGAGGGGATGGAGGGAGGAGGGAATTGGGTTCAAGCTAGGATGGTGTCATTGACATTTGAGGAGATGGAGGAGGGACTCAGGTTTGAGCTAGGATGGGGTGGTTGTGGTTCAAAGGGATAGAAGAGGGACTTGGGTTCAAGCTAGGATGGTGTTGCTGAGGTTCACAGAGGAATGGGGATGGAGGAGGAAGGAGGAGGAAGGACATAGGGGCGTAGAATGTTAATGATGTGTCATTTCTGGGTTTGAGAAAATGTAATTTCCTGTGTTTCGTTTCACCGTCCATATGAGATAAAAAGGCCCCAATCCCATGATTAGATGCATCAGTCTGCACCAGGAAAGAGTGTTTAAAATCAGTGATATGCAATATGGGGTATAAACTTAGTTTGGCCTTCAGAGTACAAAATGCCTCTTCACAACCAGATATCCATTGTACCTTCTCAGGTTTCAATTTCTTGGTCAACTCAGTTAAAGGGCTAGCAATCTCTGAAAAATTTGGGATAAACCTTCTATAGTAGCCTACAAGGCCCAGAAAAGCACTAACATGCTTCTTCATCTGGGCCATTTGCTACAAGCTATAGTATCATTTTTACTAACATCAGGTTTCACCTTTCTATTTCCTATCAAGAACCCTAAATATCTCATTTCCTGCATAGCAAGAGAGCATTTAGCAGGATTTATGGTTAAGACAGCTGTTGTTATGGCAGTAAGTACTTCCCATAGGTGTATCAGATGGTCATTCCAGGAGGGGCTGAAGAAGAAGAAGAAGAAGAAGAAGAAGAATCAGCATTTATATAGCGCTTTTCATACATCCAAAGCGCTTTTACAAGCAATGCTAGACTGGTAGTGAAGTGACTGAATGTGTGGTGGCGGCCATATCGCACATCATCACCCACACACAGCCTGAAGATGATGACATCATCTAAATATGCTGCAGTACATGCTGTATGAGGTCATAAAATCTGGTCCATACATCTTTGAAAAGTGGCTGGAGCCCCATGAAGGCCAAAAGGCATTGTAGTGAATTGAAAAAGGCCAAGAGATGTACTGAAAGCAGTCTTTTCCTGTGATTCCAAATTCAATGGAATCTGCCAATATCTTCTAGATAGATCTAGGGTACTTTTGTACTGTGCATTTCCCAGCCGATCAATTATATCATCAATACGAGGCATGGGGTATCCATCAAATTTAGATACAGCATTCAATTTGTGAAAATCAAGACATATGTGCACACCCCCTTCTTTTTGATTAACCACGACCATGGGAAAGCTCCAGGCACTTTTAGAAGCTTGTATCACTCCCAACTGCATCATTTTTTTAATTTCATCCACTACCCTTTCTTGCACACTTTTCGGCAAGGGCTTCTGTCTGATAGAAGTTACCTGGGTAACTTTAATATGATGTTATATACCCGAAACCCTACATGGGGTTGCCATAAAGGAATGATGAAAAGAGGCCATGGCTTCATCTAACTCCCTTCGTTGATCGGGGCGCAAATCAGGGTTGATATTGACATCTTTATATTCACCCTTATTGTCTAATCTGTCATAAGCAATCTCCATCTCATTGCTCTCTACTACAGGGTAGACATACAAGGAGTGCTGGGATCTATCATGCCATTTCTTTAGCAAATTTGTGTGATATATCCTTTGTTTACTTAGTTTGTCAAGAAGTGCAATCTCATAGTTGACTGACCCTACCCTTCTGGTTATTGTATAAAGACCTTGCCATTTCATCAGAAGTTTATTTTTGGTACAAGGTAACAGAAGCAAAACTCTTTCCCCTGGCTGAAATGATTTAGCTCCAAAGCCTAGATAATAAGTCTCTTTTTGGTACTGTTGTTGTTTCAACCCATGCTGGTGTGCTTTGTTAACATACTGTATTAGCTTCTTCCGTAAATTAGTAACATACTCCAGAGATGACATGGGTACAGTAGTATGTTTCTCATCCTCCCATTTCTCTTTTAACATATCCAGCAAACCTCTGGGATTTTTACCAAAGAGCATCTCAAAAGGGGAAAACCCTGTGGATGCTTGGGGCACATCTCTATATGTGAACACAAGGTAAGGGTGATACTGGTCCCAATGTTTACCTTCATCCTGGGTGAATTTTTTGCAAAATCCGTTTTAAGGTCTGGATGAATCACTCAATCAGCCCATCCATTTGCAGATGATAAAGTGAGGTATGGATTGCATGTATACCCAGGAACTGATACAGACGTTTTAACAATTGTGAACAAACGTTGCTACCGTGATCCATAAGAATCTCCCTTGGAATTCTATCCTACTAATGATTTTGATGAATTCATCAGCTATTTTCACAGATGTAGTGGTCTGCAAGGGGATTGCTTCAGGATATTTCATTGTATAATCACATACAACTAAAATAAAGCTTCTCCTTTTTGCACTTTTGGGACGAGGACCAACCACATCTATTGCTATATGCTGGAAAGGTGTGGAAAACAGGGGCAGGGGCTGTAAGGGCACCTTATCTTTTCTGGATATGAGTGCTACTCTCTGGCAATATACACAGGTTTTGCAATACTCGGTTACCTGTTTGTGTATCCCTGGCCAATAAAAGTGGTACAACAATCTATTCAAGGTCTATTCCACCCCTTGGTGACCAGCTAAAGGGACATCATGGGCTATATATAGGAGATGGTCCCTATAAGACTCTGGAACCATAAGTTGTGCTACCACCTCCCCAATAGTTGGCTTAACACACTCCCTCTATAATGATCCCTTTTGCAGTACATATTTAGGCCCGGTCTTCTCGTCAATCCCTCCACACCTGAAAGAAAAAAGGTTTTAATAATACATCCTTTAATTGTTCTTCCCCCAAATCCTCTTCGGGTTTGTCCTTTTTAATGCTAATATCCTTGTTCATGAGAGTTCATATGGGCCTGTTTCCATTTCTCTTTATCTAGTTGCTTTTCTCACCTGGATTTTCATGATCTACCCGGTGGTCCACACATATATCATCCTCAAAAGGGAACAACTGATGTAACTCCATATTCTGTTTGCATCATGCCTTAGTGGTAACAGTACCCACATGAGTAGCTTCAGCCAATGAAGTTGCAAAGTCTGGATGGTCACGGCCAATTATTACAGGCACAGGAAGATGTGGAACCAGTCCTACAGGTATTTGTTGAGCAGTCCCCTGTATTTGTATTTCCAGAGTTTGCAATGGGTAATAGTTGGTATCTCAATGTATACAGCTAACCCCCATGGTCACTTTACTGTCTATAGCATCGGGGATCAGACTAGACTTCACCAATGTGTGATGACTTCTGGAGTTGACAAAGCCAGCCATCTCTTTTCAATTCACTATGACAGGGGTAATATATTGTCCCCAATTGTGTAGGTGCTGTCTTTTTCTTGGGGCAGAAATGGGCAATATGACCTTTCCCTTGACAAATATGGCAAATAATTTCTGGGTTATATGGTCAGTCAGTTTTTTAATAGCTTTTACACCCCCAACAGTAGCATTATTTGAAGGAGTATAGGTTCTTACCATGGGAGGAGCTGTACTGGAACCTGTGTGTCCTTTCTGTTGATGAGGTCTCGCTGCTAGGCAGTCTCCTGCAAGGCTGACAGCTTTCACGGCTGTCTCTGGGCGATGTTCCTTAACCCACACTTGGACATCTTGGGGTAGGATCCTTATGAATTGTTTCAGAACAAAGGCCTCCATCATCTGTTCCTTAGTACTAGTCCCTGGTTGGAGCCATTTTCCACATAAATCCTTCAATCTTGTATATGCTTCTTGAGGTGTGTCTGTTGTCTGAAACTTCAGAGTCCTGAACCACTGACAGTATGTTTCTAGACAAATATCATAGTGTTTCAAGATGGCTTCTTTTACAGCATCATAATTGTCACTCAAACCACTGTCAATGTGTCCATAAGCCAAGTGGGCTTTACTGGTAAGGTATGGGGCAAGTCGAATAACCCATTGATTTCTGGGCCAATTACAAACCCAGGCAATGCATTCAAAAGTTGTAATATAAGTTTCAGTGTCATCAGTCTCACATAATTTAGTCAATTTAATGTTCTTTGGGCCATCAACAGCAGCGGGGGGGGTGACCTGTACCCAGGGCCTGGATAGCTTTCAAAGTGTCTGCCCACCTGGCTTCATTTCTATGATGATCCTGTTCCCTCTGTTTCTCCAGGGCAACTTGCTGCATACAGAACCATTGCAGCAACTCTTGTGTGTCTCCTGCTGGGGAGTTTATCACATTCTCCTCCTCCTCTTCCTCTTCCTCTTCCTCCTCATAGCCTCCAGCAAGAGACTCACAAGAATTGCTGCAATGGCTCTGTATGCAGCAGGTTGCCCTGGAGAAACAGAGAGAATGGAATCATAAGAGGAATGAAGCCAGGGATTAGGTCTGAATTGAGGCTTCACTCTTTGGGGGCATGGGTTTGAATCCACCACTGCCACCATGTGTGAAGGTGTGGGATTAAGGAGGACACCAACAACAGCAGGTTTCAAATGTAGCAAAGTATGTTTATTCCTTTGCAGGCACAAAGAAAAATAAACAAGGCTTACTGTTCCTCAAATAAATGAAACAGAAGAGAATATAAAGGCATAACCAACATTCAACAACACTAGAAAACAGCTAGTGTTACTGCTGGTAGGACAGAATATGACTAGTCCCTACAGCAACTGTCTAAACAATGAAGCAGCTCTCCTTTTATACCTTGACTGAACATGTGATGAGGGTTGCTCCACCCCTTTTCAATTCCAAAAGACAAAAAAAATTATACAATGATTTATTGCATAAAATGTTCCTTATTCCCATTTTGCCACTATTTCTATCCATATGGCATTAGAAGAACCTAATAAAATTGTTCCTATCCAAAAATTAGAGTAAGTCCCCTTACAGACTCTGCCCTCTTGAATACTTGGGCCCAGATATTCAAACTGTGCTCAAAATGAGCGCAACAGCAGAAGCAAGCACAAATCAGTTGCGCAAATGCGCAACAGGTGCGATATTCAAACATGGAGCAGAACAAATTGCGCAAGCAACCAACGTCTGAATATCGCACATACTGCGCCATAGCGCAACCAGGAAGGAGAAGCTGAGCCGAAATGTTGCGCTATGGCGCAACCAGGGCAGCCCAGCTGAGCATTCCAGAGGTGCCATAGCACAAGCAGAGCCCCCCCAGAGCAATGGAACTGCACATCCGGGGATGCAGGCTGGGGCCCACTGCCAGCCATGCGACACATGGGCACAGGAACACACTGCAGAACCCACACCACACCTGCACACCCCAAGCACAGCATCACTGGGGGTGGGACGGATGATCTACTTGCCCATGGGGACAAGCCAACAAAGCATAGCAGAGCCATGACACCCCAGCACAACCACTGGCAGGCTGAGAGTGCCACACACAGGGGGTTGACAACCACAGTGCACATCAGCCCCGTGCAGCACAACACACCTGCACTGTGACCCCAAGACACCACCTATGTGCAGTGACTGGCACTGCAGGAAACCATGCATCCCCCAGCACACGTCAACCCCTGTAGCACAGAAGCCTACAAGCCAGACACACCCTGTGCACCCAACAGTGGGTGGCAGCAGGCAAAGACCAACGAAAGTCACTGCCATGCTGGAGATACCTCCCATGCACACACGCACACACACACACACATATACCCAGGACCATACCAGCCCAGATGGCATGTACACCCTGCAACTGAGCACCCATAGGCAGCTGCAAATCAGAGACCAACACATTATTCGTATAAAATATAAATGTATTTTAACAAAACAAACATTAACAAGAACAATTACAACTATTTACAAGGGGGGATGGGTACAAGGTAGGGTTGGTCAAGGGGTAGGGATGACAAACTTGGAGAGGGAAGGCAGGGTGGTAGGGAAGGGAGAAGCGGGAAGGGAAGATAGGTCATGGGCCAGCTGGCCAGCCATCCTCCTGCTGGTGTCTTGCAGTTCCCTGCCACCTCCTCTGCAGGCCATGGCAGTGTATTGAGTGCAGGATGTCGGTGTTCTGGGCCACAAGCTGTCGGATGGCCCTGACATCCCTCGCCAGCCGATGGAGAACCTCGAGGCCTAGGAAAATGGGAACACAGTCAATGGCTGTGACTGACCACAACCCTGAACACCACCCAACCTGCAAGCCATATAGCCCAATGTCCCGCACCTGTGATGGCAAGCACCCACCCACAGTGAACATGCACATGGCCATCACAAACAGGCGGCACCAGCTATGTGCACCACTGCACACACACACACTGCCCATGTCCATCACAGCACAAACAAGACTGGCAAGTGACGTGGCAATGTGGTGCGATGCCAGTTACACAGCTATGTGCCCAGTGCATGCATGGACCACCAGTGATGCATACACAGATGTGCTGTGAAACTGGACAGTGATGCATGTCACCTGTGTCATGCCTACAGACATAGATACATAGCCAGTGTCGGCAGATAAGGGCCTATGGCCCACACAGTCTGTCCATTTCAGCCTGTAAGTTACTTTGTTTACCTAGAAGTCTGTTGCCCCTTATCCCTGACCTCAAGAATTCCGTTATGTCTATCCCGTGCAGTCTGAAATCCCATGAGTGTGTCAGCCCCCACTACTCCCTCTGGCAGGGTGTTCCACTTGTACACCACCCATTCTGTGAAGAAAGTCTTGCTCATGTTTCCTCTGAATCGTCCTCCCTCCAACAGCATCCCATGCCCTCTAGTCCTGGAACATCTTTTGCACTTCAAAATAGTGTTTCCCTGCACCCTGTTCCACCCTGTAAGATACTTGTATGTCTCTATCATATCCCCTCTCTCTCTCCTCTCCTCCAGGGAGTACAGGTTCAGTTCCTTCAACCTGTCTCCATAGGAGCTGTGATGCAAGCCATGCACCATCTTTGTTGCTCTCCTCTGAACCTTCTCTGCCCACTCTACATCCTTACGTAGGTATGGTCTCCAGAAATGTACACTGCACTGCAGGTGGGGCCTCACTAGTGTCTTGTGTAGTGGAATTATGACCTCCCCTTTCCTGCATGTTTGTATTGTGCAGGGCTACTGCCCCCCCCCAGCATGCAATAGAATCCATGAAGTCATGATACTGGCTCTGTTGCTGGCACTGCTGCTGCTGGTGGGGTCCAACCCCTGCTGGCACCGGGTCCCTGGCACGGCCCTCATCACTGTTGCCCCACATCCTCACATCCCGGCCTGTGGGAGACATATGTTGAGACAAACATCAGTGTGACTCAAAAGCAGACTGCCCCCTGCCCCAGTGACAGTGCCTGCCCACACAGCCATACCCATTCATCTCACAGCTGCACACACTGACACAGCCAACCGTGGCCGAGCCATCACCTATGCACAGCCACCAAAACTCACACACACCCCTACAGATAATACAGGTGCATAGATGGCACTCCTACCTGGCCTAGGCACCATGCTCCACCTGGCACATGAACGCAGCCACGTTAAAAGCTCTGGCTCCCTCCAGCGGAGGTCACTGTACCGGTGCCGGCACTGCTCAGCAGACCGGCACTGTCCAGTGACCCCCACCAGGTCAGTGGCCGCCGCTGCCACACCTCAGTCCTGCACTGGTGAGGGGCACCTCACCATAAAGGCCATCATAGTGTGGCTCAACTAGGGCCACCAGGTTGGCCACTTCAAGCTGGCTCCAGGACACCGCCCTCCTTCTAGCCATGGCACCAACTTTACAGCAGGCAATATGGCGCCCAGCTGCACCGTAGCCCCACGTGGAGATGTTGTGCAATAGACTACCACAGGCTCCAATCGCGCTGTTTGAACAGTGCCGTCACTTCACATAGCGCTGTCACCAGACAGCGCAATAGGGACGTACACATGGCAGGCGAACAGTGCCAGGGGGCAAAGGTCATACACAAGGTCATGGGCAATGACGCAAGGCTACGCACAGTGCCATCTGATGTATAGGCATCCTGTGCGACTGACCAGCTGTGTACCAGTGCCACAGTGGAGTATTGCGCAGTAGTGCCACAGCGCCATGTAGTGCCCATTGCTGTAGCGCCACTGGCACAATGGTGGCCATGGCCTGAATTGCCGATCGCGCTCAGCACGTCAGCAGTGTGACAGATGCCTGCGTAAGCTATCTGGGCATGCGCAATGCAGTGTACCACACAGGCACAGATCTGCGCCATTGGCTGAGCCGGCTCTTCCGTATTGCGCAAAGTGCAGATTCGCGATATTCAGCCAACACATGCAAATCATCTGATCAGCCATTCAAGGGTGCAGTGGCGCAATTTGCATGTCATTATAGTTGCTCCACTCCTAATTTGCATGTATTGCACTATAAATGTGCGACATTGGGCTGCGTTGGCCAGATTCGGTTACTGCAGGTGAGAGGTGAGTTGCATGCTGTGTGATGTTCAGGACGATGGTCATGGGAAAATGCTGTAGACTGCACAGTGACAGGTGTCCACTTCCCCCCATACAGATCGCCATGACCGAGCAGAGCCAATGTGAGGGTGAGGACGGTGGGCGTAGGAGGAGGCCCAACTTTACAGCAGCAGAGACGGAGGCTCTCTTCCAGGCCTACCTGGATGAGGAGCCAGTGCTGAGTGGATGGAGGGGCACCCCTCAGTCCCATGCGGCTGCATGGGAGGGGGTAGCTCAGGCCGTTAACCTGCATGGAAGCCACCAGCGCTCCGTGCAGAAATGCAAGAAAAAGATGGGGACAGACCGCAAGGAGGTTGAAGGAGAAGGTGGCAGCCTTCAGGGTGGCATGTGCTGGCACTGGCGGGGGCCTGCCAGTGGTGTTGCAGCTGACCCCAACTGAGGAGACACTGGTCGCAGCCATGCAGCCGAGCGCCATTGAGGGCGTACCAGGTGGAGGATTCCAGACAGGTGGAAGCCCATCACTGCACAGTATGACATGGTGGTGGTGTTTGGGGGGAGCGGTAGTTCACATGCACTCACATGTACTCTCTTTCTGTTACAGATCCTGTTCGTCTTCAGGAGATGGTGGTGGTGGGTCCAAACAGTGATGCTGACCTGCTGGACATGGAGGAGGGTCCATCCACCTCCACCACCAGCCAGCAGGCACTGCAGCAGCATGCACGCTGGGCCGCAAACTCTGGTGTCAGTGATACGGGTGCGGGGGGTGCACAGCCTGTGTCTCTGCAGTCTGGCATGCAAGCATGCCAGCACGCTGTGACCATGGCAGTAGCACGTACCTGCACCATTGATGATAGAAGGCCTGCAATGGGCAGTGATGGTTGTGTGTCCCATGACAGACACGGCAGGCCAGCACATGCCCCTGGGCCTGTCTGGTTCCAACTTGTGTACCAGCATGCTGGCACGGTCCCAGGCTGTGCCTGTCAGCACCGTGGGGCAGCACCGGTGGCTGTGCAGGTGTCTGGCACTGTTGCCAGCACAGCGGTGGAATGAGTGGACCCGGGGGCACAGAGGTTGGAGGGGCAGCAGCAGCAGTCACCCACCAGGTCTGGGGGTACAGTGTCAAGCAGTGGCACATGTCCGCCGCCCTTTGATCCACCCATTCCTGGTCCTGGTGAACAGTGCCCACCCTCAAGGGGTGTTGTGGATCAGGACCGTCCACACCCTGGGGTTCAGGATGCCATTGGGGCACAGTACCCATTGGACGAGCACACCCACCTGCTGCAGGAATCAGTACAGCTGCAGAGGCGGGTAGCAAGGTCCGTGGAAGCACTGTCTGTGTCCGTGGAGCGGCACAGCAGGGAGTGTGCTCGGGACCGAGCCGAGCTGGTCTGTATGCACACGGATGTGACTGCTGCCATTGACAGGCTGACCCAGGCAGTGGTCTCTGTCGTGGGACGCATTGGGCACACAGTCAGGTGCCCTGTACCACACCCACACAGTGCATTCTCCACTCCCCGTTCCCGGCATCATGCGACACCAGGCCTGTCAATGCCGGGTTCTGCTGTGGGCATCCCGAGCACCCCTGGTGCAGGTTTGTTCAGCATGCTGCAGACCCCTGTGCAGGCAAGGTCGCGTTCACGCAGTGGGACCCCTGGTGGTGCAACAGTGCCACCCCATGTGGCTCCTGCTCAGCCTGCCCATGCTGTTGGGTCACAGCGGGGCTGCCCATGCATCTGCGGTGGCCGTGGGACAGTGCTACATGACTGAGCTGTCTCCTAGTGCGGGCCCTGTCTGGTGCTGCCATGTGTGCAATGTGTGTCATGGTGGGCAGTGCACTGCTGGGTGCTCTGCTCACCACGCTGACACACGGACCACCTGCACACCCTCCCAACTGCTGTCCACAGGTGTGTGTGCATGATGATGCCTGCATTGCACTGTACACCAAGGTGCAAGGATGCCCAGCATCTGACACACATACTTGGACAGTACGGGTGGTGGGGGTGGTCGGTGGTGCTGTGTGTTAGCAATGTCGGTTCTGCAGTGCTGTGCATCTGCCCATGTACGCTCTGTGCCTGGTGTGTGTGTGTCCATATGAGTGCTCACCCCTCCCTGATGGTGTGTCTGTATGCCTGGACCATTCCACTCCCCTGACCGTCATGCACCCCTGGTGTGTTCCCCTGTGTGCCTGTGGTTTGCGCATGGACAGTGTTGGTTGCACATGTCCCCTTGACTTACCTGTGTTATGCATAGTGCTCCTCTGTGATGGTGTCCCGGTGCAGCTGGTCCTGCCAGATCAGTCGGGGGTCCCTCCGTCCTGGGGGGCTGCTCATCACCATCATCACCGGCGCCACTGGTGTCCCCATCGCTGTCCCCCTGTTCTACCTGTATGGCTATCCCATGGTCTTTGGCCATGTTGTGCAGGATGCAACAGGCCAAGAATATCCCACAGGCCTTTTGGGGGCTGTACTGTAGGGCACCGCCGGAGGTGTCAGGGCATCGGAAGCGTGCCTTGAGCATCCCAAACACCCACTCTATGATGTTGCGTGTTGCGGCATGTGCCTCATTATAGCATAGCTGCGCTGGGGTCATGGGGCGCCGGTACGGTGTGAGCAGCCAGGGATGGAGTGGGTATCTGCAGTCACCTGTGTGGAGATAGTGGAGATCAGTGTCATGTTCAGGTCCATATTGGCCATCTCCCTGTGTGCCACTACCATGGCACCTGTGGCATTCCCACCCTTGCCCAGAGTTTGCATTCCATACATGTGTACTCACCCAGTAGATGTCCTGTGGGGATGTCCCCACTCTCGAATCGATGGCACAGTGCAGACTGATACCATATGAAGGCATCATGTGCTCCACCAGGGTGTGTGGCACAGACATTGATTATGCACCCAGTGACATCACACACCACCTGGCAGTTGACACTAGGGAATCCCTTTCTGTTCCGATATGCGTGGCCATCAGGGCCAGGTGGCGTGCGGATGGCCACATGGGTGCAGTCTATGGCCCCTAGCATGCCAGGCATACGTGCTACCCTGTGGAACTCCTGCATGTTTGCTGTACGCTCTGCCGCGGTGCTGGGGAAATGGATGTACTCCACAGCATGTGGCAGCAGTACGCTGAGGAATTGGGTGAGGATGCGTGATGTGGCCGACTGTGTGATGCCTGTGGTGTCCCCTGTCAGCCTCTGGAAGGTGCCCGTGGCGAGCAGGCACATGCAGGCTGTCACCTTGGTCTCCACCGACAGAGCGTGACTCCGTCATGAGGGTGCCTGCATCACATCACTGCACAGCTCACAGAGCCATCTCAGTATTGCCCTGTTCAGGCGGTACCGGCCTACGATCTCTACATCTGTGTACAGCTCAAAGCTGATGCAGGCACAGTACCGCCTGTCGGGGGCATACCGCCGATGGGCCTTTCCACGGCCACGTCCCCCTGCAGCATGCATTCTCACCCCCCTCATTACAGCTTCCATGTAGAATCTGGCACTGTCCATCTCCCTGGCTTCTGACCCCCGCCTGCTGATGTTGCTGTGTTACCCCCACTGTCCTGACTGCTACTTCCACTGTACCGGGCACCCCCCGCTGGCCTCTACAGACTACGGGACACACTTTCCTTGCCTGCCCTTTGCTGTCTGTCTGTCTGTCTCTGTCTCTCTCTCTCTGTCTCTCTCTCTCTCTCCCACTTGGCAGCCTGGTAGCGTTCTTGCGCCGCTTCCTTCAGCCTTTTTATTTTGGCTCATTTCCGCTAGTGCACAATTTCCGACTGTGCCGCTATTGCGCATCGCGCAAGTCTTTGAATATCGCATTGCTGTCTTTATGCATGGATCCACCCCCTTCGGTTTTGCATGCCTTCATTTTCATTGCGCTGTTGCTCAGCATGTTTTCGCGGGCGCAACTGCCTCCTGAATATCGCTAAATGGTGCAGTTTTGGACTTGCGCATGTGCAACCCTGTTGCGCACGGCACAACCCTTTTGAATATCTGGGCCTTGGTCTATAAGAGTAAATGAAAATGGACCAGCGGACTCTACAGAACCGGACAACAGACTGCCTCAAAACCTAAAATGCTATATGGCAAAAAGCCCTGTTTGTCATGCAGGTAATAGAACAAACTTTGAAGGCTGAAATAATAAATGATAATTAGAGGCAAAGGAGAGCAATTGAAACTGTTTAACATGTTTCAACGTTGCAGCCTGAAGTGTATGGCTGCGGTAGTGTGCAGTCGTTCTACCTTCTCAGCTTAAATAACAAAAATAAGAAAAACTCGCCATAACTTTCTATGCAAACTCCTCATCTCGAATATACAGTATATGTCTAACAGAACTAATTCTTTGCATGCGAGGAGGAGGATTTTACAAGATATGAAGGTATGCAAGTAAACAGCATTCCACAAATGATATTCTTCATTGTGAGCTGTTTTCCAAGTTGCCGGCTTACTAATATTCGAGTGGACAGACGCTTGCTGTGAGCATTCGAGCAGCAATGCTCCTTCATAGAAAATGAAGGGGGGTTCAAAACAGACCAAGAAAACACACTACAGGAAATTTCTTTCTGCAACTCACTTCCCTCTCATGGCAGCACCTACTCCTAGTCCTATTAACTAAAGAAAAATGAGTAACACTCCTGACCTTACGCCAGTTACGTTATGCCAAGTTTAAACTAGGTAATAATAAGGGTTTACTGCAAAACAACGTAAACTAAATGAAGAAGGTATTGATTACTCTACGCTGTCTCTAAATGGCACCAATAGCAATAGGCTAGAGACAGGCAACACAGGGCTCACATACAGCGAAGGAAAGAAAATACAGGATAGGAGGAGACTCATATACAGGTGGCCTACCTGTACATGTGGTATCAAAAGCATAAGAAAAGAAATAAGAATCGGATAGTGCTGTTGCAACAGACTTCTGACATAGAGACAAAAAGAGAAATGTCTCTATGTGACATCTGTGTCACACTCCATACCATTTAGTCAATTCTTACGACTTAAAAGGAATTGTAGTGAGGAGACTACATTCCAAATACAAACATTTAGCAAAAGAGATTGAAGAAAAACCTAGAGTTTCCTTTAGGAGAGCAAAACTTATAAAATATTTAATAATACACAGTAAGTATGAAAAAGAAAAGAAGTATTTTGCAAGATACAAATTTACACAAGTAAACAGCATTCCGCAAACAATATTCTCCATTGTGAACTGTTTTGCAAGCCACCAGCTTACCAATATTCGAGCGGACAGACGCTCGCTCCAAGCATTCGAGCAGCAATGCTCCTTCATAGAAAACGAGGGGGGTGGGTTTCAAAGCAGACCAAGAAAACACACTACAGGAGATTTCTTTCTTTCTGCAACCCACTTCCCTCTCACGGCAGCACCTACTCCTAGTCCTGTTGAGTAAAGAAAAATGAGTAACACTCTTGACCTTACACCAGTTACGTTATGCTGTGTTTAAACTAGGTAATAAAAAGAGCTTACTGCAAAACAACGTCAACCAAATAAAGAAGGTCTTGATTACTCTACGCTGTCTCTAAAGGGCACCAATAGCCATAGGCTAGAGACAGGCAACACAGGGCTCGCATAGAGTGAAGGAAAGAAAACAGGGGCTAGGAGAAGACTCATATACAGGTGGCCTACCTGTACATGTGGTAGCAAAAGCATAAGAAAATAAATAAGAATGGGATAGTGCTGTTGCAACAGACTTCTGACACAGAGACAGAAAGAGAAATATCCCCGTATGTGACGCTTATGTCACACTCAATACCATTTAGTTAGTTCTTATGACTTAAAAGGAATTGTAGTGAGGAGATTACATTCCAATTACAAAAATTTAACAAAAGAGATTGGAGAAAAATCTACAGTTTCCTTTAGGACAGCAAAAAATATAAAGGATTTAACAGAACACAGTAAGTATGAAAAAGAAAAGGAGATGACAAATCAATGGTTACCCCCTCCCCCATGCGGGTTTAAGAAATGCAGGAAATGTAATATTTGTTCACATGCTCTAGAAAGCACTGAGTTCATCCATCTGGTGAATACACAAAAATATAGAAACAATGAATGTATTACCTGCAGTACTACATACCTAGTTTATTGTCTCATATGTCCTTGCGACATGTTATATGTAGGGATGACAGAAAGACAACTAAGAAAAGAGGATCCAAGAACATATTCGTAACATTATAAATAGGTCTTTAAATAGCCCAGTAGCTGTGCATTTTGAACTGGCACATAATAGAGATCCGGCTGGCCTACAAATTGTAGGGTTGGAATGTGTAAAGAAAAAGAAGAAAAAATGTAGAGTTGTGCCATCCCTAAAAATTAAGCTTCAACAAAGAGAATGTTTTTGGATATGGAAATTAAAAAGTATGAAACCAATGGGTCTTAATAATGTCCTAGATTTAAAGCCATATCTAAAATAAAAGAAAATATGATAGATTTGGACGTATGAAAACAGCCTTTTGATAGTCAGTAGATATAAATTCAAATAGAGTAATTTTGTACAGAATGATGTACAATCCCCATTAAGTTCATCAGAATGATAACAACATATTAAACAAGGGATCTATATAAATATATCATTTTCTAAATCAGACACACACACATAAAGCTCTCCTTATTTGCGGTTCTTTATTTATAATTTATATTTTATTTGGTTTTATTTTATTTTTATATTTTAGCCATAGGTTAGCTGACAATACAATAAGCAAAGTTTTAAACGGAATGGAGACTTACAAATGAATGAGAACACATAAAAGTTGGTGTCATGTCTACATGAAGATTTTTTTTTGTCTCTTTAAAGTCATTTTTAACACGGCAATGAAAATAGCCTAGCAATCGTATGCTCTAAAGTGCATAATAGAAATCATAATTTGGATTTCGATGCCTTATAAATGTGAACAACTAAAAGATACATGGTCTAGGCAGCATGAGAAGCTCGGCATTGAAAGGCTATTTTTAATAGCCTCATGTATATCTCAGCATGGAAAACATTTAATGAAGGCCTTTTAATTGAATAAGAATGCCTTATAAATAATCGCACTAATATGCCAAGGCTATGGGGTCTTTATAGGAGAGTTACATTTTTAATTTGTTTTTGAATATAAAACAGAGACCTTATGCAAAACAAGCACACGATAAGAATTACATGCACTAATTTTTTTTTCATAAGATGATTTTGTTAAAGGCGATGAAATATGTACAGTTTTTGTGGTCTTCATGTGGTAATGATTGCCCTTGAATATTTCTCAGTTTGTGTGTCCATATGAAAACTACCATTTTTATCTCAGTAAAGTTATCTTGATGTGGTAATGAAAAGAGTATAGTAATCGTATGCTTAAAGTGCACAGTATAAATTGCAATTTACAGTTTTGTACTGCAGAATAAATTAACAGTTATAAGCTGCATAGTCCTGTCAATTTAAGAAGCCTGAAATTAAGAGGCCATTTATAATAGTTGCACATATATTAAATATTGTAAAAATAAATGAGGGCTTCAAATTGAATAAGAAGACCCTGCAAATAATTGATTGAATATACAAAGGCTATGCTGTTTATTTAGGGGACTCTGGTTTTTAATTTATTTTGGAATATAAACTAGAGACCCAAGGTAAAATGAACAATGTTAATTTGGCATGATTCTGCAGTCTCTGGCTAGTACTTTCATTATCTCAGCTAATACAGCATGATTCTGTAGGTACTTTAACTAATTCAGCTGGGCTTCTTTTGTCTTAAGTGCAGTTGTACTTTATTAGTAAATAATACCTGCTTGTACCTTAATTCCAAAGTCAGAGTTGATACTGTTATAGTGCTAATTTGGCAGGATTCTGCAGTCTCCGGCTGCTACTTTAATTAACTCAGCTGGGCTTCTTTTATCTTAAGTGCAGTTGCACTTTATTAGCAATTGTTACCTGCTTGTACCTTAATTCCAAAGTCAGAGTTCATACTGTTAGTGCCGTTTTCACTCATTTCAATTCTCTGCTTGCACCATGGTGCATAGAAGGGTCCCCTAGAGGTCCAGAGGGCAACGGAGAGATCACTGTCCCTCACCCCCAGAACAACTGAAGCAGAAAGCTCTGCTTGCACCATGGCACATAGGAGGGTAACCTAGAGGCCCAGATGGCAACAGAGAAGTCACCCTCCCCTACCCCAGAAGAACTGAAGCAGAAAGCTCTGCTCACACTATGGCGCATAGGAGGGTCACCCAGAGGTCCAGAGGGCATCAGAGAGGTTGCCATCCCCCAACCCCAGAACAACTGAAGCAGAAAAGTATGCACTTGGCTCAATTTGTGGAAGCCCCGGGCGGTCCAAGGACCCATCAAGGCAGCTGACTGGGCCAAGTGGCTTGGCACCATTTTTATCTTTTGAATTTCAGAGTGCGCAGCAGGACTACCTGTCGGCGTATATGTGGAGATAGTCTCTCACTCATTCAGCACAATGCTAATACAGCATGATTCTGCAGTCTCTGGCTGGTACTTTCATTATCTCAGCTAATTTGGCATGATTCTGCAGTCTCCGGCAGGTACTTTAACTAATTCAGCTGGGCTTCTTTTCTCTTAAGTGCAGTTGTACTTTATTAGTAAATAATACCTGCTTGTACCTTAATTCCAAAGTCAGAGTTCATACTGTTAGTGCTGTTTTCACTCATTTCAGTTGTAAGTAATTTAAACTGTAGTACGGCTACTTTAAGTGCATATTGACTTCAATTTACTTGCTAGCCTGCTCTTAGAATCACAAGCAACTATTCAGGTTTTAAACTAAGAAGCAGCAGTGCTGGAGGAACCTCGCATGTAGGCCCATATGCCCGCCCCAATTGGCCGTCCATTCTAGAGTGTTAGAACCCTCTCCCAATAGAGCTGTATGTGTATATATAATCCTACCTCCTTTCCTGTTCCCCACAGCTCTGCTAACACCACGGCATGTAGGAGAGTCCCCTAGAGGTCCAGAGGGCTACATAGAAGTCACCCTCCCCCACACCCGGAACAACTGAAGCAGAAAGGTACAGACTTGGCACGATTCGTGGAAGCCCCGAGTAGACCAAGGCCCCATCAAGGTGGCTGGCTGGGCCAAGTGTCTGCCCCGCTGATGCTGTGCATCAGTTCCCACCTCCGCCCCCACCACTCTTGGTGGATGCACCCTTATATAGAGGGAACGATGGCTTTTTAACCAATTAGCCAAGTTCTCCATCTGCAGCCTATACAAATGCACCACTAGAGGCAGCTCTAACACCAACTGCTGAGATCAGAGAGAATCTTTCTCTCTCTCTCTCTCTCTTAAAGGGGCAGCCAAAAATTGAAGCCATGATGTATCTTAGACCTGCAGCAAAAAAATATTCTTGGCATGTTTATCTACTGGATCTAATAACCCTTCCCCATCTGGCCGAAATCACAGATGGCACAACAACTAAACCCTCGCCTGGAGACATGCCTCCACTTAATAGTGCCTTACATTACAACTACGAGACAGTGGAGCATCAGGCTATTGTATCAAGGTTCTTCTGGAGGTTTACTCTCCATGCCAGAATGGCACGTCTGCCTCCGGCAATGCCAGAGGTTGCCTTGGCCCTGATGTGCGTATCGCCCATAAAAAAAACTCTCTCGAAACCACAGCATCACAAAGCAAAGACAGACCAGAATCATAAAAAAATGGAGGAAACACTACCTCTCCAGGATAGTCATCATCCTCCTACTGATCTCAGGGAACATACATCCCAACCCTGGTCCCAATGGCAATAGTAACCCCCCATCCTACAGATGCCTCAAAATTGCATCAATCAATATAGGGAGTTTTCTACCAAAACTTCCCCAATTCCAGGCCTGAGTTACAGTCCATCAACCAGACATCATCACGCTCATGGAAATGTGGCTTTCACAAAAAACTGCTGATTCCTGTGTCTTGCTAGAAGGCTACACCACCTGCCGGCAAAATAGATTAAACAAATGAGGGGGTGGGTGTCTGGTCTATCTCTGTAACAAAATAAGTGCCCAGATTATGCCAAATAGTGGTAACACAAAAGATGCCCAATTTCTTACCATCAAGCTATCAATCAGCCGGCAAGGTAAAACAATGTCCTCTACTACAGTCTACATACCCCCCCGGTAAACAAGCACTAGGGCTTGACCTATTCTTTAACCACTATAGCAAGCTCAACAAGTACTGGGAGCAGATCATTGTAGGGGACTTTAACACAAACTGGCTAGCACAGGATACTGTTAACATTAGGGACAAAATCCATGGCCTCTATCTTACGCAGATGGTTACACAGGCAACAAGGTGGAACTACTGCACCGGCACAAGCACGTTTATCTTTTTTTTTCTGAACTCTGTTTTTCTCTCACACCACTAAACTCTCTCCAGCAACCCTACCTTGCCACACTCTCTATCTCCCTGCATGGCTCTACTGTGTCCACCTCCACTATTCCCCGGCACTGGGCATCTCCCCCAGGTCTAACCTCTGGAGAAGGGCTGCCCCCGCCAAGGGTGCTCTTTCTATTAGGGTCAAGACACCGGGCTGGAGAGGGGAGGAAAGCAGAGAGGACTTCAGGCCCGACTACGGGAGTGTGGAATGCGGAGGGAAGGTGCCTTTGCCTATCAGCGGTGAGGTTTTTTTTTCTATTTTTTCTACATTTCTTTGGAGCCGTAGCTCCACCCCTGGTGTACACTCTGCAATGCTACATTCAGCTCACCCCCAGCCTCCACCAGAGGGCGCTCATTGAGTGAACTACAGCCCTAACCCACCCCGGGAAGAGAGAGAGCTGTCCTTCAGACGCTCAATCTCTTCCTGCCCCCGCCGACCCCCAGCCACCCGGTGCCATTCCCGAACCTGGGTCGCCGGTGTGGCACAAGGTGTGGTGTCCAGCACCTCAACCCTCAGTGCTATCAGGCCAACACAAGCATGCTTATCGACTGGCTTCTTGTAACCAATCCCGAGCATATCAAAAGTGTCTCTGTCCTGCCCAACACCTTAAGGGGTCACTCGCCAGTAGTCTGCACCTGGACAAACAAGGGCCCTGAAGACGCCCCCGGAGCAACCCTCTGCAGCTCACTAAAAGCCGGTACCTCAAAAAGGGACAAGTGAACAATTTTAATAAATACCTGAAGAATGCAGACTGGTCCCCCTTAGATGGCTGTAACAATGCCAATAAAGCTCTAGATTACTTCATAACTATAGTCAGCAATGCATGCGACCTATTTGCCCTGGTCAGAACTATTAAAATAAAAGGGGCCATTAACCCCTGGCTCACAGGACCATTCATTGCTCAGATGAAACAACGTGACAATCTCTGGCATATTGCCAGAGAGACAGGCAGGCAAACTGACATCACTGCCTATAAAATGGGTAGGAATAAATGCACCAGGATAGTAAGACAGGCCAAAGCTTCCTATTACAAAGAGCAGCTGGAGAAAACCTGGGGTAATGGCAGAGAGTTTTGGAAAAACATTAGGTCTCTCTCTGGTAAAGAATCTAGAGCTCCACTGGATCTTATAGTCACTCCATCTGGCGCATTACAGCAACCTCTAGACCTGGCTAATGCCTTTAACAAGGTCTTCACAGACCTCAGCTCTATACTCCTCCCTGAATTTCTCCAGTCCTCACGTGCCATGGATCCCATAGACCTAAACCCACCACGACCACGTAGAAATGGTCAACCACCTTTTACCTTTAGGCAAATCATGAGGCCACAGACCATTAAATATGTTAAAAGGATTCTAAACAAAACCAGGATCGGTAGTGACTCACTAGACATGAAACTGCTTGTGCTCACCCTGGAAGAACTTGCTGCTCCACTAACCAAACTATTCAACACCTCCTTGTGAACTGGAATCTTCCCAGACACGTGGAGGACTGCCCTGGTCACCCCTGTGTTTAAGAGTGGTGACAGAACTGATATGGGGAACTATCACCCTATCTCAATACTACCCCCTCTCTCAAAAGCACTGGAAAGGGTCATCTCTGATAAGCTCACTGAACATCTAAACAAGTACAATCTGCTTTTCCCTCAGCAGCATGGTTTTTGTTGCAAGCATAGCACCATCACTGCCCTTATCGACTTTACCTCCCATGCCTATGAAGACCTTGATTCAGAAAAATGGTGGGGTCTGTATTTATAGACCTCACTAAAGCCTTCAACACTGTTAACCACCAAATCCTGCTAAGACACCTATGGACCCTGGAACTGTCAGTAGATACCATCTCCTGGTTCAACAGCTACCTATCATGCAGGATGCAGAGGGTCAGGTTAGGGGGTGTAACCTCCATCCCAGAAAGGTAACCCTAGTGGTCCCACAGAGCTCAATCTTAGGGCCACTTCTCTTCAGTCTCTTCATAAATTTCCTTCCCAAAGCTTGTCCTGCTAAAATGCTACTGCATGCAGATGATGCAGTGATCTCAGTTCCAGACAGCAACGCTTGTGAAATCTCTAAAAACCTACAGAGTAGCTTTGCCATGCTTGAGGCGTGGTTCTCCCAAAACCAACTCCCTCTGAACTATAAAAAAACTAAAACTATGCCCCTAATCTTGTCACATTCCAAAAAGAATGTTGAACCCTTGACTCTCTATGGCCAAAAAGGGGATAGCATTGAACAAGTCTCCACCTTCAAATATCTTGGAGTACATATTGATGATACACTTTCCTTTGTGCACCATATAGACCATGTAGTCAAAACTGGTAATATTAAGCTAGGCATCCTCTATAGGCATGGGCAAGCCATGACTCACCAAGCTCTTAAACTAGTTACTCAAAACTCTATACTAGCATCGACTATGCACTAGTCATTTACAGTGCTGCCATTGACTCAGCCTTAAAAAGAGTTAAATTACTAGCCAACAAGACCTGCCGTCTGGTCCTTGGTGCCAACCAGCATACCCATGCTTGTACCCTTTACTCCTCTACAGGTTGGCTCCAGCTCCACCTCAGGACAAAGTATCAGGCTTGCATTATGGGTAAAAAAGCCCTACTAGGTCACATGTCTGACTCTACTGCTGCATTGTTCCAGCAATACCTCTCCTCGAAGGTCACTAGAGGAATGGCTAAGGGAGTGTTCCATGTCCCATTTAAAAGAACATGCTTTGCTCGCTGGTCACTCCTACCATGGCCCCACTTGGTTTAACGAACTCCCTATTACCACACTGGAGCACACAAATATTGACCCCTTTAAAAGAGACCTGCTAACCCTTTTGGCCCAAAATAACCAATGTGACTGCAACCACTAAATGCAGGTGGCCATCACCACCATGATCTATTCCCCCCTCCTCCCACTTCCCCATCTCTCCTGCCCCCTCCCTGACAAAGCCCCTGGGTGGCTGTCCCCCTCTCCTGCACTACCTCTCACCTCTTTCCTACCTATGACAAAGCCTCCTTAGGCTACTCCTCCCTAACTTTTGGCTTGATTCCTTGAGGCCTTCTCATGGACTCAACAATATAGTGAACTGTATGTCAAAATGCACTTCCAGTAGCTGTACAACATAGTCAATGCAATAGTCTACTTGCCTGCTTGTACAGTCCATCAGTATTCTGTCTTCCGACAATGCCCATCAAACTACCTCTGTAATTTTCTCTCTTGTCCTATTGTAATGGAACCTTGTAATTATTTGTTTGTCTACCTGACATGGAACCTTTGTAAAAGAACCTGTTGGCTCAAAGGTGTTAATTTGCAACCAAAATAAATAAATAAAACATAAAATGAGCGCTAGAGGCATTAATGAAAGTTATTGAGGCAACTTTGTAAAAAACGGTGAAATATATACAGTTTTTGTTGTACTCATGTGGTAATGGCTGTTCCTTAATCCCTTTTAGTTACATTTATATGAGAAAAAATGAACTATATTGAGTGCCTGGTTGCTGCCATTAAGCATGCAAATTTGCAAGAAGCGAGTGAGAAACAAGTAACGAAAGACAAATGGATTCAGCATTTCCTGTTGAAAGGGATGTTAAAGGAGAAGATTGAAAGACCCAGAACACACTAATGAACTTATCTGAGCTGTGAAGTGTTCTATGGACTACTGTCAGTTTATATATCTTGTTGGGGAAAATTGCTTCCCAAAGTGAATAGCAAGAATGGGTTATGATTATGCATTTGTAATTTTTTTAAATGTGTAAAAAAAATCCCTCTCTCTCTCTCTCTCTCTCTCTCTCTCTCTCTCTCTCTATATATATATATATATATATATACATGTACATATTACAAAAACGGTCTATATATTTAAAATGGATAAAAACAGCATAAGATATTTTATGAAAAATCAATGGATAAATCATTTGTGCTTAACAGATTACTAGCAGGCTGAGCTACTTTAGTATTATGGGTATTGACGTAAGCTGTATTTGAATAATTAAATAAAATGTAATTGTTAATGCACGTGCACTTTGGGTATTTAAGAACACTTGGGGTCTGGATTCTACACCCCCTTAGGAAGCCAGTGAGGCGAAGCGCAGGGGATAGTGGTGGCTGGTGCAGTAGACCAGGTAGGTTGTTTGTGATTGAAATTTGTAAAAATCGTTACATATTTTTGGGTAGCAAAGTTTAAACACTTTATTCAAAACACTTTAAAACAGCACTTTTTGGAAAAGCACTATTTGTAACCAACCAAATGCTGCATATATGACTGAAATAAATCCAAAGGTTACAGTGCATTGTAATGTCTGTGTTGCTTTTTGTTTTGATTAGAACTACTTTATAGCTACTTTACATCCTACCCTATTTGCTCACCATTATTCGAATAGCATCATATAGGATTTTATTTATAGAGTCACTAGGCTGTGACTCTATTTTTGGTTTGTGAAAACCTGTAATATTGGTACAGAGCAGGTTCTTTTTTTGGTTTTTAATGTTCAAGTTCAAGTTTATTACAGGAAAGCTCCATTGAGCAAGCTCATTCACAAGGAGGTCCTGGTTGCATGGTTACAACAAATACACAATGCAGGCAATACCATAACAATACATAAATGGTGTACAAGGTCCTACAAGGTATATGGGTAAACAAACCTAAGTGAAAACAAAAACAACAAAAAAACTTAGTACAAGTTGTTAAGGAAGTATGTAAATTCCAATTACAGGCAGAGGAGTGAAGACAAAGATTTTTAGAGTGAGGGTATAATAAAAAATTCTGGATTCAGCACTTATAAAAGCCTCATCCCAAAATAGGGAGGCTCTATTAAAACCTAGGGTAAGAATAATGAGGACAACAGAGGGGTCAACTTTGTCACTAAATTTAATTGTTTGGAGGGAAACTTGGCAACATTGTGACGTGATTTTGGCCCATACTTCTAAGTGACCAGGCCTTGGCAAACACTTAGGGATGAGACTAAGAGTCTCATTCAAAAGAGAGAACAATCTCAGACATGAGTTATTCCATAGTCAGTTTTTTCAAAAACAAGACAACAAATAGAACATGGATACCAGTGAAACCAGAGGGATGTACAGATGTAACAACCATAATGTGTGCACACACTGACAACAGGGGGAAACATTTACTGCACCCACAAGCAATAGAATTTTGTTTTTTAGAATCATTTTTATTGTTTAAGCCTGATGACATAAATATGTTAGATTAACAATAACCCATAAACAATAGAATTGTCTTTATTAGGCAAGTCCTTTAATGCATTACACCATACATTGTATACGCACTATGGTGTGATTGTAACAAATTGTATGTAGGAAGAACTATGTGGCCTCTTAAGGTAAGAATATTGGAACATGTAAGGGACATTAGGAACATTGACATCAACAGTCATGTAGCAACACACTTCATGGAATGTCACAATTGTGATCCCAGATTCTGGAGATTTACTGGCCTTCAGCAGGTAAAGATAGGCAGGAGGGGTGGTGACAGACTCAACAAACTCTCACAAATGGAATTACTGGAAATTATAAAAAGGTTCTCAGAAATGCTGCTGTCAGATTGGTTGTCAGCATTCAGAGACCCCTACATTAATCTTCAATTAACATACTTGTACAGCCCGGCTACCTGAGCACTGATATAAATATAAAGTTCCTACCTCATCTGTATTCTATTTCTCAAACTCACGTCCTCCATGACAGTAAATGTGTAGCACTGCCACCATGGTCCAAATAAAAATAACTCTCTAAGTAACAAAACAATCCAATAAAATATTTTTTTTCAAAGATTTTGTACTTTCTCTATTTGTTTTGTCACGAAGTTATACAATGGGAGTTGTAATGCTGGTAGCCGAGATCAGCGTATATGAATGGGCAAAGGTCCTCAGTGTCACTTTACAACCCTATTCCATCACTTTACTAGGAGGTCAGGTCACAACTCATCCAAAAATCATAGAAACACCAAAAATCATGGACTGTGTTATTTTGGCAGCAAACAGAAAGGGGTACCACCCTCACAACAGCTTGCTCTTACGGCAGTTTCTAACCGGCACTTGCTCCCGCTCTGCAGTTATCTATTCTAAATAGCAACTAGAGCTGTTTCAGCACTGTCTTTAGGACTGTCCTGCTGGATCGGGAGTCAGTGCCGGATTCACTTTTTTTTTTAATTGACCGTTTTGCAGAGGGAGACTGCATGCCATTTTGTTCAATTACCATTTTGCCCCTCTAGCTGGTACTTTATTCACACTGAATTCAAGGTCAAAATATACCTTTCACTGCCAGCATCGCTATGCCACCACGCCTCCCATCTGATTTTCTGACATCTTTCCACAGTATCGGAAACTGAGTCAGCTAGCCTCTGCATTTACCCACATGATCTTCAGACCTCATACATCAGAGGGAGAAAAATAAACTGTGCACACCACTGTTTTATATTCATTGCTATACCTGTCTACAGTAAGGTTTTTCTCTGTGGATTAAAAAAGAATGAAGAAAAATGCAAGGTTACTGACACTGATACTATGGCAACCATGAGCGCACCTCAGCAACATCCACAGACACATTTACTGAACTTTCACTGGTCCTGACTTTGAAGTGCCATCCTAAAAGACCAAACCTCACCAGCAGCTGGTACACAAATACAGTATCCTGGGAACCAGCCTGCCATGGCCCAACTTCTATTTAAATTAAAACTATTTCACTTAAGAGAACATTGCCTCGGCAACCATCAGTAGACTCAATCAACATACACACACTCATTACTAATGTAACCCCCTTGCAAATGGGGGTTCCTAACGTGCCATATGCCTGGTTGGTAATCGGCATAAGGCCACCTAAATGGGGACCTGGTGAGTGCTCTTTTAGGGCCTCCGTATTCTGTCCCTTTAAGGGCTGCCTGTTGCAGTCAGAGTCAGTTGAAATGGGAGGGGGTTTGAGTGTTGCTATGCTCGACTCCCGGCCGGGCTGCAGAATAATCGCTCCGTTTCTGCCATCGCTAATTGCGTAGAAGGAGCTTCGTTAGAAGATGTGTTTGTTTGCTGACTATCTATTAAAGTAGTAATGATACTGTGGTTGTTCTAACCTGCCTTCCTTTGCAGGAAGGACTGTTTCAACTGTCTCCCCCAATTTGGTCCAGAACTGTTGAACTGGACCAATCAGTACCTCGGGACCCTACAGAGTCGGTTGACCAATACAGGAACTGTTTGTATTTGGGAAAGGCATTATGGGCTATGGCACATTTTCACACCAGTGAGAGGCAGAGGAAGTGACTGGCAGGCTCCACCAGCCAATTGGATCAGGTCGCGCCCAAGTGGAGAGGAGTGCCCCAAGCTGTGGAGAGGAGATGTGTTGTGGCTAGTGAAGAGTGAGGAGCTGTGTGCTTCCGCGCTGAAGAGTGTTCACGCAGGAAGCACGTGAAGGCCTGAAGCAGCCGTTTTGTGTTGTCAGCTCCAACGGACTAAACCCGTCGGTGGGCGGTCAGAGGAGGCTGTGCACTGTACAGCTACCCACCAGGCTCAACCTGAAGGAGGACTGGAGAAAATTGCTGAATCGCGCTCAGTCCAAAGACAAGTGAAAGCTGCCGTTTGCAGTATCTCAGTGACGGTGAGTTTGTGGGAGCATTGGAAGCAGCTGCCTGGTGTGGTACCCCTCTGTTGCTGTTTACCATATAAATGTGTGAGGAAGCTTGTATAGCTCGAGTAAATCCTGCTGCCATTAAGGGACTTTTGCCTGTTGCTGTTTACCATATAAATGTGTGAGGAGGCTTGTGTAGCTCAAGTAAATCCTGCTGCCATTAAAGGACTTTGCCTGCTGCTGTTTACAATATAAATGTGTGAGGAGCTCAAGTTAACTCCTGTTGCCATTAAAGGACTTTGCCTGTTGCAGTTTGCCATATAAATGTGTGAAGAGTCTCGTGGAACTCAGGAGTAGCCCTGCTGATGGTGAAGGACCCTATCTTGTCTGGAGGTCGTGAGTACTAATTCTGGGTAGCTTCCTGTTGAATTGCCACATTGGATCCAAATGGAATTACTGTACTGCTGACTGTTTAACTAACTTTTTCTTTCCTCTGTGTGAAAGGGCCCCTACCAGCTGCCACGGTTTGGACTAGCCACTAGGGCTTGGGTACCCAGGGACAGTAACTGGTAGGGATAGGCCTGTGCACAGAGCCCTGGGTAGATGAGTATAGTGATAAGCTAATTAACTTGATTCCCCTATCCTTGTTGTTTCCCCCTGAATAAATCAGATTGTTTGGTACAGCTACACCCTGGCTATTGTGTACATTAATGGTGAACTGCTGCTTGGTGATTGCATCTTAACTGTGCCTTACTTTACAGGGGGTTCCCGAAGGGAGCTGGATTATATTTTCCATGGGGTAAGTGTACTGGTGAACAGAATTGTTGGTACCCAGTGGGAGTCACTAGTGGGACAAAAGGGGGGTTGCAGTAGCCCAGAGGGCTGTAACCGAGGTAGTCTTACTTGGGCTAACCCCGACCTCTGGGTGGAGGCACCCATCCACGAATCTGGGCCCCTTACCCTGCCTCAGAGGGGGCAGACAGGGGTAGTAGCCACAAGGGTAGCGCCCCCTAGGGGTTACAAATTGGAGGCACTGCTGAGACTAGCATCCCCTAGTGGCTCAGTGAGGAGATACCCCAAAGATGGAAAAAATGGAAGGGGATGTGTTGGAAAAAATTAAGCTGGGACCCATTAAAACCATGGTACACAAACTGATGGGCTGGAGTGAAGCCGAAGAGCTGGATTCCCAGAAGATTGTATTATTGTTAGATGTGCCCTTGGGTACCCCAGCTGCTGATATTGTCTCTGTTGCAGAACAGGTAAAGTGTTTGGGTAAGGTTGAAGTGAAAGGGCGTATGGCTGATTTGCTTGACCAGACATTGCAGGTGCTACTCCTATGCAGTGTGGCCATAGACCCTGAGAAGGTACCTCCTGTACTTTACCCGGAGGGTGCGTCTCAGGGGTGGAGGTTAATCCATATCCGAAGTGGGTCAGTCACTCCTGGGGGTTCTCCTCAAATGAACAGTTTTAAGAATAAACTGCTTAAATTGTTAGCTGTGGAGGGGAGGACTACCCAGGAGTTGCTACAAGCCATGGATCTGTCCAGTGATACTACCCCTCGGGGTTCCCCAGGCACCTCCCCTTGCCCACCCAAGAGTTCAGTGTTGGCTTCTCTGCCCTTGGCAGTCCCCTCCATACAGCTAGACTCCTACCATAAATTGAAACTTTTCTCTGGCACGGTACTAGTGCCTTCCGGGGAAGATGACCTGGAGGTCTGGATGGACTATGCCACCCCTTTGGTCCAGGAGTGGTAATGCTCTGAGGGGGAGAAATGGAAGAGGCTGATGGAGAGTCTGCGGGGTCCTGCCTTAGAAGCCATTAAATTCTTCTGGGCCACCCATCCGGAAGCCACCGCTGCAGAGTATCTCTGCTTTGGAAGGGGTTTTTGGGAGTACAGAGACTGGTGAAGATTTATTATGGAAATTCAGGTCTGCTAAACAGTGGAGAAATGAAAAACTGTCTGCTTTTGTTACTAGAGTGGACAGAGCCTTGCAGAAAGCCTATAGAAAGGGGGGAGTCACTGCTACAGCCCTAAATCAGGTTCGGTTAGAACATGTTTTAAAGTCTGCCAGATTCTCTAGTATAACACTGCTGAAACTCAAGTTGCATGTTCAGCGGGCCATCCCACCTGAATATTGTCAATTGATGAGGGAAATTCAGGAAGTGGAGACTGATGAAGAGGGGTGGGAACCCTGTGTGGGGGCTATGAACCCTAGTGGGACTCCCGAGACTAATACCCCTGAGGAGACTGGCTCGCCTGGAGGGCCCGAGGGGTCCCCAGACTTCCCAGGTACTGTGGGGATGCGGGTTGTTTCCTCTGACCCCTACGTGGAGGGTGAGTTGAGGGCTGAGATCAGGAATTTATGGGAATTGGTGAGGGACTTAAAGCAGTCTACTGTATACCATACTCGGCTCGGGGCCCCTGAGTCATGTAGAGCCCCGAACCCTAGCCCTAGAGAGCTTTCTCCCTCCCCTCAGGGCCCCCCTCAGAATAGTGACCCCCCCGGGACCCTAAGTTTTGTTATCACTGTGGGGAAGATGGGCATTTCCAGCCTGACTGCCAGAGGCCGGAAAATTTGAGGAAAGTTAACAGCAGACTGATTGCTCAATACCGCCAGACCCAGTCTCGGGCCCCCAAGAAAAATTGTGTGACTCAGGCCCATGCCCGCCGGGCTAACAATGTTGCTACCCCCAACAGGTCTGATGTGGTCGGGCCAGCTATGGAGACCCGGGTGCAGGCTAATGGAATTCCCACTAGAGCTGTATCGGACAGTGGCTCCCAGGTGACCATCATGTTTCAGGACTGGTACAAAGCCCACTTATCTGAAGTGCCCCTGCAGCCTCTAACTGGCCTACATGTATGGGGGTTGAGTGACAAGGCTTATCCGTATTTGGGGTACATCCATGTCTGGTTATCGTTCCCTGCAACTGTAAATGGAATAGATGAGCAAGTGGAAACCTTAGTGTTAGTTTGCCCGCCCACTGGACTTTATGATGGGGTGCCCTTGTTGATTGGAACAAATGCCCACATGTTTGGACGATTAGCTCAGTTGTGCTCAGAGAAGTGAGCATTTCAAACTGGGCGAGCTTTGAGCATACCGGCTGTGATTCAAAAGGTCAGGGCCCCCCAGGAGAATGGTAGTTTGGAGGAACCTGAAGGCCCTGTGGGACTGGTATGGAAAAAGGATCTGGCCCCCGTGGTACTTGCCCCAAATGAGCAATGTGTTCTGCATGGAGAGATATGACTAAAAACCGATGTCAAGAATAAGTTGTTGATGTTGGATGCGCCTGCGGAGGGAGGATTACCTGAGGGGTTGTTGCTCAGACCCAGCATTCTGCCGGCTAGAGCCCATGCTTACGTTAAGAGGGTGATGGCTCAAGTGCACAATGTGTCTGATAAAGAGATTCAGATAAGAAGAGGATGCACCCTGGCTAGCGTTCATTGTGAGGATACTGCTGTCCTACCAAATAGAAAGAGTTCTCGGATGGGTGATAGAGTTGCTCCTGATGTGTTTGACTTTGGTGACTCTCCACTGTCGACTGAGTGGAAGCGCAGGGTCAGTGAGAGGCTTGCCAAGAGGAATCAGGTTTTTTCTCTGAAGGAGTGGGATGTAGGATGTGTACAAGGGGCTGAGCATCACATTCAATTGCACAACGAAAGACCTTTTCGAGAGAGATCCCGACATCTGGCTCCCGCTGATATAGATGATGTACTGCGGCATCTGCAAGAAATGTTGACTGCTGGTGTAATCCAAGAGTCTAGGAGCCCCTATGCATCCCCCATTGTAGTAGTAAGGAAAAAGAATGGGGCAGTTCGGATGTGTGTAGACTATCGTACTTTGAATAGGCGGACCATTCCAGATCAATATACCATGCCACGCATACAAGACGCCTTGGATTGTCTGAATGGTAGTAAGTGGTTCTCTGTATTGGATCTTCGAAGCGGATACTACCAGATCCCGATGGCCCCAGACGACCGGGAGAGGACTGCTTTAATTTGCTTGTAAACTATGAGTTTATTCGGATGCCTAAGGAATTTACGGTGCCCCAGCCACTTTTCAGAGCTTGATAGAACGAGCTGTGGGGGACATGAACCTACTCGAGTGTTTGGTCTATTTAGATGATGTTATAGTGTTTGGCCGATCATTGGAAGAACATGAGCAACGATTATTTAAAGTCCTGGATCGGTTGGAGGATTTCGGCCTTAAGTTGTCTATTGACAAGAGTCAATTCTTCCAGACTTCTGTGAAATATGTGGGCCATATAGTGTCCACTGAAGGCATAGAGACTGACCCTAGCAAGGTGGAGGCGTTGACCACTTGGCCTCTACCTAGGAATTTAAAAGAGCTGCAACAATTCCTGGGGTTTTGTGGTTACTATAGGCGGTTTGTCAGAGACTATTCACGAGTGATTTGTCCCCTCCTTAATCTCACCCAGGGGTATCCACCTACTCACAAAAAGTACAAGAAGGGTGTGCACACTGACATAGAAAAGAAGTATTTTCAGCCAAATGATATGTTTGGGGATCGATGGACTGCTGAGCGTGAGGAAGCTTTCCATGACATCATATATCAACTCATCCACGCACCCGTGTTGGCCTATGCTGATCCAGTCAAGCCTTACACTCTTCATACTGATGCCAGTCTGCAAGGACTGGGGGCTGTATTGTACCAGGAGCACGTGAATGGACTGAGACCTGTAGCGTTTGCCAGTAGAAGTCTGCCGCTGTCAGAGAAGAATTACCCCATGCACAAATTAGAGTTTTTGGCTTTGAAGTGGGCCATTGTTGATCAGTTCCATGACTATCTGTATGGTGCCAAGATATTAGTAAAGACTGCTAACAATCCTCTGACCTATGTACAAACCTCAGCCAAATTGGATGCCACTGGGCATAGGTGGCTCTCTGCCTTGGCCACATACGACTACGCTGTAGAATACCGGGTGAGCTTAAACCATATAGATGCAGATGCTCTCTCTCGGAGGCCTGTGTCCCAGACTGAATGGGCCCGGTTGTCTGAGCCTGACATAAGAGCCCTGTGCCAGAAATTTGATAAGGAAGAACAGGTGTCTCCTGACATGGTGGACTGCATGGTAGATTGTTTGGGGCCGCTGGAGAACTGTTTACCTGCCACCTACTGTCATTTTTCTGCCTTGGATACCAGCTCTCTGCTGCAACTCAACAATGATGATCTCCAACAGGCTCAATCATGTGACCCTATGATAAGAATGGCCGTAGGGGTTTTGCGGGCTGGAAGGGATGTATCCAAACTGCGTTCCACTGACTTGCGGACTTCTTTGTTGTACAAAGAAGGGCTCAAATTAAAGCTGATCAATCAACTGCTATATAGAGAGACTGTGAGTAAGGAGGGCCGGGGGCAACAACAACAACTGGTGCTGCCCTCAGCTTTCAGAGAACTAGTTCTAAGGTCATTGCATAATCAGATGGGGCACCTGGGCATAGATCGAACACTTGATTTGATGCAGGACTCGATTCTATTGGCCAAAGATGAGTGTGAATGTGGAACAGTATGTCAAGACCTGTGGTCATTGTTTGCAAAGGAAAGCGTTACCTCAGAGAGCTGCTCCCCTTGGTCAACATTACTACTAGTGCTCCTATGGAACTGGTCTGTATTGATTTCCTGAGTTTAGAACCTGATCTGAAAAGTGTTAGCAACATATTGGTGGTCACTGATCATTTTACCCGGTATGCACAGGCTTTCCCGACCAAGGATCAGAAAGCAACTACAGTGGCTAAGATACTTGTTGAGAATTTTTTCGTCCACTATGGGGCCCCGCAGTGGATTCATTCCAATCAGGGAAGGGACTTTGAAAGTCTCTTGATTAAAGAGATGCTATCTTTGTGGGGGGTATGCAAATCACGAACCACCCCCTACCATCCGCAGGGGGGACCCTCAGCCTGAAAGGTTCAATCGTACATTGCTTGATATGCTGGGCACCTTACATTCCAAAGATAAATCGAGATGGAGCCAACAGATTAGTACTCTAGTTCACGCCTACAATTGTATGAAAAGTGATGCCACAGGGTTCTCCCCCTATCGACTGATGTTTGGAAGAGAGGCTAGATTGCCAGTGCATGTGTGTTTTGGGGTTTCCCCTGATGGGGTGTGAGCAGAAAACCATCTACAGTATGTACAGAAATTAAAGGCCCAATTAAATCATGCCTACCAACTGGTCCAGACCATGGCTGCTAAACGAAATCTGGCTTACAAGGAGAGATATGACAAAAAAGTGAAAACAGTAGAGTTGAGAGAAGGGGATAGAGTGTTGCTGAAAAACCTGGGACTGCATGGCAAACATAAAATTGCCAACAGATGGCATCACCTCCCTCATATTGTTGTGGGACAGCTGGCAGACCTACCTGTGTATAAAGTGCAGCCTGAAAACAATTCGAAAGATGTGAAAACCATACACAGAAATCATCTGCTGCCAATTGGGCAGATCTTGATTGAAGCTGAACTTTCCTCTACCACTCCTTCCTGGCCCGTGACTAGATCTGTTACTAAGAGAAGAACCAAGCCCGTGGAGCCTTCAACAAGTCCCCGAGGGAGCCTTGTCCAACCCCCCCTGCAGAAGGAGATGGTCAACACTCAGTGTCAGAAGACAGCGAAGATGATATTGAATACTATCCCTCTTATGAACTAAGTCAATTGTTTCGGGGCAATCCCCTTATTAACTCAGGAACTGAAGCTGGCCCATCTGTGTTGATTGAGCCCTCTACTTTGTCCCCGGAGGAAATGCCTCCAGAAGATGAATGGGGTAGCAGACAAACTCAAGAGGCTGAGTCCTTAGGCTTGGCTGAACTGTCTGGCCTGGCTGAGTTATCTGACTTTTCAGAAGAAGAAAGTGAGACGGGGGAACAAGGCAGTGATATGTCAGAATCGGAAGGATATTTTGAATGCCCTGGTGGTCCCCTTTTAGTACCTAAACAGCCCCTGGATGAGCCCAGTGGGGTGGGTTCAGGGATAGAAGGTCAAGCCCCTAATAGTACTATGAATATTGAGCCTGATTCCCTTGAAGAGATTCCCGTTGCTAATTTCCCTGACATGGAAGTGGAGTCAGGGCTGGGTTCAGAATCCCCTGAGACCCCTAGACGATCCAGCCGACAGATACGGCCAGTAATCAAGTTGAGCTATGAATCCCTGGGTCAGCCAGTGGACCTGCCCTTAAATGTGGTTCACAAGGGGGTATATGTGTCCCCAAGTTATTTGCCTAAGTTAGCCTTGAGGGATAACTCCAGTTTATTAGTAAAGCCTTTTGAGTGTGGCGCCCCTGCCCCAGAGGACCAGTTAGTAGCTAACAGAAGAGGGAGCCCCTCAGTCCCGGGGTCATGGGTAGGACCCTATGACCTGAGTTAAAAAGTGTAAGATTTCATAATGTGTATATACTATAGTGCACTGTAAATGTAATATTTCTGTATGTGATTTAAAATGTGATGTAGTGTTAATTGAAATGTTCACCCAAATTGCCTCAGGGGTAATGGCTTGACACGGACACCAAGTTTTTACAGGCCAGGTAGGGTGTAACCCCCTTGCAAATGGGGGTTCCTAACGTGCCATATGCCTGGTTGGTAATCGGCATAAAGCCGCCTAAATGGGGACCTGGTGAGTGCTCTTTTAGGGCCTCCGTATTCTGTCCCTTTAAGGGCTGCCTGTTGCAGTCAGAGTCAGTTGAAATGGGGGGGTTTGAGTGTTGCTATGTTCGACTCCCGCCCGGGCTGCAGAATAATCACTCCATTTCTGCCATCGCTAATTGCACAGAAGGAGCTTCGTTAGAAGATGTGTTTGTTTGCTGACTATCTATTAAAGTAGTAATGATACTGTGGTTGTTCTAACCTGCCTTCCTTTGCAGCAAGGACTGTTTTGACTGTCTTCCCCAATTTGGTCCAGAACTGTTGAATTGGACCAATCAGTACCTCGGGACCCTACAGAGTTGGCTGACCAATACAGGAACTGTTTGTATTTGGGAAAGGCATTATGGGCTATGGCGCTTTTTCACACCAGTGAGAGGCAGAGGAAGTGACTGGCAGGCTCCACCAGCCAATTGGATCGGGCCGTGCCCGAGTGGAAGGAGACCCCAAGCTGTGGAGAGGAGATGTGTTGTGGCTAGTGAAGAGTGAGGCTGTGTGCTGCGCTGAAGAGTTATGCCAGGCAGCGGTGGAAGACCTGAAGCAGCCGCTTTGTGTTGTCGGCTCCAGCGGACAAACCACATGGCGGGCGGTCAGAGGAAGCTGTGCACTGTACAGCTACCCACCAGGCTCGACCTGAAGGAGGACTGGAGAAAATTGCTGAATCGTGCTCAGTCCGAAGACAAGTGAAAGCTGCCGTTTGCAGTATCTCAGTGACAGTTAGTTTGTAGGAGCATTGGAAGCAGCTGCCTGGTGTGGTACCCCTCTGTTGCTGTTTACCATATAAATGTGTGAGGAGGCTTGTATAGCTTGAGTAAATCCTGCTGCCATTAAGGGACTTTTGCCTGTTGCTGTTTACCATATAAATGTGTGAGGAGGCTTGTATAGCTCAAGTAAATCCTGCTGCCATTAAAGGACTTTGTCTGCTGCTGTTTACCATATAGATGTGTGAGGAGCTCAAGTTAACTCCTGCTGCCATTAAAGGACTTTGCCTGTTGCAGTTTGCCATATAAATGTGTGAAGAGTCTCATGGAACTCAGGAGTAGCCCTGCTGATGGTGAAGGACCCTATCTTGTCTGGAGGTCGTGAGTACTAATTCTGGGTAGCTTCCTGTTGAATTGCCACATTGGATCCAAATGGAATTACTGTACTGCTGACTGTTTAACTAACTTTTTCTTTCCTCTGTGTGAAAGGGCCCCTACCAGCTGCCACGGTTTGGACTAGCCACTAGGGCTTGGGTACCCAGGGACAGTAACTGGTAGGATAGGCCTGTTACAGAGCCCTAGGTAGATGAGTATAGTGATAAGCTAATTAACTTGATTCCCCTATCCTTGTTGTTTCCCCTGAATAAATCAGATTGTTTGGTACAGCTACACCCAGCTGTGTGTACATTAATGGTGAACTGCTGCTTGGTGATTGCAACATAACTGTGCCTTACTTTACAGGGGGTCCCGAAGGAGCTGGATTATATTTTCCATGGGGTAAGTGTACTGGTGAACAGAATTGTTGGTACCCAGTGGGAGTCACTAGTGGGACAAAAAGGGGGTTGCAGTAGCCCAGAGGGCTGTAACCGAGGTAGTCTTACTTGAGCTAACCCCGACCTCTGGGTGGAGGCACCCGTCCATGGATCTAGGCCCCTTACCCTGCCTCAGAGGGGGCAGACAGGGGTAGTAGCCCTAAGGGTAGCGCCCCCTAGGGGTTACACTAATACTTTCACAGCAACGCACTTCTTTTAATTTTCATTATAATTTTGCTGTAATTATTCACATATTCTAAAATACTTTTATTATTCTGGGCATGACATAGTTTGTAAACAGAATGGACTGCAAGGGAGAGAGGGTTTGACGTGGATGATGTGAATGCACTTGAGGCATGTAAGTTTCAGAAAACCTGTTGGAGACTCGGGGATAGCAGTGGAAAATAAGATTAAAAACCCAACAGTACAAACTAGTACATTATAAGCATTTTATTTATGATCCCACTGAAGTGTTTGTTTATGTGCTCTCTGTGGAGATTAAAAGAGAGCTCATGAACAGGAACAGTGTTGGCTTGAGCACACAGCACACTTAGATATTCTTAAAAATCATTCCAAGGTCAGTGGAGGGACTATTTATCTACATAGCTCATGTCTGATGTAAATAAATAAAAACAGGTACACTTCTCACAACTTTTTTAATTTTATATTTTATAATAATAACGTAAGAGTACTCCCAGGGGTTATGTTAATGTTCAAGTTAATCAGCCACTGGGGACAATATGACACTCAGCTGTGCCTTGTGCCACATTACACCCGCAGTGAGTGATTAACTAGAACATTAACATAATCCCTGGTCATATTTTATTGCTTAATTCTCATTACAAGCATTAACACCTGAGGATTTGAACCAAGACTGGGATCATAAACCTTATTTACGATATCTTAAAAAATCTGTTTTTCTCCATCCCACCCGTAAAAAAAAAAAAAAGACCCCCCCCCCGAGTCTGTCCACAAAGTTACTTGAAATACATAAATAAAATGCCAGGATTAAGGAGTTTAGCTATTAGTGATATGTATTGTTAAAGCTGAAATAAGAAAATGTAGAAGTTTACTGTTTTGCACTGCTGAGGGATCATGATCAGGATGCAGTTTAACAAATCTGTTTTATGTATCTTTTATAGTGTTGGAGAATTGGAGAACGCAGGAAATAATGTAATAAACATTGAATCAAGCTGTTGAAGAATGGCTGGAATTGACTGCCAGCCATTACTGTTTAAGTTAAATTAAGATAATTACATTTTAAGGATACATACTTAAATATCTTTCTTTGATGTGATTTCAAGCACAATGGCACCATTTCTATAAATTGAAAGACTTAACAGATATTGAGAGTTGTTTGTTGTTAGATACTAGTAATCTTAGGCACTAAGTTGTTTGTACTGATCCAAATATTGAAATATTTAATATAACAATTTCCTGCAATTTGATTGGTCAGCAACACAAAATGTTGTAAGTGGGGATATTTGATATGAATTTAATATTACTTACATAACACAGCAATTTGACCTTAAAAATTGAGTTATTGCTTTTTTATATTTATTTTTGAAAACTTTTATCAGTGTAAGAATGAATACTGAATACAGCTTGGTTAAGGCTATGATGTCACCAGTTTGTCATTAACTTTTTCAATATAAAAAGGGTGTGCCTACATACAGGATTTAGCCTCCTGATGAAGCCTTAATTGGTTAAGTGCCAGGGCACCTTCATGAACAGACCACACCTCTGATTTGCCTTATTGATGTGATTTGCTTAAATAAAAGCAGAATTTTGCCTTCCATTGCTTGCAACAGCATGTGCATCTTTTTCATCTTTGATGGAGAGTAAGACTCCTTGTTTTGGAGTGTGAGTTTTATTGTTGTATACTGGGACAGTGCCATTCCCTGTTTGCCGTACGTAGCCCTGTTCAATGTCAGGGCAGTGCAGATTCACTTAGCACTGCTCTGACATGGATCAATATTCAGTTGGACAGTGCTGCTCACTATCCTCCTAAATATTGCAGGGATGGGGAACACAGGGGCAAGTGCAGTGCAAACATTTGCACTCTGCTTACCCCATTTTCTGAATATCAGACCCCTTGATACAGCACTTGATCTCACTTGACAAGCAAAATTTGATCCCCAGCTTTATCAAGAGGGGTGTGTGTGTGTGTGTGTGTGTGTGGAAACATAGAAACATAGAATTTGACGGCAGGTAAGGACCACTTGGCCCACCCAGTCTGCCCATTTCCCTACCTAATGGATAAGCTGCAGATCCTAGTTAACCAGCAGCCTACTTCTTCCTACCCCCACCCCTAGAATTGCCTTATGACTGTCCCATGCATGCTTGAATTCCACCACTGTTTTTGACTCCACAACCTCCTCCGGAAGGCTGCTCCATGCATCCACAACCCTCTCTGTAAAATACTTCCTTAAATTACCTCTGAGCCATCCGCTTCTATTCTTCAAATTGTGCCTCTTGTTCTTGCACACCTCTTTTGAAAGATGCTACCCTCTTGGACTTTGTTGATTCCCTTGAGGTACTTGAAAGTTTCCATCATGTCCCCCCTCTCCCTCTTTTCCTCGAGGCTATACATATTAAGCTCCTTAAGTCTCTCTTCATATGTCTTCCGGTGCAGACCCTGCACCATTTTAGTTGCCCTCCTCTGGACAACTTCCATCCTGTCTATGCCTTTGCAGAGATTGGGTCTCCAGAACTGCACGCAGTACTCCAGATGGGGTCTGACCAGCTGTCTGTACAGAGGTATAATAACTTCTTGTTTTCTACTGGTGATGCCTCTCCCTATGCATCCCAGTATCCTCCCAGCCCTCCTTGCTGCCCTCTCACATTGCTTGCCCACCTTTAGGTCATCTGATATGACTACCCCAGGTCTCTTTCCATTTTTGTTGTTGTTAGTATCTCACCCCCCATTGTGTACTCTTCCCCTGGGTTTTTGTTTCCCAGGTGCATTACCTTGCACTTCTTAGCATTGAATCTAAGCTGCCATTCATTTGACCATTCCTCTAATCTTGCCAAGTCCCTTCTCATCCTTTCCACCCCACCTTGTGCATCAACTCTGTTGCAGATCTTTGTGTCATCTGCAAAGAGACATACCTTTCCTTCCAGTCCCTCTGCAATGTCGCTTATAAAGACATTGAAGAGGACCGGTCCTAACACTGAACCCTGCGGTACCCCACTAGTAACCCCGCTTTCTTCAGAGTGGACTCCATTTACTATTACTCTCTGTGTCCTATTCTCCAGCCAATTCTTTACCCAGGCTGTCATCTTGGGACCCACTCCCAGGCTGGCTAACTTGTATATTAATCTTTTGTGTGGGACTGTGTCAAATGCTTTTCCAAAGTCTAGGCAGGCCATGTCCACAGCCCCTCCCTGATCTACTACTTTAGTCACCCAGTCAAAGAAATCTATCAGATTTGTCTGGCATGACCTTTCTGCTGTGAATCCATGTTGCCTTGTGTCCTGTGTCCTTCTAGCCTCTAGATACTCGACAATTCTTTCCTTCAGAAGTGATTCCATCATTTTTCCTACCACTGAGGTTAAACTAACAGGTCTGTAGTTTTCTGCTTCTGCCTTGCTCCCACTTTTGTGAAGGGGAATCACATCTGCCCTCCTCCAGTCCTCGGGTACCACCCCATCCTCCCATGATTTGTTAAAGAGGGTAGTCAGTGGTGTCACTAGTTCTACCCTTAGTTCTTTTAGAATTCTGGGATGACTCCTATCAGGCCCCATTGCTTTGTCCGCTTTCAGTTTTAAGAGTTCTTTCAGAACCCTTTCTTCTGTGAATGGTCTGGTATCAACTTCTGTATCCAGAGTGTTTCTACTGTATGTTTTATGTACCTCCCCCTCTTCATTTGTAAATACTGAGCAAAAATATTTGTTTAGTATCTCTACCTTTTCACAGTCACCCTCTGCCCACTCTCCCTCCCCTTTATTAAACCTCACTATCCCTCCCTTGGTCTTCCTTCGCTTCCTGATGTACCTATAAAAGGTTTTATCCCCCTTCTTAACTGAGTTGGCTATCTTTTCCTCAGTTTGGGCCTTTGCTGTTCTGACTGCCTTCCCAGCTTCCTTTTGCTTTAACTGATACAGTTCTCTGTCCTGTTCCTTTTGTGATTCCTTGTACTTCCTGAATGCTTTCTTTTTCTCTTGAACCTTGAACCTTCACTGCCACTTCCTTTGAGAACCATAGTGGTTTCTTACATCATTTTGTTTTGTTTATTTGCTGTAGAGGTGAAAATTCAGCTAATACAGTTCTGAATAATGAGGTTTGCCTCTAAAGGGCAGACCAGATTGTCCAGGTTGCTCCCAAGTAAAAGCTATGGGAAAAAACAAAAGGGGGGAAGAGAACTCAGGAAGGGGAAGGAGCTAAGAGGGTGACTCAGAGGAAAGTAGGGGACAGAAGGAAGGGGAGGAAATGGGGATGACATCATGAGGGGTGGAGCAAAGAAGGGGTGGGAGAAGCAAGTGATTGGGGAGACAAATGGGAAAAGGTGGGGCTATACCAGCCTCTTAAGTGGCTGCAGAGGGAGAAAGAGCCCTCTTTTAGCTTGCTACTCTCCAGTGTGAAAAGTGCGGAGAGCAGCACATCAGATCAGCTAGAAATTACAGTGAGGATTTTGATTACTGGGTGCAAGTGCTGGCTACTATAAAAAGAAAGCTAGCATTTGTTTCATCACAAGAAACAGGATTAAAATTGCAGCAATGAGAACCGAGGATGACGGAGGACCAGAGAGCTTGACCGGAGCCACGTGGCAGGTAGGCACTAGTTTTAGACACCAGAATGGGAGATCATTGTTTTCAGAAAGCAAGGGGGTAAGAGCATTGATTTAAAGCCAAAGGGGGGTTTTCTGTAAAATTGAGCAGTAGAGATGGAGTCCGACAGAAAAGTGAGGCCACACAGCCTAGGCAGCCCCACTACAAGTGCAGTGTGCAGAAGAAGAAACCGCACGTGCATAGGCCCGAGGCAGACAGAAGGTAGAGCATGGGGCAAAGAGGTGCACAGGGAAGAAAATGGCAGACAAATGACCGCTAAGCAGGGAAAAGGGCAGAACAGTCAGGGGGCAATTTTAACCAACAGTCAGGGGGAAGGGGAGGAGACCAGAAGGAGTGTCACTAGGAGCAACATGGCCAACACAGCCTGTGGGATGGTGGATACAACCCAACCACAATTAAAGTGTGTAGCAGGGGGAAGGAGACCACACACAGGTAGGCCCAGGTGTAGGCCAGTGGAGCAGACACAACAAGAGAGAGAGAGCTTGGGGCACAAAAGTAGGTAAAAATAAATAAATAAAAACAAGGAAACAGGGGTTTGCGAGGTTGGTCAACAGAAAGGGACACTGCGGGGCCCAGGAGACCACATGGCAACAACAACACACATATGGGCACAGTAAGTGACACCGAGTGGTCAGGTAGGCCCAGCATGGGGCATGCAAGAGAAACATGGTAGGCCCAGTGTGGAGTGAGTGGAGGAAACAAAGGGCATTAAAGGGACAGCGTTGTTAGAGTGGGAAAGAGGAGGCTAAAGGGTTCTGCATTACGGGTGAAGGTGCCCACTATGAGTGGGGATGGCGTGGCTATGCAGTGTTTTTTCACCATGAAGCCATGAGGGGGTGGCAGACGAAGCAGGCAGAGGGCCTGGGGGGAGCCTGGGGATGGCTGGTGGAGTAGCAGCACAAAGCAAGCTGGCCCCAGTGCTGGGGTAAGACAAAAGGGGGACTGGCAGAAATGCAGCTGGAGGGCGTGTGCAGGCAACGATGGGGGGGGGTGTGGGTCACAACAGAACCAGGCATGAAAAAGGGCACAAGTGAGGCATGGGACAGCCCAAGAAGGAAAGGTGGCATGAAAAAACAGAAAAGCAGCTGCACAGGGGAGAGGGAGCTTCCAGGGGAGGAATCGAGGGGAAGGACAGGTGTGCGGGGAATGGCTAGGCCAAACAACATGCGGCTGCCATTTTGAGCATATTGGGGGGGCACAAACTAGGGGCAAGGCAGGAGGACAATGAAAACAATGGAAAATAGAATTTTAAATAACAATGGTTAGCTGGGGGTCATTTACGACACACACAAGACTGATATAAAAATTAAAAAAAATATGAACTCAGCAGGTGGTAAAAAGTGACTAAAAAGCTTGGAGCTATACAGCGTACAACAATTGTTTAAACTAAGAAGATAGGAATCAATTGGTTAGCAATTGGTTATCCCAACATTGACATGTCCTTGGCAAACAGGAGAAAGGGTTGAGACCTAGGGGTGGAATGAGAGGGCACAACAAGTGACAAAGAGAGAAAGGAACTGTGTGGACAGAACAACGGAAAGGGGGGGCTCCTGGGCACCCATATGGAGGAAGGCCTGTGGAACCAGCAGTATTAACATGTACATTTTCTTTTACAGGAGTTTCTTTTAACATTAGGAGCAAGCCCAAGAGCAACAGACGATGGCACCAAAGAAGAGCAAGCCAACGAAGGAGGAAGCTTATAAGACCATCATTGAATTGGCAGAGAGGGCCAATAAAGTATGGGAATTGGTAGAGGATATGGAGGCACAGGGAGCAGGGAGAAAATGGAAAGGGAAAGGAAGAGTAAGGGATGCAGGCCAGCCCAGTCACCTAGGAACAAAAAGGTCTCTGCCCAGACCGGCAAGCCCAGTCAGACCGGAGCCAGAGACCCTGACCCCCATACGGGTCATCCTTGGCTCCCAGCTCCCATACCAATCACCCCATTGCTGACTGAGATGCCTGAACCAGTACCGGCAACACTGGCAACACAGAACTTGGCAGGAGGACTGACCCTAGGAGCAGGAGGGGAACCGCCAAGCCCAACCCAGGTAATGTGAGCAGCAGCATAAAGGAATATGTAGAGCAAATGATTATGGCTATGGGGCAAGATGGGATAGGATAGCTGGAAAAAGCATTGGGGAAATCAAAACAGGAAAAGGAGAAGGGGCAGGAGCAGGGACCACACCGGAAGGGGAACCACTGCCAGGGGGGGTCTAGAGACATAGGTTCACCGGGGATGAGAATAGGTGAACACGTCCCCATAGCAATGAAAGGAAAGGTATGGAAGGGAGAATATGTGGACGTTTTCACACTGATCAGTAGAAAAGCAGTGATGAAGTATGATGAGAGGGAGAGCATTGGAAAGTGGAGATGGGGGCAGCAGTAGTCCTGTTAGGGAAGAAAGAGGAAGATAAGGTCACGAAAGGCAAGACATGGGACAGTTGGTCCATGGGCTTTGCCACATACGCAGTAATAGTGCTAGAGAAAAAGCCCGAGTTGGGAATTCCCTTGATAACCTATCAGCTAATAATAAGGAGGGCGAAGGCAAAAGGAGGGGCGGGGTGGATACATTTTGATGAGTTTTTCAGGCAAAGGTTGGCCACCTATGGGGATGTTAGGTGGGACACCAAACAGCTGGATCTGTGGACAGACTACGTTACGGATCAGTCAACACCAGATGGAGAAGGGGCAAGGAAGGCCACATTAGTGCAAAAATGCTGCTGGGGATACAATCGGGCTCTTTGCTCATGGCCACAATGTAGATTCCGCCATGCATGTTCCAAATGCGGGGGAACCCACCCAACCTCGAGATGCAGGACAAGCTGGGTGGCTAGGGGGCAACCCAATGGGACACAGGTTACCAACAGTCAGCCCTTTCGGGGGGACCAAGGAGGTTTCAGGGGACAGACAGGAACCAGGGGCTTCAGGGGGAGGGGAGGTTTTGGTGGGGGGGGACAGATATTAAGACAAAGCCTAGCAGACTGGGGGGGGGAAGATATTTAGCATGACAAAGACACTAATCAGTATCAGAAATTGGGAGGTGGCATTACAAAGACACACCGACCAAATAGCAGCACATAAACTAATGAAGGGTTTTAAGGAGGTTTTCAGCCTATATTGTCAAGGCCCCAGGGAATACCAAGAAACCAAAAACTTAGGTTCAGTGATGGGGAAAGAGGAGATACTAAAGAGGAAACTGAAAAAAAAGAAGGAGGCAGGGAGGATAGAGGGTCCATTTCAAGCACCCCCATTTGACAATCTGAGAGTATGCCCACTAGGGCTAGTGCCCAAGAAACAGCAAGGGGAATTTAGGGTGATACACCACCTATCATTCCCAGAGGGCGAGTCAGTAAATGATTACATCAAGGAAAGACACTCCAGAGTGACGTATGCCACCCTGGAGGAAGCAGTGGAAATAATTAGGGCAACACCACAGACATGGCTAGCGAAGACCAACATAGAGGCACCATTCAGGCTCCTGCCAGTCTGCCCACTAGACTGGGACCTGTTAGGTTTTAAGCTAGATGGGGAATATTACTTCGACAAAGCCATGCCCATGGGTTGCTCCATGGCCTGTGATTGTTTTGAACTGTTCAGTACGTGCCTGCAAGGTATATTTCAAAGATGGTCAGGGCATAAGACACTGACACACTACCTAGATGACTTCCTTCTGATTGGGAGTGGGAGGGAAGAGACCGGAGCGATGCTCAAGAGTTTTCAGGCACTCTGTAAACACTTGGGGATCCCATTGGTGCCAGACAAGACTGAGGGTCCCAGCAGAATCATAGAATTCCTGGGCATAGAAATAAATGCACAAAAGGAGGAGTTTAGGTTACTGGAAAACAAGGTGAATAGGCTAAGGAGGCTCCTAAGGGAGCATAGAGAAGGAAGAAGGAAACAATTGAAACAGATCCAGCAACTGATAGGGCATCTCAAGTTTGCATGCCAGGCCATCAGCCCAGGGACAGCCTTCACCAGGTAACTGGCACATGCCACCCAGGGAGTGACAAAGCCACACCATTGGGTGGACGTCACCAGGGTCACAAGGGAGGATTTGAGAATATGGGAAATATTTTTAGAAATGTTCAATGGCACATCCTTTTGGCAAGATGACTGGGTATTTAATACAGACCTGGTGCTTTATACAGATGCAGCAGGGGGACTCGAGACAGGGGGGGCTACTATAAAGAAAAATGGTTCTCCGAAGCATGGTCACGGAGTTGGATAGAAGGAGGGTTGACCAAGGACATCACCCTATTAGAAATCATGCCAATATGGGCATGCACGCTAGTATGGGGAACCGAGCTGCGTAACCAAAAAGTGACATTCTGGTGCGACAACAGAGCTGTAGTGGATGTTCTCAACAACAGGAGGACATCGACCAGACCTGTGCTATGGGTCTTGAAGCAGTTGGTACTACAAGGTTTGAGGCTTAACATGACATTCAGAGCTAGGCACACAGAGGGTTCCAAAATACTATAGCTGACAGTCTCTCCCATATGCAGCTGGACAGGTTCCAGGCCTCAGCAAAAAAGGCAGAGGCGCAACAGACACCAATGCCAGAGGATATATAGGAAGTTGGCTGGAAGGGGCTAAAGTCCTGTTTCACAACTCCTGGTCTACCAGGACACTCAGAGCCTATGAAGGGGCCTGGGGAATATTCCAGAGTTTCAGGGAACAGCAATGCATGGAGGTAAGTGGGCAAGTCATGGCTGATCAAGTGAGTAAATACATAGTACACCAATGGAAAATGGGGAAGGCACAGGCTACTATGGGAGTACACCTGGCAGCCATTAGCTTAGTTTGTAGCCTGAGGCAATAGAAAGACCCAATGAAGACCATGTTAATAAGACATATGATTCAAGGATAGGGCAGGCTGGGGACAAAAGCAACGGATGATAGGAGGCTAATATCACGAAGCTTGATGGACGGGCTAGGGCAGGCAACAGCAGCCATATGCAGGACAGAATTTGAGAAGTTACTATTCCAGGCCATATTTGCAGCCATGTATCATGGAGCCCAGAGGGTGAGTGAGGCAATAGGACAAGATGAGGGGGTACAGGGAGAGGTCTGAAATAGGGTTACCTTACATGGCGGTGGGGCACAATTGGAATATGGATCAAGAGATCAAAGACAGATCAAGAGGGTGAAGGGGCTCTGCTCACTCTCAAAAGAAGCAGTGAGCCAGTTAGCTGCCCAGTCGGGCTACTGTGGGCCTACGCAGCAGTACGTCCTGCACAACCAGGGCTTTTCTTTATTCACGAGGATGGGAATAGAGCCACAGCCTATCAAGTAACAGCAGTTCTTAAGAAATGCATGGAATTTCTGGGGGAAAACCCTAAGAACTTTTTCTCACATTCATTTTGAATTGAGCGGGCATCACAGCTGGCGTCAGCAGGAGGATCATTTAAACAAGTGCAGGGGGCTGGATGTTGGAGATCTGATTGTTATAAATGATACATAAGATCACTAAGCAAATGACTAACCATATCTCCCCATTTACTATTCACAGGTGCAGCATGGGTTGGAGGGATGCGGGCAATTGAAGAAACACATAAAGAATAAAGGGGGGACAGGCATAGACACATTAGTGAGCATTAACTACAGGAATGTCCCATTACTCACACATGCTCTAATCTCTCAGCAGGTAAGGGGGTGGAAGCAGAAGGTATGGATATGTGGACACTCCTACATTTATTGGTGTGATGTCTGTGAAGGGTCTACAGCTCTGTTTGACATACTGGGATATCTTTTATTATTCTTTTGTTTCAATGACCACGGGACACCAGCATTCTGGGCTGTTGATGAGTGAGTATGCAAACTAACAACCGCAACGCAGGCCAAGACAGTGTACTAACCACCATCACTAGAGTCTTGCAGTGTAGCTAGGAACTCTCCCGCCGCCCCCCCATGTAGGAGAGCATACTCTTGTATGCTCAATCTTTCACCACAGCCAGAACAGGACAACCCTGTCTTCCTTCTGAGTCAGGACATGTTTCTTACCAATGGCACAGAGTGCCAAGTGTCCCGATTCAGACCAGCAATGCACTCATACCATTACCTGTTGCCTTTCCAGATGTATGAGCACAGTGACCATGCACTCCAGTAACATAGACCGCTGTGAGACACTGGCTCACAATAGTAAAGGGAGATAGTGCATAACAGACAGGATATTGCAGCTAGCCCTTTGCACCATTTTCACTCTACAGGTTATTATTAAGCATGTATGGCTTGCAAGGTGCTAAGGGGCCATTTGTATTTTATTATGGGTTGATTAGCAGCACAGAACAATGAGTCCCACAAAACTGCATGCTGTGGGACTGTGCTTGTCCTCCACCCGCTCCCAGAACCAATCACCAACTGCCATAAATCCTAACTTCCAGGTCAGTATTGCACTACACACTCACTATCATAATTCAGCTTCCCAAATTGCCATCATGTTGATAATCCCTTATAAAGTAATGGGCAACCTCTTTCAAGTCCCATGATCAGCAATTCAACATGGCATCCCCCTACCATGTACCCCTCCACCAAGTGGCATCACACTCATCTTCCCTTGTATGATAAGTCATCAGTCACCTTCTGCAGATGGTGACTGGCAATGCACCTCCACTCACCACCTAGGGCAGCCACTTTTGTGACATACACATCACTTATAGTCTCTCCCCAGATGTTAATAATATTTGTACTCCTACACTGAATAGATGTAATTATTTTTTTATGATGGCATTACGCCTTAATTTGACATTCACCTCTACACACACACACACACACACACACACACACACAACCTTAGGGCCAAAGATGAGCACCTGCACTAACATGGTTAGTGTACATGCTAACCCAATTTGCATAAGCGCTTCTGATGGGGCCATATTCCAAGGCCCCAGGAGTGGCTCTCAAACCCGGCAGCACCAAAGCACTAAAATACCACTGTGTCTATGCAAATGAGGGGAACCCACATGCATACCTGTGCAGCAGGATAGTCAATGGTTCATAGTGGTGGTAAACAGCCCTCCCCCCAAGCTGCTGTATGAGTTGCCAATGAGCATGCATACAATAGAAAAAGCAATTTTTACGGTACATACACTCACTGACAACTCATACAGCAACTGGTCACTGATGTGAGAGGAGGGCTATATTGGTCACCATATGTAGATTTGAGGAGCACCAGACACCCAGATAAGGGGGCATGTGGGGAGGTGGGATCTGAGCAGGTAGGTTAGGTGGGGACTGCTCAGGGAGAGGACACACCACCACTGGGAAGGATTTCAGTTGTGAAAACAGGTGATCAGGGATGAATGGACCACCAGGACATTCCTTCAATAGTGACAACGGGTGATTGGGGTATAGGGGAACCACTGGACCACCAGAGTATTGTTTGTACTGTGTAAGTGGCACTAAGGGATGGCTGTGCATACAAATTAGCCCATAATGGTAAAACAAATGGCCCCTTAGCACCTGGCATACCATATGGGTTTATCTACATGCTCGGGCTGAATATAGCCCACAGGGATCTTGGTGCTATCCTATTTGGGGCCACAATCTCAAACTCAGAATCTCTCAAGGATGCCACCCCATTTACTAAATTTTTACAACTTAAAAGGAATTGTAGTGAGGAGACTACATTTCAATTACAGGCAGACGGTTTAGTGATTTTCCAATGTTTGCCTTAATAAATGAGAACAGTAACCTGTAGTAGTTGTGAATTAGTCTCCTACTATTCAAATAACCAAAAAGTGCTGTTTTCTATGAAAAAAATGATTTTATTTCTGTGCTCTGCTTCATTTGCATAACCCAACCCTTTTTTTCTCAGTGCTGCAAGCCCCAACTGTGACATCATACTAGGGAAACTAAGTTATTAAAGGGATGCTGTCAGTTTGTAGTTTTAGGTAGAAAACTCAGCTGTTTACTGTACCCACAATGCCTCACTATGTAACTTAGTTTACAGGCTATTATATTTCTGTGCTAACTGCAGAAATAGGAGAATACATCTCTCAGTACAGAAGTCTTGTAGCTAGGGTAGAACTGGAGGAGGGGGGGAAGGAAGGTAAGGTGCCTGCCCAGTTCCATGGCTTGGAGGAACATGAAATGAATCCTCAGGATCGTGGGAGCAGCTGCAAGGGGGAGTGAGCTGGATGTCATTATCCACATAGGGATGAATGACCTGACTGAAAATGAGATCAGAGCAGTGCAACAGGAGCTTGTGGAATTGGGAAGGGGCCTTAGACAAGTAGTACACATGGTAACTTTCTTGGAAGTGCTACCTGTCTATGGCATGGATGAGGCTAGGGTACTCCGCACCTTGGGATTCAATGACTGGTTGAAAAACTGGTGCAGAGCTCAGGGATTTGGCTTCATTGGGGACTGGGGCTCCACCTGGAGGGATGCAGGCCTATACAAGCACGATGGTCTGCATCTATCCAGGAGGGGAACCAGGATCCTAGGTGATAGGTTTAAATGCTTCATTGGCAAGCATTTAAACTAGCCAAGGGGGAGGCACTAAAAAGGAGAAGGAAAATCCTAGCCCTACCCCCAAAAATCAGGGTAGTTAGTGAGGTAAACACCAAGATAGAGCAGTTGATAGGGATAAGGGCAGGGGTAAATGGAGAAAACGACAAAGGCAGTAAGGACAGGGATGGGGTAAAAAGACATAAAGCCATAAAAAATGGAGGGTAATGAGTACCAATGCCTGTAGACTAGGTAAAAAGCTCCCCAAAATGGTAGCCTTGATGGAAGAGGGATGCCTGAATATCATGGCAGTCACAGAAACATGGTACACAGAGAACTATGACTGGGATGTCACCACATCAGGGTACACAGTCTACAGGAGGGACAGGGATGGAAGAAGAGGAAGAGGAGTAGCTCTCTATGTAAGGGAGGGGATCAAAGCAACAGAACTAAAGGGTAAACAGGGAGGAGAGGAGGCACTGTGGGTCACCCTGGAGACTGGAAATGGCTCCACAATCCACGCAGGGGTTGTATACAGACCCCCATCTCAGGGGGAGGAAATGGACAAGGAAATAATAGAAGGCATCCTTGGGATGGCAGAGAAAGGGGAGATATTGCTGATAAGGGACTTGAATATGCTGGATGATAACTGGAGCACCTCTGCTGCAGTCACATCCAAGAGCAGGGCCATTCTCGATGCTTTATAGGGGGCATGCCTCAAACAGCTAGTTTTGGAACCCACTCAGGAGGGAGCAATCTTAGACCTGGTACTCTCAAATGGGGATGGAGAGAGGATCTCTGATCTTGAAGTGGGTAGCCATCTGGGAACAAGTGACCACCAAACAGTGTGGTTCATGATAAACTTAGCTGTAGAGTCAAGCCACACAAAAGTGAAGGTGCTGGACTTCAGAAGGGCTGATTTTGTCAAAATAGGAGAGTGTCTCAGAAAAGCACTAGCAAACAAGCAAGAAAGTGGGGTGGAGCAACAATGGGGGAAACATCAAAACTGCCATCACAGAAGCAACAAGCCTTTGTGTGAAGCAAATAAACAAATCAAAATGAAAGAAAAAACACTATGTTCTCAAAAGAAGTGGCGGGGAAGGTAAGGGAGAAAAATATAACTTTCAGGAAGTATAAGGAAACACAGAAGAAGCAGGACAGAGAACTGTACCAGTTAAAGCAGAAGGAAGTGGGAAAGGCAGTCAGAATAGCAAAGGCCCAAACTGAGGAAAAGATAGCCAACTCGGTTAAGAAGGGGGCTAAAACCTCTTTATAGGTACATTAGGAAGCAAAGAGAGACGAAGATGGGGATACTGAGGCTGAATAAATAGGAAGGTGGTTGGGCAGAGAAGGACAGTGAAAAAACAGGGATACCAAATGAATACTTCTGCTCACTATTCACAATGGAAAAGCAGGGGGAGATACCTAATCCAGTCAATAGAAGCACTCTAGATAGGGGTGTTGATATTAGTCCTTTCACAGAAGAAAGGGTTCTGAAAGAACTCTTAAAACTGAAGGTGGATAAAGCAATGGGGTCTGATGGAATTCACCCCAGAATTCTAAAAGAACTAAGGGAAGAACTAGTAACACCATTGACTACCCTTTTTAATAAATCATGGGAGGATGGTGTGGTACCTGAGGACTGGAGAAGGGTGGATGTGAATTCCCTTCACAAAAGGGGGAGCAAGACAGAGGCAGGATACTACAGACCTGTCAGTTTGACCTCAGTGGCAGGGAAAATGATGGACTCACTTCTGTAGGAAAGAATTGTTGAGTACCTAGAGGCCAGTGGGGCACAGGACCCAAGGCAGCATGGATTCACAGCAGGAAGGTCATGTCAAACAAATCTAATTGATTTTTTTAACTGGGTGACCAAAGTAGTAGACCAGGGAGGGGCTGTGGCCATGGCCTACCTAGACTTTAGCAAGGCATTTGACACAGTCCTTCCCAAAAGATTAATAAACAAATTAGCCAGCCTTGGAGTGGGTCCCAGGGTAGTAGCCTGGGTAAAACACTGGCTGGACAACAGGACACATTGGGTAGTAGTAAATGGAGTTCACAGTGAGGAAAGGAGAATTACTAGTGGGGTACCCCAGGGTTCCGTACTGGGGCTGGTCCTTTTTAATGTCTTTATAAGTGACATTGCAGAGGGACTGGAAGGGAAAGTATGTCTCTTTGCAGATGACACAAAGCTCTGCAACAGGGTTGATATGCAGGGTGGGATGGAAAGGATGAAAAGGGAGTTGGTAAGGTTGGAGGAATGGTCAAAGGTATGGAGCTTAGAATCAATGCAAAGAAGTGCAAAGTAATGCACCTGGGAAACAAAAACCCAGGGGAAGAGTACACAATAGGAGGTGAGATACTGACAACAACAAAAATGGAAAGGGATCTGAGGGTAGTCATATCAGATGATCTAAAGGTGGGCCAGCAATGTGAGAAGGCAGTAAGGAGGGCTGTGAGGATACAGGGATGCATCACCAGTAGAAAACAAGAAGTTGTTGGCCATCTGTACAGACAGTTGGTAAGACCACATGTGGAGTACTGTGTACAGTTCTGGAGACCCCAACTCCACAAAGACATAGACAGGGTGGAGGCTGTCCAGAGGAGGGCAACCAAAATAGTACAGGGTCTGCACCAGAAGACATATGAAGAAAGACTAAAGGAGCTTAAGATATATAGCCTTGAGGAAAGGAGAGAAAGGGGGGACATGATAGAAACTTTCAAATACCTCAAGGGAATCAATAAAGTCCAAGACAGTAGCATCTTTCAGAAAAAGAGATGCACAAGAACAAGGGGGCACAATTTGAAGATAGAGGGGGGACAGCTCAGAGGTAATGTGAGGAAGTATTTCTTCACAGAGAGGGTTGTAGATGCATGGAACAGCCTTCCTGAGGAGGTCATAGAGTAAAAAACTGTGGGGGAATGCAAGAATGCATGGGACAGGTATAAGGCAATTCTAGTGGGGGGGTAGGAGGAAGTAAGCTGTTGGTTAACTAGGCTCTGCAGCTGATCCATTAGGTAGGGAAATGGGTAGACTAGGTGGGCCAAGCGGTTCTTATCTGCCATCAAATTCTATGTTTCTATGTTTCTAGATACTGCATGCACAATGCCTTATCTTGAAAATAAACATACAAGAGTGTATATCATTGACACCACTACAGAAATATGGGACTGCGTCTCAGAGTAAGGAAACTGGAAAACAGTGTCTTATTTTATCCACAATGCCTTACTATATACATTTACATATTAGGTGATCACCACTACCAACATACAGGACTGTACTTCTGAGTAAGGCACATTTAAGTCAATGTTATAAATTAGCTAGAATTCCATGCTGCTATATGTAAAACATTGGCAGCTCCCTGGTATAACTTCATTCCAGGTGTGTGGCAGCACAGAGAAACTGGAAGGCAGCCAAAAATAAAGCACTGATAAAACTTAACACTTAAATGATTATGACAGCTTGTTTTACAAAATAAATTGCAGCTTCAACATTTGAAGCATGGGCAGCAATGGTATACTATGTGAAAAAGGCATCTGCGAAACATCAGAAAGTCCCTTTGAGACAAAGATTTTTAGAGAGAGGGTATAATCAAAAATTCTGGATTCAGCACTTATGAAAGTCTCACCCTTAAATAAGGAGAATCTATTAAAACCTAGGGTAAGAATTAATGAATACAACAGATGGGTCAACTTTGTCGCTGAGTTTAATTGTTTGGCAGGAAAACTTTGCAACACTGTGATGAGATTCTGGCCTATATTTTTAAGTGACTATACATTGGCAGAACATTTAGGGGTGAGACCAAGAGTCTCATTCAAAAGAGAGAGCAATCTCAGACATGAGCTACTTCACAGTCAAGAAAAAAAAAAAGAAACAACAAATAGAACATGGATACCAATGAAACCAGAGGGATGTACAGATGTGGCAACCGTAATATTTGCACACACAATTACAACAGGGGAAAACATTTACTGCACCCACAAGCAATAGAATTATTTTTCTGAAAAATGATTTTTATTGTTTAAGCTTGATAGCATAAATATATTAGATTAACAAGATAGGGATAACAGAAGGGGCGGTGGCATTGCAATCTATGCATCTACAAATTTAACAATTATAGATATACACAAAGCACATTTGCTTGACCTGGAAGGACACTACTTCTTTATTCAGCTGCGAGCTGTGTGAGAAATTCTATATCGCACTTGATATCTGTAACAAACGGGCACTTTTGCTTAATTCTGTGGGAGGTGAAACGAACTAACCTTGGTAATTGCTTTTTATTCACATATTTATTTAGTGTTTAACCAAGAAGGGGCTTACAAACTCTGTTTATCTTTTAGTAACTTCAGAAGGATTTAAATACTGCATTTGGGTAGATCCTTGGAGGTAGCTAGATTGTCTACTAGGATTTTCTGACAGTTAAACTATTTTTAAATAAATTACAGGTGGCTGAGGAGTTGAAAAAGGAGCTTGCAAACTCTGCTTATCTTGGAAGTAACTTCACAAGTGTTTGAATACTGCATTTTGGTTGTCCCTTGGGGGTAGCTGGATTGACTACTAGGATTTTGGGACAGAAACTATTTTTAAATAATTTACTGGTGCGTAGGAGTTTGTGATAGTTAAACTATTTTTAAATAAGTTACTGTGGTTAAGGAGTTGTCATAGAAAAACCTGCAGTGTGAAACAGGAAAAGACAGTCTTTCAAGCAACAGAGGGAGGTGGATCTAGGTTCACGTTTCTTTGTTACAATTCTTAACATTTTCAGTGCAAGAAGAGTTTAAAGCACAGCTGACTTATTTTAGGGCTGACAGCTTTCAGAGCACAAACCACCAGGCCTGTTTTGGGGCTGGGTAGGTTTACCTGTGTCTGACTTGAATGTGTGGATTTTTTTCTGTTTGATTAGCAGCGTATTTTCTCTGTCAAATTGTTGTGTAGGGCATCTTGCTGACAGGAAGGCACTCATCGCAGCGTGGGTCAGAGCTTTAGCTGATTGTTTTGTGAGGCACAGTTTAGGCCCAACCCTTCCCACCCTCACCCCACCCACCCCTGGAAATAGTTCATTTTATACCTGGGGTTCTGACATCATTTCCTGAAGAGTGCAAGGTGCATATCACTGTCATATCCTCTCTAGCACACTGCACTGACAATATAAGCATACACATTGTATAATATATATATATATATTACAAACCAATCACACATACACACACACAAAAATGTGGGGAGTGGTGCAGTGTAATGGCTGTGGAGCAGCAGTCTTCCTGGAGTCTTTCTGGAGGCTGGGATGCTGCCCTATTTGCAGACAACTCTCTGCCCTGAGGGAGGAAGTTGCCCGTCTTCAGGCCACACTGGACAGTAGTAAGGGGACCTTCCCCCAGGCCACACTGGATGGTAGGAAGGGACCTCCCATCCAGGGGAGCACCAGAGCCACCACCACTACCTCAGCAGTTGAGAAGAAAGCACAGCAGTTGGACCACAGTGGGCCCAGGAGGGGAGGATGGTGGAACAGAGGCACACCCAGTCAGTTGTTCCACACCACAATCCATACACATTCTGGGAGATAGCTCCCCTATGGATGCACCCACAGAGGAGACTAAGGAGGCTGAGGACAACTGTCATAAGGGAGGCCCACAGGAAGGAGGCAGAGGACACCACAAGGAAAGGAAGCAGCTCCTGGTGGGGGACTCAATTATTAGGGGGATAGAACTGGGGGGAGCAGGTAAAACTGAAGTTAGGTGCCTGCCTGGTGCCATGGCTTGGAGAGACAGGAAGCGCATCCTCAGGATCACGAGAACAGCTGCACGGGAGTCTGAGCTGGACGTCATTGTCCACCTAGGGACAAATGGACTTGGCTAATCATGAGATTAGAGCAGTGCAGAAGGACTTGTAGAATTGGGGAGGGGCCTAAGACAAGTAGCACACACAATATCCTTCTCTGAGGTGCTGCCTGTCAATGGCATGAGTGAGGCGAGGGTACTTTGCACCATGCAGTTTAATGAATGGTTGAAAAAAATGGTGTGGAGCACAGGGGTTTGGCTTCATTGGGGACTGGGGTTCCACCTGGAGGGACACCAGCCTATACTGGCAGGATGGTCTGCATCTGTCCAGGAAGGGAACAAGTCTTTTGAGCAGTCAGTTTAAATGCTTCATTGGCAAGCTTTTAAACTAGTCAAGGGGGGAGGCACTGATAAGCAGCAGGAAAATCCCAGCCTCTCCCTACAAAACAGGGTACTAAATGAGAAAAAGACCGAGGTAGACAGGTCAGTGGGGGGATGCTGCAAAAGAAGGTAAAGCCATCAAAAAATGGAGAGCAATGAGTACCAATGCCCGTAGTCTGAGTAACAAGCTTCCTTAATTAGTGGCCTTGATGGAAGAGGAACATCTGGATATCGTGGCAGTCACAGAAACATGGCACACACAAAATCATGACTGGGACATAAACATACCAGGATACACTATCTACAGGAGGGACAGGGAGGGTAAAAGAGGAGGAGAAGGAGCTCTTTACATAAGGGAAGGAATCAAAGCAACAGAACAAAAGGGAAAACAGGGAGGAGAAGAAGCACTGTGGGTAAATTTGGAGACCGGCAATGGCACCACAATCCGCACAGGGGTTGTATGCAGACCCCCTTCTCAGGGGCAGGAAATGGACAAGGAAATGATAGAAAGACTACTTAGAATGGCAGATAAAGGGGAGATATTGCTGATGGGTGATCTGAATATGCCAGATGTTAACTGGAGTGCAGTTGCAGCAGCCACTTCAAAGAGTGGGGTTATTCTAGATGCCCTACAGGGGGCATGCCTTAGACAACTAGTATTGGAGCCCACTTGAGAGGAGCAATCTTAGACCTGGTTCTCTCAAATGGAGATGAAGAGAGGATCACAGATGTAGAAGTGGGTAGCCAACTGGGAACTAGCAACCATCGAACAGTGTGGTTCACAATAAACACAGCAATAGAGTCAAGCCATACAAAGGCAAAAGTACTGGACTTTAGGAGGGCTGACTTTTCCAAGATGGGTGAGTGCCTAAGGAATGCACTAGCAAATGGGCAGGAAGAAGGGGTGGAATAACAATGGGGAATAATAAAAACTGCCATCACAGAGGCAACAAGTCATTGTGTGAAGCAAATAAACAAAATGAAACGATGTAAGAAACCACTATGGTTCTCAAAGGAAGTGACAGTGAAGGTTCAAGAGAAAAAGAAAGCATTCAGGAAGTACAAGGAATCACAGAAGGAGCAGGACAGAGAACTGTATCAGTTAAAGCAAAAGGAAGCTGGGAAGGCAGTCAGAACAGCAAAGGCCCAAACCGAGGAAAAGATAGCCAACTCAGTTAAGAAGGAGATAAACCTTTATAGGTACATCAGGAGCCAAGAAAGACTAAGGGAGAGCTAGTGAGGCTTAATAAAGAGGAGGGAGGGTGGGCAGAGGGTGACCGTGAAAAGGCAGAGATACTAAACAAATATTTTTGCTCAGTATTTACAAAGGAAGTGGGGGAGGTACCTAAAACAAACAGTAGAAACACTCTGGATACAGAAGTTGATACCAGCCCATTTACAGAACAAAGGGTTCTGAAAGAACTCTTAAAACTGAAGATGGACAAAGCAATGGGGCCTGATGGGATTCATCCCAGAATTCTAAAAGAACTAAGGGTAGAGCTAGTGACACCACTGACTACCCTCTTTAACAAATCATGGGAGGATGGGGTGGTACCCAAGGACTGGAGAAGGGCAGATGTGATTCCCCTTCACAAAAGTGGGAGCAAGGCACAAGCAGAAAACTACAGACCTGTTAGTTTAACCTCTGTGGTAGGGAAAATGATGGAATCACTTCTGAAGGAAAGAATTGTCGAGTATCTAGAGGTCAGAGGGGCTCAGGACCCAAGGCAGCATGGATTCACAACAGGAAGGTCATGCCAGACAAATCTGATAGATTTCTTTGACTGGGTGACCAAAGTAGTAGATCAGGGAGGAGCTGTGGACATGGCCTACCTAGACTTTAGCAAGGCATTTGACACAGTCCCATACAAAAGAGTAATATACAAGTTAGCCAGCCTGGGAGTGGGTCCCAAGATGACAGCCTGGGTAAAGAATTGTCTGGAGAATAGGACACAGAGAGTAATAGTAAATGGTGTCCACTCTGAAAAGGGGGGTTACTAGTGGGATACCGCAGGGTTCAGTATTAGGACCGGTCCTCTTCAATGTCTTTATAAGCGACATTGCAGAGGGACTGGAAGGAAAAGTATGTCTCTTTGCAGATGACACAAAGATCTGCAACTGAGTTGATGCACAAAGTGGGATGGAAAGGATGAGAAGGGACTTGGCAAGGTTAGAGGAACGGTCAAATGTGTGGCAGCTTAGATTCAATGCTAAGAAGTGCAAGGTAATGCACCTGGGAAACAAAAACCCAGGGGAAGAGTACACAATGGGGGGTGAGATACTAACAGCAACAAAAATGGAAAGGGACCTGGGGGTAGTCATATCAGATGACCTAAAGGTGGGCAAGCAATGTGAGAGGGCAGCAAGGAGGGCTGGGAGGATACTGGGATGCATAGGGAGAATCATCACCAGTAGAAAACAGGAGGTTATTATACCTCTGTACAGACAGCTGGTCAGACCCCATCTGGAGTACTGCGTGCAGTTCTGGAGACCCAATCTCCCCCAAGACATAGACAGGATGGAGGCTGTCCAGAGGAGGGCAACTAAAATGGTGCAGGGTCTGCACCAGAAGGCATATGAAGAGAGACTTAAGGAGCTTAACATGTATATCCTCGAGGAAAGGAGGGAGAGGGGGGACATGATAGAAACTTTCAAGTACCTCAAGGGAATCAACAAAGTCCAAGAGGGTAGCATCTTTCAAAAAAGAGGTGCAAGAACAAGGGGCACAATTTGAAGATAGAAGGGTGGTGGGCTCAGAGGTAATTTAAGGAAGTATTTTTTCACAGAGAGAGGGTTGTGGATGCATGGAACGGCCTTCCAGAGGAGTGTTGTGGAGTCAAAAAACAGTGGTGGAATTCAAGCATGCATGGGACAGTCATAAGGCAATTCTAGGGGGTTGGGGTAGGAAGAAGTAGGCTGCTGGTTAACTAGGATCTGCAGCTTATCCATTAGGTAGGGAAATGGGCAGACTGGGTGGGCCAAGCGGTCCTTATCTGCCATCAAAATCTATGTTTCTATGTTTCTATATCACATAAAATAAAAAACAAATCAAGGAAAACAGAAACATTATGGCTACAGATATCTAATAACAATAATAAGAATTTCGTTCTAGGCTTGTGCTATGGACCCCAGATTCATCTGCTGAAATTAACCAGGAGGTTATAACTGAAATTTACACAGCACTTGAACTTGGAAAGGTAGTTCTAGCCAGATATTTTAATTATCCTTATATAAATTGGACTACAAATACATCCTCTATTAAAATAGTAGGGAATTCTTGGATACTTGTTTAGAAATAATTTCACTCAGCATGTATCAGATCCTACAAGGCAACAACATTTTTTAGATCTTGTTATTTCAACAGAAGATATTAATATCACAAATTGCAAGGTTGAGGCCCCAATTGGTAACAGTGATCATGCCACTGTAATTGTTTTCCATTAATGACCACTTGCAAACAGTGAAAGGATGCACTGAGATCTAGTTCTACAAAACAACTAATACTAACGTCATTAATGATGATTTAAATACTATTGACTGGGATGCTGTATTAGCAGACAAGTCCACTAAAGACACCTGGGAATACATAAAAATACAATTCAATAGAATTATGGACAAACATGTTAAATTAACTAAAAACGTACAATCATAAAGGAATTAAACTGAAATGATTAAACAAAAGTATTATCAGATTAATAAAAAAGAAAAACAAGGTGTACAGTAATTATAAAAAACACATTTCTGAAAAAATGGAATAAATTTAAACTAATACAAAGGAAATGTAAAATAAAATAAATAAAACAAAAGGAATTTCAAATTAAAGCTAGCATCATCTGCAAAGAAAACAAATAGCAAGCAGTTCTTTGAATATATAAATTCCCTAAAAACCACAAGTGATGAATTGACATAATGGCGAATGTTTAAATGATCCAGTTACAATTGCCAATACCTTTAATACCAATTTCTGTTCAGTATATAATACACAAAGTCAACAGACAGATAGCAGTATCAATGATATGGATAAAGGGAGCCATGAGTTTTTTTAAACAAGATATTATCAAACATATTGATAATTTAAAATCCCACAGCGTTATAATTGTAAAAACATTGTGTGTGTGCTGATTTTGTGGGAAAGTGGTGTGGGAGTAAATATACTTTTGAAATATATTGAGCAGAGCTTTTAGCTTTTGAGCCCTGTAATCCTTAAACCAAGAAGCAGGAAGAGAGTGAGAGAGACTCACTGCTGTGAAAGCAAACTACTAAACAGTGTTTTGCAGCACTTTTATTTGTTTCTAAAACTTTGGTTGCCACTGTATAGCCCCTAAACTACTGCTGGGCTGAAAAAAGCATAAAATAGAACATTTAAATGCAACTTTTGTTGCGAGTACTCCGTGACCCCTCACAGGCACTTCCAAGTCATTTAGACCTTCATAACTCGGCCCTGCTGTGAGCAGGGTGAGCGAGAGCAGGGCACGTGCTGCTGCGCGCGGAGACACATGCAGAGACACGCATGTCTGCGTGTGTCTGCTGTGTCCACTGGGACTGTGGGACAAAGGAGAGAAATCTAGAAAATACCTAAAAAGTGAGTAATAATAGGGGAACAGTAAAGCTTTACATAAATTACTGATGAAAAATGGCTAAGACCAAAATAAAGAAAAAGACCCATAAACCATGTTCAGGCTGTAAAATGTATACTGAAGAAGCAACATTGGATGATTTTATATGTGAAAAATGCCTATTGATTCAAACCTTACAAGCTGAAATTGAGCAGTTGTTGCAGAGAGTTGAAGGAAATAAACAAATGGGGAAAATTGAAGTTCAAAAAAGAAATAGGAGAACTGGAAGCATTTATAGATTCATTTATAGCTGACAATGATAGAACTGCAACCAAGGAGGAAGGCTTACAGCAAACCTTATATGAAATGGAAAAAGATAATGGAGATGTAAATTGGGTGCATACACATAATTTAAATACTAAATACAATGGGGAAACACAAATATCAAAGAGCTACCCAGAAACAAAGAACAGATACACCTTACTAGAACCTGATATGGAAGAACCCCAAAGGCTTTTACAAGATGTTCACAAAGATGTTAAAGGTCAGGCTGATATAAATCAGGACAAAATAGTACATGACAGGGATGGGAAAATAGATAAAGCTAGTAGATATTCTGGAAATAGTAAAAAATCTGAACACTTAAATGATGACCCTATACCAGAATGCAATGACAAAAAGACAGGAGGAAATAAATATATTTTGATTATAGGTGACTCCATTACTAGAGGCATTGATACATTGGTGTACCATGGTAGGAAAATGCACACTACTGTAAGCTCATTACCAGGGGTGAAAATAGCGGACATAGGATACCTCCTAAATGGACTAATGGAGGGACTCCAGACACCACTAGTTATACTCCATTTAGATACAAACGATGTGGGAAGCTGTAATATAGAAAATATTATACAGGAGTACCAACATATAGTAAATAAAATTAAAGAAAAGGAGGGGGGATATTATTATATCAGGTCTGCTCCCAACTCATTGGAAATGTGTTTTTAAAAACCCAAAAATAGAGAAGATAAACATACAGTTGTGTACCTTGTGTAAATTCAATAACATAGGATTTATGGATAATTCAGTAACCTTTGGGAATCATATACTGTTTAAAAGTGATGGTTTACACTTAAATAAAGCTGGAACTAGCATATTGAGCAAGAAAATTAATGACATTATATCCGTCCATTTAAACTGGAAAAAGGGGGAAGAAAACTTATAATCTAGTACCTAAAACTGTAGCTCTACAGGAAGGCTGGAAAAGAGTATTAATAAATGCATGCAGCTTAGTTAATAAGTTTGAGGAATTACAATATTTACTGCAAAATAAAAACATACAAATTGCACTTATTACTGAAACCTGGTGGACAAAAGAGGATCAATGGGATAAAAATATAGAGGGCTACAATTTATTCTATTTATCAAGAGAAACAAAAAGAGGAGGGGGTATTGCAATTTATATTGATGAGTCAATACAATGTGAAGAAATAAAGAGAGAAAAAGATGAGCTGGAAATGTTATAGTTAAAACTTATACCAAAAGGAGCACCAAAAATTAAAATAGGTCTATTGTACAGATCACCTTCAACTATGCCCGAGAGAGATTTGGAAATACTAAACATTATTAGGAATTTAGATCCAGCAGAAAGAATTATCTTAACTGGTGATTTCAATCTACCAGATATTGACTGGAATAAAGAAGAGGGCAAATCCAAAACAAGTACACAGTACCTAGATGCAGTAAACCAGATAGGACTTGAGCAATTGGTAACAGCAAAAACCAGGGCACAAAATACCCTGGATCTGATCTTTAGAAATCTGGGGTCAATAGTAAACAATGTACAGATTATCTCCCCATTAGGCAACAGTGACCATCAGATAGTCTTTTTTCAAGTTAGAGAAAAAGGTAAAGAAATAAGGGAGGGCAAGACTACAGTCCTAAATTTCAGCAAAGTGGATTTTACTATCATGAGGGAAGCTATGGCATCTTGGAAGTGGGAAAAGGAATTTGAAGGACTTTCTATAGATGATATGCGGGAGCTATTTGTAAAGAGGCTGAGATCAACAATAGAAATAGGTATACTTAAATATATAAAATATGCACATACAAGGAGTGCTCCAAAATGGTTATCACCAAAAATAAAGAAATTAATAAACAAAAAGCATAAAATGTATAAAAATACTAAAAATCTTAACAATATACAGGCTTTAAATAAATATAGAAATATAGTTAACAAAGTCAAATGGGAAATTAAAAGGGCCAAAAAGGAATATGAATACAAACTTGCAACACAAGTTAAAGGTAACTATAAGGCTTTCTATTCATATATAAATAATAAACAAAAAATAATAACACCATTGGACCTTTTAAGAATGCACAAGGGGATATATTAAATAATAAAGAAACTGCAGAAACTCAAAATAAATACTTTTGTTCAGTTTTTAACCCAGCTACTTCATATAAGAAAGAAAACAAATTTAACTCTATACCTGGACATATACAGATTACAGTGAAAAGTGTACTTGATAAATTAAAAACAACAAATAGAAATAAATCACAAGGCCCTGATGAAATTCATCCAAGGATTTTGTATGAATTGGCAGAACAATTAGCTTCACCACTGACTTACATTTTTCAAATTTCTATAGATTTGGGACATGTTCCACAAGGGTGGAAGGAGGCATTAGTGATACCTATATTTAAAAAGGGATCAAAAACTGATTTACAGAATTATAGGCCAGTCAGCCTAACATCAGTTGTGGGAAAAATCATGGATACAATATTAAAAGATTATATAATGGATTTTCTAGATACTAGAAAAATGCAAGATCCAGTACAACATGCTTTTAGGAAAAATAGACCCAGCCAGACAAATGTGTTAGTGTTCTATGAGAAAGTGGGAAAGGTACTGGATTAGGGTAATAGTGTGAATGGTGTCTTCTTGGATTTTTCCAAGGCTTTTGATAAACTCACACATCAGGAACTAATAAACACACTTAAAGATTATAATTTTGACAATAATATAGTAAATTGGATTGATGCATGGCTAAAGGAGAGAAGACAGAGAGTGGTAATTAAAGAAGATACATCTAGCTGGGCAGCAGTGACTAGCGGAGTTCCCCAAAGCTCAGTTTTGGGTCCCTGTCTCTTTAACATCTATATAACTTCATTAGTTGTACAAAATGAAAATATATGGGTAACGAAATTTGCAGATGACTGCAGAATTGGCACCATAGTAAATAATCAAAAGACTACAAATGATCTACAGGATGCACTAAATACTATACAAAAGTGAATAAAAGTAAATAAATTAGAATTAAATAGAAATAAGTTTACTGTTATGCATTTGGGAAAGAGAAATAACAACTCATCTTATAAAATAGACACCACTGAACTAAGAAAAACAACAGAGGAAAGAGACTTAGGGATTATAATGACTTCAGATCTAAAATTTAGTTCTCATTGCAATAAAACAGTAAAGAAAAATAATCAGATATTAAACTGCATATTGAGGCATATTACCAGCAGAGATAGGCAAGTGATTATGCCCCTCTATAGTGCCCTGGTGAGACCAAACCTGGAGTATTGTGCTCATCTATGGGCTCCATACAAAAAAGGGGATGTTCAAAGCTTGGAGCATATCCAGAGAAGGGCTATTAGATCCATCAAAGGGTTAGGAGACATGTCATATTCTGAAAGGTTAAACAAACTAAATTTGTTTACTCTGCAGCATAGAAGAACTAGGGGAGATTATTTTGTGTTATTTAAGTGTTTGCAAGATGATGCTGTATTAGCAGACCTAGGGTTGATCCCCAAAAAATCAAAATATGAACCTAGGGGACATCCTTTTCAGTTAATAATACAAAAATGGTGTACTCTTCCAAGAAAGCATTGGTTTAGCCAGAGAGTGGTTTCTGGCTGGAACTCTTTACCAACAGATGTGGTAGCCAGTATTAATATGGATATCTTTAAATATAGATTAGACAAGTATCTTTTTGGTAAATAAAAGACAATATAGATTATTGTTTAATATATAAAATAATGGCAAGCTCTATGGATGCAAGTCTAACTAGCTTGAAATTACCTATGAACCTATAAATTATCTATAGTGTGCCTGGATTAGACAACATAACACCAGCTATGTTAAAATTAATGAAACATTATATTTGGAAACTTTTGAAAAATGTTTATGAAATGTCATTAAACACAGGCATAGTCCCTACTGACTGGAAAAAATCAAAGGTGATGCTAATTTTCAAAAAAGGCAATAAGATGTCTGTCAATAATTATAGACCAATTAGCCTAACTTCTGTTCCTTGTAAAATCATTGAGTCTTTAATAAAAGATAAAATTGTTGAACACTTAAAAAATATCCTTATGTTTGATATTACTCAGCACGCTTTCAAATCAGGTCAACTAAAATGGTGCAGCGTCTGCAAGAGAAGCCATATGAGGAGACACTAAAGAAGCTTAATATGTATACCCTTGAGGAAAGGAGGGAGAAGGGGGACATGATAGAAATGTTTAAGTACCTCAGTGAAATCAACAAAGTCCAATAAGGTAGCATCTTTCAGAAAATGAAATGTGCAAGAACAAGGGGACACAATTTGAAGATAGAGGGGAGATGGCTCAGGGGCTATGTGAGGAAGTATTTTTTCACAGAGAGGGTGGTGGATGCATGAAACAGCCTTCCTGAGGAGGTTGTGGGGTCTAAAACTGTGGGAGAATTCAAGAATGCATGGGACAGAGGGGTAGGAAGAAATAGGCTGTTGGTTAACTAGGATCTGCAGCTTATCCTCTAGGTAGGGAAATTGGCAGACTAGGTGAGCCAAGTGGTCCTTATCTGCCATCAAAGTCTATGTTTCTATTCATGTACAACTAATTTAATATGTTTTTACGAGCACATCAGCAAAAAGTTGGACAATGGAATACCTATGGACATTATTTTTCTTTGATTTTAGCAGTGCATTTGATTTTGTACCTCACTGGGCTATTAACAGAAAAAGTACCAAATATAAAATAGATACACATATAACAAGATGGATCAATAACTGGCTAAAGGATAGAACACAAAATGTAACAATCAGAGGTCACTTATCTTTCAACAGTAAGGTAACAAGTGGGGTGCCCAGGGTTCCATATTGGGACCGAAAATATTTCAAATCTTTGTTGCTGACTTAGAAAAAAATATCAGTAATTTCATTACTAAATATTGTATTCTGATGACACAAAACTTGGTGGGATATGTCAACGTGAAGATCAAATAATCACACTTCAAAGGGATATTGATACTATTGCCACATGCACCACTAATGCAGGAATGAAACTGAATCTGGACAAATGCTGTAGTATACATATGGGGAGAAATAACCCATTACACACATATAGACTTAATGACTGTGCAATACCACAAAAAAACAAATGAAAAAGATCTAGTCATTATAATTGATAATGAGATGGACCTAAAAAAGCACTGTTCCACCGTGATAGCCAAAGTTAACAGAACACTAGTGGCTATAAAAAGAAACATTAAAAGCAAGACATTAGATGTTTTAATGCCATTGTATTTACCATACATCAGACCACATCTAGATTATGGCAGCCAGTTTTGGAACCCATATACAAAGAATTAAATAAATAAATTAGATAAAGTACAATGAAGATTTACATGATCGATAAAAAATCAGAAGGGTTTGCAATATAATGAAAGATTAGCTAACCTAGGACTATATATGCTGGAACTACATAGACAAAGGGGTGATACGCTTCTCTTTTATAATACCAAAAATGATACAGTCTTAATGACAGAATTAAATATAGAATACAAAAATGATGACCTAACAACTAGGGGCCATCCTTTGCAAGTCAAACTTAACCATAAAACCAAAAAATTAAAATATATTTTACCCAACTAGCATCAAATTTGTGGAATAGATTACCAGAATCTGTAGTAACAAGTCCAAATATAAATATCTTTAAAAATAATTTAGATAAATACATATCCATGGGTGGAAAACTAGACTATTACATCCTGTCATAATAGAAGCTGCTTATGGACTTTAGCCTTATTAGCTCCTCTCATTTTAAGTCATTCTAAGTGATTCTAATAATAACCCACAAACAATAGAATTTCCTTTATTAGACAATTCATTTAATGCATTATGCCATACATTGTATACGGACTATGGTGTGATTGTAACAAATTGTATGTAGGAAGAACAATGCTGCCTCTTAAAGTAAGAATACAGGAACATGTAAGGGACATTAGGAACATTGACATCAACAGACCTGTAGCAACACACTTCATTGAATGTCACAACTGTGATCCCAGAGCACAGAGATTTGCTGGCCTTCAACAAGTAAAGATAGGCAGGAGGGGTGGTGACAGACTCAACAGACTCTCACAAATGGAGCATTATTGGATATTATAAACAGGTTCTCAGAAATGCTGCTGTCAGATTGGTTGCCAGCATTCTGAGACCCTTACATTAATCTTTGATTAATATATTTGTACAGCCCAAATACCTGAGCACTGATACCAAATATAAAGTTCCTGCTTCATCTGTATTCTATTTCTTGAACTCATGTCCGATATTACAGTAAACATGTAGCACTGCCACCATTGCCCAATTAAAAAAAATGCTCCAAGTAACAAAACAATCCAATAAAATAAATATAACTTCATGACAAAACAGATAAAGTACAAAATCTTTGAAAAAATATATTCCTTGCTCTGGAGTGTGAGTTGTAATGCTGGTAGCCAAGATCAGCGTATATTAATGGACAAAGGTCCTCAGTGTCTCCTTACTGCCATATTCCATCACTTTACTCAAGAGGTCAGGTCACAATTCATCAAAAAATCATAGGAACACCAAAATATCATGGACTGTGTTAATTTGGCAGAAAACAGAAAGGGGTACCACCCTCGCAATGGGGTGCTCTTGTGGCAGTTACTCACCGGCACTTGCTCCTGCTCTGCAGTGGTCTTTTCTAAATGATAAATAGAGCTGTTTCAATACTGTCTTCAGGACTATTCTGTTGGATCAGGAGTGAGTGCCAGATTCACTTTTTCTGAAATGGATCTTTTTGCAGAGGGTGACTGCATACCATTTTGTTCAATTACCATTTTGCCCCTCTGGTTGGTGCTTTATTCACACTGAATTCAAGGACAAAACATACCTTGCACTGCCCGCATCATTGTGCCACCATGCCTCCTGTCTGATTTCCTGACATCTTTCCCCAGTATTGAAAACTGAATTGGCTAACCTCTGCATGAGCCCACATGATCTTCAGACATCGTACGTCAGAGGGAGAAAAATAAACTGTGCTGACCACTGTTTTATATTCATTTCTACTCCTGTCCACAGTAAGGTTTTTTTCTGGATTAAAAAAAGAATGAAGAAAAATGCAAGGTTACCAACACTGACACTATGGCAACCACGAGTGCACCTCAGCGACACCAGCAGACCCGTTTACTGAACTTTCATTAGTCCTGCCTTTGATGTGCCATCCTAAAAGCCTAAACCTCACCAGCAACAGGTACACAAAATATGGTACCATGGGAAACAGCCTGCCATAGCCCAACTTCTATTTAAATTAAAACTACTTTACTTAAGAGAATGTTGCCAAGGCAACCATCAGTGGCCTCAGGCAACATACACACGCTCATTATGAATACTTTTGGAACCACAGACATCACTGAATTTTCATTGTAATTTTGTTATAAGTATTGATGTATTCTAAAAATACTTTTGTTATTCTTGGCATGACATAGTTTGCAAACAGAACAGACTGTGAGGAGAGAGGTTTTGACGTGGATGATGTGGATGTGTTTGAGGCTTACGAGTTTCAGAAAACCTGTTGGAGACTCGGGGACAGCCGTGAAAAACAAGCTGGAAAACAGTAAAACAAACAACAGTACAAACTAGTACATTCTAAGCATTTTATTTATGATCCCACTGAAGGTGTTTGTTTATGTGCTCTCTATGGAGATTAAAAGAGAGCTTATGAACAGGAACAGTGTTAGATTGAGCAGCACAGCACATTTAGATGTTCTAAAAAGTATTACAAGGTCAGTGGAGGGACTATTTAACTGCATATCTCATGTTGGATATAAATAAATAAAATCAGATCCACTTTTTGCATCTTTTTTATTTTTATATTTTTATAATACCGATAAGGTACTCCCAAGGGTTATGTTAATGTTCAAGTTAATCACCCACTGGGGGCAATATGTCACTCAGCTGCGCCTTGTGCCACATTACACACCCAATTGGTGATTAACTAGAATGATAACATAATCAATGGTCATACCTTATTGCTTAATTCTCTCTGCAAGCATTAACACCCAAGGATCTGAACCAAGACTGGGATCTTAAACCTTATTTATCATATCTTAAAAAATCTGTTTTTCCCCATCACTACCAATAAAGAAAAGACCCCCCCAGTCTATCCATAAAGCTATTTACAATACATAAAAAATGCCAGGATAAAGGGAGTTTAGCTATTAGTGATGTGTACTGTTAAAACTGAAATAAGAAGATGTATAAGTTTACTGTTTTGCACTGCTGAGTGACCATGATCAGGATGCAGTTTAATGAATCTGTTTTATGTATCATTTATAGTGTTGAACAGTTGGAGAGTGCAGGAAGTTGTGTAATAAACACTGAATCAAGCTGTTGAAGAATGGCTGGAATTGGCTCCCAGCCGCTACTGTTTAAGTTAATTTAAGATCATTTAATTTTAAGGATCCACATTTATATGTCTTCCTGTGATGCAATTTCAAGCATAATGCCACCATTTCTATAAACTGAAAGACTTAACAGATATTACATATAAACATAGAAACATAGAATTTGACGGCAGATAAGGACCGCTTGGCCCACCCAGTCTGCCCATTTCCCTGTCTACTGGATAAGCTGCAGATCCTAGTTAACCAGCAGCCTACTTCTTCCTACCCCCATCCCCTAGAATTGCCTGACTGTCCCATGCATGCTTGAATTCCACCACTGTTTTTGACTCCACTACCTCCTCCGGAAGGCCGTTCCATGCATCCACAACCCTCTCTGTGAAAAAATACTTCCTTTAAATTACCTCTGAGCTGCCCCCCATCTTCAAATTGTGCCCCTTGTTCTTGCACACCTCTTTTTGAAAGATGCTACCCTCTTGGACTTTGTTGATTCCTTGAGGTACTTGAAAGTTTCTATCATGTCCCCCTCTCCTCCTTTCCTCGAGGCTATACATATTAAGCTCCTTTAGTCTCTCTTCATATGTCTTCTGGTGCAGACCCTGCACCATTTTAGTGCCCTCCTCTGGACAGCTTCCATCCTGTCTATGTCTTCGAAGACTGGGTCTCCAGAACTGCACGCAGTACTCCAGATGGGGTCTGACCAGCTGTCTGTACAGAGGGATAATAACTTCCTGTTTTCTACTGGTGATGCCTCTCCCTGTGCATCCCAATATCCCCCCAGCCCTCCTTGCTGCCCTCTCACATTGCTTGCCCACCTTTAGGTAATCTGATATGACTACCTCCAGGTCCCTTTCCATTTTTGTTGTCGTTAGTATCTCACCCCCCATTGTGTACTCTTCCCCTGGGTTTTTGTTTCCCAGGAGCATTACCTTACACTTCTTAGCATTGAATCTAAGCTGCCATACATTTGACCATTCCTCTAACCTTGCCAAGTCCCTTTTCATCCTTTCCACCCCACCTTGAGCATCAGCTCTGTTGCAGATCTTTGTGTCATCTGCAAAGAGACATACTTTTCCTTCCAGTCCCTCTGCAATGATGCATAAAGACATTGAAGAGGACTAGTCCTAATACTGAACCCTGCGGTACCCCACTAGTAACCCCCCTTTCATCAGAGTGGACTCCATTTACTATTACTCTCTGTGTCCTATTTTCCAGCCAATTTTTTACCCAGGCTGTCATCTTGGGCCCCACTCCCAAGCTGGCTAACTTGTATATTAATCTTTTGTGTGGGACTGTGTCAAATGCCTTGCTAAAGTCTAGGTAGGCCATGTCCACAGCCCCTCCCTGATCTACTACTTTGGTCACCCAGTCAAAGAAATCTATCAGATTTGTCTGGCATGACCTTCTTGCTGTGAATCCATGCTGCCCTGGGTCCTGTGCCCCTCTGGCCTCTAGATACTCGACAATTCTTTCCTTCAGAAGTGATTCCATCATTTTCCCTACCACTGAGGTTAAACTAACAGGTCTGTAGTTTCCTGCTTCTGCCTTGCTCCCACTTTTGTGAAGGGGAATCACATCTGCCCTCCTCCAGTCCTCGGGTACCACCCCATCTTCCCATGATTTGTTAAACAGGGTAGTCAGTGGTGTCACTAATTCTACCTTAGTTCTTTTAGAATTCTGGGATGAATCCCATCAGGCCCCATTGCTTTGTCCACCTTCAGTTTTAAGAGTTCTTTCAGAACCCTTTGTTCTGTAAATGGGCTGGTATCAACTTCTGTATCCAGTGTGTTTCTACTGTTTGTTCTAGGTACCCCCCCCCTTCCTTTGTAAATACTGAGCAAAAATATTTGTTTAGTATCTCTGCCTTTTCACAGTCTTCCTCTGCCCACCCAGATATTGAGAGTTATTTGTTGTTAGATACTAGTAATCTTAGGCACTACATTGTTTGTACTGACCCAAATGTTGAAATAATTAATATAACAATTTCCTGCAATTTGATTTGTCAGCAACACAAAATGTTGAAAAGTGGGGATATTTAATATGAATTTAATATTACTTACATAACACAGCAATCTGACCTTAAAAATTGAGTTACTGCTTTTTTATATTATTTTTGAAAACTTTTATTAGTGTAAGAATGGATACTGAATACAGATTGGTTAAGGCTATGATGTCACCAACTTGGCATTAACTTTCAGTATAAAAAAGGTGTGCATATATATAGGTTTTAGCCTCCTGATGAGGCCTTAATTGGTGAAGTGCCAAGGTACCTTCATGAACAGACCATACCTCTGATTTGCCTTACTGATGTGACTTGCTTAAATAAAAGTAGAATGTTGCCTTCAATTGCTTTCAGCAGCATGTGCATCTTTTTCATCTTCAGTGGAGGGTAAGACTCCTTGCTCCAGAGTGCGAGTTATTATTCTTGCATACTGGAACAGCACCATTCCCTGTTTACCATATGCAGCCTTGCTCAACATCGGGGCAGTGCAGATTCACTTAACACTGTGCTGACATGGACCAATATTCAGTTGGACAGCATCACTCACTAGCCATCTAAAACTTGCAGGGATGGGGGAACACAGGGGCAAGTGCGGTGCAAACATGTGCACTGTGCATACCCCATTTTCTGAATATCAGACCCCTTGATACAGAATGGGATCCCATTTGACAAGAAAAATGTGATCCCCAGTTTTATCAAGGTCTTTTAAAGTAAGTGTGAGTGAGTTAGTGAGTGTGTGTGTGTGTGTGTGTGTGTGTGTGTGTGTGTGTGTGTGTGTGTGCATGTGTCTGTGTGTAGAGGTGAAAATTCAGCTAATATAGTTCTGAATAATGTGCCAGCCAGGGCAATCAGATTTCAATTGCAGGCAGGTAACTATTCTGAGGGGATGGAGGTTCCAGCTATCTGAGTACTGTGAAATACTTCTGAAAACATTGCAGTTTAGATCACTACAGTATTTCTCAGCACAAGCATGTTGCATAAGTGGTCTTACAAAATGTGTTTCTAATGTGTAGTTCTAGTGAGTCATGTGTTTTCTAGTTGTTATGGTATGTCATGGACAGGCACACTGAGGTATTGCATGTGGACAGATGATAAAACAGTAATTGATTTGTAATGTACTTATTGTAAGGACTTTGTTCCCTGGAAATAAATTTTTTCCTGATTAACAAATAAAATGCATTTGTAAACAACCACATGTTGTGATGCAGTAAGAGTATGGTCATGAGCTTATGCAGGCAGTTGAAGAGATCAGTAGTTGGATTTCTAACGAAAAGTTGCTGAACCACCAGCATGTGAGTGTCTGTCATCCTCCTACGAACATCCTAAGAAAGCTACATCATTCAACAGTCACATGTCACTGTTTATGAAATAAAATTTATCCCACAGATAAATTTAGACTCAGTTATGGCATGTTAGGAATGATAAGTACTGGAAGAGACATTTAATGTTTGTTAATATTTATGTGAAACATCTGTTCTGCATCATTCCACAGTAGAGTAATGCAAGTGGCATGCAATTATTTACAGTATGTTGTATTCGAAGGCAGAACATCAGCTTGGCAATTTGTAAACATGCATTACATGGCATGAACTGCCACCAGCATACAGTAATGGTCTTCATCTCATTGGTTAGCATAGCAAAACTCAAAATTAAAATATTTAAAAATTAAAATACGACTGTACTTTAGGGAACTTATTACTACCATAATGCTGTAGAATGACTTATAATTAAAGTCACTGGTATGACAATATTATATAGGCACAACACAAACTTTTCTAATACTGTAACACAATTCATCAAAAACATTTTGTCATATGATAGTTTGCTCTCCCACCAAATTAAAATTTCAATCACTAGAGGTGGGAATGCAATTACAGCAAATTAAGAAAAGCATAACAAGACAATAACATAGGTCAAAGGTGGTATAAAATCTCTGTCACAGGCATGCACAACACACTACATTTCACAAAAAGTTGTTAACTGGTGGATAACCTTTATTACTACACAAAACAAAGGATATTCTGTTTCTCTGTGGAGGGATGGTATTGCCCACCATAACCACAATAACACCTGTGTGACCACCAGCTAGTGGTGCTATGGCATAACACTTTACAGGAGTACACAGCCGTCTCCCCTTGGAGCACACTCTGGTTATGCTATTGTGAAGTTCCTGCATTCCAACACACATTCTATCATTATAGCTTTATCGTATAGGCTCATTACAGCAAATGAAACCTGTTAGTGGTCTGCATGTCCTTAAGAAGGAAGAGTGCACATCTGATAGACGTTCCTGCACTTGAGAAGATTGCATATCAAAACCTATTTGCCGAAGTACCTAACAAACGTGTTGTTTACATAATGTACTGAACAATGACAAAACAGAGCAGAAACATGTAGAGTTAGCTATTCACCACATGATAAAGCAGTGACGTTTACTGTATGTTACAACCCTAATGGGCAGCATAACATTGTCAGAAACAGTACAACACTCTATGTCAATAGCTACAAGATGGTACCCACATTTTTGAAACATTAGAGGAACCATTTCATAGAATAACAAGTAATATTTCATGAACATAACATGTATGAACAGAATCATATGAACTGCAGTATTAGGCATCACTGTTTAAAGTTGCTTACTACATCAAAGACATCAGTCACAGTTTGGAATACCATAGTACTCAGGAGATGAGAATTGCAGACATATCCAATTTACGGCACTCAGGGAGATGATATAGAAATATCCATCCCATTTCAGCCCTCTCTAACATTATTTTATAATTACCCCCTCTTTCTGGTGGGGGAACTGCTTCAAAATCTCAAAATCTCAATGCTGCCCCCATGTGTCCTGCTTGATTAAAATGTTGTGCTACCAGCGATCTTTTGTCATTTTTATGTTTGCTTGCACACATGTGCAAGAAACATAGTGCCACCTTACAAGTTTTTGTAGGTGTGCCACCCCTACTTCCAGTGCCCTGCTCCTTTTTGCAGGCGCGGTCACACCACACCAATGAATGTCTATGACAGCCATTCAGGTGCAGTGCCATGCAGTTCTGACAAAACCACCTCTACAATTTGCATACTGTCATTTGCAGGCAATTTGCATACTGCCATCGGCAGCATGGAATTTGCCTACATGTCAGCACTGTGTCTGAACTGTCATAGACAGTTCATTTCTGATCCCTGTCAGATCCAGTTCCCCCCCACGGACATCTAGGTAGCATGCTGGGAGCCCACCCCAGCATGCTCATGCACTTCCCTCCACCCCCGCACACTGTATGACTGATGGGGGTGCCCAATCCCCTGTCAGCTGCACTGCACCCCCCAAAAGCAAACTTCCAGGTGCCATGCTGGCAGCCCACCCCAGTGTGGCAAAAGTCCCATGTCATCTTTATAAAAAAAAGTAAAACAGCTAGAACAAAAGAAAATGGTCCCTCATTGACTCTCTTGCCTCCTCCCCAACCTGTGCCCACCCTCCGCATACCCCACCTCCCCACACCCCTCTCATCCTATACTTACCTCTGGAGACTGGCACGATGATCTTCGGTGGACCGGGAACACGTCTGCACTCTTCAAAGCTGACCGCAAACTGAAGAATTGCTGGTAAGCTGTATAATGACATAAATGTGGGGTTTTTTTTCAACTTTGGTGCATATCTCAGCCATTTATGAGAATTTTTTCACCAAATTTTCAACATGGAAATCTTGGGACCCCACCTCAGGAACTCAGCCACTGTCATTTTGTTATTCATTCCCAAAAGGTGATTTCATGGTCACTGTGTGGAACCACTGTTCAGGACTAAGTAATGAAACAACAGTGCCACAGTTCATGAGGTAGGTCCCCCAAAATCCTATGTTGAAAATTTGATGAAAAAATTCCCAAAAATGACTGTTCTAGGAGCATGCGTTGCGCAGTTCCTTCGCACGCTCATAAGTTTGAGAATTCTTGCTATTTTCACTCCAGATTTTCAACATTGCCATTTTACCACATCTCCTTATGAGCAGTATAACTGTCATTTTTCACATCTTGCCCAAAATGTGTTTTGGTGCATGTAGCGCACAATGGCACAGCCAGTGTATGGAATCAATGTTTGGGAAAGATTAAGAAAACCACAGTGACACTGTTCATGAACAGAGGTCTTACAATGTCTCTGTCAAAAATATGGTGACAAAAGTCCATAAAATGATTGTGTTATGGGCACGCATTGTGCAGTTTCCATGCACCCTCATAAATTCACAATGTTTTTATATTTTCAGTACAGATTTTCAACACTGGCATTTTTCCACACCTCCTTATGAACAGTACAGGTCTCATTTTTCACACCCTGGCTGAAATGTGTTTTCACACTTCCGGCGCAGAAATGAATGGTCACAGTGGGAAATCAGTGTTCAGGACAGATTAAGAAAATCACAGTGACACTGTTCATGAGTAGAGGTCCCAAAATGCCTGTGTTGACAATCTGCTGTAAAAAAATCCCCAAACTAATTACATTATGGGTGTGCATTGCAGTTTCTACATACAATTTTGACTTCACCAGTTTTTTTTATATTTTCACTCCAGATTTTCAACATTGCCATTTTTTACACCTCCCCATAAACAGTACAGCTGTCATTTTTCACATCCTGTTCAAAATGTGTTTTTGCACCTGTGATGCCAAATGGCATAGCCGCTGTACAAAATCAGCTTTCAGCTAACAAACATATATCGCCACTGTTCATGAGGTGGGGTCACAAAAAACCCATGTTGAAAATTTGGAGTGAAAATACCAATGAACACCCGAGGCGTTAGGGTTTCCAACCGTAACACACCCTGTAGAGACTGACAGGCATCAGGGGTGTGACTTGGGATTGTTGCCTGTAATGCTCATGCCATTCCACCCCCACCCACACCCTACAGCCAATGACAGGCATCAAGGTGTGCCTTGAACTCTTCGGCCCCAAAGTTCACCCCATTCTCCTATACTGCACCCATCTCAATATATTTCCTTATGGAATGGGGTGAGTGTATGGCCCAAAGACCCCAAGGCACACCGTGACATTTGTCGGTGTCTGCAGTGTAGGGTGTGGTGAAATGGCGTGGGCATTATGGCTGATGACCCAAAGGCACACCCCAATGCCTGTCAGTCCATGCAGGGTGGTGGTGGGGTTGGCTTCAGTTCAATACTTCACTGACATTCCTATTATGCATCTCTCTAACTCTTACACTAACAATGCCAATGCCAGCAAGCAAACATTCGGCATTGACAAATGCTTGTTCCTTATGTTACTTTTGTGTTCCAAAATACTCACTTTAAGTGCTCTTTTTGTTTGTCCAATGTATAGTTGATTGCAAGGACACTGAAGTACATACACCACCCCTTCTGTAGTGCAATCAATGTTTTGTTTAATATCAACATTTTTGTTAATGTGAGGATTGGTTAAAAACACTTTTTTTGTTTGTGTAGCTACGCACAGAACAGCGCCCACATGGTGTCATCCCAGACCATAATGGTCCAAGCAATAACTGTCCTGTTTGGACATCTTTTGTCTTAAACTGGGATTGTACCAACCTATCCTTAAAGTTGGTGACCCGTTTTGCTGCCACTATAGGGGTCCTCTGTAATACAGTTATGTTGGGGTTGTCAGCAGCTACCAAATGCCAGTTGCTGTTGATAATTGTCCTAATCTGAGTCATTTTATGCTTAGAGTTAACTGCTAACACAAACCTATCCTGGTTAGTCTCTTGTCTCTGTTTATTAAATAATGCTTCCCTGTCCTGACTATCTATTCTATGGCTCATTTGCTTCAAGTGTTATGTGTATATCCCCTTTCTTTAAATCTGTCTAACATCCTGTTTATTATTGTCATAGTCTTCTTGTGTACTGCAATTTCTCTTAACCCTTACTAACTGAGAGTATGATATATTGTTTTTTAATCTGGATTCATGATAACTCTTATCATGTAATATATTGTTTCTGTCTGTTGCCTTGCAATACAGTGTTGTCTCAAATTTCTCATTTTGTATTTTAATCATCAGATCCAAGATCGATATCTGTTCATTACTACAGTATATTTCAAATTTCAGATTCTCATTCCATCCATTTAATACAAGGTAAAAATGATGTAACTCCACTTCATTTCCTTTCCACAGACAGAGTATATCATCTATATATCTGTACCAAAATCCCACATTCTTATATTATTCATTAACTGTTTTTTTTTAACACATTACTCATTTCAAAACTGTACATATATGAATTCGCATATGCTGGTGCCATGGTACTGCCCATGGCAGTACCCTGATCATTACCCTGATAATAAATGCCATTAAATTCAAAGTATTTGTGTGTTAAAATATACATAGCTAACTCTAGTAGTAGTTGTGTTTTCAGTTTTGAACCTTCTGCTCTTCTTTCTAGCATTTGTCCCATACTTATAACTCCTTCGCTATGTGGAATGGCGGTATACAGGCTTGCCATATCAAATGTGACAGGCCATGCATCTTATATTGGAGTCATCTCTGCACACTGCTTCAGTTTAGACGTACTATCTGTAGAATCTTTAATATGAGTCAACAACTGGTTGCAAGTGATAATTTATATAGCTGGAAATAGTTTCAAAAATAGAGCCAATGCCCAACACAGTTGGTCAGCCTGGTGGTCTCTGGGTATCTTAGTGTACCTTAGGAATACAGTAAAATGTTGAAGTTCTCAGATATTCATTAATTAACATTTCTGACTACCATTCATTTCACCACTTCATATCAGCATATTCTTGCAACATGTAATCTGCAATCTGTATCATAACATCTCTTGTAGGATCCCTAGGTAGGATCTGATAGTTATTTCTGTCAGCAAATAATTCCTCACACATATCTTTATATTGTAATCTATCCTATATTACTATCCCTCCCCCCTTATCTGCTGATTTTATTACTATATCTTTGTCATTACTTAATTTTTTCAATGTTTCCCTTTGTTGAAATATTAAATTTTGATATCTCAGGAGTATATATTTTTTTTGTTTAAATAAGTCCAATATTTGTCTTTCATTCACTTTACAAAAACTTTCAATTCCTATATTTCTGCCACTTGGTGGTGTAAAATTTGATTTTACATCAAATGCTTATTTAATCTTTTATTGTTCCTCATTATCACTTGTTTTTTCTCCAAATAAGTTTTTTAGCCTCAAGGTCCTGAAAAACCTTTGCAAGTCTACTTTAAAGTCAGATAAGTCCACCGGTTGGGTCAGAGCAAAAGAAAGGCCAAGCCCCAAGATGTACATGTCTTCCTCTGTTAATATTTTTTTACTTAGATTAAATATAGGGATTATCCCTGTCTCTCTTACCTCCTTTGTGGTATTCATTGCTGCTTTGTTGTTCTTCCATCTGTTCCTCCTTGACCCTCGACCCCCACCCTCTCCTGGCCCTCTGAAAACCCTGTGGTCCCTGTTGGAATCCACGGATCCCCCCAAAGTTCATTAACTCATATCTAGGTGTTTGTTGTTATATATAAGGACACCCTGCCGGTTGTGAATCACCCGTATGGGCTGGTTCCTCAGGTGGAACCTGAGCTTCCCAGTATAGCTACTGTTACTTTCTGTAAATCTGTCTGTGTCGTACATGTAATACTGTGCTTGTTTTTTTCTATTGTACTGTTTATATGTATAGATCTGATTATCTTTGTAATCATTCCTATCCCTCACAAATTTTCTGATTTTCTGTTGTTTTAACCTGTAATTTTTTTCTTAATATCCTCCAATTTTTTTGTTAACTCATCTGCTTGTATTTTAAGCTTTAACATTTCTTCCACCTGATTTGTTTCCACATGAATTTTCTTTCTTCTATTATATCCTCTATGAGGGCATATATAAAATTGCAACTATCTCGATTTTGTATATCCTTCCAGTTCGTAATAAGTTTCATGGAGTTAATACCCAGGTTGGGTTCCACCGTGATCCTTAGTCCCCTTGGTACCATGTGATGTTCCAAATACTATGTCAGCATTAGACCATGCCATTCCAGCCTAGTGTTTTTGAACTTCAGGGTTTCAATTTTTTGTGCAATGTTTCTAGGAGTCTCCCCCATTTGTGTTGTAAGGTCTCTTTCTCCTCGCATAGCCTGAAATAATTTTGTTTCTTTTCATCTTCAGAGAAGATAGTAAAATGCGTAGTATTTTGCACACTACTACCTATATCCTGAAATGCCTCTAGGCCTGCTCCATACATATTGTCAAATTACCAAACTATTAGTACTATACCACTATAAACTCATGTATCTATACACCGACTATCACCAAGCCTCTCTCACCTCCTCCTGGGGTAACCCAAGGTCCTTCTGGGACAATATCAAGCAACTAAGTGGTGGAGCACTCTCCCCCCCACTATCGCTGCTTGACATCAACGGGACTATCTCCACTGACCCCACCCTCATTGCAACACACCTCAATAACTCCTTCACTGACCTTAGTGCAGTGCTCCCATGCAACTTCTTCAACCCTCCTCCCCCAATGTCTGCCCCTCTCATCTCCCGACCCCCTTTCCACCTTTGCTCTGTCACCTCCCATGAGGTCAGGCCCTACTTACTAAAAGCCCTAAAGTGCAACTCCATTGGCAATGACTCCCTCGATCCCTCTCTCCTACGCCAGGTCCTGGAACAAGTCATCTCACCCATCACCTGCCTCTTTAATAAGTCCCTCTGCCTTGGGAAATTCCCCTCTGTCTGGAGGGTCACCACTGTGACCCCTATTCACAAGGGTGGTGATAGGATGCTCCCAGGTAACTACCGTCCTATCTCTATCCTCTCTCCCCTTTCTAAAGCTTTAGAGAAAATTGTTGCTACCCAAATATCTGATTACCTCAGGAAATACGATGTCCTCTGTCCTGAACAACATGGATTCAGAGTCGGTCATAGCACCAATACTGCTCTCCTGGAGTTTGCAAACTTCCTCCATAACTCACTTGATGCAGGCTCCCTCACTGGTGCAGTATTTATAGACCTATCAAAAGCCTTTGATACCGTCTCACACCCCCTCCTGCTAGCAACACTTGCCAGTGTGGGCTTTGCCTCTGGCCCAGTCTTCTGGTGCGCCAGCTATCTGTCCAACCGCTCCCAACATGTTAGGATTGGTGGCACTCTCTCTGATACCTGCCCAATCCGCTCGGGAGTTCCCCAGGGCTCCATACTCGGTCCTTTACTGTTCTCTCTCTTCCTCAACTCCCTGCCCAACGCCTGTGCAGGAAATGTCCTACTCTACGCTGATGATGCAGTACTCTTTGCCGCCAACAGTAACCGCATCGCTCTCCAGAACTCCCTCCAGCGTGCCTACACCTCGGCAGAAACCTGGTTCTCTGACCACCATCTCATCATTAACCTTAAGAAAACTAAATCCATGCTGTTTACACACCCTCAAAATAAGTCCAGAAACTTTCCCCTCTCTGTCCGCTCCGCCCTTAAGAACCCTATAGAACTTGTCAGCCCTTATAAATACCTTCGCATAATCTTCGACTCTGCTCTCTCCTTCCATAACCACATCACTGCCCTGACCTCTGCCTCCAATGCACAGTTGGGCATCCTCTACCGGCACAAAGAATGCCTCCCCACAAACGCCCTCCGCTTGGCTGTTACCTCCTTGATACTATCCCTAATCAACTACAGCCTTCCTGTGTATGGCGCTGCTGGCCAGACGGCTCGCCGCAAGGTATGCCTTATGCTCAATAAAGCCTGCCGACTTATCACTGGTGCCCATAGACTCACCCATACCTGGCATCTATACTCTATGTCCTCTATACTCAACCTTGATGAGCGCCTCCTGTTCCAAACCTGTCAAATTGCCTATAAAGCTCTCCATGGTCTATCCCCGCCTGGCCTTGCTAACTCTATTCACCGATCTAACTCCTCAGTGCGTACTCGCACCTCCGGCAGAGCTGCCCTTGTTGTCCCAAGGGCTCGGACCACCCAGGGTCAAAGGGCTTTCGCCTATAGAGCCCCCTCCTGGTACAACTCCCTTCCAGCAAGCATCACAAATGCCCCTCACTGGCTAGCTTCAGATACAGCCTGAAAACTCACCTGCTCACTTCTCACTCCTGCCATTGCCCTACCCCTACCTCCACCCCCTAGACAAAGCTTGCTGAGCTGCATTCCTCCTTATCCAGCTCCCCCCCCCACCCCGCTGGGCCTCCTTCCAACTCTTCTGCCCTACCTCCAACCTCAAAAAAAAAAAAAGGTTTCATATTGCTGAACTGTGTTGCTGACTGCTTCGCCTTACATGTACCTGCCTGTGTCTTTTGCTGTGCTGTATTGCATTTGTCTATTATATGTATGTCTTTGTCTCCCTTCCTGATGAGGTACCTTTGTAAATGAGCCTCCGGCTCAAAGGTTGTTAAACTGATGTTAAAATAAATAATAAACAAGTTGTTGCAATAGAACAATTCCACCAGTTAGAGTTAATATTATGCTTATATCACAGCCACTTCCAACATCCACATTAGTCAGCTTGCCCTCTTAGCAGACTCACAATACTAATTACACCAAGAAAAACTGTGGGTAATGGAAATCAATTATTCTTCATGTGCACACTGTGTTTCTGACTCCCAGAGGTGCATCAAACATTCAAAGTTTTTCATGCAGTTAGGGAGTCCTTAAAAAATTGCTGACCACTTCAGTAGTCCTTTCTATTCTTTTATTGTTGAATCCCCCTACATTTCACTCTGTTAGTACATTTTGTTCACAGGGTAATATTTTTCTGTTAAAAAATTAATAATATATCAGTCTTTGTATTTCGTATTTTACATATATGAATTTTACAAAAGTACTGTTCGCATCATACACTGTCATAGTTACCACACTAGTGTTTGAGTTCATTTACCTGCTTCTTTAACACCCATTAGCTGCTCCTTCTTATGTTTTGTTCATTTAAATCATTGCCACCTGTGGGTTATACAATTTTTCATTTTACTATTCCCGCTGGTTTGCTTCAATAAAAGTTTCAAAACACTTTTAGTAATGATTTCAACCACCTCTATACCACACATATAATTATATTTTTACTCCTGTCTTATTGACCTGACCCCTCATAACTACTGGGCTTTTACCTGAAGTCTTTTGTCTATTCATTTTGCTAATGGTTCAGATTAGTATGTTCAACAAGGACCTCTTTTATTTGGCCTTCTTATCTTGTAAAAGCCAATAACTCATATTACTTTTTACTCTCAAAACCAATTATATTACTTATTTGTACTTGTTGTCTTTGTATGGTTACTACAGAATGCCAAAACATCAACATTTAAGAAAAGTTTATCTATTTACCTTGCGAGTCAAAATTTCTGTGTATGGCACTCTCCTCTACAAAAAGATTACTTCCGGTACATGCTTCAGTGTGGGCCTACCTCTCAGGCCTGCTTGTAAGTCCTGGGGGAGTGACGTATAACTCTCCTGTACTACTGCATGAGTGGATGGTTGCTAAGCAACCATACGTCTTCAGCCTTTTGACCAAAGCCCAGGTTTTACAAGCAGGCCCATACATGTGTAGCTGTGCTAGTGGTGATTACATATTCTTGAATGAATTATTTTATCCCTTTCAGGTAGCCCAGGAGTAATGGCTACCTTACATTCTAATTTTATTAATTCATATTTATATCCATATTTTTCAACATTTCTGAACCTTAACATTCATAAACCTTGGGCAGGGGTGTTTTGGTTTTATGGAGGGGATGTAAATGCAGAAGCTCTTACTTTCCTTATGTCATATCTTACTCAATTCCTTTTGTAATCACTTTTTACATTCTAAGTTTTGTTTTTAAACACCCTTTGCTCTTTCCTTTCCAGTTCCTACCCTGAGAATTGACTGTCTCAATTAATTTGACATTCACCTCTCTCCACACACACACACACACACACACACACACACAACCTAGGGGGCAAAGGCTAGCACCTGTACCAACATGGTTAGTGCAGGTGCTAACCTGGGTTTGCATAAGTGCTCCTGATGGGTCATATTCCAAGGCTCCAGGAGTGGCTGTTAAACCCAGCAGCACCAAGGCACTAAAATACCACTGAGTCTATGCAAATAAGAGGAATCCACATGCATACATCCCCTACAAGCTACCGTATGAGCTGTCAATGAGCGTGCATATGATAGAAAAAGCAGTTTCTACAATACACACACTCACTGACAGCTCGCACAGCAGCTGGCCACTGAGGTGAGAGGAGGGCTGTATTGGTCACCATATGTAGATTTGAGGAATGCCAGACACCCAGATAAGGGGCTGTGTGGGGAGGTGGGATCTGAGTGGGCAGGCTGGGTGGGCGGCTGTTCAGCGAGAGGACACTGGACCACCTGGAAAGATATCAATTGTGAAAACAGGTGATCAGGGGGAACGGAACACCAGGGGTTGATTTCAATAGTGGAAACAGGAGACTGGTGGATGGGGGGACCACTGGACACCAGGGCATTCTTTCAATAGTGCCAGCAGGTGATTGGGGTGTGGGGGAGGCACTGGACCACCAGAGTATTGTTTTTACTGTGCAAGTGGCACTAAGGGATGGTTGTGCATACAAATGACCCATAATGGGAAAACAAATGGCCCCTTAGCACCTTGCATGCCATATGGATTCATCTGCATGCTCGACTGAATATAGCCTGCAGGGATCGTGATACTATCCCATTTGGGGTAGCACCATTCCCTGTTCACCACATGCAGCCCTGCTCAATGTCGGGGCAGTACAGATTCGCTTAACACTGTGCTGACATGGACCAATATTCAGTTGGACAGCATCACTCACTAACAGTCTAAATATTGCAGAGATGGGGGAACACAGGGGCAAGTGCAGTGCAAACATTAGCACTGTGCTTATTCCCGTTTTCTGAATATCAGGCCCCTTGATACAGCATGGAATCTCATTTGACAAGCAAAACTTGATCCCCAGCTTTATCAAGGGTGTGTGTGTGTGTGTGTGTGTCAGCACATGTGCGTGTGTGTATGGTCAGCCAATACAGTTCTCAATACTGTGCCAGCCAGGGCAAGCAGGTAAGTATTGTGAGGGGGTGGAGGTTCTAGCTATTTGAGTACTGTGAAATACTTCTGAAAACATTGCAGTTTATATCGCTACTATATTTCACAGCACAAGCATGTTGTATAAGTGGTCTTGCGAAATGTGTTTTTAATGTGTAGTTCTAGTGAGTCATTTGTATTTGTAGTTGTTATGGTACATCAGGAATAGGCACACTGAGGTACTGTATTGGGACAGTTGATAAAACAGTAACTGATTTGTAATGTACTTATCATAAGGACTTAATTCCCAGGAACTAAATTTGAATACAACCACATGTTGTGATGTAGTAATTACCCATGTCTTTGCTTCAGAGTATGGTCATGAGCTGTAGTACTGCGATTTGTAATGAAAAGTTGTTGAATCACCAGCATATAAGTGTTTGTCATCCTCCTTCGAACATCCTAAAAAAGCTATGTCATTCAACAATCACATGTCACTATTTAGGAAATAAAATTTATCCCACAGACAAAGCTAGACTAAGTTATGGCAATTTACACTGTCACTTTGACAATGAACAGTATCAATTCAAATTAAGAGTGCTGCTATGAGTTGTCAAATTAACTGTTCTTTTATACACATATGCTTGCAGGTTTAATAACAACGTTTCCCCTAGTTCTCCTTTTCTATATCACGGGTTATATCTTATATACTTTGGATTTTAATGTTTATACTAAAGTAAAAAATAGAATGAGCACTAAACATATTCCTTTAAGCAATGTTGTGTTCCCTGTGATAAATGTGTTTATGTGTATGGCTACATATGACAATACACATAATAGCATTACATTTAAGTTGTTTTGCATGGTTAAAGTCATATTAGTGCCAAAATATAAGTTTGTACAGTGAAAATGAATTGGCCGCCTTGGTGCTCTATTCCTGTCTTTTGTATGTCTACAAATACGTATAAATGTATTTAAATTAATACAATACATACTAAGAGAGGCAAGAATATTAATGCCAGCACCCTTTTTAGTCCTTTCACCTTTATGTTATATTTTATTTTGTATGTTGTTTAATTTACACTGTCACTTTAAATCACTAAAATTGTGAAAGTTATGTGCACAGGAGGCGAAAGGCCGTCTCTGAGGAAGCGTGCATGTGCGAAATCGGTCGGGCCTTGTAGGAGAGGGAGTGAACACCTACGTGGCATTTGTCTGTGTACCATTTTTATTTTGCTTAAAAAGGCAATAAATTATATAATATCTGAATTGCTGTCAGTGGATGGTGCTCTTCATTCTTTGTTACTGGATTTACCAATTGTTTGTGGCACATCTGCGATTGGAGCCTGCTTCCTCATCTTCCCATTTGAGAGTACCAGGTCCAAGATTGCTACCTCCCGAGTGGGTTCCAATGCTAGCTGTCTGAGGCATGCCCCCTGTAGGGCATTGAGAATGATCCTACCCTTGGATGTGGCTACAGTAAATGTGCTCTAGTTAACTTCTGATATATTCAGGTCCCCCATCAACAATATCTCCCCTTTTTCTGTCATTCTGAGGATGCCTTCTATCATTTTATTGTCCATTTCCTCCCTCTGTGTAGATTGTTTTGCCACTACCTGTCTCCAAGGTGACCCTCAGTGCCTTCTCTCCTCCCCGTTTACCCTTTAGTTCTGTTGCTTTGATTTCTTCCCTTATGTAGAGAGCAACTACTCCTCCTCTTTTACACTCCCTGTCCCTCCTGCAGATTGTGTACCCTGGTATGTTGACATCCCACTTATGGTTCTCTGTGTACCATGTTTATGTGACTGCCATGATATTCAGGTGTTCCTCTTCCATCAAGGCCACTAGCTCAGGAAGCTTGTTACCAAGACAATGGGCATTGGTACTCATTGCCCTCCATTTTATGATGGCCTTACCCTTTTTTATTATTTATTTATTTATTTATTATTAGATCGGTTTACAGACCTTTGAGTCAAAGACTCATTTACAAAGGCACCTCATCAAGAGAGCAATACATCACAGCAAACAAAACAGTACAGTACATAACGCTGAGATTAAAAAAGCAACCAGTGTTACAGGCATTCACTGGTGGTACAAGCTTGGTAATAGGCAGATCACAGTAGTCATAATATAGGTACACGTGCTACCACATCAGGTAGCCATCGAAGATATTTTATTACATTAGTCAGCAGATGTTTCCTGAGACCCCAGGCATATACAGCAAAAGTAGACAGGGCAGACCCAGCCTAGGGGTGAGGGTAAGGGGCAGGTGTGGGATTACCTGCAGTTGCAGCAGTGAGTGCTTGTCAGAAGGCTTCTGAGGGAGACCTTGAAAGGACCAAGTTTAGTGGAGTCAGCTATATTGGCTGGGAGGGAATTGAACCAGGACAGAGCCTGACAGCAAAAGGATCTCTGGTCCATAGAGGTCCTTACCCTGGGGACAATAAGGGAGGTTTTGACAGTGCTGCGGGTGGAGACTGAGGGGGAGGCATGCTGCAGGGAGTTGGTGACCCCAGGGGGGCAGAAAAAAGCAGGTTTGGAAGCGGAGTCTTTCTTCAAGGTTGAGTAAGTTGGTGGTGGAGTACAGCAGGCATGTATGGGTGTTCACCTAGGGGCTCTCAGCATTAGCCTGCAGGCCTTGTTTATAGAGAGCTGGATTCTTACAAGCACAGTGTTGTTGGCTGCAGCATAGATGGGCAGCCCATAGTCGATTAGTGACAGGGCAGAGGAGGTGATTTTCAATCTAAGGGCCTCTTGTAGTAGGCAGTCCCTATGGCTGTATAACAGTCCAATCCTGACATTGGTGGCAGCAGAAAGGGCATTGATATGGGAATGGAAGGAGAGTGCTGAATCAAATGTAATGCCCAGATACTTGTAGGAGGAAACCTGCTCAGTGGGGTTTAGTGTGCTAGGCAGTATCACGAGAGGGGCACCACTGGCTTTGCTTTGATGATGCAAGAAGAGCATAGCTTTGGTCTTTTTTAGGTTCAGGACTAGCTTTCGCAATGTGAACCAATGCTCTGCTCTATCAAAAGCTTGCTGGAGGGTGGCCTGGAGTGTGTTGGGGTTGGGGTCAGAGGCGAAGAGCACAGCGTCATCTGCATAGAGAAGGATCTTACTTGGGCAGGCCAAGGGGAAGGAGTTGAGGTAGAAACTGAAGAGGAAAGGGCCTAAAATGGAGCCCTGGGGAACCCCAGAGCATACAGGTCATATGTCAGATAGGGTGCTATCATCCCTGTCCCATCCCTGCCCTTACTGCCTTTGCCTTTTTCTACATTTACCCCTGTCCTGCCCCCTATCGACCATTTTATCTTGGAGTTTACCTCACAAACTGAGAATTTCCTGCTTCATATCAGTGCCTCCCCCTTGGCTAGTTTAAAAGCTTGCCAATGAAGCATTCAAACATATCACCTAGGATCTTGGTTCCCCTCCCGGACAGATGCAGACCATCATGCCAGTATTGGCCTGCATCCCTCCAGGTGGACCCCAAGTCCCCAGTGAAGCCAAAATCCCATGCTCTGCACCAGTCTTTCAACCGTTCATTGAACGGCATGGTGCGGAATACCCTACCATCACCCATGCTATAGACAGGCAGCACATCTGAGAAGGTTGCCATGCATGCTACCTGTCTAAGGCTCCTGCCAAAGCCACAAACTCCTACTGCACTGCTCTGATCCCATACCCAGCTAGGTCATTTGTCCCAAGGTGGACAATGATGTCTAGCTCCCTCTCCTGTGATGTTGCTCCCACAATCCTGAGAATTTGTTTCCTGTCCCTCCAAGCCATGGTGCTGGGCAGGCATCTTACCTTCCTCTCCCCTTCTTCCCCCAGTTCTACCCTCATAACAATTGAGTCCCCCACCAGGAGCTGCTTCCTTCCTCCATGGTGTCCCTTGCCACCCTCCTGTGGGTTTCCCTTGTGGAGGTTCCCAGCATCCTCCTTGGTCTCCACTGCAGGTACCTCCATACAGGAACCACACTTTGCCAGAGTGGCATATCAATTGTGTAGAGGTTCATCTGGAGGAATGTGCCTCTGTTCCACCAGCCTCATGCTCCCTGAGCCCACTGTGGTCCAACAACTCCTCTTTCTTGGCAACCTCTGAGGCAGTGGTGGTGGCACTGGTGTTCCTTGGGTGGGGGAGGCTTCCCTACTCCTTGCAATTTTGGCCTGGAGATGCTCAAGCTCCTCCTCAGAGCAGACAGATGCCTGCAAATAGAGCTGCAGTGCAGCCTCCAGAATGTCTCCCAGAAAACTGCCACCCCACACAGCCAATGCATTGCACCACTCCCCACATGTCTCTCTCCCTTCCTGCTTAATATATATATATATATATATATATATACACACACACACACACACATATTTTATAAAAAAAAAAATGTTTGCCTTGTTTTGTTTGTGTGTACGTGTCCTTACCCTCTATGCACTGCGCTGGGTAGTTAAGGATATGACAGATGTATGCCCTTGCCCTCTTGGGAAGTGATGTCAGAACCTCGGGTATAAAGGAAATGACATGCCTGGGGTGGGTGGGAGGGTGAGAGGCAGGAGAGGTGGGTGGCTTCAAGTCTGTGACCTTCAGGAACCAATCAACTACACCTCTGACCCACCTCCCCGGTGAGTGCTGCCCTTCCTTTCAGTAAGACAACCAGCACAACAATTTAACAGACCACTCAACTTACACAAACCACTCCACTGAACCCAGGAATTAAAATTAAATCAATCCTCAGCCACCAGTACAATCCCAATTGTTTGTTGCCAAAGGTCACTAAAAATACTAGCTCACTACACCAGTCAGCAGTCCACAGGAAAAATCAATTTCAGTAGTACGACTGTACTTTATGGAACTTATTACTACTATAATACTGTAATATGACCTTTAATTAAAGTCACAGGTATGACAATATTATGTAGGTACAACACAAACATATTTTCAATACTGTAACACAATTCATCCAAAACATTGTGTCATATCATAGTTTGTTCTCTCGCCAAATGAAAATTTCAGTGGCTAGAGGTAGGAATGCAATTACAGCAAATTAAGGAAAGCGCAGCAAGACAAAAACATAGGTCAAGGGTGGTCTGCATGTCCTTAAGAAGGAAGAGTGCACATCTGTTAGCCTTTGCCTACAGTTGAGAAGATTGCACATCAAAACCTATTTGCCAAAGTACCTAACAAACATGTTGTTTGTATAATGTACTGTGCAATGGCAAAACAGAGCAGACACATGCAGAGATAACAATTCACCACGGTAAAGAAATGATGTTTACTGTATGTTTCAACCCTAATGGGCAGCCTAACATGGTCAGACACAGTACAATACTTTGTGTCGATTGCTACAAGATGGTACTAACATTTTTTTTTTTAAATTAGAGGAACCATATTCATAGAATACCAAGTAACGTTACATGAACATAACATATGAACAGAATCATATCAACTGCAGTATTAGGCACCACAGTTTAAAGCTGCTGACTACATCAAAGATATCAGTCACAGTTTGGGATACTGAAATCCATAGAACTCAGGAGATGGGAACTGCAGACACATCTGATTAATGGCACTCGCAGCAACTGATATACAAACATGCCGACCAAGGAATCCCCAGCACCAGGAAACCAACTACTGATATGCAGTGTGTATTTATAACATCTGTTAAAAGGAATAAAGTAAGACATTAAAGTGTTCTATATAAAATCTAATTCAATTAAAAAATAAGTTATTGAACTTCTTATTAGATACATTATTTCATCAATTACATAAGGTGGTAAGAACAGTATTCATAACAATGTAGTTGTAACTGCTGTAATGTGATTATCTAACACAGGCTAAGACAGATTACCTTAATCTTTCATTATTAGCCATGTTCAGCCTTAACACATGCAGCATGATTCCCTGCATGAAATCCATAATGAAATGCTGGAATTTTGACTTCAGAATTCCATAACAGTTTTAACCGATCGCCATTGTTGTGCCTGTTTATGATATTGGTAGTGCCAATTCATGGCATCTTTGAAGTCTCACACGATTATTTATTTTAAACAGTTTTCCAGCGGGAGAAGGACCTGATAGACTTAATGTCTTTTAACATTACTTCGAATAGCTTCATATGAAGTCCAAACTATCCATTCTTTACCTGACACAAAGTGGCCACCAAGGTAATAATGAGTTAAAAGAAAAATCATCTACACTCTAAACAGCAGTCCACATTTAGGTCCACTACAACTTAAAAAAAAGAATCAAAATATAGTGACAACTATGGTTTAACACAAAAGATGCATGGCTTTTGCCTTTCTGCACATATCCATGGTATTGTCAAGACAACGTGGCTTTTTCCTGCACAAAGTAGTTGTCAAGACAACTTGTAGGAAGGCCTCATACAGAGCACAACAAAACAGCGTAATGTCTAAGTTCATTGAATATATGTAATTATTTTTTTTATGGTGGTATTATGTCTTAATTTGATATTCACCTCTCCCCACATGCACACACACACACACACACACACACACATAAACAACACCTTGGGGCCAAAGCCTAGCACCTGCACTAATATGGTTAGTGTAGGTGCTAAACCGAGTTTGCACATGCGCTCCTGATGGGGCCATATTCCAAAGCCCAGGGAGTGGCTCTCAAACCCGGCAGCACCAAGGCACTAAAATACCACTTGGACTATGCAAATAAGGGGAACCCACATGCATACTTGTACAGCAGGATAGTCAAAGGTTTGTGGTGGTGGTAAACAGCCCCTCCAAGCTGCTGTATGAGCTGTCAACGAGCATACATATGATAGAAAAAGCAATTTCTACAGCACCTGCACTCATTGACAGCTCATACAGCAGCTGGCCACTGAAGTGAGAGGAGGGCTGTATATAGATCTGAGGAGCGCTAGACACCCAGATGAGGGGGAGGGGTATGGGGAGGTGGGATCTGAGTGGGCAAGTTGGGTGGGGGGCTGTTCAGGGAGAGGACACTGAATGACCAGGAAGGATTTCATTTGTGAAAACAACTGATCAGGGGTGAATGGACCACCAGGGGATGATTTCAATAGTGAAAACAGGAGACTGGTGGATGAGGGGGAACCACTGGACACCAGGGCATTCTTTCAATAGTTATAACAGGTGATTGGGGTGTGGGGGGAACCACTGGACCACCAGAGTATTGTTTCTACTTTGTAAGTGGCACTAAGGGATGGCTGCGCATACTAATGAGCCCATAATGGGAATACAAATGGCCCCTTAGCACCTTGCATACCATATGGGTTAATCTGTATGCTCAGGCTGAATATAGCCCACAGTGATCTTGGTGCTATCCCATTTGGGGTACCACCATTACCTGTTCACCATATGCAGCCATGCTCAGTGTCGGGGCAGTGCAGATTCACTTAGCACTGCGCTGACATGGACCAATATTCAGTTGGACAGCGCCACTCACTATCCATTTAAATATTGCAGGGATGGGGAAACACAGAGGCAAGTGCAGTGCAAACATTTGCATTGTGCATACCCCATTTTCTGAATATCAGGTCCCTTGATACAGCACTGGATCACATTTGTCAAGCAACATTTGATCCCCAGCTTTAGCAAGGTCTTAGGAAGAGTGTGTGTGAGTGAGTGTGAGTGAGTGAGTGAGTGAGTGCATATAGAGGTGAAAATTCAGCAAATACAGTTCTGAATAATGTGCCAGCCAGAGCAAGCAAGATTTCAATTGCAGGCAGGTAAGTGTTGTGAGGTGGTGGAGGTTCCAGCTATTTGGGTACTGTGAAATACTTCTGAAAACATTGTAGTTTATATTGCTACAGTATTTCTCAGCACAAGCATGTTGTATAAGTGGTCTTCCAAAATGTGTTTCCAATGTGTAGTTCTAGTGAGTCATGTGTTTCCTAGTTCTTACGGTATATCATGAACATGGCGCACTGAGGTACGGAGACTGATGAAAAATCAGTAATTGATTTGTAATGTACTTACTGTAAGGACTTAGTTCCCCGGAACTAAATTTTTTTGTGATTAACATATAAAATGCATTTGAATACAACCACATGTTGTGAAGTAACAATTACCCATGTCTATGCTTCAAAGTATGTTCATGACCTTATGCAGGTAGTAGAAGAGATCAGCAGTGGTATTTCTAATGAAAAGTTGCTAAACCACCAGCAGCTGAGTGTCTGTCATCCTCCTTCGAACATCCTAAAAAAAGTACGTCATTCAACAGTCACAGTCATTATTTATGAAATTAAATTTATCCCAGATAAATTTGGACTTATCCCAGATAAATTTGGACCACGTTATGGCATGTTAGGATTTATGAGAGAGAGAGAGACACTTAATGTTTCCCTATAATTATATGAAACATATGTTTTGTGTCATTCCATAGTACAGTAATGCAAGTGGCGTGCAATTATTTATGCTGTATTCGAAGGCAGAACATCAACACAATTTGTAAACCTGTATTTTACGGCATGAACTGCTACCAGCATAAAGTCATTTTCTTCATTTCAATGGTTAGTGTAACAAAAATCAAAATTAAAATATTTCAAAATTAAAATATGACTGTACTTTACTGAACTTATTACTACCAGAATAATGTGATATGACCTTTAATTAAAGTCGCCAATATTATATACGCAAAACACAAACATATTTTTACTACCGAAACACAAGTCATCAAAAACATTTTGTCATATGATCATTTGTTCCCCCACCAAATGAAAATTTCAATCACTAGAGGTGGGAATGAAATTACAGCAAATTAAGGAAAGTGCAACAAGACAACAACATAGGTCAAAGGTGGTATAAAACCTCTGTCACAGACATGCAGAGCAGACTACATTACACAAAATGTTGTTAACTGATGGGTAACCTTTATTACTACACAAAATAAAGGATATTCTGTTTCTCTGGGGAGGGACGGTATTGTCTGCCATAACCACAATGCCACCTGTGTGACCACCAGCTAGTCATGCTATGGCATAACACTGTAGAGGGGCGCACTGCCATCTCCCCTTGGAGCACACTCTGCTTACACTAGCTTGAAGCTCCTGCATTCCAACACACGTTCAATCACTGAAGTTTTATCTTATAGGCTCATTACAGAAATGAAACATAGAATCATAAAAACATAGAATTTGATGGCAGATAAGGACCACTTGGCCCACCTAGTCTGCCCATTTCCCTACCTAATGGATAAGCTGCAGATCCTAGTTAACCAACAGCCTACTTCCTCCTACTCCCCACTAGAACTGCCTTATGTTTGTCCCATGCATACTTGAATTCCCCCACTGTTTTTGACCTACATCCTCCTCAGGAAGGCTGTTCCATGTATCCACAACCCTCTCTGTGAAGAAATACTTCCTCACATTACTTCTGAGCCATTCCCCCCTCTATCTTCAAATTGTGCCCCCTTGTTTTTGCACATCTCTTTTTCTGAAAGATGCTGCCCTCTTGGACTTTGTTGATTCCCTTGAGGTATTTGAAAGTTTCTATCATGTCCTCCCTCTGCCTCCTTTCCTCGAGGCTATACATCTTTAATTCCTTTAGTCTTTCTTCATGTGTCTTCTGATGCAGACACTGCATCATTTTGGTTGCCCTCCTCTGCACAGTCCCCACCCTGTCTATGTCTTTGTGGAGATAGGGTCTCCAGAACTATACACAGTACTCCAGATGTGGTCTTACCAACTGTCTTTTCAGATGGCCAACAACTTCCTGTTTTCTACTGGTGATGAATCTCCCTATGCATCCCAGTATCCCCCAAGCCCTCTTTACTGCCTTCTCACATTGCTGGCCCACCTTTAGGTCATCTGATATGACTACTTCCAGGTCCCTTTCCATTTCTGTTGTTGTCAGTATCTCACCCCCCATTGTGTACTCTTCCCCTGGGTTTTTGTATTCCGGGAGCATTACTTTGCACTTCTTTGCATTGAATCTAAGCTGCAAAACATTTGACCATTCCTCCAACCTTGCCAAGTCCCTTTTCATCCTTTCCACCCCACCTCGTGTATCGACCCTGTTGCAGATCTTTGTGTCATCTGCAAAGAGACATACTTTCCCTTCCAGTCCCTCTGCAATGTCACTTATAAAGACATTAAAAAGGACTGGCCCCAATATTGAACCCTGCAGTACCCCACTAGTAACCCTCCTTTCTTCACTGTGGACTCCATTTATTATTACGTGCTGTGTCCTGTTGTCCAACCAGTGTTTTACCCAGGCTACCACCCTGGGACCCACTCCCAGGCTGGATAATTTGTTTATTAATCTTTTGTGCGGGACTGTGTCAAATGCCTTGCTAAAGTCTAGGTAGGCCATATCCACAGCCCCTCCCTGGTCCACTGCTTTGGTCACCCAGTCAAATAAATCAATTAGATTTGTCTGGCATGACCTTCCCGCTGTGAATCCATGCTGCCTTGGGTCCTGTGTCCCACTGGCCTCTAGATACTCAACAATTCATTCCTTCAGAAGTGATTCCATCATTTTCCCTACCACTGAGGTCAAATCGACAGGTCTGTATTTTCCTGCCTCTGTCTTGCTCCCACTTTTGTGAAGGGGAATCACATCCGCCCTCCTCCAGTCCTTGGGTACCACACCATCTTCCCATGATTTATTAAAAAGGGTAGTCAGTGGTGTTACTAGTTCTTCCCTTAGTTCTTTTAGAATTCTGGGGTGAATCCCATCAGGCCCCATTGCTTTATACACCTTCAGTTTTAAGAGTTCTTTCAGAATCCTTTCTTCTGTGAAAGGACTAACATCAACCCCCCCCTATCCAGAATGCTTCTATTGAACAGATTAGTTATTTCCCCCTGCTTTTCCATTGTGAATACTGAACAGAAGTATTTGATCAGTATCCCTGCTTTTTCACTGTCGCTCTCTGCCCAACCATCTCCCTCTTTGTTCAGCCTCAGTATCCCTGCCTTAGTTTTTCTTTGCTCCCTAACGTACCTATAAAAGGTTTTATCCCCCTTCTTAACCGAGTTGGCTATCTTTTCCTCGGTTTGGGCCTTTGGGTTTGGAGCCAGATAGTGATCTGCATGTCCTTAAGAAGGAAGCGTGAACATCTGATAGCCTTTGCCTATGGTTGAGAAGATTGCATATCAAAATGTATTTGCCAAAATACCTAACAAACATGTTGTTTACATAATCTACTGTACAATGGCAAAACAGAGCAGACACATGCAGAGGCAGCTATTCACCACATGATAAACCAGTGATGTTTACTATACTTTTCAACCCTAATGGGCAGCCTAACATGGACAGACACACTACAATACTCTATGTCGATTGCTACAAGATGGTACTCACATTTTTAAAACAGTGGAACCATATAAATCAAACAACAAGTAATGTTACATGAACATAACATGTATAAACAGAATCATATAAACTGCAGTATTAGGCACCACAGTTTAAAGTTACTGACTACATCAAAGATATCAGTCACAGTTTGGGATATTGAAACCCACAGTACACAGGAGATGGGAACTGCAGGCAGATCCAATTTATGGCACTCGATGGAGCTGATATACAAACATGCCTACAAAGAAATCTCCAGCACCAGCGAACCAATTGCTGATATGCAGTGTGCATTTCTAACATCTGTTAAAAGGAATAAAGTAAGACATTAGAATGTACTATGGAAAACCAAATTTGATAAAAATATAAGTTATAAAATTTCTTATCAGATACGTTATTTCATTGATTACATAGGGTGGTAAGAACAGTATTTATAGCAATGTCGTTTTAACTGCTATAATGTGATTAGCTAAAACAGATTGCATTAATCTTTCATTATTAGCCATATTCAGCCTTATCACATGCAGCATAATCCCGTGCATGAAATCCATAATAGAATGCTGGAATTCCTAGGTTTGACTTCAGCATTCCATGACAGCTTTGAACGACTGCCATTGTTGTGCCTGCTTACGATATTGGTAGTGACGATCGTGTTATCTTTGAAGTCTCACACAATCATATTTTTTTAAACAGTTTTCCATTCGTGTGAAGGACCTGACAGCCTTAACTTCTTTTAAAGGAAAAATCATCTACACTCTAAACAGCATTCCACATTTAGGTCCACTACAACTTAAAAATGAATTAAAATATCTAGCAACCATGATTTAACACTACAGATACACACCTTTTTCCTTTCTGTGGATCTCCATGGTGTTGTCGTGACAATATGTTTTTTTCCTGCACAAAACCATTGTCAAAAGAACTTGTAGGAAGGCCTCATACAGAGCACACCAAAACAGCACTATGACTAAGAAGTGGAGCAGCAGTTCATGTGAAGTGGCAGTTCATGCTTCCAAGTCATGTAAACAAAGTTACTCATGTTGTGGCACACAGTAAGCATGTGCTTTACATTTGCTACATTTTTATTTTGATATTCTTTGTATTTTTCCACCCCACTGTGGCACACCAGCAGGGGCATCCAGCCATTGGCCCCCACTGATCCGGAGGATGTCCGGGCTCACTCGATATGCAAGGGGTCTGGTATGGCCATGCCAAGCCCAGCAGAGAGTCTCCCCTTACCTTTCCACTCCAGAACTGGCCCAGACCCCTCCAACATGACTCCTCATCAAGCTTACAGGTTGGAGGGAGTGCAACCATCAAGCTGCATGGCCACGCCCAGCCATTTTTTCCTCCAGTAGCCCCTTTGAGCTGACAGTGCAATGAAGCACAGTTCGTTGATGCAGGTGTCTGCCGAGCTCCCCCCCAATGCTGCGCCACATCTGTGCTGCCCCCGGTCATCACCAGGGGCCAATCAAGCAGGATGCATCCCACAAACCTACCCCAGAGGGAGGAGAGCAGTCCTTCAGATGCTCAATCCACCCTCTCCACTGCCGACCCCTGGCAGCCCGAGTCTGTTCCCGAATCTGGGTCACTGGTGTGGTGCAAGGTGTGGCGTCCAATGCCTCAACCCTCAGCACCACCGGGCTGACCAATTACTAAATTTTTAGTCCTTTTTTTATCTTTCAGTCTGAAGTTTAATACTGTGATTTAGGACAGTAGTAGGCATATGCTCATGATTGCTGTTCCCACTGCCCAGTGGTGGCAATTGCTGAGGTTACCTTCCTGTATAAATCTGTCCAACCTTGACTTAAAAATGGAAACATTTGGTGCATACACCAAATCTCCTGGCAACTGATTTGGGTGTTTCATAACAGCATCAGTAACCACAGGGTTATTGCATGTGTGAGGGCCTCCCCAAAACATGTACCTGCCTCCAGCTTTATGTACAAAAGGAAACTGCAATTTTAATAACACTGACTTCCTAACCGAGCTGAGCCTTTTAAGATGGTAAGAGTTCTACCTTGCCCTCACAGTTACTGAGACCTGTACACCTTTCCAAAATAACATTCTGTCTGTGGGGAACAAACACCCTCCTTTAGTGAAATCATGATATAGGAAAAAAACCTGCTCTTGATTTACCAGAGAACTAAAAACATCACTACAAGCCAGAGACTCACTTTGGAAAATGGCTCAGAAATCCAAGCTTACATCTGATTGGATAGCATTCAGGGTAGCAAGGAATTATTGTACCAAACTCATAAGGTCCACAAAAGCAGAGTACTTACAAAATGCACTATATTCCTCTAAAAGTAATGCCACAAAATTCTGGTAAATCCTAAGGGAGATTGAAGAGCACAGCTCATCTCCCCCCCTGCCCACAAAGATAGTTTTTCATGGACATACTTTCACAAATAAGCATCACATACTAGAACAATTAAATAACCATTTCGCCATTGCAGGCTTGCTTTTGATATGTCCCCAGCTAACTACCTTCTTATGCAGCCCCCCTCTATCGACCCCCTTCCATCCGTCCCCTCAAGCACCCAACCACATTCTGAGTTTAGTTTCAACCATATCTCATTTAAGCAGGTAGAGTACCTTTTAATCACTCTAGATACCAAAAAAAAGTGCTGGTGCGAACCAGTTCAAACCTCTTTTCCTCAAACTGGGCCACCCCAACTGTATAGTACCCATCACACATCTATTCAATGTGTCTCTTACACACTGGATCTTTCCCTCATCTTTGAAAATAGAGCATATAATCCCCTTCTTTAAGTCAGGCTATCCCTGTGACCTCAATAATTACCAGCCCATATCACTTCTTCCTATACTATCTAAATTATTTGAAACATTAGCTAATATGCAGCTAAAGAAGTACATGGACTCCTCCAACCTCCTTAACCCTTTACAGTCCTGCTTTAGGCCAAAACACAGCACTGTATCTGCTCTGGCAAAAGTCACCAATGATTGACAATCCACACTTCATATTAAACATCATGTCAGGGCAGTCTTCCTGGACCAGAGTATGGCCTCTAATACCATGGATCACACAATACTTCTCCATAAGCCAATGGATATTGGCATACACAGTATCGTCATGTGATGGTTCTCATGTTACCTTACAGATAGACAGCAACAAGTCAAGGTGCAAGGTGATCTCTCCCCTCTCAAAACTCTGGCTAGAGGAGTACTTCAGGGGTCGATACTTGAGCCCCTACTATTTGTAATTTATATAAATAACATTGACCCTAATGTTAGGATGGCCAACGTTCTTCTCTTCTCTGACTACACAGTACTATGTGTCTCCAGGCCCTCCCTTGAGTTTGCCTGTGCAGACCAGCAACCTTACTTCAACCAGCTCCAACACAATCATTTCCAGTTCAAATTTTTGTTAAATGAAAAAAAAAAAAGATTATGCTCCCCCCTGTACCCAAGCAGCAAGTGCTTCTAACACCTGCCCCTGTTCCAAATAACGACCCTCCTATGTGAATTGCTTGAGATAGTGGACAAATTTAAATACCCGGGATTCTGACTTGATTGTCGGCTATCATTCATAGCACACATCGAGGAACTGCCAAGAAACTAAAAACAGACTTGGCTTCTTCTTTAGAATCAAGCACCTTCTTAACTATGAAGCAAAAATAGGGCTGGTCCAGAACACTTTCCTTCCCTCATCGATTATGCAGATTTCATTTACAGTCATTGTTCTAAATCACCCTTATTAAACTGGACACACTCTATCATGGAGCACTAAGGTTCATTACTAACGTCTCCTTCAGAACTCACCATTGTGCTCCTTATGCTTAACTTGGCTAGCTCTGACTTCACAAAAGAAGTTACAACAATGCCACACTATGGTCTTACAGAGCTGTCCTTAACAGACTCCCTCCTTATATCAAGGAATTCTTTAAGTGCATGCCCGGTGCCAATTTGTTGAGGAGATACTCTTCTATACTGCTAGATGTACATAGGGTAGGGTCCCAATATGGATAATCTGTGGTTAGCCATGCTCTCCCTGCCTTCTGGAATAATCTCCAATGCTCCCTAAAACTTATTACCACTGTCTGTCTTCAGACTTCCACATCGTTATTGGACTGCTTTTTACAGGAGAAATGTATTTGCTACTTATAACCTGTCTTCTCCTTCCTGTTACACTACAGCCCATCATGGCTGTCCTTGGGATGCCTATTTTGTGTATCACCACCTGTATAGTACTTGTAACTTTCTACCTATTTGATTAAAGTCCATAATGTATTTATTTTTCTCATCAAGTAGGCATGCTATACAGAATCCTTCTATATATTCCTCCATTGCTCTGTATCCTCTGTCATTCTAGTTAGGACCTTATCTATTTGTAATGTTATTCTTATTCTCATAATGCCATTGTGTGTATTTAAATTTTTCTGCTTGTGTCCATCCAGGACCACCTTGAAAATGAACTTGCTCAATTGTGCTATTCCTGGTAAAATAAAAATGATTGATTGATTGATTGATTCCATAGTCTGGTTTTTCTGGGGACTAAAGCATATTTCCTGAGTTCAGTTCTAGGGATATCGCCTAATAGCTGACGCTTGTGTCCTCTCAAATCATGATTATATTCTTTATACCTAAGTCCCACATCATTCATTAGCTCAGTGTCCTCAAGTAACCTGCATATGTATAACAGGTCCCCTCGTAATCTTCTTACACTCAAAGTCCATAAGTCCAAATCATTAAATCTTTCCTCGTAAGGTTTTGCCCTACAGGGGGGGAATTAGCTTGGTGAATCTATGCTGGGTTTTCTCCAATACATCAATGTCCTTCCTGAGATGAGAGCTCCAAACCGGTGGGAAATCATCCAGGTGAGGCCTAATATAGGATTTGTATAGGGGCAGTAAAACTGATTCAGAATTTGAAAAAAGGATCTCTTCATACAGTTAGTTAAATGGTTAGTCTTACTGGCTAACAATTAGTTGATGCAGAGTACTCCTCGCTGTCATGCATTACTCTTGGTATTACTCTCGTTTTTTAAAAGTGGAAACAGGCACTAGGCCCATCAGGACCACATTCCCCACAATAGTGGGGGAAATTACTTTTAGTTACCCAACAGTAGCCTATTTAATTTCACTTTAAACTGGTTCTATGATGTCTGCTCAACTATAAACTGTGGCAAAGAATTCCAAAGTACCGCGGCTCTCACTGTAAAAAAATATTTCCGCTTGTTGGTAGTTGCCTTTGGTATTTTAATTTGCCTGTTGTTACATCTTAATCCATATACTTTATCCAAATATGATAATCCACTTAGTTACATAAGATGTTCATCATTTAGAATATTAAACAATAACAGCAGATCTCCTCTATCACATCTTGTTTGTAAATCATATAATCCCAGTGTTTTTACCCTGTCTGGATATGGTAAGGATTTTATTTCCGGTATTAATTTAGTCATTCTTATCTGTAAACTTTCTAGCATTTTTTTAACTTTTTCCAGATATGGTGCCCAAAAGGAAACAGCATAATCTGTATGTGGTCTAATATATGATTTATACAATTTTTATTATACATTCTGGGCTGGATATTCAAACACAAGCTATTTTGTGGTACCAAGCCCTTGCTACACAAAATAGTTCTTGGGGGTGATAGCGGAGGCAATATTCAAAGGAGTGTGCTATTGAGCAACTCCTTTGAATATCACCCCCTGCCACAGCCACTGTGCATGGCGCAGTGGAACTTGTGCCACCGAAAGTGGTCAGAGTGGAGCATTCAAGTTGCGATGGCACAAGTACCATTGCGCCATGTGCAAATTTCTGATATTCAAAAGGTGACATGCAAATGGGGCCATAATTCATGCAAGGCACAGGGGGGGCCATTTGCATCTATTTATGGCCCCATTTGCATGCCATTAGCATGCAGGTGCGCCGATCCCCGAGGACTTGCGCCTGGCGCCTGCCAGGCAGCAGCCATCAGGGACCGATGCCCCTGCAGCCCGATTGCAGGCAAAGTGTAAAAACCCCCGACTGGTCCGATCATGGGCAAAAGCTAAATAACCCCACCAGCCTGATCGCAGGCAGCAAAGTGTCCCCAGAACATATCCCTGGTAGTCCAGTGGACTGCTAAGCCTGATCGCGGGCTGCATAATGTGGCAACACCCCCCAAGACCACATCCTGGTGATCTAATGTCCCCACCCCACCCACCCATGAAGCCCCACCACCCCACCCCCGGCAGCCAGCGGGCAGCAGCATCCCACCCGCCTGCCGCCCCGGGCCAAGCCGACTGACTGCCTGGTAGCTCTGCATGCCCATTGGTGCACAGCAAGAGCCAATGGGTGTGCAGGCCGTACCACTACAAGGCAGTCAGATATGTGAATGAATGAATGCATGGGGGTCATTTGCATCTAATTACAGCCCCATTTGCATGCTATTAGCATGCAGGTGCTGAATCCCCAATGACTTCGCCTGGCCCTGCCAGCACAGCCATCGGGGACTGACGCCTTCCAGCCCGATCACGGGCATAACAGTATCCCCCATAGCCCAATAGTAGGCGCAGCAGTCTTTCCTCAACAGCCGAATGCGGGCATAGCGTTATCCTCCCCCATTAGCCTGATGGTGGGCGCATAACCAAGCGTCCCCCACCCTCCGAGTAGCCCGATCACAGGCATAAGGTACCTACACTCCACAATCCCTGGTGATCTAGTGTCCCCCACCCCACCATCACATGGAGCCCCACCACCCCGCTCCCACCATCAGCCGTGGGCGGCAGCACCCATCTGCCTGCTGCCGCTGACTAACAGCTCAGTAGGGCTGCATGCCCATTGGTTCGAGCATGAGCCAGTGGGCATGCCCCCTACCGCATAAGGCAGTCCAGATATGTGAATGAATTCATGGGGCTCCGTGGGTGGGTGGGGTGGGGGCCACTAGATCACCAGGGATTGCAGACATGGGGGAGGTTGAGGATGCCACCCACAATCTGGCTTCTTGTGGTCCACTGGACCACCAGGGATCTGGACTTTGAAGGGGAGTATAACTTAATGCCACCGATCGAAGTTACTGGGGAATGACCTTATGCCTGCGATCAGGCTACTGGGGAATGACCTTATGCCCGGATCGGGCTACTAGGGGAATGACCTTATGCCCATGTCGGGCTACTCAGGGGTGGGAGGATGTTTGGTTATGCCTGCGAGTGGGCTAATGGTGGGGAGGGATAACGTTATGCCCGCGTTCGGGCTGCTGGGGGCGACACTTTAGCCCATGATTGGGGTATGGGGGGCACCTCCAGGTGCAGCGGGAATGAGTGGAGGGCCACCCATAGGTGGCAGCTGCTGTGTTGCACCCTGCAATGCGGCAGCTCACCTGTGGGTGGCCCTCGACTTGATCCTTGGTTTTTGACGTAAAGTTGTGCAGGCGCAGGTAGGGGTTATGCCTGCATAACTCTGCATGGCCCGGCTGAATATCAGGCTGTGCAGTTTATGCATGGGCACACACCCCCAACTGTGCCTGCATACATTACTGATGTGCTCCGGTGCATCGGGATTTGTGCAGGCGCACTTTTCCCTTTTAAATATCACACCGGGGTGCATCAGTGGGTTGTGCATGGTGCAACACTGTTGCGTCATCTGCAACCCTTTTGAATATCTGGACCCTAGTCTCTAAGTTGTTTGTACTGATCCAAATATTGAAATAATTAATATAACAATTTCCTGCAATTTGATTGGTCAGACACACAAAATGTTGAAACGTGGGGATATCTGTTATGAATTTAATATTACTTACATGACATAGCAATTTGACTTTAAGAACTGAGTTATTACTTATTTTGCAGTTAAACTTTTTTATTAATTTTTCATAAGATACACAGACAAACCTCTTACAGTACAGTACAATGTGATGATTTTTTTTTTAAAGAAATTGAGGCAGCATATAATAAGAACATTGCTACAATAATACAAGGAGCTTTTGGTTTAAAATATAGTAAACAATACAGGTCATGTAATTAGCATATACTTGACATTTGTAGTGAACTTAAAGCGGATAGTATGATTAGATACAGTTTATATTAAAATGTTACATAACTATATATGATGCTGCAAAAGGGAAAAAAGTACATTCGTAAAAGGATTGTGGAGTAATAAAGAATGACTGAGAACAGAGTATAGGAAAGAAAAGATATATAAGAAAGTTAAGAAGAGAGAGACGATATAAAAAAGGGAAAAAGGCGAGACTACAATGATGTATCAGTAAAAGGGGAAAATCCATATATATTAAGTCCATACATTGGTGTTGGAAGATTTAGTTGATTCCAAAAAATTAAAAAAGTCCTGCCAACAATTGTTATATAACATGAGTCGGTCAGACAAGATATATGTCATACGGTCCGGAGAGGCATATTGCAATAGTTGGTAAATGATACTAGGAAGGGTAGGGATTATGTTGCATCTCCAATGCATGAGGATTGTGCATTTAACTTGAAGGAAGAGTATATTTAACCATCTGCTCTGTGAATATGAAATTTTATAAGAACGGTGATTAAAAATACCAAGAATGCAATGTTTAGGGTCTAGTGTAAAAGGTTGACCTACCACTTTCATTGCAAATCTGTGAGTACAGTGCCAAATCTTTTGTATGAGGGGACAGTGCCATAAGATATGCAATAAATCCCCATTGGGGGAACTGCAGCGCCAGCAATTGTTATTGTTCAATAAACCCATTTTTTGTAATACAACAGGAGTTCTGTACCACAAATGAAGGATCTTGGTTTGAATGAGGGAACTGCGTTTATCATTAAAAGATTTGTGACAGGAGAGCCAACATCTGGACCATTGTGCATTGGTGATATTGTATTGTAGCAAAGTACTCCATCTGTTTTTAGCATTGACAAAGTAGTCAGGAAGGATATCACAAATATCTTAGTAAACAGTGATATTTAAATTGGATGTTGTTTTTATCCATTTAGAGATGTGCTTATCATACAGAGAATTGATAGAGAAGGGTTGAGGTAAGAGTTGCTATGGTACAAGCTGTAGATATTTCCAAAAATCCTGATGGGAAGATTCCATATGCCTCAGTAGGTCGGTGTAAGATTTTAACTTTAATGACTTGGGTTCAAGTATATCCTGCAAAAGAGAATACCCTTATTTTCCAGGTACGACAAAAATGGGGTGATTATCAAGAGATATATGGTGGTTACCCCAGTTGGGGGTGTAAGCTAAAGGTTTGGGGTTAGATTTAATATGCTTGTGAATGATTTTCCAATAGAATATAGAAGCAGCTATGGTAGGGTGAGACTTTAAAGAAGAGGTAAGGGTGTTATAAAGGAAAGAAGTTGCCACATTACCAGGACATAAGGATGTTTCCATATTGACCCATAAAGGAGACTAGATGTTGGGTTTGTTAAACCATTTAATTGTTTGAGATGTATAGAAAGCCCATAAGTAGGCTTGGAACCAAGGAAGGCCAAAGCCACCTTTTGACCAATGGGATCTAAGTTTATTATGACTAAATCTAGGTATTTTGCCTTCCCAAATGAAGCTGCCGATAATTTTGTCTATTTTGGTAAGAAAACTAGAGGGAAGTATCAAAGGGATATTGGAAAATAGGTATAATATTTTAGGAGTTATAGACATTTTAATGGTGGAAATTTTACCATTAAAAAAGTTTAAGTAGCTTCCATCTATCAAGTGTTGTTGGATACTGGTTAACAGAGGGAAAGATTAGCATCCCATAATTTATTCAATGTCGGGTGATCCGAATGCCAAGAAAAGATATACCTTGGGAGCCCAATGAAAGCCTAATGAGTTGTTCATGAGGGGACTACAAAGGGTGTTCAGTGGTAGTGTTTCGGATTTGTTAAGGTTTAGAGCTAGTCCGGAGTGGGAGGTGAAGTCATTCAGTAGTTTAACTAAAGGTTGCCCAGAACTTTCGAGGTTTTCAAGTAAAATAAGGAGATCGTCTGCATATGAGAGTGAAGTATAGTGAGAGTTACCAATAGTAATGCCTTTAATTGTACTGCATTGATGTAGGAATGCAGAAAGAGGTTCCATGGCAAGTATAAACAATGAAGGCGATAGGGGGCATCCTTGTCTGGTGCCTCTTGCTAAGTAAAAGGAGGGGGACAAAATAGAGTTCATGAGAACTCGAGCTGAAGGGGAGGTATACAATAATTGAATCCAAGCACAAAATTATTTGTAAATCAAATGAGATAGCACCTGATATAGATATTCCCAATTGAGAGATCAAATGCTTTCTCAAAGTCAATGGCTATTGCAGCTGCAGGGTCTTAAGAGTTTTTGCTTTGAATTAAATTGAGTAATGAGCGAAGATGATCGGAACTGTTTCTATTTTTGATAAATCCTGATTGAGAAGTATGGATGAGTTTAGTCATTAAAGATTCTAAGCGGAGAGTTAATAATTTGGCAAAGATTTTTCCATCAGTATTAAGAAGTGAGATCAGTCTATAGTTTGAAAGAAGTAAAGGGTCTTTGTCTTTTTTTGGTAAGACTGTTATGATGGCTTTGGTCATTGTGCATGGGAGTTTCTTTATTAAGGTTGCTTCTTAGAATACATTGACTAATACAGGACAAAGAGTGTCAGATAGGGTTTTATAAAAATCAATAGGGAACCCATCACTGCCAGGTGCTTTACTTTTTTAATGATGATAAAGCAGTTTGGATTTCCTGTAAAGTGATTGGTTTATCAAGCACAGCTTTGTCCTGAGGGGATAGGTGGGGTAGATTCAATTTTTCCAGAAAATGTTGTATTAGGTTGGGATTTGTAGTATTAGGTTGCAGTATAGTTGATGGTAAAGGATTGCATAATCGATTGATTGAAAGGTTGTCTGTTGTGTCTCACCTGATGGATCTTTTAGACCTAGCTATGTCTCTGCATCTGTTGAGTTTTTAGCTGGTAAGAGAGCAACTTTCCGTGATTTATCCCCTTGTTCCCATAACCGTGTTTAATCCTAAAAGGGCAAGTTCAGCTTTCCTGGATATCAACTCGTTAATTTTATTTCTTAATTGTAGAATTTCCAGATGAAGCTGTGAATTATGATTGGGTTTATTTAATTTATAGTATTGGTTTCTTTTTCTTTAAAGATTTTTCTAAATTAGCTAATTGTTGTTCTCTTAATTTCTTTCTATCGCTGCATAACTAATAATTTTACCTCTAATAGTGGCTTTAATGCTTCCAGATAGTACCTTGAGACATATCTGGAGTATCACATTAGAAAGAAAATCTTGAATCTGGGTTTTAATCCAAGGAGTGAATTTAGGGTCTCTGAGTAAAAGTGGGTCTAAACGCCAAGATGGGGATTTAGAAGAAGGTGGACCCCAGAGTAAATGCAAACTGATAGGGGAATGATCAGATATAACAATAGGGAGAATCGATGTATCAATAATTTTTTCAGTAATAAGGGAGAAGAGAACCAATAATCAATCCTACTATATGATTTATGTAAAGAGGAATAAAAGGTGTAATCTCGTTGTCTGGGATGATGTAGTCTCCAAATGTCAGAGAGACTTAAATCCTTCATAAGCATTGATAGAGCATTAATACTACGGGGGTGGGCATCATGTGATGAGTTACTTCTGTCTAAATATGCTTGTAGTGCTAAGTTAAAGTCACCACCAATAAGAATAGGTGAATTATTTTTATTATTAATCATAATTTGTTAGGATAGATTATGGAAGAAAATGGGTGAATCAAAGTTGGGTGCATATACATTCACAAACATAAGCGGACCTGCTGTGGTGTTTAATAGGGTTATAATCCACCTACCATCCGGGTCTCTAATGATTTTTATGGGGGCCAATTAAGAGATTTATGTATTAAGATAGCAACCCCATGTTTTTGGATGGAGAAGATGACGATATACTGACTCGACTCAGTCCCTTTTAAGTCTGTCGACATCCTCTGATAAAAGTTTAGTTTATTGTAAGAAAGCAATATGTGTTTTATGCTTTTAAGATAGGTAAGTACTTGCTTACATTTACAAGGCGAGTTGAGTCCCTTGACATTCCGTGAATGTAAGATTAGATCACTCATGGTACTAGGATATAAGGTAATTAGTTACAAATAGGAATGAGGGACTCAATACCATTAATTTGGAGGATGTCACAGATTCAAAAGGTAAATATATATAATAAACAAATGTATGCAGGGCCCTTAACTTGTATGGGTTCGAGATGATTGAGTATTTGTATTCATTTTGTCTGAGAGGAGAGTATAAGAATAAGAATATCAAGTAATTAAACATTAGAACCAACAAACGTTAGTATAAACTCAGTAACAAGAATATTAATTTGAAACTTTTATGAAATGTAGAGCAATAAGAGTCGGTAAATATACCAGGACTCTCACTCTACACTACTAGGCGTGTAGAGTAATTAGTGAATCTCAAGATACGGTTTACCCTATAATCTTAAGATACTAAACTTTATATAACAGTATATTAATGATGTGTAATTGAGATTTGTGCTGAGGTAATTAAAGCATTACCCTGGAAAAAAACAAAACATCATTCTACCCAATAAAAAAGGATAATTATGTAATAGTGTTGAATTCCAAACATAATGAATTAGCTTGGACCTAGCAATAAGTCCAATATTAAATAAAGTATACCAACATGATGGCAGATAATGCTGAAACAGTGTGAGCCAGATAAAAGGATGCCCGATGTGTATTAATCCACATAAGCTAGGTTAGGGAATGCAGTATATACTATAGGTTCATAGTGCATCAGTGTATTGTGGAATCATTTTTATAAGTTCCAATGATTTGGAAGAAAATGGGATGAAGAATAATGTGAAAAGGCGGAAAAACTCAATATATAGAAATACAATTGGAAGCATACTTTGGTGCAAAATCTGTGAGATATAATGGGAATGCACCTGATGCACTACATACCAGAAGTGATACAAAATAAATATTAAATAAGTAAATGATTTTAGAGTATTTGTCTAATCATCCTCCACATTCCAAATGATAGGATTTATGTGGAAAAATGCTATAATAGTAGGGGTTAAGGGCACACTGATATGAAATACAGAACTCTATATATGTCTGTATGCGTCTGACCACATGGTGGCACCAAAGCTTATGAAAAATTAGAGTGTAAATAGCAATTATATATACTAATGGCATCACACAAGGATTAATTAGAAGAGATCTTACAAACATTGTAATATTTATTCTTTCTCTCATTTATTTTTTTTTCCATTGAATACATTGAGAGTAACTCCCGCATGGATTAAATACCTCCAGTGTCAATTGGCTCACCTCCCACAGACAGATAAAGGCTTCTCAGCAGCGTTAGTGATTTACTGCATTTAAGTGCTCCAAACCTGTTGGGTGCGATAGAGACTGCACTTTGCGGTAAATGTACCGAAGGAATCGAGTGAGGTGGTGTGAAGAGGAGGGATTCTGGTGAGAAACTGCTATATCACATCTAATTATGGGCCATAGTATTTATTACAATTTTTTTTTTTTAGTGGGAAAAGCCTCAGGTAGCCTTGCTCTTCGATTTTCTTCTCCTTTTCTTTTTGGGTGGTTCAGATGATTTAAAGGGAGAGCTGGACACAAGATCAGCCCAGGAAGAATCTGGAGAGTCATTACCCATTGAGAGCTTCTTCTGGTCTTGAGTAAAGGGTTGGATACAGTCTGTCTCAGATCCTCCTAGATGAGTGCAGATCTTCTTGGAGCAGATCTTCTTGGAGTGGGGAGAATTTGTTAGACAAGGTAAGAGGAGTAGAAAACTGATGTGACGTTCCACATGGGAAGCTGGAGAGGTGGAAATATCATTTAAACAGCAGGTATTGTTATTTAGAGAAGAACCAGATGCTTTTTTTTTCTTGTATGCGTGCGGAGCTTCTGGCAGGAGCTACAGTGGCAGATATGATGGCTGCAGATTTCTCAGGGACCTGAAGGACAGTTTCAGCAGGAAGGGCAAGACATTGTAATTGCGAAGTGCTTGTGCTGCAGCAGGAACAAGCTGCATCAGCATCGCAAGGCAATGTAAGTGCGGGCTGTGTCCAATTCAGAAATTCAGAGAGAGATTCTGGGGTACTGAAATCTCTGGTAGAATCATTCAAAAAAAGACGCATTGTTGCAGGGTAACGCAGTGCAAACTTAATTCCACGCTGATGAAGGATTGTTTTAATGGGGTTGTAAGCTTTTAGTTTGTTAGATAATTCTTTAGAATAGTCTCTGAAAATTAGGATTCTGTTTTCTTGCCAAGTAAGTGCACCTAATTGCCTTGCTTTTTGAAGAATCAGTTCAGTATGTGCGTGGTTTAGAAATCTGGCAATGATGGGCCTGGGTTTCTGGTCGGGTCCAGGCCTCGGTTTAAGGTGCAGTGAGATCTCGATGATTAGGTCTTGGCCACCTGGTAATTTAAGCAAAGAAGGAAGTACATGAGTTAGAAGAGCACTGGTGTCTCCTAGTTCAACACCTTCAGGAAATCCAGAAATCTAAGGTTGTTACGTCTGTTTCTATTTTCAATATCATCTATTTTGTCCTGAAGGTTCCTAATAACTCTGTCCTGCTCCTGATGGTAGCGTGTAATGTGTTAATGGAATCTTCATTTGAGATGCTTTAACATCAGTAGCGCTGATTTTTGATCAAGTGCCTGCATATTATTGATATTTTGTTGAGATGCATTTTTAATACATTGATTTCACTTATTAGTTGCTGAAACATTACCTCCACTCTATTAAGAGAACTGTTATGTGGAGATTGGTCTGCCACTATTGTAGGCCTTAATAGAGAAATTGAAAAGCTGTAGATAACTCGTTCAGTAATTATGAGGCAATAAAAATACTGTACCAGAGCTGTTCTGCGATGTACATATAGTAAGATCTCAGATGTTGGTGAAGGTAGGAAGTCTGGAATCTGTAGGATGGATGATGATATTTGGTGAATCCAGGGAGATGAAGAATCAAGCAGCCATCTTCAGCACCAGTTATTACTTTTTTATATTATTTTTGAAAACTTTTATCAGTGTAAGAATGAATACTGAATACTGATTGGTTAAAGCTATAATTGTCACCACCTTGTCATTAACTTTGTTAGTGTAAAAAGGATGTGCCCACATAGAGATTTTAGCCTCCTGATGAAGCCTTAATTGATGAAGCACCAGGGCACCTGAATGAACAGATCATACTTCTGATTTGCCTTATTGATGTGATGCCTTCAGTTGCTTGCAACAGTGTGTGCATCTTTTTCATCTTCAGGGGAGGGTAGGACTCCTTGCTCTGGAGTGCTCTGGAGTGCAAGATATTATTGTTGTATACTGGGGCTGTGCCATTCCCTGTTTGCCATATGCAGCCTCAGGGGCAAGTGCAGTGCAAACATTTTTATTTATTTATTAAAGCTAGGATTACAAGAACCTTTGAGCCAAGGCTCTTTTATAAAGGTTTCACATCAATTACAGTACACACAATTACAACAAGGATAAAAAATATTTCCAAGGCTAGGAGAAGCTGTACAATAGAGATATTACGTAGGGGAAGACAAAGTGGAGGGTGGAAGGGGAAAACATGGGGAGGGTGGATACCATGGGAGAGAGCAGCCAAAGGCAGTTGTCAAAACATACAGACAGGGTGATAGCGTATGGTATAACATGAACAGAGTGAGGTGAAGTAGTGGGATAAGTGCATGGTGCTGATTAAAAGAAGTTAAGGGGGCTGGTTATGTAAAGCAGTCACATGAGCTGGCAACAATGAGATGAAGGCAAAGTTTGGCTTTCAAAGGGCCAACTTTAGTCATAGAGGTGATGTCAGGACTGAGATTGTTTAGCCAGCTAGGCCCCCCTATAGGCAAAGGATCCTTGGCCCAGGGAGGTGCCGCAATAGGGAACCTGGAGGAGTTGAGTTTCAGATCACCTGGTATTCCAAATATTCAGGCTTGGCCACAGTAGTACTTGGACACTGGGAGGTGCGAGGCTTATGGAAGCTTTCTTAGCCATAGTGCAGGTTAGATACCTTATGCAGTTGGAGAGTTGAAGCTATCCGGTTTGCGCATAAAGGTCACAGGTATGTGTCAGGCGGGGGGTTAGTCTTACTGGCTACTTGATTACATTGATAACTGTTTTTGAGATTATTACCAAAGCCCCTAGAATTCTGTGGCTTCAGAATTTTGCACAGAACTTGCAATCTACCGCAGAACTTCTGCAGTGCCGCAGAATTCACTCTTCTTGGTGACTTTTTATTAATATTTCTGTTTACCCATAGAATCTGGTTCCCTTCCCCTCTTTTTTTATATTGAAACCCTCCTATGCTTAGAATATGATGCTATCATTGCTATAACATCAAACATTAGCTAATGAAATGGCTGCATTCTGCAACAGAAATGAACAGTCACTTATCTGCCACTGCTCCCACTGCCAGAGGTGGTGGCATAGCACATCAGGCATGCTGATATTTGCTCAACCTGCACTACGGCCTAATACAATTTTCAGTCTTACATTACTGCACTAGGGTCAACTTAAACACACCCTTGTCAGTAGCACAGACCTGTTAAGTCCATACCACACTTTGTACAAACTTATTTGTGACTTTAAGGTATAGAGATGCCATCTGAAATGAATAACTGGTAAAATGAATTTAACTGTCATTTTTAAGAAAAATAAAGTAATTATGCCCAGAAAAGTGGATTATAATAATGTGTAGACCTGCTGAAAGAACAGACCTGTTAAATAATTGTGCTGTACACATTTTTGCCAGGGTTATTGATTACATATTGTCATTGGTTGATAGAGTCAAATAAAAGTTATGGAGAAATGTGTTCAGGGCCAGCTTTTGGGCCAGAGGGTAGCACGCTGTGTTTCTGTGCCAGCAACTCAAGTTCAGAGATTAGCTCTGGGAGCTGGCTGGGCAGCACCAGGACTGGTGGAACACATAACTGCTCTGAGCCTGGGAAGGTATGGTGCAGTGTTCTGTCTCACGGTGGACACATTGTGATAGACTGGAGAGCTCTATCTCACAATCAGTTCACATGCATGTCATGGCCTGATGGTGTTACGTAGTATGTCAGGGAAAGCAGGTTGACATTAAAAATGAGTTTTGCAATAACTCCTCTGTTCCATTTATTCCATTTCCAATGGGACCTGTATGAATGAGGATGCAATTTCATGGAAATTAAAAAAAAATATATATATATACACACACACACACACACACACACACACACATATATGCATACACACACACACAGTATCTCTCTCTTTCTCACTATACACACACACACACACACACACACACACGTTTGTAAGTATGTTACAGATTGCATATAAATATATAAATGATATACAGAGGGAACCTCATTAGTGGGATAGATAATATACATATAGAAGTACCTTATTTATCACATAAGGTCCCCTCTGTATATTTCATTTATGCAATAGGCTAGGAAGGGAGAGACATTTGTTTTGCTTTTTTAGGCATACAATTATTTATACAAGTCGGTTATTTTTTGAACTAGTGTTACTGTGCTTTCCCCCATCCTGATTGCTATAACCAGTGGCATGATAGTGAAGTCAGGATGACAAGCTGACACTGTAATGTAGTAGTTTGTTAGTGCTGCAGAACTTCCTCAGAAATTACAAACCACCGCCGCAGAAGTTCTGCGGCAAATGGTAGTCTTGCCACAGAACTTGGTCTCACTGTGCCGCAGAACAGTAGGGGCCCTGATTATTACTGATGAGTACACCCAGATCCCCTCTTTTCTACAACTTTAAGTTTGGTTCCATGAGTAAAATAATTCTGCAAAACATTGTTTCTACCAAAATGCATGACAACACATTTCTCTATGTTAAACTGCATCTGAGTAGTGTCAACCCAGTTAACAATATACTGTATGCCAGATCCCAGGTCATACTGTTCCTGCCAGAAGTGCTGTCAACCAATCCTCCCATTTTAGTGCCATTGACAAACTTTATAAGCCTGTTGCCCCCATATAATTGCAGGTCATTGATAAAGATATAAAATGATTATAGGTGCAAAACTGAGCCCTATGGGACCCCACTAGTTACTCTGCCCTCAGGGGATAATAAACCATTGATCCTCACCATCTCCTATCAGTAAGACAATTATTTATTCATCTTACTAGGGACAGATCTACTCCAAGTCTCAACAGTTTCAATATCAAGCCCCTATGCGGCAATGCATAAAATGCCTTTTTAAAATCCAAGATCACATCCACCTCTCTACCCTGGTCCCAATTCCTGGAAATGAAATCATAGAATCTAACTATGTTAGTGGTACAAGCTCTGTTTTTGTAGAAGCCATGTTGTATACAATCACCCTGGCCCTTGCTGTCTAGTAATATACCTCATTCCTCTCAGATGATGCTCTTGATTATTTTTCCTACGACCGACATGAGACTTATTGGTCCACAATTTCCAGTAATTTCCATTACCTTTATTATAACTAGGTATGAATAGTCCTGAATTTACTTATTTTTTCTTATAAAACTTCTGGTGCCAGATGAATACCCAACTGAAAGGTGGAGAACGCTTTGTTCTCCGAACCATGACCACTAATGGAGCCACTCTCACAACACCTCTGGACATTGCCACTGGAATAAACAATTTCTTTACAGATCTTACTCCCTACAAACATGGCCTTCCCCCCTCTTGCTCATACTACAATACCAATCAAAATCAACATGAGACCAACCATCCCACCTTTCATATAAAAACTACCACCCAGTCTGAGGTCCTAAAGTTGCTCAAGAGACTCAAAAGTGACAGCTCCCAAGGCTTTGACACCATGCACCCTAAATTTCTCTGCATTGGGGCATCAGTGCTTGCCCTGCCCATCTCAATACTAATTAATTGGTCTTTCATCACCCACACTATCCCTGACAAATGGAAAACAGTGGTAGTGGTACTTGTCCACAAATCTGGCCCCGTTGATACAGCCCAAAACTACAGACCAATTTTGATCCTACACAAAAGTGGGAGCAGGGCAGAAGCAGGAAACTATAGACCTGTTAGTTTAACCTCAGTGATTGGGAAAATGATGGAATCACTTCTGAAAGAAAGAATTGTTGAGTACCTAGGGGTCAGAGGACCACAGGACCCAAGGCAGCATAGATTCACAGCGGGAAAGTCATGTCAGATGAATCTAATAGATTTCATTGACTAGGTGACCAAAGTAGTAGATCAGGGAGGGGCTGTAGACATGGCCTACCTAGACTTTAGCAAGGCATTTGACACAGTCCAGCACAAAAGATTAATATACAAGTTGGCCAGCCTGGGAGTGGGTTCTAAGATGGTAGCCTGGGTAAAACATTGGCTGGAGAACAGGACACAGAAGGTAATAGTAAATGGAGTCCACTCTGAAGAAAGAGGGGTTACTAGTGGGGTACCACAGGGTTCAGTACTAGGACCGGTCCTGTTTCATGTTTTTATAAGCGACATTGCAGAGGGACTGGAAGGAAAAGTATGTCTCTTTGCAGATGACACAAAGATCTGCAATAGAGTTGATACACAAGGTGGGGTAGAAAGGATGAGAAGAGAGTTGGCAAGGTTGTAGGAATGGTCAAATGTATGGCAGGTTAGATTCAGTGCTAAGAAGTGCAAAGTAATGCACCTGGGAAACAAAAACCCAGGGGAAGAGTACACAATGGGGGGGTGAGATGTTAACAAGAACAAAAATGGAAAGGGACCTGGGGGTAGTCATATCAGATGACATAAAGGCGAGCAAGCAATGTGAGAGGGCAGTAAGCAGGACTGGTGGGATACTGGGATGCATAGCGAGAGGCATCACCAGTAGAAAACAGGAAGTTGTTATCCCTCTGTACAGACAGCTGGTAAGACCCCATCTGGAGTACTGCGTGCAGTTCTGGAGACCCAATCTCCGAAAAGACATAGACAGGATGGAGGCAGTCCAGAGGAGGGCAACTAAAATGGTGCAGGGTCTACACCAGAAGACATATCAAGAGAGACTTAAGGATCTTAATATGAATAGCCTTGAGGAGAGTAGGAGGGCAGGACATGATTGAAACTTTCAAATACCTCAAGGGAATCAACAAAGTCCAAGAGGGTAGCATCTTTCAGAAAAAGAGGTGTGCAAGAACAAAGGGGCACAATCTGAAGCTAGAGGGGGGACGGCTCAGAGGTAATGTGAGGAAGTATTTTTTCACGGATAGGGTTGTGGATGCATGAAACAGCCTTTCTGAGGAGGTTGTAGAGTCAAAAACAGGGGAGGAATTCAAGAATGCATGGGACAGACATAAGGCAATTCTCGGGGATGGAGGGTGGAAGAAGTAGGCTGTCTGTTAGCTAGGATCTGCAGCTTATCCATTAGGTAGGGAAATGTGCAGACTGGGTGGGCCAAGCAGTCCTTATCTGCCATCAAATTCTATGTTTCTATGTATATCCTCTGCCCTATAGCAAAAATTCAAGAGCAAATCCTCTATAGCCAGTTGAACTCATTCCTTGAACAAACAAACATCCTCACAGACTTTCAGCAAAGTTTCTGTAAACACCATGGAACGGACTCTGCTCTCATTCACGTCACCTCTAACTTGTTCCACAACATGGACCTGGGCCAAGCCACCTGTGCAGTCTTTGTAGACCTAACTAAGGCCTTTGACCTAGACAGTCACCCCCTACTTACAGCTAAACTTCATCACATCTGACTGGATAACAACTCCCTCTTGTGGTTTACAAACTATCTAGCAAATCATTCTCAATGTGTCAAATGGGCAAACACACTGTCCCCTCTAGCATCAATCACTGATGGGGTACCTCAAGGGTCCAAACTTGATCCCCTACTATTTTCCATATTTATCAATGACCTGTCTCTTAACTGTGGTGGTGCATCAGTACAACTCTATGTGGATGATGCAATACTCTACAGATCTTCCAAGGATAGACACACACTGACTGCTAATCTTGAGCTAGATTTCCATGCCTTAGAATCTTGGTTCTTAAATAACCAACTGGTTCTCAATGAGAAAAAAAACAAAACTATGCTCTTTCATCACACCTTATTCAAAATGTCATAAGTCACGCCCCTTCTTCTTAAAAACCTCCTCGGGTACTCCACTGGAAACTGTCTCATAATTCAAATATCTGGGATTCATGCTTGATGAGAACCTAGTGCTCGAAGCACACATAAACAATACCATCAAAACCACGAACCAAAAACTTGGGCTGCTCTACCACTCAGCACCCTACCTCTCAAAGCATGCCAGAGAGACCACAGCCTCTGCCACCCTACTCCCTGATCTATTCAATGTGGCACCTATCATCCACTTGGTTAAGGCCCCATTACTGAACGAACTAAAAAAGACATACCATAGGATAGCTCGCTTTGCTGCCTCAGCCTTCGCCCATATTCACCACTGCCTTGTACTCAACAAACTAAGCTGGCCAACCTTTTGACAACATGTTTGACTTCCCCATGCACTGTACTACCTTTAAGTTGATTCATCAGCCCCCCACTCACAGTCTGATAGGTCTGCTATCCCCAAACCCTACATGCACGGACTAAGATCTTCTAATCTACCATTATTGGAACTCCTGAAGGCCTTGCTAAAGTTAGGCCAAAGATCATATGCCATCACTGCCCCAGAATTTGGAACAATTTGCCCCACCCTCTACTTCTTTGCAATACCATTAACCAGTTAAAAAAACTACAAGGATTAGTTCTTCAAATACCCCCCAATGCAGAGGTAACTGTTATTAACAAGTAAGGCCATATGTGCCTAATGTTACGTGTCTCTCTCAATCCCCACAATGGTCACAAACAGCCTCCTTTCTCTCCTATTCTCAAAGACAAGCTGCTCTCCCCACTTCTCACTCCTCCTCCTCTATCTATGGTCACAAACAGCCTCCCTTCTCTCCTATCTCAAAGACAAGCTGCTCTCCCCTCACTCCTCCCCTACCTAGAATAACATCTGACTGTAACCTGAACCCCTTGTCACAAACCATAGGCAGTTGAACCTGGCTATCTCTAGTTATCTTGCTGCTTAAATTGATTGACATCTGGTATGTGAATGGCATAAATGTCCCTGCACATGGTATATAATGTTAATCTGACTTCTGCCTCCCCTGACTACCTGTAAACTGCCTATAATCTTGAATCCTTTGGTTAGTGCCTACTCGGGTACTGTTGTTATTTACCTACGGCTTAGCTGCGTATTGCAACTCACTGTACCATTTCTATGTGTTTTATTATACTATGTTTTGTTCTTGGAATGCTTTACTCCTCAGATTATCACTGAAAAAAGGGACTTTGTCTCAGTTGACCTACCCAGTCATCAAAATTCAAATAAATAAACACAATCCTTGAATATGTACTATCCTATGCTCATAGCACCAGCTAGCTTGCAGAACAGCATCCATAGAATGGCAAACAGTGTACAAAATGACAACACCAATTCCCACATTGAACTTCACATGGTGGAGGGACTATTACCCCCTAAAAGAGGTAATTAAAAAATGCCTACAAAAAAAAAAGAAAAGTGACTTTTTTTTACTAAAAACAATAAGGTACTCCCAGGGGTTACATTAATCATCTGTTACTCTGCCCTAGGGGTATGTGGCACTCGGCTTTGCCTCATGCCACATATACCCCTGGGGTGATTAACAGATAATTAATGTAATCCCTGGCAGTACATTACTGCTTAAATGTCAGCACTGTAACTTGGGCACAAGGGGGCATGATATGATAACTGGCAGGCTAGGGTGGTATTGGAGGGTTGCTGAGCATCATGGTCTCAATGAACCACCAGTAAGTGACTAACAGGGACTGCCTTGATGTTGTGTGAGAATACACAGCAATTTCATCTCACCATATCCCAGTTGGTGCCATGGATGATCATTTGCTTCATGCTGTGGGTGCAGGAGGGCATAAACACGAAACAAATATGATCGATAAGGCATGATAGTTGGTGTGTCAGGTCCATGCTCTACACTGTCCAAGAATCAAAAGAAATCCAGCACCAACACCAAGCATGAAAAGTAACTTACTTTAATTCCAACGCAGTGCAGAAAGCACAAAACAAACACTCACTCAGTACAGGCAAGCAATGCAGAAAGCACAAAACAAACACTCACTCAGTACAGACAAGCAATGCAGAAAGCACAAAACAAACACTCACTCAGTACAAACAAGCAATGCAGAAAGCACAAGACTGAGTGCCCTGACTGGTTTTGTGCATTAGCGCTTCCTCAGGGAGGCTGATCTTACACATTGTGAATATATTTATACTATTAGTGCTTTAAAGAGACAGGATTAAAAAATATAGAAAAAAGAAAGAAATGCAACCAAAATGCGCAGAACTCCAAATATGAAGACTTAAAAACAACCGCAACAAAGTTAACACATGTAACACTGTATTTCCAGTAATATTGGGTAACATCCATATAAACACAGGCACCGATGGTATTCCCAAAATGAATCTCTTAACAAAACAAGTAAACAGATGTATCATCCAAAATAAGGAATCTACTTATAACTGTAAAAGATCCAACATAAAAAAGTCCATAATTATGTTGTTTCCAAAAGAAATTTCTTTAGAAGCTCATAGATCATGGAGGTGAATGCGGGTCTGATATGTTCATTGTAAGGACGCATATCAGTGAAATTACAGATTGTGTTTCCTAATGAGGAAATCCATGCATGTTAATAACACTTACATTACTTGGTTAAAAAGAGATGAAGAGATCACAGAAGGCCCATGTTCAGAGCTGGACAGATTCACACACAAATCAATGCGCCACACAAAAAAATTGGTCCAGCCGGACTTGACACAATATTCAGCCAGAATGCATGATCAGAACAGATCACGCATTCTGTTTGAATATTGGACCATGGATGCATAATGCATAGTAGGCAGCTGCCAGGTATGGCGCAGTGCATCCAGGGTGCAGGGTTGAAGACTGCCAATGGGGGAATACATGGCACATACCTGGATGCGCCGAGTCCCCCAAGGGTGATGTTCAGCCAAAATATGCAAATCAGCTCATTGGGCATGCATGGTGCAAAGGGCCTCATGCATGCCCATTATAGGCTCACTTGAATGGCTGTGTCTGGTGGAATGCACCGGGCCAGTCCCCTTCCCAACCCCGATACTCATTGTAAGAAAAAAACTACTAATCCTTCTTTCCATACTGTAGTGTTCCTCCTCCTGGCCTGATCCCCAGTGAGTATTGATGCCCCAATCCCTTAATTTCCACAGTGTAGCCCCCCCCACAACCCAGCCCAGAACTCCTAATAATACATATATTCCACCTTTGACCCTGGTGGTCTAGTGGAGACCTTCCCCAGCCTGCTCTCCAAATGAATACAAACCGATATCCCAGTATCCCTGCTGGTCAAGTAGCCCCCCACCCAAAGGACATGACCCACCACCCCACTTCCCCCACCCACTGAAGCCAGCAACTGACACAGCCCTTCTCACACTGCCATGGCCAGCCCCTGACTGGACAGTCAATGAGCATCTACAGTGCATAGTATGCACCTAGTGGTTGAACCAATGGGTGTATACTATGTACTGTACATGCTCATTGACTGTTCAGTCGGCGCTGGCTGTGGTGATGTGTGGAGGGCTGTGCCAGTCACTGGCTCTGGTGGTTTGGGGGGCAGGGTAGGGCCCTACTGGGGGTAGGGAGGGGCTGTTTGACCACTGGGGACACCGGATATCGATACTGTGTTCTTTTGAGATCGGGCTGGGGAGGCTCCACTAGACCACCAGGGTCAAAGGGGGTGGACATATGTATTATTATGGAGTTCAGGGCCAGGGAGGGGGGACACTACAGTATGGAAAAGAAGGGATTGGGGCATCATTATGTTATTTCACCAGGGATTGGGGATGGGGAGAGGGGACAATACACTATGCAAAAGAAGGGATTGGGGTATCATTATGTTATTTCACCAGGTTCGGGGATGGGGGAATCATGTGACCAGCCCTGGACTGTGTGCAGGCCACCACCCTGCTCCATGCATAGTTAGAGCAGAATTTTAGGTACTTATCTTTGGGCCGGCATACCCTGCTGTGTCTTCATCAGGGGAGTTTTGAATATTGTGATGCAGGGAATATGCATGAGGGACCCCTCATTTGTATGCCTACATCGCAGTATTCTGCACAGCAGCACAGCTGATTTTGCGGGATGCATCAGGGGCTTCTGAATATTGCCATGTCCCCAACAGTCCTTGTAAGTCCAGAGATGCACGGGCATATCTAGGGGTGCACCACACATCTCTTTTGAATATGTGAGCCAGGGTCAGGTTCCAAGAGTGGTGACAAAAATGCACATTGAAAAATTGTAAATTTTTTTTATTATACAATTTTACATTACGTATCATTTGATGGTTCTGATGCTGTGTTCTGTGTGGCAGTCCTTTTGGGGCTGAGCAGTCTCTGTGGCCCATTGCCAGTGGGGTGTTTGGCTTGAGCTTGGTTTCCCTATCAGTTTGCGAGCCTGACCTCCCTGGCCTCTGTCGGATGCTTTCCCCACCAGACCTGAGGTTAATCCTTGCCTGAATTTGTTTAGTCTGTATTGGTGACTGTGATACCACAGGCTGCCTACTGGTTTATTGGGTAACCTTAAATTTACTTCTGCTGTAACCCGAAAGTTTCCATTGTCTGACCTACAGTACCATAACCTGCATTCAGAGACTGTGAGGAGAGCACTTCTTTGTGTGTTTATAGTCAAACTGTTTGGGAATTACAGTGAGAGAGTGTCCCTTATTTCTGGGGCAGCATCGAGTTGAGGAGCTGCTGTGAGAGGCATCTCTTCATAAGTCACCAGGGGAAACTTTCCCAATATGTTTTAAACTAACTGCTGGACTGGGACATTTTTATTGGTATCTGTTTTGCCCTCTCCTGGTGGCAGTTGGAGTGGGCTTTTACCTCTTCATTTTGTTACTTTGCACACTGCAACATCTATTTGGACTCACTTTACCATTGGACTCATTTCAATTTAAATTTTGTTTCTGGTTTAGTTGGAGTGCATCAGGGTGTGTTTGTTTAGTTTATGTGTATTTAAATGGTTTGAATGGTGCTGCCTGTCCATGGCAAGGGAGGACTAGGAATCACTGCACGCAGGACTGCATAGCTTGGTTGGAGAACTGATGCAGAGAGAAAGGGTTTGGCTTCATTGGGGAATGGGGACCCACCTGAGGGGATGTGGAACTGTACAAGGGCGACGACCTACATCCTTCCAGAATGGGGACTGATATCCCAAGTGAAAAGTTTAAATGCTTCATTGGCAAGCATTTAAACTGGCCAAGGGGGGTGGAGAAAGGAAGCAGGGTAAATCTAACTGCCCATCCCCACAAGATAAGGTAGCCAGTATGGAGGACAGAATGTCACAAAAACGCCAGTAAGCACTGAACATGGGAGGAGAAAAGAGGAGAAGAGAAGTAACAAAGGGGACAGGGTGGAAGTCAGAAGGAGAGATTGCAGAACATGGAGGGTCATGAGTGTGAATGCCCGCAGCCTGGGAAACAAAATCCCTGATCTAGCGGCATTGACAGCAGAGGCTGGTCTGGATATTGTAGCTATTACAGAGACATGGTACAATGGGAACCATGACAGAGAGGTAGCTATTCCAGGTTATACCTTGTTCAGGAGAGGCAGAGAGTGTAAAAAGTGAGTAGGGGTGGCTCTATACATCAAGGAGGGTATAAAGGTGATGGAGGCACAAGGAATGTGGGGGACAGAGGCAACGTGGGTCACCCTGGAAACAGATAATGGCACAGCCATTCAAACAGGTATAATCTGTGAACCCCCAGCACAAAGTGAGGAAATGGACAGTGATCTACTAGAAGCCATCCATAAGATGGCAACTAAAGGGGAAGTGTTGCTGGTAAGCAACTTAAATCTGCCAGAAGTAGAGTGGGGCATCCCAGCAGCTGCTGCAACAGCCAAGGGCAGAGACATCCTGGACCTCCTGCAGGGGGCATGTCTCAAGCAGCTAGTGCTTGAGACAACCCTGGAGGGAGCCATTTTGGACCTGGTTCTAACCAATGGGGACAGAATTTCAGATGTCAGGGTGGGTGAACACTTGCGGTCCAGTGACCATCGCACAGTGTGGTTCAATATGAGTACTGCAACAAGGTCATGCCAAACAAAAGCAAGGGTTCTGCACTTCAGGAGGGTAGCCTTCACAAGGATGGGGTTGTGTCTCAGGGAAGCCCTAGCACAGGGAGAAAAGGGGAGGAGTAGAGGAACTATGGTCCCATCTAAAAGCAGCCATAGCAGAGGCAACAAACCTTTGCATTCAGGAAATAGACACGGGCAAGAGGAACAAGAAACCACTATGGTTCTCACAGAAAGTGGTCAGGAAAGTAAGAGAGAAAAAAAGATGGCTTTCAGGAAATATAAGGAGTCATAGAAGGAGGAGGATAGGGTAGTGTATCTAGAAAGGCAGAGGGAGGGAGGCAGGAAAAGTGGTCAGGAGTGCTAAGGCAAAGACAGAGGAGAGAGAAAAGCAAAAGAAGTTAAAAAAGTGGACAATACTTTTTTTCGATACATTAGCAAAAGGAGAAAGACTGGTGGGGGAATCATTAGGCTAAAAGGGGAGGAGAGAGTGCGGGTGGAAGGAGACCAGGATAAGGCATCATTCCTGAAAAAAAATATTTATTTTCAGTTTTCACAGAGAAGGGTGAAGGGGGAGGGTCCACAGCTAAAAATCAGAGTTGGAAGGGAGGTGGGCAACAGTCCGTTTACAGAGAAGAGAGTCCTAAAAGTATTCACAAAACTGAAGGTGGACAAGGCAATGGGACCAGATGGGATACACCCTAGAATACTAAAGTCTTGTGCCCCCTGCATTGCTCGTCTGTACTGAATGAGTGTTTGTTTTGTACTTTCTACACTGCAGTGGAATTAAAGTAACTTTTCTTGCTTGGTGCTGGTGCCAGATTTCTTTTGATTCTTGGACAATGGCAACTTTAACCTGGCACAGCTTGTGAGTGGAGCTTCCTTGTTGTTTGGTTCCCAGCCATGCTGTACACTAACAGGAACTATGAGTAACATTCTCAGAAGTGATGGGGTAAGGCTGCATGACTATTGCCAGGTGACACCTTGGTTGTTAGGGGGATCAGGGGCTATAGAGCAAGTGCTTGATACATGATAGGCCTGTGATTGGATAAATCAGAGAGCAAAAGAATACAAAAGCAAGGGTAGGTAAAATGTAAATTGTTGGACAGCCAACAAAATGGCAATCAAAAGGGGAAAAAAAAATCTGAGTATGACAGTACATGCAATAACACATGGTGATTTTGCAATGATGGTGATCAGGAAATAATGTACGTAATGTACACTTAACTCATTTATGGTAATAGCTGGAGCATTACCATACTGCTGGCAATCAAAAAGTAGGCTGCTTGGACAATGCATACGTCAAAGGCAGACTGAAAACCTGGATGAAACAGGATGCAGCCATGGCCATAAATCTGATTCACAACATGTTTAACTTCTTGACAGCTCAGGGATTCTTCAGTGGTTTCTACTGAGAGAATTGTTGCATGAGCACCTAAAAATATAACACAAATTAAACAGTTAAACATGAACCAAACTACATCTAAAAATAAAACCTTCCTTCCTCCCTACGTACATAGACACACAAGTGCCCTACACCTTTTCAAGAACACAGACCTTCGGCAGAACCCCAGTCAGGCTCCCACCCTGCAGCAGGAACAGCATCACAGTAACCCCCAAACACACACAGACACACAGTTAGTTGGCCTCCCACCCTACAGCAGGAACAACACCCCAGTAACCCCTCCAACACACACAGATGCACAAGTGCCCTACATCCTTTGAAGAACACAGACTTTCATCATAAAGCCATTCGGCCTCCCACACTACAGGAGGAACAACACCCCAGTAACCATTCCAACATACAGACACACAAGTGCCCTACACCCTTTTGAGAACAGAGACTTTCATCAGAAACCAAGCTGGACACCCATCCTGCAACTGGATCAGCACCCTAGTAACCCTCCCTCCAACACACACAGGCACATAAATGCCCTGCACCATTTTGAGAACACAGGCTTTCATTAGGAACCCAGTCAGACACCCCTCCTACAGCAGAAACAACACCCCTGTAACCCATAACACAAACAGTAAGTGCCTTACACTCTTCTGAGAACACAGACCTTCATCAGACACCCAAACGGTCACCTATTCTGCAGCAGAAACAATATCCTAGTAACCTCTCCCTCTCTCAACTCACACAGATATACAAGTGCCTCACACCCTTTCTAGAACACAGACCTTCATCAGAAACCCAGTCAGTCACCCTCCCTGCAGCGTGAGCAATACACCAGTAACCCCCCAACGCACACAAACATACAAGTGCCTTATACCCTTTTGAGAACACAGACCTTCATCACGAACCCTGACAGCCACCCACTCAGCAGCAGGAACAATACCCTAGTACCCCCCCAAAACACACAAACACATAACAAGTGACCTACAGCCTTTTAAGAACACAGACCTTCATCAGAAACCCAATTGATCACCCAGTCTGCAAAAGGAACAATAGAAACATAGAAACATAGAGTTTGACAGCAGATAAGGACCGATTGACCCACCTAGTCTGCCCATTTTGCCTACCTACCTACTGTAACACTGCAGACCCTACTTGATCTCAGGCTTTAACTTCTCCTTTCCCTACCACTAAGGTTCCCTTTTACCTATCCCATGCCTTCTTGAATCCAATTGCAGTTTTTGCCATTGGGAAGTTGTTCCATTCATCTACCACACTTTCTGTGAATAAGTTCTTCCTTACATCTCCCAAGTCTACCCCCTCCAGCATAATAGCATTACCCCTTGTTCTTGAGCATCTTTTACTCTGAAAAAGGCTTCCTTCTTGAACCTTATTTATACCCTTGAAGGAAGTATTTGAAAGTTTCTATCATATCCCCGCTCTCTCTCCTTTCCTCCAGGGTATACAAATCAAGGTCCTTCAGTCTCTCTCTCTTCATAGGGCTTTTGCTGCAGGTCCTGTAACATTTTAGTTGTTCTCCTCTGGACCTCCTCAACTCTGTCTATGGCCTTCCTGAGATATTGTCTCCAGAACTGGATACAGTACTCAAGGTGAGGCCTTACCAGTGATTTATACAGCGGTATCACCACCTCCCTCTTTCTGCTGGTGATACCCCTCCCCATACACCCTAGCATCCCATTGGCTCTTCCAATAGCCTCGTCACACATTTTGGCCACTTTTAGGTAATCAGATATGTTTACTGCTAGGTCTTTTTCATGTTTGGTGGTAGCCAGGACCCGTCCCCCCATTTTATACTACACCTGCATGTTTCTGCAACCCCAATGCATGATTTTGCACTTCTTCACTTTGAAATTTAGTTGCCACACTCTTGACCACTCCTCAAACTTTCTTAGATCCCACTTCATTTTGTCCACCTCCCCATGAGTGTCAACCCTATTGCAGATCTTAGTGTCATCAGCAAAAAGGCATACCTTCCCTTCTAGTCCTTCTGCAATGTCTCTAATAAAGACATTAAAGAGGACCGATCCCAATACTGATCCTTGTGGCAACCCACTGGTCACCCTACCTTCTTTGAAGTGAACTCCATTTACCATCACCCTCTGTTTCCTATCCCCTTACCAATTTCTTATCCAGTTTACCATCTTTGAACCCACTCCTAGGCTACCCAGCTTATTTATGAGTCTCTGATGTGGAACGGTGTCGAAGACCTTATTGAAATCTAGGTAGGCCACATCTACTAATCCACCCTGATCCACTTCCCTGTCAAAGAAAGCTATCAGATTTGTTTCACGTGACCTCTCCCTTGGGAATCCATGCTGCTTCAGATCTTGTAAGCTACTGGATTGAAGGTATTCCAAAATCCTTTCCTTCAGTGGTGATTCCATTCATTTCCACACCACTGAAGTTAGGCTACCTGGTCTGTAATTGGCAGCCTTCTCTTTGCTCCCACTTTTGTGAAGTGGGACTACATCTGCCTTCCTCCAGTCCTCTGGTCCCACTCCTGTCTCCAGTGAGTGGTTGAACAGGACTGTCAGATGTGCAACTACCACCTCTCTGAGCTCCGTCAATATCCTTGGATGTATCTCATCTGGCCCTATTGCCTTGTCTACTTTCAAATTTTTGAGTTTCTTTAGGACCCTTGCCACTGTAAATAGACTAGTGTCCACCTCCCTACCATCGATACCCCTGACACTTATCTGTGGACCCTCACCTTCACTTCCTCTGTGAACATTGAACAGTAGTATTTGTTCAGGATGTCTGCTTTTCCTGGTCCTCTTCCACCACCCTTCCCTCCTTAACCTTATGATCTCTCCTTTGGTCTTTCTCCTTTCTCTTACATACCTGAAAAATGTCTTGTCCCCATTTTTTACTGCCTGTGCTAGTTTCTCCTCCATTTGTGCCTTTGAGCTCCTGACTGTGTTCTCTGTCTCCCTCTGTTTCTTCTGATACTCCGCCCTGTCCTCCTTTCTGTGTGTCCACTTATACCTCCTGAATGCTAACTTGTTTGCCTTTATCTTCCCAGCCACCTATTTTGAGAACCATAGCCATCTCTTTTTCTTATTGCTTTTGCTTACTTGCCTGATGCAGAGGTTTGTTGCCCTCATTATCCCCCTTTTAGTTTTGCCTACTGTTCCCCCATTCCACCTAAGTCATCCCCCCTGCTATGACATCCCTGATACCCCATCTTTGTCAAATCTGCCCTCCTGAAGTCCAGGACCCTCACTTTTGTGTGGTTCACTTCTACCCCAGTTCTTACATCGAACCACACCATATGGTGATCACTGGTCCCCAGGTGGCCACTCATGATAACCTCTGCAACACTGAACCCTTTGGTGAGTATAAGGTCCAAAACTGTTCCTGCATGAGTGGGCTCCCCCACAAGTTGCCTGAGGAACACTCCCAGTAGGGAGTCCTGGATGTCCCTACTCCTAGCTGAAGCTACAGCTGGGATGCTGCAATCTACATCCAGCAGATTGAAATCCCCCACCAGCAGCACCTCTTCCTTATTTGCCATCTTTTGAATGGCTTCCATCAGAACCTTATCCATCTCCCCCACCTGTGCTGGAGGTCTGTAGATCACACCAGTGCAAATAGCAGCTCCATGCCCTGTCTCTAGGGTGGCCCACATTACCTCCGCCCCACCCTGTGTTCCTTGTATCTCTGTTGCTTTAACGCTATCCCTCACATTAAGAGCCACTCCTCCCTCTTTCTTACCCATCTTGTCCTTCCTGAACAGAGTATAGGCTGGTATGGCTATGTCCCAGTCATGGTTCTCATTGCATTGCACCATGACTCAGTAATGGCAACAATGTCCAGATCAGCTTGTGCCGTAATGGCCACTAGGTCCAGGATTTTATTTCCCAGGCTGCAAGCATTTGCACACATGGCCTTCCAAATTCTGTTACTACCCTGCTTGTCAAGCCCCCTCCTTCCCTTCTGCCTTTTCTCCGTACCTCCTCTTGCCTCATTCCCATCTTTCTTCATTTCTATCATTTTATTTTTCTTGTTATTAGATACCCTTGGGGATTTCTCTCCCTTAGGATACTCCCTATTGTCTACTCCAGATTGCAGGGGAAGGGGTGCAGTTTATGTCTCCCTGTTTCCTTCCACCACCACCATGGCTAGTTTAAATGTTCGACAATCAAACATTTAAATCTCTCACTGAGAACTGTAGTTTCCCTCCTGAATGGATGCAGGCCACCTTCCCTGTATAGGCCTTTATCCCTCCAGGTGAGACCCCAGTCCCCAATGTAGCTGAATCCCTCCTCTCTGCACCACTCCTTCAATTATTAGTTGAGGCACCTGGTATGGATTACCCTATCCCCCGTGGTAGACAGGCAGCACCTTAGAAAAGGCCACTGAATGTGCTACCTGACAAAGACTGCTCCCCAACTCCCTGAACTCCTCCTGCACTATCCTAACCTTGTCTCTAGCCAGTTCATTAGTCCCTAGGGACAATGATAACTGGATTTCCCTCACATCCAGCTGCACTAGCAATCCTCATGATCCACTTTCTATCCCTTTGAGCAGTGGTGCTGGGTAGGCACGTAACCTCCCTCAACCTCTCACTTCCTGCTCTCAAATATATCCCCCTCACAATGGAGTCCACTACCAGGAGTTGCTTCCTCCTCCTCTTGGGTCCTCTGCCACCCTCCCAGGGGACTTCATTATGGAAGACCCCCACATCCTCTCTGGTCACTAGTATGGGTGCCTCCATGGGACAGTCCCACTCCACCGGAGCAGCATAGGAGTTGTGCAGTGATACTGTATGGGAGATGTGCCTCTGATCTACCACCCTCACCCTTCCCAAGTCCAATGTAGTCCAGTCTCTCCTCCTCCTTCTTGGTATCCTTTGAGGTAGCAGTGGTGAAACAGGTGGTCCCTGAGTGGGGAAGAAGAACCCCCAAATCCCGGCCAGCTCAGCCTGGAGCCTAGCAACCTCCCTCCTGAACCCAGAGAGGTGCACACAGATGAGGTAGTACTGCAGCCTCTAGAAAGTCTCCCTGAAAACTGTCACCCCACAGCCACTACACTGCACCACTCCTAGTATACCTATTTACTATCCTGCCTATTTTTTATTTTGCTTACTTAAAACCTTTTTTTACTCCTACCCTAGTTAGGGTGTTTCACCTATTCCCAAATTTTTGTGTGACCCCGACTCTCCTTACTCTTTTGTAGTATGAGCTACAATAATAGTGTAATAGGACCACACACTGAAGACTAGTTCAAGGTTGGATTGACACCCGCTACTTCAATTTGTAATACTACAACATATACACTCTTAACACTGTAAACTGTAAAATATTGTGGCTTTTATCTATATCCTATCAGAGAGTGCAACAACTACAGACAGCAGACACTTACCATGGCAGCCGAGAGGGTCCTTTCCTTCCCTGCTTCCTCTGCTGATGCCTGCTGATGTCCAAGATGCCAACCTTGCACCTGTTCCACTCCTTCACTGTTCCACTTACTTGATGGGACACGAATGTGTGGGACACATTAGGTGTGCTTCCTTTTATCTACTCCAGTAGACCCTCCCCCGCACAGTAGCAAGCTCCCAATTGGAGCAGGGAGAAAAGGAGGAGGAGAGCAGTCCAGCTACCAGGAAAACTGCTGACTAATAAACAATATCCCAATAACCTCCCTCCACTGCATGCAGACACACAACAAGTGCCTACACCCTTTCAAAAGCACAGACCTTTGTCAGAAACTCAGTTGGCCACCCACTCTGCAGCAGGAACAATACTCCAGTAGTGCCCCAACACACACACAGACACACAAGTGCTCTGCACCCTCTCCAGAATACAGACCTTCATCAGAAAACTAGTCAGACACTCACCCTGCAGCAGGAACAATACCCCAGTAACCTGACCCCCCAACACACAGAAACACAACAAGTACCTGCACCCTTTCTGGAACACAGAACTTTGTCAAAATCCCAGTCAGTCACCCACCATGCAGCAGGAACAGTACACAGTAGCACCCACCCCTAAAATACACAGATACATAAAAGTGCACTACACCCTTTAGAGAAAACACACCTTTATCAGAAACCCAGTTAGCCACCCCTTTCTACAGAAGGAACAATGCCCAGCACCCCCCAACATGCACAAGCACATAATAAGTGTACTACACCCTTTGGAGAATACACACCTTCATCAGAAACCCAGTTGGCCACCCACCCTGCACCCATACCGCTAACCTATTTGCTCCCCTAAACACACAGACACACACAGCAAGTAATTGCCAGGCAGCTCAGTAAGCCCCAGCCCCAATGCACACATACACAATAGGACCACGAACCCACTCACAAACTACCAACATACTGTACACATCTAACAATCAGTGTCAGCAAAAGCTAAGCTTCAATGTTTTGTTACATGTGCAGGGAGTTAGAATGTTGGTGGTAGTGGGGAGTATGATCACTGTAACTATAGTATGTGCTTTCAGATTACAGGGACTGGTAATCAGAAGGTGGGGCAAATCCAGGTCCCATCATGGGGATGGCTTATATGGAAGTGACCTAAGAGCAATAAAACCTTAGAAAAATATTTGTGATTACCGAATGTCAACAAACAGTATTACTTATCCTCTCAATGCCTCATCCTTAGTCTCATCAGCAGTTTGGTCAGGGCCTTCATCATTGCTGTTATGCAAGGTCCCCACACTCTAATTGCATACCCACTTTCACCTTAGACAATATATATATATATATATATATATATATATATATATATGCTATGATACCTAATGTACTAACAAATAGGGTGCTGGCACTTATCACATAAGAGTAAGTAGCCAGAGTATCATTGTAATCTATATGCTGCTTATGCTATGAAACATGCTACAAGCATATTGCAAGACACACTTGTGTCGTTTATCTTCTAAGATGTTATTGTTCAGCCTACACTGCCATTATGTGGATTTATGCAATACTGCACTACATTCTGTATCTTGTATGAGTCCTTTGTTCTATATTTCTAGCTGACTTTACGAATATTGTATAACAATAGATAACACTGTGGAGCCACCTACCTTTTGGCCAATAGGGCTTATTTTATGTATCTAGTCTTTTGGTAACTATGGTAATAATCAGAACTATATAATCTGCTGTCCTACATATTCCCCTCAAGACCATCTTCACTCCTAGGGATATTTGGGAAACTTCGGCTTCCAGTGTCTAATGGTAAGACCTGCTTAGGACAACTGATAATCTTTTGTGTAATAAACAAGTTTATTGATGAACATGCCACTTGTCCGTCTTTCTTTTGTAGTCTATAACTGCCAAGAATCTGACCAGGGCTCAGCGACCCTAACAAATCCGCGACTGTGTGCAAGCAGTGTGGATTAGCAAAGTTTCTCAACCTGTTGGTTTACCCTTCCCTCACGGGTAGTAAGTAGGTGTACACACCCGTACCACCTCACCCGTACATTTTGTTTCCTAGCATCTTGTAAAATCTGGCTACTTGTTGGGTAAAGTTTCTGCCATCTCACCTTGCTCAACGGCAGTTTTGAATTGCAGGATTGCAAGAATCCCGAAAAGACCCGACCATCTGTTGGTCTGCCCACTGTGGATCAATACACAGCATGGCACCCACTGACGGGTTATTTTTGTGTTTCCCAAAATGTTTGTTGGTATCACTATGTCCAATATATGTACTGACTTCAGACTTGATGTCTCTAACTTCCTTATCTCCAATCGAGGCTGGAACAATTTTTGCGCAGGATGCAAATCGATCCGAAAATGCCATTCTGGGGATCTCAACCAAGTACTCCAAGGTGAGACAAACAGCCAAAAAGCATGATGCTAAAGGGCTGTTGATCGCGGCGCTATATGCTGCTCTGGAAGCCTCCAATTTGAGGTTTCAGTCCCTCAAACTGCAACTCTTGATTCTTAAAAAAGAGATGGGATTGCAGGCATCTGAAAGTTTAAAAACTGAGCAGCAGCTTGAAGCAGAACTTTAGTCATTACGTAGTAAGAACGAGACTCTTTTACACTGTTCTCTACAGGGTAACTATCTAGAGTTGTGTATGTTGAGAGATGAATGTGATAGGTTGAGACAGGATAAGAAACAGGTGTTGCAGATGAATAATTTGTTGAGTGATACAAATGAGACTTTGCGTCAGGAGCTGGATGAGATGAGAGATGACTTGAACTGGGTGAGTGATGAGTTGGATAGGGAACTTAGGGACAACTGCAAATTGAGCACCATGTATAGAGTGTTACAGAATGAAGTTGCAAAAGCTATAAAGCAGAACATTGTAAAAGTTAGTCACAAGGCATGTAGACCCAAGATGGGCAAACTGCGCCATCAGCATGAAGTGTTGGCTGATCACGTCAAGGCGATGAGTGGGTTTCACTACACTCTGTATACCATTGACTTTACGTCATCTAGTGATGACAACTCTGGTGATGACACCTGCCAAGATGATACCCAACCACACCCTCACTGTGGTCCAGTATCCCCCCACCACCCACGAGGTGGTGGATCCCCATGCTATGGCAGCACAACCCTACGTCATCAGTGGAATGACAACTGTCACGTGCACCACCAAGATGGTGACCCCCATGATGGGGGGAGGTAGAGGCCTAGGTACAGCCCCTTCAATTGCTGTTTTGACTAAAGTCAACAAACCAGAAATCGAACAAATGATCAAGACCACCCTTTCTAAGAAGGAGATATCTGAGGAGAGCAAACAGGCCTTCAAACTGCATTTAGATGTGATAATAAAGGAGACTGCTTCCCAGGCATCTTTTGTCCATACTGTAGCTGGCATCACAGCGGAGGCCGCACCGTGGAGCATGAAACCTGAATCCTCCCCTGAGCATCCGCAGCTCACAATAATCCTCCAGCTGGCCCACTCTATGCAGCAGATTGCTGACAGTATAGGCCTCATGAACCTTAGAGACAACCTTAGTTGCCATTTGGAAAAGTTTGTTCCAAATTTGAAATGCTCAGTCTGCTGACAAACTACCAGGTACAGATTATTTGGCAGACCATAGACCCCAGCCTCTGGGTGAAACTCCCAGAGGTGGCCCACCAATCCACATCTGCAACCTTTGATGACATTACAGCAGAACACATCTCTGTGCACACCCCAGCTGTGGTTGGTGTTCTGTTGGCCTACCCCATAAAGCAAACTGTCAAGGAGAGCCTAGCATCATACCATCATAGGCTATGGCTGTCCTACCATACTGGAAAAATGCTTTCGGATGAAGCCACAGACACTGACCAAACTGAGTACAAAACCTGTACCTTCAGAACATGCTTCCGACTGTCCATGAAAAAGTTGAGCCTACCATTTTCCTCAAGACGGATAAATTTGAAGACATCTTCCAGAAGACCGAGTAGGTTTATCAGCTCTACCTCCGAGATCTGAATTCAGGCTCAGAAAAGGTGGTCGCGGTACACTCTGCCAGCAAGCCCACAACCCACTATACAATGGAGGGCCGGTCCCTAGACAAAAATGCCATGTCATCAGATAACAAACAGCACTGCTAGTCCAGAAGTGGAAACTGGAACCACAATAGGAATAATAAGCAGAATTGGAACAACCCTAATTCCAACAGGGGCGACAGAAATTGGCGATCAGACCTAAAGGTGGGTCAGCAATGTAAGAAGGCAGTAAGGAGGGCTGGGGGGATACTGGGATGCATAGGGAGAGGCATCAACAGTAGAAAACAGGAAGTTGTTGGCCCTCTGTACAGACAGTTGGTAAGACCACATCTGGAGTACTGTGTACAGTTCTGGAGACTCCATCTCCGCAAAGAAATAGACAGGGTGGAGGCTGTCCAGAGGAGGGCAACCAAAATGGTGCAGGGTCTGCACCAGAAGACATATGAATAAAGACCAAAGGAGCTTAAGATGTATAGCCTCAAGGAAAGGAGGGAGAGGGGGGACATGATAGAAACTTTCAAATACCTCAAGGGAATCAACAAAGTCCAAGAGGGTAGCATCATTCAGAAAAAGAGATGTGCAAGAGCAAGGGGGCACAATTTGAAGATAGAGGGGGCAGTTCAGAGGTAATGTGAGGAAGTATTTCTTCACAGAGAGGGTTGTAGATGCATGGAACAGCCTTCCTGAGGAGCTCGTGGAGTCAAAAACAGTGGGGGAATTCAAGAATACATGGGACAGACATAAGGCAATTCTAGTGGGGGGTAAGAGGAAGTAGGCTGTTGGTTAACTGGGATCTGCAGCTTATCCATTAGGTAGGGAAATGGGCAGACTAGGTGGGCCAAGCAGTTCTTATCTGCCTTCAAATTTTGCTTCTATGTTTCTTACCATGAGATAGCAGAGGAAAACAACAACCTCAGAACCTCTTCAGGCAAGTCCGATCAGTAGCGGACTCGATACCGATCGTACCATTATCTCCAGTACACCAGGCCTCATTAGGCCAAGGAGACATTAGACCTCCTCAAACCAGGCTGCACCAGGCCTAAACCCTGATGCCTCACCCTTCACTGTGGCTATGCAGGACCACCTGGAAGAGAATCATCAAGAAGAGGCCAGCCTACTTCTGCAGGAACTGCTGGGTAGCACTTTGGATTGACAACTACAGGCCCCAGTCCGTGTTGAACAAGCTCACCCTTGACACAAGAAAGCCCTTGTACAGAGACCAGAATCAGGGGCCGCCAACTAACTATCTTGTTAGATATAGGCGCAGCTGTGCCTGTACTACATGATGAGGATCCAGCAAACTCCTCTTGATCCACCAGATAGAGAACCAGTACACAAGGTGTGGATGGCACAAAGTTATACACCTATCGGTCTATTGCTTTCCGTGATCATAGGCAGCCTCAGAGTGAATCTTACTTTTGAACTCATTATACTACATGATTATCCCAGCATCCTGGGAATTGATTTTCTTGCACTACACAGCTGTGTAGTGGATTTGGCCAACAAGCTCCTGATCCAGATCAGGTGTCAATACCATACAGTTATGTTCTCTGATTCTCATGTGGTTGCAGCTATTACCACCAATGACAAGTAATATGATGTCATAGCGCTATTCCAAACACACCAGCTTTTCAAGAAACTTTTACCCATCCTGCAGAAGCACTTGGATGCTTTTGCCTCACACAAGCATGACTGTGGAAGGATGCAAACTGTCATTGAAATCCCAGGCCCAGCACATGACAGGCAAAGGCAATACCCCTTTCCTGCTGAAGCCTTACCATCAATCAGAGAAACCATTCAGTCACTTCTCAGACAAGGTGTGATCAGGCCCAGTGTTTCGACCACTAATTCTCCCATTTGTCCAGTGAAAAAGCCCACTGCATATTGGAGACTCACTATTGATTACAGGAGGCTTAATCAAGTCACTTCTAGCTGCTCACCTACTGTAGCATCAGCACCTGATGTGCTCCCAAATTGCTAACCCCAGATCGTGGATGGTTTAGCACCCCTGACATCTCCAATGGCTGTTGGTCACTGCCCCTTGCTCAGGAAAGTCAATATAAGTTTGCCTTTACCTTTGAGGGTCGACAGTATACATGGACCTGCCTACTTCTTTTCCGTCTGCATATGATGGACCCTCTGGAGGGTTTTCTGCCCTACAATGTCTTCTGCAGAATGTGAATGACTTATTGTTGGCCACAGCCACTAAGGAGAAACATCTTGCTCTCCTTGATGAACTACTGACCCTCTTGCAGAGGGCAGACCTTAAGTGCAACCCTGCAAAAGCACAACTATGTCAGAAAGAGTTGTCTTTCCTGGCCTACACATACCATAACAGAACAGGGCAGGAGCCCAGCTTGGAAGAAGATTCAAGGCTTATAAGACTTGCCATTACCCAGCAGTGTGGCAACACTCAGACATTTCCTGGGAATGGTCAACTATTCCAGGGACTTTGTGATTTTGCACAGAAGGCCACCCTTCTATATGACCTTCTGAAGAAGGTTGTTTCCTGGACTTGGGGTCCCATCCACACTCACGCTGTTATGCATCTGAAGTAGGCTTTAGCCTTTGCTCCAGTTTTGGTGAACCCTAATCCAGCTTTACCTTTCCATCTGGAATCATCTACTTCAGACAAAGCCATGTCTGTAGTCCTTGCTCAGAAAGTGAATGGTACCTTCAGACCTATTGCTTATGCATCCCAAATGCTGTTGCCAGTGGAACAGAAGTACAGCCTTTGTGAAAGAAACCTTCTATCCACCTACTGGGCCATCAAGCATTTTCTGTATATCATTGGGTACTCACCTATCATTCTGAACACAAATCACACCCACCATCTTTCTGCTATCAGACAGAGTAAAGGATGCATCAGTATCCGACACCAGACTGACCCATTGGTCTCTTCTTCTCCATGACCATGATATACAGGTTCACCCTGCCAAGATGCCCTCAATTCTAGCCCATGGTCTTTCGTACCAAGGAGCCCCACATGACTGCATACTCCAACCTGATTTACCTGAACCATGCCCCTTCCTTCCTGCTACTCCAAAGCTTCTTGCTGACACCTCTCTGTGTCATGTTTATATAGATGGCTCTGCCTTATACTCAGGGCCCCTACTTTTCTATGGCACAGTGGGACCAAGTTCTGCGGCAAGACTACCATTTGCCGCAGAACTTCTGCGGCGGTGGCTTGTAATTTCTGTGGAATTTCTGCAGCACTAACAAACTACCACATCACAGTGTCAGCTTGTCATCCTGACTTCACTTTCATGGCAGTGGTTATAGCAGTCAGGATGGTGGAAAGCATAGTACCACTAGTTCAAAAAATAACAGACTTATAAAAATAATTTTATGCCTAAAAAAGCAAAACAAATGTCTCTCCCTTAAGGTCCTAGCCTGTTGCATAAATGATATATGCAGAGGGATCTTATGTGATAAATAAAGTATTTCTATATGCATGCCATCTATCCCACTAATGAGGTTTCCACTGTCTATCACTTATATATTTGTATGTGTTTTCTACACCACTCACGAGGTTTCCACTGTGTATCACTTATATATTTATATGCAATCTGTAACATACATACAAATATGCGTGTGTGTGTGTGTGTGTGTGTGTGTATGGTGAGAGAGACAGATATACTGTATGTGTGTGTGTGTGTGTGTGTGTGTATATATATATATATATATATATATATATATATACAGTATATTTATATATATTTTTTAATTTCCATGAAGTTGCATCCTCATTCATACAGGTCCCATTGGAAATGGAATAGAGGAGTTATTGCAAAACTCTTTTCTCATGTCAACCTGGTTTCCCTGACACACTGTGTAACACCATCAGGCCATGACTTGCATGTGAACCAATTGTGAAATACAGCTCTCCAGCACATCACAATGTGCTCACCATGTGGCAGAACACTGCACCATACCTTCCCAGGCTCCGAGCAGTGATGTGTTCCACCAATCCTTGCACTGCCCAGCCAGCTCCCAGAGCTAATCTCTGAACCTGAGTTGCTGGCATGGAAACACAGCATGCTACCCTCTGTCCCAACAGCTGTCCCTGCACACAACATTTCTCAATAACTTTTAGGTGATTCTATCAACCAATGACAATATGTAATCAATAACCCTGGCAAAAATCTGTACAGTGCAATTATTTATTGAACAGGTCTATTCTTTCAATAAGTCTACACATTATTATATTTCACTTTTCTGGGCATAATTACTTTATTTTCTTAAACATTTAGACAGTTAAATTAATTTTACCAGTTATTAATTTCAGATAGCGTCTCTGTACCTTAAAGGCACAAATAGGTTTGTACAAAGTGAGGTATGGACTTAACAGGTCTGTGCTATTGACAATGTTTTGTTTAAGTTGGCCCTAGTGCAACAATGTAAGACTGAAAATTGTATTAGGCTGTAGTGCAGGTTAAGCAAATATCACCATGCATGATGTGCTGTGCCACATTCTCAATCATTGGGAGCTGTGGTAGATAAGTGACTGTTCATTTCTGTTGGAGAATGCAGCCATTTCATTAGCTAATGTATGATGTTATAGCAATAATAACATCACATTCTGAACATACAGGGGGGTTTGGATATAAAAAGAGGGGAAGGGAACCAGATTCTATATATAAACAGAAATATTAATAAAAAAATCACCAAGAAGAGCGAATTCTGCAGCACCGCAGAAGTTCTGTGGTAGATTGCAAGTTCTGCGCAAAATTCTGCGGCCGCAGAATTCTAGGGGCCTTGCTTATACTATCAAGGAGAACAAGTAGCTGGATTTGGAGTGCTCATCATGTATCCTAATAGTAAGACTGCCCATGCTTCCAAACACTGCGGTGTTTCATTATCTCAGTACGCAGAATTAGCAACTGTGGCCTGTGCTCTCGAATTCATATAACATGGCATCGAGGACACCATCATCGGTATAGACTCCATCTGGGTCTGTTGCTCTCTGATCTAATTTTACCTTTCTGGCAGAAGAACTCCTTTGCATCCTCTGATGACACCCCTGTAAAGAACAAAGCATCCTTTGTATATATTCACAAACTGACCCAACATTGTGAGCATAAACTGTTCATTTATGAAGTGAAGGCACACTCAAAATCTGACCCATGCCATTCCTTTAACAATTGAGCAGACACTCTTGTGAAAGAGGGTGCTCGAGGGGGAGATAGGAGATGGCTCACCCCAATGCCCTAACAGCCCTACATATAGCTGCTATGAAAAAGAAACCTGAACCTTTTGTGCCACTGGATTTGTCCACAGCACAGAAGTCTGATCCTCAGTTGAGAGACATGTTCATATTCCTTGATAAAGTAATTGCACAAGACTTGTCTACTCACAGCCCATAGAAGAGATATGCAAGCCAACTTCATTTGTCCCAGGACAACAAATTGATATGGTACCTGTCCCATGATGTGACCTATAAGCTGTGGGTAGTCCCTGAATCCTTGAGATCTGAGTTCATTCACCAGATCTATGATACCCCAAATGGTGGACACCAGGGGGTAGAAAACACATTTAAGAGACTCAACTCTGTTGGTGGCCTGGCATCACAAAAGATGTCAAACACTACATAGAAAATTGTTTGATTTGTGCTCAAAACAATCTGGCCCCAACTAAGCGAAATGCCAAACTACTCTCTCAGAGACAATCTGGCCCTTGGCATGTGATCCAAATTGACTTTATAGGTCCATTGACCAATACCAGCAGGAACAACAAGTATGCACTTGTGGTTAATGACTTATTCTCCAAGTGGATTGAGGCTTTCCCTACTCAGAAAAGTACAGCCAAATCTACAGCAAAATATCCTGGTAGAGCAACTGTTCTCCAGGTGGGGCCTACCTCTCAAGGTAAATTCTGACAAAGAAACCAGTTTACAGGTGACTTGAAGCAAGAAACACTCAAACTTCTTGGAGTACACCAGAAGTTCCTCATACCCTATCACCCTTAATCATCAGGTCAAGTAAAAGAGCCAACAGGAGGATTAAGGAAATGTTTCTGAATTTATTGAGGACAATCCCAGAACTGGGATTCCTTTGTCTTTACTCCTTATGGAAATGGGGTACTTCTTCAGCCACCACCCAGTTGGCACGCTTTGAGGTGATGACTGGTAGAACCATGAGATTACCTGAACACCTGTTGTTTGACCTAAACACACCCACTGTAGACAGAGTGTCTGTAGACAAATACATTGCAAAACTCAAACATGACATTGTTAAGACCTACTTGTATGCTGCACACTGTATGGGTAAGGCCCAACAACAGTCCAAGATCCAGTTTGACAAACATGCACAAGAGGTGGACTGGCAAGTCAGAGATCAGGTAATGGTTCTCAGATTTGCTCACCCTACACACTCCTTCTCCAGTAAATGGGAAGGACCCGATCCATTGTAAACAAACTCAGTACCACAGTCTATCAAGTTAAACTCCTTCAGCAAAAGAAACTTACTAAGAAATGGTTGCATGCAAGCCAGTTAAAGCTATATAAAGGAGTATAATTATTTTTCCCAACCCATTAGGATGGAATTCTACTTACTGATCTTTTCTTACTTACAGGTATTCTTGCAAGATGGCTATCTTGCATCTGGCCCTCCTGATATTATGAGCATTCCCCATTGTCCATGGCATGGATATGAAAACTATATCCGGAAACAACCAATGTCTAAGGCAACTGCTTCCACTACTTGATCATCCTCAGGGAAGATACATGACTCCAGCAGACAAACCCACCACCATCCTTGAAGGAGTTAGCATACATGTTCCCAACAAATTGATTACTGTCCAGGAAGGCAAGGATGCCTACCTCACCACTTCAGTTGTGTCCCCTGACAAATCTTCCCTCCAAATTGAATGGCAGACTAACAACAATGGACAGACTCCCCTCTGCCCGCCTTGCCAAAGGCACTTTCCAAGGTTGGCCCAGTACCAACATTAACCCAAATGGTACTCTGTCCATTTGCCAAGCTAATTACAGACATTCTGGTTTATATAATCTTACTGCTCTAATTGACCCAGCCTGTTATGAGAGGTTCCCACAAGACTCCACAAAAGACTTTTGTAATCATCATTACAAGGCTACAGCAGCTATGCTTTTGGCCATAGTACCTCCTACTGAAGCTGAATTGACTGACTGTCCCCCACAGGAACCTGGCCCAGCCAGTGGTCTTACTGCTATCTCCCTTCCAGGTACCCTTGTTAACAATGTGCAATACATGCATGTCCCAGTTATTTTTAATCTCACTTATTGAAATATGGCTGAATTTGGTATGTAATTAAGGTACCAACCCCCCACTCTGTTGCTTTAAAAGCCTGCAATTATTTCAAATAACACCAATATTTTACTTGTTTTAGATTGTTAGGGGTTCTTAGTCTCATCTTTCAGCTAAATTATGATAAGCCGACCACTGTGACAAACTGACCTCCTCGTCGGTCAGGGAAAAGGTATCACATTTTACCTTGCCATTCTGAGCTGTGGTTCTCCTGCTTTCTCATTGCTTATATCATGTGCCCTGGCCAATCAGAGGTTCACTGGGGAACTCACCAGTTAGGAGAAGGCCACAGTTGTCCTGTTTTGTCACACCAGGTTCACCCTTTGAAATCTTGTAAAAATATGTTGTAAATGTGATGAGTTAAGCTTGCCAAACCCTTTTTACTGAACTGCATACAGGAGAACTGTGGCCTTCTCCTAACTGGTGAGTTCCCCAGAGAACCTCTAATTGGTCAGGGGACATGATATAGGCAATGCAGCCAGAGAGTGGATACTCCATAAGACAACAGAGAAAACAGGAGAACCACATCTCAGAATGGCAAGGTAAAATGTGATGCCTTTTTCCTGACCGACGAGGAAGTCACTTTGTCACAGTGGTCAGGTTTATCATAATTCAGTGGAAAGATGGACCAAGAACCCCTCTAACAATCTAAAACAAGTACAAATATTGGTGTTATTTGAAAAATTTGCAGGCTTTTAAAGCAGCAGAGTGGGGAAGGGGGAGTCCTGATACCTTAATTATATGCTTTTGTTTGGTCACACACCAGGTGCACCCCTTTAAATCTTGTAAAATGTATTGTAAATGTGATGGACTGAGCTTGCCAAACCCTTTTTTTTGAATTTGGTATGTGTCATAATACAAATACCTCTTAGTTTTTCAGTACTATGTTACTAGATAGTCTTGCTGCATACAAGACGCATACACAAGACCCCATGGCTGGTACACACACTATCAAACATCTAGGTTTATTTAGGCCTGGACTAAACCCTGATGATAAGAAGAAGGCCAAATCTTCCTCCTCACACAGGAGGCGTAACACTGCTGATGGCACTGGTGCCACTGGCATAATTTCCGGTCTCTTCAGAACCGGCATGCTAATATGAAACAGAGCGGATATTGCCTTTATCTCTATCCAAATTGCTAAATTCCAGGATGGCATGAAAAATAATATTCTACCGCCCTTATTGCATGGTGTAGATGGTCTTAGTCTGGAAGAGCGTTTTACTGTGTACAACATGCACCATATCACCAAGAGTTTTACAGATACTAAGAAAAAGGTTAATGAACTTGTTGCTCAGAATTACAAGGATGCAGACAAGCAATATATTGCCAGGGAACTTCTCTGCTCCACCTATGGCTCTTACGTCATAACCACTGTCAATAATCTCTTCAGTGATCTGGAATCTGAACGTATTCCTGATAGTATTCATAACATGACACTTGCCAAATGGTCCTGTCTACATTGTAAGTCAACTACTTGCATCACTATGTGCACTTCTTGGTCACTATCTATCCCCATGTCAACTGCACATAACTTAGATTACGTCACCCATCATCCCAATATGTGACCATGTTATAATGCTAATTGTATCATCAGAGAAACCATGGGCAGGATTCATGAACCATTCAGGAGTTAAGTCCCACTCTGCAACTCCAGTGGTGGACTGAAATCACCCGCAGGAGCGTGCATGCGATTCACAGCTGCAGCAGTTGTGGAGGGTGTTATGGCTGCTCCACCAGCCATAGCAGCTCACGTAGCTGCAGCATCCCCTAGTAACAACACCCACAAGCTGCTGTAAGTTGTGGAGCCGGACATAATCCGGCTCCACCTTTGTGAATACCTACTGCTGCAGGACCCCTGTGGCTTTGCAAGTGGCCACCTTTTGGTGCCGAAGTTTTGCAGCAGCTGCGGGACGTTCAAGGGGATCATGAATCCTGCCCTACATTCATAACTTTTACTGTATCTTTATCATGTTTTGACCCTACTACAGTTCTTTTTGCTCAGTTTGCCTCCATTAACTCCATTGGGCATCTTGACCAGGATATCTATAGGGAATGCATTGACCTTCCACCTCTTCTGGTCTTCCACCCTACCCTTGAATCATGGGTGGTGCCTCATACGAACTGTTGTGCTAAGAAGGGATAGCACTACTTGTGTCGCTGTAACATTTTCAACGTCATCAAGCCGGTGTGTGGCTATTCACCAGACAGCATTGATTAGTCCCTTACAATGGATTTGGACAATAATTCAAATGACACTGATAAACCCAGGGCACCATCAACAACATCATCAGTGGCCAACACTGGACGTCTCTACAACAAACATGCCAAAGAGGTTCATCGCCTGACTACAAGATTCATGAATCAATCTTTCACCTGCCCAGTTCAGCTACAGAAATGGAGGGTTCCTACTGTCTAAATGTCTTATAACTCTGATGATTAGTACTGTATTGTGACAAATTATAAAACCTTTTCATATGGTCTCAAGACATGTGATGTAAAATATCCTAATTTTTGCCTTATTCCTCATCAAACTACAGTTACTGGTCATACAGTAATTACTCCTGTTCCCATTCCAGTACCAGATGTTATTGACAGTGACCCTGAATATATGCTCTCTCTCTCTCTCTCTCAGTATTTACCCATATTTAATGTCCACATAGACCCTTTGACATTAACCCTGAAGTACCTTTTAGATAGAAAAGAAACCCATCTCATCTACATCAGCAATAACATCTCCAAAGCTGGTGATGACCTGAATACCCTTATCCAAGATGGTTATTTAAGTGCTGCACTCTCCAGTACTTGGTTGGAATTAACCTTATGGGTTTTGTTATTATTCAAGCATTTTTTATTTTCTTTTTGATACTAACACTTTGCTGTTTAAAGGACACAATCAAACAACATCGTGAGCAGCTCGGCTTCCTTTACAAGTCTCGTGAGTCGAGTCTGTAAATGATGGAGATTGTCTCCACCTCTTTCCCATAATGTTGTTGCTTTTTGGTAAGGCAGAAAGGGGAGTGTTATGTGAGGTCCCCACACTCTAATTGGATACCCACTGTGCACCTTAGACAATATATGCTATGATATCTAAAGTACTAACAAATAGGACATTGGCACTTACCGTATAAGAATAAGTAGCCAGGATTATAATTGTAATCTGCATGCTGCTTATGCTATAAAACATGCTACAAGCAATGTGACAGGACACATTGTGTCTTCGTTTATCTTCTAAGATGTTATTGTACAGCCTACACTGCCACTATGTGGATTTATACAATACTGCACTACATTCAGTATCTTGTACCAGTTCTTTGCTTTATATTTCTTATATTTCTAGCTGACTTTATGAATATTGTATAACAATAGATAACACTGTGGAGCCACCTAACATTTGGCCAATAGGCTTATCTTATGTAGCTATCCTTTTGGTAACTATGGTAATAATCAGAACTATATAACCTACTGTTCTATGTATTCCCCTCAAGACCATCTTCACTCCTAGGGGTACTAGTATTTGGGAAACTTCAGCTCTCAGTGTCTAATGGTAAGACCTGCTTAGAGCAACTGATCATCATTTGTGTAATAAACAAGTTTATTGCTGAATATGCCAATTGTCCATGTCTCTTTTGCTAGTCTATATCTGCCAAGAATCTGACCAGGGCTCAGAGACCCTATTACTGCTAAGAGGAGAAAGATGTGGTTCAAGCATATAAGGCTGCACATTGTGCAGATTGGGCCAAATATTGTCCTGCATGTTCATCTTTATCCTCCTCCTCAATCTAGGCATTAGAAAAATTGCTGACATAAGTGTGAGCATCGCTGGAGTCTTCAAACTCTGTATGTGCCATGCCTTTCATAGTCTTGCTGACAGCGCATGCAAAAAGGATGGGTCCTCAGTTGTTGTCATCATGCTAGCACATTGGGTGGATGCCCAGCATGAAATGGTAGGTCAGATGCATGATCGTGTTTATATTTCTCAAATGAAATAACTTGGGCATAACATTTTTTTTAATAGCAATAATGTGATTCAACTAATTAAACCTCAGGCTACAAAGTAAAGACACAACATACCAACATATATAAGAATGTACAAAATTGAGCCAGCCCGGTAGCACTGATGGTTGAGGTGCTGGATGCCACACCTTGCACCACACTGGCGACCTGGGTTCAGAAACAGATCTTGGCCATCGGGGGTCGGCAGGGGAGGGAGAGGATTGAGCATCTGGAGGGCTGCTCTCCTCTCCTCTCCTGGAGTGGGTTGAGGGCTGTTTCTGGCACTGTAGCAGCCTCTGGTGGAAACTGGAGGCAGCACAAGAGCACGGGACATTGTAGGGGTGGGACAATGGCAGACTCCAGCAGCAAGAGGCATGATGGAAAGCCATGCAGGAGTCATTGCATGTCACATCCTGAGAGGGAAACATAATTTGTTCCGTTTAACCAGGAAGGTGGACTGGATCAAAAAAATATCTGTTTTCAGCCACACCTAGGGGATAGGTACAACGTAGGAATTGTAAACATTACAAACATTACATGAAACACAATAAGAAAATTAAAAAAACAAAAACAAATTTTAACTTTCCTACCACCAATTTGCAACTGTGCTCCTCATGTTCTTGTTTCCACTGACCCTAAAAAGATCACCAGGCTTGACCTTGTTAGTACCTTTAAGATACTATGAAGGTCTGTATCATGTCCCATTGCTCCCATCTTTCCTCAAGTGAGTACATGTTTAGATTTGCCCACCTTTGCCCATTCAAGAGTCCCTGTTGGCTTTGAATCATTTTTTTTGCTCTTCTCTGTATCATCTCTAGCTGGTTGATGTCCTTCTTATGGTAGGGGCTCCAGTACTGCACAAAATACTCTAGGTGCAGTTGTACCATAGAGCTGTATGACAGCAATATGACCTATTTCCATTTGCTGGTGAACCCCCTTGTTATGCAACCCAGCATCCTAGTTGCCCTTGCTGGTGCCTTTCTGCATTGCATAGAGGGTTTTAGATTGCTTGTGATAGAAATCTCCAGGTCTTTCTCTTCCTCCATGTCCACCTTCCCACAGAGCTTGGTGTCATCCACAAAGAGGCAGATTTTGCTCTTTACACTGTCCTCAGTGTCATTAATGAACACATTGAACAGCACCAGACTGAGCACTGACCCTTGTGGAACCCCACTAGTGACCTTGACCTCCCTCATCCCTGAGTGTTCCACTTTACCACCACCCCTTGGGTCCCCACAGTCAGTTTGCCACCCACCTGGTCAACATTTCACTTGCCCCATGTCTTTCAGCTTCTTGATTAGTCTCTTGTGTGGGACAGAGTCAAAGGCCTTGCTGAAGACCAGGTATGGCTGCTCTACTACGGACCCTGAGCACCACCTTTGTAACCCATTCAAAGAAAATGATTTGTTTAGTTTGACATCCCTGACATAAATCTGTATTGCCTGTCATCCTGGAGCCCATTCGTCTTAAGGAACTCAAGCACCCATTCTTTGAGAATGGTTTCTATCAGCTTGCCAACTATTAATGCTAGTCTGACTGATATGTAGTTCCCTGGTTCATCCCTTGCTGCGCTTTTGTACAGTGGTACTGCATCATTGGTCCTCCCCTCTCCTGGCACCACACCTGTATGCAGGGAGCAGTTGAACAGGTCAGGCAGGGGGCTGCAAGAACTGCCACCAGCTCTCTCTGCACCATACCTCTCAACTATCCCAGACTACGAGAGATGTTCCACTTTTTACCCCTCATCTGTCCCTCATGGAAAGGTACTACCCAGAAAGAGAAAGTGCTGTAAGTTCTACCTTTAAAGCAAAAATTCATTATATTCTAAGATGCGTAATACAAAATAAACTTTGTGTAAGTAAACACAGTGATGTCCATGGTATCACCATGTTTGAGGATATGTACCTGATCATGAGGGTCAGTGTCCCTGGCATCCCTCATTTTGAGTGTCAGTGTCCCTTATTTCAGTAACAAAGGACTGCTCAGTACACTGGTGTGAATGTCATCTGATCTCTGGGATTTATTCACTTTGAGGGCTGTAAGCCCCTTGAGGACTCTATCCTCCGTAATCAGCTCCTTTGTCATCTTCCTTCCCCACTCTTTCCCTGTGGAACTGGTCCACCTTTCCTTCTGTGACTACTGATCAGAAGTATTCACAGCCTTACAGGTGCATGACAGATGCTCTTTAAGAGGTCAATTACTAATATAAAAAACTCTTACATATATATGATTTGTGATTACAGCTTATTTCATTTAAAATAATGTATTCATTGTACCTACCTAATTCCCTTTTGTACTGTGAACTTTATAACGTGTATTTGCAGACATGTTGAATCTCCTTTGTATTGCTTTCTCTGACTTTATGACCATAGACCCTCTGAAAATAGGCTCAGCCTAAAGGGTCTTATGTGTAACAAATAAATAAATAAAAATATATGAACTGCTAAACATAGTGCTGCACACAGATGAACTATCCAGTACATATTGTCTTTACGTGACTGCTGCATGTTAAATCAGCATAAGGGAATATTACTGAATTAAAGACTCTTTTTCCTGTGTCTGTTCATTGAAGCAGAGGGTTTATTTACGAAACTGCAGTGAGCAAATTAATTACATAACTTAAGTTGAAGATAGGATTGTACCTTGTTAGCCCACACAAAACCAGGAAACAAAAAGAGTTTTTTTGCTAGGCAAAGAGTATACTTTTATTAGGCTAATGAGAAGTTAAAGAGACAAGTTTTCAAGGCCTTTAGTGCTGGCTCTTCTTAATGTATATAACACAGTATGGGCTGAGTCACCTTTTGTAGGAGTCTGATAAATAAATCAGCAGAGATATGAGTAAACTTGGAAGTGTTAATATCAAAGCAGCAGGAAAAAGTCACATTTACATTCTAGCTGTTGTCACAGTAAAACAGGAGTGTTTTTTTAGAAATGCAGGCAAGAGGCTACAGAGAGTTTAAAATACTTCAGGATAAAACACATTTTTAATGCTGATTTACAGAACACAAGAGCTGAACAGACAGTGTTAAAAACTACTTATATATAGCCTTTTGTTATGTACTGGTCCTATGCTGCTGTAATCACTGTAACTGAAAGAAAATGTTGTAGGTGCCGTATTGGTCCTTTTAAAAACAGAGCCAGAAACAAATGATTTGATACCTTTTATTGGACCAACATGGATGTTACAGAAAAGAACAAAGTGCTTTAGCTTCAAACCAACCAGGTCCTTCTTCAGAAGCTTTGTGGCAGTTTTTCAAATATCCCATACTATTAACACCAGGTTATATAGAAAAAGCAGAAATAATTCTCATTGGTTTAACATATACATTTAAAACATAATAGAAGATTACGTCAGAGAAGCTAATTAACACCAGTATGCCTTTATCCGAGGAACCAGAAGGGCAAAGGTTATCAAGAATTCTCTACAGCCAAAGAGTTCTTGTCACATAAATTTTAAAATGTCTCCGTATGCCAAGAAAGCATTCTAGTGATAAAAAAACCTTGGAGTGGCATTCTCTCTAATACATGTAAGATGAGCTTACAACTTACATTCCAATTGTCCTGGTATATTAAAGGACAGATAATGAGAGGCAAAATCCTGAAATTAGGTATAACTGCAAGTTGAAATCAAGCCTCAAATTAACCTACACATATAAACATGATGCATGAAAGTATCACTTGTAAGTGTAAGTGCAAAAAAAACAAAAAAAAACTTGTCAATGACCCCCAAGAAAACGAGACCATAAGCCTGATAAATGCAGATTTCAACACAGAGTCTATGTATAACAAAAATGCACAGAATCAGTCTAAGCAATCTAAATGAAAACCCAAAGGAATTACACCTTTAATGAACCCCCAAGTAAATGAGATATGCATCTTAATATGAGCAGTTAAAAGATGTGACAGTGTGAAATCCACCCACTGACAACTAATAGAAATAAATGCACACTATATGTGAAAATTAAGTGCTCTAGCCACATAACTGCCCCATGCCACGCTCCACCCACTCATATGTGTGTACATACACCACACACACCCCACACACACACACCTGCACACCCCACACAACAAATATAGCAAACACATTTACACACACCACACCACCACCAGACAACAAACAACACACATACACACCATACCCACAACACACAAAAACACACCAAACACACACAAAACACACATACATACATACATACATCAGTATACACACACACACTCAAACACACTCACCACAGTGTTAAGGTGAAAAGTCAACAATGTAGATAACCATAAACTTACAAAATCAAAGGCCCGTTGAAGAACTAAACTGTTCATGTCCATCTTTTAAAGTAAAGGTCTGTGTAAGTTTAAGTGGAATAATGTGTCATGTACCCAACATCAATGTTCAATCCATCTGCCACCATATTGAGAAGTAAAATAAGTCTAATTTCAGAAGCCCGTCTCTGTTGTGTACTGTTGAAATGTCCTTTTAAGACCATCACAGACATATCTGAGATTGAGTGGTCATCCTGGGAGAAGTGCTGGGCTACTGGTTTCTCAATCATCTTGTGATTAATAGAATGTCTGAGTGAATTCATTCTAGTGCGAGTTGTTGGCTTGTCTCCCCACATAACCTATGCGAGGACATTTCTTTCATTGGATAAAGTAGACCACATTACTTGATGTACATGTATAATTCCCTGTATCCTGAATAGTCTGTTTTGTGATGTAACCACATAGTCTGAAGTGGAAATGAGGTTACATGTCTTACATGTGCGTTGATGACAGGGTCGTGTACCATATGATGTCATGGTATTCTGTTCGGTTCAAGTTGACTCCTAATAATCAGGTTGGCTAAATTAGGTGGTTGTTTAAAAGATAGTAGTGGTAGTTCTTGAAAATACAGTTAAGGGTTTCATCCTCACTAATTATTGGATGGAGATCCTTAGTAATCTTACATAGGAGTTCAAGGTCAGGATGGTATGTGACTACTAAGGGTATTCTGCTGGTAGTCATCCGTTCCTTATATTGCAGTAGCTGTTCTCTTGGGACCTGTGTTGACGTTCCACTGCTCTGTCAATTTCCCTGGATGAGTGTCCCTGCTCAATAAAGGTGTTTTCAACATCGCGAATGTGTGTCTGTCTTCCTCATTTGAGCAGAGGCGGTGATACCGAAGTGCTTGACTATATATAACAGATTTCTTTGTGTGGCTCGGTGATTACTTTTCTTGTGTAAGTATCTCTGTCTGTCTGTTGGTTTCCTGTAAAGACAGGTATGTGGGTACCATCCTTAATAGTGACAGTGGTATCCAGAAAATGTACACTTGTGGCAGAATATTCCAGTGGAACGTGCAACACAGGTCCCAAGAGACAGCTACTGCAATATAAGGAACGGATGACTACCAGCAGAATACCCTTAGTAGTCACATACCATCCTGACCTTGAACTCCTCGTTTAAGATTACTAAGGATCTCCATCCAATAATTAGTGAGGATGAAACCCTTAACTGTATTTTTCAAGAACTACCACTACTATCTTTAAACAACCACCTAATTTAGCCAACCTGATTATTAGGAGTCAACTGAACGGAACAGAATACCATGACATCATATGGTACACGACCCTGTCATCAACGCACATGAAGACATGTAACCTCATTTCCACTTCAGACTGTGTGGTTACATCACAAAACAGACTATTCAGGATACAGGGGAATTATACATGTGCATCAAGTAATGTGGTCTACTGCATCCAATGCAAGAAATGTCCTCACACAGGTTATGTGGGAGACAAGCCAACAACTCCGCACTAGAATGAATTCACACAGACATTCTATTAATCACAAGATGATTGAGAAACCAGTAGCCCAGCACTTCTCCCAGGATGACCACTCAATCTCAGATATGTCTGTGATGGTCTTAAAGGACATTTCAACAGTACACAACAGAGGCGGCTTCTGAAATTAGACTTATTTTACTTCTCAATATGGTGGCAGATGGATTGAACATTGATGTTGGGTACATGACATTATTCCATTAAACTTACACAGACCTTTACTTTAAAAGATGGACATGAACAGTTTAGTTCTTCAACGGGCCTTTGATTTTGTAAGTTTATGGTTATCTACATTGTTGACTTTTCACCTTAACACTGTGGTGAGTGTGTTTGAGTGTGTGTGTGTGTCTACTGATGTATGTATGTATGTATGTATGTGTGTGTTTTGTGTGTTTGGTGTGTGTTTTTTGTGTGTTGTGGGTATGGTGTGTATGTGTGTTGTTTGTTGTGCGTGGTGTGGTGTGGTGTGTGTGGAATGTGTTTGCTATATTTGTTGTGTGGGGTGTGCAGGTGTGTGTGTGTGGGGGGGGTGGTGTGGTGTATGTACACACATATGTGTGGGTCGAGCATGGCATGGGGCAGTTATGTGGCTAGAACACTTAATTTTCACATATAGTGTGCATTTATTTCCTTCTATTAGTTGTCAGTGGGTGGTTTCACACTGTCACATCTTTAACTGCTCATATAAGATGCATATCTCATTTACTTGGGGTTCATTAAAGGTGTAATTCCTTTGGGTTTTCATTTAGATTGCTTAGACTGATTATGTGCATTTTGTTATACACAGACTCTGTGTTGAAATCTGCATTTATCAGGCTTATGGTCTCGTTTTCTTGGGGTCATTGACAAGTTTTTTTTGTTTTTTTTTGCACTTACACTTACAAGTGATACTTTCATGCATCATGTTTATATGTGTGGTTAATTTGAGACGATTTCAACTTGCAGTTATACCTAATTTCAGGATTTTGTCTCTCATTATCTGTCCTTTAATATACCAGGACAATTGGAATGTAAGTTGTAAGCTCATCTTACATGTATTAGAGAGAATGCCACTCCAAGGTTTTTATCACTAGAATGCTTCTTGGCATACTGAGACATTTAAAATTTATGTGACAAGAACTCTTTGGCTGTAGAGAATTCTTGATAACCTTGCCCTTCTGAGGCTCCTCGGATAAACGACAACTGGTGTTAATTAGCTTCTCTGACGTAATCTTCTATTATGTTTTAAATGTATATGTTAAACCAATGAGAATTATTTCTGCTTTTTCTATATAACCTGGTGTTAATAGTATGGGATATTTGAAAAATGCCACAAAGCTTCTGAAGAAGGACCTGGTTGGTTGACTAAGCTAAAGCACTTTGTTCTTTTCTGTAACATCCATGTTGGTCCAATAAAAGGTATCAAATCATTTGTTTCTGGCTCTGTTTTTAAAAGGACCAATACGGCACCTACAACATTTTTTTGCATCATGGAAGATACCGAAATTCGCTGCAGGACATGGCAGTTGCATAACATCAAGAAGAAACTAGCACAGCTAGACAGTGACATCTACTTTTTATCCCAGTACAAAGGAATAACATTATCCCTAAAGGTCTAACTATTTGGAATCCACTGAGAAACACAGATAATTCTACATATGCTGAACAACTTTGTCGTGGACCTCTGAGAAGAGAAATCACAGAATCCACAGCTCATATGCCAAAAAGCATTTTTGAAGAAACAGTTTAATGAAATAGCTACCACACTGAGAGGATGTCTGGTGAGCCTATTCCGGACATCTTGCATGAGATAGACATGAACTACCAAAGAACCTTAAGAAAAGCCATGCTCATTAAAAACAGGAAGTTAGATGCCCTTCAACTTACCATACTTCCTAACAACCATGAAGAACAGAACAGAGTGACTGAACAACTAAGCCACACAGATGGGCACCTTCAGTTGTTAATTTGTCCACCCACACACTGACTAATGGGAATTAAATGTACTTTCTAAGGCCTCAATTTCTGCTAACTAAACCACTGGACAGAATACAGTTTTGTGGTGAAATGGAGGAATACTTCCACAGATTGAGACTCAGGGAATTTTTCATGGCAGAGAAGAGCGTCACAGACAGGGAAAGAAATCACAAACAGTAAAACTACTATGGATAAGAAAAAGAAACCATATGAGTTTACCCCATCAAGTGGCCGTAACAAGAAACTGGACAAATACATTAATTGCTTTCGCCAGAGAGTTACTGGTGAGATTCTTAATAGGCAGAAACAGGCCTGCTACAACCTCTCTCCATCGGAACGGAGGGCTATACAAACACTAAAATCAAACCATAACATTGTCATAAAAAAAGCTGATAAAGACTCGGCAGTGGTGATATTGAATCGGGAAGATTACATTACGGAAGCCAACCAGCAGCTAAGTGACCTTACTTACTACAAAGTACTGGGAAGTGACCCAACTACAGAATATAAAAGAGAACTACAGAAGTTAATTAAAACAAAGGAGGAGGAGAGCAGTCCAGCTACCAGGAAAACTGCTGACTAATAAACAATATCCCAATAACCTCCTCCACTGCATGCAGACACACAACAAGTGCCTACACCCTTTCAAAAGCACAGACCTTTGTCAGAAACTCAGTTGGCCACCCACTCTGCAGCAGGAACAATACTCCAGTAGTGCCCCAACACACACACAGACACACAAGTGCTCTGCACCCTCTCCAGAATACAGACCTTCATCAGAAAACTAGTCAGACACTCACCCTGCAGCAGGAACAATACCCCAGTAACCTGACCCCCCCAACACACAGAAACACAACAAGTACCTGCACCCTTTCTGGAACACAGAACTTTGTCAAAATCCCAGTCAGTCACCCACCATGGCAGGAACAGTACACAGTAGCACCCACCCCTAAAATACACAGATACATAAAAGTGCACTACACCCTTTAGAGAAAACACACCTTTATCAGAAACCCAGTTAGCCACCCCTTCTACAGAAGGAACAATGCCCCAGCACCCCCCAACATGCACAAGCACATAATAAGTGTACTACACCCTTTGGAGAATACACACCTTCATCAGAAACCCAGTTGGCCACCCACCCCTGCACCCATACCGCTAACCTATTTGCTCCCCTAAAACACACAGACACACACAGCAAGTAATTGCAGGCAGCTCAGTAAGCCCCAGCCCCAATGCACACATACACAATAGGACCACGAACCCACTAACAAATCATCAACATACTGTACACATCTAACAATCAGTGTCAGCAAAGCTAAGCTTCAATGTTTTGTTACATGTGCAGGGAGTTAGAATGTTGGTGGTAGTGGGAGTATGATCACTGTAACTATAGTATGTGCTTCAGATTACAGGGACTGGTAATCAGAAGGTGGGCAAATCCAGGTCCCATCATGGGGATGGCTTATATGGAAGTGACCTAAGAGCAATAAAACCTTAGAAAATATTTGTATTACCGAATGTCAACAAACAGTATTACTTTATCCTCTCAATGCCTCATCCTTAGTCTCATCAGCAGTTTGGTCAGGCCTTCATCATTGCTGTTATGCAAGGTCCCCACACTCTAATTGCATACCCACTTTGCACCTTAGACAATATATATATATATATATATATATATATATATATATATGCTATGATACCTAATGTACTAACAATAGGGTGCTGGCACTTATCACATAAGAGTAAGTAGCCAGGAGTATCATTGTAATCTATATGCTGCTTATGCTATGAAACATGCTACAAGCAATGTGCCAAGACACACTTGTGTCTTCGCTTATCTTCTAAGATGTTATTGTTCAGCCTACACTGCCATTATGTGGATTTATGCAATACTGCACTACATTCTGTATCTTGTATGAGTCCTTTGTTCTATATTTCTAGTTGACTTTACGAATATTGTATAACAATAGATAACACTGTGGAGCCACCTACCTTTGGCCAATAGGGCTTATTTTATGTATCTAGTCTTTGGTAACTATGGTAATAATCAGAACTATATAATCTGCTGTCCTACATATTCCCTCAAGACCATCTTCACTCCTAGGGATATTTGGGAAACTTCGCTTCCAGTGTCTAATGGTAAGACCTGCTTAGGACAACTGATAATCTTTTGTGTAATAAACAAGTTTATTGATGAACATGCCACTTGTCCGTCTTTCTTTTGTAGTCTATAACTGCCAAGAATCTGACCAGGGCTCAGCACTAACAAACTCGCGATCAGTGCAAGCAGTGTGGATTAGCAAAGTTTCTCAACCTGTTGGTTTACCTTCCCTCACGGGTAGTAAGTAGGTGCTACACCGTACCACCTCACCCTGACATTTTGTTTCCTAGCATCTTTGTAAAATCTGGCTACTTGTTGGTAAAGTTTCTGCCATCTCACCTTGCTCAACGGCAGTTTTGAATTGCAGGATTGCAAGAACTCGAAAGACCCGACCATCTGTTGGTCTGCCCACTGTGGATCAATACACAGCATGGCACCCACTGACGGGTTATTTTGTGTTTCCCAAAATGTTTGTTGGTATCACTATGTCCAATATATGTACTGACTTCAGACTTGATGTCTCTAACTTCCTTATCTCCAATCGAGGCTGGAACAATTTTTAGCGAGGATGCAAATCGATCCGAAAATGCCATTCTGGGGATCTCAACCAAGTACTCAAGTGAGACAAACAGCCAAAAGCATGATGCTAAAGGGCTGTTGATCGCGGCGCTATATGCTGCTCTGGAAGCCTCCAATTTGAGGTTTCAGTCCTCAAACTGCAACTCTTGATTCTTAAAAAGAGATGGGATTGCAGGCATCTGAAAGTTTAAAACTGAGCAGCAGCTTGAAGCAGAACTTTAGTCATTACGTAGTAAGAACGAGACTCTTTTACACTGTTCTCAGGGTAACTATCTCAGAGTTGTGTATGTTGAGAGATGAATGTGATAGGTTGAGACAGGATAAGAAACAGGTGTTGCAGATGAATAATTTGTTGAGTGATACAAATGAGACTTTCGTCAGGAGCTGGATGAGATGAGAGATGACTTGAACTGGGTGAGTGATGAGTTGATAGGGAACTTAGGGACAACTGCAAATTGAGCACCATGTATAGAGTGTTACAGAATGAAGTTGCAAAAGCTATAAAGCAGAACATTGTAAAGTTAGTCACAAGGCATGTAGACCCAAGATGGGCAAACTGCGCCATCAGCATGAAGTGTTGGCTGATCACGCCAAGGCGATGAGTGGGTTTCACTACACTCCATTGACTTTACGTCATCTAGTGATGACAACTCTGGTGATGACACCTGCCAAGATGATACCCAACCACACCCTCACTGTGGTCCAGTATCCCCCACCACCCACGAGGTGGTGGATCCCCATGCTATGGCAGCACAACCTCACGCCATCAGTGGAATGACAACTGTCAATGCACCACCAAGATGGTGACCCCATGATGGGGGAGGTAGAGCCTAGGTACAGCCCTCCAATTGCTGTTTTGACTAAAGTCAACAAACCAGAAATCGAACAAATGATCAAGACCACCCTTTCTAAGAAGGAGATATCTGAGGAGAGCAAACAGGCCTTCAAACTGCATTTAGATGTGATAATAAAGGAGACTGCTTCCCAGGCATCTTTTGTCCATACTGTAGCTGACGCCACAGCGGAGGCCGCACTGTGGAGCATGAAACCTGAATCCTCCCTGAGCATCCGCAGCTCACAATAATCCCTCCAGCTGGCCCACTCTATGCAGCAGATTGCTGACAGTATAGGCCTCATGAACCTTAGAGACAACCTTAGTTGCCATTTGGAAAAGTTTGTTCCAAATTTGAAATGCTCAGTCTGCTGACAAACTACCAGGTACAGATTATTTGGCAGACCATAGACCCCAGCCTCTGGGTGAAACTCCCAGAGGTGGCCCACCAATCCACATCTGCAACCTTTGATGACATTACAGCAGAACACATCTCTGTGCACACCCCAGCTGTGGTTGGTGTTCTGTTGGCCTACCCATAAAGCAAACTGTCAAGGAGAGCCTAGCATCATACCATCATAGGCTATGGCTGTCCTACCATACTGGAAAAATGCTTTGGATGAAGCCACAGACACTGACCAAACTGAGTACAAAACCTGTACCTTCAGAACATGCTTCCGACTGTCCATGAAAAAGTTGAGCCTACCATTTTCCTCAAGACGGATAAATTTGAAGACATCTTCCAGAAGACCGAGTAGGTTTATCAGCTCTACCTCCGAGATCTGAATTCAGGCTCAGAAAAGGTGGTCGCGTACACTCTGCCAGCAAGCCCACAACCCACTATACAATGGAGGGCCGGTCCTTAGACAAAATGCCATGTCATCAGATAACAAACAGCACTGCTAGTCCAGAAGTGGAAACTGGAACCACAATAGGAATAATAAGCAGAATTGGAACAACCCTAATTCCAACAGGGGCGACAGAAATTGGCGATCAGACCTAAAGGTGGGTCAGCAATGTAAGAAGGCAGTAAGGAGGGCTGGGGGATACTGGGATGCATAAGGAGAGGCATCAACAGTAGAAAACAGGAAGTTGTTGGCCCTCTGTACAGACAGTTGGTAGACCACATCTGGAGTACTGTGTACAGTTCTGGAGACTCCATCTCCCAAAAGAAATAGACAGGGTGGAGGCTGTCCAGAGGAGGGCATCCAAATGGTGCAGGGTCTGCACCAGAAGACATATGAATAAAGACCAAAGGAGCTTAAGATGTATAGCCTCAAGGAAAGGAGGGAGAGGGGACATGATAGAAACTTTCAAATACCTCAAGGGAATCAACAAAGTCCAAGAGGGTAGCATCATTCAGAAAAAGAGATGTGCAAGAGCAAGGGGGCACAATTTGAAGATAGAGGGGGGCAGTTCAGAGGTAATGTGAGGAAGTATTTCTTCACAGAGAGGGTTGTAGATGCATGGAACAGCCTTCCTGAGGAGCCTCGTGGAGTCAAAAACAGTGGGGAATTCAAGAATACATGGGACAGACATAAGGCAATTCTAGTGGGGGTAAGAGGAAGTAGGCTGTTGGTTAACTGGGATCTGCAGCTTATCCATTAGGTAGGAAATGGGCAGACTAGGTGGGCCAAGCAGTTCTTATCTGCCTTCAAATTTTGCTTCTATGTTTCTTACCATGAGATAGCAGAGGAAAACAACAACCTCCAGAACCTCTTCAGGCAAGTCCGATCAGTAGCGGACTCGATACCGATGCGTACCATTATCTCCAGTACACCAGGCCTCATTAGGCCAAGGAGACATTGGAGCCTCCTCAAACCAGGCTGCACCAGGCCTAAACCCTGATGCCTCACCCTTCACTGTGGCTATGCAGGACCACCTGGAAGAGAATCATCAAGAAGAGGCCAGCCTACTTCTGCAGGAACTGCTGGTAGCACTTTGGATTGACAACTACAGGCCCCAGTCCGTATTGTGAACAAGCTCACCCTTGACACAAACGAAAGCCCTTGTACAGAGACCAGAATCAGGGCCGCCAACTAACTATCTTGTTAGATATAGGCGCAGCTGTGCCTGTACTACATGATGAGGATCCAGCAAACTCCTCTTGATCCACCAGATAGAGAACCAGTACACAAGGTGTGGATGGCACAAAGTTATACACCTATCGGTCTATCGTACTTTCCGTGATCATAGGCAGCCTCAGAGTGAATCTTACTTTTGAACTCATTATACTACATGATTATCCCAGCATCCTGGGAATTGATTTTCTTGCACTACACAGCTGTGTAGTGGATTTGGCTAACAAGCTCCTGATCCAGATCAGGTGTCAATACCATACAGTTATGTTCTCTGATTCTCATGTGGTTGCAGCTATTACCACCAATGACAAGTAATATGATGTCATAGCTATTCCAAACACACCAGCTTTTCAAGAAACTTTACCCATCCTGCAGAAGCACTTGGATGCTTTTGCCTCACACAAGCATGACTGTGGAAGGATGCAAACTGTCATTGAAATCCCAGGCCCAGCACATGACAGGCAAAGGCAATACCCTTTCCTGCTGAAGCCTTACCATCAATCAGAGAAACCATTCAGTCACTTCTCAGACAAGGTGTGATCAGGCCCAGTGTTTCGACCACTAATTCTCCCATTTGTCCAGTGAAAAGCCCACTGCATATTGGAGACTCACTATTGATTACAGGAGGCTTAATCAAGTCACTTCTAGCTGCTCACCTACTGTAGCATCAGCACCTGATGTGCTCCCAAATTGCTAACCCCAGATCGTGGATGGTTTAGCACCCCTGACATCTCAATGGCTGTTGGTCACTGCCCTTGCTCAGGAAAGTCAATATAAGTTTGCCTTTACCTTTGAGGTCGACAGTATACATGGACCTGCCTACTTCTTTTCCGTCTGCATATGATGGACCCTCTGGAGGGTTTTTCTGCCCCACAATGTCTTCTGCAGAATGTGAATGACTTATTGTTGGCCACAGCCACTAAGGAGAAACATCTTGCTCTCCTTGATGAACTACTGACCCTCTTGCAGAGGGCAGACCTTAAGTGCAACCCTGCAAAAGCACAACTATGTCAGAAAGAAGTTGTCTTTCCTGGCCTACACATACCATAACAGAACAGGGCAGGAGCCCAGCTTGGAAGAAGATTCAAGGCTTATAAGACTTGCCATTACCCAGCAGTGTGGCAACACTCAGACATTTCCTGGGAATGGTCAACTATTCCAGGGACTTTGTGATTTTGCACAGAAGGCCACCCTTCTATATGACCTTCTGAAGAAGGTTGTTTCTGGACTTGGGGTCCCATCCACACTCACGCTGTTATGCATCTGAAGTAGGCTTTAGCCTTTGCTCCAGTTTTGTGAACCCTAATCCAGCTTTACCTTTCCATCTGGAATCATCTACTTCAGACAAAGCCATGTCTGTAGTCCTTGCTCAGAAAGTGAATGGTACCTTCAGACCTATTGCTTATGCATCCCAAATGCTGTTGCCAGTGGAACAGAAGTACAGCCTTTGTGAAAGAAACCTTCTATCCACCTACTGGGCCATCAAGCATTTTCTGTATATCATTGGGTACTCACCTATCATTCTGAACACAAATCACACCCACCATCTTTCTGCTATCAGACAGAGTAAAGGATGCATCAGTATCCGACACCAGACTGACCCATTGGTCTCTTCTTCTCCATGACCATGATATACAGGTTCACCCTGCCAAGATGCCCTCAATTCTAGCCCATGGTCTTTGCATGCAAGGAGCCCCACATGACTGCATACTCCAACCTGATTTACCTGAACCATGCCCTTCCTTCCTGCTACTCCAAAGCTTCTTGCTGACACCTCTCTGTGTCATGTTTATATAGATGGCTCTGCCTTATACTCAGGGCCCCTACTTTTCTATGGCACAGTGGGACCAAGTTCTGCGCAAGACTACCATTTGCCAAGAGAACTTCAAGTATGTGGCTTGTAATTTCTGTGGAATTCTGCAGCACTAACAAACTACCACATCACAGTGTCAGCTTGTCATCCTGACTTCACTTTCATGGCAGTGGTTATAGCAGTCAGGATGGTGGAAGCATAGTACCACTAGTTCAAAAATAACAGACTTATAAAAATAATTTTATGCCTAAAAAGCAAAACAAATGTCTCTCCCTTAAGGTCCTAGCCTGTTGCATAAATGATATATGCAGAGAGGATCTTATGTGATAAATAAAGTATTTCTATATGCATGCCATCTATCCCACTAATGAGGTTTCCACTGTCTATCATTTATATATTTGTATGTGTTTTCTACACCACTCACAGGTTCCCACTGTGTATCACTTATATATTTATATGCAATCTGTAACATACATACAAATATGTGTGTGTGTGTGTGTGTGTGTGTATGGTGAGAGAGACAGATATACTGTATGTGTGTGTGTGTGTGTGTGTGTATATATATATATGTTATATATATATATATATACAGTATATTTATATATATTTTTAATTTCCATGAAGTTGCATCCTCATTCATACAGGTCCCATTGGAAATGGAATAGAGGTTATTGCAAAACTCTTTTCTCATGTCAACCTGGTTTCCTGACACACTGTGTAACACCATCAGGCCATGACTTGCATGTGAACCAATTCAGAATACAGCTTCCAGCACATCACAATGTGCTCACCATGTGGCAGAACACTGCACCATACCTTCCCAGGCTCCGAGCAGTGATGTGTTCCACCAATCCTTGCACTGCCCAGCCAGCTCCCAGAGCTAATCTCTGAACCTGAGTTGCTGGCATGGAAACACAGCATGCTACCCTCTGTCCCAACAGCTGTCCCTGCACACAACATTTCTCAATAACTTTTAGGTGATTCTATCAACCAATGACAATATGTAATCAATAACCCTGGCAAAAATCTGTACAGTGCAATTATTTATTGAACAGGTCTATTCTTTCAATAAGTCTACACATTATTATATTTCACTTTTCTGGGCATAATTACTTTATTTTTCTTAAACATTTAGACAGTTAAATTAATTTTACCAGTTATTAATTTCAGATAGCGTCTCTGTACCTTAAAGGCACAAATAGGTTTGTACAAAGTGAGGTATGGACTTAACAGGTCTGTGCTATTGACAATGTTTTGTTTAAGTTGGCCCTAGTGCAACAATGTAAGACTGAAAATTGTATTAGGCTGTAGTGCAGGTTAAGCAAATATCACCATGCATGATGTGCTGTGCCACATTCTCAATCATTGGGAGCTGTGGTAGATAAGTGACTGTTCATTTCTGTTGGAGAATGCAGCCATTTCATTAGTAATGTATGATGTTATAGCAATAATAACATCACATTCTGAAACATACAGGGGTTTGGATATAAAAAGAGGAAGGGAACCAGATTCTATATATAAACAGAAATATTAATAAAAAATCACCAAGAAGAGCGAATTCTGCAGCACTGCAGAAGTTCTGTGGTAGATTGTAAGTTCATGCAAAATTTCATGCGTCAAGAGAATTCTAGAGCCTTGCTTATACTATCAAGGAGAACAAGTAGCTGGATTTGGAGTGCTCATCATGTATCCTAATAGTAAGACTGCCCATGCTTCCAAACACTGCGGTGTTTCATTATCTCAGTACGCAGAATTAGCAACTGTGGCCTGTGCTCTAATTCATATAACATGGCATCGAGGACACCATCATCGGTATAGACTCCATCTGGGTCTGTTGCTCTCTGATCTAATTTTACCTTTCTGGCAGAAGAACTCCTTTGCATCCTCTGATGACACCCCTGTAAAGAACAAAGCATCCTTTGTATATATTCACAAACTGACCCAACATTGTGAGCATAAACTGTTCATTTATGAAGTGAAGGCACACTCAAAATCTGACCCATGCCATTCCTTTAACAATTGAGCAGACACTCTTGTGAAAGAGGGTGCTCGAGGGGGAGATATGGAGATGGCTCACCCCAATGCCCTAACAGCCCTACATATAGCTGCTATGAAAAGAAACCTGAACCTTTTGTGCCACTGGATTTGTCCACAGCACAGAAGTCTGATCCTCAGTTGAGAGACATGTTCATATTCCTTGATAAAGTAATTGCACAAGACTTGTCTACTCACAGCCCATAGAAGAGATATGCAAGCCAACTTCATTTGTCCCAGGACAACAAATTGATATGGTACCTGTCCCATGATGTGACCTATAAGCTGTGGGTAGTCCCTGAATCCTTGAGATCTGAGTTCATTCACCAGATCTATGATACCCAAATGGTGGACACCAGGGTAGAAAACACATTTAAGAGACTCAACTCTGTTGGTGGCCTGGCATCACAAAAGATGTCAAACACTACATAGAAAATTGTTTGATTTGTGCTCAAAACAATCTGGCCCCAACTAAGCTAAATGCCAAACTACTCTCTCAGAGACAATCTGGCCCTTGGCATGTGATCCAAATTGACTTTATAGGTCCATTGACCAATACCAGCAGGAACAACAAGTATGCACTTGTGGTTAATGACTTATTCTCCAAGTGGATTGAGGCTTTCCCTACTCAGAAAAGTACAGCCAAATCTACAGCAAAAATCCTGGTAGAGCAACTGTTCTCCAGGTGGGGCCTACCTCTCAAGGTAAATTCTGACAAAGAAACCAGTTTTACAGGTGACTTGAAGCAAGAAACACTCAAACTTCTTGGAGTACACCAGAAGTTCCTCATACCCTATCACCCTTAATCATCAGGTCAAGTAAAAAGAGCCAACAGGAGGATTAAGGAAATGCTTTCTGAATTTATTGAGGACAATCCCAAGAACTGGATTCCTTTGTCTTTACTCCTTATGGAAATTAGGGTACTTCTTCAGCCACCACCCAGTTGGCACGCTTTGAGGTGATGACTGGTAGAACCATGAGATTACCTGAACACCTGTTGTTTGACCTAAACACACCCACTGTAGACAGAGTGTCTGTAGACAAATACATTGCAAAACTCAAACATGACATTGTTAAGACCTACTTGTATGCTGCACACTGTATGGTAAGGCCCAACAACAGTCCAAGATCCAGTTTGACAAACATGCACAAGAGGTGGACTGGCAAGTCAGAGATCAGGTAATGGTTCTCAGATTTGCTCACCCTACACCTCTTTCTCCAGTAAATGGGAAGGACCCGATCCATTGTAAACAAACTCAGTACCACAGTCTATCAAGTTAAACTCCTTCAGCAAAAGAAACTTACTAAGAAATGGTTGCATGCAAGCCAGTTAAAGCTATATAAAGGAGTATAATTATTTTTCCCAACCCATTAGGATGGAATTCTACTTACTGATCTTTTCTTTTACTTACAGGTATTCTTGCAAGATGGCTATCTTGCATCTGGCCCTCCTGATATTATGAGCATTCCCCATTGTCCATGGCATGGATATGAAAACTATATCCGAAAACAACCAATGTCTAAGGCAACTGCTTCCACTACTTGATCATCCTCAGGAAGATACATGACTCCAGCAGACAAACCCACCACCATCCTTGAAGGAGTTAGCATACATGTTCCCAACAAATTGATTACTGTCCAGGAAGGCAAGGATGCCTACCACCACTTCAGTTGTGTCCCCTGACAAATCTTCCTCCAAATTGAATGGCAGACTAACAACAATGGACAGACTCCTCTGCCCGCCTTGCCAAAGGCACTTTCAAGGTTGGCCCAGTACCAACATTAACCCAAATGGTACTCTGTCCATTTGCCAAGCTAATTACAGACATTCTGGTTTATATAATCTTACTGCTCTAATTGACCCAGCCTGTTATGAGAGGTTCTACAAGACTCCACAAAGACTTTTGTAATCATCATTACAAGGCTACAGCAGCTTGCTTTTGGCCATAGTACCTCCTACTGAAGCTGAATGACTGACTGTCCCCACAGGAACCTGGCCCAGCCAGTGGTCTTACTGCTATCTCCTTCCAGGTACCCTTGTTAACAATGTGCAATACATGCATGTCCCAGTTATTTTTAATCTCACTTATTGAAATATGGCTGAATTTGGTATGTAATTAAGGTACCAGCCCCCCCACTCTGTTGCTTTAAAAGCCTGCAATTATTTCAAATAACACCAATATTTTACTTGTTTTAGATTGTTAGGGGTTCTTAGTCTCATCTTTCAGCTAAATTATGATAAGCCCGACCACTGTGACAAACTGACCTCCTCGTCGGTCAGGAAAAGGTATCACATTTTACCTTGCCATTCTGAGCTGTGGTTCTCCTGCTTTCTCATTGCTTATATCATGTGCCCTGGCCAATCAGAGGTTCACTGGGGAACTCACCAGTTAGGAGAAGGCCACAGTTGTCCTGTTTTGTCACACCAGGTTCACCCTTTGAAATCTTGTAAAATATGTTGTAAATGTGATGAGTTAAGCTTGCCAAACCCTTTTACTGAACTGCAGAGAACTGTGGCCTTCTCCTAACTGGTGAGTTCCCCAGAGAACCTCTAATTGGTCAGGGACATGATATAGGCAATGCAGCCAGAGAGTGGATACTCCATAAGACAACAGAGAAAACAGGAGAACCACATCTCAGAATGGCAAGGTAAAATGTGATGCCTTTTTCCTGACCGACGAGGAAGTCACTTTGTCACAGTGGTCAGGTTTATCATAATTCAGTGGAAAGATGGACCAAGAACCCTCTAACAATCTAAAACAAGTACAAATATTGGTGTTATTTGAAAAATTTGCAGGCTTTTAAAGCAGCAGAGTGGGGAGGGTCCTGATACCTTAATTATATGCTTTTGTTTGGTCACACACCAGGTGCACTTTAAATCTTGTAAAATTATTGTAAATGTGATGGACTGAGCTTGCCAAACCCTTTTTTGAATTTGGTATGTGTCATAATACAAATACCTCTTAGTTTTTCAGTACTATGTTACTAGATAGTCTTGCTGCATACAAAGACGATACACAAGACCCCATGGCTGGTACACACACTATCAAACATCTAGGTTTATTTAGGCCTGGACTAAACCCTGATGATAAGAAGAAGGCCAAATCTTCCTCCTCACACAGGAGGCGTAACACTGCTGATGGCACTGGTGCCACTGGCATAATTTCCGTCTCTTCAGAACCGCATGCTAATATGAAACAGAGCGGATATTGCCTTTATCTCTATCCAAATTGCTAAATTCCAGGATGGCATGAAAATAATATTCTACCGCCCTTATTGCATGGTGTAGATGGTCTTAGTCTGGAAGAGCGTTTTACTGTGTACAACATGCACCATATCACCAAGAGTTTTACAGATACTAAGAAAAGGTTAATGAACTTGTTGCTCAGAATTACAAGGATGCAGACAAGCAATATATTGCCAGGAACTTCTGCTCCACCTATGGCTCTTACGTCATAACCACTGTCAATAATCTCTTCAGTGATCTGGAATCTGAACGTATTCTGATAGTATTCATAACATGACACTTGCCAAATGGTCCTGTCTACATTGTAAGTCAACTACTTGCATCACTATGTGCACTTCTTGGTCACTATCTATCCCCATGTCAACTGCACATAACTTAGATTACGTCACCCATCATCCCAATATGTGACCATGTTATAATGCTAATTGTATCATCAGAGAAACCATGGGCAGGATTCATGAACCATTCAGGAGTTAAGTCCCACTCTGCAACTCCAGTGGTGGACTGAAATCACCCGCAGGAGCGGTGCATGCGATTCACAGCTGCAGCAGTTGTGGAGGGTGTTATGGCTGCTCCCACCAGCCATAGCAGCTCACGTAGCTGCAGCGATCCCCTAGTAACAACACCCACAAGTTGCTGGGTTGTGGAGCTGGACACAATCCGGCTCCACCTTTGTGAATACCTACTGCTGCAGGACCCCTGTGGCTTTTGCAAGTGGCCACCTTTGGTGCAGTTTTGCAGCAGCTGCGGGACGCTCAAGGATCATGAATCCTGCCCTACATTCATAACTTTACTGTATCTTTATCATGTTTTGACCCTACTACAGTTCTTTTTGCTCAGTTTGCTCCATTAACTCCATTGGGCATCTTGACCAGGATATCTATAGGGAATGCATTGACCTTCCACCTCTTCTGGTCTTCCACCTACCCTTGAATCATGGGTGGTGCCTCATACGAACTGTTGTGCTAAGAAGGGATAGCACTACTTGTGTCGCTGTAACATTTTCAACGTCATCAAGCCGGTGTGTGGCTATTCACCAGACAGCATTGATTAGTCCCTTACAATGGATTTGGACAATAATTCAAATGACACTGATAAACCCAGGGCACCATCAACAACATCATCAGTGGCCAACACTGGACGTCTCTACAACAAACATGCCAAAGAGGTTCATCGCCTGACTACAAGATTCATGAATCAATCTTTCACCTGCCCAGTTCAGCTACAGAAATGGAGGGTTCCTACTGTCTAAATGTCTTATAACTCTGATGATTAGTACTGTATTGTGACAAATTATAAAACCTTTTCATATGGTCTCAAGACATGTGATGTGAAATATCCTAATTTTTGCCTTATTCCTCATCAACTACAGTTACTGGTCATACAGTAATTACTCCTGTTCCCATTCCAGTACCAGATGTTATTGACAGTGACCCTGAATATATGCTCTCTCTCTCTCTCAGTTTTACCCATATTTAATGTCCACATAGACCCTTTGACATTAACCCTGAAGTACCTTTAGATAGAAAAGAAACCCATCTCATCTACATCAGCAATAACATCTCCAAAGCTGGTGATGACCTGAATACCCTTATCCAAGATGGTTATTTAAGTGCTGCACTCTCAGTACTTGGTTGGAATTAACCTTATGGGTTTTGTTATTATTCAAGCATTTTTATTTTCTTTTGATACTAACACTTTGCTGTTTAAAGGACACAATCAAACAACATCGTGAGCAGCTCGGCTTCCTTTACAAGTCTCGTGAGTCTAGCCTGTAAATGATGGAGATTGCTCCCACCTCTTTCCCATAATGTTGTTGCTTTTGGTAAGGCAGAAAGGGGAGTGTTATGTGAGGTCCCCACACTCTAATTGATACCCACTGTGCACCTTAGACAATATATGCTATGATATCTAAAGTACTAACAAATAGGACATTGGCACTTACCGTATAAGAATAAGTAGCCAGGATTATAATTGTAATCTGCATGCTGCTTATGCTAACAACATGCCATGCTAATGTGACAGGACACATTGTGTCTTCGCTTATCTTCTAAGATGTTATTGTACAGCCTACACTGCCACTATGTGGATTTATACAATACTGCACTACATTCAGTATCTTGTACCAGTTCTTTGCTTTATATTTCTTATATTTCTAGCTGACTTATGAATATTGTATAACAATAGATAACACTGTGGAGCCACTCTAACATTTGGCCAATAGGCTTATCTTATGTAGCTATCCTTTGGTAACTATGGTAATAATCAGAACTATATAACCTACTGTTCTATGTATTCCCTCAAGACCATCTTCACTCCTAGGGGTACTAGTATTTGGGAAACTTCAGCTCTCAGTGTCTAATGGTAAGACCTGCTTAGAGCAACTGATCATCATTTGTGTAATAAACAAGTTTATTGCTGAATATGCCAATTGTCCATGTCTCTTTTGCTAGTCTATATCTGCCAAGAATCTGACCAGGGCTCAGAGACCCTATTACTGCTAAGAGGAGAAAGATGTGGTTCAAGATATAAGGCTGCACATTGTGCAGATTGGGCCAAATATTGTCCTGCATGTTCATCTTTATTCCTCCTCAATCTAGGCATTAGAAAAATTGCTGACATAAGTGTGAGCATCGCTGGAGTCTTCAAACTCTGTATGTGCCATGCCTTTCATAGTCTTGCTGACAGCGCATGCAAAAGGATGGGTCCTCAGTTGTTGTCATCATGCTAGCACATTGGGTGGATGCCCAGCATGAAATGGTAGGTCAGATGCATGATCGTGTTTATATTTCTCAAATGAAATAACTTGGGCATAACATTTTTTTAATAGCAATAATGTGATTCAACTAATTAAACCTCAGGCTACAAAGTAAAGACACAACATACCAACATATATAAGAATGTACAAAATTGGGCCAGCCCGTAGCACTGATGGTTGAGGTGCTGGATGCCACACCTTGCACCACACTGGCGACCTGGGTTCAGAAACAGATCTTGGCCATCGGGGTCGGCAGGGAGGGAGAGGATTGAGCATCTGGAGGGCTGCTCTCCTCTCTCTCTCCTGGAGTGGGTTGAGGGCTGTTTCTGGCACTGTAGCAGCCTCTGGTGGAAACTGGAGGAGCACAAGAGCACGGGACATTGTAGGGGTGGGACAATGGCAGACTCCAGCAGCAAGAGGCATGATGGAAAGCCATGCAGGAGTCATTGCATGTCACATCCTGAGAGGAAACATAATTTGTTCCGTTTAACCAGGAAGGTGGACTGGATCAAAAAATATCTGTTTTCAGCCACACCTAGATAGGTACAACGTGGGAATTGTAAACATTACAAACATTACATGAAACACAATAAGAAAATTAAAAAACAAAAACAAATTTTAACTTTCCTACCACCAATTTGCAACTGTGCTCCTCATGTTCTTGTTTCCACTGACCCTAAAAAGATCACCAGGCTTGACCTTGTTAGTACCTTTAAGATACTATGAAGGTCTGTATCATGTCCCATTGCTCCCATCTTTCCTCAAGTGAGTACATGTTTAGATTTGCCCACCTTTGCCCATTCAAGAGTCCCTGTTGGCTTTGAATCATTTTTTTTCTTCTCTGTATCATCTCTAGCTGGTTGATGTCCTTCTTATGGTAGGGGCTCCAGTACTGCACAAAATACTCTAGGTGCAGTTGTACCATAGAGCTGTATGACAGCAATATGACCTATTTCCATTTGCTGGTGAACCCCTTGTTATGCAACCCAGCATCCTAGTTGCCCTTGCTGGTGCCTTTCTGCATTGCATAGAGGGTTTTAGATTGCTTGTGATAGAAATCTCCAGGTCTTTTCTCTTCCTCCATGTCCACCTTCCCACAGAGCTTGGTGTCATCCACAAAGAGGCAGATTTTGCTCTTTACACTGTCCTCAGTGTCATTAATGAACACATTGAACAGCACCAGACTGAGCACTGACCCTTGTGGAACCCCACTAGTGACCTTGACCTCCTCATCCCTGAGTGTTCCACTTTACCACCACCCCTTGGGTCCCCCACAGTCAGTTTGCCACCCACCTGGTCAACATTTCACTTGCCCCATGTCTTTCAGCTTCTTGATTAGTCTCTTGTGTGGGACAGAGTCAAAGGCCTTGCTGAAGACCAGGTATGGTACGTCTACTACACGGACCCTGAGCACCACCTTTGTAACCCATTCAAAGAAATGATTTGTTTAGTTTGACATCCCTGACATAAATCTGTATTGCCTGTCATCCTGGAGCCCATTCGTCTTAAGGAACTCAAGCACCCATTCTTTGAGAATGGTTTCTATCAGCTTGCCAACTATTAATGCTAGTCTGACTGATATGTAGTTCCCTGGTTCATCCCTTGCTGCGCTTTTGTACAGTGGTACTGCATCATTGGTCCTCCCTCTCCTGGCACCACACCTGTATGCAGGGAGCAGTTGAACAGGTCAGGCAGGGGCTGCAAGAACTGCCACCAGCTCTCTCTGCACCATACCTCCCAACTATCCCAGACTACGAGAGATGTTCCACTTTTTACCCCTCATCTGTCCCTCATGGAAAAGGTACTACCCAGAAAGAGAAAGTGCTGTAAGTTCTACCTTTAAAGCAAAAATTCATTATATTCTAAGATGCGTAATACAAAATAAACTTTGTGTAAGTAAACACAGTGATGTCCATGGTATCACCATGTTTGAGGATATGTACCTGATCATGAGGGTCAGTGTCCCCTGGCATCCCTCATTTTGAGTGTCAGTGTCCCTTATTTCAGTAACAAAGGACTGCTCAGTACACTGGTGTGAATGTCATCTGATCTCTGGGATTTATTCACTTTGAGGGCTGTAAGCCCTTGAGGACTCTATCCTCCGTAATCAGCTCCTTTGTCATCTTCCTTCCCCACTCTTTCCCTGTGGAACTGGTCCACCTTTCCCTTCTGTGACTACTGATCAGAAGTATTCACAGCCTTACAGGTGCATGACAGATGCTCTTTAAGAGGTCAATTACTAATATAAAAAACTCTTACATATATATGATTTGTGATTACAGCTTATTTCATTTAAAATAATGTATTCATTGTACCTACCTAATTCCCTTTTGTACTGTGAACTTTATAACGTGTATTTGCAGACATGTTGAATCTCCTTTGTATTGCTTTCTCTGACTTTATGACCATAGACCCTCTGAAAATAGGCTCAGCCTAAAGGGTCTTTGTGTAACAAATAAATAAATAAAATATATGAACTGCTAAACATAGTGCTGCACACAGATGAACTATCCAGTACATATTGTCTTTACGTGACTGCTGCATGTTAAATCAGCATAAGGGAATATTACTGAATTAAAGACTCTTTTTCCTGTGTCTGTTCATTGAAGCAGAGGGTTTATTTACCGAAACTGCAGTGAGCAAATTAATTACATAACTTAAGTTGAAGATAGGATTGTACCTTGTTAGCCCACACAAAACCAGGAAACAAAAAGAGTTTTTGCTAGGCAAAGAGTATACTTTTATTAGGCTAATGAGAAGTTAAAGAGACAGTTTTCAAGGCCTTTAGTGCTGGCTCTTCTTAATGTATATAACACAGTATGGGCTGAGTCACCTTTGTAGGAGTCTGATAAATAAATCAGCAGAGATATGAGTAAACTTGGAAGTGTTAATATCAAAGCAGCAGGAAAAAGTCACATTTACATTCTAGCTGTTGTCACAGTAAAACAGGAGTGTTTTTAGAAATGCAGGCAAGAGGCTACAGAGTTTAAAATACTTCAGGATAAAACACATTTTAATGCTGATTTACAGAACACAAGAGCTGAACAGACAGTGTTAAAAACTACTTATATATAGCCTTTGTTATGTACTGTCCTATGCTGCTGTAATCACTGTAACTGAAAGAAAATGTTGTAGGTGCCGTATTGGTCCTTTTAAAAACAGAGCCAGAAACAAATGATTTGATACCTTTATTGGACCAACATGGATGTTACAGAAAGAACAAAGTGCTTTAGCTTTCGAACCAACCAGGTCCTTCTTCAGAAGCTTTGTGGCAGTTTTTTCAAATATCCCATACTATTAACACCAGGTTATATAGAAAAAGCAGAAATAATTCTCATTGGTTTAACATATACATTTAAAACATAATAGAAGATTACGTCAGAAGCTAATTAACACCAGTATGCCTTTATCCGAGGAGCCCAGAAGGGCAAAGGTTATCAAGAATTTCTACAGCCAAAGAGTTCTTGTCACATAAATTTTAAAATGTCTCCGTATGCCAAGAAAGCATTCTAGTGATAAAAAAACCTTGGAGTGGCATTCTCTCTAATACATGTAAGATGAGCTTACAACTTACATTCCAATTGTCCTGGTATATTAAAGGACAGATAATGAGAGGCAAAATCCTGAAATTAGGTATAACTGCAAGTTGAAATCAAGCCTCAAATTAACCTACACATATAAACATGATGCATGAAAGTATCACTTGTAAGTGTAAGTGCAAAAAAAACAAAAAAAAACTTGTCAATGACCCCCAAGAAAACGAGACCATAAGCCTGATAAATGCAGATTTCAACACAGAGTCTATGTATAACAAAAATGCACATAATCAGTCTAAGCAATCTAAATGAAAACCAAAGGAATTACACCTTTAATGAACCCCCAAGTAAATGAGATATGCATCTTAATATGAGCAGTTAAAAGATGTGACAGTGTGAAATCCACCCACTGACAACTAATGAAGAAATAAATGCACACTATATGTGAAAATTAAGTGCTCTAGCCACATAACTGCCCCATGCCACGCCTCCACCCACTCATATGTGTGTACATACACCACACCACACCCCCCCACACACACACACACCTGCACACCCCACACAACAAATATAGCAAACACATTCCACACACACCACACCACCACCAGCACAACAAACAAAACACATACACACCATACCCACAACACACAAAACACACACCAAACACACACAAAACACACATACATACATACATACATAATCGTACACACACACACTCAAACACACTCACCACAGTGTTAAGGTGAAAAGTCAACAATGTAGATAACCATAAACTTACAAAATCAAAGGCCCGTTGAAGAACTAAACTGTTCATGTCCATCTTTTAAAGTAAAGGTCTGTGTAAGTTTAAGTGGAATAATGTGTCATGTACCCAACATCAATGTTCAATCCATCTGCCACCATATTGAGAAGTAAAATAAGTCTAATTTCAGAAGCCCGTCTCTGTTGTGTACTGTTGAAATGTCCTTTTAAGACCATCACAGACATATCTGAGATTGAGTGGTCATCCTGGGAGAAGTGCTGGCTACTGGTTTCTCAATCATCTTGTGATTAATAGAATGTCTGAGTGAATTCATTCTAGTGCGGAGTTGTTGGCTTGTCTCCCCACATAACCTGTGCGAGGACATTTCTTTCATTGGATAAAGTAGACCACATTACTTGATGTACATGTATAATTCCCTGTATCCTGAATAGTCTGTTTTGTGATGTAACCACATAGTCTGAAGTGGAAATGAGGTTACATGTCTTACATGTGCGTTGATGACAGGGTCGTGTACCATATGATGTCATGGTATTCTGTTCGGTTCAAGTTGACTCCTAATAATCAGGTTGGCTAAATTAGGTGGTTGTTTAAAAGATAGTAGTGGTAGTTCTTGAAAATACAGTTAAGGGTTTCATCCTCACTAATTATTGGATGGAGATCCTTAGTAATCTTACGTAGGAGTTCAAGGTCAGGATGGTATGTGACTACTAAGGGTATTCTGCTGGTAGTCATCCGTTCTTTATATTGCAGTAGCTGTTCTCTTGGGACCTGTGTTGCATGTTCCACTGCTCTGTCAATTTCCCTGATGAGTGTCCCTGCTCAATAAAGGTGTTTTCAACATCGCCAGATGTGTGTCTCTGTCTTCCTCATTTGAGCAGAGGCGGTGATACCAAGTGCTTGACTATATATAACAGATTTCTTGTGTGGCTCGGTGATTACTTTTCTTGTGTAAGTATCTCTGTCTGTCTGTTGGTTTCCTGTAAAGACAGGTATGTAGGGTACCATCCTTAATAGTGACAGTGGTATCCAGAAAATGTACACTTGTGGCAGAATATTCCAGTGGAACGTGCAACACAGGTCCCAAGAGAACAGCTACTGCAATATAAGGAACGGATGACTACCAGCAGAATACCCTTAGTAGTCACATACCATCCTGACCTTGAACTCCTAATTAAGATTACTAAGGATCTCCATCCAATAATTAGTGAGGATGAAACCCTTAACTGTATTTTCAAGAACTACCACTACTATCTTTTAAACAACCACCTAATTTAGCCAACCTGATTATTAGGAGTCAACTTGAACCGAACAGAATACCATGACATCATATGGTACACGACCCTGTCATCAACGCACATGTAAGACATGTAACCTCATTTCCACTTCAGACTGTGTGGTTACATCACAAAACAGACTATTCAGGATACAGGGAATTATACATGTGCATCAAGTAATGTGGTCTACTGTATCCAATGCAAGAAATGTCCTCACACAGGTTATGTGGGAGACAAGCCAACAACTCCGCACTAGAATGAATTCACACAGACATTCTATTAATCACAAGATGATTGAGAAACCAGTAGCCCAGCACTTCTCCCAGGATGACCACTCAATCTCAGATATGTCTGTGATGGTCTTAAAGGACATTTCAACAGTACACAACAGAGGCAGGCTTCTGAAATTAGACTTATTTTACTTCTCAATATGGTGGCAGATGGATTGAACATTGATGTTGGGTACATGAACATTATTCCCTTAAACTTACACAGACCTTTACTTTAAAAGATGGACATGAACAGTTTAGTTCTTCAACGGGCCTTTGATTTTGTAAGTTTATGGTTATCTACATTGTTGACTTTCACCTTAACACTGTGGTGAGTGTGTTTGAGTGTGTGTGTGTCTACTGATGTATGTATGTATGTATGTATGTGTGTGTTTTGTGTGTGTTTGGTGTGTGTTTTTGTGTGTTGTGGGTATGGTGTATGTGTGTTGTTTGTTGTGCGTGGTGTGGTGTGGTGTGTGTGGAATGTGTTTGCTATATTTGTTGTGTGGGGTGTGCAGGGTGTGTGTGGGGGGTGTGGTGTGGTGTATGTACACACATATGTGTGGGTCGAGCATGGCATGGGGCAGTTATGTGCTAGAACACTTAATTTTCACATATAGTGTGCATTTATTTCCTTCTATTAGTTGTCAGTGGGTGGATTTCACACTGTCACATCTTTAACTGCTCATATTAAGATGCATATCTCATTTACTTGGGGGTTCATTAAAGGTGTAATTCTTTGGGTTTTCATTTAGATTGCTTAGACTGATTATGTGCATTTTTGTTATACACAGACTCTGTGTTGAAATCTGCATTTATCAGGCTTATGGTCTCGTTTTCTTGGGGTCATTGACAAGTTTTTTTTTGTTTTTTTTTGCACTTACACTTACAAGTGATACTTTCATGCATCATGTTTATATGTGTAGGTTAATTTGAGGCTTGATTTCAACTTGCAGTTATACCTAATTTCAGGATTTTGTCTCTCATTATCTGTCCTTTAATATACCAGGACAATTGGAATGTAAGTTGTAAGCTCATCTTACATGTATTAGAGAGAATGCCACTCCAAGGTTTTTATCACTAGAATGCTTTTGGCATACTGAGACATTTTAAATTTATGTGACAAGAACTCTTTGGCTGTAGAGAATTCTTGATAACCTTTGCCCTTCTGAGGCTCCTCGGATAAACGACATACTGGTGTTAATTAGCTTCTCTGACGTAATCTTCTATTATGTTTTAAATGTATATGTTAAACCAATGAGAATTATTTCTGCTTTTCTATATAACCTGGTGTTAATAGTATGATATTTGAAAAACTGCCACAAAGCTTCTGAAGAAGGACCTGGTTGGTTCGGAAGCTAAAGCACTTTGTTCTTTTCTGTAACATCCATGTTGGTCCAATAAAAGGTATCAAATCATTTGTTTCTGGCTCTGTTTTTAAAAGGACCAATACGGCACCTACAACATTTTTTGCATCATGGAAGATATCAAATTCGCTGCAGGACATGGCAGTTGCATAACATCAAGAAGAAACTAGCACAGCTAGACAGTGACATCTACTTTTTATCCCAGTACAAAGGAATAACATTATCCCTAAAGGTCTAACTATTTGAATCCACTGAGAAACACAGATAATTCTACATATGCTGAACAACTTTGTCGAGGGACCTCTGAGAAATTGAGAAATCACAGAATCCACAGCTCATATGCCAAAAAGCATTTTTGAAGAAACAGTTTAATGAAATAGCTACCACACTGGAGAGGATGTCTGGTGAGCCTATTCGGACATCTTGCATGAGATAGACATGAACTACCAAAGAACCTTAAGAAAAGCCATGCTCATTAAAACAGGAAGTTAGATGCCCTTCAACTTACCATACTTCCTAACAACCATGAAGAACAGAACAGAGTGACTGAACAACTAAGCCACACAGATGGGCACCTTTCAGTTGTTAATTTGTCCACCCACACACTGACTAATGGGAATTAAATGTACTTTCTAAGGCCTCAATTTCTGCCAACTAAACCACTGGACAGAATACAGTTTTGTGGTGAAATGGAGGAATACTTCCACAGATTGAGACTCAGGGAATTTTTCATGGCAGAGAAGACGCACAGACAGGGAAGAAATCACAAACAGTAAAACTACTATGGATAAGAAAAAGAAACCATATGAGTTTACCCCATCAAGTGGCCGTAACAAGAAACTGGACAAATACATTAATTGCTTTCGCCAGAGAGTTACTGGTGAGATTCTTAATAGGCAGAAACAGGCCTGCTACAACCTCTCTCCATCGGAACGGAGGGCTATACAAACACTAAAATCAAACCATAACATTGTCATAAAAAGCTGATAAAGACTCGGCAGTGGTGATATTGAATCGGAAGATTACATTACGGAAGCCAACCAGCAGCTAAGTGACCTTACTTACTACAAAGTACTGGGAAGTGACCCAACTACAGAATATAAAAGAGAACTACAGAAGTTAAATTAAACATTTCCAGAGCATGTCCAAGACAAACTAAAGGACCTCCGTCCCAGTGAGCCTAAGCCAGGGACATTCTACATGCTTCCTAAAATACATAAGCCTGGTAATCCTGGTAGACCCATAGTCTCTGGTAATGGCACCCTGACAGAGGGATATCAGGGTTTGTAGATTTATTTTCAAACCACTGGTTATACAAAGGGATAGTTACATCAAGGACACTACTCACTTCCTACATAAACTTTCTGGTTTTAAGGACTTACCACCTGATACCCTTTTAGCCACGATGGATGTAACCTCCTCTACACTAATATTCCACACACAGATGGCATTTCAGCCTGCCTCAAATATCTGCATGACAAAGAATTGGACCCCAACATTGACCCTGGAGTTGTGGGTAAACTCACTGAATTCATTCTGACACATAACAACTTCAGCTTTAATGGTAAACATTATGTTCAAACTATGGAACTGCAGTGGGAACCAGGATGGCTCCACAGTATGCTAATCTTTTATGGCGAATTTGGAGGAGTATTTTCTAAGGCACTGTACACATAAACCACTCGCTTATTTCCATTACATTGATGATTTGTTTATAATTTGGACAGAGGCACTGACACACTTAAAGATTTTCACCAAGAACTTAATAACCTCCACCCAACTATAAAGCTTTCCTAGAATATTCTGCCACAAGTGTACATTTTCTGGATACCACTGTCACTATTAAGGATGGTACCTACATACCTGTCTTTACAGAAACCAACAGACAGACAGAGATACTTACACAAGAAAAGTAATCACCCGAGCACACACAAAGAAATCTGCTATATATAGTCAGCACTCGTATCACCGCCTCTGCTCAAATGAGGAAGACAGAGACACACATCTGGTATGTTGAAAACACCTTTATTGAGCAGGACACTCATCCAGGGAAATTCACAGAGCAGTGGAACGTGCAACACAGGTCCCAAGAGAACAGCTACTGCAATATAAGGAACGGATGACTACCAGCAGAATACCCTTAGTAGTCACATACCATCCTGACCTTGAACTCCTACGTAAGATTACTAAGGATCTCCATCCAATAATTAGTGAGGATGAAACCCTTAACTGTATTTTTCAAGAACTACCACTACTATCTTTAAACAACCACCTAATTTAGCCAATCTGATTATTAGGAGTCAACTTGAACCGAACAGAATACCATGACATCATATGGTACACGACCCTGTCATCAACGACATGTAAGACATGTAACCTCATTTCCACTTCAGACTGTGTGGTTACATCACAAAACAGACTATTCAGGATACAGGGAATTATACATGTACATCAAGTAATGTGGTCTACTTTATCCAATGCAAGAAATGTCCTCGCACAGGTTATGTGGAGACAAGCCAACACTCAACTAGAATGAATTCACACAGACATTCTATTAATCACAAGATGATTGAGAAACCAGTAGCCCAGCACTTCTCCCAGGATGACCACTCAATCTCAGATATGTCTGTGATGGTCTTAAAAGGACATTTCAACAATACACAACAGAGATGGGCTTCTGAAATTAGACTTATTTTACTTCTCAATATGGTGGCAGATGGATTGAACATTGATGTTGGGTACATGACACATTATTCCACTTAAACTTACACAGACCTTTACTTTAAAAGATGGACATGAACAGTTTAGTTCTTCAACGGGCCTTTGATTTTGTAAGTTTATGGTTATCTACATTGTTGACTTTTCACCTAACACTGTGGTGAGTGTGTTAGAGTGTGTGTGTCTACTGATGTATGTATGTATGTATGTATGTATGTGTGTGTTTTTGTGTGTTTGGTGTGTGTTTTGTGTGTTGTGGGTATGGTGTGTATGTGTGTTGTTTGTTGTGCGTGGTGTGGTGGTGTGTGTGGAATGTGTTTGCTATATTTGTTGTGTGGGTGGTGTGTGTGTGGGGGGTGTGGTGTGGTGTATGTACACACATATGTGTGGGTGGAGCGTGGCATGGGGCAGTTATGTGGCTAGAACACTTAATTTTCACATATAGTGTGCATTTATTTTTCTATTAGTTGTCAGTGGGTGGATTTCACACTGTCACATCTTTAACTGCTCATATTAAGATGCATATCTCATTTACTTGGGGTTCATTAAAGGTGTAATTCCTTTGGGTTTTCATTTAGATTGCTTAGACTGATTCTGTGCATTTTGTTATACACAGACTCTGTGTTGAAATCTGCATTTATCAGGCTTATGGTCTCGTTTCTTGGGGGTCATTGACAAGTTTTTTTTTTGTTTTTTTTTGCACTTACACTTACAAGTGATACTCATGCATCATGTTTATATGTGTAGGTTAATTTGAGGCTTGATTTCAACTTGCAGTTATACCTAATTTCAGGATTTTGCTCTCTCATTATCTGTCCTTTAATATACCAGGACAATTGGAATGTAAGTTGTAAGCTCATCTTACATGTATTAGAGAGAATGCCACTCCAAGGCTTTTTTATCACTAGAATGCTTTCTTGGCATACTGAGACATTTAAAATTTATGTGACAAGAACTCTTTGGCTGTAGAGAATTCTTGATAACCTTTGCCCTTCTGAGGCTCCTCGGATAAAGGCATACTGGTGTTAATTAGCTTCTCTGACGTAATCTTCTATTATGTTTAAATGTATATGTTAAACCAATGAGAATTATTTCTGCTTTTTCTATATAACCTGGTGTTAATAGTATGGGATATTTGAAAAAACTGCCACAAAGCTTCTGAAGAAGGACCTGGTTGGTTCGAAAGCTAAAGCATTTTGTTCTTTTCTGTAACATCCATGTTGGTCCAATAAAAGGTATCAAATCATTTGTTTCTGGCTCTGTAACTGAAAGAGACACTCTGTTTTTGGGCTATTTTTGGGCCTCTGCATCCTGGTGGGTTTTGCTCCCTGCATTCTCACTGAAACTGCATCTGGTCATGCCACTGCCAAAAATATCAGATAACCTATTTTAATACAATGCTGCATTTTAGTCACCCCAACTGATCCTCCACCTGCTATTCTAGTGCATCATTTGATATTGTATGGCAATGGGGTGACTAGATGTGATTTCGTGGGAATACAGGAGCAAATGGCACCAGGATGTAGAGGTATAAAATAGCCCAAAAAGCTGACAGTGTACCTTTAAGCTGTTACTGCTGAAGAGTTGCATGAACAATGAAAGTCAAAAGAGTGGTACAGAACAGAGCATTGTTTCCTTTGAATGTATAATGAAAGCTTAATAGTCAAACCCAACTGGGTGGCAGCAGAAGATGGGACTGACCTGAGAAGCTATAAAGCCAATGAGTCAAACTGCAAAACCTCCCTAGTAACTGAAAGACTCTTTTCTGGTATATTTTCAATTTCCTGTCTACAATAGTTTTACAGACTACCTCTTCTCACCCACAATAAAACTGAATAAATGGATAACTTGACTTTCTCTCCAGATTGAGTCTACACTGAAGTATGAGTTCCAGTGCCATTGGCAGTCCCAGTGGACCATGTGACTATAGCCAGCCATTAGGATGGCTGCAGTTCACTTAAGGGCTGAGCTTGTAGTCCTCCCTCAGTCTTAAAGATGTCATCTGGCATAATAGAGTGAGCAGAGAGGCCATCAGCAGCTAAGTGAAGTTGCTTGTTTGCACTGTAGTTAAGTTCTGTATTGTTAGTGAATTTCTTGTTTTACTGAATTATGTTAGTAGTAGTAAAATCTTTTTTTATATAGAGTTAGGTCTTACAAACATCATTAGGTCCCAAAGGATCTATTTACAAGATGGTCCTGTTTTAAAGTTTAATACAAGTGTTAAAGTTAACAAGAATACACACATCTAATCTTACATATACAAAGACCAACAAACAGGTATACAATATGAAACTTAGTACTAAAAATAGCTAACAAGTGACTAATTTTCTACTAATACAAACAATATATTGTATTATGTGTTTTACGTGTTGCCCATATGCACTCATTTCAAACCATTGCACATGAAATGTGTTTTCAGTTCATATTTTAATGATGTCATGAAATGTTTTGGGTTTTCTTTCAGTCCCTTAATTGAATTATCTAATGAATTCCAAATTAATATAGAAATTACTGTAAACATCATATCTTCATATTTATTTTTAAACTTTGGTACTTTGTAACTTTCTGTTTGTGTATTATACTTATTTTGGTATTCTGTCTTTATCATCTTGTCTGCCAGATATATTGGCTGTTCAAAATATATGGCCTTATATGTTTTATTTGCCATTTCATTTTATTTTTATTTTCAAGGTCATCCATCCCAATGTATTATACATGTCACAATAGTGAGTGCATATGTCACACCTCAATATACTGTAAATCTTGCAAATTATTAAATGCCACATTTACCTTTTAATGTTGTTTTGTTTGCTAAACCATAAATGTGGCTTCCTTAATCGATTACAGGTACCAATAATTGATCAACAATAGTAGATCTCATTTCATTGTCTACACAAAAGCCTAAACATTGGAATGACCCCAGTTTTTATTTATCCTACCCAACATGTCATCTATATTGTAGTCAAACCTCAAGCCCTTGTCTATCCAGACCCTAAATATTTGTAATGATGCTCCTGTCCCAATACCTCATTTTGTTAGTTTTATTTTGATTTCCTGCTTCTTGTTTATATTTTCTTCGGTGCTGGGTTAAAAACCATGTTTTTTGTTTTACTATTCAGAACTAATCTTGATTTAGTTAACCACTTTTATAGATTAGTAAACTCCATCTGCAAATTTTGTTCCATTTCTTCTATGGTATTTCCACTAGTTAAGATGACAGTGCCATCTGCTTACAATCTAACTTTAGTCTGTGTTGCCTTTTAACCAGATTGTTTATGTAAATTAAGAATAATGTAGGGCCCAACATGGAGCCCTGGGACACTCCTGTTTGTATCCTTTGTTTAATAATTCCATTCCTACTTGAATCTTCTGGGCTCTGTGCATTAAGAAAGATTTAAACCAGATTACTGTATCTTCAGCTAGCCCAGTCTCAAGCATCTGTTGCAACAATAACTCATGATCCACTGTGAGAAAGGCTTTGGACAAGTCCATGAACACTGCACTCACTGCTCTACCCTTTTCTAACTCAGAGGCAATGATATCTACTGGGTTGGTGAGTGCTGTGTCCGTGGAGTGCCCTTTTCGAAAACCAGACTGTCACCTGGACAAAAGTGAATACTCTTTATCCAGATACTCACTCAGCTGTCTTTGAACCAATCTCACCATTACCTTTGACAGGGTGGACAAGAGGACTATTCACCTATAATTTGTAGGTTCTGTGGTCTTTCCACCTTTATAATAATAGAATACTACTTTTAGTGGTTTTCCACAAGTCTGGGAACTTTCCTTCCATCAGGCTCCAGTTAAAATCGTTACTAATATTGGGGCAATAATGTCAATTGAGTCTCTCAGAAACACATTTTCAATTCCATCCAGTCCAAATGTTTTTATAATTTCCAGTTTCCTTATTTCTGCTTTAACATCTTTACATATTATAATTTTAAATCTAAACTTTGGAATCCCTTGTGCCTCTACCTGGTTATCTTCCCAATTTATACTTTGATCCTCTGGGAATTTCAATATCTGGTAAATTCACAAAATAATTATTTAGTATATTTGCTGAGGATTTGGGGTTGCAATGCCCTATTAGATTGCATCTGAATTGGTATCTTATTTTCTACTAGTCTCTCCAAAGATTTAATGAGGGTTCAGTATTGTCTATGTCCTGTTGTTTCTGAGATTTTAGTTGTAGAACATTTCTTTTTTAATTTTGAATTTTAGCTTTTAAAGCATTTTGTGGTTTTTATACATTTTGCAGTCCTCAATTTTTAACTCTCTTATTTTATCCACCTTCCTACCTCAGTGTCCACTCCTTCAGACTGCCCATACCTCTGTGCCACTGCTCCAGGATCTGCCCCTAGAGTGCTTCTCTCCTCCCTCCTTATCTGCACAGCAGGGTCTGTCCCTGAATTGGTGGTCTTGGGTGAGTCATCATCATCTAGGACCACCGAGGGGCTTATCTGTTTTCTGTGCTCCCCTCAGCCCGCCCTGGGATGCCAGTGCAGGATGTCGTCCAGAGAGGCAATGTGCTGGCGCGTCTCTCTCAAGTGCCCGACAGCATCCCCCTCCTGATGACTCCATGAAAGGAGCTGCCAGTCCCTCGAAGCCATGTTCTCACCAGCTCTTAGGGTGTCAGGTGCATATTGCATCCCTGGTATCCAACCCTGAGGGAGAGAGCATCCATTGGGATGCTCAATCCTCCTTCTCCTGGCTGACCCCCATCAACCCAAGTCCATTCCCAAGCCCGGGTCACGGCATGGCGCGGAGTGGAGTCCAGCACCACCGGCCTGTCAGTCCTCAGTTTTAATGATCTGTTAGCCATTTTCCACAATCTCTTCTTGACTCTTGTGTCTTTCTTAATTTTATCTTTGAGCCATTGGATGTGTTCTTTTCTTAACTTTGTATTTATATAAGGTGCTATTTTATCACAGACAGTGGTAAATAATTTTGTAAATTCACTTGCAACCATATTAAGTTCTGGTGTGAGAAAAATCTTTCCATTTTCAAGAGTGCCAGAAGATGGTAAAATCTGAGGGGTTGAGAATCAAAGAGGCACTTATGAGGGTACAAAGGGCACTTTTTCTATACTAGTTTTGCCATACAGAAGGCTACCGCCCCTTTCACCCCGGTTCTGGCACCTATGCCCATTTTATTTCTGCAAGTTTATGAGCAAACAGCAGCCTGTTATAATTTTTGTATGTCCTACATTTTATTTTCGTTCTTCCAGTTTTAGTCTATTCCATTTTTATTTATAATCTCACAGGTACAATTTATGGAGCAATGATCTTCTGGAATAGGCTGATTTATCTGAACAGTTAATGTTTTGATATTTGCAGTAGTAACAATCAAATCCAAAATATTTCCTTACAAGTTGATTTGTTTCTTGTGGGTGTTGATATTACTTGTTTTATCTCCAAGTTTCGAAGCTTTTGTTGCAGAGCTCTTCCTCTTGGTTTACCCAAGCTGCATTAAAATCACAGTCAAAATGTATTCTGTTCCCATAGTAAAGTTCTGTATTACTCATGAGAGTTTATCAAAATCACTTGCCTTAGCTCTAGGTGGTGAGTAAACAACCTCAACTGTCAGATTTAGTGTTTGCAGATTAACCAGGACACACTCTATTAACTCTATATCACCAAAGAAAGCGATCTTGGATTGGCCCAAATCCAGTGTGTGAACAATAGAATCTCACTGCCTCATTTTTCCTCCATATACAATCTACAGCAGTTAAAGCCTTCAATATCAATTTCAGTTGAATTTATTTTCTGGGTTAACCATGTTTCAGTTAGTGCCACTACATCTGATGTCTCAGTTGCTATCCATGATCTTAATAAATCAGTTTTATTTTTCAGACTTCTAGCATTATCATATATAATCTTAACTTTATCTTGTTCATTTGGGCTATGTTTCAATTCAATGCCCCCCATAAAAGAGTTACCAGCATATAGTGTTCTTTGTCCTGTAAATTCAGATTTATCCTGGAGCTTTTCTTATAAGTCACAAAGACATGCTTTTTAACTATTGCAAAGGGTTCCTTCTTTTCCATCGGTTACAAGCTGTTTTATTTTGCTCAATATGCCCCAATTTAAAAATTGACCTAAATTCTATGGATGCTGCATTTCTGTTCTCAAATAGTTTTTGTGGATGATGTTATAGAGCAATAAACTACTATCGAGAACACAAAAAGCAACAAACCATTAGATGCCTTCATTTTAATCTTATGAACCTCTACAAGTTAATTAGAATATCAACTCTGTTCAAGTTACAAAAATTCCAAAATGTAACACAATTATAATTTAGTTATGTTTTTATAAAATCAACTCCTGGCAATGATACAATTTTGCTAATTCAGTTTCAGTTTCACGATTCCTACCCATGTCATGTTACAAACTAACCCATTCCCCAAAGATTCACCTCAGATCTACACACAATCAATGCATCACTGCTCTTACTAAAAACTATAGTAAATTGTGGTGTGTCTCAAGGCTGAGATAGCAATATTTCTAAATGTTTTAAGTTATATCACAGTTTAGTTTTAAACAACTCCTACTAGAGTCACAATAAATTATGATGTGTCTCAAGGCTGAAATAACAATATTTCTAAACATTAGAGTTTAGTTTTTAAAACAGGATCATCAATTTACTAATCAGTGTTCCTACATTAAAATTACAAATACTTTGTTTTTTATGTTGTGATTTACTGTGGTGGCTATTTGTGGGAGTGGTGCACAAGAAGGTGGGTTGAGGGAGGAGTTCGACAGCCAAATTCCAGCACCATTGGCAGTCCCACCTGACCATGTGACTATAGCCAGCCATTAGAGTGGCTGTGGTTCCTATATATACCCAGGGGACCAAGTGTCCCCTAATGTTAGTTACCCCAAAGTGTAAGTACCACAAAGGCCAACTCGTGGAGATGGGGGAACAGCTCAAAATTGCCTGACAGCAGAAGGCAATGGGGAGGGGTTGAAGAACAGTGAGTTAGACTCAAGAGATCCATAGCAGGCATGACAAGTCAATGTGTCAGACTGCTTAGCAAAAGCAAGAGAAAGAAGTGTCCACTCTGGTTCTCTAAGTCAGTAGCTGAGATAGTGTGAGAAAAAGTAAGGCATTCAGGAAATACAAAGAGACACAGAAATAAGAAGACAGAGTGAAATATCTGGAGAAGCAGAAAGAAGCTGGGAAAGCCATCAGAGGATAAGGCAAGAATGGAGGAAGAAATAGTACAGGTTATTAAAAGGGAGACAAGACCTTCTTCCATTATATTAGTGAGAGGAAGAAGAACAGAACTGGCATTGTTAGGCTAAATAAGGAGAGAGTGGGTGGGTGGAGGATGACCTTGAAAAGCTGAGATACTAACATACTAAAATGCCAGCAGAATAGGCCTAACGGCTCTTCATGTTCATAGTTTGGTCAGCCCCCACCCTGGGAGCTGACCTTATGCCCCCTCTCCTTTCTTGCTTCTCCCTTCCCAGTCCTGGATATTCTCGCTGCACTGGTTTTGCTTCCAGAACCCTTCCCTGTACCTGTCCCACCCCTCTTGAACCCCTCCGCATTTCTGCCTCCACCAGCCCTCTGGCAGCGTATTCCATGGCTCCACCACCCTCACAGTGAGTAGCACCTCCTCCTTTCTCTCCTGAATCTCCCCCTCCAGCTTCCACCCATGACCTCTAGTTGCCCCCTCCTTCCTTGGAGCACCCTGAATGCTCCTCCCTATTTATCTCCTTCATGTACCTGAAGACCTCTATCATGTCCCCTGGTCCTTTCTCTCTTCAATGTGTTACATATTTAGCTCTTTGAGCCTCTTCTCATAGGTCCTATCCCCAAGCCCCAAATCCATTTGGTTGCCCTCCTCTGGACCCTCTCCAGGAGTTCAACATCCTCTATAAATCGCGCTCCAAACTGCATGCAGTACTTGAGGTGTGCCTCACCAAGCAGTTATACAGTTGAGTATCACTTCCTCCTTCTGGAGGTAAACCACCTAGCTATGCATCCAAGCATCCTGTTGGCCTTTGCTGCTGCCTCCTAACTAAACAAGTATTTTTGCTCAGTATTTACCAAGGAAGAGGCAGGGAGGGGCCAAGACTCATGAGGAAAGGTTTACAGGGGAAGAGGCGGACACCAGCCCATTTACAGTGGATAGAGTCTTGGAGGAACTAGGGAAATTAAAGACAGACAGGTAATGGGGCCAGACAGGATTTACCAAGAGTTTTGAAGGAACTTAGGGAAGCACTTGAGGGACCACTGATGACCTTTTCAACCAATCACTAGGGATGAGGGAGGTACCTGGGGCTGGAGGAGGGCAGAGGTGGTCTCCTTGCACAAGAGTGGAAGTAGGCTGGAGGCAGTCAGTTACGACCTGTAAGCCTGACCTCAGTGGTGGGGAAGCTGATGGAGTCCGTGCTTAAGGAGAGGGTAGTGAGTTCCTGGAGTCAAGTGGTGCAAAGACCAAAGGCAGCATGGATTTACTGAGGGAAGGTCTTGTCAGACTAATCTTATCGATTTCTTTGACTGGGTGACTGGGGTAGTGGATCAGGGAGGGCGGTGGATGTGACCTACCTGGATTTCAGCAAGACCTTTGACACCGTTCTGCATAGAAGGTTGCTTAACAAATTGGGGCATCTGGGTGTGGACTAAAGTGATAAAATGGGTTGGAGACTGGTTAAAATGCAGGACCCAGAGGGTGCTAGTAAATGGTATAAAATCTGAAGGGGAGGTGACCAGCAGGATGCCACAGGGATCAGTGTTGGGTCCAGTCCTATTAAATATCGTCATAAGTGACATTGCAGTGGGACTGGAGGGAAAGTATGCCTGTTCATAGATGGCACCAAGATCTGCAACAGACTCAACACACAGGAGGGGTAGATAAAATGAGAAATGACCTGACTACTTAAGGAATGGTCAAGGGTTTGGCAGTTGGTTTTCAAAGCTAAGAAGTGCAAGATTATGCATTGGGACACAGAAACCCAAGAGAGGAATACAGGATGAGGGGCAGGTTCTAGCCTCCATAAGTCAGGAGAGATCTCTGGGTTATCATATCTGATGACCTGAAGTCATTTAAATAATACAAAAAGCAGTGGGAAAGCAAACAGAATGCTGGGGTGCATAAGAAGGGGCATAACCAGTAGGAGGAGCAAAGTGGTGATGCCACTGTATAGATCACTGGTGAGGCCTCATCTGTAATACTGTGTCCAATTCTAGGGACTGCATCTCAGGAAGGACATAGACAGAATAGAAGCAGTCCAGAGAAGAGCAACAAAATGATACAAGAACTGCACCACATGCCTTATGAAGAAAGACTCAGGGAACTTAACATCTATTCACTAGAAGAGAGCGGAGAGAGGAGATATGATAGAGACTTTCAAATACCTTAGAGGAATAAACAGGGTACAGGAAGGAGCATATTTCAGAGAAGAAAGTGCACAAGGACAAGGGGACATAAAATGAGGCTGGAGGAAGGAGGCTTAGGGGAATGCTAGGAAGTATTTTTTCACAGAGAGGGTGGTGGATCTGTGGAAGAGTGTACAGGTGGAGGTGGCAGAAGAGAAACAGCACAGGGTTCAAAAGTGCATGGAATAAGCATAAAGGCACCCTGCTGTGCAGCAGAGCAGGGGAACAACAGTCCAGATAAGGGTAGGGATTGCCAAACCAAGTAAGGAAATGGGCAGACTAGGTGCACCAGTTGGTCCATATCTGCCATCATATTCTATGTTTCTATGAAGCAGGAGTGTGACATCTAGCTAGTGACATCTGGGGACATTAGCAGGATGTCCACAGGAGAACCTCAAGAAACACTGCCCAACTTGTGCCAGGTAAAACCAGAGCACTTGCTTACAGCTATGCCTTATCAGGAGATTATAGCTGATCCCTGTCTGGGGTCAACCTACAAAGGGGTTGGTGGAATGTCGCTTTATAGGGAGTGCAGCTGGTTTCCTATCTAGGATCAGCAAACAAACTAGTTTGATGTTGCAGCTTCTCAACTGTTCCTCATAGGTTAAGTGGCTAGTAGATTAAGTAGTGTTCTTGCAGGAATGTAGCTTTTCAGTCACCCCTGCCTACAGTAGGGTACTTAGCTAAGTGAACAGCAGTTTAAAGGAGTATAGCTTGTCCCTATCTAGGGTCAGCAAACAAACCACTTTTGGGAGTGTAACTTTTCAGTCATCCTCATACAGTGGTAGTTATAGATAAGTTGCATTGGTAAGCATTATACCGATCAGTGGCCTCTATGCTGTGGTAGCGAGGTGGTACCGCATTCATGTGTTGCATACCGAAAAACTGTTCTTTAAATGCTATTCATCAGTTAATCACATGATGGCTACAAGAGCCATCACATCAATTCTGTGTGCCTGAAGCCTAAATTCAGTTTCTCCTCAAATGAGTACCAGCAGATGGCGTGTCACTCACTTTCATTAATCTAAGTAGCTTTACTAAAGTACCGCCAATACTAAAGTCACTGCATTTTCAGTTCTCAGTTCTACATTTTTAAACAGAAGAGCAATATGAAGACTTTTTTGCACAAACATGAAGTTTGCATTGTAAACGGAACTGCACTAAAAACAAATGTATTTAAACATCGAAAACCACACCACTGATCCTGTCTGGCAGTGTGGTGAACCGAGGAAATATCACAAATATGACAAGAAAACACTGCTAATACTGAGCATGAAATGAATGAGATAGTGGAAAAAAATAAGTAGAAGTACTAGATGTACACATGCCACCCATAACAGTGTTAAGCGCAACAGTGTTTTCCTGTCATATTTGTGAAATGTTTTCATCAGTTCACCACTCTGCCAGACAGGTTCAGTGGTGCGGTTTTCACCTGTTTAAATAAAATTAGTTTTTTAGTGCAGTTCCTTTGTAATCGTGACTTCATGTTTAAAGTGCAAAAAAAGTCTTTTAATTTGCTCTTCTGTTTAAGATGTGGAAATGAGAACTGAAAATGCAGCAGCATTAGTATTGGCAGTACTTAATGAAGGCTTAGCAGACTCGGTTAACAGAGTGAGAATAAATGTTGTATTTTTATGAGACACTGCTACATTCTGCTGTGAATCCATACATCTATCCATTCTGTTGTTTGTTTTTCTACATGTTGACATAGACCAGGGTTCTCAAATGGTGAGGCCAGCCTCCTGGGAGGCCCCAACCTGTTCCAGGGAGGCTCAAGCAAGTCTGAAAAAGTACTGTATTTAAAATTTGAGTTTTATATATTTTGTGTGAGAGATGAAGCAAACTGAAGGAGGATAATAGTAGGTGAATTTAGTGTATTTATTTACTAATAGGTGACAAGGGAAGGTGAATGAACCAAGGCTCATCTCAGGTGTTCCCGGGAAGGGTAGGGAGTGAATACATTTCAAAAGGTAACTGCAAAACAATCAAGAAATACACAATGAATGATAGTGCAAACAAATATGAACAATAAACTAATAATGAGTGGTGGTAACTGATCAATTTGTAGACTGATGGCAGAACAGCTCAAATACAAGGGTCGAGCATAGAAGTGCTCAGAGCAATAGCAGGAAGGAGCAAAGTAATCCCGAAGTTGCTTAGGAGCAGGGAATGAGGGGAGAGGTAAAGTATGCAGAAAGGTTATTTCTATAGAGAGGAAACTGAGAAGTAGTCTGACCCATGAAGGCACTGCAACAAGGGGTAACAATGGTTCAAGAATGAAAATGGCAGAGCAAGTAGGCTGGCCTGTGGGGTTACAATAAGCTGAATAAATATTTATTTTATTTGTTATTCAGATACACCTTTGAGCACAGGAGCTCTTTTCAAAAGTTCCAAGTCAGTATAAGACAAAGAACTGAATGTGAGCCAAGTACTCAAAGGTGTTTCAATATGTTCATGGTGTACTGCGCAGCACAGTATGTTATTTTTCTTTGGGAGGCCCAAGATTATTTCAGTTTTAGGGAGGCTCAAAATCTTTCCATGGATTTGGGAGGCTCACTGTGACAAAGTCTAAGAACTATTGACATAGACCATATGTTTTGGCAGACACAAGAACTTGAAGTATTAGTGCCATTCATGGGATACCCCAGCGTGGAAGAGAGAGACTGCAAGACGGAAGCATACAAAATTGTATGCAATTTATGCCATCAATCTCATTTTTATTTTCCTCTTGCAAAGCTGGTACCTTGTACTAATGTCCAGTCCAACAGTGTCTTGGATGTCAGATTATGCAGTGTTTGATTTTTTGTTGTTGTTATTTTTGTGATTTCATAATTTAGGTCACATAAGACATGATGTTTGTGTAACATTTCTCAAACTAGTTCGTAAATCCAACCATTACACTGTTGATAAATCTGTCATATTAGATTAAATGTATGTGCCAGTTTGATAATGCTGCTGCTAATTACCAGTTTCTTTCTGCACCTCCTGACTAGCTCCTGTCATTGCTCTTTCATGTAACAGAGTCACATCTTTGACATAACTGCCCACTGCTTCTGTCACTTACAACATTACTAACCCTACTCCTTGTTGGTTATGTATGCACATGGCACTGCAGAATAGTTTTCTGACCATCAAATAATACTGCAGTTTTCAGATGGATGGTGAAGGTGTTTGAGTGTATATGTGTGTGGGTGGGTTGGTCGAGGCTGCTGGTGAGGGGTGGATCAGAAAATATAATTGACATGCATATGGTATTTACCCCATTAATTGTTCTGCTTACTATTTGTTTATAATGCTCCTGAATATCAATGTGGTGGCAGCAGTTTTACAGTTCTAGTGCAACTAGTTGGGAATGCAGGGTAACATTCTCCAAATAAATGCCAAAGTATGGAAACATATTGACAGGGTTCTCCAGTAAGTGGGTTGAGTAAGTCTGATGCAAATGCAGAGCTTAGCTGATTGAAGCCTGCTTTCATGTCAAAAATGTGGATTACAGTCATTTTCTTTGCAGTTTACAAATAAAAATAATTTATAGAATATAATTCACAACCCATGCATCTGCATGCTTAGGGCAAAATTATAAACTCTCTGGATGGGAAGGAGGAGTGAAATGTTTTAATATAAGATGGTGAATGAAGGCACACTAAGTAGGTTTTTCCAGATGGAGAAGAAAGGCATCTTTCTTTTGTTCTCTAGAATTAGAGTTCTTGGGTTGTGGTAGTCGCCGCCGGTGGGGGCACTTGAGGACATAATGCATACCAGTATTTTACCATTGAGGAATACACTACTCAGGGGGGGTTATGGAGGATTTACCTACACATGGTAAATCCCACCATAACCTACACCCTGAAGTGGTTTATTCAGATTATACAATGTCCCCTTTACAGGTTGTATCAAAAAAACAAAGGAGAGAATAATTATGTTGTTATTTAAAAAAAACTGGTATTTAATTCTAGAGTTTGTCCATAAAAAAGGACAAATTTAAAAGGAAATGATTGCAAAGCAGTTGAATTTACTTGCTGAGGTGCTGCAGCACTAAACCACTCTGCATAATAATAATACACACGAGTAACATTGGGCTTTTGCTGTAATTCCATGTATCAACTACTAGGGGGATGGGGGCAGGGCACTTGTGTTGTTTTTATCATGATGAAAACAAAATAAAGGATGCAATTTCTATGCTAAATTAATATCCAGTCACTCTGTATATGCTACTATGAATTTAGTTTATTGTTGTATTTATTTTGAAGTTATTGTAGCCAAACAGCATATATTTATTCTGCACATGTGTACTGCAATTACCTGATACTTTGAAATAAGCAAGAAGAAAAAAAGGTCCATTGGTTGTGCTGCCAATTAAAAGGTTAAAGATGTGTGATTGGGGGATGTCGCTGTGTGGACGGGAGAGGTAGCGTAGTTTTGAAAACTGGATGTATGGGTATACTGATTTTTAACACATGTGGCTACTAGTGACATTTTCATTACAGCTACCATATATTTATTGTATTGGAACATAATTTATACTAATTCATTAATGGAACATAGTTGTCTAGAAACAAAAGAGCATTAAAGTCATTCTGTCCACAGAATACATTCTGTCCCATTCTATCCTAAAGATAAGTAAACTTATTCTTGCCTCCTTTTAGTGGTTTTGAACTAAAGAAACTGCTTAGTGTAATCATCGCTATTTCCACGGGGCTTCAAGCAACTAAGCCTGATGATCCATGCTGCCTCTTTCTGAAAGACAGCTACGTGATCTTCATAAACAGGATTTTTCTTTTCTTGTTCCAAACTAATGAAGTATATACATTGCTTTGGGATTTTGTAATACACTACATTGAAGTGCCCACCTAATGGTGTAACTTCCTTCCCTAGTGATGTCACTGATAGGCTCCTGCAACCTTCTTCTAAATGGCATAACTGTGCATCCAACATTAATTTTGTTGCAGGGTCATACCAGGGAATGCACTATAAAATTCATGATACAGGAAATAAACTGCTCAGTTTGGAATAAGTCAAGGAAAATCCACATCTTGGAGATCGCCTATGTTATCTGTTACAGAAAGGCACAGGCTGTATCTTCAGGCTCAGCTGCTTGAAGCCCAGTCGATATAATGACGGGAACCCTAATATTATGACATTCTGCTAAACAGGGATGCAGTCATATATAAAATAGAGATTAAATGAATTCATGTCTATTGGTTTCTTCAGGTATCTAAAATCAGATGGCTCCATCTATTTCAGCCTGTCTGAATATTTATTGGTATTCGCTTTTGCACCACCTTGTCACATACTGTATACTGTAGGTGCAATAGAATGAGGCAGGTGTGCAAGAATTGTAAACAAGACCACTCTAAATCCTGTTTGAAGTATGCAAGTCTAACTCAGTATAATTACAAGATTGCAAAAGATTTTTTCTCAGATTAGGTTTTCTAGAAACCTTTGTGCAAAGATTTCTCCTCTTCTTCCTTCTTCCCTGTTTTTCCCTCTCCTTCCCTTCTCCCTTGCTTTTTCTCTCTTCTTTCTTTCCTTGCACACTTTTCTCTTATCTTCACTCTCCATTACTGAACATTGTTCATATTACCACATTTATCACTTTTGAAATTTACTGAATGCCTTGCCATTGCCTGCCCTAGCATGTATTTCATACATGGTTGCTATTTCTGATCCTATAATACCCTATTGATTGTAACCCTTCTGCTCTCCACTTACATACTGTCTAGGTTTGTGTTTTATTATCAATACATGTATATAAAGCTTCTCCAATATGTTTGCCCTAAATACTGTGTTTTGCTAAGTGATATTTTATACCTTACATGGAGGATAGTCTTCTATTGTATTAGATGTGTGCTTTCTTATATACTCAATTTCAATAAAAGATAAAATGAAAAAAAAGAAAATGGTTTTAATTTGCAATATTACCTAGATCAATCAGCCTTGATGATGTGCATCTAAATGTGCTTGACACACATTTTAAATAAAGATGTGTTTTATTTATTGTTTTATATCAGTTACATGAGTTTGCTTTTGTTTTTTCCATTTAAAAATGCCAGCTCAGAAATAAAGGCTTTGCATGCTACCAGCTTGTGTAACTCTTTAACTAAGAGTTTGTGATACAGACAAATGCTAAAGACCACTGGAGGCCACATACTGTAGTATGTCCCAATATATTGCACCAAATAGAAGCTATAGCTTAAATATAATTATGCCAATGTTAAAAGACTCTCAGGAAATTAAGGCACTGGGAGAAATTGTGGGTTCTTCCAAAGTACTGTAGTTTTGCAGTTCTCCATCACGGAGTCTTACGCCTCTAATATAAAATCCAACACTCAGATCAGGAGATTCTAGTAACAGATTTAGTTAAATTTCTTTATCCGTTAACAAGTTGTTTTTTTCTAAATGAAAATATTATTTATTTACCTCAGAAACACTGATTGAAAATTGTTCCACTGTGGTGATGGCTGCTGCTGCTTCTGACCCCATGTGTGCTGCTGACCTGTCTGCTATTACAACAATGTTTACAAAGGTACTGGAGGAGATTGCTGGAGTCAGGGCCACTATCTATTCCTCCAACAGAAGATGGACTAGCTGGATATCAGAGTATCTGATAATGAAAGTCCCTCCCAATCAGATCACTCATAATCAGACTGACCATTGCTACAAAGATTTCACCAGACATACCCCTCAGCCAGCCCCAATGGTAGCCAATCTGTATTCTCTGATTCCATCCACAAGTGCCACTCCAGCAGAACAGAGGTAAAGGAGAAGGTCCAAGAAAAACTGTGAGCCCTGGGTCTCACCCGACCTCACCATCACAGCAGACTCAAATAAGAAGGATCAGGGTTTGAGGCCATCAGCAGTCAAAATCCATGTGATCTGAAATTACTAAAATGAATGAATTATGATGTAGCCAGTTTTAGATTAATAGTATTGTGCTGTACTGTATGTCTGTTTGTGAACCTGCTCTGGTAGTCTAGCACTACCCCAAATCTGATCCCATTTTGAGGAAAAATGCACTGGTAGTGTAGGGGTCACCCTCCCTAACCCATTTATAGGGTGCTTGGACCTGCTGCCCAAAATATATTGTACTATTAATCTAACATCTAAGGTATGCTTGGACCTGCCACACGAAAAAATACTGCCTGAAAGATATTGGATGGTAGTTATTCAAAAGTTGAAAAATCATCTAGGGATGTTATTTGATGGCTAATGATAGGTGCAAAAGCCACACATCCCCTTTTTGTACTGTCTTACAACTAACTGCTGGATCCAGTAACAAAATGAGCATACCAAGGCTGCATACACACTAGGTAGATATACTGTAGTACATTAAAATGCCAAAATGCTAAATTACACACACACACACACACACACACACCGCCTATTGGCAGCATGTACTCTAGCAATAAAGCTATCAGAGTTACTAGTTTAAAAGACAAACTCTGAGTTTGAATGAAAATGAAAATAAAATTGTTGTACTAAAATTAATGTATTCTTTTAAAACAATTGTAAATCTAAATCTGTAGTGTGCTTGTTTTATTTTATTTATTTATTGTATAATCGGATTTATAACCTTTGAGCCAGTGGCTCATTTACAAAACACCTCATCACAGAGAGACACACTTGGTTAACGTAATTTACAGAGTACAGTCTAGACAGAATAACAGATTTTTACATATTTACAGAATACAGACATACAGAATCACATAGTTTTACAAAGGTTGCATGAACAGAAATACATAGTATTACATACAATTGCTTGAACACATGTGTAATTAATAAACATTTCAAGCAGTACCAGCAGATACTGGCAGAGGAGAGAGGGCCTGGGGAGTGGAGGGTGGTGGTGTTCAGCCCAGTGGGCCATGTCAATAGTGCCAGAAGAACAGCAGAGTATCTTTTAGTGACAGGTGCAGCAGCGGGTGTTGAACAGCAGGTCTCATAAGGCAGCTTTGAAGGGGGAATTTAGGCGGTGTTGGAAATGGCTGCGGGAGTGAGTTGAACCAGGCAGGGGCTCTGTAGCTGAACGGCCTCTTAGCCCGGTGTTCCTAGTTCTGGGCACTAGTAGAGTGACCTTGTCCAAGTTCAGGTGGTGGCTCTGGGGTGTAAATTGGATGGAGGTAGACACCCTGGGGGAGACCAAGTAGAATCTTCTTGGTTAGCAGGCCAGTTTGGTAACGGATGCGTCTTCGAGGTTTAGGAGTTTGGCCATGTCATAGAGTTGACAGGTGTGGGTGAGTCTAGGGGCACTGGTCAGTAGCCTGTAAGCCTTATTTAGCATGAGTCTAATCTTGCTGAGGGCAGTGGAGTCAGCAGCACTATATACTGGGAGGCTGTAATCAATAAGGACATTACTGCGGATGTGATAGCAAGCCTGAGGACATCAGGTGGGAGGCAGTCCTTGTGCCAGTAGAGGATGCCAAGGCATGCGTTTGCAGTGGAAGCAAGAGCAGTATGTGGGCATGAAAGGTGAGGGCCGAGTCAAATGTGATTCCAAGGTATTTGTACAAGTAAACTTGTTTGAGTGGTTGACAAGTGCTGGGGAAGATTTGGAGGGACTTTTGCTGGCTTTGTTCTGGTGGTGGGCGAGGAGCATTGCCTTAGTTTTTGAGGTTCATTACTAGTCTGCTCTTCTTAAACCAACTCTCAGTATCATTGAACGAGTGCTGGAGGAGTCTTGGAGGAAGTGAGATTTTGTGAGCTGCATAAATCACAGCATCGTCAGCGTATAGTAGAATATTGCCAGAACAAAGCGCTAGGCAGGCGTTTAGGTACAGGCTAAAAGTAGTGGGCCCAGAATAGAGCCCTGGGGAACCCCTGAGTGGATAGGATGGGTTTCTGAGAGCACCACATTGTTTTTGACACGCTGGGAGCAGGCTGATAGGTAGCTCGCACATCAGGAGAGGGGGCCAGCAGAGAAACCCGTGTGGTTGAGGGCATTTAGTAGGAGTGGGTGGGAAACAGTGTCAAAGGCCTTAGGAGGTCAATGAACACTGCCCCAACTAGGAAGCCAGATCCAGGGAGGCGTATGAAATTAGAGAACTCCATTAAAGCTGGCCTGTACTGTGACCAGGCAGAAGCCATGTTGTTCTGGACACAGGATGTTACATTTGCTAGATATTCAGTGAGTTGAGTGGCCACCACTTTTCTAAGGCTTTGGAGGGGGAGAATGAAAATTGGCCGATAGTTGCTGGGGGTGGACCGTCACCACCTTTGTGAATAGGTGTGACTGTCGTAGTTTTCCATGCTGTGGGAATTGCCCCAGACAAAGGGATCAGTTCAGTAGATCTGTAAGTGGACCAAGACTTCATCCAGGACCAGCCGGAGTATTTTTGGATCAGGGAGTCGCTGCTAGGACTGGTGCCTTTTCGTGCATTAAGCAGTAGTGGTTTGGCTTCCTGAATGGATACCTTGCATAGGTAGAACCAGGGGCTATGGATCTGAAGGTGGCAGGTTGTGAGTAGGGTCAAAAAGTTACTCGGGAGGACAGGCTAAAGATCGGTAAAGGAGGAGTTAAGGCAGTTGGCAATGTCAGTGGGGTCAGTGATGGTGAGTGCGATTGACTGTAAGGTGGGCTGGGAGTGGAGCATGATTTTCAGTTATTTCTTTTATATTGTCCCAGAATTTCTGAGCAGACCCATGAGGAGGTGAGGGTGGCCTGGTAGTGGTTAGCCTTGGCTTTATGGATGGTCCATGTGCACCTGTTCCGGCAGCTTATATGCTTGAACCTACTGCCCAAAAACACTGCAAATGTAATTGAAAATGGTTAATGATAGACCTTCATTCTACTACTCTGTCTCAAACACCTGAAACTGTATAAAAAATATGGGATGTTGCAGCATAAACCCAATAAAAATAACATGGCTAGAAATCAATTGGCATTCTTGATGGACATATAATTATCTGATTTATGCTGCAGCATCTCACATTTTCATTACATTTTTATTATATTACATGCCTATTGACCAAACCAAATGATCAGGGGTTACAGACAGTAAAGTGGAATAAGGATTGCCCAGTTAGAAAGGGGAAGTTGTTGGGGATTCAAACCATGTCTCCATGTTCACAGCTCAAAAACAATCAACAGTGCATGTAATGATTTGCACATTGGTGATCAAATTACAGTCGCTAGCCCTACTTGAAGTCAATTAGGTGCTAACTGTTTAGCGGAAATCAGAAGGAGCTTATTACTCAAAAAGTGTTTTGCATCCCCATTATTTAAAAAGAATATGACACTAAAGTAATTTATAGTATAACAGCTGAGTCACTCTGTATGTTTACCTGGTAAAACATATTTAATGAAAATAAGTAAATAAATTTAAGCAGCAGGACCAGCTGTGAAGGCAGAATAAGTAAATAAATAAATAAAATCAGCATAGGGATCAGCTGTGAAGGCAGACACATAGAAACATAGAAACATAGAATTTGTGACAGATAAGGACCGCTTAGCCCACCCAGTCTGCCCATTTCCCTACCTACTGGATAAGCTGCAGATCCTAGTTAACCAGCAGCCTACTTCTTCCTACCCCCACCCCCAGAATTGCCTTATGACTATCCCATGCATGCTTGAATTCCACCACTGATTTTGACTCCACACTTATCACGGTGTGAGATGGAGAATAAAATGGGCAACACTAAAAACAGAATCAAGTGCCCAGCTACAGTATATTGTACACATCCCCAGGACCCATGGTTTGACATCAAACAGAGACGCTGGATGAACCTGAGACTGTTTTCCAAGCTGCTGACTTTTAGGATTAAATCTAATGCATGAAATACTGCAACTACTAGCAGTGTGCTGGCCTCTCCACTTCTGTATTGCAGTGACTTCATTTTATTATTTTATAGTATAACAGCTACAGTAAGTCCAGAAAGGAGAGCAAACAGGGAACATAAATGAGGATAGTCATTTCAAAGCACACCACAAAGGTCAGCACTCTACTGGTAGTTGCACTTTATCTGACAAGAATACTGTTCATTTCCTGGCATTTCTTTCCTTTACCGCCACAGTTGCTGCCCCAGTAAAAAGTGGATTTGTCTGAGAAGTAAAATATGAATCAGTCTTGCGCTGACAGAAGAGCATCTTCTCCAGCCAGCCAAATCATTTGAACTACAAGTCTCTCCTTGTTTGAGGTCATGTACAGACTCAAACAGAGCTGAATCAGAAAAAAGATAACATAGATACATAGATACATAGACAGTGTCGGCAGATAAGGGCCTATGGCCCACCCAGTCTGCCCATTTGAGCTTGTAAGTTCAGTTTGTTTTCCTAGAAGTCTGTTTCCTCACCCTGACCTCTAGAATTCCTTTATGTCTATCCCACGATTCTTAAATCCGTGATTGTTTCAGCCCCCACCACTTCCTCTGGCAGGTGTTCCACTTGTCCACCACCTGTTCTGTGAAGAAATTCTTTCTCATGTTTCCTCTGAATCATCCTCCCTCCAACTTCATCCCATGCCCTCTAGTCCTGGAACATCTTTTTCGCTTAAAATCGTGTTTTGTCACCCTGTTCCTCCCTGTAAGATACTTGTATGTCTCTACCATATCCCTCTCTCCTCCTCTCCTCTAGGGAGTACATGTTCAGTTCCTTCAACCTGTCTTCATAGGACTTCTATCTTCATAACTTCTAGCTTAGGATGGAAGTCAATAATTTATCACTAAAATGAATACAAACTGGAAAGAAAAACACAGAAGACATACTTTTCTGATCCCAGGATAGGGATCACATATTTATCACTGAGATGAATACAAATTGGAGAGAAAAAGCACACATAGTTTTGATCAAAGGACAATTTTTTGAGCTGACATAAAGTTAAATGGAAAGGAAGAGAAATTATGTAAAACACTTGACTTTGATCTTTAATGTTCAGAGATGAGCAATACTATTGAATGGTGAAATTAGTTAATTACATCCAGCAGGATATGGATTTGATTCCAACAAGCTCCACTTGCATGCTTTGTGTGACTCTTTGCAAGTAAGCTAGATGCCTGATTTACAGGATAGACATACAGTACAGTAGAACAGTATGTGTGTGTGTGTGTGTGTGTGTGTGTGTGTGTGTGTGTGTGTGTGTGTGTGTGTGTGTATGTGTGTGTATGTGTTTGGGGTGATAAGGAATAGGATGTACTAAAATGTTTAACTTTTTATCGCTTTTTGGGGTGGTTCTAAAGATTCAGTGCTGCAGCTCCCCAATGCCCACATCTATAGAACACACACGGCATGCAAGATGAAAGTGTTATGACAGCTTCTTCACAGGAGTGTCTTGAATGACTGTATGGTTGGGAATGGTACAGAGGATTTCTGACCCAGATGTAAGAATAATAAAATATGGACGTGGCTACAGCTGAGAGTAGCAGTCCTTGGTTGAGCTTGATACATCCAGCATGACCTGGGTTTTGTTCCCACAACCACCACTTGCAAAGTGTGTGTGAATCTGAGCAAGTGTCATTATTTCCCTGTGCTCCTGGGTCACTAAACACAGGTATTTGTGCCTTGATGGACTTATCCATTTAATAAAGAATTAACGAAAAAAGGAATAAATGTAATAGTAACTTGCAGTCTCCGAGGTCTCCAAGGCAACTTGTATTTTAAAAATGTGTCTCTTCATCTCACTGCTATGAAGCAGGTATTTGTGTCAACTAGATCACACTGCTCCATACTGTAGTTAGAGTTTAGTTAAGGGAAAGTCAAAATACCCATGGAAAATGGACTGCAAATATTCATAATGCTTTAGTTGCACATACATTACTTAGAAATATTGTGCAATTCTTTTATCACAGTAACTACAGCAAAACATAGTAAGTATTGTTCCTTTTAGCAGGGTGCTATTATGCAAACCAAATCCTAGTTCCCATAGTGAGACTTTTGCAAACAAGAAAAATATGTTAAGACCATGCTAAGGCACTCCACAGGAATCACAATAACCACATTGGTTCTGCATTCGATAATATTTATTAAAACATGTTGAAAGACACTCCACTTTCTATTCCAGTGAGAACCATCTGTGATTCCTGTGGCATGCCATACAATGGTCTTAAAATATTTTTCTGTTTGTGAAAGATTCCTTTAGTTGTTGGACATCTTCTTTTAATAGTATGGTGTTACTGTGATACAATGTTTGTGTGTATCCTTGTTTCGGCTACAGTATGTGAAGATTACAGATCTTGTAACACTGAAAACTTAAAATGTTTCCATTATTGGCAGAACTTGAATACAGTTTACAGTAGAATGGTATTGCAGACCTGTTTGACCCAAACCTCATTATAATATTATTTAAACGTGCTCTTTAGGAATCAACACCAGTCACGTTACAATACAATGCACACACTGTAGGTTAAGTAAAAATCTCAACATAATTAGTTTGTTAACATTTAAGATATTTGCTTTATTTACTGCTTTATATACAATTTTAAAATTCATTGGTAAATCCTGACTGGGTTGAAGTGGTTTGCACTACAGACATTATAAAATCAAAAGTAACATACAGGCACTGTATGTATCTACTAAGTTGCAGAAGTGAAATACATATCCATTTGTAGTCCATCCCCAGGTTTCTTTATCCAGCCTGGAACTGTGCATACTAAAATAATGCTTCAGCCATTGCACTTACTATGCAGAATTCCTAATTCATAAATTAATGTTTCTACAAACCCATGTTGTGTATGCAAAATCAAATGCTTTTCATAACATTTTATTTCCAAGTAATGCAAAGGAATTGGCTGATGGCCTGTCTCAGTGAGTGCAAATGGTTATTTGCCATTTGAACACTGAAGTTCAAATGGTAGATAACAAATTGAATGGGAGTTACTTAGCAAGTGATGAGGACATGATTTTCACCCGTTCGTAGTTTGACAGGTTCTTCCATTCAGTTTTTGTGCTGACAGCCAGGTATTCTGTGATTGGAAGTTTTCTTCCAATATTTCTACATTCACCACATTTTCTTAACACATATTCTGTCTATGTAGTTTGACAGGTCCCACCATTCAGTATTTGCACTGACAGGCAGGTATTCTGGGATCTGGAGTTTTCTTCCAATGTTTCTGCATTAACCACCTTTTACTTAACACATATTCTGTCTACTATGATCATGATTTTACTGTCCTGCTATGCTTTTCACTTAAGTGCTTTGCAACTATGAAGGTGCATGCTCTGGGGTCCTGTGTGGTGTCAGCAGCATTGTCTGACATTGCAGAGGACTGGAAGGAAAAGCATGCTCTCTTCAGATGACACAAAGATCTGCAACAGGGTTGATACACAAGAGGTGTGGAAAGGATGGGAAGGGACTTGCAAGGTTGGAGGAATGGTCAGAAGTATGGCAGCTTGATTCAATGCAAAGAAGTGCAAAATAATGCATCTGGAAACAAAAACCCAGGGAAGATTACACAATGGGAGGGAGGTAGTAAAAAAACAAACATGGAAAGGGACCTGGGGTGATCATATCAATGGTTTAAAAGTTTCTATCATGTCCCCTCTCCCTCCTTTCCTCAAGAGTATACATATTAAACCATTTAGTACCTCAGCAGAATCAACAAAGTCCAAGAGGGTAGCATCTTTCAGAAAAAGAGATGTGCAAGAATAAGGGGATGGACACAATTTGAAGATGAGGGCAGTTTAGGGGCAATGTAGGAAGTATTTTTCACAGAGAGGGTGGTGGATACATGGAACAGCCTTCCTGAGAAGATTGTGGGTCTAAAACTGTGGTAGAATTCAATAATGCATGGGACAGACATAAGGAAATGTTTGTAAGTGGTAGGAAGAAACAGGCTGTTGGTTAACTAGGATCTGCAGCTTATCCTGTAGGTAGGAAAATCGGCAGACTAGGTGGGCCAAGCAGTCCTTATCTGCTGTCAAAGTCTATGTTTCTATGTTTCTATGTCAGGGATACTGTGGGTTTTGTTTGTTCTCAGTACTTACCGTATTTAACATGGTGCATGAAGGGATATACAAAAATATATAAAGCAAGTACTCTAAATATAATATGTTGATAGATGTTCCTTCACCCAGCAATGATACAGCAATGTGCTCCTGTAACATGATTATCCTAAAAGTTCTGAGAAAGGTGTGCAATACAGTAATTGATGGAAGGTGACTGCCGATATTGGTTTGATCTGACATGAGTGCCAACCTCCAGCAAATGCAGATTCCCTTTGCTTTACTTATGCCAGCAAAATGCAGCATACTTGAGTGAAAGTGAACCACAGTTACCAGTCCACAAAAAGAGCTTGATGCTGTTCAATCACTAAATTGCTAAGTGACTGGCCATTGAACAGTTTTGACTCTTTAGCAGTAATGTTTGGTCTTCAATTGGGTGGTGTATTGCTAGGCTGTGGGCATATCATCTGTTCCAGCAAACTGAATTTGTCTCATGTACTTTGGGTTCAGCTGTCATTCAGGTAACCTCATCAATTGCCTAGGAATTTTAGCAAGATTGCTCATTGACGAGGCTGCACTTCACACATCTCAAGTTTGATCAGACATACTGTACAATGTGACACCATAAACTCAAATGAATTTTGAAGTAGGAAGACAATTATGAAATATGGAGTTTCCACTAGAAATGGTGTCATGCATAAGGGTTGTCAGTGTCCCTACAAAGGCAAATAAGTGTTATGGATTACAGTTCACAGAAAATTCTCATCAGTCCCGGATATTCTGCACAAGTTTGCTGATAAGGTTCTCAAGGTGTTTGGGTTGAAATGGACAGGAAGTTAAACAGCTGTATCTGGGACTACAGGTAAGGGGAAGTCAGTGTGGGGGGAGCTTCTAAAAGTAAATTGGAATTGCAGGCTTAAAACAACTAAGGAAGGGCAGGAAGAGTGAGCTAAATGTAAACTGACTAAACCTACAACAAGGATCAATTCAACTGAAATTGGAGTCCCATTGAGAAAGAACAATTAGTCACAATTAGTTACCATGACAACAGGCAATTGTGAAGGTGGATTAATGTTTCTTCCAGCAGGCAACGTGTGAAGGTGAGATTAGCTGGGGAGGGAATGGGTTCTTGTTTCCTCTCTGTCTTTCACACTAACAGTCTGAACAAAGGTAGTTATTTAAGTAAGGGAGGAGTGCATTGCTTGAGTCTCTAATCCTTTAGGTGTTTGGGGATAGAATCTGCAGTCAGTGTATTTTGCCGCCTAGTCTATAATCTAGCTATTGTGATTATTTTTAATAAGAACAACATGGAGGATTCAATGTAGGTTCAGATCCAGTATGGGAAAAAGAGACAGAAAGGGAGAAACTGTACAGAAGGGCAGAAATATATTTAAAATGTGACTAGTCTGTACTATTTCTCAACGGCTGCAATCAGGGACCAGGTTTTAAAAAATATTCAGTATGGGGGTGGGGGTTATCTGTGTAGCACTGACTACAAAACATTAATGGCAGTCATAGCCAGTTTTAGGCACCAGTGAACCCTGAAGCTGCTTGGGGCCCCTGTTAATGAGGGGCCCCAGCCAGATCCAGAGTACCACTTTCATTCCTTTTAATTATTATTATTCATGTTAAATATAAACCGCACTAAACGACATCACTAGGCCTGTGAGCCTTTTCTTGTGGTGTTATAACATCAGGAAATGATTCGCTAAGGTATGCCTCATCCACTCAGAGGCTAATGAACAGACATTGATTGAATGGACAGCGGGCCCCAAAAGCTAACAGTGCTACCACTCCCTAAAAACACAAATATTACTGGTTGTGTTGAACATAAAATGTTGTGCATTTTGAACAAAGTAAATATGAAGTATGTTTGGATTGAGGAAGGGCCCCATGACTTGTCTTGTTGGGGCCCCAAACTCTAAAGCCGCCCTGATGCCAGTGAGAGTTCATTTCACATGTTATCTATAATCAGTAAGGTGCAAAAAAATAATTTACTTTCAACTTATCAGTAGCTGGTACTTTTTGGTCCCATATCGCAGGGACAGTGACTATTAAAGAGCTAATATGCAACTAATGTCTCATTCGATGCTGATGTACAGATCAGAACAAACACATTACACTGCATTTTTCTTTTTATTTATTGATTTCTTTTTGTTCATTTGTTTTTGTTATGTTACAGATTACGTGTTACAGCATCTGTGAGTGAATCCATACTGTATCTTTAGATACACTGTATCAAATGAGCAAACTGGTAGTGCAGTCAAGGCTTAATCATAACTTTCCAGTTCTCTGTCATCACAGCAGAAATGAGATGACTTAAATATATCATTGCAACACTTTAACATTATATCATAAATGTACAAAATGACAGCACATTTTTCTATGCATCTGTTGGTTAAGAATAAAAGCAGTTAGTGCTATTAAAATAAACCCACTAAACTGCAAAGCAATTCGGATCACATAGTCAAGTTCTAAAAACTGTCCACTCAAACTGAACAAAGCTATTTAATAGACTTTTTATTTACACTGAATATGTACAAAGTGTAGGCCATTTGTTTGCCAGTGTAGCTTCTACAGTAAATATAACCGGCTAAATGTTGAAAAGGAAATTCTGCCCTTTAGCTCATTATTGAAGCAGACTGATGCCTCTGCTTATTTGAAATTAAAAGGAATGTGTTGATGATACGACTATTGCTGGCTCTGACAGTCCACTTCACTTCATTGTGGACATGCCACGCAGAAGTTCATTTTATGAGAGCATAACATTAAATGTATTTTAAATAAAACAAGGTGACAACAAAAAGCATACAACACTGAGCAGCAGCACTGGCCCAGATATTCAAAAGGTTGCATACATGCATAACAGGAGTTCTTGATCATAAGTCCAAAATACGCCATTCTGCAATATTCAGCAGGAGGCAGTTACGCCACTGGCAACAGGTTGCACAAAAGAGCAATGCAAATGAATGCATGCTCAACAGGAGGGAGGAACCATGCATAATCTGCGCAACCCGATATTCAGTCGGGTTGTGCAGAGTTGTCACATGCAACCCCAAACCTACGCCTGCACAACCTTGAGCCAAAAAAACTTGAGATTGAGGCCACCCACAGGTGAGCTGCTGTATTGCAGGGTGCAACACAGCAGCTGCCACCCGACCTGGCCCCCCAACTTTCGATCCCTGCCTTCACCAGCCCGATCGGCGGCATAGAGGTCACATGACCTCACCATTAATTCCATAGCGATCCGCAATGACGGCGATTTCAGTTCTATCACGGGCAAGAATAACTTTTCAACTCAGTTTTCGGGTTCAGTGAGCAGTTCGTCGCTGCAGAATGTACATTGCCCCTGGTGCCAGGTCTCACCCGGGCAGGGTTCACCGCCTTCGCAGTTCACCGCCACGCTTTGTCGCACGCCGCTTGCGCATAGCCAATGGGCATGCGGTTATAGTCGCATGACAGTTGTGATGAATGAACATCATTCACAAATATGGACTGTCATGTACGGTATGGGCTGCATGCCCATTGGCTGTAGCTCTGCACAATGGCGGCAGCCCTACCGGACAGTCAGTCGGTGGGGGCGGGTGGCAGGCGGTGGATGCTGTCGCCGCCGGCTGCAGGGGGGAGCGGGGTGGAGGGGCTTTGGGGTGGGTGGGGACACTAGACACCAGGAAGATGTTTGGGGGTTGTGGATGTGACATTCTGCCCGCGATCGGCTTTACGGTCCACTGACCACCAGGGAGATATTCGGTTGGGGTTACATTCTGCCCATGATCGGGCACTGGGGGTCATAGTACATTCTGCCCGCGATCGCTGTGGGAAATGTGTGGGGGTTTTCACATGTACTGCCCGCGACCGGGCTGTGCATTAGGACATCGTCCCTCGCCGCTGCCGCCTGGCAGGGTGGCCAGGCTAAAGTCTCGGGATCGGGCGCACTCTACATGTAAGTCGGTAGGCAAATGGGGCTATAATAGATGCAAATGGCCCTCCCGTGCCTTGCATAAATTATGGCCCCATTTGCATGTCACCTTTTGAATATCGGAAATTTGCGCGTAGGCGCGATGGTACTTGCGCCACCGCTAAGTTTAATGCTCATCTCTGGCAACTTGCAATGGTGCAAGTTCCACTGCGCTTACGTGTAAGTGCTGTGGCTGGGATTGATATTTAAGGAGTTGCGCAATAGCTCAACTCCCTTGAATATCACCGCCACACCCCAGCAACTATTTTGAGCAGCACAAGGGCTTGCGCCTCAGAATGGCGCAGTTTGAATATCCAGGCCACTATGTTTGGAGGAGGGATGGGAATTGGTAGTGCAATTTTTTACAAGTAAAATAACCTGAGGCAGACTGATATTGAGGACTGCAGAAGTAAGGTTGACAAGCAGCAGGAATATGTGTGTGTGAGCCTAGAGCATAACTACAGCTAAATGTGTGAAGCTGTCAGAATAGATTGTAATTGTTTTTTAAAAGGAACTGATGTCTTCTCAGTGCAGTAACCCTGTAATTTACAGTGCAATTATGAAACAGTTTACAAATATGATTCTTTATGTAATCATATATTTTGTGATTCCAAATGATACTCCTTAGCATTCTGTGCATTAATTAAGTTGACTACAGTTGACTACAGTTGCCCGGGAGGGCAACTAAAAATAGTGCAGGGTCTGCACGGAGGACATATGAAGAGAGACTTAAGGAGCTTAATATGTATAGCCTTGAGGAAAGGAGGAGGGGGGACATGATAGAAACTTTCAAGTACCTCAAGGGAATCAACAAAGTCCAAGAGAGTATCATCTTTCAAAAAAGAGGTGTGCAAGAACAAGAGGCACAATTTGAAGATAGAGGAGGGCGGCTCCAGAGGTAATTTAAGGCAGTTTTTTCCACAGAGAGGGTTGTGGATGCATGGAATGGCCTTCTGGAGGAGGTTGTGGAGTCAAAATCAGTGGTGGAATTCAAGCATGCATGGGATAGTCATAAGGCAATTCTGGGGGTGGGGTAGGAAGAAGTAGGCTGCTGGCTAACTAGGATCTGCAGCTTATCCAGTAGGTAGGAAATGGGCAGACTGGGTGGGCCAAGCAGTCCTTATCTGCCGTCAAATTCTATGTTTCTATGTTTCTGTTATTAAATAGTATGGCACTTAGCACTATTGGGTTATTCATTTATAAGATCAGATAAAGGTTTCCTCAGCAGAATGAATAGTTAATCTTGTATGCACAGTACAGTTTGAGATTAGATTTGGCAACTCAATCAGCATTGGCCTTGACTGCATATTTTCTGCTCACTATTGCCAATTTAACATTTATCAATGAAAAGAGGGCATAGGAGGCCTGGTAAAAACTGTCAAGATCCAGATGTCGCCACTCCACCACTGGGACGTAAGACATGTCACCAGTTCTAATGCTAGAACATGGATATTTGAGAGGAGAGGAGACATGATGACACTGAAATGAAGATTTATGTAAAAATCATACTTGATGTAAAAAATGATAAAACAACACACAGACAGGTGATTTTAAATATTGCATTACTACAAACAGACATTATGCAGTTGCTCAAACAGACAAGTAGTGCTCTCTCTAAAGTTGGATGACAACAGTATACAGTATGAGGAGAGGGCAGAAAAGAGAACCAAGGTTCCATTTACAGTATGTAATGGTTATATTAAATGCACGCTGAAAATAGAAAATAGAGTTAAAATCTACGTTTGACCTTAGGTCTTCTTCAGGAAATATCTAAAGAGAAAAAAACAAGTTAGTGTAGAGGAGAGGTAAAATGAGAGATATATATGTGGAGAACGAAGAAGGGGAGGCTAAGGAGAAGAAGTGATAAATGGTAAGATTAAGAGAGATCTGTGAAACAAAAAGGTGATGATGGGAAAGATAAAACATAATGGGAGAGAAAGAGCTGGGAAGTTCCCAGGTAGATACTGATTAACAGGGCCTTGTAAGAAGGCTGAAAGGTGACAAATGTGTGAGAAGGAGACAGAAATGGAGACATATGGTGAAAATGAAAAAAAAAAATCAGTACAAAAACAAATTGACTTTAGGGAAAAAAGGGAGGCTGAAAGATGTTAGTGGAAAATAAGTCTATCATTTAAACCAGAGGGCTGCTGGAGCAAAGGCGATGATCAGCTTGGCTTCCATGTTTTTCTATGGTTAGGATCCCGGAAGCCCTGCTGAAGGACACAAACAGAAAGGTCATTGACATTGTGGTCCCTGGAGATAAGTGGGATACAATGGGTTTAGCAGTTTCACCATTCCTGACCGCTCTGTAATGTTCCTAAGCAGTCAGCAAGGCGCCTACCAGTTTCTCCGATGTAAATAGCTGAACACCTCCTGCAAAGAATACAGTACACTACATTGGTGGAGGTTGCATGAGAACTCCTTGGTGATGTGAAAAACACCTGCAGGCCCCGAATCTCAGTTGCACTGGAAATAAATTTGCAGGTGTAGCAGCGAAGCCCTGTTGCAGGTTTGGTACCTGGGGGAGGAACTGTTAGGAGGTGGTAGCTGCTTTTTACCAGGAGATTGCAGCAGGTTAGGTGGCCGGCGGTAGGAGGCAATAGGTGGTTCTGTAAAGGAAGCACCAATGTTAGGATCAGTTTGCAAAATGGGAAAGTTACTAGTGATGATCCTGTGAAGAGAAGGTGTGCTCTGATGGAAAGGAAGAACTAGTGGAATTCACCGTTGTTCTTGTGTGACAGTATCCCTCCTGTGGGGTCAAGGTTACGGGGCATGTTACTGACCGGGAGGTGCTCTGTCCACTGTGCTTTTAGGGTATCCCTGTTGATAAAAAACTATGCATTATTTGGGTCTGCTCAGCAAAATCATCTCTTCACTGCATAACCTCGAGTCTAAGAAACTGCGAATAAGGCAGGCCATTCTTGACATGTTTAGGATGGAAGGAGCTATGGAGGAGGAAACTGTGAGAGTCAGTGGGTTTGTAATAGACAGATGTCTTCAGACCAGTGTTCTGGACTGAGAGCTGGATATCCAGGAAAGGCAGTGTGAGGAGGATACTTCAACAGTGTACTGAAGGGAAGGATGAGCCGTGGTGAACTTGTCAAGGAAGACTTGGAGGGTCTCCCTGGAGCAGGAGGTGGCCCCACACAGTCATCAATGTAGCGTTTGTAGAGTTCAGGCACAGTCCTGTGAATGAGAGAAAAAACATTCCTCCACCCAACCCACAAACAGATTAGCAAAGCTGGGACCCATCTTGGTACCCATGGCAACTCCACTGACCTGCTGAAAAAACTGTTATTAAAAGAAAAAGCATTGAGTGTTAGAACCAGTTCTGCCAGACGAGTAAGTGTGTGTGTGGGTGGCTGCTGGACTTCCGCTTGTTCAAGAAATGCTGCAAAGCTGTCAGACCATCATCATCCCACTGGAGCTCATTGTTTTCAATGGCAGAGGTGATGGTGGTGGTGACACCTCAGTCTGATAGTCGGCAGTGGGATCCCACTGCTGACTATCAGATGGAGGTCACCACCACCATCACCTCTGCCATTGAAAACAATGAGCTCCTGCTTCTGCTAAGAGACTCATAGTCCAGTATCCCCAGACATCTAGGTTTTATCTTCTTCCCAAAATCCACAAAACAGGTAACCCGGTCGTCCCATAGTGTCTGCCTGCTCCTGCCCCACATCCCACATCTCTGCATTTTGGATGGCCTCATGAGACCCTTTGTTGAGTCCCTGCCTCCTATGTTAAAGACACAAACCATGCTCTCCAGTTATTTGACAGGTTCAGATTCAGTGACTCTCATCAGCTCATCTTCACCATGGACATCAAATCTCTTTACAGTGATCCCCCATGATGATGGTCTGACAGCTTTGCAGCATTTCTTGAACAAGTGGGAAGTCCAGCAGCCACCACACACACTTACCTCATCTGGCAGAACTGGTTCTAACACTCAATGCTTTTTCTTTTAATAACAGTTTTTTCAGCAGGTCAGTGGAGTTGCCATGGTACCAAGATGGGTCCCAGCTTTGCTAATCTGTTTGTGGGTTGGGTGGAGGAATGTTTTTTCTCATTCACAGGGACTGTGCCTGAACTCTACAAACGCTACATTGATGACTGTGTGGGGGCCACCTCCTGCTCCAGGGAGACCCTCCAAGTCTTCCTTGACAAGTTCACCACGGCTCATCCTTCCCTTCAGTACACTGTTGAAGTATCATCCTCTACACTGCCTTTCCTGGATATCCAGCCTCAGTCCAGAACACTGGTCTGAAGACATCTGTCTATTACAAACCTACTGACTCTCACAGTTTCCTCCTCCATAGCTCCTTCCATCCTAAACATGTCAAGAATGGCCTGCCTTATTCGCAGTTTCTTAGACTGCAGGTTATGCAGTGAAGAGGATGATTTGCTGAGCAGACCCAAATAATGCATAGTTTTTTATCAACAGGGATACCCTAAAAGCACAGTGGACAGAGCACTCTCCGGTCAGTAACATGCCCCGTAACCTTGACCCCGCAGGAGGGATACTGTCACACAAGAACAACGGCGAATTCCACTAGTTCTTCCTTTCCATCAGAGCACACCTTCTCTTCACAGGATCATCACTAGTAACTTTCCCATTTTGCAAACTGATCCTAACATTGGTGCTTCCTTTACAGAACCACCTATTGCCTCCTACCACCGCGCCACCTAACCTGCGAATCTCCTGGTAAAAAGCAGCCTACCCACTCCTAACAGTTCCCCCAGGTACCAAACCTTGCAACAGGGCTCGCTGCTACACCTGCAAATTTATTTCCAGTGCAACTGAGATTGGGGCCTGCAGGTGTTTTCACATCACCAAGGAGTTCTCATGCACCTCCACTAATGTGAGTGTACTGTATTCTTTGCAGGAGGTGTTCAGCTATTTACATCGGAGAAACTGGTAGGCGCCTTGCTGACCGCTTCAGGGAACATTACAGAGCGGTCAGGAATGGTGAAACTGCTAAACCCATTGTATCCCACTTTATCTCCAGGGACCACAATGTCAATGACCTTTCTGTTTGTGTCCTTCAGCAGGGCTTCCGGATCCTAACCATAGAAAAACATGGAGCCAAGCTGATCATCCACTTTGGCTCCCAGCAGCCCTCTGGTTTAAATGATAGACTTATTTTCCACTAACATCTTTCAGCCTCCCTTTTTTCCCTAAAGTCAATTTGTTTTTGTACTGATTTTTTTTTTCATTTTCTCCATATGTCTCCATTTCTGTCTCCTTCTCACACATTTGTCACCTTTCAGCCTTCTTACAAGACCCTGTTAATCAGTCTCTACCTGGGAACTTCCCAGCTCTTTCTCTCCCATTATGTTTTATCTTTCCCATCATCACCTTTTGTTTCACAGATTTCTCTTAATCTTACCATTTATCACTTCTTCTCCCTTAGCCTCCTTCTTCGCTTCTCACATATATATCTCTCATTTTACCTCTCCTCTACACTAACTTGTTTTTTTCTTTAGATATTTCCTGAAGAAGACCTAAGGTCGAAACGTAGATTTTAACTCTATTTTCTATTTTCAGCGTGCATTTAATATAACCATTTTGTTTTGCTTTTAGACCACATGCTGGACGCAGCGCCTTGTCTTTGTTTTTACAATTTACAGTATGTGACTATTGCTGGCTTTAACAGCCTGCTTTATTTCACAATAGACATTGTGGACATGCCATGCAGAAGATCAGTGCGGTCATGAGGCTGACTTTGTTTCCAAGCAAAAAGGAAATGTGCAATGTCCCTAACAGCCACTACTGAGTTCCATCTGTTGCCTGACATAGTGCACATAATAAAAAGAAAATATCATCTTCATAGCTCAGAGGTCTGTACTGTATATAATCTAGTGATATCACCAGAGAATTGGACCTGCATTTTAACTGGTATCATCCTTCTGTGTTCTGTGTGTGTATTTCTAGGATGACCCTGTCATGTGTGTATTTGCCACTGTGTATTATTTTCCTGATATTTCTGTCACTTTGCCAACCTCCTCGGAGGTGCTACCCATCTATGGCATAGGAGAAACTAGGTGTTCCGCACCATGGGATTCAATCAGTGGTTGAAAAACTGGTGTGGAGCTCAGGGATTTGGCTTCATTGGGGACTGAGGGTCCACCTGGAGTGATGCAAGCCTATACTGGCATGATGGGCTGCATCTGTCCAGGGCGGGAACCAGAATCCTAGGTGATAGGTTTAAATGCTTCATTGGCAAGCACTTAAACTAGCCAAGGGAGGCACTGGAAGGGCAGGAAACTAGCCCATCCAAAAATCATGGTAGTAAGTGCGAAACACCAACATAGAGGTGTCAATAGGGGAAGGGCAGGGGTAAATGGAGAAAGTAACAAAGGCAAGAAGGACAGGGATGGGGAGAAAAGGAGTAAGGCCATCAGGAAATGGAGGGTAATGAGTACCAATGCCTGTAGTCTGGGCAACAAGCTCCCTGAGCTGGTGGCCTTGATGGAAGAGGGATGCCTGGATATCGAAGCAGTCACAGAAACATGGTACATAGAAAACCATGACTGGGATGTTAACATACCAGGGTACATAACCTACAGGAGAGACAGGCAGGGGAGAAGAGGGGAGGAGTAGCTCTCTATATAAAGGAAGGGATAAAAGCAACTGAACAAAAGGTGGGATGCATCATAAGGGGATCACCTCTAGGAGCAAGGAAGTGATTCTGCCACTGTACAATGGACTGGTTAGACCACACCTTGAGTACTGTGTACAGTACTGAGACCACACTTGAAGAGGGACATACAGCTCCTGGAGAGGGTACAGAGGAGGGCAACTAAGATGATACAAGGGCTAGAGATTTGACATATGAGGACAGACTTGAGGAGCTCTGGCCTCTTTTCATTGGAGGAGAGGAGACAGGGGGACATGATTGAGGTCTTCAAGTACCTCAAGGGAATAAATAGGGTAAACATGGAAGGGATTTTAGACTAAAGCAGGAGGCATCACCAGAGGGCATGGTTTGAAGTTGGAAGGTGGAAGGGTGAGGGGGAAAAGAGGAGGAGGTTTTCACTGAGCAGGTGGTGGACCCTTGGAATGCACTGCCTGGTGAGCTGGTTCAGAGATCCACAGTGGAGGGCTTCAAGAGAGGTGGGACAGACACAGAAACTGGATGTATCAGATGATGGCCTGTCCCAGGGAGGTGGGATGGATGATAAGGGTTGCTGGAACACAAGGGAGGGAGGGCCTCGGCACCCAACTAGGGATCTGAGGTTCGAGCAGACTCGATAGACCATAAGGCCAATGTGCTGGCAAATAGTATGTTAGTATGTAAAAAGTAAACAGGGAGGAGGAGGCACTGTGGATCATCTTGGAGACTGGAAAGGGCACCACAATCCTCACAGGGGTTGTGTACAGACCCCCATGTCAGGGGAGGGAATGGACAAGGATATGATAGAAGGCATTCTTAGATTGGCAGAGAAAGGGAAATATTATTGATGGAAGACCTGAATATGCCAGATGTTAACTGGAGCACATTTGCTGCAGCCACATCCAAAGCAGGGCCATTCTTGATGCCCTACAGGTGGCAGGCCTCAGACGGCTAGTTTCAGAACCCACTCATGAGGGAACAATCTTAGACCTCATACTCTCAAATGGGGGCAGTTAGAGGATCTCAGATCTAGAAGTGGGTTGCCATCTGGGAACAAGTGACCATCAAACAGTGTGGTTCATGTTAAACTCAGCTACAGAGTCAAGCCATACAAAAGTGAGGGTACTGGACTTCAGGAGGGCTGACTTTGGCAAGATGGGAGAGTGCCTCAGAAAGCACTAGCAAACAGGCTAGAAGGAGGGTGGAGCAATAATGGGAATCATCAAAACTGCCATCACAGAGGCAACAAGCCTTTGTGTGAAGCAAATAAACAAATCAAAACAAGAAGTCAGGAAGAAAAGATAGTATCGGAAGTATAAGGAAACACAGAAGGAGCAGGAGAGACAGCTGTACCAGTTAAGGAAGAAGGAAGCAGGAGGGAAGTCAGAATAGCAAAGGCCCAAACTGAGGAAAAGATAGCCAACTCAGTTAAGAAGGGGATAAAACCTTTATAGGTACATCAGCGAGCGAAAGACAAAGGGAGGATAGTGAGGCTGAATATAGTGAATGGTGGGTGGGCAGAGGGGACAGTGAAAAAGCAGGGATACTGAATGAATATTTCTGCTCAGTATTCACAAAGAGGAGGGGAAGTGCCTAATCCAATTAACAGAAGCACTCTTGATAGGGGGTCGATCCCAGTCCTTTCACAGAAGAAAGGGTTCTGCAAGAACTCCTAAAACTGAAGGTGGACAAAGCAATGCTGTCTGATGGAATTCACCCCAGAATTCTAAAAGAATTAAAGGGAACTAGTGAAACCACTGGCTACTCTTTTAATAAATCATGGGAGGATGGTGTGGTACCCGAGGACTGGAGGAAGGTGGATGTGATTCCCTTCACAAAAGTGGGACCAAGACAGAGACAGGAAACTACAGACCTGTCAGTTTGACCTCTGTGGTAGGGAAAGTGATGGAGTCACTTCTGAAGGAAAGAATAGTTGAGTACCTAGAGGCCAGCGGGGCTGGGACCCAAGGCAGCATGGGTTCACAGTGGGAAGGTCATGTCAGATGAATCTAATAGATTTCTTTGACTGGGTGACCAAAGTAGTGGACCAAGGGAGGGCTGTAGACATGGCCTACCTAGACTTTAGCAAGGCATTTGACACAGTCCCACACAAAGATTAATCATCAAATTAACTAGCCTGGGAGTGGGACCCAGGGTGGTAGCCTGGGTAAAACATTGGCTAGACAACAGGACACAGAAGGTAATTGTAAATGGAGTACACTCTGAAGAAAGAGGGGTTACTAGTGGGGTGCCGCAGGGTTCAGATTGGTCCAGTCCTTTTAATGTCTTCATTAGTGACATTACAGAAGGACTGGAGGGAAAAGTATGCCTCTTTGCAGGTAACATAAGATCTGCAACAGGGTTGATACACAAGGGGCGTGGAAAGGATGAGAAGGGACTTGGCAAGGTTGGAGGAATGGTCAGAAGTATGGCAGCTAGGATTCAATGCAAAGAAGTGCAAAATAATGCATCTGGGAAACAAGAACCCAGGTGAAGAATACACAATGTGGGGGAAGGTAGTAACAACAACAAAAGGAAAGGGACCTGGGGTAATCATATCAGATGACCTTAAGGTTAGCAAGCAATGTGAGAAGACAGTAGGGAGGGCTGGGGGTATACTGGGATGCATAGAGAGGCATCAGCAGCAGAAAACAGGAAGTTGTTATCCATCTGTACAGACAGTTGGTGAGACCCCATCTGGAGTACTACGTCCAGTTCTGGAGACCCCATCTCTCGCAAGGACATAGACAGGATAGAGGCAGTCCAGAGGAAGGCAACTAAAATGGTGCAGGGTCTGCAAGAGAAGCTATATGAAGAGAAACTAAAAGAGCTTAATATGTATATCCTTGAGGAAAGAAGGGAGAGGGGATCGTGATAGAAACTTTTAAGTACCTCAATGGAATCAGCAAAGTCCAAGAGGGTAGCATCTTTCAGAAAAAGAGATGTGCAAGAACAAGGGGACACAATTTAAAAGATAGAGGGGGCAGTTCAGGGGCAATGTGAGGAAGTATTATTTCACAGAGAGGGTAGTGGATGCATGGAACAGCCTTCCTGAGGAGGTTGTGGGGTCTAAAACTGTGGGAGAATTCAAGAATGCATGGGACAGACATAAGGCAATTCTTGTGGGGGTAGGAAGTAATAGGCTGTTAGTTAACTAGGATCTGTGACCTATCCTGTAGGTAGGGAAATGGGCAGACTAGATGGGCCAAGCAGTCCTTATCTGCCATCAAAGTCTATGTTTCTAAGTTTCTGTGTTTCTATAAGTAACAGAAGTATAAGGAATGAAATCCAGTAAAGTGATGCTCTGGGGGTCATGAGTAAAAATAATTTTTTTCACAAACATAATCAACATGTCACATAATTCGTTTAACAACCATAAAATGAAATGTATATTTTTTCAATGTTACTCTGTAATGGAACAAATGTAATAATGCAGAGCTCCTCACAAAAAAACTTTAACAGAAAATAATGAGAGAAAATACATTTGTTTGAAATGCAAAAATTGAAATTCATCCTCACAATACAATTGACAAACCTGAATGCAACACATTTAAATTAAATTTACAGTATTAGTATTTATTCACTGGTATTTATTTATTATGTTTATGAAAGAGGCAGCATCAGCCTGGTCTGCTACTTTTTGGGAGGGAGTAGCAGGAGAGAATTTGTTGGCATGTGTCTTTTATTAAGGAGTACCACAGGACAACTTTGTAGATACTGTAGGTCCTATAGGATCTAAAGTTCTATCCTGTTAAGAAATAAGTTTTAACTCTGTACTCCAGTCTTGGATAACAAATCACTGTGAAGCTCTGCATATGGTTCTACAACTAGGGGTGATAAAAGGCTAAATCTGATCTGTGCCTACAATCCTCCAAATGGGGCTTTCCTGGCTTAAATGGGCTCTTGGATTATCTGGCCACTCTAAAGGGTAGATCTGAAGTCATACTAATGGGAGACTTCAACCTAGACCTATCAGGAGTCCGGCACATACTGAAGCTCCGCCCGACTTAACCTCGCTAACTTATCTCTAGCCCTACATGCATCTCTTCCAACTCAGAGCGCCAATCTCTCCTGGACTGGATGGCTACAAATAGAGCAAACAAAATAATTGCTGCAGGGACCTTTTCGGATTCTATTAGTGATCACCTGCCTCACGTTCTGTATCTGGAATGGCCACTGCCTTAAACACCCCCAAGAATCATTCAATTTCAGGATTTTGCCAAACTAAACTGAACTGCACTTATTGAGGATATTAATAATATAGACTGGTCTCCCATCTATCACACTGATGATGTAAACACAGCACTTGAATACCTGATGTCTCAGTTTCTGGCCCTTCAGGATCTGCACATCCCTCTGAAAAAAGGCCTCAGGGGTTCCCATAATAAATGGCTAAAAAGACCTCCTTTGAGCCATGATAAAAGAGACAAGGCCTGGACCTTGGCAAAGAAGTCCCAACAATCAGAAGACTGGGTTAACTATAGACAACTGAGAATGCCTGCAAAAAGATATTCAGAAGGCTAAAGGCGGTACTGCCTTAAGCTTCTCCAATCTTCAGTGGGTGATACCAGGGTTTTTGGAACCACGTCAAAATTTCATTGGGCAAAGGCCCAAGGCGGCCATTACCGATATGACACTGAATGATGCAAACTGTAATAAGTTACCTACTATTGCTAATGCTCTTTATGAACAATTCTCGGATCTCTCCGAATACACTGAGAAATTCAACCAACCTCTTTCACCTCTTGAGGTGCAACTTTCATATGAAACCCTTTTCGACTCACATTAGTCTCCTCCACCCGAGTGCTGCATCTCCTCAAATCAGTATCTGTCTATGGATCTGCTGGCCCAGATGGGCTACTGCCAGCTTCTTGAAGCAGGCAGCCCCTACCTTGCTGTTCCTATTGCAAGAATCTTTAATATTTCATAATAACCCAAACGGTACCAACATTGTGGAAAAACCGCTACGTTGTCCCTGTTCACAAAAGGGATACCAAAATATGTCAACTATAGACCGATTGCCATTCTCTCTACCCTAAACAAACTTCTCGAGAAGGCCATCTCTACTCAGGTCACAAATTACCTGCACCTTCACTACCTTATATCCCCTACCCAGCACGGATTCCAAACAGGACACAGCACCACAACTGCTCTACTTCAGCTGACAAATGCAGTCCTTACAGTGATGGATAAGAACCTGCTCACTGGGGCCATATTTATCGATCTCACAAAGGCATTTGACCTTGTGAATCACTTTCTGCTACTTTCCAAACTGTCCCACCTTGGCTTTGACCTGTTGACAATCTCCTGGTTCAATAGCTACCTCTCAGGGAGGTTGCAATTTGTCCAAATTGAATCTTCCATCTCAAATCTTTCCCCTACCTCTGTTGGAGTCCCCTAAGGATCTATTCTTGGCACACTGCTTTTCTCCCTTTTCATTAATAACTTGCCCACCCTTCCCTGCTCCTCCTCATTAATCCTTTATGCTGATGACATGGTGCTTCTCCAGTGGTAAAGATCCCTTATCAGTAAGAGCACATCTTCAAGTAGACTTCAACTGCTTGCAGGAGTGGTTACTACAGAACAGGCTCCTAATGAATGCTAAGAAAACCGTAACTATGCTTTTTGGCCCCTGTCAAGAATCAGATCTCTACTCAGACTTACTGATACATTCTCTAGGTGACCCTCTGAATTCGTTACCTTCTTCAGGTATCTAGGAGTCACTCGACCCATCTCTTGACTTTAACCTCCACATTGCGGCTACATGTAAGACAGTTTACTCAAAACTTTGGTCTTGCCTTTAAAATTAGGTCCTCCTCAATGATGCTGCCAGCTTACTATTGCACAAGGATTTCTACTCCTGCTCTAACATATTGCTCTCAGATTTACCTTAAAGCTAGCAAAGGAGCACTCCAGAAATGGAGCACCTGCTATAACAGTATATGCAGATTTGCTCTCCACTCACAGACTTACCCATCATTGCCTGCTCTACTCAAAACTAAATTGGCTCTCCCAGACTCGCTCAGACGCTATTCTGCAGGCTGTACAATTGATAATATGATCAGAATGGGGTCCCTAAATATCTTGCCAAACTATTAATTCATCCCTCCCAAGCATACCTCCTTAGGGCATCTGCTCAAACCCAACTTGAAATTCCTAGATATCTCATAAAAAGGAGAACAATCTTTGCCATATCTGCCCCCCACCCTGAACTCCATTCCTCCCACATCAAACTCTCCAAATCCCACAAGGCCTTTAAACTGGGTCTTTGGGCACACCTATTAGAATCCGACTGCTGCTCTTGTGCTTGTAACTTAAGCCTCTCCTAGCATTTTCTTCTCCTTATGGCACTTACTGATTTCCTGCTGGTCTCCAAAATCTGAAAGTTTCCCACATCCAGCAGAAATCCTATTGTTATAATGCTACTTCATTTAAGTTTTGTTTGCTGTTTGTCATTTCAATTTAGTCATTGATGTATCATCAGATGAAAATAATTAATGTAATGTTATCTGTTCTCTTTGTCATCACTGATAATGACTGTACCTGGCTGTATACTGTTCAAATGTTTGTTCTCACCTCATGCTGCATCATGAAATACTCTTTAATGTTGACTCTGGTCTCCCTGTCTGTACTCTCGGGTCATGCCTGAATATAGGCAACATTGTTTCCTAGTGTACTTACCGGTAAACAAAAAAACAAATAAATAAATAAAACTAACTTACTAACTAACTAATGCATATGGCAAAGTTCACGCTGTAGTTCTCTTGGATGTGGGAACTGTGGGGATGATGGCAGATTATCTATCTATCTATCTATCTATCTATCTATCTATCTATCTATCTATCTATCTATCTATCTTTAAACTGGTCCAGTTTGTAGTTTGTAGAACTGTTATTTCTTTTACTAATGAGTGGGAGCAGTCTGATCTTAGGTTCTCTAAGGAGAAGCAATGCTGAGGAGTGGAGAATTTATTTTACTCAATGATCCCAGTTTGCTGACCTGTCTGACTGGACCACAGATAATGTGGTCAGTCAGGAGCTATCTCTCTGTGAGCAGGATGGGGTAGTCACAATATGGAGCCCTTAGTAGAAGACACTGCCAGATACTGTATGCTTGTCCCCACTGGGATAGTGGGGATCCCTCTTGTATGTGGTGATAACTGGCACTCTCTAATGTATTTGGCACCCTTCCTTATTTCTCATTCTGCCAAACTTTGTGTAGAGCCAGTTAACATTTTATATGTGCACATAGTGCTTTTTAGTCATTTAACACCATTTTGTTCATTTTAAAAGATGTTCTGGTTCCAGTACAAAATCAGGAGCTCACACGAAAGTGCTGTATACAGTATATTGCTATTTTGACCTCAGTGACCTCCCATGCACAAGATGATGTACAGAACAGTACAGTACATGGCAGCCTTCCTCTATATCCAGTGAAATAACAGTATTTCAATGCTGTTATATTTTTTTTTCATGACACATATTTTAAAAAATTACCTATACCAGGTTAATTTTTTAATATGCTACAGTATATTAGTCTATATTTAGAAAATATGCATTTGATGCTGACTCAAAAAAAAAGGAAGAAGACTGCTGTGCAATTTGCACAATGTGCAGTACTATTGACTTGGATATGTGAATGGGCAAGCCTGTCACAATTACCATTGTCTATTCCAAGAAAAGCTAAAGGTACCCAGGACAGACTGAATTTGCTTATCCTTTATGTCTGCATGGGGATCAACTTTAGTCTACCTCTTGCATCTCATGCTGAATCGCAGTCAGCAGGACCCCCGTAAACTGGCGCTGTGTGTGGTGACTCTAAATTAGGGAAGTTGGTTTATTATTTTGCTATAGTTTAATGGTTGCCAAAACTCAAACATTTTAAACTGAAAGTGTACACTTACTCCTGTCTCCCAGCAGCCGCCAACTGTTCACTCAGTCCAGCCATTCACTTGAGCTCTGCTTTGCAATGTTGAAATTACCAGAGTCCAAAAATAATGTAGTAAAACACGATGCTGTTAAAGTTCATTACATTTAAATGAAATCTAGTGAAATATACATGTAAGTCTAGCTGTTATAAAGAAAATCGGATTTAGTTGTGTTTGTTTGGGGGTCATGAAAGTGTGAGGCTGCTCAATTGCTCCTTACCACAATGTGCCATTGTTACAAAATAATCACAGTTATTTTATACTGTTTTGCAAGCGAAATATATATGCAGCTATCACATATTTATGAGAACTTGCTGAGTGGTATACTGAGAAATGGCAGTCAGCTAGATGTTTTCAATAAACATTTTCCATGTTTTTTTTACTTATTTTGTATGTATTATGTTACATTACATGTTTGCAGCTATTCAGTCAATTCTGATTTGGCCCATCTATCATACCTAGGAGTTATTGTACACTTCCAGTTTAAAAATGTTTGTGTTCTGACATACATTAAACTATATCAAAATAATAATTAGATTAGCACTATGCTGCCCTCAGTGTTTCTAAAGCACTAAACTGTTATTTTCACTGTCTGCCACTAATAGTCTCTTTGCGTGGCCTGCTGTTGAAATTCATGGAATGCAAATGAGGAGATTGGGAGTGAGCATGTTCTGTGAGACTAATAGACAATAGGTGTCCATGAGATGGCAAAACATAAACAAAATGGGTAGGCTGGTGTGGTAACACTGGTGTGGGGCAGGAGAAAATAAAAACATCGATAATAAACTTCCCGAGCTTTTTGAAAAATTAGGATGACAGGAGTAATCCTTACGACCAGACAAACCAAAATTTGTAACAAACATGTATGCTAAAAATAACCATAATTGCAGTTAGGTGTCCTTTTAATATAATAAAGCTCCAGACCCAGTAAAACATTAGCATGGAAAGAAACAACCTAATTAGGCTACAGAAATTGCTTTGGGTTTGGTGCAGCATGGTTTTGCTCATTTTAAAGATTGGTCTGGGTTTGTGCGGCATGGTTTTGCTAATTTTTTTCAAACAAAATAAAGGCACAATCAGAAAGGTCCTGACATGGACTGTGGGGACACCTAGTAGGAACATAGCACTACTTAAGTAAGCATTAAGCCATGACAGGTGGCATCTAATGCTGGATTGATGCATGGGAGGGTTGTGGCTCGGGTGCCTTTGACGAGGGCCAGCAGCAACCCCATGCATCAATCACGATAGATGCCACCCGATGGAGTGGCTTAATGCACTTGTAACATGAGCCATGGGGCGTGGTGGCATCGGAGGCTGCCCACTCTGTGAGATCAAAAGAAAACACAGAGGCAGTGCGATATTTCACAAGTTTTACTGCACTTTCACACAACGGTGCACAACATTATCTACATATTGATGCGGTGACTTGCTGTTCTACCTGCAAGTGCATAGCTGACTGCAGCCAACATCAGTGTCCCAGTCATGTCCAGTTTGGTGTGGGTATTGCCTTCATACCCACTACGGGAGGTCTCTGGTGCAGTTTTCCATCACCGCGAGAAGGGATAGGCTCACGATTTGCATATTGGGGGCACTCACTTCCTGCTGCCTCCTGCTGACTGCTCCAGCACTGCTGTGTTCCACCTGGGCTGTGTGTGCTGCTGCTGGCTCTGCTGTGGGGTCCCTTCCTGCACCCGCTACTTCTGGTGTCCATCTCCGGCAGCCCAGCTCCGTAGTAGAAACCCACTGCTCCATCCGACACCTCCTGACAGTGAAAATGACACATAACTAGCCTGCATACTGTCTCTCCCTGGTGATGCTTTACCTCGGCACTATCCACCATGGGTTCTGGTCCCCCCCATTTCCGAACTTGGATGGGTAGTCAGGCTGCTGGCCCACCTCTCTTGCTGCTGTTGCGCTCACTCGACCCCAGTACCCAGTGCTGCTAACCTGTGGGTCTGGCTGCTGTCAATACTACCTGCAGGCACGGCATATACCCCTGGATTAATACCCACTCGAATCGGGTCCTGTGATGCTGTTCTGCCTATCGCTGCTGCCAATTTCCAATGTGTGGTTAATGCCATGTTACAAGATAAATTAAACTGAAGACAGTGCCACCTGGTGTATTTAAGACACTGATGTTGGTAAGTCATCAAATTAAGATCTCGGCAAATACTTAATACATTACCGAGTGGTAATGAGGTATTTCTCAGTACCGCTCAGATGTACCCCTGAAATTATGCTGGCTAACGAGGTATACTGTGTAACGGGCAACTTTTCCATGACAACGACTTTAAGTTAAGTGACTAGTAGGTTAAGTAGTGTTCTCACAGGAATGCAGCTTTTCAGTCATCCCGCCTAGGGTAGAGTACTTAGTTAAGTGAACAATAGTTTCAGGGAGTAGCTTTCAGCCATCCTCACCTGGATTAAGGTACCAAGGTCATAGCAAAGGTTCTGTAGGGATACCAGCAGCACCATACTTAGAGTAACCTACAGAAGTTACAAGAACAGAACAGCTATGCTGTCAGGAAAGTAGTAATTAATACAATGTGTGGGGGTTAATGATGGGACAATGGGAGTGGGTAGGGTAGTGTGTTGCAGGGGATGTGGAGCAGCAGTTTTCCTTGGCACTCTCAGGGAGGTTAGGGAGTGTCTGGTCTGCTGGAGCCTTTACCACCTGAAGGCAGAGATGTGGCACCTTAAGAGGGAGATAGGAGCACTAGGGGACAGGGTAAATTCAAATGGGGTGCAGTAGGAGGGAGGGGTGGCTGGTGGGGAGATGAGTGAGGGAGGCAAGGGGAAGAATGGGGGCAAAACAAATTCCTCTGGCTGACCTACCCAAAAGAAAGGGGGCCTTGGGGATAAGGATGAACACTGGTTAGAGGAAATAAGGAAGTCAAATAAGGGGAGGGAGGCTAGTGGAAGCACTCCAGAGGTGCCACTGAGGAATAGAAGGTATAGGCAAGATGGGTCAGGAGAGAGAAGGAAGTAGCAAAGGAGAGATGCAAGGACTACAGGAGGCATACACAGGGGAGGGACAAGGGATCAGTTGGGGAAAGGAGTTAAAAGCAGTGCATGGAAGAAATGAGGACAGGTAGAGAAACAGACTAGTGGAGGAGAGCAGAACAGGAAAACAGGAAGGGCCAATGCAAGGAGGGAGTAGGTGGTCAGAGCAGGGGCAGATGAGAAGAAGGGAGAAAGGTCAGCAACAGGGGCAGGCAAGAGTGGAAGAGGGTTGTGAAATCAGATGGAAGGTGGGGAAGGGAGGTTGTGATCCTAGGAGACTCCATAGTCAAAGGAGTGAGAAGGGGAGATACAAGGCAAAAGGAACCACAGAAGAGTGCACTGTATACTAGGGATGACCACAGGGAGGGTGGGGCCAAGGCTAGCTGAGGTTATGGACCAAGGGGCAGCAGCCTGACCTCATTGTACCTGGCTGATAGTCAGTTGAGGTTGTCCAGGGCTGGTTCAAGGAAATGGCATAGATCAGCAGGAGGGTGAAGAAACCAGTAGCCTTCTCAAAAGTGCTACCAATACTATGGGTCAGCACTGCAGGAAAGGTTAGGGAATGTGAAATTGATTAACCAGGAAAGGCACACTAGCCAGCACTTGTTTCCAGGTGTGACCTGGGAGCATATGGAAGTTAATTGACTTGTTCAAGGTCACACAGTATGAAATTGGTGGCTGATGGAGTTCAAACCCTAGGTCTCCAGGTTTGCAGCTCAGTGCCCTTAACCATTATGCTATACTGCCAACTGCCAGGTTAGGACAGAGTAATTCAATATCTGGCTCAGGGGTGGTGCACAGAAAGTACATGGAATAATTGGTGACTGGGGGAACAAATGGGGAACAAGGACCTCTTTGCACTGGACAGGCTACACCTCAACAAGGAGGAGCAAGGGTGCTAAAGGAAGGATTTGAGAGGTATATTAGCAGGGAACTAAATTTAAACTGATGAAGGAGGCAGCACAGGTTAAAATATGTGTTGTTACCTGGAGAAAAGGTCATCAGGCCTCCCCAATTCAGGACAGGGGCATGTGAGGGGTATACAGGGGTATGATAGAAAGGAGATGGGGTGTGACCAGGTATGGGTTGGTGCAGGCAGCACAAGAGTGGAGGGGATATGAGTCACTGTGGAAGGTAGTGTCCATAGGTGTCATTTCACTGAAACTATAGGGATTGCAAGACAAACTATAGGCCAGGGGTCTGGGGTCCGCCTAGGCCCTCCCAATTTTTGTTAATTTGGTGCATTCTGGTGCATTTTGGGGTCATTCAAAACATATTTTGCTGCTTTGTTACCTCTTCCTCATGCTCAGTAAGTCGCACCCTAGCCCCATTCTACAGAGTACCCACAGTCCAGTCACGCTGCCTCAATTTTACAAATTCTAGGTAAGAAACACTGACTCCCAAATTGAACTGGTGAATCCATTTCAAGTGGTTCTACAAAATAAAATAGTAGACAGTACTACACACTGGAAAACCAGATCAAAATTTGTAATAGATTGCAATGCTGTAGGTCACCAATCAGAAGTTTTACTATGGCTTGATATAGTACCTAAAATAAAAATACAACATTGACTGGAGGCAGTATATTGGTTCTGAGCAGCAGACCTTGAGACATGAGTTTGAATCACAGCTCCCACTTGCATACTGTGTGACCCTGAGCTAGTCACTTACCTTCCTCGTGTTCCAGATCATACTGAAATAAACTTCTGCTTAGTGTGGCCTTCCAGGTTAAAAAAATCCTTTCCTTTTCTAAATAGTGATGAAGTATTGAGTCAGGCACCATTAGCTTCAATTACAAACCATCACAGGAAAACAAGAAACAAGAAAAAAGGCTATGTAGTCAGTGCCATTGTGTGCTCCTGAAAATGGGAGTGTGTTGTTCTAAACTGTACAAAATGCACAAATGCCTGCCAATGATCAGTAGTTTACAAAGTCCTCCCAGAAAGACAGAGGGTAGGATTTCAAATAGAAGCATACCAGTTCATGGGCAGATTTTCTGTATGAACAGCCTTGTCCCATTTGTGCAGATTCCTCACAACTAGAATACTATCATAAATGCAGTTCTTTGTTTCAGAATGAGCAGATAGCTGTTTCTAATCACACTACAGTCACTGACTCACCATTAGGCCTTGCACAAGCCACTTGACCTCTCTATGCTACCTTCCCAGGGCTGCAAAACTGGGTGTACAAGAAGATTGGTGAGCCTCACATCTATAGTATGGAAACCAATGGAGACACAACTCAAACAGAGGATCATAGCATTCCTCAAAATGAGTGGCCAACAAGACCCTACACAGCATGGTTTAACAGCAGGTAGGTCAAGCCAGACAAATCTGTCAAGTTTTTGACTACGCTACAAATTGTGGACAACAGTGGGGCAGTAGATTTGGTCTACCTAGACTTTAGTAAGGCCTTTGACTCAGTTCTACACAGAAGGCTGGTAAGAAGCTTAACCACACAGGGGTTGGTCCAGAAGTAGTCAGATGGGTACAAAACTGGTTACAAGGCAGAACCCAGAGGGTACAGGTTAATGGAGCGCAATCGATGGAAGGCAGGATGACCAGCAGGGTGCCCCAGGGCTCTGCTTTTCAATGTTTCTAGCAGACATCACTGACAGACTGGAAAGGAAGGTGTATCTGTTTGTAGATGACACCAAAACATGTAACAGGTGGACACCTCAGAAGGAGTAAGCAAGATGGAAGCTGACCTCAAGAAACTAGAAGAATGGTCTGGAGTGGCAGCAGAGATTCAATGCCAAAAAGTGCAAGATCATGCACACAGGAAATAAAAAATCCAGGAAAGGAGTATTACCTGGGAGGCAAAAGACTGGTGGCCTCAAACCAGGAATGAGATCTGGGAATCATAATCTCAGATGACTTAAAGCTTAGTAAGCAGTGTGAGAAGGCAACATCGAAGGCCAACAGAATGCTGGGCTGCACTGGGAGGAATCACAAGCAGGAGAAGAAAGGTGGTGCTACCACTGTGTAGATCGCTGGTCAGGCCTCACCTAGAATACAAAGTCCAATTCTGGAAGCCTCACACTCAGGAAGGACATTGATCGGTGGAAACAGTACAAGAAAGGTGACAAAATGATTCAGGGTCTGCAGGACATGTTCTACTAGGAAAGACTTAGGAAATGAATATGTACTTCCTGGAACACAGAAGAGAGAGAGGTGACATGATTGAAACTTTCAAGTACATAAAAGGCATTAACAAGGTACAGGCACAGGAACTTTTCACTTCAAGAAGGGCTCCAGGACCAGGGGATATGACCTCAGGCTGCAAGGAAGGAGGTTCTCTACCAGCACCAGGAAGTTTTTCTTCACAGAAAGAGTGGTGGATGCCTGGAACAGCCTGCCCCAAGAGGTTGTGGGGTTCAGCAACATGGGGATTCACGCATGCATGGATAGAAACAAGGGATCCCTGACTACAAAGGGCAGCTAGAATGTCAAAATAGGTCTAAAACAAACAGGCAGACTAGATGGACCTAGCAGTCTCCTTCTGCCATCATCTTCTATGTTTCCATGTAGCACTCATATGAAAGCAATATGCTGCATTTAATTAGGCTATTGCCAGTTAAGAGGCTGGCAAAATGAACACTGAGAGCTACAAATGATGTTAAAATGAACAGAAGATACTCAGCATTTCTTTAATACAATAACTTAAATGATCAAGACACATCTCAATGCTGATTAAGGAGATTTTATTAATAAGGAGATTTTATTAACAAAGCTAAATAATAAGATGAACAACTCTTCATAATAGCTTGGTGTTACTACAAGCAGTATACATAAAATAGCATGATGATGATACAGCCATCCTTTTGGAATTACAGTATAGTGTTTGTTGGGGCTGGGAAGAGCAAATGATTTGGGAAGACCCTCTTTATTTGTTTCCTATTACTGTATTTCTCCAAAAAGTGTATGCCATTTGTATTTCAGTAGGGACAGAGTCAACTAACATTGCATTAACACCAGTGAGTAAAACTAGACTGGAAAAGGTCTTGTAAGGAAAATCAGGGGAACCTACAACTGTCTTAATTTAAGACAGTTGTAGGTTCTAATTTTCCTCTTAATATGTCACGTATACATGTAAGCACAGAAAATTGCTTGTAAATGGAATTTTCCACAAGCTGTTTACAGTTTTTTTTTGGAAGAACTATAATTCCTTCACTGTGTTTTACAGAGTCAGGCAATGGTTCAGGAAGAAAAGATATTTAATCCTGAAATTGCTTTCCATTCTCCACTGCGGTTACTGTTTCATATTTGCAGTCACCTACTGTAAGAGGCTTAGCTGCTTAGTTTAGATAGATAAAAAATGCATTTTCAGACATCACCTCAGCAATACTGTGGCAGGATAGGAACCATCAAGAAGAAATTCCTTGTAACTGAGGAGCCCCTTCAGAAAAAGTAATTGACTCTTGTTGAAGAGTAAAATGATAAGTGACAAGAAGAATGGATTTACACTTCAGAAATGACAATTTGCTGAATGCAGATAAATGAAAAAGCAAGTAAGGATTTGTTGCCACAGCACAGTAGTATACTGACTCCAGTTTTACAGTAAAAGGGCTATGGGCAGACTGGAGGGCCTTGTGTACTTATCTGCCATCAACTTTTATGCTTCTACATTTCTATGAGTGATGGTATGTAAAAGGAAATTAGCGATAAAAAGAAAGAGCTGAAAGAGTTGAATTAATACATGAAAAGAATATGCTGTTAACTCACAAGGTCATTTGTTGGAACTAGTGTTTCTGGGGATTGAGATCTCTAACGTGGTGGTGGAACCTGTTGGATGGTCCGACCACCAAACTACAGGGTTCAGTTTTGCTGCCCCACCAAATAGACCTACCCCATGGTGATGGTCTGCACCGCCTTTGTGGGTTTGACCCCTGATGGTCTTATGGTGGTCCTGGACCTATTGGGGAGTTTGAGTTGTAGCAGAGATCCAGAGGAGCTTCTTCTAGCCTATAATAAGGCAGTAGTGGCTGCTTTGGATTCTACAGCTCCTGTCCAAGTTCATCCCCTCATCCTTCGCCTCAGTCCCAATGGTTTAAAAGGGTCCTTGAGGGAGATGAGGAGAGTAGGGAGAAGGTTGGAGCGATGCTGGTGGAAATCAGGCCTGATGGATGACAGACTTACACTGATGACCCATTACAGGGACTATCAATCTGCAATCTTCTGTAAGATGGCAGAGTTTCTATCCAGGGAGATTGCTGATGCATGAAACTGACTGGCTCAGCTCTTCTGAACTGTGGACAGACTGTGCAATCCAGTCTGTCTCCAGAGTCAGGAGATTTTCACAGTTGATGTGTAATGAGTTTGCTCGATTTTTGTGGATAAGGTTGGCATCATCAGATCAGAGATCCACATAGCTCACTCAAATGGGCAGAGCAGTGATCAATGGAAGATTGCAGCCACCGAGTCGATCTGGGCTGTCTTTTACTGGATGATGATCAGGAATGTCATGAACATAATCCAGGGCTTGCGACTGACTTACTGTAGTTTGGAGCCGGGTCCAATACGTCTCCTGGTTGGGTGTGTAGGTGATCGGACTGGACCTGGTGGAGATTGTCAGGTGCTCATTAGAGACTGGGATGTTTCTGGACATCCTGAAGGAAGTAGTTGCCTTCCCCTTTCAAAGAAATCTTCTCTTGACTCCAACTGTCTCACAAACTAAAGGCCTGTTTCTAACCTGCCTTTTGTGGGCAAGGTTATTGAGAAGGCAGTTGTGTTGCAGCTTGAGGAGCATCTTACCACCCATGAGATCTACAATCCTCTCCAGTCTGGTTTCAGGAAGATGCATAGTACTGAGACGGCATTGGTTTGGGTACTTAATGACCTCCTGATAGCAAGAGATCAGAGGTGTCACTCCATCTTAGTCCTCCTTGATCTCTCTGCAGCATTTTGATGTCTTCCCACTGCTGCCATGCCCCCACTCCCCATGGCACAACTAGGGCTACAACGACCCAGCCCCCTCCTTCCAGGTCCCCAATTGCTGCCCTGCCAGGCAGCAGGTCAAAACCCATAAACTACCTCCTGGCTGGTCTAAAGGCAGCCCTTTCTTCTGACCATGGAGGCTCTGGACTTGCAAAAAGTGATGGTGCCACCTTGCCATGGCACAGCCACCCTTGTGACCAGGTACACAAGCACTTCTGCCACAAGGGTGGTGCAGGGTGACTTTGGACATGGCATCCCAATTTTGATGCAGCCTGCATTCAAAAATTGGGATAGCCATAAACTTTGACACAAGATGCCACTTGCCTCATACTTGTTTGGCACAGGCACCTTGTGTCAATGATTCAGTTTGAAAAGTGCACTCCACATCTCCAGAAGGACATAGAGTGGCGGTCAAGAGGAGGGCAACTAAAATTGTGCAGGGTCTGCAACAAATGCCCTACAAGGAGAGACTAAAGGACCTCAATATGTACATTCTGAAATAGAGGAGGTATGATACAGACTTATAAATACCACATGGGGAATAAATAAGTTACAGGAGGAAGTATTTAAAAAAGGTACTCAACTTTTCAGATTCATGGCATGTCCCTTGTTCTTGACTCAATAACAAGGACATGCTATGAACTGGAAAGGATGATTCCGTAGAGATGTGAGGAAGTACTGCTTCACAGAAGGAGTGGTGCATACCTGGAAGTCTTCCAGTGGAAGTGGTGGGGGTGAAAACAGTGGCATGGTTCAAAAATGTATGGGATAGGCACAAGGAATTATAGTGGAGGAAGGAGAAGGAAGAAAGCTAGATCATGTAAGGTCTGCGATGAGAATGTGAGATAGTGTTTAGAGGTCCCTGCACCCCTATTGGTACCCTCAGAGGTACACCGTAGACAGCTAGCATTTAGGCACATGTTGTGCTAACATATAGAGCTTAGGGCATCTACCCGTACAGAGTAGATGTCAGGATATATATGCATATTATTGTTATACACTTTACTTTCTAATACATATTGTATTCTTTGTTACAAAGATGTTAGGACACCTGTGTCCTTGTAATGATTATGATATATGAGTCAGCATTGCCATCTCCTGATGATTTGTATTATTACACTGCTAGATGTAGAATTGTACTCCTTTGTCTTTACAAAGTGATGTCTACTACAAAATTGTTTAATGTTATCTTGGACTGAGGAGTCACCTCTAATTTAGCCAATAGGGCTCATCTCTGTAACTAGAAATGTTGTTATTTTCAGAAACCATGGTAATTATCACAGGTATATAATGTAAGACATTACATCTTCTACCTGGAGACCCCAAGAGACATGGAGATCCTTGAGAAATAGGGCAGCTTTGCATTGGCTCCCAGTTCGTATTAGTAAGAACTGCTTAGGGCAGCTGTGATTATCCTTTTTAGTGGTAATAAACAAGTTTATTACTCTTATGCAACATGTCTGTGATTTTATTGCATTCCTATTATTGCCAAGAACCTGAGAGTGAGGTTTAGACCTCTTGACAATTGGCGAATGCATGCAGGCAATATTTGGTGTTTGCAAAGTTTCACTTGTTGCTTCAAACTATTCCATTCCCAATGGGGACTGTAGGTGTGCATTCCGCATCACCTCTCCCATTCTCGACCACTTTGTAATAACTTGCAAAGTATGCTGCTTTCTGGGTGTGGTTGATGCCGGCTTGACCCACTCCATAGCAGTTTTGAATTGCAAGCTTACAGGTGCACAGTAGTCCACTGTGAATAAGTACCCTGCTGTGGATCGATACACAGCACGGTGCCCTCTTGCAGAACTGAGACTCAATGTCTCAAACTTCCTTGCCTCCATGGAGGATGGCTGACTTCACACAGGACACAAGTCAGTCCAACAACCATGTACTGGGGATTTCAACTCAGTACTCAGAGATAAGACAAATAGCCAGAAAGCGAGAAGCTAAAGGACTGTTGGTCATGCTTTCTATGCTGCTCTGGAAGCCCTGAAGCGAGGTTTCAACCCTTGAACTGCACATCTCATCTCTTAAGCAGAAGATGGGGTTGCAGGAAACAGAATGTCGGAGACGTGAGCAGGATTTGAATCTGAACTCCAAACACTGTGAAATGAAAAGGATTCCTTTGCATCATTCTGCACAGGCAGGCAAGCAGGAACTTTGTATGTTGAAACAGGAGGAGAAAGTTTGAGACAGGATAAGCAGCAGGCTTTGCAAATGAATGACTTATTGAGTAGAATGAATGAACAATTGAGTGAGAGCTGGGAGATTCAGGATGAGATAAACCAGGTAACGTAATGACTTAGAAGTGGTTACTAGGACAATCGCGATTTGAGTGCCACGATAGAGTGTGCTACAGAAGCAGATGCAGGATGAGGTAGATTTGAATGTTGCAAATGTTAATCATGCTGAATGTGAATCCAAGATGGTGAAACTACTCCATCAGCGGGAGGTTCTGGCTGGACATGTTAAGGCAATGGGAGAAGTAGCCCTGCCTTAACCATGTCATCTGAAGGAGGTATCAGATGATGACATCTCACAGTACAACACCCAGTCACACCCCTACTATGGCCCAGACATCCCACAATGCTATCCACAATGTGGCAGACACCCATCACATCCATCCCATGTCATACGCCACTGACATCATGACGCACATCATGTGCAATGCCAACATGGCTGCCCCCTATGATGGGAGATCAGACTCAGGCCTAGTCTCAACAGCACCACTGGTAGCCATTATTTCTGTGGATGACAAGGAGGAGATTGAAAAATGATAGATGCTGCTTTAGGCAATGTGACCCTACCGACAAAAGCAAACAAACTCTCCGGACGCAGATCAGATGATGCAGGAGGCTGCTACTCGGGAGGAAACAGCTCAGACAGCCCTGAGCGGCACCAGAGGAAACCTACCTCCACCCTGACCATCCCAAAAATCCCTAGAAATGGCCTACTCTGTTCAGGCAAATAGCTGACAGCATTGGTCGGATGAGTCCATCCAACAATCTCAGCTGCCACTTGGAAAAGGTGCATGCTAAATGTGAAATGCTTAGTCTCACAGCAGACTACCAGTTCCAGATCCTATGCCAGACCATTGCTCCCGGACTGTGGGCAAAAACTCCCGATGCCATCCACCAGGATGGCACCGCCATCTTGATGAGGTCACAGCTGAACTCATTTCTGCACACAGCCCAGGTGTAGTAGGAGTGATGCTCTACATACCCTGTAAAACAGAATGCAAAGAAATCCAGCTGACTTACCACCAGAGGCTCTGGATGGCCTACTAGTGGGGAAGCACCTTGTACAGGAAGCTGCAAATGTGGACCTTATCTAGTATAAGACTCTGTTCTTTAGGAACATGATCCCTGCAGTAAGAAAAAGGTAGAGCCAACCACCTATCCCACCACGGAGAGGTTTGCCAACATCCTTCAGAAAACTGAGAGTTTATCAACTCTACATCCATGATCTGGGCCTGTTCCAAAAAAGTAGCCACCGTAGAAAGTATTCCAGAGACCATGATGCACTACATGGTGGAGGGGCAGGCCCAAGAAAACAGCCTCTCCCCACAGACAACCAACACCCTCAGCAGACCCAACAACCTCAGCAATAGCAACAACCATGGGTGGGGACCTGGAATTATCATAAGATTAAGAAACACCACAAAATTAACAAGGTAAGCAACAGAGACCAGGCCCTTCATATAGGAGATAGCTGAAGAGAATCTGAAATTCCAAGATCTTCTTGGGCATGTGCATTCCATAACGGATGCTGTTCCGCCGGCCCTTGTGGACATACAACTGAGAACAGGTCCTTAACAGGCCATGGGGACACCAGAAGTGAAGCCCTCAGGCCCATACAGGCCTGAATCCAGAAGCGGGTTCCATATATAGCATCAGTGCAGCATGGTGAAGTGGTTCAAAGGAGCCAGGCCCAAACTCTCCATGTCTCCAGTGGTACACATTGACAATTACAGGCCCCAGTCCATATTGTGTACAAGCTGGTCTTGGATGAAAATGGAGGCCTGCACTGAACAAACAAACAACAGAAGAAAAGCATCTGTAACAGAAAGGGACACAGACATGGTGAGAGTGGTGCAATGCACTGGCTGTGGAGCAGCAGTCTCAGGGAGACATTCTGAAACCGCATTGCTGCCCTGTTTGCAGACACCTCTCTGGTGTAAGGGAGTGAGTTTGCTCATCTCCATGCTGACCTGGCAATGATTCGGAGGTCCTGCTCCCCTTGCCTCAGGGACCACCTTAGGCCACCGCCACTACCTCAGAGGTTGCCAAGAAAGAGGAGTGGCTGGACCCTGGTGGGCTCAGGGAGGGTGAGGGTGGAACAGAGGCACATCCCTCCAGTTGTGCCTCCTCCACACCATTCACCACTCTGGCAGAACATGGTTCTTCATGGAGGCAACCAAGTGGAGACCAAGGAGGATGCTGGGAACCCTCCACAATGGAGACCCACAGGGTGCAATGAAGGACCCTGCAGGGGAAGAAACAACTCCTGGTGGGGACTCCATTGTTAGGGGTTAGAACTAGGGAAGGGAAGGGAAAGGAGGTCAGTGCCTGCCAGGCGCCATGGCTTGAGGGACAGAAATGAACTCAGGATTGTGGAGCAGCTGCAAGGGTGAGTGAGCTGAAAGTCATTATCCACCTAGGGATGAATGACCTAGCTGAGAATGGGATCAGAGCAGTGCAAAAGGAGTTTGTGGAGTTGGAGGGCTCTTTAGACAAGTAGCACACACAGTAACTTTCTTGGAAGTGCTACCTGTCTATGGCATGGATGAGGCTAGGTACTCTGCACCATGGGATTCAATGACTGGTTGAAAACTGGTGCAGAGCTCAGGATTTGGCTTCATTGGGATTGAGCTCCACCTGGAGGATGCAGGCCTATACGGCATGATGGTCTGCATCTATCCTGGAGGAACCAGGATCCTAGGTGATAGGTTTAAATGCTTCATTGGCAAGCATTTAAACTAGCCAAGGTGGAGGCACTGAAAAGGAGAAGGGAATCCTAGACCTCTTCAAAAATCAGGGTAGTTAGTGAGGTAAACACCAAGATAGAGCAATCGATAGAGATAAGGGCAGGGGTAAATGGAGAAAAAGACAAAGGCAGTAAGGACAAGAATGGCAAAGAGAAATAAAGCCAGAAACAAATGGAGTGTAATGAGTACCATGCCTGTACATTTGGGTAAATTGCTCCCCAAAATGGTGGCCCTTGATGGAAGAGGGATGTCTGATATCATGGCAGTCACAGAAACATGGTACACAGAGAACCATGACTGGATGTCAACATACCAGGGTACACAATCTATAGGAGGGACAGGAGGGAAGAAGAGGAGGAGGAGGAGTAGCTCTCTCATGTAAGGAAAGGGGTCAAAGTCAACAGAACTAAGGTAAACAGGGAGAGAGGTGGCACTGTGGATCACCCTGGGGACTGAAATGACTCCCAGTCCGCATTAGGTTGTAAACAGACTCTCATCTCTGTGGGGAGGAAATGGATATGGAATGATAGAAGGCATCTTGGGATGGCAGAGAAAGGTGAGAAATTCTGAAGGGGACCTATTATTTTCTAAGATGTTAACTGGAGCACCTTTGCTGCAGCCACATCCAAGAGCAGGGCATTCTCAATGCCCTACAGGGGGCATGCCCTCAGACAGCTAGTTTTGGAACCCACTGGAGGGAGCAATCCTTAGATCTGATACTCTCAAATGGGGATGAAGAGTGATCTCGATCCTGAAGTGGGTAGCCATCTGGGAACAAGCCTATCACAAAACAGTGTGTGGTTCACTTATAAACCTAGCTGTAGAGTCAAGCCACACAAAAGGAAGGTACTGGACTCTGGAGGGCTGATTTTGCTCAAAGTGGGAGAGTGCCTTGAAAAGCACTAGCAAATAGGCAAGAAGGTGGGATGGAGCAACAAAGGGGAAACATCAAAACTGCCATCACAGAGGCAACAAGCCTTTGTGTGGAAGCAAATAAACAAACAAATGAAAGAAAAAACACTATGGTTCTCAAAAGAAGTGATGGGGAAGGTTAAGGAGAAAAGATAGCATTCTAGAAAGTATAAGGAAACACAGAAGAGCAGGACAGAGAAACTGTACCAGTTAGAGCTAGAAGGCAGGGGAAGGCAGTCAAAGATAAGGCCCAAACTGAGCAGGAAGGCAGTCAAAATAGCAAAAGGCCCAAACTGAGGAAGAGATAGCCAACTTCAGTTAAGAAGTGGGATAAACCTTTATAGGTACATTAGGAGCCAAGAAAGATGAAGGCAGGAGATACTGAGGCTGAATAAAGAGGAAGGTGGCTGGGCAGAGAGTTGTTATGAAAAACTGGGATACTGAATGAATATTTCTGCTCGGTATTCACAATGAAAAGCAGTGTGAGAGATCTAACTCATTGGCTAGAAGCACTCTGGATAGGGGGTTGATATTAGTCCTTTCACAGAAGAAAGGGTTCTGAAAGAACTCTTAAAACTGAAGTAGATAAAGCAATGGGGCCTAATGGGAGTCACCCCAGAATTCTTAAAGAACTATGGAAGAACTAGTACCACCACTGACTACCCTTTTAATAAAATCATGGAGGATGGTGCTTAATTAGACTGAGGAGACCTGACAGGTGTGAATGTGTTCCCGCGTTCACCAAAAGTAGGAGCAATGCAGAGGCAGGAAACTACAGACCTTGTCAGTTTGACCTCAGTGGTAGGGAAAATGATGGAATCACTTCTGAAGGAAAGAATAAGTGAGCACCTAGAGGTCAGTGGGGACAGGACCCAGCAGCATGGATTCACAGCAGGAAGGGTCATGTCAAACAAATCTAATTGATTCTTTGACTGGGTGACCAAAGTAAGTAGACCATGGAGGGGTTGTGGGCATGGCCTACCTAGACTTTGTAGAAAAGGCATTTGGTACAGTCCCACACAAAGATTAATAAACAAATTATCCAGCCTGGGAGTGGGTCCTGGGTGGTAGCCTGGAGTAAATACTGGCTGGACAACAGGACACAGTGGGTAATAGTAAATGGAGTCCACAGTGAAGAAAAGGAGGGTTATTAATTAGGGGTACAGCAGGGTTCCAGTACTTAGAGTCCAGTCCTTTTTAAACATCTTTATAAGTGACAATGCAGAGGGACTGGAGGGAAGGTATGTCTTCTTTGCAGATGACACAAAGATCTGCAACAGGGTTGATACAAAGGTGGGGTGGAAAGGATAAAAGGGACTTGGTAAGGTTGGAGGAATGGTCAAATGTATGGCAGCTTAGATTCAAGCATAAAGAAGTGAAAAGTAATGCACCTGGGAAATAAAAACCCAGAGCAGAAGAGTACACAATGGGGGGATGAGATACTGACAACAACAAAAATAGAAAAGGACCTGGGTGTAGTCATATCAGATGACCCTAAAGTTGGGTCAACAATGTGAAAAGGCAGTAAGGGAGGGCTGGGGAGGATACTGGGATGCATAGGGAGAGGCATCACCAATAGAAAACAAAGCTGTGCGGCCCTGTACAGACAGTTGGTAAGACCACATCGTAGTACTGTGTACAGTTCTAGAGACCCCATCTCCCTAAAGACATAGACAGAGTGGAGGCTGTCCAGAGGAGGGCAACTAAAAATGGTGCAGGGTCTGCACCAGAAGACATGAAGAAAGACTAAAGGAGCTTAAGATGTATAGCCTTGAGGAAAGGAGGGAGCGGGGGACATGATAGAAACTTTCAAATACCTCAAGGAAATCAACAAAGTCCAAGAGAGTAGCATCTTTCAAAAAAGAGATGTGCAAGAACAAGGAGGCACAATGTGCAGAGATAGAAGAGGACTGCCTCAGGGGTAATGTGAGGAAGTATTTTTTTCACAGAGGGTTGTAGATGCATGGAACAGCCTTCCTGAGGATCATAGAGTCAAAAACAGTGGGGGATTCAAGAATGCATGGGACAGACATGAAGGCAATTCTAGTGGGGGTGGAGGAAGTAGGCTGTTGTTTCTTTAGGATCTGCAGCTTATTCATTAGGTAGGAAAATGGGCAGACTAGGTGGTAAGCAGTCCTTATCTGCTGTCAAATTCTATGTTTCTATGTTCTATGTTTCTATGTTTTCTATGTTACTGAGGACTAAGTCGGGGGGCCAGCCACTGACAGTACTACTGGATACAGGCTGATGTGTCTGTGTACATGATGACCACCCAGAGATCACCTTGGTCCACCAGATGGAGGACCAATATGTCAGGAGTAGCTGAACTAGTTTGCCCTGCATACCTTTCGCTACCTACTGGGCTGTCAAGCACTTCTTACACATCCTGGGTACTCTCCCTGATCATTAACATGAACCACCCCAACTACCTCTTCTGCTATCAGGCAGAGTGAAGGATGGGTCAGTCTCCAACACCAGGCTGACACACACTGGTCAACTTCTTCTCTGGGATAGAACATTCCAGGTCCACCAATAAAGGTAGCGTCCATGCTGGTGCATGGTCTCCTTTTCAAGGAGAACCCCATGACTATTACACTGCAGCCACCCCTGAGAGAAGTCTTCCAGATTCAGGTCCTTTCCTCCTACTACACCACAAATACTTGAAAACACTTCATTGTGTTGTATTTTCACAGAGGACTCAGCTTCCTATTATCAGGGAGAACAAATTTCAGGGATGGGCATCTTAGTGATTTATCCTTATGGTAACACTTAAAATTTATAAGCTTTGCAGTGTGGCATCATCACAATATGCTGAGATGGCAGCAGTAGCCTGTGCCCTCAAGTTCATCCAGCATTGGACCAAGGTTACCATCATCTTCACAGTCTCTAACTGGGTTTGTTGTTCTCTTACAGAATTCCTTCCCTTCTGACAGAAGAGCTCCTTCCTCTCCTCTGATGGCAGCCCAGTGAAACACGAGGAACTGGTAATATACATACATTCACTGGCACAATGGTTTGCACACAAACTCTATGTACACAAGGTTAAGACTCCTCCCTACATGACCCATATCATGCCTTCAGTGATACAGCGGACACCCTTGCCTAGGAAAGGGCCCAAGGGGCGGGACACCAGGATGATGGATCATCCAGAGGCCAGAGTGGCTGTACACATTGCAGCAGTCAGAAAGAAGCCTGAACCCTTTTCCCCCTTGGACCTGTCAGCAGCCCAGCACACTGACTCTGAGCTCAAAGATGTGTTCAGATTCCTGGACAAGAGTACTGAACAGAATTTACCTAGCCACAACCCCTACCAGAGGCATGAAGGTAAATTGCACCCGTCCCCAGATGATAAGCTCATCTGGAACCAGCCAGATGACACCCCCACCAAGTTGTGGGTGGTTCCCAGACATCTTAGATCTGAATTTTTGCACCAAGTGCATAACACCCCTACTGGTGGACACCAGGGAGTGGAAAACAAGCTCCAAGGGCTCAAGACCACAACCTAGTGGCCTGGTGTCACCAAGGATGTCAAACAGTACATAGACAATTGTCTTGTTTGTGTGCAAAACAATCCCATCCCTACAAAATGAAATGCCAAACTAATACCACAAAGGCATTCTGGCCCTTCGCATGCCATACAAATTGATTTTATTAGCCCATTGACTAATACCAGTAGAAACAACAACTACACCCTTGAGGTAAATGATCTTTTCTCTAAGTGGGTTGAAGCTTTCCTCACTAAGACATGAACCCATAAAACCACTACCAAAATCCTGGTGGAACAGATTTTCTCCAGGTGGGGTCTACCTCTCAAGGTAGACTCCAATAAAGGAACCAGTTTTACAGGTGACTTAATGAAAGAAGCACTTGAACTCCTTGGAGTTCACCAGAAATTTCACATACCTTACCACCCACAATTTTCAGGTCAAGTAGAAAGAGCCAACAGACAGATTAAGCAAATGCTTTCCAAATTCATTGAGGGCAATCCCAAGACCTGGGATTCCCTATTGCCATTACTCCTTATGATAATCAGGGGCACACCCTCAGCCACCACCCAGTTTACACCCTTTGAGGTGATGACTGGCAGACAGATGATATTACCTGAACACTTGTTGTTTGACCTGCATACCCCATAGCAGACTGTGTGTCTGTAGACCAATATGTTGAAAAACTTAGACAAGACCTCATGCACACACACACACACACACACTTGTATGCTGCCAATTGCATAGGCAAGGTCCAGCAACAGTCCAAAATACAGTTTGACAAACATACACAAGAAGTGGATTGGCAAGTTGGCAATCAGGTAATGGTTCTCAGATTTGCACATCCCACACACTCCTTCTCCAATAAGTGGGAAGGCCCCTACTCCATTGTCAACAAGCTCAGCAGTCTGTCAGGTTAGACTAATGCACAACAATAAACTGACTGACAAATGGTTACATGCAAACCAGTTGAAACAATATAAAGGAGTATAATTACTTTTCCCTCACCCCATTGGGCATAATAGTACTAACATACTAATGTTTGGTTTTATTTTTCAGATACACTGACAAGATGGCTATCTTGTTCCACTTTCTCCTCATCTCAGGAGTTATCCCCTGCATCCAAGGTACAGAAAAGCACCTCCTTCCTCACCTTGATCCTCCAGCATCTACCCCAGAGGGAGTTTCCATCAATATACCCGACAATTTGATTACTGTAGAGGAAGGTTCAGATGCCTACCTCACTGCCTCGGTTGTTGCTCATGATAAATCTACCCTGCAAATTGAGTGGCAAACCATGTCACTAGGATAAATTCTCCCTGTGGCCAAGCTTTCCAAGAGAACTTTCCATGGCTGGCCCAATGTAAAATTATCCCCTAATGGTTTGCCGTCCTTGCTCCAAACTGCTCTTAGACATTCTGGTTTATACAATATCATTGCCTTAACTGAGCCCTCATTTTGTAATTCCTTGTCTAAGGACTCTGCCAGGAAATTTTGTGCTGTACATAACATGGCCTCTGCTGCCATGTATCTTTCTGTGTTACCCCCCACTGATAAACAGCTTTTGGAATGCCCAAAACATACCCCTGGTCCTCGTAGTGGTCTAGCAGCCACTGCCTTACCCGGTACACTTCTTAACAATTTGTATTTATGCATATATGTGTTTTGTTTAATTTGACTTATTGGAATATGAAATAATTTGGTATGTGTCATACTACTAACACTTTAATGTTTTACAGTACATTAATGCTTGATAGTTTAGCAGCTTTTCAAATTCGTACTCAAGACCCTATTACCAGGGTACACATCACCGAGCATAGAGGTAATTTCGGGAGAAAACCTAACCCTGATCAAAGTCATAAGTGTAACAAATGTGAAATTGACAGTTCTGATGTCACAGGTGCCACGGGCACCGTCACAGGTCTTTTTGGTACAGCCATGTCAATTTGGAATAAAGCCGACATTGCTGCTATCAAATCACATTCACAGAAATTCCAAACTGGTTTGGTGAATGATATTATACTCCCATTGTTACATGGTGTGGGTGGCCTTAGTCAGGAAGAAAGATACACTGTATACAACATGCACGACATTGCTAAGCCATTTATAGACTCTAAAGATACGATTAACGCCCTCATTGCACAAAACAACAAAGAAGCAGACAATATATTGCCCGTGAGATATTGTGTTCAGCCTATGGCTCATACGTCATCACTACCATCAATAATCTTTTCTGTGATCTAGAATCCTGAAGGATGCCTGATATCATTCATGACAGATGCCTCTCTAAATGGTATTGTCCTCAGTGCAAATCCCCCTAGCTGTACTACAATGTGTATGCAACAAACTCTAACTATTCCACTTTCCACAGCAGGAATTTGGGTTTTGTGACCAGACACTGTAATACTGGTCTATGTTTTACTTCTAAGAAATGTTCTATTAGGGATACAATGTTTGTCTCTTTTACTGTCTCTTTACCACGTTTTGATCTGACTACAGCTTTATTTGACAAACTCACAACTGCACATTCTATTGGGCACCTTGATGAAGATATCTACAGAGAATGCCTCGACTTGCCTCCTCTACCGGTCTTCCATCCAATTCTAGACACCTGGGTCTCTTCCCACACAGATTGCTGCAAGAAGAAAGGTTATATCTACTTGTGTAGATGTGACATATTGGATGTTATTAAACCTGTATGTGGCTATTCCCCAGACAGTATTGATTGGTCCTTTTCCATGGATGCTGACATCAGCACTAATGGCACAGACTTTCTGGACTCAACATCGGCTCCAGACAAGCTATACCAATCTTATTGAGAGGAGGTTAATCGCCTGTCAACATGGATTTCCCAAACGATCTACACCTGCCCGGTAGAGTTGCAAAAATGGAGACTGCCTACTGTTAAAATGCAATATAATTCAGATGGTGAATACTGCATCATCACAAACTTTAAGAGTTACATTTATGGAATAAAAACATGTGCTATAGATTGCCCCAGCTTTTGTTTCATCCCCCATCAGAAGTCAGTTATTGGACATACCGTTACTGCACACGTCCCTCTCATGGATGCTGATATCATTGATGGTAACCATGATTATCTTCTCACCCTTTCTGAGTATTTACCTTATTTAAATGTACATATTTATCCCCTTACACTGACATTAAAATCACTTTTAGAGAGGAAAGTCACACATCTCATCTACATCAGCAATAATATTACTAAAGCTAATGAAGCTGTCCTTGCACTAATTAATGATGGTGATATGAACAGTGCACTAATTAACATTTGGTTAGAGATTACATTTAAAGATTTTATTATACAAGCATTTTTGATATTTTTCCTGATTATTATGCTTTGTTGCCTATGGCGAACACCGAGTCAACACCATGAGCAACTGGAGTTCTTTTACAAAGCTCACCCATCGGGTCTATAAATGACCCCTGCTCCCTATCCATTTCCCTATTTTCACTGTGTTGCCCTAAGGAGGCAACAAGGGGGGAATGTTACACAAGGTCCCTGCACCCCTATTGGTACCCTCAGAAGTATACCATAGACAGCTAGCATTTAGGCACATGTTATACTAACATATAGGGCTTAGGGCATCTACCGTACAAGAGTAGATGTCAGGATATGTATGCATATTATTGTTATACACTTTACTTTCTAATACATATATGTATTTCTTGCTTACAAGATGTTAGAACACCTGTGTCCTTGTAATGATTATGATATATAAGTCGGCATTGCCATCTTCTGATTTTTATTTATTTATTTTATTTATTTAGCTTTTGTTGACCGGGTAAGTGCACTAGACAAATCCTGCCTATTTTCAGGCACGACCTGGGGAGGGATACAGATGAATGCCAACTGACCTTGAACCAGATTAAGCTGTTTGTATATATTTTTTTTATTTTAGTGAATGAGGAAATTTGGCCAGGACACGGAAATTCCCTACTCTTTCGATAAGTGCCATGGGATCTTTAACATCCACCTGAACTACCACCAATCCAGGCAGATGGGACCTCGGTTTAAGTCTCATCTGAAAGACAGCACCTCAGAAATGCAACACCCTCTCATGCTGCATTACAGTGTCAGTACTGGGATATTAACCCAAGTGCCAGATATAGGAACTGAACCCACAGCCCTCTGATCTCCCGGCCTCAGAGGCGAGTGTGCTACCTACTGAGCCACTGACACTGCTGATGATTTGTATTATTACACTGCTAGATGTAGAACTGTACTCCTTTGTCTTTACAAAGTGATGACTACTACAAAATTGTTTAATGTTATCTTGGACTGAGGAGCCACCTCTAATTTAACCAATAGGGCTCATCTCTATAACTAGAAATGTTGCTATCTTACAGTAACCATGGTAATTATCACAGGTATATAATGTAAGACATTATGTCTTCTACCTCAGAGACCCCAAGAGACACGGAGAATCCTCGAGGTATAGGGAACGTTTAGCATTGGCTCCCAGTTCATATTGGTAAGAACTGCTTAGGGCAACTGTGATTATCCTTTTTAGTAGTAATAAAAAAGTTTATTACTCTTATGCAACATGTCTGTGATTCCTTGCATTCCCATTATTGCCAAGAACCTGAGAGTGAGGTTTAGACCTCCTGACAATAGGGAAAATGGGAAGACTGGGTGGGCCAAGTGGCCCTTATCTGTCATCAGAGTCTATATTTCTGTTTCTATATGTGAGGAGCTGATACCCATGCAAGAAGATACTCCAAATGGGTACTCTGCATCAGCAAAGAAAAAAAACTATTTTAAAATTCTTAAGAGATTTAAAGATCTAATAAAATAAAGGAAACTAAGAAACTGGAAAAAGGATCACAAAATCCCAAACTGCAACCCCACAGCCTCCTTCGAATCCAAAAAGGACAGGATCAGATAAATTGGCTGGTGGTCACAGAGAAGCTGCTGCTTGTAAAGGAACAAGATATGGATCCACCTACTAGCAGCAATACCCTATCAGAAGAGCCATCAAATTACAAGCACCAAGACAGCCCAATGGTGTTGTGGGTTGAGGCACCTGCTGCCTTACTGCTCACCACACCGGCAACCCAGGATCGGGAACAGACACGGGTCACTTGTGGGCTGACCAGGTGAGGGAGGATTGAGCATCCTTTGACAGCTCTTCTCTATCAGGGAGGTGGGGTTTGCAAATCTGGCTGGCTGACAGCCACCCGGAGGAATTTGAGTGGCAGTCCAGTGGGACAGCAGTAAAAGACATCTCCACATCTTGATGTCAGGGATGTCTCTACATAGGTGCAGCACGCACATCTCATCACTGAATGTGTGGTGGCATCCCATAAAAAAGTTAAAAAAAATAAAAATAAGAACAATACTCTACATTCCCTCAAGCTGCTAAAGTTCCTTCCTCTTCCTCCTTCTCCTCCTGAGTCCTGAAGCAATCTGATGTGTGTCATCCTGAGCTGTACTGTTGCAGTGTGAGCCAGGCAATGGGTGGCAAGTGTGTCTGCTAGCTGGCAGCATGCCGATGCCCAGGCTCTGGTAGTTGGCACCTTGGTGGCATCCCATAAAAAAAGAAAAAAATTAAAATTTTCCATATGCCCTCAAGTTGCTGAAGTTCCTTCCTCCTCCTCCTCCTCCTCCTCCTCCTCCTGAGTCCTGAAGCAGCCAGTGTATATTGTCTTGAGCTGTGCTGTTGCCTTGTGATCTGGGCAGTGGACAGCAAATGTGTGCCAGCTGGCAGCATGCCAGTGCCCTGGCAATGGTAGTTGACACCTTGAAGGCATCCCATAAAAAAGTTGAAAAAAAAATTAAAATAAAAACTACATTTTCTGCATTCCCTCAAGTTTATGAAGCTCCTTCCTCCTCCTGAGTTCAAAAAGCAACATGTGTCTGTGTGTGTTGGCCTGAGCTGTGCTGTTGCATTGTGATTTGAGAAGTGGGCAGCAAGTGTGCCTGCCAGCTGACAGCATGCCAACTCCTGGCCCCTGGTAGGTGGCACCTTGGTTACATCCCTTAAAAAAGTATATAATATATATATATATATATATATATATATATATATATATAAATCAATTCTCCACAGTCCCACAAGTTGCTGAAGTTCCTTCTTTTTCCTCCTGAATCCTGAGGCAGCCTGTGTATGTTGTCCTGAGCTGTGTTATTGCAGTGTGATTCAGGCAGTGGGCAGCAAGTGTGTTCCAGATGGAAACATTCTGGTGCCTGGACCCTGGTAGTTGGGACCTTGGTGGCATCCTAGTAAAAAAATATTGTTTTTCTTTTTGTGGCACTTTTCAAATCAAAACTCTTGGTCTTCACATTCCCTCAAGTTGCAGTGGTTCCTTCCTCCTTCCTCTTGAAGTAAGCATGTGTGTGTGTCATCCTGAGCAGTACTGTTGCAGTGTGTGTCTTCCTGAGCTGTGCTGTTGCAGTGTGTCATCCTGAGCAGTACTATTGCAGTGTGTGTCTTCCTGAGCTGTGCTGTTGCAGTGTGTGTCATCTTGAGCAGTACTATTGCAGTGTGTGTCTTCCTGAGCTGTGCTGTTGCAGTGTGTCATCTTGAGCAGTACTATTGCAATGTGTGTGTCTTCCTGATCTATGCTGTTGCGGTGTGTGTCGTCCTGAGCAGTACTGTTGCAGTGCGTGTCTTCCTGAGCAGTGTTGTTGCAGTGTGTGTCATCCTGAGCAGTACTGTTGCAGTGTGTGTCGTCCTGAGTAGTACTGTTGCAGTGTGTCTTTCTGAGCAGTACTGTTGCAGTGTGTGTCATCCTGAGCTGTGCTGTTGCAGTGTGTGTCTTCCTGAGCTGTGCTGTTGCAGTGTGTGTCATCCTGAGCTGTGCTGTTGCAGTGCGACCTGGGCAGTGGCCAGCAAGTGTGTGCCAGCTGGCAGCGAGTCAGTGCCTGATCTATGGTCATCCTTAGTGGCATCCCATTGATTAAACAAAAACCAAATACAATATAAATACAAAAGTAAAATTAAAAATAAAAAAAAATGAAAATGGAAGTAAAAAGTTAAATGAAATAATTATAACAAAAATGAACATAAAGAAGTTGAATTAGATAGATAGATAGATAGATAGATAGATAGATAGATAGATAGATAGATAGATAGAAACATAGAAACATAGAAACATAGACTTTGACGGCAGATAAGGACCGCTAGGCCCATCTAGTCTGCCCATTTCCCTACCTACAGGATAGGCTGCAGATCCTATTTAACCAACAGCCTATATCTTCCTGCCCCCACAAGAATTGCCTTATGTCTGTCCCATGCATTCTTGAATTCTCCCACAGTTTTAGACTCCACAACTTCCTCAGGAAGGCTGTTCCATGCATCCACCCCTCTCTGTGAAATAATACTTCCTCACATTGCCCCTGAACCACCTCCTTCTATCTTTAAATTGTGTCCCCTTGTTCTTGCAAGTCTCTTTTTCTGAAAGATGCTACCCTCTTGGACTTTGTTGATTCCCTTGAGGTACTTGAAAGTTTCTATCATGTCCCTCTCCTTCTTTCCTCAAGGGTATCATATTAAGCTCCTTTAGTCTCTCCTCATACGGCTTCTCTTGCAGACCCTGCACCATTTTAGTTGCCCTCCTCTGGACTGCCTCTATCCTGTCTATGTCCTTGCAGAGATGGGGTCTCCAGAACTGAACACAGTATTCCAGATGGGGTCTCACCAACTGTCTGTACAGAGAAAGAATTCTGTTTTTCTGCTGCTGATGCCTCTCCCTATACATCCCAGTATACCCCCGGCCCTCCCTACTGCCTTCTCACATTGCTTGCTAACCTTAAGGTCATCTGATATGATTACCCCCAGGTCCCTTTCCTGTTTTGTTGTTGTTACTACCTCCCCACCCATTGTGTATTCTTCCCCTGGGTTCTTGTTTCCCAGGTGCATTATTTTGCACTTTTTTGCATTGAATCCTAGCTGCCATACGTCAGACCATTCCTCCAACCTTGCCAAGTCCCTTTTCATCCTTTCCATGCCTCCTTGTGTATCAACCCTATTGCAGATCTTTGTGTCATCTGCAAAAAGGCATACTTTTCCTTCCAGTCCCTCTGCAATGCCACTGATGAAGATATTAAAAGGACTGGACCCAATACTGAACCTGTGGTACCACAAGTAACCGCCCTTTCTTCAAGTGGACTCCATTTACAATTACCTTCTGTGTCCTGTTGTCCAGCCAATGTTTTACCCAGGCTACCACCCTGGGACCCACTCCCAAGCTGGTTAATTTGACTAATAATCTTTTGTGTGGGACTGTGTCAAATGCCTTGCTAAAGTCTAGGTAGGCCATGTCCACAGCCCCTCCTTGGTCTACTGTTTTGGTCACCCAGTCAAAGAAATCTATTAGATTCGTCTGACATGACCTCCCCGCTGTGAACCCATGCTGCCTTGGATCTTATGCTCCACTGACCTCTAGGTACTCAACTATTCTTTCCTTCAGAAGTGATTCCATCACTTTCCCTACCACAGAGGTCAGACTGACAGGTCTGTAGTTTCCTGCCTCTGTCTTGGTCCCACTTTTGTGAAGGGGAATCACATCCGCCTTCCTCCAGTCCTCGGGTACCAAACCATCCTCCCATGATTTATTAAAATGAGTAGCCAGTGGTTTCACTGGTTCCTTCCTTAATTCTTTTTAGAATTCTGGGGTGAATTCCATCAGGACCCATTGCTTTGTCCACCTTCAGTTTTAGGGAGTTCTTGCAGAACCCTTTCTTCAGTGAAAGGACTGGGATCAACCCCCTTATCAAGAGTGCTTCTGTTAATTGGATTAGGCACTTCCCCCTCCTCTTTTGTGAATACTGAGCAGAAATATTAATTCAGTATTCCTGCTTTTTCACTGTCCCCCTCTGCCCACCCACCGTTTATTCTATTCAGCCTCACTATCCCTCCCTTTGTCTTTCCGCTCGCTGATTTGCCTATAAAAGGTTTTATCCCCCTTCTTAACTGAGTTGGCTATCTTTTCCTCAGTTTGGGCCTTTGCTATTCCGACTTCCCTCCCTGCTTCTTTCTGCCTTAACTGGTACAGCTCTCTGTCCTGCTCCTTCTGTGTTTCCTTATACTTCTGGAATGCTATCTTTTTCTTCCTGACTTTCACAGCCACCTCTCATGAGAACCATAGTGGCTTTTTCTTTCATTTTGATTTGTTTATTTGCGTCACACAAAGGCTTGTTGCCTCTGTGATGGCAGTTTTGATAATTCCCCATTGTTGCTCCACACCTCCTTCTAGCCTTTTTGCTAGTGCTTTTCTGAGGCACTCTCCCATCTTGCCAAAGTCAGCCCTCCTAAAGTCCAGTACCCTCACTTTTGTATGGCTTGACTCTGTAGCTGAGTTAAAAGTGAACCACACTGTTTGATGGTCACTTGTCCCCAGATGGCAACCCACTTCTAGATCTGAGATCCTCTCACTGCCCCCGTTTGAGAGTATGAGGTCTAAGATTGCTCCCTCCTGAGTGGGTTCCAAAACTAGCTGTCTAATGCCTGCCACCTGTAGGGCATCAAGAATGGCCCTGCTCTTGGATGTGGCTGCAGCAAATGTGCTCCAGTTAGCATCTGGCATATTCAGATCTCCCATCAACAGTATCTCCCCTTTCTCTGCCATTCTAAGAATGCCTTCCATCATATCCTTGTCCCTTCCTTCCCCTGACATGGGGACTGTACACAACCCTGTGCAGATTGTGGTGCCTTTCAGTCTCAAGGTGACCCACAGTGCCTCCTGTCCTCCCTGTTTACTCTTTTGTCCAGTTGCTTTTATCCCTTCCTTTAGCATGAGGCTACTCCTCCCCTCTTCTCCCCTGCCTGTCTCTCCTGTAGGTTATGTACCCTGGTAGTATTACATCCCAGTCATGGTTCTCTGTGGTACCATGTTTCTGTGACTGCCTTCGATGTATCCAGACATCCCTCTTCCATTAAGGCCACCAGCTCAGGAGCTTGTTGCCCAGACTACAGAGCATTGGTACTCATTACCTCCATTTCCTGATGGCCTTACCCCCTTTGCCCCATCCCTGTCCTTCTTGCCTTTGTCACTTTCTCCATTTACACCTGCCCTTCTCCTATCGACACCTCCATGTTGGTGTTTGCCACACTTACTACCGTGATTGTTTGGGGGCTAGGATTTTCCTGCTCCTTTCCAGTGCCTCCCCCTTGTCTAGTTTAAAGCTTGCCAATGAAGCATTTAAACCTATCACCTCAGGATCCTGGTTCTCCTCCCAGACAGATGCAGCCCATCATGCCAGTATAGGCTTGCATCACTCCAGGTGGACCTGATCCCCACTGAAGCCAAATCCCTGGGCTCCACACCAGTTTTCCAACCCCGCAGTTGAATCCATGGTATGGAACACCTAGCCTCTCCTATGCCATAGATGGGTAGCACCTCCGAGAAGGTTACCGTGCATGCTACTTGACTAGGCCCTCCCCAATTCCACAAACTCTTCCTGCACTTCTCTAATCCCTTTCTTAGCCAGGTCATTTGTCCCTAAGTGGACAATGACATCCAGCTCCCTCCTGTGCAGCTGCTCTGGCAATCCTGAGGATTAGCTCCCTGTCCAGTGAAGTCATGGTGCCAGGCAGGCACCTTACCTCCCTCTCCCTTCCTTGCCCAGTTCTACCTTCCTAACAATGAGTCACCCATCAGGGTTGTTTCTTCCCTGCAGGGTCCCTGCTACCCTCCTGTGGGTCTCCTTTGCAGGAGGTTCCCAGCATCCTCCTTGGTCTCCACTGTAGGTGCCTCCATGGAGGAACCACACTTTGCCAGAATGGCACAGGAATTGTGGAGGTACAGCTGGAGGGATGTGCCTCTGTTCCACCACCCTCACCTCCCTGAGCCCACTGTGGTCCAACCGCCTCTTTCTTGGCAACCTCTGAGGCAACGGCAGTGGCACTGGTGGTCCCTGGATGGAAGAGGAGGTCCCACAAATCCTGGCCAACTCAGCCTGGAGATGAGCAACCTCCTCCTCAGCCCAGAGAGGTGCCTGCAGATGGGACAACACCGCATCCTCCAGAACATCTCCCGGAAGACTGCTGCTCCACAGCCACTGCACTGCACCACTCTCAATCATGTCTTATTTCTGCCCCTTAACTGTTTGCAATCCTTACTCTTTCCTCTTTTTTTTTTTCTCTCTCTCTCATTTTCTGCCTGTGTGCCCTTTAAGCTCCTGATTGTCCTGTTCTGAGACAAGAATATCCTATATTTCTCAGTAGACCGCTTACTTGTTCAGAGGCAGACCTCCAGCAGCTAGAGGGGCGGAGGCTACTCTTGCCCCTTCTAGGATGGTGGGTCCTTGGTGGTTCTGTGATCACTCACTTCCTGCCCCTAAACAGGAAGTTCCTGCTGTCAGTCAAATCCTGTGCCTATAAAAATAGAACTAGCTTTGGGTGGGGAAGGAGGGCAATATAGTCCCAGGAGAAGTTCAGTCACACAGCAGTCCTTTCTCCTGGAGTCTTCTGTGAAGCTATTAGCAGAATCTTTCTAAGGCAGTCTTTAAATGTTTCCTTCTAGCTAAGCCACTCCCCTACTTACCAGATCTTTCTATAAGTAATTTAAACCTCACAACAGTTAAGTCCTTTCAGTCACCTGAGATTTACACCTAGATGACTTTTCAGTTACCCATTCAGTTCAGTTAACCCAAACACACACTTTTTTTTGTTTTGTTTTGTATGTTAGTTTTTTTACCCTAAATTAAAGGTCTAAATACAAAAGTTCTTCTACTTTAGTCCCAGCAGAGAAGTTCAGTCACACAGCAGTCCTTTCTCCTGGAGTCTTCTGCAAGCTATTAGCAGAATCTTTCTAAGGCAGTCTTTAAATGTAGCTTCCTTCTAGCTAAGCCACTCCCCCTACTTACCAGATCTTTCTATAAGTAATTTAAACCTCACAACAGTTAAGTCCTTTCAGTCACCTGAGATTTACACCTAGATGACTTTTCAGTTACCCATTCAGTTCAGTTAACCCAAACACACACTTTTTTTTGTTTTGTTTTGTATGTTAGTTTTTTTACCCTAAATTAAAGGTCTAAATACAAAAGTTCTTCTACTTCAGTCCCAGCAGAGAAGTTCAGTCACACAGCAGTCCTTTCTCCTGGAGTCTTCTGCCAAGCTATAGACAGATAGATAGATAGATAATTTTATTTATAAAAGTGCTCATTTCCAGAGACTCTGGGCACAATTCAATAAAACAGTAATATATAAATACTACATAAAAATATATACAATTCAGCTGGGAATAGGTTATTTATTCTATCTACCCCATTAAAATAAACAATCAATCAATAAAAGCTGGCTGAAATAGGCATGTTTTTAAGCCCTTTTTAAAGGCTTCTACTGAGGGAGCCTCCTTTAGATAAACAGAAAAGGGTAGGCTCAGCCACAGAGAATGCCCTGTCCCCAGAATGCCACAACCTAACCATGGGAACTCCAAGTAGGCCTTCCCCAACTGAATGGAGTGCCCAGGGAGGATGGTAGGGGACAATGAGATCTTGCAGATAGACAGATCCTCTATTGTGCAGGGTCTTGTAGGTTAGGAGCCCTACCTTGAAGACAATCCTCCACCTGACCGGCAGCCATAAAATAAAGTCTTACTTGTGATCATTCATCACCCAAGTGGCTGAGTGGTTTTTGCAAACATTAGGAAATGGAGCAACAAAGAGGCCAAGGAGATGGTGGCATGGGATTGTTCAGTCACAATGAAAAGTGCAGTAGGCTTGCTCATAGACCCTCTGCCTCAGTGGGAGCTAGAAGTGTAGAGGAAGATGACAGTAACAGTAAAACAGTCCATAAAGTATTTTACATTGTAGGAGTAACTTGCAGTGGCACTGCAAGTATTGCAACACAAGCAATCTTTATGGAAACAAGCATTTGTCAAAGCTGAACATTTGATGCAATGGAAGATGTCCACCCCTGCACCTTGTTTATGCCCTTGAGGTACTTGAACATGTCTGTCATGTCCCCCCGCTCCCTTATTTCCTCCAGTGAGTACATATTGAGGCCCTTTAATCTCTTTTGATATGTTCTGTGTTGCAAGCCATGTACCCTCTTGGTTGCCTTTCTGTAGACTGCCTACACCCTGTCAATGTCCTTGTGCAGTTGCGGCCTCCAGAACTGCACACAGTACTGTAGGTGAGGCCTCACTAGTGTATTATACTTAAGCAATAAGGCACGACAGGGTGTGGGTTATTGGGGGATTTACCCACACCGTGGTGTGTCATGAGGTGCAGCCAAGTGACTTAACCACACAAGAAGTGGGCAAATCCCCCAATAATCCACACCCTGGAGTGCCTTATTGCAATTATCCAATAGACCCATGTGTAAAATACATTTTAAATGTGTTTAAGTATGTTTTTTATAAATGCCATTACTCAGCCATGGGTTATTACAGGATATACCACAGTCACGTGATGTGTTTTGACCAATGAGGTTACAGGATTTTCATACCCCCCAATGTATTAAATGGCATCACCAACTCACACCTTCTGCTAGTGATACCTCTGCCTATGCACCCCAACATGCCACTGGCCCTCCTTGCAACAGCTGTACCCTGTTTTGACACCTTTAGGTTATCAGAACTGATAATTTCTAGGTCCCTTTCTTCCTTGCTGATCGTCAGCACCTCTCCCCCATCTATAACTCTCCCCAGGTTTCCCTCTTCTCAGGGGCATTATTTGCACATCTTTGCATTAAACATCAGTTGCCACTCCTCAGACCATTTTTCAAGCCTCTCCACATCCCTACTCATTTTCTCCACCCCTTCTGGAATATTCACTCTGTTACAGATGTTGGTGTCATCTGCAAACAGGCAGACAGACCTTTCCTTCTAGCCCTTCCACATGTCTGTACTGAAGGCATTGAACAGGACTGGTCCCAGGACTGATCCCTGAGGTACCCCGCTGGTCACCACCCTCTCCCCAGATTGGATCCCATTACCACCACCCTTTGCCCCCTGTCCATCAGCCAGTTTACAATCCAATTTATTAGCTTGTGCCCTGTGGCCAGACTACTCATCTTGTTAATCAGCCTTCTGTGTTGGTCAGTGTTGAAGGTTTTCCTGAAATCAAGGTAAGTGACGTCCACCGCCCCACCCTGATTTACTTCCTTACTGAGGTTTTAGGGTTTCCAGCCTTAATGCCAACCTCCACCCCCACCATGCAGAGACTGACAGACATTGTGGGTGTGCCTTTGGGTCATCAGCTCATGCCATTCCACCTCACTCCACCTTGTAGACACCAACAGGCATTGCGGTGTGCCTTGGGGCCTTTGGTCCTTACACTCACCCCATTCCATAAGGAAATAAGCTGACATAGGTGTAGTATAGGAGAATGGGGTGAATGTTAGGGCTGAGGACCCCAAGGCACACCTTGATGCCTGTCACTGGCTGCAGGGTGGGGGTGGGGTGGAAAGGTGTGAGCATTATGGCTGATGACCCAAATCACACACCCCGAATGCCTGTCAGTCTCTACGGGGTGGGGGGGCATTATGATTGGAAACCCTAATGCCCTGGGCATTTGTTGATATTTTCACTCCAAATTTTCAACATGGGCTTTTTGAGACTCCACATAATGAACAGTGGCACTATCAGTTTGTTACTCAATCCTGAAAGTTGATTTTGTGCAGCGACTGTGCCATTACCATTCAGTGCTACAGGTGCAAAAACACATTTCAAGCAGGATGTGAAAAATAACAGCTATACTGTTCATGAGGTGGTGTGAAAAACTGGCAATATTGAATATTTGGAGTGAAAATATAAAAATTCGCCAAAGTTATGTGCATGCACAGCAAAATTTTAATGATCGCGCATAACTCGGGCGTTTTTGAATATTTTTGTATCAAATTTTCAATATGGCCTTTTTGGGACTCCACCTTATGAACAGTGACATGTGATTTCATTTCTCCATCCTGAAAGTTGATTTCACACAGTGACCATGCCATTCTGCGACACAGGTGCGAAAATACATTTTGGGCAGGATGTGAAAAATGACAGCTGTATTGTTCATAAGGAGGTGTGAAATGATGGCAATGTTGAAAATCTGGAGTGAAAATATTAAAAACTGGTGAAGTTACAAGCCTGCATATAAACTGCACAATGCACACTCGAAAAGCAGTGAATTTCTGGAATTTTTTCACCAAATTTGTAACATGGGCTTTTTGGGATCCCATCTTGTAAACAGTGGCACTACTGTTTGTTACTTGGTTCCAAATGGTGATTCTGTGCAACGACCGCGAAATCATCTTTCAGGACTGAGTAACGAAATGACAGTGGCAGTGTTCATGAGGTGGGGATCTAAGAACCCCATGTTGAAATTTGGGGCCAAAATTCCTAAAAATGTTTGCAATATCAACATAAGTTGAAACCCCCCATTGACTGCCACTATATGGCACTTACCTTTGATTCTTCAGTTTGCCGGTCGGCTTTGAAGAGTGCAGACATGTCCTGGTCTGGAGAAGATGAAAGTGCCAGCCTCAGAGGTAAGTATGGGAAAGGGGAGGTGCAGGGAGGTGGATGCTCAGTGGGAGGTGGGGATGGGGAGGGAGGACTGGAGAGATGATTAGGACCATTTTCTTTTTGCAGGTTAAAAATACATCAGGGATGGTTTTCTTTATTTAGAGGTTAAAAAAATACTTTGAGGCACACTGGGGTGGGCTCCCAGTGTGCCACAGGAGTAGGGGGGAAGGGATGTATGCTGCTGACAGAGGGATTCGGCACCCCATTGGCAAAGAAAGTGGGTTTGGGGGTTGGGGGGCATCTGACACCAGGCATGGGCATCCCGTGTTGGAAAGATAAATACAAAAAAAATGTTTTCTGGGCACACTGGGGTCAACTCCCAGTGTGCCACCATGTGGGGGCATACATACTGACTCGGGGATTGGGCACCCCAATGTCACCAAAAAGACTTTGGGGAAGCAAACCAGTTTGATGCAGGATCCAGCATAGAAGAAAAGATGTCAGGGGACAGTTTTCTTTTTTCACAGGTTTATTTTTTTTAATAGTACATTTTGGCACACTGAGGTGGGCTCTCAGTGTGCCACATTAATGGTGGGGGGATACATGCCAACACAGGGATTGGGCACCCCGATGTTGGCTTTAACAGAAAGCCGCACTGTGGCTAATGTTGAGGCGGGGGGGCATAGAGAACTGAGCACTGGGAGAGAAAGCCACACCACGGCTAATGTTTAAGCTTTTGGGGTGTGGGTCAGAGGGAGCAAAAATGGGCCATAACTGTGGCCATGCACGTTAGTGTGCATTCTAATGCGCATGGCCAGCATTAAGGTTACGGAAAGAAATGAAGTGCTCTCATTGAAGTGGTTAATTTCTTTTAAGTCCAGGACATGCCACGCCAGCAAAGCTGAACTGCTGTCATGAGCAGAGTGCCTAGTCATTGGTGTGCACTGCCAAACTCATTGCAGTTTCAGCTGTAGTTGGCTTGGCAGTGACACACATCTTATTTCTGGTTATTGTCCCAAGACGTTTGGTGCGCAAATGCATCAAACGCAAAAAGAACTGTGTCAGGTAGTGTCACAGGCAGAGGAGGAGGAAGAGCAAAGTGATTTGGCAGAGCTTGGGGACAGAGATACAGAGTATGATTATACACCTGAAAAAAGTAATATCAGCAGCAGTTCTGGGGAGGAGGAAGTGGAACAGGTGGAAACTTGATTTGGGGGAGGTGAACATAAGAGATCAAAAAAGACCAAAACTGATGGTACAACAAAAACAAAAAGCCACAAAAGAACAAGGGGAAACACAACAATAAGCATCTGAAAATGACAGCAGATAAAGAAGATCAGGAAAAATTGGTGTCCCAGGACACTTCATAGAGGAAGAAGAACCATTTCCTGTCCCTGGAGAACTGGCCGAGGAAGAGGAGGAGGGTGTTGATGTGGAAGCAGCCCAAAACAGCCACCCAGTAGACAACAGCTGAGTGTGCCAGTAGGAACAGTGGCAGACTGGGGTACAGGGGGCCCACCTGGAAAGTTGATACAGAGGCTCACCTGGAAAATCAATAGGAAAGGAGTCAGGTTGAATGACTCAGATTAGTGTTCCACTTCAGTTTTATATACAGGCTCTGTGTTTGCATCTTACATTTACTTGCAGTGCCAAAAAAAAACATTTAATTAGACGAATAGATGATAAAACCAAAGTTTTCAGCTTTTAAGGTGGCTAGGTACCCAACAGAGGGGGCCAACCTAGAAATTTCCAGGCATCCTAATGGGTCAGTATGGCTCTGAGTAGAAAATACTAAAGCAGTGATGTCGGTGGTGTGGGATTTCATTAGAGTGGACAAAAAATCACAGACACATGTATGTCTTCTATGTAAAGACAGGCTGTGTCAGGGTGAGGAGGGAACAAGGCTGGGAACATCTACCTTGAAAAGGCATTTGCTGAAGTGCCACAGATGTCACTATGAGAAGGCATGCCAAAGCATGACTTCAGCAGCAGCACCACCAGGCAGTGAAGCTGATGATAATGATGATGGCCAGGGGGAAGAGAACATTAGGAGACCTGGTAGAGAAAAGGAGGAAGATAGTCCTTCAAATGGTAGTCGATGCACAACTTCAACATTTTCCATTCATCAATTATTTACCCGATTGACTCCCACACCTGCAAGGGGCCGCAAATCACCAGCCACTTTCACCACCAGGGGCAACAAAAATAGTAGCCAGCTGGCTTGTTCAGGGAAAAAAGCACTCAACTCTCACTGGTTCAGTCCCTGGAAATGGGCCAGAAATATAAAGCAAACAGACCTACAAAAAAGTTAACAAAAACAATTGTGGAAATGCTAGCCATTGACTTGCTGCCATTCTCCATTATGAGCAATGCTGATTTTCTATCACTAATGCTAGTTGCTGTGCCAAGGTATCAAGTGCCCAGCCATACATACTTTCCCAAAGTCACTCTTCCTGATTTGTATCAGAGTGTCTATAGGACTGTGTCACATGCCCTGAAAGCATCATTTGTTCCAGCCATTCACATCATCACGGATATATGGACCAGTGGTCAGACTACTGATTACATGACAGTGACTACCCATTAAGTCAGTTTCCCCTCTTCATTCTCCTCCTCTTCCTCCTGCTCCTCTGGGTTAAGTGTCAGCAGCAGCAGCAGCAGCAGCAGCTGCAAGTCACCAGTACTCCCAACCTCCACAAGCAGGCAGCTTTATGTATCGCTGACTTTGATAATGACCATCATGCAAAAAACATGATACACTTCCTTCAACAGAAGTTCAATGAGTGTCTGACACCATGCTCTTTAACACCAGGTTTTATAGTATCAGATAATGCAAAGTACATTGTGAAGGCAGTTGAAGATGGGGCTTATACACATTCCATGTTTTGCTCACTGTATAAATCTGGTAGTTCAGGGATTCCTAGATGAGGAAGGCACCACTGTGCTGGCACGTATAGGTCTGGCTAAAAATATTTGTGGGCATTTTAGCCATTCTGTAAATGCATGAAAGCTATTACAAAACATTCAGCTGTGGAATCACCTTCCCCTCTACCACCTGAAACAGAATGTGGCAACAAGATGGAATGCCGCCTATTACATGATGGAACAACTGCTAGAACAGTAGAAGGTTATCCACCAGTATGCCATAGAGCATGATAATTAGCAAGGGAGATGTAAACATCAGTCCAAATCAGTAGCACCAGTTGGAGACCCTCCATACTGTGCTGGAGCCCTTTGAGGAGGCCCAAAATGTAGATGCTCACTTTTTTTAAAATGAACCTGACCCATTTTCCAAAGCCCTTTTTGTCACATTTAATGGAAGGTGAATCTCTTACACCTCCTGCTGGGCTAAAGACAGAGGAAGAGGAGGAGTTGATGGATGGGGAGGGCTTCTGTGTACATTATTTTTTCTTTTTTAACCAGTAGCCTAGACACACACTGTGGGATGCTGCACTGTTGCTTTTGCTCAGTTAATGTATGCTCAATTTTTGCCAGGCCTGCACAGGCAGAATTAATTTTTGGGACAACGCTGACCATGAAACCAGTGTGTGAAACACTTAGCCAGGGCATAACCAGAAGCCTTGTCCATATGTGGCACCGTCCCAACAGGCTCACAATTTTTGGAACCCCAGTAGTCCACACTGTGGGATGCTGCACCATTGTCTTCACTCATTTCTTCTTTAGATTAATGTTTGCCCAGCCTGCATAGGCCAAATTAATATTTTTTGGGGCAACATTGCCCATGAAAGCAGTGTGAACAACACTTAGTTATGGCATAACTGGAAGCCTTGTCAATGTGTGGTACTGTCTCAATGTACACTCAACATTTTTGGAATCAGTAGCACTCACTGTAGGATGCTGCACTGTTGTCTTCACTCAATTAATGTTTACTCAATTTTTGCCAGACCTGCACAGGCTGAATTAATTTTTGGGGCAACTTTGCACATGAAACCAGTGTGTACAACACTTAGCCTTGGTTTAACTAGAAGCCTTGTCCACATGTGGCACTGTCCCAATGGATACTCAGTTTTTGGAACCAGTAGCCTGCTTAGCCATGGCATGACAGAAAGCCAATATTTTAGAAACAGTAGTCCTTAATGTGGCCCACTGCATCATCATGCTGTTTTTTTTTTTTTTTGTTTGGTGCTTCATCAGCACAGCATATTACATTACTCATTATCCCATGTCCTAATGCTTTTCAGTGGTTGATCCTGCATGAGCTAGTTCACCATTAAGAGTACTTTGGTGAATTTTTCACAGTTGACAGCCAAAGTTCATGAGGTTGAACTTTGGGAGGTTTGCACAGCCCTAGTTCTCTGTATGCACCCTTTTAGGCTACAATAAGGTTATAGCTAAGATGAATTAAGCATTAAGTTAATTGGACACAAACCTAATACTGTTAACATAGACTCCTGATAACTTTCAGAACACATACAAGGATAAGTTTAAGATATTGTCCAGTTGGAAGAAATATAAAGTGAGAATTCTCAGTAATTTCATGGATTCAAATGGTCTGATAGACTTAAAGTAGGAACTAAATATGGAGATCAGAGAATACACTCATTATTCAGGGACTTATATGGTTTCCTCCAAGTTAAACTTTATCTTAACCTCAAAGGAATTAATGATTCACAGTAGTTTTATTATGTAGAGATGGAGCTGGCATACATAGCGGATCACAAACTAGTTTTATCTTCACTTATGCTAGATTAGAGGGATGGTAAATATTTTATATGGAGAATGGAAAATAATCTATCATCTGACTCACATTTATGTATAAAGGTGAAGCAAAAATCCTTAATTTCTGGGATGATGACCTAACAGAAATGGAGACACAAATGTCTATTGTCATATTGGTCCATGTACAATAAGATGCACAAAATATGTGATTTGATACGTTTTATTGGACCAACAAAGTTTTACAGAAAACACCTTTAGCTTTTGGACTACACAACAGAGTCCTTCATCAAAAAATGGCATATGTGAAATCACCTCAAGCATACAGAACAGAAATAGAAAAAACACAAACCCTCAACATATCCATGTGACAGTTAAGGTGACAAATAATGTGTTCATTCTACACATGGATGCAGTAAGTAGCTGGGATGCACAACTTAGAGATAAGGAAAAAAACTCCTCATAAATGTAGCAGTGTAGAGGTTAACTGCCAAAAGTAATGCTATGCAAATGTACAAGATCCATAACAGTGTGTGTGTGTGTGTGTGTGTGTTGTGTGTGTGCTTGCGTGCATGCAAGTCTAACAGAAATGGGGAAGGTTTTGGATACATGGGACACCTTCAAGGCAATCCTGAGTGGAGTTACAATTTGAGAAGCTTCATGGATGAATAAATTACAGAAACAGCTCCTCTCTCAACTGGAAAAAAGAAAAAAGACCTGAAAAGGTATGATTCTCTAATGAAAGAGGGGGTTAATGTGAATGAAGAATACAAAATCATTACAAAAACAACACAAGATTTGGCAGGCACACAAGCAGAAAGACACTGGTTTCACATCAAGAAGAACTGCCATCTTAAAAGTTAAATACCAGGCAGATTAGAGACCCTCCTCCTGCGGAAGGTGCAGTGAAGGGTTGAAGCGCTGGGGTTAGTGGGTGCTCTCCAGGCACTTACCGAAATAAACATTGCACTTTGCATTTAAAAGATCTCTTCACGAGTGCAGAGTCGTTCTTTATTTTGTATTTTCTGACTAGTAGCCTGACCCTGCACCGCCAGTTCCTGTGCGCACTTTGTTTTCCTAAATTAAAAGTTAAATAGCAGGCAAATTATTTGACAAAACATAAAACAGGAACAGAAAAAAGCAGAGATAATCTCGATTTTCAATGAAGAGGGTTTTTAAAAATTTGAACAAAGAGAAGTGGAGGCAGACATCCTGCACCTTTACCAAATGCTGTACAGATCAAGTGGCATAACAACATAAACTGAAACAAGAGAATACCCAGTACATACATACAAAATTGCGAACAGGCCTTACGGTCTATCAAGTTTGTTTGATGTGGAGCTCATGCAGTGCGCTGCCCCACTCCCTTAACACTCTTACCATCCCCTTCCCTTTTCTCCACCCCCTCTTACATCTCTTAACCATTTTTTGGCTTACTACCTCCTCTGGTGGCCTGTTTCACCCTGCTACAAAGACTGAATATTGTGACAACATAGAAGTAGACACTATCCCATTACAAGAAAGGACATTCATTAGAGTTCCATTCAAAGAACACAAGATTAAGTAGGCACTAGCAACTACATAAGAACATAAGGAAGTGCCAGCAGAAGGGGACTGTATGATTCATCTAGGCTGCCTATGTGGGCTACCCCCAAATCTTTTTTCATTCCTAAGTTTCCACAGTGCCTATCCCATGCTAGCATGAACTCTCTCACTGTCTTTGCTGCCATGACTTCGGGGCAGACTGTTCCAAGGTTTCACCACCCATTCCTTGAAGAAACACTTCCTGATGTTGGTTCTGAATCTACCTCCCTGTAGGTGAATGCTGTGCCCCCTTGTTCGTGTAGATGAGCTTTCTCTGAAAAGGTCTCGAGTTTGTGTTGAGTTAATTCCTTTGAGGTATTTGAATGTCTCAGGCATATCCCTCCCGTCCCTCCTCCTTTCCAGTGAGTACATCTTGAGATGGTTGAGTCCTGACTCGTAGAGTTCTTGATGAAGTCCATGAGTCATCTTCGTAGCTCTCCTCTGAACGGTCTCCAGATGATCTCCATCTTTCTTGCGGTGTGGTCTCTAGAACTGGATGCAATACTCTAGGTGCAGCCTCACCAAGGACCTGTACAGTGAGATTATCACCTCACTTTTTCTACTCGTCGTACCCCTACATATGCATCCAAGGATGCCATTAGCTTTCTGTGCCACCTTTTCACATTGCCTGGTTGTCTTTAAATAATCAGATATGAGTATTCCCAGATCCGTCTCAACCTTAGTTTCTGTCAGTTTTTCCCCTCCTAGGGCATACAGTATTTTCTGCCAAGGTTCTTTCTCCCTGGTGCATAATTTTACACTTCTTGGCATTGAATTTCAACTGCCATTGTTTTGATCATTCTTCCAGCTTTTTGAGATCAGGGTCCATTCCTGTGGCCCCCTCTTGTGTGTCTACTCTATTGCAGAGCTTGGTGTCATCTGCAGACATGCATACCTTTCCCTCCAGTCCTTCAACGATGTTGCTGATGAATATGTTAAATAGAACTGGCCCCAGTACTGATCCCTGGGGGACTCTGCTGGTTACCACACCTTGCTCTGACAGAGTGCCATTTACCATGACCCTCTGGGTTCTCCCCTGGAGCCAGTTCCTAACCCAGCTGACTATTTTATGCCCCACTCCAGTGTGTTCCAACTTGTTTATTAGTCTCCAATGTGGAATAGAGTAGAACACCTTACTGAAGTCCAGATACACCATGTCTACTGCTCCACCCTGGTCCACCATTCTTGCTGCCCAATCAAAGAAATCAATCATGTTTGTCTGCCATGACCTCCCTACTGAGAAGCCATGCTGCTTTGGGTCCAGTTTTCTATTTGCTTCTATAACCTCAACCCCTGTTTTTGTAAGGGCGGTCCCCCCTTTTGCTACTCAGACAAGACAATGACCAACAACTGGCAGAAAAAGGTATCAACCCTGACATTAAAGCAACCACCTGGCTCGGTCATCTCAGAGGTCGGGGGAAGGGCACAAAACAACATTTCCAGTCCATGAGAGGGATGCCAGGTCTATAGTGTGTATCCTATCTGTGGGGGCCCCAAAAACTTCAAACAGGTCACTCAGTGATGGATTGTCCACAACCATAAATTTGGGATTTTGCTGTATGGCTTTTATTCCTGACAAAGTGTTAACAGAAATTATGGTGCCCCCAGGGCTTGTAGCTGTACAGACCGGGATGGCACATTTGATGCAGGCGAAAAAACATTCCACAACTTTTTCAGGCAGAACTGAGACTTCTCAAAAGAACATCTCCCAAAGATGTCCAGCCTTATTTCAGGAGTACTTGGACTTACCAGTGCATTTGAGTAGCTCTTGCCACTGCACTAATTTGAGCACCACTAAGTGAGCTAAGTTAACACCTTAGACCATTCCTCTGTAACCAGGTAGATCCCTTTGAAACCAAAAGTGAGTGATCAGTTCACTATGACCAAAGCTAGATTCTCTCTGCCATTACTTTTAGGAAAAACAGGATTCCCTAGCCACACAGAGGCTACAAGAGACATCCTTACAGCACAATCTTTGTGCCAGGGTGCTGAGTACCTGTATCCTACCTATCTTGAGCTCCTAACAAGGCACCAGCCAACCCACATTCAACATCAAAAGCCAGAACCTTGTACTTGCAACAGCTTGTGCCCCTCAAGACATTTATTAAGAACACTTGAAATCTGCAGATCTCACACAAAATCCATATCTTCTAGGTTTGTACACACACAGTCTCTATATTCTGGGCAGTTCTGATAGCTCTCACAGTCTTTTGGGGGTTGCCCCAAAGTACTCACTAAACCTTCAATCCCATTTCTCCTTCTGTGAAAACTCTTTACCCCCTCAGGGCTTCACAGGATCTGGTAGCCACCACTTCCCACATAAACCGACTGCTGGTTACTGTATTAAGGCAGACAATAACAAACTGAGGGTCCTTCCCCTCTAACAAGTGGCCTCTGGCAGAGCACCACTTGTTCTTAGGACTCTCCAACTCAAACTGACTCACTGAAGTCAAAAGACAGCACAGCACTGTGGCTTATGCTGCTGCAAGGGTTCTAAATTCCATGACATCATCCTCTGCTCCAGCAGAGCTGAGCAGGAGGTGCTTTAATGTTTTACGGAGAGTCTTTCAGCCCTCTGACACTACCCAGGCTATCTGTCTAATCTAAAACTGATGGGATCCTAGTAACCCCAGGCACAGGCTGGTTACACTTCCATATATTGCACTATTCTTTCCTTCAGTAATATTTCCATGATTTTCCCCATCACTGAGGTGAGGCTGACTGGACGGTAGTTACCAGCATCTTCCTGCTCCCACTTTTGTGCAGGTGTACCACTGTGGCTTTTTTCCCAGTTGTATGGGACTCTGCCTCTCTCCAGGGATTTAGTGAAGAAGACTGCTAATGGGGAAGCAAGTTCCTCTGTGAGTTCCTTCAGTATTCTTGGGTGGATAATGTCACGTCCCGTCACTTTATTGGTTTTTAATTTTTCAGTTCTTTTAGGACTCTTTTCGTTTGTGAAGGGATTTGTGTCAGCTTCATTGGTGTGGTGTTCTTCATTTCCTAGTACCGGCCCACTACCTTGTTCCTCTTGTGTGAAGACTGAACAGAAGTATTCATTCAGAACATCTGCCTTTTCCTTGTCAGTCTCTACATTCTGCCCCTCTCTGGTTCTCAACCAAATGATACTCTCTTTGCTTTATCTTTTCTCCCGTATAGATCTTCAAAAGGTCTTGTACCCCATTTTAACCCCTTCAACACATCTTTCTTCTGTTCATGCTTTGGCTATCCAAATCACCTTCCCTGCTTCCCTGATCCTTTCCTTGTATTCCTCCATGTCCTTGTCCCTCTTCGTATGTTTGTATTTTTTGAAAGCTTTTTTTTTCTCCTGTATACTGAAATCTTCCTCCTTAGAAAACCAAAGAGGTTTTCTCCTCTTCTTAGTTTTATTGATCTGTTTGGTGCAATCTGCTGTGGCCAGAGTTATTGTGTCCATTATGGCTTACCAGCTTTCCTCCACGTCATCCCCTGCAACATTATTGAGATGGTTTTTAATGCGCATTTTCATTTTGACATAGTCAGCATTCCTGAAGTCCAGGATCTTCAGTTTTGTGTGATTTGTCTCCTCTGCTCTTTTGACTGTGAGCTAGACTGACCTATGGTCATTTGACCACAGATTAATTCCTACCTTAATGTCTATGATCCTGGTACTGTTTGATAGTATGAGGTTCAGGATTGTGTTTTCTCTGGTGGGTGACTCCACCAACTGTTTTAGTCCTGCCCCTTTTATGAGGAAATCTCTGCTCCTATCTGATGAAGCCATGTAGGAGGATCAATCTATATCAGGCAGACTGAAGTCTCTGACGAGCAACAAGTCACCTTTATTGGCCATCATTAGGTTGGTTTTTAGTAGCTCTTTGTCTCTATCTGTATGTTGCGACAGGGGGTCTGTAGATTACACCCACTCAGATGGGGGACTTTCCCCAGCTCCAAGGGTGATTCATAGAGCTTCAGTCTCAGTGTTTGCCATCTGTACCTCTGTGGCCTTGATTCCTTCCCTTACTTAGACAGCCACCCCCATCCTTTCCTTTCTTTTGCAGTCTCTCCTGTACAGAGTGTATCCTGGGCTAGCAACATCCCAGGTATGATTCTCATTGAACCAAGTCTCTGTTACAGCTACCCAGTCAAGGTTAGCCTCTGCCATTATGGCAGTGAGGTCTGGCATTTGCTTACTAGGCTACGGACATTGAGACAGAGTGCCTGTCAGCTTTGGCTGGGTCTGTATGCTGTGTCTTTCCTTCTATTACTCTGTTTTTGCTTCTTGAGTGGTTTGGCTTTGGCTGCATTTGTTATGTCCTGGTCAGTGCCTGTTGTCTTGTGACCTGTTGCAGAACTAACAGATGGTGGGGGAGGGGAAACTGCCACCCCTGGTGCCATAATGGGTGCTAGTGCCCTCTCCTCTTCCACTAATTTAAATGACTGATAAATACTTCAAACTTTTGGCCGAGTGCACGGGTTCCCTCCTTTGTGAGATGTAGACCATCAAACTTAAAAGGTCTCGCTCCCAGAAATTCCTCCAGTCTTCCCATGAAGTGATGGCCTTTTCCTTGCACCAGTCCTTAAGCCAGGTGTTCAAGTCAGTGATCTCTCTTTCCCTGATTTTCTGCCTGCTACCTCCCTTCCCCCATACAGGCAGAATTTCAGAGAAGGAGACAGTGGACAAAATAGAAGCCAAATTGTCCCCGAGGTTGAATAGCTGTGCTTTTGTTTCATCTCATTTGACTAGCCAGGTTGTTTGTTCCTATATGAATCAAGATGTTTACATCTTTAGCCATGTCCGGTACTATTCACTCAATGCGGTTCATGTCCCTCCAAGCTGATGTCCCGGGGAGGCACCTGACCACAACCACAGAGTGTCCATTTTGCTGTAGGTGAGACTCTACTCATCTTATCATAGAGTCTCCAATAATCAACAAGGGTTCTTTGTTGGCCTTGCATTTATGACCAAAAGTAAAACTCCAGTCCCTGATGGGCATACTTTTGAATTTTATCAAGCTTTTCAGGACATGTTAATTAAGCAATAATGGCAAAACAGCTAGTCATTTCCTAGAGATTAATTACTGGCTGGGGGGAAGGGTGGCCCGAGGTACAGCCAAGGGCCACTCCCACCCAGCTGGTCATTAATCAAGAGGAAATTACAAGCTCTGAGGTCATTATTGCGATTACAAGTCTAATCCCAATAATTACTTTTTTAGTTTAGTTTAAGGTTGTTTTTGTGATGGCACATGACTTTATGAATATTAATTTGTGATGCCGTTTCTGTGGTTCTGCGTGCGAGCGCCCCAGAAGATGCTGAAATTTGTGCCAGGTAGTGACATTTCTGATTTGTGTACTTGTCGTTTCTGTGCGGTTAAAGGTTTCTGTCAGTGTCGGGGTTATGATTAAGCCACTTAACAACAGCACAAATGTAAACAGTGTAGTAAAAGGAAGAGCTGAGTGGCCATCGCACCGGTCACTTCTAAGAGGTTTCAGACCAGCACAGCAGTCAATAAGCATGCTACCTCAGATCATGAATAATTAATTAGACTTATAATACCCATTTTAACACAGTTATTTCAACAAAAACAGCAAGCTAATAATGCAGCCGATGCCTTTAATAAAGCCATTATAAGAATAATACCCAAACCAAATAAGCACCCTAGTAAGGTGGAAAACTACAGACCAATCTCAGTTACACAAATGCGGGTTTATCTGAGGTCCTAACATATATACCAGCATTCAGAAAATCTAATGTCTAGTAGATTATGCACAAACCATAGGTCAGGAGGCCATTGCCATCTCGCTTGATGCATGTGAAGCATTTAACATGCTAGAGTGGATGTTTCTGTTTATGGCAATGCAAAATAAGGGATACTCAACTTTTGCATTATGACCAGGAGAGGATCGAGGCTAAGTGCCTCCCTGGGACATCGGCATGGCAGGACACAGACCGCATAGAAAATATTGTGTGCAGTAGGGAAACTGACACTAAGGTCATTCTCCACATAGGAACAAATGACTGAGCCAGTAGGTCAGTGGAGGAAACAAAACAAAACCTAATGAAACTTGGTAACAAGATGGCTTCCCTTTCGTCCAGTGTATCTTTCTCTGAGATTCTGCCTGTCTGTGAGAGGGGGAACAGCAGGTAGAAGATCAGAGATAAAGACATAACCAAACTTAACAACTGGCTAAAAATTTGGTGTAAAGAAAAAGGACATCACTGCATAGGGAACTGGCACACCTTCTGGGAGAGGGTGTTTTTTGTCTTTGATGGCCTACACCACACAAGGTAGGGAACTTGAGTGCTCAGTCAGAACTTTGATGTCCATATCTCTCAGTTAGACTAGTGGAGGGGGAGGCAGCAAAGGCACCCATCGCATCAGAGAAAGTGCCATCTACACCTCCCCCATTCTCAGCTAGTAAGGCATCTCGACACCATAAGGTTAGCGTAGCCTTAGATCAGAAGGACGATCCACCAAGGAAAAGTGGTGGGAGTATGAAACACAAACATTGCAAATTGAATAAACATAACCAGACCTAAGAAAGGCAGACCCAGGGTTGGTAGGCAATGAGCATTAATGCTGGTAGCCTACTGAACAGTATGTCAGAACTCACAGTAATGTTGGCAGAGACACAACTAGACTGGACTGCAGTCACAGAAAAGTGGTTCATCGTGAACCACACCTGGGATGTAGTCATACCAGGTTACACGTTTTTCAGGAGGGACTGCAAGGGAAGGAAGGGAGGGGGTGGCTCTGTACATAAAGGAGGGAATCAATGCAACAGAGATCCAGGGAAAACACAGGAACACAGAGGCCCTGTGGGTTACCCTATGAGCTGGGGCAAGGACCCCATCAGAGAGGGGGTTTTATACAGACCCCCAACCCAGGAACTAGAAATTGACAAGGAACTCCTAGAAGCCATCTCAATGATGGCTGACAAAAATGAGCTGTAATAGTTGGGGACTTCAATCTGCCTGATGTAGACTGGACCTCATACACAGCATCCTCTGAAAGGAGTAGGAAGTTCTTATTCACACTGACAGAGGCAGCCCTCAACTAACTAGTGAACTCACCCACTCGAGACAACGCTACCCTTGACCTAGTGCTCACAAACAGCTCAAGGGTTTCAAACATTCAGGTGGGTATAAACCTAGGGACCAGTGACCACAGGTCAGTTTAGCTATTGATCAACACGGCAGAAGAAATATGTCACACCAAAATCAAGATCCTGGATTTCTGCAGGGCAAACTTTCCAGAGATGAGATCAAGAATCTAATCATTATTAGCTAGGGGAAGCATGGCGGATGTGGAATATGACTGGGAGCATTTTAAGAAGGCCATAGCAACAGTTACTGAACAATACACATATCGAATCAGTAAATCAAAAAGAAGGAGGAAAATGCTCTGGTTCACCACAGATTTAGCAACAATAATAAGGGATGAGAAGAGGGCATTTAAGCAATTCAAGGTATCACAGAAGGAAGCTAACATGGACAACTATAGGAACAAGCTCAAGGAGGCAGGAAGAGCCATTCAAAGGGCCAAAGCACAAACAGAGGAAAAAATAGCACAGGAAGTTAAGAAGGGAGATACAAGCTTCTATAGGTACAGTACATGAGAGAAAAAAGGAAGAGTAAGGGGGGAATAGTCAGACTAATAGCACATGATGGCCAGATGGCAGAGGATGACAATCACAAAGCAGAGGTGTTAAACAAGTTCTTCTGCTCCGTTTTCACAATAGAGGACAGTGGAAAAGGTGCTCCACCAAAGCAGATGGAACATAATAACAAGGAGGCAGACATGAACCTCTTCAAAAGGGAAATAATCCTAGAAGAGCTAAACAAACTTAGAGTTGGTAAAGCAATTGGGCCAGATGGAATTCACCTGAGGGTGTTGAAGGAACTATGAGAAGAAACTGCAGCACCACTGGCAGAATTATTCAGTAGATCACTGGAGAGCAGCACAGTACCTCAGGACTGGAGAACAGCAAGTGGTGCCCCTGCACAAGGGAGGAAGTAAGGAGGATACTGAGAACTATCACCTAGTCAGCCTAACCTCAATAGTGGGAAAAATGATGGAAGCACTAGTAAAGGAGATAATAGTGGAATACCTGAGGGGAAAATAGAAAATTAGACCCCAGGCAACATGGTTTCATGGCAGGAAGATCATGTCAGACAAACATGACACATTTCTTTGATTGGGTTACCAGAACAATGGACCAGGGTGGCTCAGTGGACATAGTATACCTAGACTTCAGTAAAGCATTTGACACCACCCCCTGCAGGAGGCTGGGAAATAAGCTGAAGCACACAGGGTTAGGGCACAAGATAGTCAACTAGGTTAGGAATTGGCTACAGAATAGAAAACAGACAGTCTTGGTAAATGCGGCTATGTCACAGGAAGGGGAGGTGAACAGTGGCGTGCCACAGGGGTCAGTGCTGGGTTCAATACTCTTCAACATATTTATCAGTGATATTGCAGAGGAATTGGAGGGAACAGTATGCCTGTTTGCAGATGATACAAAGCTCTGCAACAGGGTAGACACACAGGAGGGGGCCACAAGCATGGTGGCTGACCTCTGTAAACTAGGGAAGTGGTCAAAACTATGGAAGTTAAAGTTTAATGCCAATAAATGCAAGGTCATGCACCTAGGAAAGTGAAACCCAGATGTGAAGTATACACTAGATGGGCACCAATTGGAGGTAACAAAGATGGAAAGGGACCTGGGTGTATTTATTACCGATGACTTAAAAGTCACAATACAGTACAAAAAAGCAGCATAGAGAGCAAGTGGCATTCTAGGATGTATAGGTAGGGGCATTACAAGCAGAAAGCAATAGGTAATCATGCCACTGTACAGATCCTTGGTGAGGCCGCACCTGGAGTGCTGTGTTCAGTTCTGGAGGCCACACCTGAAAAAGGACAAAGACAGATTAGAGACGGTGCAGAGAAGGGCACTAAAATGGTGCAAGGGCAGCACCATGAGACATATGAAACTAGGCTCAAGGAACTGAAGTTGTACTCACTAGAACAGAGGAGAAACAGATGTGACATGATAGAAATGTTCAAATACATCAAGGGAATAAACAAGATGGGGAATCTCTTCCAAGAAAATAAGTGAACTCGGATAAGGGGGCACAACTTGCATCTGGTGGGAGGCAAGTTCAGGAGCAACTATAGAAAGTACTTCTTCACGGAGATGATGATAGAGCCATGGAACAGCCTGCCAGCATAGGTGGTGGCAGCTAAAACAGTAAGAGAATTTAAGCTAGCATGGGACAGACAGACAGTGTAGACAGCTTGGCTGGAACAATTAAAGGGAAGGAGGTAGCCACCTCGGGCAGACTAAATGGATCAAGTGGTCCCCATCTGCTGACACCATTCTTATGTTCTTATGTTCTTATAAATACAGTGTTAACAATACAGATGAAACCAATATCACATATTAAAATTAATAATTATTTGTCTAATGACTTTAGACTGGAAAGGGGGTCCTTCAAGGGTGTTCCCTCTCACCCATACTCTTTCTGTCAACGATCAAACTTTTTCTGTGCAAGATAAGGGAAAATCGTAAAATAACTGGAATATGGATGGGATAGTCACTGACAAAATTAAATGCCTATTTGGGTGACCTTATCCTTATTTTGAGAGACCCTATTGATAGTGTCCCTGAATTTATTTTTAAAAGAGATTGTCTGTTAACTAATTTATCAGGTTACAAAGTAAGCCAACAAAAAGCTGAAATGTCACCTCTAAATAATGAAAATCTCTAACCAGTCCTAATTATCTTTAAGCCATAATAAGGAAATATAGCACTGGCTATTTAAGAGTTATGCTGGCAATTTACAATCCAAGTAGTTACACCCATGATTTTATGCTACCTCTGAAGAAATTGGAACTTTGGTTCCAAGGATGGAGCAGACGTCAGTTATCATTACAGGAGAAAGTACAGCTGGTAGAAAATGGTGGTCCTCCCATGACCTTGTATCTACTGCATGCCTTATTAGTTGAAATTCCAAATAACTAGTTTACAGAAACCACTAAGCTTATTAAAAATTCCATTTGGAATAACAAGAGACCATGGATCGCATGATACAGATTATGTAAAACAAAAGAGTTAGTGAGTTTGGGCTGCCTGGACATAAAGTTATACAGTACCATCTTACATTTAATGCCAAGTAAGCATAGAATGGGCTTACAAAGACCAAAACAATAAAGCAATAAGGTATGGCCAGGGTTTGTGTTAATAGTCTGTTAATCACCCTCCAGCGGTGTGATGTAACCTGAGAAATTGTTGAGTGGAACATTCCCTGAGAGGTTAAAGAACTGACCATAAAAATAACTCCTGGGAGTGTCTTATTGCAATTATAACAAAACAAAATTGTAAATAGTGTTAAACCTTGTACAACAGTGATTAGTTTCTACATGTATGGTAATCAAAGGTTAGTTCTACATGTATGGTAATCAAAGGTAGAAGACTAGATTTGCTGGCAAAGGCACCTAGCCTCACCTGAGCTCTTTTCTTCTAGGTTTACTTGAAAGGCTAGCGCAAGGAACAACATTGCCCCAGATTCCCTCCTTTTTCCCTCACAAAAGACAGAGACCATTGTTTGTTGTTGTGCTCAGATTGGCAATTAATTTATTTATATTCATAATACAATGTTCCATTTCAATTTCTTTATTATCACATTTCCAGAAATTTCCTTTATTTCTATCCACATATTAATCTCTGATTATCCCTCCCCCAGGTGAAAACCTGGGTGCCTTCTGTTTCTCCTTTTCCACTAGGTAACGGTGAAAACCGAGACTGCTTCTTCTTCCTCTTCTTGTGTTATTCCTTTTTTCTTCCCCCCACCCGCCATCCACCTTTGGCAGTCCACAACCATATCATCACCTGCCATCCACCTTTGGCAGTCCAAACTGTCCAACCGGACTCGTCTGTCACCCACCTTGACAGACCCACCATACAGTCCCCCTTTGACTCTTTTTCCTCTTGCTCTGTCTAGTAGGGTGGGTGGGAGGAATCAAAAGCTCCAGCAAAAAGTGGCTGAGGCCCCCTTGTGCTGTCCCTTATGTACCACCCTTCGCCCCTCCCTTTCCTGTTACCTGTCCTTTGTTCTGGTCCTTAGCCCCTTCCCTTCCTTTCCCCTCCCCTCCTGAGCACTACCATTCCATGACAGAGGGAAGGGGTACACCAGGACAACCTGGTCTGCCCCTTAAAGGACAAACTCCATTGTCCTGGATTCCCCCCTTTTTCCCTCACAAAAGACAGAGACCATTGTTTGTTGTTGTGCTCAGATTGGCAATTAATTTATTTACATTTATAATCCAATATTCCATTTCCATTTCTTTATTATCATATTTCCAAAGATTTCTTTTATTTCCATCCACATATCAATCTCTGATTATCCCTTCCCCATGTGAAAACATGGGTGCCTTCTGTTTCTCCTTTTCCGCTAGGTAACGGTGAAAACCGAGACTGCTTTCTTCTTCCTCTTCTTCCTCTTCTTATGTTATTCCTTTTTTCTTACCCCCTTCCCTCCCCTTTTTACCCACTAGCAAGTCTCCAGCTTGCGTTGAATGGCTGGCTTCCCCCCATACTTAGGGTATCACTCTCCCTTACCTCAGGGACGCTCCTTTCTTCCCCTTTCCCTTTTTTTTTATACCAGCTTTTTTCTGTTTTCTCCATTCCTCTATGAAGCCCATTGTTTTTGTGTTGAACATGTCTATGGCTAGATCCAACAGGTGCACACCATCTGACCTGTAGAGGTCCTCCACCCATTCTTCTACCCCTGCAGTATCACCTGTCCCCCCATCTGCCTTATCAATGTTCCCACCCTTCAATTCATCTTCCTCCTGGCCCTCTCCACTGCCCTGTGGCTGTGCTCCTGTCTCCATACCCTTCTCGGTATCATGTCTGACCAGGCAAGGCACACCTGAGGCCACCACTGTCGTATTGCCACTAGGTCCCTTTTTATCTGTAAGTATGTGTGTGCCCACGGTCTGCCCACCTGGTCATTGCCCCCATGATGTATAATGATTAGGTTTGGACTGGGCCGATGTCCCTTGAGTTCCTTCAATGCAGGAAGGAGCTGTGCCCATCTCATCCCCCATATGCCGTGCCATACCAACCTACTCTGGCTTACATCCTGGTACAGCTGCTTTTCCCCAGCTTTCTTCTCTGCTCTCTTTCCAGCCCAATAAATATAGGAATGGCCACAGATCCAGACTTCCATGATCCTCCCTCTACCTATGGGGTGCAAAGAAAATTAATTAATTTACACATACTCTTAGTATTTAATTTGAAATTGTTCCCCCGCCTCTTTCCTCCCCCCCCCCTTACCTGTGCTCCCCCGTAGGAGCACCACCTTCTGTACCACACTTTTTCTTTTTCTCTCTCTTTTTTTTTTACTTCAGCGCTCTGATGTATCTCTTATAACTGGCTGACCGCCAGTGCCCTTTTTCCAAAATGTCCTTCAGGGGTTCCCCCATTGCTGTCCACTGTGAGGCAGCCCCAATCCGTAGGGAATAGGATGAGTAATTAGCTGGGTCCTCCCCCATAAATTGCATGCCCTTTATCAGCACTGATGTGACTTGATAGCTGGTGACCCCTTTTCCGTCACCATGTACACATAGCTTTCCTGTCCTGGTCACCCACTCTGTGGCGAAAACCCACAGAGCCTGCACTGGGCATATCGCAATCTCTTATTGCCCTTTCAGTGTTACCATGCAACCTTGCCCTTTTTGGTCCATTTTTGACCTCCTGATCTTGATCCGTATCTTTTTTATCCCCCAACTCACATCGTCCCATTCCAAACCTCCTTCCTTGTCCTCTTTCCCATGGCCTACCACCTCACTCACTCGCATAGCCCCCCGCAAACATCATCACATAAATCGTGTGAAATAGCTGGGCCTCAGCCTTTGATCTGCATATTACTGGGAGCACCTCTTTTAGCCTTATTAGCCACTGCTCCCCTATTGGCCTCCTATTATCCCCTGGCCCTCGTTTCAACCTGCCCCATCCCTGCATCATTCTCCTGATGAGCAGTGACTTTGTCAGGTCATTCCACCCTTTTAGGCTGCAGATAACACTAATCCCTGCAAGATAAACCCCCATTGTGGCAGTGGCGGTCCCCTTCTGCCATTGCTCCACTGTGAACATTCCCAACTGTTCCTGTGTGAGTGGCCCACTTACCTCCATCTGGTGCTCAGCCCTGAATGTTTGAAACACTCACCAAGCCCCATCGTAGGCCTTCAGAATCCAAGGCACCCATAAGCTGTGAAACAGCAGTTCTGCTCCTTCTTGCCAATGTCCCAGATGTTCGATGGTATAGGCATTTTTAGTTCCTCCACTGCTGGTGCCAGCCTCCAGAAATGATCCAGCTGCAGACGAGAATGGCTGTCAGCCAGGGTATTGTGCACCCCTTCTATATGTTTTGATCTGAATGACATGTTCAGCTGCAAAGCCCTTAACACCAAATGTCGTAATACCTGCATGACTGTATCTGACCTGGCTCCCATGTTGTTTAGCACATCCACCACTGCTCTATTGTCACACCAAAATGTCATTTTCTGATCCTGTAAGTCCTCCCCCCAGACCAATGTACTTGCCCATATGGGCATGATCTCAAGTAGTGTTGTATCTCTCACTTTTCCATCCTTCAACCAGCTGGCAGGCCATGGTTCTGCAAACCACCTGCCCCTCAGGTAACCCCCCATACCTAGCCCCCCAGCAGCATCTGTGTAGAGGTCAAGGTCTGTGTTGTACAGCCACTCCTCTTGCCAGAAAGAGCACCCGTTATACTCTTTAAGGAAGTCTTCCCATATTTTAAAATACTCCCTGACACCTTGTGTCAAGTCCACCCAGTGATGTGGTCTGGTGATCCCTGCTGTAGCCCTAGCTAACCTCCTTGTGAATGCCCTTCCTGGTCTGATGGTCCTGCAGGTGAAGTTCAGATGCCCCAGTACCTGCTGCATTAGTTTTAGTTGTACCCTTCTCCTGCTGGTGTGTACTTGAATCAGTTCCTTCAATTTACTTACTTTTTTGTCCGGTAGTCTAAATATTTCATTTAGGGCACTATCTCAATACCCAGGAACTCCATCACCCTGTTGGGCCCTTCTGTTTTTTCTGGTGCCAGTAGAACCCCTAGCTCCAGGCACAACTCCTGAAACTTACCCAGCATACTCCGTGTCTCTCTTTTCCCCTCCCAATGAGAAGAAAATCATCCAAATAATGGATGACTGTCGTATAACCCATTTTTTCTTTGAATATCCACTGCAAACAGGTGCTGAACACCTCAAATGTAGCACATGCTATGGAACATCCCATTGGCATTGCCTTGTCAAAATAGTACTGCCCCCCAATTTTAAAACCCAATAGATCCCAGTCTTCTTTCCTAACTGGCAGCAGTCTGAAAGCAGACTCAATATCCGTTTTTGCCATCCATGCATCCTCTGTGGCCCGGATTATCCGGACTGCATCCTCGAGTGTCACATATGTCACCCTACTATGCTCCTCACTGATGAAATCATTCACAGAGTCCCCTTCCGGATAAGACAGGTGGTGTATCACCTTGTATTCCCCTTCTTGTTTCTTGGGTACCAAACCTAATGGCGAAATCCGCATGTTTGCAATGGGGGGGGTGTTAAATGGGCCCTCTACCCTCCCTGCTGCCTTTTCTTTATCTATCTTGTGTCTTAACATCCCTTCCTTTCCTTTCACTGACCCCAGGTTGCTCACATCTCTCGCTTGTCTGAGCCCCCCACACTGCAGTGAAAACCCTTTGTTAAAACCTCCTATAATCATATCCTGCATGCTTGTGTTTGGATAGCCATCCAAACAGGCTGTCCATGCCTCCAAGTTGATGGGGGTTCTGCCCATCCCAAACTGGTCCCTGTCATGCCCCCCATTACTCCTCCCCAGCCCCTCCCCCTTGTTTTGTGCAATGTTTCTTCTCTCAGTGATTCTGACCCCCTCTACTCGTGTTCCTCCTACCCCTCCCTCCCCTGTTCCATGTCTGCCCTCTAAACCCCTGGCCTTCTTGAAAAAACTGCTGACCTGACCCTTGACCCCATGCCCCTGTGCCCCTTGGGCCCATGTCATTCTACATCTACTTGCTGGGTGCTCTTCCCTGCATTTTGAACAAGCATGCCGGAAATGGTATCGAGGCCATGAGCAAAAAGCCCTGTTGTAAGCCCAGAAGCATCTTTGGGGCGTAGCCCCCCTTTTTCCCCATTCACCTTCGGGTGTGGACTGATCTGATACTTAATCGGTCCATAAATCTAGCTGCTTGGTGTCCCATCCCACTTCCCCGAATGTTGCCATTCTCTGCCAAAAAAACTCATCATAGTATAACCACCCCACCCCGCCCTTTGCTTTTGCCCTCCATATTATCAAGGAATAAGTGATGAGCGGGATGCCTAGCTCGGGCCTTTTTTCCAGTACGATGGCTGAGAGAGTGGCAAAACCTACGAACCACCCATCCCAAGTCTTCCCTTTTACGAACATGTCGTCCTCCTTCTTCCCTAACAGCACTATCACCACTGCCATTTCACTCTTACCTATGCCTTCAGTTTCCTCATACTTGGCTGCTGTTTCCTGGCTCACCAAAGCGAATATATCCACATACTCCCCTATCTGTATTTTTTCCTTTGTGGCCAGTGGCACATGCTCGCCTATCCTCATCCCAGGTGCACCTATCTCCCTTGTACCTTTTCCTTCTCTCTCTGTACACCCTTCATTTTTGCCCGGCACCTCCTTCTCTGCCCTAATCTCTGCCAGGGCCGATTCCATCTGCCCTAGACCTCCTGTTCCCAGTGCCGATACAATTTGACCTATGTATTCTTTTATACTGTCCCCCACTGCACTGGATGCGTTACCTGTAACCTTGTCCGGGCCTTGCTGCCTGAAGTCTTCCAAGTGTCCCCTTGTTTCTCCCTGCAGTTGAGGAGGAGGGTGAACTAATAGGGTTTGTGGAGGGAACACAGTGTTCTGAGGATCTGGTCCGGGTTCACCAAGGGAGATCCCACCTTGATCGGGGGAGGTACTGGCATCACCGAGTCTATAGGCTGCAGGTGTACTGGATCAGCTGCCTTGGCATGTCCCACTGCCAGCAGTGGCACCCTAGTGGGACTGCGTGGCCCTTCGGCTGGTCGTTTCCCTCTGCCCCCTTTTCCCGGGCCCACTTTCCTCTTCTCCCTGGGTCTCCCTGGTTCCTCCCCCTCCACCAGTTCCCACATTCTGTTGGCTTTTTCTGCCAATTCAAATATAGCCCTGTAAGCATCTTCCTTTGATGGCCTGCTCTTCTTTGGTTCCATGTCCTTCCTTTCCTTTTCACTGTGAAGACAACTACGAGAAGAGAAACAGGATTATATATATATATATATATATATATATATATATATATATATATATATATACTTTGTTATGCCTTGCCTCTGTCCATCATGCCACACGCCTGCATATCCGGTCGGGCCCCGTAAAGGCCTCCATCATGCTCAAGTAGGCAGCCAGGTCCCATTGGCTGCTCCTGCCATGTCCTTTGTGAGTGGCGCACCCGTGGGCCACTCCACCCCCAGGCCTATACATTGGCCCCTTTAAGCCTCCCTTGACCCCTCTTATTTATTTACTATTAACCCCTCTTTTTTTGTGTGTGCCCCACCCCTTCCTCCTTATTCATATGCCCCTCTCTCCTGTTTCCAACGCCATCCACTGTGGCCGTGAGTTTACTGCCAAGGCCTCCCTCAGGGTTACTACCTTTGTGTGTGAAGCCCGAGCTAATGAAAACACCCCTTGAGGGGCTTGCTGTCCCCCCCATGATGTACCCAAGTGGGAGGCAGCCACTTGGTTCTTTTTTGGGGCAGGGGGTGTCCTGTTTCTCCACCCACGACCTGCTGGCGTGGATGCACATTTGCGCTCCCATTTCCCCTGTGAGACAGTCTCCCCTTGTGGCCCATACTCACCTCCTCACCCTTTTTGGCCTCACCTGTCTCCCCCACTCATCCTCTATTCGGATCCCCCCCACCCCATCCCTGCGCCCATTGTGTGGTGTGTGATGTCACGCCGCGTGGTCACGGCTTGCTTCCGCTCCCCCTTGCTACAGGGCCTCTTCCTGCTGGCTCCTACCTCAACAGTCCAATTGTCCCCTCATTGGAATCAACCAGAATGTTTACATCTCAGGCCCTGCAACCTCCCCTTCAGCCACCAATACTGCTGCTGTCCCCCACTCATCGAGCCAGGCTGCACTCCACAGAAGCTTCCTCCCAAGAGATGATACAACACTCACCACCTGTGCTGGGCTAGATGACACACAAGCACAATGTGGTAAGCAGCACAACAAGAGGGAGGGGGTTCTATCGCGACCACCACGCAGCGTGTGGCGTCACGCCACTTGGTCACCGAATCGTGCTCTCGCTCCCATTGCTTTAGGGCCTCTTCTCAGCCTACTAATTTCACCACCAACAGAGAAAACAGGCCCAAACATGGCAGCAGCACAAACAATGGGAAAGGCTTTCATCTCACCACCAAGCAGCGTGTGACGTACGCCACATGGTCCCGGATCGTGCTCTCGCTCCCTTTTCCTCAGGGCCTCTTCCAGGCCTACAAATTTCACCATGAAACAGGAAAACAGGCCCACAATGCAGCAAGCAGCACAAAAACAAGGGGAAAGGCTTTTATCGCAAACACCACGTGGCGTGTGATGTCACGCCACGTGACCCCGGATTGCGCTCTCGCTCCTTTGCTTCGGGGCCTTTTCCAGGCCTGATAACCTCACCAGCAACCACAAAAAAACCTTCGCCCTTGTCCGAGTTTCCATCATCTGGCCCCCCACTCCTATTCTTCTGGTGCAAGCGCCCCCAGTACATCCTAGCAGACCTCCCTGATACACACGCTAGCCTCGCTTTCCAGCTGTACTGCGCCTCGCAATTCTATCAACGGCTCTCTTTTTCAGCAACTGTTGCAGAGATAATTGTAACCCCAATCTGTCTGCCTTGACAAACACTAATATCATCAACTGTTAAACAAACCAAATGAATTTGGAGCTTCTACACAGCCATAAAACCTACCAGTTCTTCTTTGTCTTTTCTCATTTTTTTTATTAAACATCCTATCGTTTATCAAACCCTGCTTCACCCTGTCCTTTATCATATCTTTTATGCGCTGTTCTGTCCAAAACTATATTTCTTCAACTATACACTGTTTTTTTTTTTTAAAACAACTTCACATATCCTAGCACAACTCAATTGTTTGTTTCCTTACCTTTTCTCTCCTGGTGAACCAACCTCAAAACAATATGCCAATCCAACGTGCTGCAGTTGATGTGAATCAAAAACTCCAACAAAAAGTGGCTGAGGCCCCCTTGTGCTGTCCCTTATGTACCACCCTTCGCCCCTCCCTTTCTTGTTACCTGTCCTTTGTTCTGGTCCTCAGCCCCTCCCCTTCCTTCCCTCTCCCCTTCTGAGCACTACCATTCCATGATAGAGGGAAGGGGTGCACCAGGACAACCTGGTCTGCCCCTCAAAGGGCTAACTCCATTATCAGAGCAAGGAGAAAAATGAAGGCTTCTTTTTGCTAGGCAGATTTACTGTGTGTTGCTATTTTCTTTTGTGCTCATAGGCTTTGTTACTTTTTTTTTTGCTTACATGTTACTACTTTATTGTTCTCTGATTCAAATTGTTTTTGCAGGATTTACTTTCTGCTATTTTGTTACAGGGTGTGCCTACAGGTTTGTTACTGTTTTGTGCTTACAGATTACTGCTTTATTTTCTCTGATTCAAATTGTTTCTTTGCAGGGTATATTTTCTGTGGAATTTTTCAAGGTTGTGCCTACAAGTTTTTATTACTGTGTTGTGCCTACATGTGTCACAGTTTACTGCTTTATTTTTTCTTTGATTTAAATTGTTTTTTGTAGGGTATATTTTCTGCTAAATTGTTACAGTGTGTGCCTACAGGTTTGTTACTGTTTTGTGCTTATAGATTACTGTTTTATTTTTCTCTGTTTCATGGTTTTTTGCAAGGTATATTTTCTGTTAAATTGCTGTGCAGGGTGTGCTTACAGGTTGTTACTTTTTGTGCTTACAGATTACTGCTTTATTTTTTTCCAATTCAAAGTGTTTTTTTTGCAAGGCATAGCTTCTGTTAAATTGTTCTGCACATTGTGCTTACAGGTTTTGTTACTTTTTGTGCTTACAGATTTCTGCAGTAGTATATGTGCATACTAACTGACAAAATTTGATTGATGAATGATTGATGGTTAATTGCCCGGCCCCTTTAAATTGCTGAAGTAATGCCCGCCCTTTTTGATTGATGGCTGGATGTGATGTAATGTCCCACCTCTTCCACGTGTTCTGGAAATTATGCAATGGCCCCACCCCTTTCCTATCCCGTGTGCACCAGAAATTACACAATATCCCATCCCTTCCATATCCCATGTGTGCCAGAAATTATGCAATGTCCTGATTCTCCATGTGGGCACCTGATATAACAAAGCACCTCCACCCCTTTTCACCCATGTCCACCAGAAATGATGCAGCACCCCGCCCCACCCCACCCTTCCATGCTGTGACACAGCTATGGGTGTAGCAAAGGCTGGCTTGTCTGGTCTAGCCCCGGACATGTTAGAAAGGTTATGCTGATAAAAGCATTTAGTGCAGTTCCTTCATAGTTGGTTTATGTCTTGCTGCTGTGTGTGTGGATTGCCTGAGGAAAACAGTGAAATGGATGAATTTAACCAATTAACACCTGCTAGTGCCACACCAGCAGATTCTGTTATGACTGAATTGATCGAATCATTCATGAGACATGGGTTACATGATAACAATGAGTGTTAATATGGATGAATAGTGGTAAGTGCCAGATGTACCAGATGCTGAGAAACACCCTGATGAAAAGGCTGATATGGGCATGACAGCAATTGAAGTACCACCTGAAAAGATTATCATGTTGGATCTGATAAAGGGTATTCTAATACAGCTACTGCAAGACTTGATGGCTCAGAACTTGAAGATAAACTGTGAGGGATGTACCACAGACTACCCCTCACAGATAAGACATAGCGGTTTATCAGAATCAGAGGAGGGGTGCTGGGAGCGTGCTTTTCCTGAAGCCTGTGAGAGGTTGCACCCATAATGGATCAAGCTACTAGTCAAATCAACAGCCTGGAAACTTGGGTACACAGCATCCTATTTTGATACAATACAAGCAATAAATGACACTTTGTCAGAATTTAAAGAGATGCCATGCATTGCTAAGGGACTTCATACACTTTATGAACAATTGAGTGCAACACTGTGGAGTACTGTTGAAGAAGCAGTTTCATCAGGAAGTCATAACAAATATTATAAAAGTCCACTGCAAAAAGAAAGCCCTGTGCCATATTATATGTACTTGTATGATATTGATAATTCTGGCAAGGAACACAACGCTGCATGGTGAGAGTTGTTACAATGGGTAACCTGTGGAGTAATCACCAAAGAATGTTTGAAAAGCAGAAAATAGAAAATTTTCTACAGACTTTGATAACCATGCAAATTTCAAACCCTGCTGATCAACCTCCAGGTAACCCGATAAACTGTAAAAAACTTCAGTTTATACAGATTTTAATGAGTGACATTAACAAAGATGTACGCTGGTGTGAAATAATGAACATGACTAGGTGCCTAAACAATGATGTGTTAGAAACTGTTCAAAATGAGCTACCACTAATATTTGAAAAATTGGATGTGGTCTCTCATGGCCGAGTATTGGTAGCTGTGGCCTACATTGTTGATATTTGTAGTTACAGTTTAAAATGTCAGAGACAGGAAGATGTTAGCAATGTGATACAAGACTATCATTTTTATAGTCAGTCTAAGTTGGTTTTAGCAAACGATGCCCTCTGAGTAACCTCTACATGTCTTTTTAATGCTGACTCAGCAAAAGGGCCTGATTGTTTAGCTGTAGGGGTGGTGGGCCATAAAATGTAGGTTCAGTTGAAGATATCTTAAGCCAATCTCAACAGAACAAAGGGTAGCAGATCATCTAAGATTCCTTCCAAGATACTGTGCAAAATTAGTTCCATTTAGTTATACAGGCCACCCAAAAACAGCTATTTACAGAGTTTTAAGAGGTCATAAACATGCAGTTTATGGATGCAAGCATATCAGATCTGCTTTTTTCAGCCCTGGTGTTTTTTCACAGTAAGAGAACTCTAAAGGTCATCTACAGTTCACTTAACTTGGACATAGTACAAATCTTTTCAATTTTACTAAAATAAATAAAAAAAATGTCAGCAAACCCTTTATTAGTTTAAAATATAACTTTATTTTGTATGTATATGGAAAGTCTAGTATTGTGCATATTCAAGACTATTTTGTATCTGAAATAAATAATTTTCAGAACAAAACCTCCTTATTTTGTTTACACATTTAAAACAAAGACCCCATTCATTTTAATGGAAAGATTTTTGAATTATTTGTTTCTGTTTCACATAATACATGTTAAAGCAGAAACTATCTGTTTAAAGTTTTGTATCATCTCATACCTTTATTTCACATTCTGTTGTAATGTACTTTTATTTTTTTATTTTAGTCTTTGGTAACTAGGTAAGGTTTACCTAAACTATATTTCAGCTACCACTGGCCAAGTAACTAGACACTATTTTCAGTTAAAACTGTGTATAACAATACTTTTTTTATGAAAAGCCTGACTATATGCATATTGAAGTCTATTTTGTATCTCAAATAAAATAGTTTCAGAACTTCTTATGTTTTAATGCATACTTAAACTATATTTCAGCTACTGCAGGCCAAGCCCCCCCCCCCAAAAAAAGTAGTATTTAATAAATTTAATGATTACTAAACAGTGAGTCTTCTAGCCCCTAGTTGGTCTATGTTACACTGGTTCTCAGTTTCTGCCCCTGTTTGGGGCATGTTTCGACAACCACTTGTACCTCATAAACGTCGGTGCATTAGCTCACAACTTCCTATTTGCAGCCGGTGAACCAGTGCCTGTAAAACTTTTGAATAGTTTTAACTTTCTAAAAACTCTTGTGGCATAGATTTTAAAATGGATACTTTGTTTGCAAAACAGTTTTCTCAGACTGGCTTTCATGATCTTGTTTTAGAATCAAAAGCATCACAAGGAGATGATGGTGGTTGGTGCAGTTTATTTTTTTTTTTAATATTTTAATTGGGTAAAATTAAGCTTATTAAACTATAACATAGCTTTTTATAATGTAGATTTGCCAGCCTTGTCTGTATGAAGCAATCGTCCTGCAGTGCCACATGCAGCTTTACCTGGTATGTCAAATTAAGTTTATCAAGTATGTTATTAGTATTTAGAAAACGGGTAAACTGAAACTCGTATCCTGATTGTCTAAAACAGCCTGGCACCCAGGCTGTTATTTTTCAACAATGCCCGCAAAATAACGAGTGCCACTTTCTAGTGCCTCATTACTAACATGATCCTTGGGCCACCCTGAATTTCAAAATACACCAGCCGCCATTTTCCCTGTCCTCGCTCACTAAAGACTTTCCTCCATATACCACGTAAACATCAACAGTAACCTCCAGTTCATTTCTTTATAAAAATGCACCCCAAACCCAAAATCCTGCCTATCATCTTTTTTCACAAATCTGAAGATACTACTGGCAGTTTGTCACACTCGTACACTCCCAGTACTCACCGTCTGTTAACACTGTCTCCCTACAATAAAAAATTAAAAGAAACTCCTTAAAAACAATAAACTTTTTTTTCTTCACCGAACGGAATCGCAGTCCCTGGGAAGTCAATGCTCGGTTTTGCAGTTAGCTGCACACTTACACCACACTTCCAACTCCATCTGAAATAAAACAAAATGACCTCATTCTCAGCAGGCTACAGTCTCCGATTCTCATAGACTGTTCATCAATCGCTTTGTGTCTCTGCGATGAAGCAGGAGCACAACCTAATCAGAAGTCCACTGTAAGTAAAAAAAACAAAAACACAGTAACACCATGTGTATCTGTGTACCCAAGCATGCAGTTTAATGAATGGTTGAAAAACTGGTGCAGAGCACAGGGCTTTGGCTTCATTGGAGACTGGGGGTACACCTGGAGAGATGAAGGTTTATACTGGCATGATGGTCTGCATCTGTCCATGAAGGGAACCAAGATCCTAAGTGACAGGTTTAAATGCTTGTTTGGCAAGCTTTTAAACTAGCTATGGGGGGAGGTGTTAAGAGGCAGGAAATTTCAAGCCTCCCCCCACAAAACATGATGGGTAGTAAGGTAAACACTGAGGTACAGTGCTCAACAGAGGGCAGGATAGGGGTAAATGGAAAAATAGACAAGGGCAAAAAGAGCAGGCATGGGGGACAAAAGGATAAAGCCAACATTAAATGGAGGGCAATGAGTACAAATGCCCATAGTCTGGGAAACAAGCTTCCTGAGCTAGTAGCCTTGATGGAAGATGAACACTTGGATACTGTGGCAGTCACAGAAACATGGTACATGGGGAACCATGACTGGGATGTCAACATACACAGTCTACAGAAGGGACAGGAAGGGGAAAAGAGGAGGTGGAGTAGCTCTATACATAAGGGAAGGGATCAAAGCTACAGAACTAAAAAGTAAAGGGGGAGGACAAGAGGCACTCTGGGTCACCTTGGAGACAGGGAATAGCATCACAATCCACACAGGGGTTGTATACAGACCCCCATCTCAAGGGGAGGAAATGGACAAGAAAATGATAGAGGACATTCTCAAAATGGCTAAAAAAGGGGGGATACTGTTAATGGGGGAACTGAATATGCCAGATGTTAACTGGATGACATGTACTGCAGTCACATCCAAGAGCAAGATCATTCTCAATGCCCTGCAGGGGGCAGGCCTTAGACAGCTAGTGCTGGAACCCACTCAGAAGGAAGCAATACTAGACCTGATACTCTCAAATGGAGAGAGGATTACAAATTTAGAAGTCGGTAGACATGTGGGAACAAGTGACCACTGCACAGTGTGCTTCACAATAAGCACAACCATGAAGACAAGCCATACAAAAACAAGCATACTGGACTTTAGAAGGGCTGACTTTGGCAAAATGGGTGAATACCTGAGGAATACACTAGCAAATGGGCAAAAAGGAGGGGTGGAAGAACAATGGAGAAAAATCAAAACTGCCATCATAGAGGCAAAAAGCCTTTGTGTGAAACAGATAAAGAAAAAAAAGGGGAGTAAAAAAACAACTATGGTTCTCAAAAGAGGTGGCAGGGAAGGTTAAGGAGAAAAAGGCTGCATTCAAAAAGTATAAGGCATCACAGAAGGAGCATGACAGGGAACTGTATCAATTAAAGCAGAAAGAAGTGGGGAAGGCAGTCAGAATAGCAAAAGCCCAAAACTGAGGAAAAAATAGCCAAGTCAGTTAAGAAGGGGGATAAAACCTTTTATAGGTACATTAGGGAGCATAGAAAGGTTAAGGGAGGAATAGTGAAGATTAATAAGGGAGAGGGGAGGTGGGCAGAGGGAGACAGTGAAAAGGCAGAGATACTGAATGAATACTTTTGCTCAGTATTCACAAATGAAGATGAGGAGGAGTTACCTAAACCAGACAATAGAAACACTCTGGGTAGGGGGTTTGACACCAGTCCATTTACAGAAGAAAGAGTCCTGAAAGAACTCCTAAAACTCAAGGTGGACAAAGCAATGGGGCCTGAAGGGATTCACCCCAGAATCCTAAAAGAACTAAGAGAGGACCTAGTGACACCACTGACCACACTTTTTAACAAATCATGGGAGGATGGAATGGTACCTGAGGACTGGAGGAGGGCAGATGTGATTCCCCTTCACTAAAGTGGGAGCAAGGCAGAAGCAGGAAACTACAGACCTGTAAGTTTGACCTCAGTGGTAGGGAAAATGATGGAATCACTTCTGAAAGAAAGAATTGTTGAGTACCTAGAGGCCAGCAGGGCACAGGACCCAAAGCAGCATGGATTTATAGCAGGAAGGTCATGTCAGATGAATCTAATAGATTTCTTTGACTGGATGACCAAAGTAATAGACCAGGGAGGGGCTGTGGATATGGCCTACCTAGACTTTAGCAAGGCATTTGATACAGTCCAGCACAAAAGATTAATAATCAAGTTAGCCAGCTTGGGAGTGAGTCCCAGGGTGGCAGCCTGGGTTGCAAACTGGCTGTAACAGGACACAGAAGGTAATAGTGAGTGGCACACATTCTGAAGAAAGGGGGTCACTAGTAGTACCTTAGGGCTCAGTACTGGGTCCAGTCCTCTTTAACATCTTTATAGTGACATTGCAGAGGGTCTGACTGAAAGGTATGCCTCTTCGCAGATGATACAAAGATCTGTAACACAGATGATACACAAGGGGGTAGAAAGGATGAGAAGGACTTGACAAGGTTGGAGGAATGGTCAGACATATGGCAACTTAGATTCAATGCAAAGAAGTGCAAGTAATGCACCTGGGAAACAAAACCCAGGAGAAGAGTACACAATAGCAGGAGGTACTAACAACAACAGAAATGGAACTGACTTGGGGGTAGTCATATCGGATGATCTAAAGGTGGGTAAGCAATGTAAGAAGTCAGTGAGGAGAGCCAGGGGATACTGTGATGCATAGAAGGGCATCACAAGTAGAAAAGGGAAGTGGTTATTCCTCTGTACAGACAGTTGGTGAGACCCCATCTGGAGTACTGTGTGCAGTTTTGGAGGCCCCATCTACGCAAGGACATAGACAGGATGGAAGCAGTCCAGAGGAGGGCAACTAAAATGGTGCAGGGTCTGCATCAGAAATCATATGAAGAGAGACTGAGAGAGCTTAATATGTATACCCTTGATGAAAGGAGGGATGGGGGGACATGATAGAAATGTTCAAGTACCTCAAGGGAATCAACAAAGTCCAGGAGGGTAGCATCTTTCAGAAAAAGAGATGTGTAAGAACAAGGGGACACAATTTAAAGATAGAAGGGGATGGCTCAGAGGTAATGGAGGAAAACTTTTTTGTGGAGAGAGTTGTGGATGCATGGAACTGCCTTCTTGAGGAGGTTGTTGGGGCTAAAACAGTGGGGAATTCAAAGATGCATGGGACAGACACAAGGCAATTGTAGTGGGAGGTGTCAGGAAGTAGGCTGTTGGTTAACTAGAATCTGAAGCTTATCCAGTAGGTAGGAAATGGGCAGACTGGGTGGGCCAAGTGGGCCTTATCTGCCATCAAAGTCTATGTTTCTATGTTTCTATGTGACAATCTAATTGGAAATAAAATAAAGCCTAAAACAGCAGCGCTCTCCACTGGTAATTATAGCACTTCACATTACAGGGACTATTTTGATACAAAGATTATTTTGGATTATTTTTTTATGTATACACATTTTAGTTCCCATATATTTTTTTTCAAAATATAGCACCAAACAGCCCATTTTCTAAGTGTAATAATACTCTCCAGGATGGGCGTTATGGGCTATAACGGACCTTCCAGGGGTATAAGGCCCTCCACCTGCAGTTTCGGCCTCATTACACTCCTGGGCGGTCCATTATATATAGAATAAAGTATGGATCTGGGTGTGTAATGAGAATTTACACACACCCGAGGGGTTTATGTGAAGCACCTAACCCCGAGGGTGTGTGTAAATTTGAGTTTACACACCCAGACCTATATTTTATTTTATACAATTGCTTGGTTTTCCTTTTTTCACCTCAGCAATTGTATAAAATAAAATATAGCTGTGCAGCCAGGGTTCAATGAAGGTGATGAGCGTGGCCGCAGTCAGCAGTTTGATTTAGTAATTCATTTTTTTTATCTTGTGCACAGCACTGGCTGAAGAAGATTTTGTTTGTTTTTTACGCACTTACTGCCTAGTCGAGGTGGCAGTTTGCTGTCCATTAGCGGGTTCCCTGAGCAGGCATGGTGTCGTGAAGTGAGGAAGTGTGGTGGGCACATGCACGCAGTGAGGGAAATCATGCAAGTGTTGGCTGTAATGAACACTTCTTCATTATGGCAAATTACGCCACAGTTTCCCTATGGGAAAAAAGGGAAACTGGTAATTATAGCCCAATAACGCCCACCCTGTCGGGTATTATTACTTACTTATATTTTACAATTGTGTGTATATGGGGGTAATTCCATAGTCATATTCTTTTTGCCACTGATGAACACACTTGGGTGGTGTATAGTAATGTATTTAGTTTAAAATGTTTTGCTGATAATGTACAGAGAACCCTTTTTAGATGTCAGCAGGACTAGCAATAAAATAACTATGTTATGCTATACTTTTGTGCATTTAAAACTATCACTATATACTGTATGCCAGGGTTTTAAACCACTAGCAAAGTGGTTTAGTTAAGGTCTGTACTTTGTAGAAAGATTTGGCAGCTAAAACATAAAATGCTAAAGTTAGTTCTTTAATACGTAACACTGTAAAAACAAAATTAACAGCAGTGTATGATTAGTGGTGACTTAAAAATTGTTTTATTTTTTGTAATAGGAACAGAGCAACCAGGACCATCATGTAAAGCTATACTGTTAATGAATGAAGACAAAAAACAGGCAAGCAGCAATTAGCCAAACATTTTGTACTACAGTAACAGAAGTATTTGCAGGTTTTTACAGTGCAAGTTAATAATGGGCTAATGTGTTGAAGATTATAAATTAGCTACAGTGCTGTTCTTGTTTTTGAATTTAGCATGCTTTCTTTAAGAACAATTGTAATATATAGCCATATGTTTGCACAACATACTCTAGAAGTTTTGGCATGGTCATGTTTCTCTCACCCAATAACCCCCTTCTTGTTTTATAGTTTTAAGTTCAGGGTGGTTTAATGCAACAAATTATTTAATATGTTGACATTATGCATGTTTTTATGAGAGTACCAACTAACTAAAACAGATCAAAATACAATAAATGAATTATTATCTGACACAAATGTACCTAATATATAATCAGCCTGCAGAAAGAAAGAACTATTATAATGCAATATACATTACAGGGGCTGTATAGTTATGCATTATATTTAATGTTTCCCAGATTATGTCAATTTTAAGCCTCTAGAAGCAATATTTTCAAAGCACGCAAGAGGCCACCACACACATTCAAGGTTATCCAGACAGAAAAGAAGTCTTCCTGACAAAACAAGACCACCACAGCTTTCAGTGCCTGCACCAACAACAGCAAACAAAAGGGGTGAGGGCTGTGTGAAAATTTCTTCAGCCCTACCGCATGAATCTTTATGGACAGACCAACCACACCCCACAAAAAGAAATGAAAAACATGAACACAGTTGCCATGTAGGTGTTGAGGGTAAGCATTGTTGCAAACATAACAATAAGCAAACACAAACACCTGTAGCATTATCCAGTGTCCCTGATAGTGTATCTGTAGAGCTGCCACATATTAAATCACCTGTTGTGTATGTCAATAAAGCTAGCCCTGTAATTAAACCTGAAAGTTTAACAACACAAAAAGTGAAACCACATGAGCAAAAGTCTACCAGTGGTACCCTTGTATATACATATAGGCCCAGATATTCAAAAGGGTTGCTCCATGTGCAACAGGGTTGCTGATGCGCAAGTCCTACATTGTGCCATTCTCATGATATTCAGCAGGAGGCAGTTGGCGCCATTGAAAACAGGTTGAGCAACAGTGCAACGCAAATGAATGCATGTTCAACAGGAGGGGAGGAACTATGATAAACTGCACAACCCGGATTCAGTCGGGTTGTGCAGAGTTGCAGGCACAACCCCAACCCGCGCCTGCACAACTTTGAGCCAAAAAGGATCAGGCTGAGGGCCACTGACAGGTAAGCCACTGTATTGCAGGGTGCAACACAGCAGCTGCCACCCATGGCTGGCCCCAACTCAGCCTCCCTGTGCCCCCCCACCAGCCCGATTGCGGCAGAACGTGAAAAGAACCCCCCGCCAAACATCTCCCAATGCCTGATTGCTGGCAGAATGTATACTGACAACCTCCCTAGTGCCCGATCGCGGGCAGAATGTATAATGACAACCCCCAAACATCTCCCAATGCCCGATCGTGGGCAGTATGTATAATGACAACCCCGCCCAAACATCTCCCAATGCCCGATCGGGCAGTATGTGTAATGACAACCCCGCCCAAACATCTCCTCACATGCCATCGCGGGCAGTATGTATAATGACAACCTGCCCAAACATCTCCCAATGCCCGATCACTAGCAGAATGAAACAACCTCAGTGCCCGATCGCTGGCAGAATGTAAAAGATCCCCTAACCTGAATATCTCCCTGGTGGTCCAGTGGACCATAATGCCCCATCATGGCAGAATGTCCAGTGACAACCTCCAAACATCTCCCTGTGTCTAGTGTCCCCCACCCCACCCACCCATGAAGCCCACCCACCCCCCCCCGCAGCCGGCGGGCGGTAGCATCCCACTCGCCTGCCGCTTTCACGCCATCGACGATTGTCCGGTATTGCTGCAGAGCTAGAGCTACCGGCAGTAGCTCATATCAGCGCATGACAGTTCAGATTTGTGAATGATGTTCATTCACAAATCTGACTGTCATGTACGGGGCTGCATGCCCATTGGCTCTAGCTCTGCACCAATGGGCATGCAGCCCTACCGGACAGTCAGTCGGTGGGTGGCGGGTGGCATGCGGTGGGGTGCTGCCACCCCGCCGCCGGGGGTAGGTGGTGGGCTTCGTGGTGGGTGGGGTGGGGGGACACTAGACACCAGGAGATGTTTGGGGGTTACTGGACATTCTGCCCACGTATCGGGCATTATGGTCCACTGACCACCAGGGAGATATTTGGGTTGGGGTCTTTACATTCTGCCCATGATCGGGCACTGGGGAGGTTGTTTTGCGTTCTGCCCACGATCGGGCATTGGGAGATGTTTGGGGGTTGTCATTATACATACTGCCCGTGATCAGGCATTGGGAGATGTTTGGAGGGGTTGTCATTAACATACTGCCCGTGATCGGGCATTGGGAGATGTTTGGTGGGGTTGTCATTATACATACTGCCCGCGATCAGGCATTGGGAGATGTTTGGGGGTTGTTATTACATACTGCCCGCGGATCGGGCATTGGGAGATGTTTTGGTGGGGGTTGTTTTCACGCTCTGCCCGACAGCTGCAGGGTGCGCCGGTCCTGATGGCTGCTGCCTGGCAGGGTGGCCAGGCAAGTCCTCGGGATCAGCGCACCTACATGCTAATGGCATGCAATGAAGGAATAATCAGATGCAAATGGCCCCCTGCACCTTGTATGAATTATGGCCCCATTTGCATGTCACCTTTGAATATTGGAATTTGCTCATGATGCAATGGTACTTGCGCCACCGCAGTTTAATGCTCAACTCTGACAACTTATGTGGCACAAGTTCCACTGCGCTATGCACAGTGGCTGTGGTTGGGTGATATTCAGCGAGTTGCTCAACAGCCAACCCTTGAATATCACCCCGGCCACACCCCTGCGCAATTATTTTGAGCAGCGCAAGGGCATGCGCCTCAGAATGGCGCAGTTTGAATATCCGGGCCATAGCATTTAAAACCATTTTGCATACCAATGGTGGTTTCTTCACATGTGATGCTACCCCTGATTGCAAACTAGCATTTGAAATTTTTAACAACACATTTAATGTGGCCAGTTTCACAGAAACAAAGCCATCATAATAAGAGAATTAAAACTGCAAATATACATTTTGGCTGTTGTTTACATACCAGAAAATGATGGGCACTCAAAAACTAATTAAAATCGTAGCCTGTAATGGGGCAAACATTTCTACTATACAAAAGGACTGTGACAAAATAATTGATAAAATTATATAATATGGGTGGGTCATTAGACACACTGGGTGTAATATAGTGAATCAGTATGTTAGGTGCAGAATTAGAAATGCTAAACAAATATTGGCTACCATAACAGAATGCAGCAGCATCAGACACCTCTGTGAAAACACAGGGCACCACCACATAACCTTGTGGTATCTGGGTCTGCCACACCATGCTGTGTGTGTGATGGTTGTCTGAGTTCCCCATTTCAACAGTCTCCTGAGTGTTAAAGTAGTGAATGTGAAACTGAATGCTGTATGTGTGAACAATGTGCTTGGGGACAAAGTGATCATTCTGATGTGGACACAGACCTGCCAGACAGTGAATATTGTATCAGTCCTGCACATAATAACAACCCTGAAGACATGCAGATGGGGGAGGTGCCACACCAAACCATGAAGAAGACATTTGTAGTCAGGAGGGTCAGCAGTTAGTGGAAAATGGTCTAGCAGATCCTGTCTATATAGAATTAATAAATGAATATGAAGTACCCAGAAATAATTTTAATGGTGTTGAGTATCGCCAGCAGTTTTTTTTTGCCAATCTAGACAGTATAACATCCATAGATCAATACTATTCTACAATCCATACAGCTGTGCAGCAGTTATTGGACAGAATAAGGCCTACTTTGGGTAATAATGATTTTGTACAGCTACCCCTAGATTGTGATAGTTTAAATGACCCCATGTTTTCATTATGTAGAAACACCTAAGAGTAAAATGCTGATGAGTTTTTAGAGTATATTGCAAATTTATTGAACAGCAAGGTGGAGGTGTGTGCTAATGAGACTTTAATATTAGTCGTTACTGTTGTGAGAAATGTGCGTGGGGGAGATTCCAGAGATGTTAGAAGTGTTTTATCTAGCCATATTGTCAAACAGAAAGCAAGGCATCTAGTTAATTTAGTAAATCAAAATAATGCAATATGCTTCTACATGAGCTTGGTGGCTTTGCTAAACCCTCAGCTAGTTGACCAACAGATACTAGCAAAAGCTAGAGATTTGCAAAGCAGGGTAGGGCTGTCAGAACAAAGAATGGTAGATTTGAGCCATATACATCTATCTGAGGTAGAGCTGGATATACTGGACAGTTTGGACAAAAGAAGGCCATCTCAGCCCATCAAGATTGTCCCCCTCAAAAGTGGGTCAATTTCCTTCATATTTTGTTAACCAACTATCTAACTTGATTTTAAAAGATTCAATAGTTTTTGAGTTAATTATATATTTAGGAAGTGAATTCCATGTCTGTGGTGCCCTAACACTAAAAAAAGTATCTCTTTTATTTGTGTTAACCCGTTCAACATTTAATTGTTTATTATGCAGTCTACCAACTATGCGTTTTTTAACATATGACAACCCACATTGTTTCATTTGTGTAGGACATTTTAATATCTTGAATAAGAATAATAGATCTCCTCTTAATCTTCTTTGTTGGAGAGAATGTAGTCCTGTTTTTGACAAACGTATATCATAAGGATCTTGTTTTAATCTTGGTATCATCTTAGTCAATCTTCTCTGAACCTGTTCCACTCTATAAATGTCTCTTTGAGATATGGATTCCAATATGGAGAACCATAATCTAAATACGGTCTAACATATGATCTGTACAAGGTGACCAAACACTGTTCTGATTTATTAACAAAGGTTTTATTTATTTGTTTCAACAAGACATTAGCAGTATTTGCCACTCTATTACAATGTGAATCAGCAGATAATTTGGTATTTACTAAGTTGCCCAGATCTCTTTCACATTCAGAGTGTTTAAGTGGTTTATTATTTAACCAATAGGTAGTCTTAGGATTTCTATTCCCAAAATGTAGGACCACACACTTTTCTGTATTAAAATCCAGGAGGTTAGTTTTTGCCCATAATTCTATATTTTTTAAATCATTTTGGAGAATGTTACCATTTAGAATTGTGTCCACCCTACCTCCCAATTTGGTGTCATCTGCAAACTTAGAAATAAAATTACTGGACGATATAGTCAAATCACTAATAAATATGTTAAACAAAGTTGGTCCAAGGACAGAGCCCTGTGGAATATCACTAGTCACCTTATGTGGTTCTGACAAAAAATTATTTACCTTAACTACCTGGAATCTATTATATAACTATTGAGGTACCCAGTTTAATATGTAACCTGAAAAAACAAACTTGTGCATTTTCTCAATAAGTAATGAATGGGGTACTTTATCAAATGCTTTACTGTAATCCAAAAGTACAACATCTGAAGGAATATGGTTATCCAAGTACCTACTAATATTGTTATAAAATGAAATCAGATTTGTCGTACAAGATGATCCTGATTTAAAACCATGCTGAGTTGAATCCTAAACCCCGAAGCACGTTAATTTCTGAATCAATATGTAATTTAACTATTCTTTCCATAGCCTTACCTATTAATGATGTAAGACTTATTGGTCTATAGTTTTGTACGTTTGTTTTATTTCCCTTTTTAAATTGGAACCACAATTGCCGAATGCCAATCATTGGGAATGCTACTTTCTGTTAATGATTTATTAAATATTAAAGTTAAAGGAACGGTAACTGAATCAATTGTTTCTTTAGAAACCTTGATGTGATATTGTCAGGTCCCGAACTAGTAGATTTTTAAGAAGAGATATAACATTTCTTACTTCCTACCCATTTATTGTTGGATAAGATGGGTTTGGATTACACCTTGGGTAATAAGTATCTTTATTATAAAAGACAGAACAAAAATATTCATTAAATGTATTAGCAATTTTTTGGTCATTTTTTACAAATTTTCCATCTAGCAATATTGGTCCAATTTTTCTAGAATCATCTTTTTTACTATTTATGTATGAATAAAGGGATTTTTTATTTGACTTGGAATGAGCCAGGGTGAATTTAAGTTTAGATTTTGCTTGTTTAATTAATTTTTTTAAATGAGATACTGCATTTTATATCTAACCTTAATACCTAAGGTGCCATTTGTTTTTAGTTTCTTGAACAGACGCTCTTTTAGTTTTATTTGTCTATGTATAACTTTAGTAAACCATATGGGTATTTTACCCTTTTTATTGTATTTAACTTTTAAGGGAACATATGTCTGTTCTAACTTAATTATAATTTGCTTGAATATTTCCCATGCTTGTGTTGTAGATTTATCCTGAAACTTGTTTATCCAATCAATTTGACTGAATGAGAGATATGATGATTTACTTTTAGTAATACTTATATTTAATAAGAGTGAACTATGATCACTATTCCCAATTGGTGCAGAGATGCCAATGTCTGAAACTAAACGTCCTAAATTAGTAATAATAAGATCGAGTATATTAGTACCTCTAGTAGGGAATTTTACTAATTGTTCTAGGCCAAGGTCGATACATAAATTTGTTAATAATTTTTCCTGTGAAGTTACGCCAGAGAATGTTTACTAATTTATTCCTGGCATATTAAAGTCACTCATAATGATCACATCATTTTTTTCTGTAATATCAGTTATTTTGTCTGTTAACTCTTTTGTATTCAAGATCAGATCAGATGAGGGGGTCTATAACAGACTCCTATAACTAATTTTGATTGACCCTTAAATTGTAATTTTACCCACAGTGATTTGATATTTGAATTATTAATTAATTCTGATGATATTATATCATTATGCATAAATAGACAAACCCCACCACCACTTTTATTTATTCTGTCTTTGTGATACAATTTGTAACCAGGTAACACTTTTACCCATTTTGAAGCAGGGTCCCACCATGTTTCAGTTACAGCAACAATGCCAATGTATAGTATTCTGCATTACATTCTAATTCAGCCAAGTTTATATTATTCAAAGATCTAGCATTAAAGTTTAGAATTTTACAAAATTTACTTATTTGATAAACAGCATTGGTATTTGTCCTTTTTAGAGAAATTAGACCTTTCCAATTCTCCCCCTTATAATCTAGTTTAAATTATTTAATACTGCAACAATTTTTCTCTCCAGTATAGTACTACCCCTTCTGCTGAGGTGGAGACCATCCCAGCAATAGAGTGAGTCCCTTCCACAAAAATCTTCCCAATGATGGATACATTTTATCCCCTGCTTCAAACACCACAATCTTAACCAGTTGTTTATTTGTTTAATTTTATTAGAGATGGCAGATGTGGCCCTGGGTAATGGAAGTATCTCCGAAAAGCACACTGTTCAACCCTTTTCCACCAAAAAATTGTTTAATGCCACATAGCTTTCTTTTAATTTAGTAATATCGGAATGAAAAATATCATTTATCCCTGCATGAATTATTACTAGCAGATTAGGCCCTGCTTGAGATAATGTAGAATTTAACATGTCAGTAATATCCACTACTTTAGCCCCTCTATAACTTGAACAACTTCCATTAAATTTATCCGGGTTACAAATTGGCCTGTCTATGTGCTTAATTATTGAATCGACCAATACAAAAATTTGTCTTTGTGGATCATTCATGGTCATCAGATGGTTTGTGTCCATAGAATTATTTATTCCCTGATTTGTTGGTTGAGGAAATGTTTTTTTGTTTAATTGTAGAAGTTAGAGGCAAAGGGCTATCAAGGTTTATTAAAGGTTCCTGGGTATGTTGGTCATTATTTACTCTCCAAGTCTCAGAGTAAGGTACATCTGAAGCTGATGGTGCTGGTAAAGTACTAGTAATTATATCAGCCTCATTAGAAAGTACCTGAAAGCAGTTTTTAGTTGAAATCTTAAACTGGTTTGCTTTACGACCTTTTTTAATTACTCTACCTGATGATACTGTAGCCCAATCATGTTCTTTTATGTCATCCTCTCTAACCCTTTTTCTATTGACATCTTGATTTTTATCTATGGTTGTGTCAATTTCAGGTGCCACTGTTTTTTATAACAAGTTTAATTCTTGATTTACAATGTTTAATGTATCATTATTTGTTGGCAATGCTTGTAAGATTTTGTTTCTTTCAATATGATGTCTTAACATATCAACCTGACTATTTTCTAATATGAATAGTCTTGGCCCAAACGTGCCTAATTCTTCTTCCATAGATTTATTTACTAAGCACTTTTCACAGACAAAGCTATTGTCTGTGAAATGATGTGAACATCTTTTTTTTTTATGAACAAAGCTGGTGCATCTCCTAATAAACAGGAAAAGTCTGTATTCATCCTGTTACATGAAAGCCATTATTATGGTATTAAAAATCTCAAAGGGTTTTTGGGAATGAAATGTATGTGAGCATTGTCACACCCTTTTCACACACGAAGATTCACATACATGCATTAACATGTGCTATGCATGCAGACTATTTGGCTGTAGTAAAGTACAAAGTGAGGTGGTACAGTGCCCTGATTGTCATAATATTGTAGCTTGGCCACCTGCTATGGCCAGCATGAACTGGCTTTCCCCAATTGTTATTTATCTAAATTGTGCTCATCATGTGGAAAACCTCAGGGTGAGAGCCATATTTGTTTCCAGCCAAAGTGCCATAACTGCCTTGCAGCTGTACACCCTTTTGAAACTCACTTATGCTACATCCAGCCCTTAAAGTCACCACCTTGTTCAGCTAGTTATATATTTTATGATTTTGAATGCATGCAATATGTCAGCCCAGGTGACTCTAGACATATTCCAAATTACATGTATATCTACGCCCTTGAAGGAGATTGAAAGTGGGAGTTTGAAGACACTGACTGTGTTGCTCAATTTGTAAAAAAGTTTATCCAAAAAGGGTTTCAAGGGTACACTTTCATACCTCACAATTCAAAGGGATATGATGGCCACTTCATCTTAAACCGGCTTGTAAAAGAAAAAATGAAAGTGAAGTTATTGACTCAGGGGAGTAAATTAATGTCCATAACTGTAAAATGGTTAAATATCTGATTTATAGAAGCTTAAATTTCCTTCCAATGAGGCTCGTAGCAATGCCATGAGAAATGGGTTTTGAGGGAGTAAAAGGCTACTTTCCGTACTTTTTTAACAAACCAGAAAATCAGAATTATGTGGGGCATATGCCACATCACAAAGATTATGGTGTAGACTACATGATGGCTGATGAAAAAAAAAACAGTTTCTGGAGTGGTATGAAATGCTGATCATCTAAATGAGTGCAAGGTTGTGACTGTTGTGCTGTCTCAGCACATTTGCGTCATGGTGTAAACATCAGCTTTCCACCAATCCTGCTGGGCAGTATGAGTAAAAAGAGACCACGGGGTGGATACACTTTAGCTTTAATAAGTCCAAAATAATGTCTGAGATCCCCAAATTCCTCATATATGACCACTGGGTGCCCTATGGGTATGTATTGGTCTTGTTCATAGGGGTATAAACTGGTAAAATTATAATAAAGGATTTTCTCATCAGGCTGCGGTGGTAATATTATTGTAGAATATTTGTACGCCCCAAAAAGTGATTCACGGACTCCATCGGTTCTGGAAAGTGGGTTGCTTTCAAAAACATGCACCTGTGGATTGTCACACACCAGCTGTTTCCATTCATGCCTTTTTCATGTCTGAGATAGTTTAATTTCTTGATGGTTAGGTAATATAAATGTCTGTAGGTTGTGTTAAGCACTGGGTTCAACAGTTCTTCAAAGTAGCACACTGGCAACTGTGATAAAAACAGCCTAAAAACTCAAAGGCTGTGGGGCCACCATTTATTACAGAATAACCATCTAGAAAATGAGGACCTACCTGTACTTCCCAACCATTCGCTGCATGTTGTATGGAAATGCCTTCTTGTTACTGATGTACATCAACCACCGTGTGGTCGATGTGGAGTAACGCTTGCACTGACGGTGATAGTTGTCAGTGGGTATAATCCCTATTGTGTCTGACTCTAAAAATTTAAACCGAAACATGGCCATACAAACTCTTGCTATAGTGATGTACTGAAAGGGGTCAATTTGGTCCCTTTCTTTTGCATCATCTTGAAGCATCTACTCAACACCATCCTGAAACATTTCGCAGGCCTGCTTTAGAATTTCCACATCTGACAGACAGTAATGATGTAATTCCTTTTTAAAGCCAAATATACCATCTTTATACATTTCATACCACTTCAAAAACTTTTTTTTTTCATCAGCCATCATGTAGTCTACACCATAATCTTTGTGCAGTTATGGACATCAATTTACTCCCTGAGTCAGTAACTTCACTTCCATTTTTTCTTTTACAAGCTGGTTTAAGATGAAGTGGCCATCATATCCCTTTGAATTGTGAGGTATGAAAGTATACCCCTGAAACCCTTTTTGGATAAACTCTTTTACAAATTTAGCAACACAGTCAGTGCCTTCAAACTCCCACTTTTGACCTCTTTCAGGCATGATATAATTTGAGCATGTCTAGAGTCACCTTGGCTGACATCTTGCATGTATTCAAAAGCATAAAATATATAACTAGCTGAACAAGGTGGTGACTTTAAGGGCTGGATGTAGCAAAAGTGAGTTTCAAAAGGGTGTGCAGCTGCAAAGCAGTTATGGCATTTTGTCTGGAAACAAATATGGCTCTCACCCTGAGGTTTTCCACATGATGAGCACAATTTAGATAAATAACAATTGGGGTAAGCCAGTTTATGCTGGCCATAGCAGGTGGCCAAGTTACAATATTTATGACAATCAGGGCACTGTACCACCTCACTTTGTACTTTACTACAGCCAAATGCTCTACATGCATAACACATGCTAGAGCATGTGTTGAATCTTGTGTGTAAAAGGTGTGACAATGCTCACATACATTTCTGGCCCCAAAAACCTTTGACATTTTAATACCATAATAATGGTTTTCATGTAACAGGATGAATACAGATTTTGCCCATTTATTAGAGATGCAGCAAACCTCTGCCATGCACCAGCTTTGTCCATAAACAAGAAAACAAAGATGTTCACATCTAGCTCTGCCTCAAATAGATGTATATGGCTCAAATCTACCATTCTTTGTTCTGACAGCCCTACCCTGCTCTGCAAATCTCTGGCTTTGCTAATATCTGTTGGTCAACTAGCTGAGGGTTTAGCAAAGCCACCAAGCTCATGGAGAAGCATATTGTATTATTTTGATTTACTAAATTAACTAGATGCCTTGCTTTCTGTTTGACAATATGGATAGATAAAAACTTTACATCTCTGAAGCTCCCATGCACATTTCTCACAACAGTAATGACTAACATTAAAGCCTCATTAGCACATACCTCCACCTTGCTATTTAATAAATTTGCAATATACTCTAAAAACTCATTAGCATTTAACTCTTGGGTGTTTCTACATAATGAAAACACGGGGTCATTTAAACTATCACAATCCAGGTGTAACTGTACAAAATCATGACTACCCAAAGTAGGCCTTATTCTGTCCAATAACTGCTGCACAGCTGTATGGATTGCAGAATAGTATTATTCTATGTATACTGTCTAGATTGGCAAAACGAAATTGCTGGTGATACTCAACTCCATTAAAATTATTTCTGGATACTTCATATTCATTTATTAATTCTAAATAGACGGGATCTGCTAGACCATTTTCCACTAACTGCTGACCCTCCTGACTACAAATGTCTTCTTCATGGTTTGGTGTGGCACCTCCACCTATCTGCATGTCTTCAGGGTTGTTATTATGTGCAGGACTGATAAAATATTCACTGTCTGGCAGGTCTGTGTCCACATCAGAATGATCACTTTGTCCCCAAGCACATTGTTCACGCATACAGCACTCAGTTTCACATTCACTACTTTAACACTCAGGAGACTGTTGAAATGGGAACTCACACAACCATCATACACACAGCATGGTGGCAGACCCAGATACCATGTGGTTATGTGGTGGTGCCCTGTGTTTTCACAGGGGTGTCTGATGCTGCTGCATTCTGTTATGGGTAGCCAATATTTGTTTAGCATTTCTAATTCTGCACCTAATATACTGATTCACTATATTACGCCTAGAGCTTCTAATAACCCACCCATATTATATAATTTTATCAATTATTTTGACACAGTCCTTTTGTATAGTAGAAATGTTTGCCCCATTATAGGCTACATTTTTAATTAGTTTTTGAGTGCCCACCATTTTCTGGTATGTAAACAACAGCCAAAATGTATATTTGCAGTTTTAATTCTCTTATTATGATGACTTTGTTTCTGTGAAACTGGCCACCTTAAATGTGTTGTTAAAAATTTCAAATGTTAGTTTGCAATCAGGGGTAGCGTCACATGTGAAGAAACCACCACTGGTATGCAAAATGGTTTTAAATTATAACTATATATATGTACAAGGGTACCACTGGTAGACTTTTGCTCATGTGGTGTCACTTTTTGTGCTGTTAAACTTTCAGGTTTAATTACAGGGCTAGCTTTATTCACGCACAACAGGTGATTTTATATGTGGCAGCTCTGCATGCATACTATCAGGGGCACTGGATAATGTTACATGTGTTTGTGTTTGCTTGTTATGTTTTGCAACAGCGCTTGCCCCCAACACCTATAGGCAATGGTGTTCATGTTTTTCATTTCTTTTGTGGGGTGTGGCTGGTCTATCCATAAAGATTCACAGGGTAGGGTTGAAGAATTTTCACACAGCCCTCACCCCTTTTGTTTGTTGTTGTGGGTGCAGGCACTGAGGGCTGCAGTGATCTTGTAGTGTCAGGAAGACTCCTTTTCTGTCTGGATAACTTTGAATGTGTGGGCTCTTTCATGCATTTGGAAAATACTGCTTCTAGAGGCTTAAAATTGACATAGTCTAGGAAACATTCAATATAATACATAACTATACAGCCCCTGTAATGCATATCGCATTATAGTAGTGCTGTTTTTCTGCAGGCTGATTATATATTAGGTACATTTGTGTCAGATAATAATTCATTTATTGTATTTTGATCTGTTTTAGTTCATTGATACTCTCAAGAAAAATATGCATAATGTCAGCATATTAAATAATTTGTTGCATTAAACCACCCTGAATTTAAAACTATAAAAACAGGAGGGGGGGTTGGGTGAGAGAAACATGGTCATGTCAAAACATCTTAGTGTATGTTGTGAAAACATATGGCTATATATTACAATTGTTCTTAAAAGAAAGCATGCTAAATTCAAAAACAAGAACAGCACTGTAGCTAATTTACAATCTTCAACACATTAGCCATTATTAACCTGCACTGTAAAAAAAAATGCAAACACTTCTGTTACTGTAGTACAAAATGTGTGGGTAATTGCTGCTTACCTGTTTTTTTGTCTTCTTTCATTAACAGTATAACTTTACATAACGGTCCTGGTTACTCTGTTCCTATTACAAAAAATAAAAACAATTTATAAGTCACCACTAATCATATACTGCTGTTAATTTTGTTTTTTACAGTGTTACGTATTAAAGAGCTAACTTTGGCAGTTTATGTTTTAGCTGCCAAATCTTTCTACAAAGTACAGACCTTAACTAAACCACTTTGCTAGAGGTTTAAAACCCTGGCATACAGTATATCGTGATGGTTTTAAATGCGCACAAGGTAAAGCATAACATCTTTATTTTACTGCTAGTCCTGTTCACATCTAAAAAGGGTTCTCTGTACATTATCAGCAAAACATTTTAAACTAAATACATTACTATACACCACCCAAGTGTATTCAGCACTGGCAATCAAAATATGACTATGGAATTACCCCATATCCACATAATTATAACATTTAAATGCTAATAACATGCTTGATAAACTTAATTTGACATACCATGTAAAGCTGCATGTGGCACTGCAAGACGATTGCTTAATATAGACAAGGCTGGCAAACCTACATTATTAAAAGCTATGTTATAGTTTAATAAGCTTACTTTTACCCACTTAAAATATTAAAAAAGTAAAGATTAAAGTGCACCCAGCACCATCTCCTTGTGATGCTTTTGATTCTAAAACAAGATCATGAAAACTAATCTGAGAAAACTGTTTTGCAAACAAAGTAGCCATTTTAAAATCTATGCCGCAAGAGTTTTCAAAAAGTTTAAACTATTCAAAAGTCTTACCAACACTGGTTCGCTGGCTGTAAACAGGAAGTTATGAGCTAATGCATCGACTTTTATGAGGTACAAGTGGTTGTTCAAACATGCCCCAAACAGGGGCGGAAACTGAGAACCAGTGTAACATAGACCAATGAGGTGCTAGGAGACTCACTGATTAGTAATCATTACATTTTTATATACTTTTTTGGTGGGCTTGGCCTGCAGTAGCTGAAATATAGTTTAAGTATGGGTTAAAACACAAGAAGTTCTGAAACTTTTTATTTAAGATACAAAATAGGCTTCAATATCCATATATTCAGACTTTTCATAAAAAAGTATTGTTATACACAGTTTTAACTAAAAATAGTGTCTTGGCCAGTGGGAGCTGAAATATAGTTTAGGTAAACCTTACCCGGTTACCAAAGACTAATATAAACCTTAGCCGGTTACCAAAGACTAAAATAAAAAAATAAAAGTACATTACAACAGAATGTGAAATAAAGGTATGAGAAAACTGTGAAAATACACCAGGGCTGAAAAAACAGGACTGACATGCTTGCATCCATAAACTGCATGTTTATGACCACCTAAAACTGTAAATAGCTGTTTTTGGATGGCCTGTATAATTAAAGGCAACTTTTGCACATTATCTTGAAGGAATCTTAGATGATCTGCTCCCTTTGCTCTGTTGAGATTGGCTTAAGATATCTTCAACTGAACCTACATTTTATGACCCACCACCCCTACAGCTAAACAGACCAGGCCCTTTTGCTGAGTCAGCATTGAAAAGAGACGTAGAGGTTACTCAGAAGCCATCTGTTGCTAAAACCAACTTAGATTGACTATAAAAATGATAGTCTTTGTTACAAACCCACTCAGCAGGTCAGGCCCACTACTCCCAAAGTGCCAACCTCTGAGCGCAGTCTTGTGAACAGTGTAACAGACAAAGTAACCCTTTTTGTCTATTTTTGTGAGTTAGGATCAACCTTTGGTCTCAAGTTCTGGAGGGATTCAAACTGTTAACCTCTTGTTAGCATACCCAATGCACCGGCCCAGATATTTCTGTCTTCGTGGGGGGCAGATATCTTTGTCTATGGGCACCCAACCAGGTATACCGAGATGAACTCTTAAAAACTTTAATAAAGACCTCAGATTTAAAACGCTTCTCTTTCCAGTTTGGTACCCCCATTCAAGCTTATATCTATTGTCTGCTATAACCATGTACTTTTCTTACAAATAAAAAGAAGTCAAAGACAGACCAAGTAAGTTCTAAAAAAGAATTTTACTAAAATAGTTAGAACTATGTCAAACCACAAAATACAGAACTGTTATATCACAAGACATACAAATCTTTTAAAAGAACACGGTTTAAAACAGTGCAAATTCCTACTTCAGTACTTAGTCTCTAAATACTTGTTTAAAGTGCTCCAAGAAATGTTCTTGTCAGAGTCAAGGTAAAAATGTGTCTCTGTGAAGTAAAACAGACTAAATTAAAAGCTGGCTTTTACAACACCCCTTTTCAGGATGTCACCTAGCTCCTCCCTGTCAGGCTATATATGAAAATATATATCTTATACAAAAGTATTACATTCTGCAACTTCAGCCTAATTCATGTCCTTCAAATGACACTTCGTTTGATCCCATGCTGTATCCTCCCTCACACAGGCTTTACAGGGACATTTACAACCTTGCATCCCTGGGTAACAACCTAGGTTTCTCTCCAACGTCATAAACCTTCTTATGATTTCTCTTGACAAAATTAACTTAAACAAGTCTGTAATTAACTCAGAAAAACAGGATCCTTGATTAAAGTCTTCCATGTAACACATTGTTTCTAAAAACTGAGTGTGTGAACTCCATGCTGTCAGCATTTCCTCATGGCTTCCATCTCTCAGCTGAAATCTGGGGGGAGATGAGTGAGGGCACTCCTAGAGCATTTGATTTTCAGCAGGAGATATTCAGTAATACATTTTATATTAAAAAAGAAATGATACAGCACTCAGAGCTGGCTGCCTATGTCACACTCCTCCCCACCTAGACTGAATTTGGGGGATCTATCACCTACATGGGATGAGTTTCCCAAATCAGTTCACTCCTCATAAACCCTAGACAGTCCATCTGAGTTCTGGTTCTTCATTCAGCCCTATGTATGATTTTTAGATCATACCCTTGTAAAGCAAGAGTCCCATCTTAGTAGTCTACCATTGTTTTTCCCCATCTTTGTCTGCCAAACCAGGGGGTTGTGGCCAGTCTGCACCACAGAATGTTGCCCATACAGGTATGGCTCTAATTTCTTTAGGGCCCACACTATGGCAAGATGCTCCTCTTCCACCGTGGAGTACGCTTGCTCCCTGGGAAGCAGCTTTCTGCTCAGCTACACTACTGGGTGATCTGTCTCTTGGCTGGATGTCTGGCTCAGTACTGCCCCAATACCCACGTCTGAGGCATCCGTCTGAACTATAAAGGTTTCGCTATAGTCAGGGCTTGTCAAAACAGGAGCACTGTACAGTACCTCCTTCAGTCTGGTAAAGGCTTCTTCACAGGCTGGGCCCCAGGTAATTTTCTTTGTCAAGTCAGATAGGGGAGCAGCCAGAGCACTGTAATTGGGTACAAATTTCCTATAGTACCCTGCTGTTCCTAGAAAGCTGCTGACCTGCTTCTGGGTTTCTGGTCTGAGCCACGCCTGGATCACCTCTATCTTTATTTGGTTAGGGCAGAGCTGTCCCCAGCCTACCACATGCCCAAGGTATGCCACCTCTCCCATGGCCACCTGGCACTTCTCAGCTTTGACAGTGAGCCCGGCCCTCTGTATCCTGCCCAGCACTTCTCTAAGGTGGGATAGGTGTTCCTCCCAGCTGGTACTAAAGATGGCATTGTCATCCAGGTATGCCACAGTGTACTTCTCAGCACCATTTAACACCTGGTTCACCAACCTTTGGAAAGTGGCTGGGGCATTTGTCATTCGGAAGGCATTACTTTAAACTCAAATAAGCCTATCAAAGTGATGAAGGCTGATGTCTTCCTAGCTCTGTCTATCAATTCTACCTGCCAATACCCCTTGGTCAGGTCAATAGTCATAAGGTAGGCCATCCCTCTGAACTTGTCCAGGAGTTCATCCATCCAGGGCATCGGTGGGCTGGACTTTGTGACTACATTCAGTCCATGATAGTCCACACAGAAATGAGTTGAGCCATCTGGCTTGGGCACAAGGACTACGGATGAGGCTCAGGGGCTGGGGATCTCTGGATTACCACTAAATCCAGCATCTCCTTCACTTCCCTCCTAATGTCCTTTTGGACAGCCTCTGATACCCGATATGCTGTTCGAAGTATGGGCGTCTGTGTCCCTGTCTCCACATTGTGTGCCGGTAAGGGAGTTACTCCAGGCTTGGTGCTAAACAAGGGGGCAAAGTCTGCTAAAACCTCCCTTATTTTCTGGACCCAGTCTGGGTTCAGCTGGGGAGACAATTTTACTGCCTCCACAGAGGACTCCCGCTTACTTTCTTCCAGCAAATCCAGAAGGGGGTCTCCTTCGTCCATCCCTTCCCCATGACTACACACTGCAAACACCATGTCAGCCCTATTTGCATATGGCTTCATCAAGTTGACATGGTACATCCTTTCAGTCTGTCTTCTGTCAGGTAACTCCACAATGTAGTTCACATCATTTACCTTTCTAACCACTTTGTACGGTCCTGCCCACTCGGCTTGCAGCTTGTCTTTCTGGACCGGAATAAGGACCATGACTTCCTGACCCACCATGTATGAGTGAGCTCTGGCTCTGCGGTTTTACCACACCTTTTGTTTCTGTTGGGCAGCTTCCAGGTTGCTCTGGGCTGTCCCCATAAGCTCCTTCAGCCTTTCCCTAAACCTAAGGACATAATCCACAATGGGAGTTCCCTGGGTGGCATGCTTGCCTTCCCAGTCCTCCCAGATCAAGTCTAGGGGCCCACATACCCAGCGTCCATACAAGAGTTTGAAGGGGAAAAATCCTGTTGACTCTTGGGGCACCTCCCTGTATGCAAACAACAGGTGGGGAAGGTATTTCTCCCAGTCCCTCCCATACTGTTCAGCAAATGCCCATAGAATTGACTTTAGGGTACCATTGAATCATTCCACAAGCCCATTGGCTTGTGGGTGATATGGTGTCATGCATCCCTGCACCACGCCACACTTCTCTCATAAACATTTCATCAGGTTCAACATGAAGGAACCCCCTCGATCAGTGATTATCTCCTGCGGAAACCCAACATGGGAGAAAATCCCAAGTAAGGCATCTGCCACTTTGTCTGTCCTCAGAGAGGATAGGGCGACTGCCTCTGGGTACCAGGTGGCATAATCCACCACAGTCAGGATGAATCTCTTCCCTGAGGAGCTGGGGGTATTTAAAGGCCCCACAATACCCATTCCCACCCTCTGGAATGGCTCCTCCACTATGGGCAAGGGGATCAGAGTGCTCAGGTTTTCTTGCCGCCTTCCCTATTTCTTTGCACCGGTGACAAGACCTACAATACTCCTTCACCTGCTGGGTGAAGTTAGACCAGTAGAAATTCTGGGCCAACCGCTGCATAGTTCATGTGATTCCCAGATGACCAGATAAGGGAATATCATGGGCAATCTTGAGCAACTGCTCACAATATCCCTGGGAATGACAAGCTGCCTGCCTAGCATCCCTCCTCCTCTCTCTGTACTGCCTGTGAATACATAAGTCCATTTTCCAATAAACCTTATGTCTGCCTTCACCTCCCTGTGTGCCTTCCAAGTCTGCTCAAGCCCTCAGCTTCTCTAAACTAGGGCCACTCCTCTGAGCAGCTGCAAACCCTCACACAGTCCCAAGGCATGGGACAGGTCCCCTTCCATCACTAAACTAGGGTCCCTAGCACTAGCGCCAGGGCCCTCAGGATCACTGTCAATCCCAACCCATCTGGCAATGGGTCACCCCCTCTTCAGAGTAACCCTCTGTAGCTGTGTGGTTACTTGCTCCCGGGAAATGTCTACCCCTTTTATCAGTCTCCCATATGGAGACACAGGCTGGAGAACCAGCCTCTCAGCTGCTTTTACACTGGTTTCTGTGGGGTTCAGGGAACTACTATTTTCCCTTGCTGCTTGGCTACAGGTAACTGCACATACGACCCCTGCTGGAGATTGTTACCCAGCATCACATCCACTGCTAATGTGTTGGCTACAGCCACCTGTTGCACAGTTCCCCGTTTCACCCCAGTCCAGAAGAACACTAATGAGTGGCAATGTTTTCTCTTCACCAGTAAACCCTTGTACAGTTACATATTTATTGGGTATAAGTTGACCAGGCTGTACCAGATTCCCCTTTACCAATGTCAGGGATGCCCCTGTGTCCCTTAACCCCTGCATCTGTACACCATTTACTATGACTGGGTGCATGTGTTCCCTCATGTTCACTGGCATGCTCTCAGGGACACACAAACAACCCACTTCTTTTCTAGCGCCCTGTTGTGTATTTTGGCTCACCTTTTTGGGACACTGTCTGGCAATATGCCCAGTTTCCTTACACAACCAACAGGCATTTCTTACTTCAGAAAAATCTTGTCTTTGAAACCTGGGACTAACTGGTTTCGGTGGAGGCAGTGAGGGTTTTAGCTGCCCTGAAGGTGCACTTTTCCCTTTCTGTACTGCCACGCCCACCTCATTCACTCTCAGAGCAGGTCTGTTTGGCATAGTGGTCCAAGAGTTCAGCAGCCTCTTGCACTGTTTTTGGATCTCGGTCCTCTAGCCAGGTTTTAGCTCAGCTGGGCAAGCCCAATAAAGCTGTTCTAATAAAATCACATTTTCAATTTTGTCAACAGAGTTTGCCTCAATTCCTTCCCACCAACATTTTAAAAACTGACGTTGTTTCATGGCTAGCTCCTCATAGCTCATATTAGGGCTTCTCCTGAGCTTACAGAATTTAGCTCTGTATGATTCAGCAGTTAATTCAAACTTTTTTAACAGTGCAGCTTTTAACTTGCTGTAATCATCACTGTCCTCATTGTTCATTTGACCCAATGCATCCCGAGCTTTCCAGTAAGTAGCAGGGATAGCTGGAAGCTCAGGACTCTCTAGGAATTTTAGCCTGAATGCAAACTTTTTCAAAAGAATTTAAAAAGGCATCCATGTCCTCCCTTCCTTAAACTTGGCCATTAATTTGAGTTCAATTTGTAACCCAGTCCTGCAGTCCCAGTTAAACCCAAGCCACTTACCTGCTCTGGTGCCACTGTTCGAGTCATAGCTTCTCCAGTTCATGTTGCCACTGGCGCCTCTCCTCTCCTCTGCCTCTCTGTGTTCTTGCTCTCTTCTCCTCTGCAGCTTGCTGTCACTCATGCTCCTCACATTCTGCCTTCCTCTGTTCTAGCTCTGCCTCCAGTTCCATCCTTGCAACTCAATCTGCAGTTTGAGTACCTCTGGATTCAGGATACTGGTGGCCATTCCCTGCTGCTGTGACCCTTCACTGACAGTGGCCCTGTTGTCCTTTTCAGTCACGGTCGGTGACTCGCTGCTCTGGGTATCTGCTACCATCAGGGCCTCTATGAGGTTCTGCTTTTTAGCTGTCACCTCGAATGGGACTCCCCTGTCTCCACACAACTGCTTCAAGTAATCTACTGTGTTCCTGCTGTAGTCGGAAGCTATCTTCTTCTTCTTCTTCTTCCTTGACTACGGCTACTCTGACTTGCACTTTAGAGAAAAAAATAAAATAAAATGGGTAGGAACTGGACTGTACGCCAAGTCATATATAGTTCTGTTTCCTTTTTAAAATAAAAGTCTGCCTTTTTTCTTTCTTTGCAAGAGAGCTTACGGTCTTAGCTGACACAGCACAATAAAGCTTGTGATACCAAAATTATGCCACCGCTGCCAACCAATCTGTCACAAACCCACTCAGCAGGTCAGGTCCTCTACTCCCAAAGTGCCAACCTCTGAGCACAGTCTTGTGAACAGTGTAACACGCAGGTAACCTCTTGTCTGTTTATGTGGAGTTTGGATCAATCTTTGGTCTCAAGTTCTGAGGATTCAAACTGTTATCCTCTTGTTAGCATACCCAATGCACGGGCTCAGATATTTTTGTCTTCGGGGGGGGCCAGATATCTTTGCCTATGGGCACCCAACCAGGTATACCGAGATGAACCCTTAAAAACTTTAATAAAGACCTCAGATTTAAAACGCTTCTCTTTCCAGTTTGGTACCACCATTCAAGCTTATGTCTATTGTCTGCTATAACCATGTACTTTTCTTACAAATAAAAAGAAGTCAAAGACAGACCAAGTAAGTTCTAAAAGAATTTTACTAAAATAATTAAAAATATGTCAAACCACAAAATACAGAACTGTTATATCACATGACATACAAATCTTCTAAAAGAATACGGTTTAAAACAGTGCAAATTCCTACTTCAGTACTTAGTCTCTAAATACTTGCTTAAAGTGCTCCAAAGATGTGTCCTTGTCAGAGTCTAGGTAAAAATGTGTCTCTGTGAAGTAAAACAGACTAAATTAAAAGCTGGCTTTTACAACACCCCTTTTTAAGAGGTCACCTAGCTCCTACCTGTCAGGATATATGAAAATATATATCTTATACAAAAGTATTACATTCTGCAACTTCAGCATAGTTCATGTCCCTCAAATGTCACTTTGTTTGATCCCATGCTGTATCCTCCCTCACACAGGCTTCACAGGGACATTTACAACCTTGCACCCCTGGGTAACAACCTAGGTTCCTCTCCAACATCATAAACCTTCTTTATGATTTCTCTCTTAACAAAATTAACTTAAACAAGTCTGTAATTAACTCAGAGAAACAGGATCCTTGATTAAAGTCTTCCATGTAACACACTGCCTCTAAAAACTGAGTGTGTGTGAACTCACATGCTGTCAGCATTTCCTCATGGCTTCCATCTCTCAGCTGAAATATGGGGGGATGAGTAAGGTCACTCCTACAGCATTTGATTTTCAGCAGGAGACATTCAGTAATACATTTTATATTAAAAAAAGAAATGATACAGCACTCAGAGCTGGCTGTCTATGTCACAGTCTTGTATCACATTGCTAACATCTTCCTGTCTCTGACATTTCAAACTGTAAAAACAAATATCAATAATGTAGGCCACAGCTACCAATACTGGTCATGAGAAATCACGTTCAATTTTTCAAATATGAGTGGTAGCACATTTTGAACAGTTTCTAACACATCATTGTTTAGGCACCTGGTCATGTTCATTATTTCACACCAGAGTACATCTTTTAAAGTCACTCATTAAAATCTGTATAAACTGAAGTTTTTTACAGTTTATTGGGTTACCTGGAGGTTGATCAACAGGGTCTGAAATTTGCATGGTTATCAAAGTCTGTAGAAGATTTTCTATTTTCTGCTTTTCAAACATTCTTTGGTGATTACTCCACAGGTTACCCACTGTAACAACTATCACCATGCAGCCCTATGTTCCTCATCAGAACTACCAATATCATACAAGTACATATAATATGGCACAGGGCTTCCTTTTTGAAGTGGACTTTTGAAATAATTTTTATGACTTCCTGATGAAACTGCTTCTTCAATAGCACTCTGTAGTGTTGCATTCAATTGTTCATAAAATGTATCAAGTCCCTTAGCAATGCATGTCATCTCTTTAAATTTTGACAAAGTGTCATTTATTGCTTGTATTGTATCAAAATAGGATGCTGTGTACCCAAGTTTCCAGGCTGTCAATTCAACTAGTAGCTTGATCTGTTGTGGGTGCAACCTCTCACAGACTTCAGGAGAAGCACGCTCCCAGTACCCCTCCTCTGGTTCATATAACAGCTTATGACTTATCTGCGAGGGATGGTCTGTGGTACATCCCTCACAGTTTATCTTCAAGTCCTGAGCCATCAAGTCTTGCAGTAGCTGTATTAGAATACCCTTTATCAGATCCAACATGATAATCTTTTCAAGTGGCACTTCAATTGCTGTCATGCCCACATCAGCCTTTTCATCAGGATATTTCTGAGCATCTGGTTCATCTGGCACTTCCCACTGTTCATCCATAATAACACACTCATTGTTATAATGCAAACCATGTCTCATGAATGATTTGATCAATTCAGTCATAACAGAACTGGCCGGTGTGGCACTAGCAGATGTTGATTGGCTAGGTTCATCCATTTCACTGTTTTCTCAAGCAATCTGCTCACACAGGAGCAAAATATAAACCAACTATGGAGGAACAGTGCTAAATGCTTCTATCAGCATAACCTTTCTAACATGTCCAGGGCTAGCCCAGACAAGCTAACCTTCGCTCCACCCATAGCCGCGCCACAGCATGGAAGGGGTGGGATGGGTGCTGCATCATTTCTGGTGGACATGAGTTATGAAAAGGGGTGGGGTGGTACATCATATCAGGCACCCACATGGAGGGGGCAGGACATTGTGTAATTTCTGGTGTACACGGGATACAGAAGGGGCGGGACATTGCATAATTTCCAGCACACACGGGATACGGAAGAGGCAGGGACATTGTGCAATTTCCAGAACACATGGAAGAGGTGGGGCATTATGTCACATCCAGCCATCAATTAAAAAGGGGGCATTACATCATCAATTAAAAGGAGGTGGGGCAATTAACCATCAATCATCAATCAATCAAATTTTGTCAGTATGCACATATACTACTTTCTGCTTTATTTTTCTGAAGCAAAGTGTTTTTTACAGGGTATATCTTCTATTAAATTGTTACAGGTTGTGCTTACAGGTTTTGTTGCTTTTTGTGCTTACAGGTTTTACAGTTTTACCTATCATTAGGCTAAGCTTAAGGCTAATTATAGGAGCACTTATGAGATACAGACTGAGGAATAGCATCTGCAATTGTTGTTCATTGATTGTTTCTGCTCTTACCTCCTTGTTTCTGTCATCTGTGATTCTTCTTTTTGTCAGGGTAAGGCCCTCCACCCACCCGCCCCATCCCCAACCACCCCATGCTACACTTCTTTATAGAATAGCACAGTCATGACATTTCCTGTAGCAAAGCAGAAAGGAGAGAATCAGAGGGGTATCTACACAGTGACTTCACTTAAAGACTTTAAAGGCACAATTAATTATACAAAACAAACAAACAAAATACAAAAAAAATAAAATTAAATTAAACTTTTACTTTCATTTTCCTTCTAATTACTCGGAGCTGGTTATAAACTCAGCAACTCAACTGGAATGGATATTATTAACTGCAGGTACTGTGGGACACTTTTCAAAAGGGTAGTTATTCAGGATTTAGGACACAGTCCTACATGTTGGACCATCGGAGATCTAAGGGCTCAGCTCTGGGTAGTATGGGCAGAGACTGCATACCTCACATTGCATATAGAAACACAGAAACACAGAATTTGATGGCAGATAAGGACTGCTTGGCCCACCTAGTCTGCCCATTTCCCTACCTAATGGATAAGCTGCAGATCCTAGGTAACCAACAGCCTACTTCCTCCTCCTACCACCCACTGGAATTGCCTTATGTCTGTCCCATGCATTCTTGAATTCCCCCAGTGTTTTTGACTCCATGACCTCCTCAGGAAGACTGTTCCATGCATCTACAGCCCTTTTCATGAAGAAATACTTCCTCACATTACCTCTGAGCCGTCTCTCTATCTTCAAATTGTGCCCCTTGTTCTTGCACATCTCTTTTTCTGAAAGATGCTACCCTCTTGGACTTTGTTGATTCCCTTGAGGTACTTGAAAGTTTCTATCATGTCCCCCTCCCTCCTTTCCTCAAGGCTATACATATTAAGCTCTTTTAGTCTTTCTTCATATGTCTTCTGGTGCAGACCCTGTACCATTTTGGTTGCCCTCCTCTGGACAGCCTCCACCCTGTCTATGTCTTTGCGGAGATGGGGTCTCCAGAACTGCATGCAGTACTCCAGATGTGGCCTTACCAACTGTCTGTACAGAGGGATAACAACTTTATTTTCTACTGGTGATGCCTCTCCTATGCATCCTAGAATCCCCTAGTCCTCCTTACTGCCTTCTCACATTGCCTGCCCACCTTAGGTCATCTGATATAACTAACCCCAGGTCCTTTCCATTTTTCTTGTTGTCAGTATCTCACCCCCATTGTGTACTCTTCCATTGGGTTTTTGTTTCCAGGTGCATTACTCTGCATTTCTTTATGCTTGAATCTAAGCTGCCATACATTTGACCATTCATCCAACCTTGCCAAGTCCCTTCTCATCCTTTCCACCCCACCTTGTGTATCAGCCCTGTTGCAGATCTTTTGTCATCTGCATAGAGACATACTTTTCCTTCCAGTCCCTCTGCAATGTCACTTATAAAGCATTAAAAGAACCTGCCCCAGTACTGAACCCTGTGGTACCCCACTAGTAACCCCCCCTTCTTCACTGTGGACTCAGTTTACTATTACCCTCTGTGTCCTGTTGTCCAGTCAATGTTTTACCCAGGCTACCACCCAGGGACCCACTCCCAGGCTGGCTAATTTGTTTATAAATCTTTTGTGAGGGACTGTGTGACATGCCTTACTAAAGTCTAGGTAGGTCATGTCCACAGCCCCTCCCTGGTCTTCTACTTTGGTCACCCAGTCAAAGAAATTAATTAGATTCATCTGACAGGACCTTCCTGCTGTGAATCCATGTTCCCTTATTACCTGTTTTCAAAAAGGAAAATTCCCAGCTTTACTTTGGTTGCCATAGCATTGTGGTCATTTGCCACCTGACATTGCTTTGGATATAGTAGGTTTGTCCTCATTAATACCTAGTATGTTAGGGGAGGTCACCTTTCAGGTTTGTGTAAACCTCCCAAGTACATACTTATGAAGACATTTCTTCACCAGGATGCCCATTTTCAGAGGTTCACCACACCTCTCGATCACATATAGCATGCATCATGATTATGTTGCTATTAGCAAACTCCAAAGCCTTAACAATTACTTTTCATTTCTCTGACATGCATATTCAAGGCACAATCTTAAAGCGATTTACTAAGTTTTGATATATGAACACTAATTCTGCAAGGTGACTGCATATAGAACTGATTCGCAATGTATTTTGATAGATGCATAGCCTCTTTTAGCAAATTAAATCAGGTTTTCACCCTCACAAACCAGGAAGTGTAATTTTGTGTATTGGAGCCTGTATTTGGTGACTTTTGACACTCATTACCTTTGCAATGTCACCACAGGGAGATTTGTGTTCTGCAATTAAAATTAGTTCTTGGTCTCAGCAATTCTGTCTTGATAACAGAGCTCTTGGTCATAGCATGCAGCACGACAATAGCAAGGTCAAACAGTTCATTTTCAGGGTCCGATGATGAAAGCATTATGTTGTCCTGCACTAACAGTGATCTTTCCGACACTGACATAGTGCCACAATTTGACAGCCACTGCATAGTAGATCCCCATAGGGATGACCCTATGACAGCAGTGAGAATGATGTGGCAGTAGTCCCGATCCATTCCAGTACAGCAGTGAGAGCAGACTTAGCAACATGCACTGTTAATATTATATTTTGCTACTTAGTGCTACGGTTTGGTTCCCATCATTGCTGTCATTTTACTGTGTAAAATCAAGGTATGGTGTATGTTCTGTTACTCCCAGCATCAATGTGCCCACACAAATGCTAGTGATAGTACCCTGGGTTTTTATATTTCTTATTCTGGGGGGGATTGCTTTCCCTATGCTAACGAGTTGTTGGCCACTCCAGCTTGACACTGAGAGCACAGCTTGATCTGGTGACATTGCTTGAGCAGGATAAATGGCTCACAATTTGTCCAAATCCAATTTGTCCAAATTTCTCATCTGGTCCTAGTTAGTAGTGACCTCCCGCCAATTGATTTATCAGTCAATTACTCTGATAGAGCACAGGGTGGAAATTACAAGCAGGCACCTTGTACCCCAACCACTCCAAACCCCCCAGCTGCACACATACACTTAGAAAATGCTGCAGCATAGAACTTTCATTATCTGTAAATTATTTATACTGTTTGGGTCTGTCTTTGCCCTACTGCCAACTGGTCTACGCTATAACTTTCTTCTCTGTGTATGTGTGTGTTTGGGGTGGGGCCTGCTTGTACTTTCCCTTAGAGGTATCAGTGATTGAGTAATGTGTTGAAGTCACGTTCCCTGTTTATGGCATGTTATAAATTTAAAACTACAAATTATTGCCCCAGCTTTGTGTTACCTCTAAGCACTCAAGAACTATATCGACTGCAGCTGTCATTAGTGTCTGCATAAGCATCTGTAATACCATCCTGGCATTGGCTTATTGCCGCTACATGTGTGCCTCCAGGTGCATTATGAATTGAGCTAAGCACAGCCAGTGATCATCCCCCACCCCCCAAGGTTAAAAATGACACTGCCAATACCCTTCTCATGGAGAAAGAGACCACATTTATGTTTAGATAGCCTAAGTACCATTTGATTGGTCCACTAAAAAAAGGGACATATCCTTGTGGTAGGTACTCAAGTGTTAGACTGCATTTGAACCACCCTTCCTCACTTATGTCACCATACTTCATTACCACTTTGGTCTGTGTCAAGCCATTTGTGTTTTCCCATTTTTTCCATTATGGTGAATCTCTGATGCACATGCATAAAGTGTACAGCAAATACAACAGATGCTGCACTATACTGTCTCCCATGCCTTACCGATGTCATGGTGCATTGTGTAGACCCCCTGCATTCATTGCTGTGTAGCCCATATTTTGGTTCAGACATTATTCCCTATGTATGCCGAACTGACTAGCACACTTTGCAATATAACACCGCAGAAGCTGTACATTGGTACCACAGTGTCAGGAGAAGATGGCAACTGCAATATCTTCTTTTGCTGATGCTCCGGAGCACATACAATGATGCTATAATCCTAATTATAAATAAAGACTGTATGTTAAAATGTTTAAAAATTAAGTGTTTTTAATTTTGAGATACACTGTAAACTATGTACAGTATATAACTGATTTTATTGCATTCATTTATAAACTTAGCGAGGAGCTGGCAAGCTGGAGAAACAACTCAGTGCACCACATCCCTTTATTCATGCACATCTAAGCATACTTTGGTGATCAGTGTTATGGTGCTTGAATGAGAACACCAAATGAGCCCAAGAAAACACAGGAGCACAGGAAAAAATATAAACTGTATAATGATGGTGACAATCAGAAATGCAATAGCAAAGGCAGTTTACTGAAGCAATCACACTGGAAGCAGCACTTGCCAAAAATACACAGTTTATTGCACTGTTCTCCTGATTGGATGTGCAGCTCAGTGCTTATACTCTTGCTGCACGTTACAATTCTGAAATGTTGAAAAGTAATCCATTTAACACAGACCTCTATTTACCAATACTGAAAATCTTACTACAATTTATAGATCTGCCCAGTTCAAAAGTCGTCCTTTTGTGTCCCAATACACTACAGATTACAGCTCCACTCAGTTAAAAAAATGTATTTTTTATACAGGCTTGTTGTTATAATGATGCACTTGCAGCACTTATTAAAACTGTAACACTGTACTCAAGCAATGCCGATTGTGGTGTTCCTAGAACCGATGGACCTAGGACACAGAGCTTAATCAGATGAGTAAAATTGAAAATCAGGAGACATCACCACTTCTGCAATCCCAAAAGCAATTATAACAGCTGCCAATATAACAAACCATTTCAGTCAGCAGAGCTGTAATTTTTGCCAGTTCAGTTTTGGATCTGTGCTCACTGAGGCTGGGTCCAGGAAAGATGAATGTCACTCATGCATGTGGATGCACTGCTCATGTGCAAACTTCAAACAAAGAAAAAACATGCAGAGACAACTAAGGCACAAAATGTTAAAAGCTAAGCATCTGAATATATTTAATACTTAACTTCAGGGCAGCTGAGCTTTGCATCACTCAACGAAGGGAAGGTGATCTGCAAACATGACATCGGGGAAGCTGTTAAAACACTTTAAAAAAAAAATACTTTGTGTACTCACTACTACAGCAGGGTGTTAATGCTCCAGTTCCTATGAACCTCATTAGCTGCTATATTCTTAACTTAAAAATGGTCTTTAGAAATGTGGGTGGGGTCTTGTACCTTTCAAAAATTTAAAATCCACTTTACATTCACAACCCACAATGTTCTATTCAATGATAAAGAAAAGGAGGCGGACAGAGCCTACTTAAATTTTACACTTAAAGGAGATAGGAAATCATTTTACATAGTTAACTGCCCTTCCAGCTTCCTTTCTGTACCAGTTATGTATTCTGATATGCTTTGATGATTTTTTCTAATAAAATGTTTTATTGAAGAATTCAGAATAATATACAAATATAAACATATCAACAAGTATGGTTTGTAAGAAACAGAACAAAACTTAAACCTTATATGACTTATAATACTAGTATAATAAATAAGAATTAAAGGGGACAACAACACTGTCCAAATTGGTTACTCAGAATTATCGAATGATAGCTTTTATACACTTCTTTGGTAAATTTTGTGCAGTACTTAGTTACGGGCATGTCACTGTTCTAGGTTTTTAAAATGAGTGCGGTTAGTTTGATATCTTGAATGTGCAGGGCCTGAGTTCCCAGTTTAGAGAAGTAGAGTGTTGAACCATCTTAAAAGCATAAAGCAGATATTACCTGACTACAAGAGACACATCTTCTTCCAGCGGAAGCCAACAAGCTAGTCAGGGTTGGGTAGCAATTGTAGATTATAGTTGTTTCTCTACAGAAAAAAGAGGGGTAGCCATCTTAATTAAATAAGAGATAAATTCCTTTAAACACATGCATTTATCTGATCCAAAAGGAAGATACCAAATTTTGTCAGATTCATTGTATGGGATGAACACTGCAATCTGTAATGCCTATGTACCCAATTCACATTAGGAGGAATTTTTGCAAAAGCTTAGTCTGCTTCTAGGAGCTCTGGGGGACTATAAGGTTGTTCTGGGAGGAGATTTTAACAAAATAATTGATCCTCTTCTAGAGCGATCAAAGTCTAAGGCCAAAATCATTCCAAGTCCAGGCAAACCCTTCACAGGGTGTTAGGAGATTTAGGCCTTCAGGAACTCCTGGAGGCTAGTCAACCCGCTTGTATGGGACTAATCTCTTCTTTCTGCAAGACATGCTATATTTAGTAGACTAGATAATTTTTTTCTCCCTCTAAGTATATGTAACATGATTAGTAATATTTCATCTGAAAATATCCTAGTTTCTGATCATAGTCTACTTAAAACTTCTATTCTAATTGAAACTTCTGGTGAGAAGAATGATAGATGGAAATTTAATTTCTGCTTCACGAATCAGAGTTCTTGTCCTAGATAACTGAAGAGGCAAAGACATACTCTGAGATCAATTGCAATGGTGAAGTTTCTGCTAAAATTATGGGAGGCTTTTAAAGTATATATCAGGGGAAAATTATTAGCTTTGCCTCCAGAAAGAAAAAGAGAATCTCAAAAGAACTGTCAGACAAGGAGTTTCAGTTAACAAGCCATTAGAGACCTATAAAAAGCCCTTTGACATCTCATGCCTCGCTATGTGAAATTACAAAATTAAAATATGAGATAAATAAGTTACATTCATCCAAGAATGAATATGCACTGTTTCATGTTAAACAAAGGTATTGGGAGGCTGGGGAGAAAGCAGGCAAGCTATTGGCTTATCGCCTTAAAAACAAAAAAGTCAGAATACTTTTACTGGAATTCGTGATGGAATTGGTAGCATTACACATAACACAGAAGATATCAATGCATGCTTCAAAGATTTCCATATTAATCTGTACAAATCGCAGGGCTCCAGGGGGTCTGATTTGATCAGTGATTTTTTAAACCAGACTAAACTTCCTAATATATCTGATGAAGAGAGACAAAAAACAGATTCATCCATCTCTTTACAGGAAGTGGTGGAAAGTATTAATAAGGCTTCCTCAGGGAAAACTCCAGATCCAGATGGATACATAGATACATAGATACATAGACAGTGTCGGCAGATAAGGGCCTATGGCCCACCTAGTCTGCCCATTTGAGCTTGTAAGTTCAGTTTGTTTTCCTAGAAGTCTATTTCCCCTTCCTCCTGACCTCTAGAATTCCTTTATGACTATCCCATGCATTCTTAAATCCCGTGATTGTTTCAGCCCCACCACTTCCTCTGGCAGGGTGTTCCACTTGTCCACCACCCGTTCTGTGAAGAAATTCTTTCTCATGTTTCTCTGAATCGCCCTCCCTCCAACTTCATCCCATGCCCTCTAGTCCTGAAACATCTTTTTCACTTAAAATGGTGTTTTCCTGCACCCTGTTCCTCCCTGTAAGATACTTGTATGTCTCTATCATATCCTCTCCTCCCTCTCTCCTCCAGGGAGTACATGTTCAGTTCCTTCAACCTGTCTTCATAGGACTTGTGATGCAACCCATGCACCATCTTTGTTGCCCTCCTCTGAACCTTCTCTACCCTGTCTATGTCCCACGAGGTATGGTCTCCAGAACTGTACACTGTACTCAGGTGGGGCCTCACTAGTGTCTTGTATAGCGGAATTATGACCTCCTTTCCTGCTGGTGATGCCCCTGCCTATACATCCCAGCATCCTATTTGCTTTACCTGATGCCTTGTCACACTGTTTCCTACTCCTTGAGGTCATCAGATGACCACCCCAAGATCCCTTCCTGCTTGGTGCATGCTATATCCTCACCCCCAGCTGATATATTGTGCCAGGTTTTTGTGCCCCATATGCATTATCTTGCACTTCTTTGCATTGAATTTCAACTGCCAAACCCTTGACCATTCTTCAAGTTTCTGCAGGTCCCTTCTCATTCTGTCTACACCCTCTGGTGTGTCTACTCTGTTACAGAGCTTTGTGTCATCAGCGAACAGTGAAATTCTGCCTTCTAGATCCTGTGCAATGTCACTGATGAAGATGTTGAATAGGACCGGTCCCAGCACTGATCCCTGTGGTACCCCACTGGTCACTCTTCCCTCTGTGGAGTGACAGCCATTTACCACCACCCTCTGTTCCTGCCACCCAGCCAGTTACCTACCCACCACACTCTGTCCTGCCCACACCCATATTCCCAGTTTGTGTAATAGTCTTCTATGTGGCACAAGTGTCAAAGGCCTTGCTGAAGTCCAGATAGGCCATGTCCACTGCCTCCCCTGATCCACCTCCCTAGTCACCCAGTCAAAATTCAATGAGGTTGGTCTGACATGACCTCCCCGTGAAACCATGCTGCCTTGGGTCCTGTAGTCCATTGACAACCAGATGTTCCACTAATCTCTCTCCTTCAGTAGTGCTTCTATGATCTTTCCCACTACTGAGGTGAGGCTGACTGGTCTGTAGTTTCCTGCTTCCTCTTTGTTCCCACTTTTGTATAAGGGACTACATCTGCTGTCCTCCAGTCTTTGGGTACCTCCTGTTTCCAGTGATTGGCTGAACAGGATAGCCAGAGGTTCAGCCACCACCTCTTAGTTCTTTAAGGACCCTGGGGTGCACCCCATCTGGCCCCATTGCTTTATCAACTCTTATTACTTCCAGTTCCTTCAGGACCCTTTCTCGTGTAAAGGGACTTGTGTCCATTTCTGCACCATTCTCACCCCTTGTACTCCCTTCAGACCCATTACCCCCATCTTCCTTAGTAAAGACTGAGCAGAAATACCTGTTCAATATGTCAGCTTTACTGTTTTCATCCTCCACGCGGCTCCCATCCTCCCCCTTCAGACTCACTATCCCTCCCTTTGTCTTTCTTTTTTCACTTATGTACCTGTAAAAGGTTTGGTCCCCTTTACCCACTGATTTTGCAATGTGTTCTTCTGTCTGAGCTTTGGCTTCCCTTACTGACTTCCCTGCCTCCCTTTGTTTCTCCTGGTACTTCTCCTATCTCCTCTGCCTGTGTCTTTTTGTATTGCCTGAATGCAATCTTTTGGCTTTCACTTTCTTTCTACCTCTTTGGAAACCATAATGGTCTCCTCTTCCTTTTCCTCTTGCTAACCTGCTTAATGCATAATTCTGTTGTTCTTATAATCCCCATTTTAAATACTGCCCACTGTTCCTCAACCCCTGACTCTGTCCCATTCCCTTAATGCCTCTTTCAAGTATCTCCCCATTTTTCCAAAGTCTGCCCCCTAAATCCAGGATATGTGTTTTGTGCAGTTTGGTTCTGCTCTTCTGTGATTTCAAACCACAATGACTGGTGGTCACTGTTACCAGGTGCTCCCCACTGTTACCCCCATCACACTGTCCCTGTTTGTGAGCACAAGGTCCAGTATTGCCTTTTGCCGAGTTGGTTCCATGACCAGTTGCTTGAGGAAGGCACCCTGAAGGGAGTCCAGGATAAATCTGTTCCTAGTTGATGCTGCTGCTGGGATGCTCCAGTCCACGCCTGGTATATTGAAGTCTCCAACCAGTACTACTCACTTTGTCTGCCATCCTTTGGATGGCTAGCATCAGCTCCCTATCTGTTTCTTCCTCCTGGGCTGGTGGTCTATAGACCACACCTGTGCAGATGGCTGGCCCCATTTTCCTTTCCAGCTTAACCCGCAGTATCTCTCCCCCATTTTGTTCCTCCTGGATCTCTGTGGCCCTTATGTCATTTTTCACATACAGTGCCACTCCTCCTCCCTTCCTGCCTGCTCTGTCTCTTCTGAATATGTTGTAGCCAGGTATGGCCATCTCCCAGTCATGGTTATCATTACACCAGGTTTCAGTGATGGCCACAATGTCCAGGTCTGACTGTACCATGACAGCCTCCAGATCTTCCATCTTGTTGCTAAGGCTCCTGGCATTTGCACATGGCTTTCCATGTTTTGACCTCCCTAGACTGCTTCACTGTTCTACTCCAGCCCTTCTGTGATTGTCATTTATCCCTGGTTCTCCTTGTGTCTGCCCTTCTGAATTTTGCCCTTTTCTGCTTATCCACCTTTTGGACACTAATCTCCATCTTTGCACACTGCTTTGCAGATAGCCACTCCTCTGGTTCACTGGTTCCACTACTAGCTGTGGGGGTGAGCAAGTGAGTACCGTTCTTGCTATTACTTTTTGCTGCTAGTTTAATGCTTGTCAGTAGCATTTAACCATCATTGAGTGCTTGATTCCCCTCCAGGATGGATGCAGGCCGGCCAGGCTTGAACAAACCTCCATCCCTCCAGGTGGGTCCCCAGTCACCAATGAATCCAAACCTCTTCCTCACAGCACCAGTTCTTCAACCATGAGTTAAAGTTCCTGGTGCATGCACTCTCTAAGTTTCTCCCTTGCCTCTCACAGGTAGTACTTCTGAGAAAGTGACAGAAGTAGCTACCTGCTTGAGACCCCTTCCCAGTTTCCTAAACTCTTCCTGAACTTCCTTTGGCTCCCCTTTTGCCAAGTCATTAGTACCTAGGTGGATAATGACATCCAGCTCACCCTCCTGTCTTGTCTTCCCAGTGATCCCCGGTATCTTCCTTCCATCCCTCCATGCCGTGGCACCTGGTAGGCACCTCACCTCCTGTCCTCCCCTCCTGTGTTCCTAGCTGGATCCTCTTATGATGGAGTCCCCCACCAGGATTTGCTTCCTCCTCCTCTGAGGTCCACTGCTTTCCCACTGAGGTCACCTCCTTGCCTAACCTCCACATCCTTTCCTTCCACTTCCATGGGTACCTCTATTTGGTTGTCCTCATTTGCCAGTGTGGCATATGAGTTCTTGAGAGGAATAGGATCTGGGATGTGCCTCTGCCTGACTGTTCTAACCCTCCCTGAGCCCACTGTCATCCAAGTTCTCCTCGTTCTCGGCATCCTTTGAGGCAGCTGCATTGGACTGGGTGGTCCCTGGATAGGGGTGATGGTACTCCTGACCCAGTTTACTTCCGCTCTGAGTCTGGCTACCTCGTCCTGCAGTCCCGAGAGATGCAAGCAGATAGGGCAGCACCTCAGTGTCCAGAAGGTCTGCCTGAATATGGCTGCCCCACAGCCACTGCATTGCACCACTCCCCACATTATACTGCAATTCCACTACTTCTCTGCTACTGAAGCTCTCTTAGTTCTCTTTGTATTTATTTACAGTACTAAAAATCCTGTAACTGATCCTCAGATATATTTTTTTTTTTAAGGAAAAAGAAACCAATAAATAAATAAATGAGTCAAAACACTTGTCGTGCTGAGGGTGGTCTCTTCCCCTTATGCCCCTCCTACTTCACACCTCTTACTATACCTGTGTTTAGCTCCTCTCAATCAGATTTATCAGGGCATATAATTAAGAGTTGGGGAAGGGGGGGAGGCGAAAATTTGCAGCAATTAAAGACAGCACAGAATTACACCACCACTATGTTTTAAATTTTCAACAGCCCAAAACAATTATAAGTAAAGACAACACAGAAAGAAAGTAGAGTGCCACTACAAGTCTACAATCTAAGTTTAAAAGAAAATACCAGTTACCAGTTACTCTGAAGCAGTGAATTGAATATGTTTCCTTCCTTCACCTTCTGGCTTCTTCTTACCTGATGAATTTTATAAACACCAAGGGTATCCATGTCTTGGATGTGGTGTTGAGCAACATGATAAATAACATCCAGAAATGTATAGTAGAGGCTCCCTGAGTATAAATTATATTCAGTGGTTTGTTTTAAGTATGTAGAGGCCATGGAAATCAACACTGGTAGTACTGTATTATATAACTATAATAAGGCTGACTTTAGTACAATAAAAGATGAGTTGGACAAATGGAACAGGGCAACAGAATTTGAAAACCAAACATTACATAATATGTGGGATAAGTTTAGTACTAAACCTAATAACCTGATCCACACATATATACCGGCCACCAGTAAATATAACAGGCCCAGAAAAGCTCTTCCCCATGGCTGACCCCTACTGTTAAAAAACTAAGAACAAAGAAAAATAGGACACACGGCAGGGCCAAATAGAGTGGCGATAACAGATCTTGGGAAACATATAAACACGGTCTGAAAGAAGCAAAAAGGATTATAGCCAAGGCCAAGAACAAGTATGAGTATCATTTAACCACCAAAACACAGGACAATTGTAAGTCCTTCTATGCTTATATTAACAACAAAAGGGGAGTTAGTAGAATGATTGGCCCCCTGAAAGATAATACCAACAATTTAATAACAGGAAATAAGGATATGGCAGACCACTTCAACGACTATTTTTCCTCTGTCTTCAATATAGGCCCACAAGCATCTGACACAAATATGGAACAACAAGGGACTGTAGGCCTGCAAATTGAGGCTCAAGATGTGGTGAAAAGGCTAAAAAATCTAAACCACAATGAGGCACAGGGCCCAGACGGCCTACATCCTAGACTTCTTAAAGAGCTTACAGATAGCTTGGCAGGGCCTGTTACATTTCTTTTCCAGCAATCCCTAGATACAGGCCAGGTCCTGGAGGTATGGAGACAGGCAACAGTTATCCCAATAAACAAAAAAGGCTCAAGGCAGGAGGTCAGTAACTACAGACCGATTAGCCTGACCTTGGTCCTCGGGTAGATACGCAAAGGCATAGTCAAGGACATGATCATGAGTTACATTGATCTAGTGGGGGCCATGGATGAGACACAACATGGATTTACAAAGGGTGGGTTATGCTAAACAAACCTACTAGAATTCTATGGCAAAGTTAGTAGAGCACTAGATGAAGGTAACTCAGTGTACGTTGTGTTTTTGGATTTTGCCAAGGCCTTTGACAAAGTCCCCCATGAGGAGTTGGTTGAAACCCTTTAAGAACTGGGAGTCCAGCCAAAAATATCTAAATGGATTAGGCACTGGCTGACGGGGAGAAAACAAAGGGTATGTATTCAGAGCAAATTGTCCAATTGGGTGGATGTGGGATCTGTACTGGGTCCCTGCCTTTTTAATTTGTACATCTCAACAATGAAGGCCAAAGCTGACGTCTGGCTTTCCAAATTTGTGGAGGATATGCACTTGGGTTTCCCAGTAAATAGTCAATCGGATGCAGTAGTACTACAAGAAACACTAAGGGAACTTGAAGCTTGTGCACAAAACAAGAAATCCCTATTTCACATCAAGAAGTGCACAGTGATGTGCTTGGGGAAAAAAGACCCCATTCTGAATCATACACTGGCCAGGCAGGTGCTAAAAGTAGTTTAGGATGAGCGAGACCTGGGAATCAGGGTTAGTAATGACCTTAAATTCCAACTACATTGTAACCAGGTGATTAAAAAGACTAGTTGTATCCTGAGTTGCATCCATAGACATATCAAGAGCAGGAGGCAGGATGTTTTGCTTCCTCTTTATACTTCTCTGGTGCGGCCGAGCACCGAGTACTGTGCCCAGTTTTGGGCCCCTGGGAATAAGGGTGATATAAAAGCCCTAGAGAGAGTTCAAAGAAGGGCAACATGAAGAATTAAAGAGGTCCAGAGATTAGACTATGAACAAAGACTGAAAGAACTAGAGCTGTATTCTTTGGAATATCACAGATTTTTTTTTTTTTTATGCACCGGTACTCCAATGAGGCATCCTTTGGAGGTGCCCACACGATCCTGCCCCTACTACTCCCCTCAGTGACCAGCCACCATCGGCTCACTCCTCTCAGAGGAACTTCCCAGCATTCCGGATCACTCCCCGGAACAGGGCTCGCCCACCCTCGGCGGCTCTTTACTTAAGTTAGAGGGTCCATCCCTCCGAGAGGTCGCCCTGGATCCCCGATGTGGCATGGTCCTGCATTGGGGATGAGAGGGAGATCCCAGGAGCCCTCCTCATCTTCTCGGGATCCGGGGTATTTTTGTGCTTTTTTTCCCTTCCCATCCCTCCAGAGCATGGCTAGCAAGGCAATGTGATGCCATGACTCCGCCCACCCCTGGCGTTCACCGTGCTTGCCCATTTGGTGCACCATTGGCCACCACAGAGGTCGCTCAGAGAGCAAGCAACCCCACCCTCCCGGGAAGAGAGAGCAGTCCTAGGGTGCTCGATCTCTTCCCCGCTGACCCCAGTGACTCCTGGCTCATTCGAACCCGGTCGCGGGCGTGTGCGCGAGGTGTGGTGCTCAACGTCAACCCTCAGCACCACCGGGCCAGCTGAATATCGTAAGATTAAGGGGATATGTGCCTGATGTTTTGAGCACTATCAGATCCACATTTGTGGGAACAGCTGGCCTCACCCTTACAGATCAGAATTGCTAACTATAGAGCCCATCCCTTACAGATCAAGGGCAATAGATACAACATGCATATACGCTAGCATTAGTTCTCAGTGAGGGTAGTTAAAATGTGGAACAAACTCCCAATAGAAGTAGTAGGGAGTAAAACCATGGAGGCATTTAAGCATATCCTAGACTCCTACTTGACTACTAAAAATATTACTGGGTATCCCTAGATTTTAAAGCGAGCTATGATGGACTTGGTCTCTAGAGCTTAGGAAAAACCTATGAAACCCTGTTGTTGGTAATCCTCTGCTGATAGCATTCAGGGAATTCTTAAGTTCAGAATCCCTTCTGGATTCTATGATTCTTTGATGATTTTTTTTATAAATAAATAATAAATAATCTAGCTTTGGGGTGCCCTTAGCTCTACATAGAGTTCTACTCTCCTCACTAACTACTGTTCTTTCTTTTCATATTTCTAAGACATTCTATGACATCAACAACTCCCATTCCATGCCATTCATCTGAATGACCTGGAATGGAGTTCTTAATGTCATAGAATATTCGGGCAGTATGAAAAGAGAGAGCAGCAAATGAGGAGAAGGGATTCAGGGTAGTTACAAAGGCACCACAATTAGATTATTAATTTAACAGAAAAGTCAAAAACATATCAGGATACTGGGTGGCCAGTAAAAGAACAACTGGAGGGCATCTAGAGGTATAAAAACTGTTTCATATCACCCTTAAGTGCTAGACCTTTTCTTGTACACTAGTATTTGTATGTGTGTGTGAGGAGGGGAACCTCAAAATGCAATCAATCCCTGGACACTCCCAACTGTATTTCCTAGAAACTACATGATCTCCTTTTCTTTTAGGTAGTCAATTGCTAGTATCTGTGAGAGAAATCTTTTTTTCTTCTAGGCTGCAAGATCCAAATAGTGGAAAAGATTTCATGCCCTACCCCTCCTGGTACATCTGAATTCTGGAGAGTAGCTTGCCATTTGGAAACAGACGTGTGCATGCGGAGAGTGGGGCAGCAGATTTCCTCTGGGACTATCATGATTCAAGGGACAAATTGTTCTCAGGTTCAACCCAGAATATGGCCAGAAGTGCTTACCTCCTGATCACAGGGCCTGGTATTGAAAGTCAGGCTTAAATCAAATTGTCAATATACAATTACAAACATGTTGTTACTATAAAACACATATAAGGAATGAATATAAACTGCAGAGCAAAATATTTATCTGATTGCAGTTTCTGAATGAAGTCAATGTCACTCTAACAATTAGCATCTGCCTCTCTCTCTCTGAGATAACTGTGTTTTCATAACATTCAGTCTTGAAGGACATTGGCAGCCTTGTAATTGTTACAGAGAGAACAAAATAAGTCTCAGAATAAATTCACTTTACATTTTGTGGTATGACAGTTCAGATCATGGGCCAGATTTTCAAAGCCCTGAGATGGATGCAAGCAGTGTATCAAACATGTCTGACACAACTGGCACCTTGTGTCAAAAGAGGCGGCAGTCATGATTCAGAAATGTGGTCTGCATCTGAATCAGGAGATACTGCATCCAAGTGGTACAGTGCTCCAATTGTGACAAAAGTGAGGGTGCACCATGTTGCAAGGGGGCTTGCACCATGATGGGGCTGCAACATCCCCTTTTCTGGGATTCAGGATGACCCACCATGGCCACAACCAGGGGCTCGAGTTAGACCACCAATGAGCTGGTCTAAGCCCCTTCCACCAGTGCAAGATGCTGCGGTGACTTGTTTTCAGGGGACCCTGACAGTTCAGTACAGGGAAGGCATAGGCACGGGGTGCCATAGTGGTGGCTGGGGAGGGGGTGGGCAGGCATATTAGTGATGTTGTACCCAGTGGGGGTGCCAATTATTGAGCAATTCTGTCACTGACAAGGAAAGGCAATGGGGGTACAGAGACACACAGTGCCCTGACCCCATGTGGGCATGGCCCTGGGGGCTGTTGCAAGGGCTGTACCCACATGGGGCCATGTCACTGTGTGTCTCTGTTCTCCCCCATTGTCGTTCCTTTTCAGTGACAGTATTGCTCAATAATGAGCACCCCCACCGGGTGCAACATCACTAATATGCCTGCCCACCACCTCACCTGCTGCTCCCTACTCCACATGCCTTGTATGTGTTTCTGCCCCCCACCTCCTGGTACCTCTACTGTTGCAGATGGGGCAGCTAGATCCTGTGGCATTTCCACAGGTGCACCAATTGTTTTGGTGCATGTCTGCAGGTGTGGTAACACCCAGATTTGTGGCACAGAAACCCACTTCTTCCTGAATATGGCACAGGTTGCCTGATGCAGCCAGGGTCCACTACAGCCCTAAATTACCACAAATTTGCAAGGATCCAGAGGCTCTTTGCAAATGGGCAAAAGGAGGGTGGAAGAACAATGGAGAAAATCAAACTGCCATCATAGAGGCAAAAGCCTTTGTGTGAAACAGATAAAGAAAAAAGGGGAGTAAAAAAACAACTATGGTTCTCAAAAGAGGTGGCAGGGAAGGTTAAGGAGAAAAAGGCTGCATTCAAAAAGTATAAGGCATCACAGAAGGAGCATGACAGGGAACTGTATCAATTAAAGCAGAAAGAAGTGGGGAAGGCAGTCAGAATAGCAAAAGCCCAAAACTGAGGAAAAAATAGCCAAGTCAGTTAAGAAGGGGGATAAAACCTTTTATAGGTACATTAGGAGCATAGAAAGGTTAAGGAGGAATAGTGAAGATTAATAAGGGAGAGGGAGGTGGCAGAGGGAGACAGTGAAAAGGGCAGATACTGAATGAATACTTTTGCTCAGTATTCACAAATGAAGATGAGGAGGAGTTACCTAAACCAGACAATAGAAACACTCTGGGTAGGGGGTTTGACACCAGTCCATTTACAGAAGAAAGAGTCCTGAAAGAACTCCTAAAACTCAAGGTGGACAAAGCAGTGGGGCCTGAAGGGATTCACCCCAGAATCCTAAAAGAACTAAGAGAGGACCTAGTGACACCACTGACCACACTTTTTAACAAATCATGGGAGGATGGAATGGTACCTGAGGACTGGAGGAGGGCAGATGTGATCCCCCTTCACTAAAGTGGGAGCAAGGCAGAAGCAGGAAACTACAGACCTGTAAGTTTGACCTCAGTGGTAGGGAAAATGATGGAATCACTTCTGAAAGAAAGAATTGTTGAGTACCTAGAGGCCAGCAGGGCACAGGACCCAAAGCAGCATGGATTTATAGCAGGAAGGTCATGTCAGATGAATCTAATAGATTTCTTTGACTGGATGACCAAAGTAATGAACCAGGAGGGGCTGTGGATATGGCCTACCTAGACTTTAGCAAGGCATTTGATACAGTCCAGCACAAAAGATTAATAATCAAGTTAGCCAGCTTGGGAGTGAGTCCCAGGGTGGCAGCCTGGGTTGCAAACTGGCTGCATAACAGGACACAGAAGGTAATAGTGAGTGGCACACATTCTGAAGAAAGGGGGGTCACTAGTGAAGTACCTCAGGGCTCAGTACTGGGTCCAGTCCTCTTTAACATCTTTATAGGTGACATTGCAGAGGGTCTGGACTGAAAGGTATGCCTCTTCGCAGATGATACAAAGATCTGTAACACAGATGATACACAAGGGGGGGTAGAAAGGATGAGAAGGGACTTGACAAGGTTGGAGGAATGGTCAGACATATGGCAACTTAGATTCAATGCAAAGAAGTGCAAAAGTAATGCACCTGGGAAACAAAAACCCAGGAGAAGAGTACACAATAGCAGGGGAGGTACTAACAACAACAGAAATGGAACTGGACTTGGGGGTAGTCATATCGGATGATCTAAAGGTGGGTAAGCAATGTAAGAAGTCAGTGAGGAGAGCCAGGGGGATACTGTGATGCATAGGAAGGGGCATCACAAGTAGAAAAAGGGAAGTGGTTATTCCTCTGTACAGACAGTTGGTGAGACCCCATCTGGAGTACTGTGTGCAGTTTTGGAGGCCTCATCTACGCAAGGACATAGACAGGATGGAAGCAGTCCAGAGGAGGGCAACTAAAATGGTGCAGGGTCTGCATCAGAAATCATATGAAGAGAGACTGAGAGAGCTTAATATGTATACCCTTGATGAAAGGAGGGATGGGGGGACATGATAGAAATGTTCAAGTACCTCAAGGGAATCAACAAAGTCCAGGAGGCTAGCATCTTTCAGAAAAAGAGATGTGTAAGAACAAGGGAACACAATTTAAAGATAGAAGGGGGATGGCTCAGAGGTAATGTGAGGAAAACTTTTTTTGTGGAGAGAGTTGTGGATGCATGGAACTGCCTTCTTGAGGAGGTTGTTGGGGCTAAAACAGTGGGGGAATTCAAAGATGCATGGGACAGACACAAGGCAATTGTAGTGGGAGGTGTCAGGAAGTAGGCTGTTGGTTAACTAGAATCTGAAGCTTATCCAGTAGGTAGGGAAATGGGCAGACTGGGTGGGCCAAGTGGGCCTTATCTGCCATCAAAGTCTATGTTTCTATGTTTCTATGTGACAATCTAATTGGAAATAAAATAAACGCCTAAAAACAGCAGCGCTCTCCACTGGTAATTATAGCACTTCACATTACAGGGACTATTTTGATACAAAGATTATTTTGGATTATTTTTTTATGTATACACATTTTAGTTCCCATATATTTTTTTTCAAAATATAGCACCAAACAGCCCATTTTCTAAGTGTAATAATACTCTCCAGGATGGGCGTTATGGGCTATAACGGACCTTCCAGGGGTATAAGGCCCTCCACCTGCAGTTTCGGCCTCGGTTCACTCCTGGGCGGTCGTATATATAGAATAAAGTATGGATCTGGGTGTGTAATGAGAATTTACACACCCGGGGTTATGTGAAGCACCTAACCCCGAGGGTGTGTGTAAATTTGAGTTTACACACCCAGACCTATATTTTATTTTATACAATTGCTTGGTTTTCCTTTTTTCACCTCAGCAATTGTATAAAATAAAATATAGCTGTGCAGCCAGGGTTCAATGAAGGTGATGAGCGTGGCCGCAGTCAGCAGTTTGATTTAGTAATTCATTTTTTTTATCTTGTGCACAGCACTGGCTGAAGAAGATTTTGTTTGTTTTTTTACGTACTTACTGCCTAGTCGAGGTGGCAGTTTGCTGTCCATTAGCGGTTCCCTGAGCAGGCATGGTGTCGTGAAGTGAGGAAGTGTGGTGGGCACATGCACGCAGTGAGGGAAATCATGCAAGTGTTGGCTGTAATGAACACTTCTTCATTATGGCAAATTACGCCACAGTTTCCCTATGGGAAAAAAGGGAAACTGGTAATTATAGCCCAATAACGCCCACCCTGTCGGGTATTATTACTTACTTATATTTTACAATTGTGTGTATATGGGGGTAATTCCATAGTCATATTCTTTTTGCCACTGATGAACACACTTGGGTGGTGTATAGTAATGTATTTAGTTTAAAATGTTTTGCTGATAATGTACAGAGAACCCTTTTTAGATGTCAGCAGGACTAGCAATAAAATAACTATGTTATGCTATACTTTTGTGCATTTAAAACTATCACTATATACTGTATGCCAGGGTTTTAAACCACTAGCAAAGTGGTTTAGTTAAGGTCTGTACTTTGTAGAAAGATTTGGCAGCTAAAACATAAAATGCTAAAGTTAGTTCTTTAATACGTAACACTGTAAAAAACAAAATTAACAGCAGTGTATGATTAGTGGTGACTTAAAAATTGTTTTTATTTTTTGTAATAGGAACAGAGCAACCAGGACCATCATGTAAAGCTATACTGTTAATGAATGAAGACAAAAAAACAGGCAAGCAGCAATTAGCCAAACATTTTGTACTACAGTAACAGAAGTATTTGCAGGTTTTTTTTTACAGTGCAAGTTAATAATGGGCTAATGTGTTGAAGATTATAAATTAGCTACAGTGCTGTTCTTGTTTTTGAATTTAGCATGCTTTCTTTTAAGAACAATTGTAATATATAGCCATATGTTTGCACAACATACTCTAAGAAGTTTTGGCATGGTCATGTTTCTCTCACCCAATAACCCCCCCTTCTTGTTTTTATAGTTTTAAGTTCAGGGTGGTTTAATGCAACAAATTATTTAATATGTTGACATTATGCATGTTTTTATTGAGAGTACCAACTAACTAAAACAGATCAAAATACAATAAATGAATTATTATCTGACACAAATGTACCTAATATATAATCAGCCTGCAGAAAGAAAGAACTATTATAATGCAATATACATTACAGGGGCTGTATAGTTATGCATTATATTTAATGTTCCAGATTATGTCAATTTTAAGCCTCTCAGCAATATTTTCAAAGCACGCAAGAGGCCACTCACACATTCAAGGTTATCCAGACAGAAAAGAAGTCTTCCTGACAAAACAAGACCACCACAGCTTTCAGTGCCTGCACCAACAACAGCAAACAAAAGGGGTGAGGGCTGTGTGAAAATTTCTTCAGCCCTACCGCATGAATCTTTATGGACAGACCAACCACACCCCACAAAAAGAAATGAAAAACATGAACACAGTTGCCATGTAGGTGTTGCGGGTAAGCATTGTTGCAAACATAACAATAAGCAAACACAAACACCTGTAGCATTATCCAGTGTCCCTGATAGTGTATCTGTAGAGCTGCCACATATTAAATCACCTGTTGTGTATGTCAATAAAGCTAGCCCTGTAATTAAACCTGAAAGTTTAACAACACAAAAGTGAAACCCATGAGCAAAGAATCTACCAGTGGTACCCTTGTATATACATATAGGCCCAGATATTCAAAAGGGTTGCTCCATGTGCAACAGGGTTGCGCATGCGCAAGTCCTACATTGTGCCATTCTGTGATATTCAGCAGGAGGCAGTTGCGCCACTGAAAACAGGTTGAGCAACAGTGCAACGCAAATGAATGCATGTTCAACAGGAGGGGGAGGAACCATGCATAAACTGCACAACCCGATATTCAGTCGGGTTGTGCAGAGTTGTGCAGGCACAACCCCCAACCTGCGCCTGCACAACTTTGAGCCAAAAAAAAAAGGATCAAGTTGAGGGCCACCCACAGGTAAGCTACTGTATTGCAGGGTGCAACACAGCAGCTGCCACCCATGGCTGGCCCCAACTCAGCCGTCCCTGTGCCCCCCACCAGCCCGATATGGCAGAACGTGAAAAGAACCCCCGCCCAAACATCTCCCTAATGCCTGATTGCTGGCAGAATGTATACTGACAACCCCCTAGTGCCCGATCGCGGGCAGAATGTATAATGACAACCCCCAAACATCTCCCAATGCCCGATATTGAGGCAGTATGTATAATGACAACCCCGCCCAAACATCTCCCAATGCCCGATCGCGGGCAGTATGTGTAATGACAACCCCCGCCCAAACATCTCCCAATGCCCGATCGCGGGCAGTATGTATAATGACAACCCCTGCCCAAACATCTCCCAATGCCCGATCACGAGCAGAATGTGAAACAACCCCCCAGTGCCCGATCGCGGGCAGAATGTAAAAAGATCCCCCAACCCGGATATCTCCCTGGTGGTCCAGTGGACCATAATGCCCCATCGCGGGCAGAATGTCCAGTGACAACCCCCAAACATCTCCCTGGTGTCTAGTGTCCCCCACCCCACCACCCACGAAGCCCCACCACCCGCTCCACCCAGCAGCGGTAGGCGGCAGCATCCACCGCCTGCGCCCCACACGCCCACCGACTGATTGTCGGTAGGGCTGCAGCCCGTGGTGCAGATAGAGCCAATGGGCATGGCCACATACGTACCGACAGTCAATTTGTGAATGATGTTCATTCTGAAATCTGAACATCATGCTCTGATATAAATACATGCCAATATCCCAACTCTGTAGAAACATACGAACTACCGGACAATCAGATAAATGTGATAACATCATGAGTAAGTGCCTCCCACACGCGCTGCCGGGGGGCAGTAGGGGTGGGGCCTGCGTGGGTAGGGTGGGGGACACTAGACACCAGGAGATGTTTGGGGGTTGTCACTGAACATTCTGCCCACGATCACGGGCATTATAGTCCACTGACCACCAGGGAGATATTTGGGTTGGGGGTCTTTACATTCTGCCCATGATCGGGCACTGGGGAGGTTGTTTGATGTTCTGCCCACGATCGGGCATTGGGAGATGTTTGGGGGTTGTCATTATACATACTGCCCGTGATCAGGCATTGGGAGATGTTTGGTAGGGGTTGTCATTACATACTGCCCGTGATCGGGCATTGGGAGATGTTTGGTGGGGTTGTCATTACACATACTGCCCGCGATCAGGCATTGGGAGATGTTTGCGGGGTTGTTATTACATACTGCCCGCGGATCGGGCATTGGGAGAGGTTTGGGTGGGGGTTGTTTTCACGCTCTGCCCGACAGCTGCAGGGTGCGCGGTCCTGATGGCTGCTGCCTGGCAGGGTGGCCAGGCAAGTCCTCGGGATCAGCGCACCTACATGCTAATGGCATGCAATGAAGAGAATTGGGGATGCAAATGGCCCCCTGCACCTTGTATGAATTATGGCCCCATTTGCATGTCACCTTTGAATATTGGAAATTATCATGATGCGAATGGTACTTGCGCCACCGCAGTTTAATGCTCAACTCTGACAACTTCTGTGGCACAAGTTCCATGCGCTATGCACAGTGGTTGGTGGTGGGTGATATTCAGCGAGTTGCTCAACAGCGCAACTCCTTTGAATATCACCCCGGCCACACCCCTGCGCAATTATTTTGAGCAGCGCAAGGGCATGCGCCTCAGAATGGCGCAGTTTGAATATCCGGGCCATAGCATTTAAAACCATTTTGCATACCAATGGTGGTTTCTTCACATGTGATGCTACCCCTGATTGCAAACTAGCATTTGAAATTTTTAACAACACATTTAATGTGGCCAGTTTCACAGAAACAAAGCCATCATAATAAGAGAATTAAAACTGCAAATATACATTTTGGCTGTTGTTTACATACCAGAAAATGATGGGCACTCAAAAACTAATTAAAATCGTAGCCTGTAATGGGGCAAACATTTCTACTATACAAAAGGACTGTGACAAAATAATTGATAAAATTATATAATATGGGTGGGTCATTAGACACACTGGGTGTAATATAGTGAATCAGTATGTTAGGTGCAGAATTAGAAATGCTAAACAAATATTGGCTACCATAACAGAATGCAGCAGCATCAGACACCTCTGTGAAAACACAGGGCACCACCACATAACCTTGTGGTATCTGGGTCTGCCACACCATGCTGTGTGTGTGATGGTTGTCTGAGTTCCCCATTTCAACAGTCTCCTGAGTGTTAAAGTAGTGAATGTGAAACTGAATGCTGTATGTGTGAACAATGTGCTTGGGGACAAAGTGATCATTCTGATGTGGACACAGACCTGCCAGACAGTGAATATTGTATCAGTCCTGCACATAATAACAACCCTGAAGACATGCAGATGGGGAGGTGCCACACCAAACCATGAAGAAGACATTTGTAGTCAGGAGGGTCAGCAGTTAGTGGAAAATGGTCTAGCAGATCCTGTCTATATAGAATTAATAAATGAATATGAAGTACCCAGAAATAATTTTAATGGTGTTGAGTATCGCCAGCAGTTTTTTTGCCAATCTAGACAGTATAACATCCATAGATCAATACTATTCTACAATCCATACAGCTGTGCAGCAGTTATTGGACAGAATAAGGCCTACTTTGGGTAATAATGATTTTGTACAGCTACCCCTAGATTGTGATAGTTTAAATGACCCCATGTTTTCATTATGTAGAAACACCTAAGAGTAAAATGCTGATGAGTTTTTAGAGTATATTGCAAATTTATTGAACAGCAAGGTGGAGGTGTGTGCTAATGAGACTTTAATATTAGTCGTTACTGTTGTGAGAAATGTGCGTGGGGGAGATTCCAGAGATGTTAGAAGTGTTTTATCTAGCCATATTGTCAAACAGAAAGCAAGGCATCTAGTTAATTTAGTAAATCAAAATAATGCAATATGCTTCTACATGAGCTTGGTGGCTTTGCTAAACCCTCAGCTAGTTGACCAACAGATACTAGCAAAAGCTAGAGATTTGCAAAGCAGGGTAGGGCTGTCAGAACAAAGAATGGTAGATTTGAGCCATATACATCTATCTGAGGTAGAGCTGGATATACTGGACAGTTTGGACAAAAGAAGGCCATCTCAGCCCATCAAGATTGTCCCCCTCAAAAGTGGGTCAATTTCCTTCATATTTTGTTAACCAACTATCTAACTTGATTTTAAAAGATTCAATAGTTTTTGAGTTAATTATATATTTAGGAAGTGAATTCCATGTCTGTGGTGCCCTAACACTAAAAAAAGTATCTCTTTTATTTGTGTTAACCCGTTCAACATTTAATTGTTTATTATGCAGTCTACCAACTATGCTTTTTAACATATGACAACCACATTGTTTCATTTGTGTAGGACATTTTAATATCTTGAATAAGAATAATAGATCTCCTCTTAATCTTCTTTGTTGGAGAGAATGTAGTCCTGTTTTGACAAACGATATCATAAGGATCTTGTTTTAATCTTGGTATCATCTTAGTCAATCTTCTCTGAACCTGTTCCACTCTATAAATGTCTCTTTGAGATATGGATTCCAATATGGAGAACCATAATCTAAATACGGTCTAACATATGATCTGTACAAGGTGACCAAACACTGTTCTGATTTATTAACAAAGGTTTTATTTATTTGTTTCAACAAGACATTAGCAGTATTTGCCACTCTATTACAATGTGAATCAGCAGATAATTTGGTATTTACTAAGTTGCCCAGATCTCTTTCACATTCAGAGTGTTTAAGTGGTTTATTATTTAACCAATAGGTAGTCTTAGGATTTCTATTCCCAAATGTAGGACCACACACTTTTCTGTATTAAAATCCAGGAGGTTAGTTTTGCCCATAATTCTATATTTTAAATCATTTTGGAGAATGTTACCATTTAGAATTGTGTCCACCCTACCTCCCAATTTGGTGTCATCTGCAAACTTAGAAATAAAATTACTGGACGATATAGTCAAATCACTAATAAATATGTTAAACAAAGTTGGTCCAAGGACAGAGCCCTGTGGAATATCACTAGTCACCTTATGTGGTTCTGACAAAAATTATTTACCTTAACTACCTGGAATCTATTATATAACTATTGAGGTACCCAGTTTAATATGTAACCTGAAAAAACAAACTTGTGCATTTTCTCAATAAGTAATGAATGGGGTACTTTATCAAATGCTTTACTGTAATCCAAAAGTACAACATCTGAAGGAATATGGTTATCCAAGTACCTACTAATATTGTTATAAAATGAAATCAGATTTGTCGTACAAGATGATCCTGATTTAAAACCATGCTGAGTTGAATCCTAAACCCCGAGCACGTTAATTTCTGAATCAATATGTAATTTAACTATTCTTTCCATAGCCTTACCTATTAATGATGTAAGACTTATTGGTCTATAGTTTTGTACGTTTGTTTTATTTCCCTTTTTTAAAATTGGAACCACAATTGCCGAATGCCAATCATTGGGAATGCTACTTTCTGTTAATGATTTATTAAATATTAAAGTTAAAGGAACGGTAACTGAATCAATTGTTTCCTTTAGAAACCTTGCGTTGATATTGTCAGGTCCCGAACTAGTAGATTTTTTAAGAAGAGATATAACATTTCTTACTTCCTACCCATTTATTGTTGGATAAGATGGGTTTGGATTACACCTTGGGTAATAAGTATCTTTATTATAAAAGACAGAACAAAAATATTCATTAAATGTATTAGCAATTTTTTGGTCATTTTTTACAAATTTTCCATCTAGCAATATTGGTCCAATTTTCTAGAATCATCTTTTACTATTTATGTATGAATAAAGGTTTTTTATTTGACTTGGAATGAGCCAGGGTGAATTTAAGTTTAGATTTTGCTTGTTTAATTAATTTTTAAATGAGATACTGCATTTTATATCTAACCTTAATACCTAAGGTGCCATTTGTTTTAGTTTCTTGAACAGACGCTTTTTAGTTTTATTTGTCTATGTATAACTTTAGTAAACCATATGGGTATTTTACCCTTTTTATTGTATTTAACTTTTAAGGGAACATATGTCTGTTCTAACTTAATTATAATTTGCTTGAATATTTCCCATGCTTGTGTTGTAGATTTATCCTGAAACTTGTTTATCCAATCAATTTGACTGAATGAGAGATATGATGATTTACTTTTAGTAATACTTATATTTAATAAGAGTGAACTATGATCACTATTCCCAATTGGTGCAGAGATGCCAATGTCTGAAACTAACGTCCTAAATTAGTAATAATAAGATCGAGTATATTAGTACTCTAGTAGGAATTTTACTAATTGTTCTAGGCCAAGGTCGATACATAAATTTGTTAATAATTTTTCCTGTGAAGTTACGCCAGAGAATGTTTACTAATTTATTCCTGGCATATTAAAGTCACTCATAATGATCACATCATTTTTTTCTGTAATATCAGTTATTTTGTCTGTTAACTCTTTTGTGTATTCAAGATCAGATGAGGGGGTCTATAACAGACTCCTATAACTAATTTTGATTGACCCTTAAATTGTAATTTTACCCACAGTGATTTGATATTTGAATTATTAATTAATTCTGATGATATTATATCATTATGCATAAATAGACAAACCCCACCACCACTTTTATTTATTCTGTCTTTGTGATACAATTTGTAACCAGGTAACACTTTTACCCATTTTGAAGCAGGGTCCCACCATGTTTCAGTTACAGCAACAATGCCAATGTATAGTATTCTGCATTTACATTCTAATTCAGCCAAGTTTATATTATTCAAAGATCTAGCATTAAAGTTTAGAATTTTACAAAATTTACTTATTTGATAAACAGCATTGGTATTTGTCCTTTTTAGAGAAATTAGACCTTTCCAATTCTCCCCCTTATAATCTAGTTTAAATTATTTAATACTGCAACAATTTTTCTCTCCAGTATAGTACTACCCCTTCTGCTGAGGTGGAGACCATCCCAGCAATAGAGTGAGTCCCTTCCACAAAAATCTTCCCAATGATGGATACATTTTATCCCCTGCTTCAAACACCACAATCTTAACCAGTTGTTTATTTGTTTAATTTTATTAGAGATGGCAGATGTGGCCCTGGGTAATGGAAGTATCTCCGAAAAGCACACTGTTCAACCCTTTTCCACCAAAAAATTGTTTAATGCCACATAGCTTTCTTTTAATTTAGTAATATCGGAATGAAAAATATCATTTATCCCGCATGAATTATTACTGCAGATTAGGCCCTGCTTGAGATAATGTAATTTAACATGTCAGTAATATCCACTACTTTAGCCCTCTATAACTTGAACAACTTCCATTAAATTTATCCGGGTTACAAATTGGCCTGTCTATGTGCTTAATTATTGAATAAACCAATACAAAATTTGTCTTTGTGGATCATTCATGGTCATCAGATGGTTTGTGTCCATAGAATTATTTATTCCCTGATTTGTTGGTTGAGGAAATGTTTTTTTAATTAGAAGTTAGAGGCAAAGGGCTATCAAGGTTTATTAAAGGTTCCTGGGTATGTTGGTCATTATTTACTCTCCAAGTCTCAGAGTAAGGTACATCTGAAGCTGATGGTGCTGGTAAAGTACTAGTAATTATATCAGCCTCATTAGAAAGTACCTGAAAGCAGTTTTTAGTTGAAATCTTAAACTGGTTTGCTTTACGACCTTTTTTAATTACTCTACCTGATGATACTGTAGCCCAATCATGTTCTTTTATGTCATCCTCTCTAACCCTTTTTCTATTGACATCTTGATTTTTATCTATGGTTGTGTCAATTTCAGGTGCCACTGTTTTTTATAACAAGTTTAATTCTTGATTTACAATGTTTAATGTATCATTATTTGTTGGCAATGCTTGTAAGATTTTGTTTCTTTCAATATGATGTCTTAACATATCAACCTGACTATTTTCTAATATGAATAGTCTTGGCCTCAAACGTGCCTAATTCTTCTTCCATAGATTTATTTACTAAGCACTTTTCACAGACAAAGCTATTGTCTGTGAAATGATGTGAACATCTTTTTTTTTTATGAACAAAGCTGGTGCATCTCCTAATAAACAGGAAAAGTCTGTATTCATCCTGTTACATGAAAGCCATTATTATGGTATTAAAAATCTCAAAGGGTTTTTTGGGGCCAGAAATGTATGTGAGCATTGTCACACCCTTTTCACACACGAAGATTCACATACATGCATTAACATGTGCTATGCATGCAGATCATTTGGCTGTAGTAAAGTACAAAGTGAGGTGGTACAGTGCCCTGATTGTCATAAATATTGTAGCTTGGCCACCTGCTATGGCCAGCATGAACTGGCTTTCCCCAATTGTTATTTATCTAAATTGTGCTCATCATGTGGAAAACCTCAGGGTGAGAGCCATATTTGTTTCCAGCCAAAGTGCCATAACTGCCTTGCAGCTGTACACCCTTTTGAAACTCACTTATGCTACATCCAGCCCTTAAAGTCACCACCTTGTTCAGCTAGTTATATATTTTATGATTTTGAATGCATGCAATATGTCAGCCCAGGTGACTCTAGACATATTCCAAATTACATGTATATCTCATGCCCTTGAAGGAGATTGAAAGTGGGAGTTTGAAGACACTGACTGTGTTGCTCAATTTGTAAAAAGTTTATCCAAAAAGGGTTTCAAGGGTACACTTTCATACCTCACAATTCAAAGGGATATGATGGCCACTTCATCTTAAACCGGCTTGTAAAAGAAAAATGAAAGTGAAGTTATTGACTCAGGGAGTAAATTAATGTCCATAACTGTAAAATGGTTAAATATCTGATTTATAGAAGCTTAAATTTCCTTCCAATGAGGCTCTGTAGCAATGCCATGAGAAATGGGTTTGAGGGAGTAAAGGCTACTTTCCGTACTTTTTAACAAACCAGAAAATCAGAATTATGTGGGGCATATGCCACATCACAAAGATTATGGTAGACTACATGATGGCTGATGAAAAAAAACAGTTTCTGGAGTGGTATGAAATGCTGATCATCTAAATGAGTGCAAGGTTGTGACTGTTGTGCTGTCTCAGCACATTTGCGTCATGGTGTAAACATCAGCTTTCCACCAATCCTGCTGGGCAGTATGAGTAAAAAGAGACCACGGGGTGGATACACTTTAGCTTTAATAAGTCCAAAATAATGTCTGAGATCCCCAAATTCCTCATATATGACCACTGGGTGCCCTATGGGGTATGTATTGGTCTTGTTCACATAGGGGTATAAACTGGTAAAATTATAATAAAGGATTTTCTCATCAGGCTGCGTGTGGTAATATTATTGTAGAATATTTGTACGCCCCCCAAAAAGTGATTCACGGGACTCCATCGGTTCTGGAAAGTGGGTTGCTTTCAAAAAAACATGCACCTGTGGATTGTCACACACCAGCTGTTTCCATTCATGCCTTTTTCATGTCTGAGATAGTTTAATTTCTTGATGGTTAGGTAATATAAATGTCTGTAGGTTGTGTTAAGCACTGGGTTCAACAGTTCTTCAAAGTAGCACACTGGCAACTGTGATAAAACAGCCTAAAAACTCAAAGGCTGTGGGGCCACCATTTATTACAGAATAACCATCTAGAAAATGAGGACCTACCTGTACTTCCCAACCATTCGCTGCATGTTGTATGGAAATGCCTTCTTGTTACTGATGTACATCAACCACCGTGTGGTCGATGTGGAGTAACGCTTGCACTGACGGTGATAGTTGTCAGTGGGTATAATCCCTATTGTGTCTGACTCTAAAAATTTAAACCGAAACATGGCCATACAAACCGTTGCTATAGTGATGTACTGAAAGGGGTCAATTTGGTCCCTTTCTTTTGCATCATCTTGAAGCATCTACTCAACACCATCCTGAAACATTTCGCAGGCCTGCTTTAGAATTTCCACATCTGACAGACAGTAATGATGTAATTCCTTTTTAAAGCCAAATATACCATCTTTATACATTTCATACCACTTCAAAAACTCTTTTTTTTCATCAGCCATCATGTAGTCTACACCATAATCTTTGTGCAGTTATGGACATCAATTTACTCCCTGAGTCAGTAACTTCACTTCCATTTTTTCTTTTACAAGCTGGTTTAAGATGAAGTGGCCATCATATCCCTTTGAATTGTGAGGTATGAAAGTATACCCCTGAAACCCTTTTTGGATAAACTCTTTTACAAATTTAGCAACACAGTCAGTGCCTTCAAACTCCCACTTTTGACCTCTTTCAAGGGCGTAGATATAATTTGGAGCATGTCTAGAGTCACCTTGGCTGACATCTTGCATGTATTCAAAAGCATAAAATATATAACTAGCTGAACAAGGTGGTGACTTTAAGGGCTGGATGTAGCAAAAGTGAGTTTCAAAAGGGTGTGCAGCTGCAAAGCAGTTATGGCATTTTGTCTGGAAACAAATATGGCTCTCACCCTGAGGTTTTCCACATGATGAGCACAATTTAGATAAATAACAATTGGGGTAAGCCAGTTTATGCTGGCCATAGCAGGTGGCCAAGTTACAATATTTATGACAATCAGGGCACTGTACCACCTCACTTTGTACTTTACTACAGCCAAATGCTCTACATGCATAACACATGCTAGAGCATGTGCGTGAATCTTTGTGTGTGAAAAGGGTGTGACAATGCTCACATACATTTCTGGCCCCAAAAAAAACCTTTGACATTTTTAATACCATAATAATGGTTTTCATGTAACAGGATGAATACAGATTTTGCCCATTTATTAGGAGATGCAGCAAACCTCTGCCATGCACCAGCTTTGTCCATAAACAAGAAAAACAAAGATGTTCACATCTAGCTCTGCCTCAAATAGATGTATATGGCTCAAATCTACCATTCTTTGTTCTGACAGCCCTACCCTGCTCTGCAAATCTCTGGCTTTTGCTAATATCTGTTGGTCAACTAGCTGAGGGTTTAGCAAAGCCACCAAGCTCATGGAGAAGCATATTGTATTATTTTGATTTACTAAATTAACTAGATGCCTTGCTTTCTGTTTGACAATATGGATAGATAAAAAAACTTCTTACATCTCTGGAAGCTCCCCATGCACATTTCTCACAACAGTAATGACTAACATTAAAGCCTCATTAGCCCATACCTCCACCTTGCTATTTAATAAATTTGCAATATACTCTAAAAACTCATTAGCATTTAACTCTTGGGTGTTTCTACATAATGAAAACACGGGGTCATTTAAACTATCACAATCCAGGTGTAACTGTACAAAATCATGACTACCCAAAGTAGGCCTTATTCTGTCCAATAACTGCTGCACAGCTGTATGGATTGCAGAATAGTATTATTCTATGTATACTGTCTAGATTGGCAAAACGAAATTGCTGGTGATACTCAACTCCATTAAAATTATTTCTGGATACTTCATATTCATTTATTAATTCTAAATAGCAGGGATCTGCTAGACCATTTTCCACTAACTGCTGACCCTCCTGACTACAAATGTCTTCTTCATGGTTTGGTGTGGCACCTCCACCTATCTGCATGTCTTCAGGGTTGTTATTATGTGCAGGACTGATAAAATATTCACTGTCTGGCAGGTCTGTGTCCACATCAGAATGATCACTTTGTCCCCAAGCACATTGTTCACGCATACAGCACTCAGTTTCACATTCACTACTTTAACACTCAGGAGACTGTTGAAATGGGGAACTCACACAACCATCATACACACAGCATGGTGTGGCAGACCCAGATACCATGTGGTTATGTGGTGGTGCCCTGTGTTTTCACAGGGGTGTCTGATGCTGCTGCATTCTGTTATGGGTAGCCAATATTTGTTTAGCATTTCTAATTCTGCACCTAATATACTGATTCACTATATTACGCCTAGAGCTTCTAATAACCCACCCATATTATATAATTTTATCAATTATTTTGACACAGTCCTTTTGTATAGTAGAAATGTTTGCCCCATTATAGGCTACATTTTTAATTAGTTTTTGAGTGCCCACCATTTTCTGGTATGTAAACAACAGCCAAAATGTATATTTGCAGTTTTAATTCTCTTATTATGATGACTTTGTTTCTGTGAAACTGGCCACCTTAAATGTGTTGTTAAAAATTTCAAATGTTAGTTTGCAATCAGGGTAGCGTCACATGTGAAGAAACCACCACTGGTATGCAAAATGGTTTTAAATTATAACTATATATATGTACAAGGGTACCACTGGTAGACTTTTGCTCATGTGGTGTCACTTTTTGTGCTGTTAAACTTTCAGGTTTAATTACAGGGCTAGCTTTATTCATACGCACAACAGGTGATTTTATATGTGGCAGCTCTGCAGATGCACTATCAGGGGCACTGGATAATGTTACATGTGTTTGTGTTTGCTTATTGTTATGTTTGCAACAGCGCTTGCCCCCAACACCTATACGGCAATGGTGTTCATGTTTTTCATTTCTTTTTGTGGGGTGTGGCTGGTCTATCCATAAAGATTCACAGGGTAGGGCTGAAGAAATTTTCACACAGCCCTCACCCCTTTTGTTTGCTGTTGTGGGTGCAGGCACTGAGGGCTGCAGTGATCTTGTAGTGTCAGGAAGACTCCTTTTCTGTCTGGATAACTTTGAATGTGTGTGGTGGCCTCTTGCGTACTTTGAAAATACTGCTTCTAGAGGCTTAAAATTGACATAGTCTAGGAAACATTCAATATAATACATAACTATACAGCCCCTGTAATGCATATCGCATTATAGTAGTGCTGTTTTTCTGCAGGCTGATTATATATTAGGTACATTTGTGTCAGATAATAATTCATTTATTGTATTTTGATCTGTTTTAGTTCATTGATACTCTCAAGAAAAATATGCATAATGTCAGCATATTAAATAATTTGTTGCATTAAACCACCCTGAATTTAAAACTATAAAAACAGGAGGGGGGGTTGGGTGAGAGAAACATGGTCATGTCAAAACATCTTAGTGTATGTTGTGAAAACATATGGCTATATATTACAATTGTTCTTAAAAGAAAGCATGCTAAATTCAAAAACAAGAACAGCACTGTAGCTAATTTACAATCTTCAACACATTAGCCATTATTAACCTGCACTGTAAAAAAAAATGCAAACACTTCTGTTACTGTAGTACAAAATGTGTGGGTAATTGCTGCTTACCTGTTTTTTTGTCTTCTTTCATTAACAGTATAACTTTACATAACGGTCCTGGTTACTCTGTTCCTATTACAAAAAATAAAAACAATTTATAAGTCACCACTAATCATATACTGCTGTTAATTTTGTTTTTTACAGTGTTACGTATTAAAGAGCTAACTTTGGCAGTTTATGTTTTAGCTGCCAAATCTTTCTACAAAGTACAGACCTTAACTAAACCACTTTGCTAGAGGTTTAAAACCCTGCATACAGTATATCGTGATGGTTTTAAATGCACAAGGTAAAGCATAACATCTTTATTTTACTGCTAGTCCTGTTCACATCTAAAAGGGTTCTCTGTACATTATCAGCAAAACATTTTAAACTAAATACATTACTATACACCACCCAAGTGTATTCAGCACTGGCAATCAAAATATGACTATGGAATTACCCCATATACACATAATTATAACATTTAAATGCTAATAACATGCTTGATAAACTTAATTTGACATACCATGTAAAGCTGCATGTGGCACTGCAAGGCGCATTGCTTAATATAGACAAGGCTGGCAAACCTACATTATTAAAAGCTATGTTATAGTTTAATAGCTTACTTTTACCCACTTAAAATATTAAAAAGTAAAGATTAAAGTGCACCCAGCACCATCTCCTTGTGATGCTTTTGATTCTAAAACAAGATCATGAAAACTAATCTGAGAAAACTGTTTTGCAAACAAAGTAGCCATTTTAAAATCTATGCCGCAAGAGTTTTCAAAAAGTTTAAACTATTCAAAAGTCTTACCAACACTGGTTCGCTGGCTGTAAACAGGAAGTTATGAGCTAATGCATCGACTTTTATGAGGTACAAGTGGTTGTCTAAACATGCCCCAAACAGGGGCGGAAACTGAGAACCAGTGTAACATAGACCAATGAGGTGCTAGGAGACTCACTGATTAGTAATCATTACATTTTTTATATACTTCTTTTTTGGGTGGGGCTTGGCCTGCAGTAGCTGAAATATAGTTTAAGTATGGGTTAAAACACAAGAAGTTCTGAAACTTTTTATTTAAGATACAAAATAGGCTTCAATATCCATATATTCAGACTTTTCATAAAAAAGTATTGTTATACACAGTTTTAACTAAAAATAGTGTCTTGGCCAGTGGGAGCTGAAATATAGTTTAGGTAAACCTTACCCGGTTACCAAAGACTAATATAAACCTTAGCCGGTTACCAAAGACTAAAATAAAAAATAAAAAGTACATTACAACAGAATGTGAAATAAAGGTATGAGAAAACTGTGAAAATACACCAGGGCTGAAAAAACAGGACTGACATGCTTGCATCCATAAACTGCATGTTTATGACCACCTAAAACTGTAAATAGCTGTTTTTGGATGGCCTGTATAATTAAAGGCAACTTTTGCACATTATCTTGGAAGGAATCTTAGATGATCTGCTCCCCTTTGCTCTGTTGAGATTGGCTTAAGATATCTTCAACTGAACCTACATTTTATGACCCACCACCCCTACAGCTAAACAGACCAGGCCCTTTTGCTGAGTCAGCATTGAAAAGAGACGTAGAGGTTACTCAGAAGCCATCTGTTGCTAAAACCAACTTAGATTGACTATAAAAATGATAGTCTTTGTTACAAACCCACTCAGCAGGTCAGGCCCACTACTCCCAAAGTGCCAACCTCTGAGCGCAGTCTTGTGAACAGTGTAACAGAAAAGTAACCCTTTTGTCTATTTTTGTGAGTTAGGATCAACCTTTGGTCTCAAGTTCTGGAGGGATTCAAACTGTTAACCTCTTGTTAGCATACCCAATGCACCGGCCCAGATATTTCTGTCTTCGTGGGGGGCAGATATCTTTGTCTATGGGCACCCAACCAGGTATACCGAGATGAACTCTTAAAAACTTTAATAAAGACCTCAGATTTAAAACGCTTCTCTTTCCAGTTTGGTACCCCCATTCAAGCTTATATCTATTGTCTGCTATAACCATGTACTTTTCTTACAAATAAAAAGAAGTCAAAGACAGACCAAGTAAGTTCTAAAAAGAATTTTACTAAAATAGTTAGAACTATGTCAAACCACAAAATACAGAACTGTTATATCACAAGACATACAAATCTTTTAAAAGAACACGGTTTAAAACAGTGCAAATTCCTACTTCAGTACTTAGTCTCTAAATACTTGTTTAAAGTGCTCCAAGAAATGTTCTTGTCAGAGTCAAGGTAAAATGTGTCTCTGTGAAGTAAAACAGACTAAATTAAAAGCTGGCTTTACAACACCCCTTTTCAGGATGTCACCTAGCTCCTCCCTGTCAGGCTATATTGAAAATATATATCTTATACAAAAGTATTACATTCTGCAACTTCAGCCTAATTCATGTCCTTCAAATGACACTTCGTTTGATCCCATGCTGTATCCTCCCTCACACAGGCTTTACAGGGACATTTACAACCTTGCATCCCTGGGTAACAACCTAGGTTTCTCTCCAACGTCATAAACCTTCTTTATGATTTCTCTCTTGACAAAATTAACTTAAACAAGTCTGTAATTAACTCAGAAAAACAGGATCCTTGATTAAAGTCTTCCATGTAACACATTGTTTCTAAAAACTGAGTGTGTGTGAACTCCATGCTGTCAGCATTTCCTCATGGCTTCCATCTCTCAGCTGAAATCTGGGGGGAGATGAGTGAGGGCACTCCTAGAGCATTTGATTTTCAGCAGGAGATATTCAGTAATACATTTTATATTAAAAAAGAAATGATACAGCACTCAGAGCTGGCTGCCTATGTCACACTCCTCCCCACCTAGACTGAATTTGGGGGATCTATCACCTACATGGGATGAGCTTCCCAAATCAGTTCACTCCTCATAGACCCTAGACAGTCCATCTGAGTTCTGGTTCTTCATTCAGCCCTATGTATGATTTTTAGATCATACCCTTGTAAAGCAAGAGTCCCATCTTAGTAGTCTACCATTGTTTTTCCCCATCTTTGTCTGCCAAACCAGGGGGTTGTGGCCAGTCTGCACCACAGAATGTTGCCCATACAGGTATGGCTCTAATTTCTTTAGGGCCCACACTATGGCAAGATGCTCCTCTTCCACCGTGGAGTACGCTTGCTCCCTGGGAAGCAGCTTTCTGCTCAGCTACACTACTGGGTGATCTGTCTCTTGGCTGGATGTCTGGCTCAGTACTGCCCCAATACCCACGTCTGAGGCATCCGTCTGAACTATAAAGGTTTCGCTATAGTCAGGGCTTGTCAAAACAGGAGCACTGTACAGTACCTCCTTCAGTGTAAAGCTTCTTCACAGGCTGGGCCCCAGGTAATTTTCTTTGTCAAGTCAGATGGGAGCAGCCAGAGCACTGTAATTGGGTACAAATTTCCTATAGTACCCTGCTGTTCCTAGAAAGCTGCTGACCTGCTTCTGGGTTTCTGGTCTGAGCCACGCCTGGATCACCTCTATCTTTATTTGGTTAGGCAGAGCTGTCCCCAGCCTACCACATGCCCAAGGTATGCCACCTCTCCCATGGCCACCTGGCACTTCTCAGCTTTGACAGTGAGCCCGGCCCTCTGTATCCTGCCCAGCACTTCTCTAAGGTGGGATAGGTGTTCCTCCCAGCTGGTACTAAAGATGGCATTGTCATCCAGGTATGCCACAGTGTACTTCTCAGCACCATTTAACACCTGGTTCACCAACCTTTGGAAAGTGGCTGGGGCATTTGTCATTCCGAAAGGCATTACTTTAAACTCAAATAAGCCTATCAAAGTGATGAAGGCTGATGTCTTCCTAGCTCTGTCTATCAATTCTACCTGCCAATACCCCTTGGTCAGGTCAATAGTCATAAGGTAGGCCATCCCTCTGAACTTGTCCAGGAGTTCATCCATCCAGGGCATCGGGTGGGCGTCGGACTTTGTGACTACATTCAGTCCATGATAGTCCACACAGAAATGAGTTGAGCCATCTGGCTTGGGCACAAGGACTACGGATGAGGCTCAGGGGCTGTGGGATCTCTGGATTACCACTAAATCCAGCATCTCCTTCACTTCCCTCCTAATGTCCTTTTGGACAGCCTCTGATACCCGATATGCTGTTCGAAGTATGGGCGTCTGTGTCCCTGTCTCCACATTGTGTGCCGGTAAGGGAGTTACTCCAGGCTTGGTGCTAAACAAGGGGGCAAAGTCTGCTAAAACCTCCCTTATTTTCTGACCCAGTCTGGGTTCAGCTGGGAGACACATTTACTGCCTCCACAGAGGACTCCCGCTACTTTCTTCCAGCAATCCAGAAGGGGGTCTCTCATTCATCCTTCCCCATGACTACACACTGCAAACACCATGTCAGCCCTATTTGCATATGGCTTCATCAAGTTGACATGGTACATCCTTTCAGTCTGTCTTCTGTCAGGTAACTCCACAATGTAGTTCACATCATTTACCTTTCTAACCACTTTGTACGGTCCTGCCCACTCGGCTTGCAGCTTGTCTTTCTGGACCGGAATAAGGACCATGACTTCCTGACCCACCATGTATGAGTGAGCTCTGGCTCTGCGGTTTTACCACACCTTTTGTTTCTGTTGGGCAGCTTCCAGGTTGCTCTGGGCTGTCCCCATAAGCTCCTTCAGCCTTTCCCTAAACCTAAGGACATAATCCACAATGGGAGTTCCCTGGGTGGCATGCTTGCCTTCCCAGTCCTCCCAGATCAAGTCTAGGGGCCCACATACCCAGCGTCCATACAAGAGTTTGAAGGGGAAAAATCCTGTTGACTCTTGGGGCACCTCCCTGTATGCAAACAACAGGTGGGGAAGGTATTTCTCCCAGTCCCTCCCATACTGTTCAGCAAATGCCCATAGAATTGACTTTAGGGTACCATTGAATCATTCCACAAGCCCATTGGCTTGTGGTGATATGGTGTCATGCATCCCTGCACCACGCCACACTTCTCTCATAAACATTTCATCAGGTTCAACATGAAGGAACCCCTCGATCAGTGATTATCTCCTCACGGAAACCCAACATGGGAGAAAATCCCAAGTAAGGCATCTGCCACTTTGTCTGTCCTCAGAGAGGATAGGGCGACTGCCTCTGGGTACCAGGTGGCATAATCCACCACAGTCAGGATGAATCTCTTCCCTGAGGAGCTGGGGGTAGTTAAAGGCCCCACAATACCCATTCCCACCCTCTGGAATGGCTCCTCCACTATGGGCAAGGGGATCAGAGTGCTCAGGTTTTCTTGCCGCCTTCCCTATTTCTTTGCACCGGTGACAAGACCTACAATACTCCTTCACCTGCTGGGTGAAGTTAGACCAGTAGAAATTCTGGGCCAACCGCTGCATAGTTCATGTGATTCCCAGATGACCAGATAAGGGAATATCATGGGCAATCTTGAGCAACTGCTCACAATATCCCTGGGGAATGACAAGCTGCCTGCCTAGCATCCCTTCCTCCCTCTCTCTGTACTGCCTGTGAATACATAAGTCCATTTTTCCAATAAACCTTATGTCTGCCTTCACCTCCCTGTGTGCCTTCCAAGTCTGCTCAAGCCCTCAGCTTCTCTAAACTAGGGCCACTCCTCTGAGCAGCTGCAAACCCCTCACACAGTCCCAAGGCATGGGACAGGTCCCCTTCCATCACTAAACTAGGGTCCCTAGCACTAGCGTCAGGGCCCTCAGGATCACTGTCAATCCCAACCCATCTGGCAATGGGTCACTCCTCCCTCTTCAGAGTAACCCTCTGTAGCTGTGTGGTTACTTGCTCCCGGGGAAATGTCTACCCCCTTTTTATCAGTCTCCCCATATGGAGACACAGGCTGGAGAACCAGCCTCTCAGCGTTTTTTACACTGGTTTCTGTGGGGTTCAGGGAACTACTATTTTCCCTTGCTGCTTGGCTACAGGTAACTGCACATACGACCCCCTGCTGGAGATTGTTACCCAGCATCACATCCACTGCTAATGTGTTGGCTACAGCCACCTGTTGCACAGTTCCCCGTTTCACCCCAGTCCAGAAGAACACTAATGAGTGGCAATGTTTTCTCTTCACCAGTAAACCCTTGTACAGTTACATATTTATTGGGTATAAGTTGACCAGGCTGTACCAGATTCCCCTTTACCAATGTCAGGGATGCCCCCTGTGTCCCTTAACCCCTGCATCTGTACACCATTTACTATGACTGGGTGCATGTGTTCCCTCATGTTCACTGGCATGCTCTCAGGGACACACAAACAACCCACTTCTTTTCTAGCGCCCTGTTGTGTATTTTGGCTCACCTTTTTGGGACACTGTCTGGCAATATGCCCAGTTTCCTTACACAACCAACAGGCATTTCTTACTTCAGAAAAATCTTGTCTTTGAAACCTGGGACTAACTGGTTTCGGTGGAGGCAGTGAGGGTTTTAGCTGCCCTGAAGGTGCACTTTTCCCTTTCTGTACTGCCACGCCCACCTCATTCACTCTCAGAGCAGGTCTGCTCTTGGCATAGTGGTCCAAGAGTTCAGCAGCCTCTTGCACTGTTTTTGGATCTCGGTCCTCTAGCCAGGTTTTTTAGCTCAGCTGGGCAAGCCCAATAAAGCTGTTCTAATAAAATCACATTTTCAATTTTGTCAACAGAGTTTGCCTCAATTCCTTCCCACCAACATTTTAAAAACTGACGTTGTTTCATGGCTAGCTCCTCATAGCTCATATTAGGGCTTCTCCTGAGCTTACAGAATTTAGCTCTGTATGATTCAGCAGTTAATTCAAATTTTTTTAACAGTGCAGCTTTTAACTTGCTGTAATCATCACTGTCCTCATTGTTCATTTGACCCAATGCATCCCGAGCTTTCCCAGTAAGTAGCAGGGATAGCTGGAAGCTCCAGGACTCTCTAGGAATTTTAGCCTGAATGCAAACTTTTTCAAAAGAATTTAAAAAGGCATCCATGTCCTCCCCTTCCTTAAACTTGGCCATTAATTTGGAGTTCAATTTGTAACCCAGTCCTGCAGTCCCAGTTAAACCCAAGCCACTTACCTGCTCTGGTGCCACTGTTCGGAGTCATAGCTTCTCCAGTTCATGTTGCCACTGGCGCTCCTCTCTCTCCTCTCCTCTGCCTCTCTGTGTTCTTGCTCTCTCTTCTCCTCTGCAGCTTGCTGTCACTCATGCTCCTCACATTCTGCCTTCCTCTGTTCTAGCTCTGCCTCCAGTTCCATCCTGTGCAACTCAATCTGCAGTTTGAGTACCTCTGGATTCAGGATACTGGTGGCCATTCCCTGCTGCTGTGACCCTTCACTGACAGTGGCCCTGCTGTCCTTTTCAGTCACGGTCGGTGACTCGCTGCTCTGGGTATCTGCTACCATCAGGGCCTCTATGAGGTTCTGCTTTTTAGCTGTCACCTCGAATGGGACTCCCCTGTCTCCACACAACTGCTTCAAGTAATCTACTGTGTTCCTGCTGTAGTCGGAAGCTATCTTCTTCTTCTTCTTCTTCCTTGACTCTGGCTACTCTGACTTGCACTTTAGAAAAAAATAAAATAAAATGGGTAGGAACTGGACTGTCGCCAAGTCATATATAGTTCTGTTTCCTTTTTAAAATAAAAGTCTGCCTTTTTTCTTTCTTTGCAAGAGAGCTTACGGTCTTAGCTGACACAGCACAATAAAGCTTGTGATACCAAAATTATGCCACCGCTGCCAACCAATCTGTCACAAACCCACTCAGCAGGTCAGGTCCTCTACTCCCAAAGTGCCAACCTCTGAGCACAGTCTTGTGAACAGTGTAACACGCAAGGTAACCCTCTTGTCTGTTTATGTGAGTTTGGATCAATCTTTGGTCTCAAGTTCTGGAGGGATTCAAACTGTTATCCTCTTGTTAGCATACCCAATGCACGGGCTCAGATATTTTTGTCTTCGGGGGGGGCCAGATATCTTTGCCTATGGGCACCCAACCAGGTATACCGAGATGAACCCTTAAAAACTTTAATAAAGACCTCAGATTTAAAACGCTTCTCTTTCCAGTTTGGTACCACCATTCAAGCTTATGTCTATTGTCTGCTATAACCATGTACTTTTCTTACAAATAAAAGAAGTCAAAGACAGACCAAGTAAGTTCTAAAAATTTTACTAAAATAATTAAAAATATGTCAAACCACAAAATACAGAACTGTTATATCACATGACATACAAATCTTCTAAAAGAATACGGTTTAAAACAGTGCAAATTCCTACTTCAGTACTTAGTCTCTAAATACTTGCTTAAAGTGCTCCAAAGATGTGTCCTTGTCAGAGTCTAGGTAAAAATGTGTCTCTGTGAAGTAAAACAGACTAAATTAAAAGCTGGCTTTTACAACACCCCTTTTTAAGAGGTCACCTAGCTCCTACCTGTCAGGATATATGAAAATATATATCTTATACAAAAGTATTACATTCTGCAACTTCAGCATAGTTCATGTCCCTCAAATGTCACTTTGTTTGATCCCATGCTGTATCCTCCCTACACAGGCTTCACAGGGACATTTACAACCTTGCACCCTGGGTAACAACCTAGGTTCCTCTCAACATCATAAACCTTCTTTATGATTTCTCTCTAACAAAATTAACTAAACAAGTCTGTAATTAACTCAGAGAAACAGGATCCTTGATTAAAGTCTTCCATGTAACACACTGCCTCTAAAAACTGAGTGTGTGTGAACTCACATGCTGTCAGCATTTCCTCATGGCTTCCATCTCTCAGCTGAAATATGGGGGGATGAGTAAGGTCACTCCTACAGCATTTGATTTTCAGCAGGAGACATTCAGTAATACATTTTATATTAAAAAAAGAAATGATACAGCACTCAGAGCTGGCTGTCTATGTCACAGTCTTGTATCACATTGCTAACATCTTCCTGTCTCTGACATTTCAAACTGTAAAAACAAATATCAATAATGTAGGCCACAGCTACCAATACTCGGTCATGAGAAATCACGTTCAATTTTTCAAATATGAGTGGTAGCACATTTTGAACAGTTTCTAACACATCATTGTTTAGGCACCTGGTCATGTTCATTATTTCACACCAGAGTACATCTTTTTAAAGTCACTCATTAAAATCTGTATAAACTGAAGTTTTTTTTACAGTTTATTGGGTTACCTGGAGGTTGATCAACAGGGTCTGAAATTTGCATGGTTATCAAAGTCTGTAGAAGATTTTCTATTTTCTGCTTTTCAAACATTCTTTGGTGATTACTCCACAGGTTACCCACTGTAACAACTATCACCATGCAGCCCTATGTTCCTCATCAGAACTACCAATATCATACAAGTACATATAATATGGCACAGGCTTCCTTTTGAAGTGGACTTTTGAAATAATTTTATGACTTCCTGATGAAACTGCTTCTTCAATAGCACTCTGTAGTGTTGCATTCAATTGTTCATAAAATGTATCAAGTCCCTTAGCAATGCATGTCATCTCTTTAAATTTTGACAAAGTGTCATTTATTGCTTGTATTGTATCAAAATAGGATGCTGTGTACCAAGTTTCCAGGCTGTCAATTCAACTAGTAGCTTGATCTGTTGTGGGTGCAACCTCTCACAGACTTCAGGAGAAGCACGCTCCCAGTACCCCTCCTCTGGTTCATATAAACAGCTATGACTTATCTGCGAGGGATGGTCTGTGGTACATCCCTCACAGTTTATCTTCAAGTCCTGAGCCATCAAGTCTTGCAGTAGCTGTATTAGAATACCCTTTATCAGATCCAACATGATAATCTTTTCAAGTGGCACTTCAATTGCTGTCATGCCCACATCAGCCTTTTCATCAGGATATTTCTGAGCATCTGGTTCATCTGGCACTTCCCACTGTTCATCCATAATAACACACTCATTGTTATAATGCAAACCATGTCTCATGAATGATTTGATCAATTCAGTCATAACAGAATCCGTCGGTGTGGCACTAGCAGATGTTGATTGGCTAGGTTCATCCATTTCACTGTTTTCCTCAAGCAATCTGCTCACACAGGAGCAAAATATAAACCAACTATGGAGGAACAGTGCTAAATGCTTCTATCAGCATAACCTTTCTAACATGTCCAGGGCTAGCCAGACAAGCTAACCTTCGCTCCACCCATAGCTGCGTCCACAGCATGGAAGGGTGGGTGGATGGGTGCTGCATCATTTCTGGTGGACATGAGCATGAAAAGGGGTGGGGTGGTACATCATATCAGGCACCCACATGGAGGGGCAGGACATTGTGTAATTTCTGGTGTACACGGGATACAGAAGGGCGGGACATTGCATAATTTCCAGCAAAACACGGGATACCGGAAGAGGCAGGGACATTGTGCAATTTCCAGAACACATGGAAGAGGTGGGGCATTATGTCACATCCAGCCATCAATTAAAAAGGGGGCATTACATCATCAATTAAAAGGAGGTGGGGCAATTAACCATCAATCATCAATCAATCAAATTTTGTCAGTATGCACATATACTACTTTCTGCTTTATTTTTCTGAAGCAAAGTGTTTTTTACAGGGTATATCTTCTATTAAATTGTTACAGGTTGTGCTTACAGGTTTTGTTGCTTTTTGTGCTTACAGGTTTTACAGTTTTACCTATCATTAGGCTAAGCTTAAGGCTAATTATAGGAGCACTTATGAGATACAGACTGAGGAATAGCATCTGCAATTGTTGTTCATTGATTGTTTCTGCTCTTACCTCCTTGTTTCTGTCATCTGTGATTCTTCTTTTTGTCAGGGTAAGGCCCTCCACCCCACCCTCCCATCCCCAACCACCCCATGCTACACTTCTTTTATAGAATAGCACAGTCATGACATTTCCTGTAGCAAAGCAGAAAGGAGAGAATCAGAGGGGTATCTACACAGTGACTTCACTTAAAGACTTTAAGGGGCACAATTAATTATACAAAAACAAACAAACAAAATACAAAAATAAAATAAAATTAAATTAAACTTTTACTTTCATTTTCCTTCTAATTACTCGGAGCTGGTTATAAACTCAGCAACTCAACTGGAATGGATATTATTAACTGCAGGTACTGTGGGACACTTTTCAAAAGGGTAGTTATTCAGGATTTAGGACACAGTCCTACATGTTGGACCATCGGAGATCTAAGGGCTCAGCTCTGGGTAGTATGGGCAGAGACTGCATACCTCACATTGCATATAGAAACACAGAAACACAGAATTTGATGGCAGATAAGGACTGCTTGGCCCACCTAGTCTGCCCATTTCCTACCTAATGGATAAGCTGCAGATCCTAGGTAACCAACAGCCTACTTCCTCCTCCTACCACCCACTGGAATTGCCTTATGTCTGTCCCATGCATTCTTGAATTCCCCCAGTGTTTTTGACTCCATGACCTCCTCAGGAAGACTGTTCCATGCATCTACAGCCCTTTTCATGAAGAAATACTTCCTCACATTACCTCTGAGCCGTCCCCCCTCTATCTTCAAATTGTGCCCCCTTGTTCTTGCACATCTCTTTTTCTGAAAGATGCTACCCTCTTGGACTTTGTTGATTCCCTTGAGGTACTTGAAAGTTTCTATCATGTCCCCCCCTCCCTCCTTTCTTCAAGGCTATACATATTAAGCTCTTTTAGTCTTTCTTCATATGTCTTCTGGTGCAGACCCTGTACCATTTTGGTTGCCCTCCTCTGGACAGCCTCCACCCTGTCTATGTCTTTGTGGAGATGGGGTCTCCAGAACTGCATGCAGTACTCCAGATGTGGCCTTACCAACTGTCTGTACAGAGGGATAACAACTTCTTATTTTCTACTGGTGATGCCTCTCCCTATGCATCCTAGAATCCCCCTAGTCCTCCTTACTGCCTTCTCACATTGCCTGCCCACCTTTAGGTCATCTGATATAACTAACCCCAGGTCCTTTCCATTTTCTTGTTGTCAGTATCTCACCCCCATTGTGTACTCTTCCATTGGGTTTTTGTTTCCCAGGTGCATTACTCTGCATTTCTTTGCGTTGAATCTAAGCTGCCATACATTTGACCATTCATCCAACCTTGCCAAGTCCCTTCTCATCCTTTCCACCCCACCTTGTGTATCAGCCCTGTTGCAGATCTTTTTGTCATCTGCATAGAGACATACTTTTCCTTCCAGTCCCTCTGCAATGTCACTTATAAAGCATTAAAAAGAACCGGCCCCAGTACTGAACCCTGTGGTACCCCACTAGTAACCCCCCCTTCTTCACTGTGGACTCAGTTTACTATTACCCTCTGTGTCCTGTTGTCCAGTCAATGTTTTACCCAGGCTACCACCCAGGGACCCACTCCCAGGCTGGCTAATTTGTTTATAAATCTTTTGTGAGGGACTGTGTGACATGCCTTACTAAAGTCTAGGTAGGTCATGTCCACAACCCCTCCCTGGTCTTCTACTTTGGTCACCCAGTCAAAGAAATTAATTAGATTCATCTGACAGGACCTTCCTGCTGTGAATCCATGTTCCTATTACCTGTTTTCAAAAAGGAAAATTCCCAGCTTTACTTTGGTTGCCATAGCATTGTGGTCATTTGCCACCTGACATTGCTTTGGATATAGTAGGTTTTGTCCTCATTAATACCTAGTACAAGTTAGGGGAGGGGGTCACCTTTCAGGTTTGTGTAAACCTCCCAAGTACATACTTATGAAGACATTTCTTCACCAGGATGCCCATTTTCAGAGGTTCACCACACCTCTCGATCACATATAGCATGCATCATGATTATGTTGCTATTAGCAAAACTCCAAAGCCTTAACAATTACTTTTCATTTCTCTGACATGCATATTCAAGGCACAATCTTAAAGCGATTTACTAAGTTTTGATATATGAACACTAATTCTGCAAGGTGACTGCATATAGAACTGATTCGCAATGTATTTTGATAGATGCATAGCCTCTTTTAGCAAATTAAATCAGGTTTTCACCTCACAAACCAGGAAGTGTAATTTTGTGTATTGGAGCCTGTATTTGGTGACTTTTGACACTCATTACCTTTGCAATGTCACCACAGGGAGATTTGTGTTCTGCAATTAAAATTAGTTCTTGGTCTCAGCAATTCTGTCTTGATAACAGAGCTCTTGGTCATAGCATGCAGCACGACAATAGCAAGGTCAAACAGTTCATTTTCAGGGTCCGATGATGAAAGCATTATGTTGTCCTGCACTAACAGTGATCTTTCGGACACTGACATAGTGCCACAATTTGACAGCCACTGCATAGTAGATCCCCATAGGGATGACCCTATGACAGCAGTGAGAATGATGTGGCAGTAGTCCCGATCCATTCCAGTACAGCAGTGAGAGCAGACTTAGCAACATGCACTGTTATTATTATATTTTGCTACTTAGTGCTACGGTTTGGTTCCTATCATTGCTGTCATTTTACTGTGTAAATCAAGGTATGGTGTATGTTCTGTTACTCCCAGCATCAATGTGCCCACACAAATGCTAGTGATAGTACCCTGGGTTTTATATTTCTTATTCTGGGGGATTGCTTTCCCTATGCTAACGAGTTGTTGGCCACTCCAGCTTGACACTGAGAGCACAGCTTGATCTGGTGACATTGCTTGAGCAGGATAAATGGCTCACAATTTGTCCAAATCCAATTTGTCCAAATTTCTCATCTGGTCCTAGTTAGTAGTGACCTCCCGCCAATTGATTTATCAGTCAATTACTCTGATAGAGCACAGGGTGGAAATTACAAGCAGGCACCTTGTACCCCAACCACTCCAAACCCCCCAGCTGCACACATACACTTAGAAAATGCTGCAGCATAGAACTTTCATTATCTGTAAATTATTTATACTGTTTGGGTCTGTCTTTGCCCTACTGCCAACTGGTCTACGCTATAACTTTCTTCTCTGTGTATGTGTGTGTTTGGGGGTGGGGGGCCTGCTTGTACTTTCCCCTTTAGAGGTATCAGTGATTGAGTAATGTGTTGAAGTCACCGGTTCCCCTGTTTATGGCATGTTATAAATTTAAAACTACAAATTATTGCCCCAGCTTTGTGTTACCTCTAAGCACTCAAGAACTATATCGACTGCAGCTGTCATTAGTGTCTGCATAAGCATCTGTAATACCATCCTGGCATTGGCTTATTGCCGCTACATGTGTGCCTCCAGGTGCATTATGAATTGAGCAAAGCACAGCCAGTGATCATCCCCCAACCCCCAAGGTTAAAAATGACACTGCCAATACCCTTCTCATGGAGAAAGAGACCACATTTATGTTTAGATAGCCTAAGTACCATTTGATTGGTCCACTAAAAAAAGGGACATATCCTTGTGGTAGGTACTCAAGTGTTAGACTGCATTTGAACCACCCTTCCTCACTTATGTCACCATACTTCATTACCACTTTGGTCTGTGTCAAGCCATTTGTGTTTTCCCATTTTTTCCATTATGGTGAATCTCTGATGCACATGCATAAAGTGTACAGCAAATACAACAGATGCTGCACTATACTGTCTCCCATGCCTTACTGATGTCATGGTGCATTGTGTAGACCCCCTGCATTCATTGCTGTGTAGCCCATATTTTGGTTCAGACATTATTCCCTATGTATGCCGAACTGACTAGCACACTTTGCAATATAACACCGCAGAAGCTGTACATTGGTACTACAGTGTCAGGAGAAGATGGCAACTGCAATATCTTCTTTGTTGATGTCTCGAGCACATACAATGATGCTATAATCCTAATTATAAATAAAGACTGTATGTTAAAATGTTTAAAATTAAGTGTTTTTAATTTTGAGATACACTGTAAACTATGTACAGTATATAACTGATTTTATTGCATTCATTTATAAACTTAGCGAGAGCTGGCAAGCTGGAGAAACAACTCAGTGCACCACATCCTTTATTCATGCACATCTAAGCATACTTTGGTGATCAGTGTTATGGTGCTGAATGAGAACACCAAATGAGCCCAAGAAACACAGGAGCACAGGAAAAAATATAAACTGTATAATGATGGTGACAATCAGAAATGCAATAGCAAAGGCAGTTTACTGAAGCAATCACACTGGAAGCAGCACTTGCCAAAAATACACAGTTTATTGCACTGTTCTCCTGGGATTGGACTGTGCAGCTCAGTGCTTATACTCTTGCTGCACGTTACAATTCTGAAATGTTGAAAAAGTAATCCATTTAACACAGACCTCTATTTACCAATACTGAAAATCTTACTACAATTTATAGATCTGCCCAGTTCAAAAGTCGTCCTTTTGTGTCCCAATACACTACAGATTACAGCTCCACTCAGTTAAAAAAATGTATTTTTTATACAGGCTTGTTGTTATAATGATGCACTTGCAGCACTTATTAAAACTGTAACACTGTACTCAAGCAATGCCGATTGTGGTGTTCCTAGAACCGATGGACCTAGGACACAGAGCTTAATCAGATGAGTAAAATTGAAAATCAGGAGACATCACCACTTCTGCAATCCCAAAAGCAATTATAACAGCTGCCAATATAACAAACCATTTCAGTCAGCAGAGCTGTAATTTTTGCCAGTTCAGTTTTGGATCTGTGCTCACTGAGGCTGGGTCCAGGAAAGATGAATGTCACTCATGCATGTGGATGCACTGCTCATGTGCAAACTTCAAACAAAGAAAAAAACATGCAGAGACAACTAAGGCACAAAAATGTTAAAAAGCTAAGCATCTGAATATATTTAATACTTAACTTCAGGGCAGCTGAGCTTTGCATCACTCAACGAAGGGAAGGTGATCTGCAAACATGACATCGGGGGAAGCTGTTAAAACACTTTAAGAAAAAAAAAATACTTTGTGTACTCACTACTACAGCAGGGTGTTAATGCTCCAGTTCCTATGAACCTCATTAGCTGCTATATTCTTAACTTAAAAAAATGGTCTTTTAGAAATGTGGGGTGGGGTCTTGTACCCTTTCAAAAATTTAAAATCCACTTTACATTCACAACCCACAATGTTCTATTCAATGATAAAGAAAAGGAGGCGGACAGAGCCTACTTAAATTTTACACTTAAAGGAGATAGGAAATCATTTTACATAGTTAACTGCCCTTCCAGCTTCCTTTCTGTACCAGTTATGTATTCTGATATGCTTTGATGATTTTTCTAATAAAATGTTTTATTGAAGAATTCAGAATAATATACAAATATAAACATATCAACAAGTATGGTTTGTAAGAAACAGAACAAAACTTAAACCTTATATGACTTATAATACTAGTATAATAAATAAGAATTAAAGGGGACAACAACACTGTCCAAATTGGTTACTCAGAATTATCGAATGATAGCTTTTATACACTTCTTTTGGTAAATTTTTGTGCAGTACTTAGTTACGGGCATGTCACTGTCTAGGTTTTTAAAATGAGTGCGGTTAGTTTGATATCTTGGAATGTGCAGGGCCTGAGTTCCCCAGTTTAGAGAAGTAGAGTGTTGAACCATCTTAAAAAGCATAAAGCAGATATTACCTGACTACAAGAGACACATCTTCTTCCAGCGGAAGCCAACAAGCTAGTCAGGGGTTGGGTAGCAATTGTAGATTATAGTTGTTTCTCTACAGAAAAAAGAGGGGTAGCCATCTTAATTAAATAAGAGATAAATTCCTTTAAACACATGCATTTATCTGATCCAAAAGGAAGATACCAAATTTTGTCAGATTCATTGTATGGGATGAACACTGCAATCTGTAATGCCTATGTACCCAATTCACATTAGGAGGAATTTTTGCAAAAGCTTAGTCTGCTTCTAGGAGCTCTGGGGGACTATAAGGTTGTTCTGGGAGGAGATTTTAACAAAATAATTGATCCTCTTCTAGAGCGATCAAAGTCTAAGGCCAAAATCATTCCAAGTCCAGGCAAACCCTTCACAGGGTGTTAGGAGATTTAGGCCTTCAGGAACTCCTGGAGGCTAGTCAACCCGCTTGTATGGGACTAATCTCTTCTTTCTGCAAGACATGCTATATTTAGTAGACTAGATAATTTTTTTCTCCCTCTAAGTATATGTAACATGATTAGTAATATTTCATCTGAAAATATCCTAGTTTCTGATCATAGTCTACTTAAAACTTCTATTCTAATTGAAACTTCTGGTGAGAAGAATGATAGATGGAAATTTAATACTTCTCTGCTTCACGAATCAGAGTTCTTGTCCTAGATAACTGAAGAGGCAAAGACATACTCTGAGATCAATTGCAATGGTGAAGTTTCTGCTAAAATTGCGTGGGAGGCTTTTAAAGTATATATCAGGGGGAAAATTATTAGCTTTGCCTCCAGAAAGAAAAGAGAATCTCAAAAAGAACTGTCAGACAAGGAGTTTCAGTTAAGCAAGCCATTAGAGACCTATAAAAAAAGCCCTTTGACATCTCATGCCTCGCTATGTGAAATTACAAAATTAAAATATGAGATAAATAAGTTACATTCATCCAAGAATGAATATGCACTGTTTCATGTTAAACAAAGGTATTGGGAGGCTGGGGAGAAAGCAGGCAAGCTATTGGCTTATCGCCTTAAAAACAAAAAAGTCAGAATACTTTTACTGGAATTCGTGATGGAATTGGTAGCATTACACATAACACAGAAGATATCAATGCATGCTTCAAAGATTTCCATATTAATCTGTACAAATCGCAGGGCTCCAGGGGGTCTGATTTGATCAGTGATTTTTTAAACCAGACTAAACTTCCTAATATATCTGATGAAGAGAGACAAAAAACAGATTCATCCATCTCTTTACAGGAAGTGGTGGAAAGTATTAATAAGGCTTCCTCAGGAAAACTCCAGATCCAGATGGATACATAGATACATAGATACATAGACAGTGTCGGCAGATAAGGGCCTATGGCCCACCTAGTCTGCCCATTTGAGCTTGTAAGTTCAGTTTGTTTTCCTAGAAGTCTATTTCCCTTCCTCCTGACCTCTAGAATTCCTTTATGACTATCCCATGCATTCTTAAATCCCGTGATTGTTTCAGCCCCCACCACTTCCTCTGGCAGGGTGTTCCACTTGTCCACCACCCGTTCTGTGAAGAAATTCTTTCTCATGTTTCCTCTGAATCGTCCTCCCTCCAACTTCATCCCATGCCCTCTAGTCCTGAAACATCTTTTTCACTTAAAAATGGTGTTTTCCTGCACCCTGTTCCTCCCTGTAAGATACTTGTATGTCTCTATCATATCCCCTCTCTCCCTCCTCTCCTCCAGGGAGTACATGTTCAGTTCCTTCAACCTGTCTTCATAGGACTTGTGATGCAACCCATGCACCATCTTTGTTGCCCTCCTCTGAACCTTCTCTACCCTGTCTATGTCCTACGTAGGTATGGTCTCCAGAACTGTACACTGTACTCAGGTGGGGCCTCACTAGTGTCTTGTATAGCTGAATTATGACCTCCTTTCCTGCTGGTGATGCCCCTGCCTATACATCCCAGCATCCTATTTGCTTTACCTGATGCCTTGTCACACTGTTTCCTCTCCTTGAGGTCATCAGAGATGACCACCCCAAGATCCCTTTCCTGCTTGGTGCATGCTATATCCTCACCCCCAGCTGATATATTGTGCCAGGGTTTTGTGCCCCATATGCATTATCTTGCACTTCTTTGCATTGAATTTCAACTGCCAAACCCTTGACCATTCTTCAAGTTTCTGCAGGTCCTTCTCATTCTGTCTACACCCTCTGGTGTGTCTACTCTGTTACAGAGCTTTGTGTCATCAGCTAACAGTGAAATTCTGCCTTCTAGATCCTGTGCAATGTCACTGATGAAGATGTTGAATAGGACCGGTCCCAGCACTGATCCCTGTGGTACCCCACTGGTCACTCTTCCCTCTGTGGAGTGACAGCCATTTACCACCACCCTCTGTGTCCTGCCACCCAGCCAGTTACCTACCCACCACACTACTGTCCTGCCCACACCCATATTCCCCAGTTTGTGTAATAGTCTTCTATGTGGCACAGTGTCAAAGGCCTTGCTGAAGTCCAGATAGGCCATGTCCACTGCCCTCCCCTGATCCACCTCCCTAGTCACCCAGTCAAAAAATTCAATGAGGTTGGTCTGACACGACCTCCCCCTGGTGAAACCATGCTGCCTTGGGTCCTGTAGTCCATTGACAACCAGATGTTCCACCAATCTCTCCTTCAGTAGTGCTTCTATGATCTTTCCCACTACTGAGGTGAGGCTGACTGGTCTGTAGTTCCTGCTTCCTCTTTGTTCCCACTTTTGTATAAGGGACTACATCTGCTGTCCTCCAGTCTTTGGGTACCTCCCTGTTTCCAGTGATTGGCTGAACAGGATAGCCAGAGGTTCAGCCACCACTCTTAGTTCTTTAAGGACCCTGGGGTGCACCCATCTCCGCCCCATTGTTTATCAACTCTATTACTTCCAGTTCCTTCAGGACCCTTTCTCGTGTAAAGGGACTTGTGTCCATTTCTGCACCATTCTCACCCTTGTACTCCCTTCAGACCCATTACCCCCATCTTCCTTAGTAAAGACTGAGCAGAAATACCTGTTCAATATGTCAGCTTTACTGTTTTCATCCTCCACGCGCTCCCATCCTCCCCTTCAGACTCACTATCCCTCCCTTTGTCTTTCTTTTTCACTTATGTACCTGTAAAGGTTTGGTCCCCTTTACCCACTGATTTTGCAATGTGTTCTTCTGTCTGAGCTTTGGCTTCCCTTACTGACTTCCCTGCCTCCCTTTGTTTCTCCTGGTACTTCTCCTATCTCCTCTGCCTGTGTCTTTTTGTATTGCCTGAATGCAATCTTTTGGCTTTCACTTTCTTTGCTACCTCTTTGGAAACCATAATGGTCTCCTCTTCCTTTTCCTCTTGCTAACCTGCTTAATGCATAATTCTGTTGTTCTTATAATCCCCATTTTAAATACTGCCCACTGTTCCTCAACCCCTGATTCCTGTCCCATTCCCTTAATGCCTCTTTCAAGTATCTCCCCATTTTTCCAAAGTCTGCCCCTAAAATCAGGATATGTGTTTTTGTGCAGTTTGGTTCTGCTCTTTCTGTGATTTCAAACCACAATGACTGGTGGTCACTGTTACCAGGTGCTCCCCACTGTTACCCCCATCACACTGTCCCTGTTTGTGAGCACAAGGTCCAGTATTGCCTTTGCCGAGTTGGTTCCATGACCAGTTGCTTGAGGAAGGCACCCTGAAGGGAGTCCAGGATAAATCTGCTCCTAGTTGATGCTGCTGCTGGGATGCTCCAGTCCACGTCTGGTATATTGAAGTCTCCAACCAGTACTACCTCACCCTTGTCTGCCATCCTTTGGATGGCTAGCATCAGCTCCCTATCTGTTTCTTCCTCGTGGGCTGGTGGTCTATAGACCACACCTGTGCAGATGGCTGGCCCCATTTTCCTTTCCAGCTTAACCCACAGTATCTCTCCCCCATTTTGTTCCTCCTGGATCTGTGTGGCCCTTATGTCATTTTTCACATACAGTGCCTCCTCCTCCCTTCCTGCCTGCTCTGTCTCTTCTGAATATGTTGTAGCCAGGTATGGCCATCTCCCAGTCATGGTTATCATTACACCAGGTTTCAGTGATGGCCACAATGTCCAGGTCTGACTGTACCATGACAGCCTCCAGATCTTCCATCTTGTTGCTAAGGCTCCTGGCATTTGCACATGGCTTTCCATGTTTTGACCTCCCTAGACTGCTTCACTGTTCTACTCCAGCCCTTCTGTGATTGTCATTTATCCCTGGTTCTCTCTGCTGTCTGCCTTCTGCTGAATTTTGCCCTTTCTGCTTATCCACCTTTTGGACACTAATCTCCATCTTTTGCACACTGCTTTGCAGAGATAGCCACTCCTCTGGTTCACTGGTTCCACTACTAGCTGTGGGGGTGAGCAAGTGAGTACCGTTCTTGCTATTACTTTTTGCTGCTAGTTTAATGCTTGTCAATGTAGCATTTAAAACATCATTAGTCTTGATTCCTCTCCAGGATGGATGCAGGCCGTCAGGCTTGAACAAACCTCCATCCCTCCAGGTGGGTCCCCAGTCACCAATGAATCCAAACCCTTCCTCACAGCACCAGTTCTTCAACCATGAGTTAAAGTTCCTGGTGCATGCACTCCTAAGTCTCTCCTTGCCTCTCACAGGTAGTACTTCTGAGAAAGTGACAGAAGTAGCTACCTGCTTGAGACCCTTCCCAGTTTTCTAAACTCTTCCTGAACTTCCTTTGGCTCCCCTTTGCCAAGTCATTAGTACCTAGGTGGATAATGACATCCAGCTCACCCTCCTGTCTTGTCTTCCCAGTGATCCCGGTATCTTCCTTCCATCCCTCCATGCCGTGGCACCTGGTAGGCACCTCACCTCCTGTCCTCCCCTCCTGTGTTCCTAGCTGGATCCCTCTTATGATGGAGTCCCCCACCAGGATTTGCTTCCTCCTCCTCTGAGGTCCACTGCTTTCCCCACTGAGGTCACCTCCTTGCCTAACCTCCACATCCTTTCCTTCCACTTCCATGGGTACCTCTATTTGGTTGTCCTCATTTGCCAGTGTGGCATATGAGTTCTTGAGAGGAATAGGATCTGGGATGTGCCTCTGCCTGACTGTTCTAACCCTCCCTGAGCCCACTGTCATCCAAGTTCTCCTCGTTCTCGGCATCCTTTGAGGCAGCTGCATTGGACTGGGTGGTCCCTGGATGGGGTGATGGTACTCCTGACCCAGTTTACTTCCGCTCTGAGTCTGGCTACCTCGTCCTGCAGTCGAGAGATGCAAGCAGATGAGGCAGCACCTCAGTGTCCAGAAGGTCTGCCTGAATATGGCTGCCCCCAGCCACTGCATTGCACCACTCCCACATTATACTGCAATTCCACTACTTCTCTGCTACTGAAGCTCTCTTAGTTCTTTGTATTTATTTACAGTACTAAAAATCCTGTAACTGATCCTCAGATATATTTTTTTTTAAGGAAAAAGAACCAATAAATAAATAAATGAGTCAAAACACTTGTCGTGCTGAGGGTGGTCTTCTTCCCTTATGCCCTCCTACTTCACACCTCTTACTACCCTGTGTTTAGCTCCTCTCAATCAGATTTATCAGGGCATATAATTAAGAGTTGGGGAAGGGGGGGAGAAGGGCAAAATTTGCAGCAATTAAAGACAGCACAGAATTACACCACCACTATGTTTTAAATTTTCAACAGCCCAAAAACAATTATAAGTAAAGACAACACAGAAAGAAAGTATAGTGCCACTACAAGCCTACAATCTAAGTTTAAAAGAAAAATACCAGTTACCAGTTACTCTGAAGCAGTGAATTGAATATGTTTCCTTCCTTCACCTTCTGGCTTCTTCTTACCTGATGAATTTTATAAACACCAAGGGTATCCATGTCTTGGATGTGGTGTTGAGCAACATGATAAATAACATCCAGAAATGTACAGTAGAGGCTCCCCTGAGTATAAATTATATTCAGTGGTTTGTTTTAAGTATGTAGAGGCCATGGAAATCAACACTGGTAGTACTGTATTATATAACTATAATAAGGCTGACTTTAGTACAATAAAAGATGAGTTGGACAAATGGAACAGGGCAACAGAATTTGAAAACCAAACATTACATAATATGTGGGATAAGTTTAGTACTAAACCTAATAACCTGATCCACACATATATACCGGCCACCAGTAAATATAACAGGCCCAGAAAAGCTCTTCCCCATGGCTGACCCCTACTGTTAAAAAACTAAGAACAAAGAAAAATAGGACACACGGCAGGGCCAAATAGAGTGGCGATAACAGATCTTGGGAAACATATAAACACGGTCTGAAAGAAGCAAAAGGATTATAGCAAGGCCAAGAACAAGTATGAGTATCATTTAACCACCAAAACACAGGACAATTGTAAGTCCTTCTATGCTTATATTAACAACAAAGGGAGTTAGTAGAATGATTGGCCCCTGAAAGATAATACCAACAATTTAATAACAGGAAATAAGGATATGGCAGACCACTTCAACGACTATTTTCCTCTGTCTTCAATATAGGCCCACAAGCATCTGACACAAATATGGAACAACAAGGGACTGTAGGCCTGCAAATTGAGGCTCAAGATGTGGTGAAAAGGCTAAAAATCTAAACCACAATGAGGCACAGGCCCAGACGCCTACATCCTAGACTTCTTAAAGAGCTTACAGATAGCTTGGCAGGGCCTGTTACATTTCTTTTCAGCAATCCCTAGATACAGGCCAGGTCCTGGAGGTATGGAGACAGGCAACAGTTATCCCAATAAACAAAAAGGCTCAAGGCAGGAGGTCAGTAACTACAGACCGATTAGCCTGACCTTAGTCCTCGGGTAGATCACTAAAGGCATAGTCAAGGACATGATCATGAGTTACATTGATCTAGTGGGGGCCATGGATGAGACACAACATGGATTTACAAAGGGTGGGTTATGCTAAACAAACCTACTAGAATTCTATGGCAAAGTTAGTAGAGCACTAGATGAAGGTAACTCAGTGTACGTTGTGTTTTGGATTTGCCAAGGCCTTTGACAAAGTCCCCATGAGGAGTTGGTTGAAACCCTTTAAGAACTGGGAGTCCAGCCAAAAATATCTAAATGGATTAGGCACTGGCTGATGGGGAGAAAACAAAGGGTATGTATTCAGAGCAAATTGTCCAATTGGGTGGATGTGGGATCTGTACTGGGTCCCTGCCTTTTTAATTTGTACATCTCAACAATGAAGGCCAAAGCTGACGTCTGGCTTTCCAAATTTGTGGAGGATATGCACTTGGGTTTCCCAGTAAATAGTCAATCGGATGCAGTAGTACTACAAGAAACACTAAGGGAACTTGAACTTGTGCACAAAACAAGAAATCCCTATTTCACATCAAGAAGTGCACAGTGATGTGCTTGGGGAAAAAGACCCCATTCTGAATCATACACTGGCCAGGCAGGTGCTAAAAGTAGTTTAGGATGAGCGAGACCTGGGAATCAGGGTTAGTAATGACCTTAAATTCCAACTACATTGTAACCAGGTGATTAAAAAGACTAGTTGTATCCTGAGTTGCATCCATAGACATATCAAGAGCAGGAGGCAGGATGTTTTGCTTCCTCTTTATACTTCTCTGGTGCGGCCATGCACCGAGTACTGTGCCCAGTTTTGGGCCCCTGGGAATAAGGGTGATATAAAAGCCCTAGAGAGAGTTCAAAGAAGGGCAACATGAAGAATTAAAGAAGTCCAGAGATTAGACTATGAACAAAGACTGAAAGAACTAGAGCTGTATTCTTTGGAATATCACAGATTTTTTTTATGCGGTACTCAATGAGGCATCCTTTGGAGGTGCCCACGATCCTGCCCCTACTACTCCCCTCAGTGACCAGCCACCATCGGCTCACTCCTCTCAGAGGAACTTCCCAGCATTCCGGATCACTCCCCGGAACAGGGCTCGCCCACCCTCGGCGGCTCTTTACTTAAGTTAGAGGGTCCATCCCTCCGAGAGGTCGCCCTGGATCCCCGATGTGGCATGGTCCTGCATTGGGGATGAGAGGGAGATCCCAGGAGCCCTCCTCATCTTCTCGGGATCCGGGGTATTTTTGTGCTTTTTTTCCCTTCCCATCCCTCCAGAGCATGGCTAGCAAGGCAATGTGATGCCATGACTCCGCCCACCCCTGGCGTTCACCGTGCTTGCCCATTTGGTGCACCATTGGCCACCACCAGAGGTCGCTCAGAGAGCAAGCAACACTCCCACCCTCCCCGGGAAGAGAGAGCAGTCCTAAGGGTGCTCGATCTCTTCCCCCCGCTGACCCCCAGTGACTCCTGGCTCATTCCCGAACCCGGGTCGCCGGCGTTGCGCGAGGTGTGGCGTTCAACGCCTCAACCCTCAGCACCACCGGGCCAGCTGAATATCGTAGATTAAGGGGGGATATGTGCCTGATGTTTTGAGCACTATCAGATCCACATTTGTGGGAACAGCTGGGCCTCACCCTTACAGATCAGAATTGCAACTATAGAGCCCATCCCTTACAGATCAAGGGCAATAGATACAACATGCATATACGCTAGCATTAGTTCTCAGTGAGGGTAGTTAAAATGTGGAACAAACTCCCAATAGAAGTAGTAGGGAGTAAAACCATGGAGGCATTTAAGCATATCCTAGACTCCTACTTGACTACTAAAAATATTACTGGGTATCCCTAGATTTTAAAACGAGCTATGATGGACTTCGGTCTCTATAGAGCTTAGGAAAAACCTATGAAACCCTGTTGTTGGTAATCCTCTGCTGATAGCATTCAGGGAATCTTTAAGTTCAGAATCCCTTCTGGATTCTATGATTCTTTGATGATTTTTTTTATAAATAAATAATAAATAATCTAGCTTTGGGGTGCCCTTAGCTCTACATAGAGTTCTACTCTCCTCACTAACTACTGTTCTTTCTTTTCATATTTCTAAGACATTCTATGACATCAACAACTCCCATTCCATGCCATTCATCTGAATGACCTGGATGGGTTCTAATATCATAGAATATTCGAGCAGTATGAAAGAGGCAACAAATGAGAGAAGGGATTCGAGGTAGTTACAAAGGCACCACAATTAGATTATTAATTTAACAGAAAAGTCAAAACATATCAGGATACTGGGTGGCCAGTAAAAGAACAACTGGAGGGCATCTAGAGGTATAAAAACTGTTTCATATCACCCTTAAGTGCTAGACCTTTTCTTGTACACTAGTATTTGTATGTGTGTGTGAGGAGGGGAACCTCAAAATGCAATCAATCCCTGGACACTCCCAACTGTATTTCCTAGAAACTACATGATCTCCTTTTCTTTTAGGTAGTCAATTGCTAAGTATCTGTGAGAGAAATCTTTTTTTCTTCTAGGCTGCAAGATCCAAATAGTGGAAAAGATTTCATGCCCTACCCCTCCTGGTACATCTGAATTCTGGAGAGTAGCTTGCCATTTGGAAACAGACGTGTGCATGCGGAGAGTGGGGCAGCAGATTTCCTCTGGGACTATCATGATTCAAGGGACAAATTGTTCTCAGGTTCAACCCAGAATATGGCCAGAAGTGCTTACCTCCTGATCACAGGGCCTGGTATTGAAAGTCAGGCTTAAATCAAAATTGTCAATATACAATTACAAACATGTTGTTACTATAAAACACATACAAGGAATGAATATAAACTGCAGAGCAAAATATTTATCTGATTGCAGTTTCTGAATGAAGTCAATGTCACTCTAACAATTAGCATCTGCCTCTCTCTCTCTGAGATAACTGTGTTTTCATAACATTCAGTCTTGAAGGACATTGGCAGCCTTGTAATTGTTACAGAGAGGAACAAAATAAGTCTCAGAATAAATTCACTTTACATTTTGTGGTATGACAGTTCAGATCATGGGCCAGATTTTCAAAGCCCTGAGATGGATGCAAGGTGCGTGTATCAAACATGTCTGACACAACTGGCACCTTGTGTCAAAAGAGGCGGCAGTCATGATTCAGAAATGTGGTCTGCATCTGAATCAGGAGATACTGCATCCAAGTGGTACAGTGCTCCAATTGTGACAAAAGTGAGGGTGCACCATGTTGCAAGGGGGCTTGCACCATGATGGGGCTGCAACATCCCCTTTTCTGGGATTCAGGATGACCCACCATGGCCACAACCAGGGCTCGAGTTAGACCACCAATGAGCTGGTCTAAGCCCCTTCCACCAGTGCAAGATGCTGCGGTGACTTGTTTTCAGGGGACCCTGACAGTTCAGTACAGGAAGGCATAGGCACGGGGTGCCATAGTGAGGTGGCTGGGGAGGGGTGGGCAGGCATATTAGTGATGTTGTGCCAGTGGGGGTGCCAATTATTGAGCAATTCTGTCACTGACAAGGAAAGGCAATGGGGTACAGAGACACAGTGCCCTGACCCCATGTGGGCATGGCCCTGGGGGCTGTTGCAAGGGCTGTACCCACATGGGGCCATGTCACTGTGTGTCTCTGTTCTCCCCCATTGTCGTTCCTTTTCAGTGACAGTATTGCTCAATAATGAGCACCCCCACCGGGTGCAACATCACTAATATGCCTGCCCACCACCTCACCTGCTGCCCTCGTACTCCACATGCCTTGCATGTGTTTGCCCCCCACTCTCCTGGTACCTCTACTGTTGCAGATGGGGGGGCAGCTAGATCCCTGTGGCATTTCCCACAGGTGCACCAATTGTTTTGGTGCATGTCTGCAGGTGTGGTAACACCCAGATTTGTGGCACAGAAACCCACTTCTTCCTGAATATGGCACAGGTTGCCTGATGCAGCCAGGGTCCACTACAGCCCTAAATTACCACAAATTTGCAAGGATCCAGAGGCTCTTTGAAAATCTGGCCTTGTATCTTAAGATCAAATCTTGTACCTATCTTGACTTACTTAAGGATGTCAATTATATTAAAGACTGCATGCTCCACATGGGGCAACATATGTCTGAGTGTTATGACCTATACTCAAGCCAACCAGTAAAACTGCTTTTGGCTAATTGCACAGCTGAAGTAAGCACAACAGCAATTTTGCAATTCATTAGCCTGTTATGTGACCATCTGGACAGCCAATTTCCTGCAGGATTTCCTGAACTTTCTGACTGATCTGCCTTTGATTTTGCAGCAATGCCACATTGCAGCTTTGAGTTTGGCTTATCAAATATTGAGAGACTGTACAGCAAATACCCGGGACTATTTATTTTAATCAGTGGACCAGGCAGAGATTGTTAGCCAGTACAATGACTTCAGATTTATAGTTGCTGAAAAAATAAAAGGAGGATCATTAAAATCCTTTACTGACATGATCCACTTTGCTTTGACTAACGTGCAGTATAGCATGGTAGCTAAACTTATTGATGTATGTGCTACATTCCAAGCTAAACATGAAGCTATCATGTATAGAGATTCCTACACATTCTTATCCTTCCCCAGAAGAGATTCTCCATAGGGAGGTACAGGATGAGAAGGATACGACAGCATGGAGAAAAATCTTGGGAATGATAGTGGATCATGTACTGAAGCAGACAGAAGTATGGCTGAGTAGGGCCATAACTATCTTTGGGGTGGAAGGTTTCACTCAAGGATTCTCATAGGAAAGTTAGGGAAAATTTGTTGCTACTCTTGGAAAGAACATTAGAATTTTATATCTCCAGGAACATGGTGGAGTCCATAAAGTTATATGATCCTGAGCCCAAAACACAGATTGACATTACATTTAAAAATCCTCATACAGCTAGCAGCTTGCTTTCTCTGGTCAGCAAGCTGGATTAATTGGGAATACATTTAGTTACCACTCTAGACTTTGATGAAGTCTTTTCCAGGTTGACACAGACTAAGGATAGTTGAGAATCAATCTTAGAGGCAGTTAACCCCTGATTGACTTTGGAAACCTAATTGACCCTAATACCTACTCGCCGCTGACAGTTATTGATTCAGCCTGACAAATGTAGCCTGTAGATAATACCAAACGAATGAACTCTGAATGCCAGCTGGATTTGGATATGGGATCTAGGAATCGAGATGTGGATGCCCTTTCTATACTTTCATGGAATATTGAGCGCATCCATCTTAAAATAATTGACCCTGAAGCAGAGACAGCGCTAACATGCACCAAAAGGGCAAAAGTTGCATCCTGCCTAAAATTGACCCCTTTCCTTTGCCAGTGGGTCCAAACTGATGCACACCTACTCTATAACCATATCTAAAGGAAGGAAACGTGAACTATTCAAAATCTGCCACTCATTATGTTTTGACCCAGCAGGTTCCTATTTAGACCCACACTTTTTACACCAGTGGGTCCAATTAGACCCATGTTTTTAACCTCCCAGCGCTGTCACTGCCCTGAAGTAGTGAGATTTCTGGATAATTTTGATATTATTGGACTGCAAGAAACATGGTGTACAGAAAATGTAACTCCCAAATTGGCTGGCTATTCTGTCTTTACTCTACCAACAACTAAAAATAAAAGGTTTGGAAGGTTTAAAGGGGGTATTTCCTTTTTTATCAAAAGCTTTGTTACATTTTCAGATCACTAGCATTTCTATTAAGTCAGAGGGTATTTTGGCTGTAATGATTAGCAAGGGACAAGAGAAGATCATTCTCTGCAATATATACTTTCCCACTCACAATAGAGCTACTGATCCCGTTAACCTTTTCATACAGGATCTGAAAATGGCACTTGACAAATTGTCAGATAAGAGTATATCTTGTCCTATAATTATTTTGGGAGACTAAAATGCCAGAATTCCTTCTCATTTCTTGGAGGATGTATATTCAGATATGATCCATACAATATCTATGATTAATCCAAATATCTCATATACTAGGACTGCTCAGGATCTAAAATCTAACCTCTAAGGTAGGGAGTTGCTAGCAGGCCTGGCCAGTAGAAATTTCTGTATTTTAAATGGGAGAACTCAGGGAGATCTAGTTGGATCCTTAACATTTAGAGGACCTACTGGCTCTTCAACCCCTGATCAGGTTTGGACCAATTTGGAAGCAGTAAAGCTTATCCAAAAGTTAGAGGTCATGGATAGATTGGAATCAGCACACTGTGCTATTGTAATTAACATCAAATGCCCTTTTGGGACTTTAAGGAGTGAAGCACAACAGAAAGAGAGTCTGGAAGTCATAAACGAGAGAAGGATTAGATGGGGGTCGATTCATCAGGCTAGTTTCAAAGAAATTCTTAGTACAGGAGTGTTAGGTGACATTCACGAGTTGGTCCTAGACAAAAGTAAGGCCTTTAATATTTTGGAGAATTGGGAAACTATTCATTCTTTACTTGGACCTAGATGTAAAACAACGTACTGTCCTAGGTCCCTTTATAAAAAGTCTTGGTTTAATTCAGTATGCCTACAGGCAAAGAAAGAGTTTGGAGGAAAACTAAGACAGCATAAGAACAAAAGAAATATGTCTGCAGCAGATTTTAAATTGCTAAAGACTGAAAGAGAAAAATATAGGAAAATTCTCAAATGGGAGAGACATAAACATACTCAGGGACTTTGGGAAAAACTGAGGTAGGCTGTTTTGGATAGGGATGGAAGGAGATTTTGGAATATTGCTGCCAAGGGATATAATAGATATGCCAATAAGATTGAAGCCTATATTACACCTGAAGTTTGGGCATGTAATTTCTCCAAGCTTTATTATTCTCATGAAGAGCAGGAGACACCTGATGCTTTCATTTTTTCAAGACCTATCTTGATCACAGATGACGAAATCCGGATGGCACTGATTGGGCTTAAGGCAAATAAAGCACCTGGGCCAGACGGGGTCCTAGGTGATCTCTATAAGATTTTTACCAACTGATGGATTCCTTTTCTTCTTTTGCTGTTTAATGGCCTGGTTCAGGGGTACTCTTGCCCTGCCAGTTGGGCAGGTAGTGTTATCGTCCCAATTTTTAAAAAAGAGGATCCGAATGACCCAAGGATGTATAGGCCTATTAGTCTGATAGATGTTTCACAGAAGATTTTCTCTAGGAAAATTTTGGACAGATTGCTGTCGTGGGTCAAGAAGAACTCAGTATTGAATGAGGCACAGAACGGTTTCCGGAAGGACCATTGTACAGTACAGCACTGTTATATGCTTCAGCACCTGATCTGGAAGTTTGCTAAAGTAAGAAAAAACAGATTATATTGCTGTTTTGTGGACTTCTCCTTGGCCTTGGACAGCATTAGTAGAAAAATCCTTTGGGCTACATTAAGGGATCTGAAGTTGGAGGCCTCACTTCTTGATGTTATTATTAGACTCTGAAAATATGTGAGCAATGTTCCTGTATAATCAGTATGGTCATAACTGATTGATTTGAGACAAACATGGGGGTCAGACAGGGGTGTATTTTGGCCCCCACTCTCTTTAACATCTATTTTAATACAGTCTTGGATCAGCTTGGTAACCCAGATTTTCATGCTCCAAAAAAAAATTAATGATCAAAGGATTGAATGTTTAGCATATGCAAATGATTTAGTCTTGCTCTCTTACTTCAGTCCTAGGTCTTAAAAGAAAACTGACTTACTTTGAATCTCTCTGTTCTCAAAGGAAACAAAGTTATTCTCGGCAAGACCAACATTGTAGCTTTTGGCTCTCAAACCAAGAATACGGTAGGTTTTAGGCTAAACGATAACATATAGACACTGTTAAATGTTGTGACTATCTAGGTATCCATTCTGCCTATAGCCTGTCTTGGACTAAACAATTGGAGGCTATTCAATTTAAAATGGGATCTTCTGTAAATGTCCTAAAAATATTTAACAGCAAGACGGGGAAGTCTTCAATCAGAGGGGTATTAAGAGTTGTTAATGCCAAAATAAGAATGAGCATGTTATATGCCACTGAAATCTGGGGTTATACTAAGGTTAGAGAATTAGAAATAATCCTGAATAAACTCTATAGATACATCTTAATGTTGCCAAATGGAACTGTATTCTTGCTTTGGAGTTATGACAATGTTCCTTGACTTCTCTCATCTGTGAACTACAGATTATCTTTCTGTTGAAACTTTTTCCTTTGCCCCAACAAAGATATTCCAGAATGTGTGTAGAGGAAGCCATCAAATTGGTCAACATGGGATATGTACATCCCTTTATTCAACTTATTAAGGAAACAATAATGCCGGCCAGATTGGGCCATCTCTTATATAAAATTGACATGAGACCATTTGAGGAGATTAGCCAGGATGTCAAATTAAGGCTTATTGACTTATACATAAATTCATTTTATGTTGAACTCTCCAAGCTTAAGCTATATGGGTTTTATGAAAAAGTAAAGATTTCATGGGGATATGAGCCCTAGCTCTCTTTTTAACCTGTCCTAAACAAAGGAGAATCTATACAAGATTCAGAACTGAAAACTATACATAGATACATAGACAGTGTCGGCAGATAAGGGCCTATGGCCCACCCAGTCTGCCCATTTGAGCTTGTAAGTTCAGTTTATGTTTTCCTAGAAGTCTGTTGCCCCTTACCCCTGACCTCCAGAATTCCTTTATGTCTATCCCATGCATTCTTAAATCCCGTGATTGTTTCAGCCCCCACCACTTCTCTGGCAGGGTGTTCCACTTGTCCACCATCTGCTCTGTGAAGGAATTCTTCCTCACGCTTCCTCTGAATCTTCCTCCCTCCAACTTCATCCCATGCCCTCTAGTCCTGGAACATCTTTTCGCTAAAAATAGTGTATTCCTGCACCCTGTTCCTCCCTGTAAGATACTTGTATGTCTCTATCATATCCCCTCTCTCCCTCCTCTCCTCCAGGGAGTACATGTTCAGTTTCTTCAACCTGTCTTCATAGGACTTGTGATGCAATCCATGCACCATCTTTATTGCCTTCCTCTGAACCTTCTCTACCGTGTCTATGTCCTTACGTAGGTATGGTCTCCAGAACTGTACACTGTATTCCAAGTGGGGCCTCACTAGTGTCTTGTATAGCGGAATTATGACCTCCCTTTTCCTGCTGATGATGCCCCTGCCTATACATCCCAGCATCCTATTTGCTTTACCTGCTGCCTTGTCACACTGTTTCCCTACCTTGAGGTCATCAGAGATTATAACCCCAAGATCCCTTTCCTGCTTGGTGGATGCTATATCCTTACCCCACAACTGATATATTGTGCCAGGGTTTTGTGTGCCCCATATGCATTATCTTGCACTTCTTTGCATTAATTTCAACTGCCAAACCCTGACCATTCTTCAAGTTTCTAGGTCCCTTCTCATTCTGTCTACACCCTCTGGTGTGTCTACTCTGTTACAGAGCTTTGTGTCATCAGCGAACAGTGAAATTCTGCCTTCTAGGTCCTGTGCAATGTCACTGATGAAGATGTTGAATAGGACCGGTCCTAATACTGATCCCTGTGGTACCCCACTGGTCACTCTTCCCTCTGTGGGTGACAGCCATTTACCACCGCCCTCTGTGTCCTGCTGCCCAGCCAGTTACCTACCCACCACACTACTGTCCTGCCCACACCCATATTCCCCAGTTTGTGTAATAGTCTTCTATGTGGCACAGTGTCAAGGCCTTGCTGAAGTCCAGATAGGCCATGTCCACTGCCCTCCTGATCCACCTCCTAGTCACCCAGTCAAAAAATTCAATGAGGTTGGTCTGACATGACCTCCCCCTGGTGAAACCATGCTGCCTCGGGTCATGTAGTCCATTGACAACCAGATGTTCCACAAATCTCTCCATCAGTAGTGCTTCCATGATCTTCCCCACTACCAAGGTGAGACTGACTGGTCTGTAGTTCCCTGCTTCCTCTTTACATAAATACATAGACAGTGTCGGCAGATAAGGGCCTATGGCCCACCCAGTCTGCCCATTTAAGTTTGTAAGTTCAGTTTATGTTTTCCAAGAAGACTGTTGTCCCTTACCCCGACCTCCAGAATTCCTTTATGTCTATCCCATGCATTCTTAAATCCCGTGATTGTTTCAGCCCCCACCACTTCCTCTGGCAGGGTGTTCCACTTGTCCCCCACCCGTTCTGTGAAGAAATTCTTCCTCACATTTTCTCTGAATCGTCCTCCCTCCAACTTCATCCCATGCCCTCTAGTCCTGGAACATCTTTTTCGCTTAAAAATAGTGCATTCCTGCACCCTGTTCCTCCCTGTAAGATACTTGTATGTCTCTATCATATCCCCTCTCTCCCTCCTCTCCTCCAGGGAGTACATGTTCAGTGCCTTCAACCTGTCCTCATAGGACTTGTGATCTTTGTTCCCACTTTTGTATAAGGTGACTACATCTGCTGTCCTCCAGTCTTTGGGTACCTCCCCTGTTTCCAGTGATCGGGTAAACAAGATAGCTAGAAGTTCAGCCACCACCTCTCTTAGTTCTTTAAGGACCCTGGGGTGCATCCCATCTGGCCCCATTGCTTTATCAACTCTTATTACTTCCAGTTCCTTCAGGACCCTTTCTCGTGTAAAGGGACTTGGGTCCATTTCTGCACCATTCTCACCCCTTGTACTCCCTTCAGACCCATTACCCTCCTCTTCCTCAGTAAAGACTGAGCAGAAATACCTGTTCAATATGTCAGCTTTACTGTTGTCATCCTCCACGCAGCCCCCATTCTCTCCCTTCAGTCTCACTATCCCTCCCTTTGTCTTTCTTTTTTCACTTATGTACCTGTGAAAGGTTTTGTACCCCCTACCCACTGATTTTGCAATGTGTTCTTCTGTCTGAGCTTTGGCTTCCCTTACTGACCTCCCTGCCTCCCTTTGCTTCTCCTGGTACTTCTCCCTATCCCCTTCTGCCTGTGTCTTTTTGTATTGCCTGAATGCAATCTTTTTGGCTTTCACTTTCTTTGCTACCTCTTTGGAAAACCATAATGGTCTCCTCTTCCTTTTCCTCTTGCTAACCTGCTTAATGCATAATGTTCTTGTAATCCCCATTTTAAAAACTGCCCACTGTTTCTCAACCCCTGATTCCTGTCCCATTCCCCTAATGCCTCTTTCAAGTATCTCCCCATTTTCCCAAAGTCTGCCCCCCTAAAATCCAGGATACGTGTTTTTGTGCGGTTTGGTTCTGCTCTTTCTGTGATTTCAAACCACAATGACTGGTGGTCACTGTTTCCCAGGTGCTCACCCACTGTTACCCCCATCACACTGTCCCTGTTTGTGAGCACAAGGTCCAGTATTGCCTTCTACCTAGTTGGTTCCATGACCAGTTGCTTGAGGAAGGCACCCTGAAGGGAGTCCAGGATAAATCTGCTCCTAGTTGATGCTGCTGTTGGGATGCTCCAGTCCACGTCTGCAATATTGAAGTCTCCAACCAGTACTACCTCACCCTTGTCTGCCATCCTTTGGATGGCTAGCATCAGCTCCCTATCTGTTTCTTCCTCCTGGGCTGGTGGTCTATAGACCACACCTGTGCGGATGGCTGTCTCCATTTTCCTTTCCAGCTTAACCCACAGTATCTCTCCCCCATTTTATTCCTCCTGGATCTCTGTGGCCCTTATGTCATTTTTCACATACAGTGCCACTCCTCCTCCCTTCCTGCCTGCTCTGTCTCTTCTGAATATGTTGTATCCAGGTATAGCCATGTCCCAGTCGTGGTTATCATTACACCAGGTTTCAGTGATGGCCACAATGTCCAGGACTGACTGCACCATGCCAGCCTCCAGATCTTCCATCTTGTTGCTAAGGCTCCTGGCATTTGCACATTTGGCTTTCCATGATTTGACCTCCCTAGACTGTTTTGCTGTTCTACTCCAGCCCCTTCCTTGGTTGTCCTTTATTCCTGGTTCTCCTTGCTGTCTGCCCTTCTGCTGAATTTTGACCCTTTTCTGCCTATCCACCTCTTGGGCACTAATCTCCATCGTTTGCACACTGCTTTGCAGAGATAGCCACTCCTCTGGTTCACTGGTTCCCTGCTAGCTGTGGGGGGTGAGCAAGTAGGTACCCTCCTTGCTGGCCTGCCACCCCCTTTGCTAGTTTAAATACTTGTCAATGTAGCATTTAAACTTATCATTGAGTGATTGGATTCCTCCAGGATGGATGCAGGCCATCAGGCTTGAACAAACCTCCATCCCTCCAGGTGGGTCCCCAGTCACCAATGATCAAACCCTTCCTCACAGCACCAGTTCTTCAACCATGAGTTAAAGTTCCTGGTGCATGCACTCCTATCTCCCTTGCCCCTCACAGGTAGTACTTCTGAGAAAGTGACAGAAGTAGCTACTTGCTTGAGACCCCTCCCCAATTTTGTAAACTCTTCCTGAACTTCCTTTGGCTCCCCAATTGCCAGGTCATTAGTACCTAGGTGGATAATGACATCCAGCTCACCCTCCCGTCTTGCCTTCCCAGTGATCCCCAGGATCTTCCTTCCATCCCTCCGTGCCGTGGCAACTGGTAGGCACCTCACCTCCCTGTTATCCCCCTCCTGTGTTCCTAGCTGGATCCCTCTTATGATGGAGTCCCCCACCAGGATTTGCTTCCTCCTCCTCTGGGGTCTACTGCTTTCCCCACTGAGGTCACCTCCTTGGCTAACCTCCATATCCTTTCCTTTCACTTCTCTGGGTACCTCTATTTGGTTGTCCCTATTTGCCAGTGTGGCATATGAGTTCTTGAGTGGAATAGGATCTGGGATGTGCCTCTGCCTGACCGCTCTAACCCTCCCTGAGCCCACTGTCATCCAAGTGCTCCTCGTTCTTGGCATCCTTTGAGACAGTTGCATTGGACTGGGTGGTCTCTGAATAGGGGTGATGGTACTCCTGACCCAGTTTACTTCTGCTCTGAGTCTGGCTACCTCATCCTGCAGTCCAGAGAGATGCATGCAGATAGGGCAGCACCTCAGTGTCCAGAAGGTCTGCCTGAATATGGCTGCCCCACAGCCACTGCATTGCACTACTCCCCACATTATACTGCAATTATACTGCTATTCCACTATTTGTCTGCTACTGAAGCTCTTCTAGTCCCTTTTTATTAATTTATTGTCCTAAAAATCCTGCCACTGATCCTCAGATAATTTTCTTTTAAAAAAAAGAGAGAAAAGAAATTAATAAATAAATAAATGAGTCAAAACACTTGTGCGTGCTGAGGGTGGGCTTCTTCCCCTTCCTCTCATACTTCACCCTTACTATACCCTGTTTAGCTCCTGTCAATCAGATTTAACAGGGCATATAATTAAGAGTTGGGGGAAGGGGAGGGGGCGAAAATTTGCAGCTATTAAAGACAGCACATAAATACACCACCACTACATTTTAAATTTTCAACAGCCCAAAAACAATTCTAAGTAAAGACAACAAAGAAAGTACAGTGTCACTAAAAGCCCACAATCTAAGTTTAAAAGAAAAATAGCAATTAACAGTTACTCTAAAGCACTGAATTGAATACGTTTCCTTCCTTCCCCTTCTGGCTTCTTCCGAGAAAATAAAACTCACTTGCTACCTCAACTCTGACTAAGCCCCACCTCCAGTTATCACGTAGCCGAGGTCAGAGGCCAGACAATTAACACCCCTCACCCAACTACAGGGCAGTCAGACAAGCCAAGATAAAATTTGCAGCAATTAAAAACAGCACAGAAATACACCACCACTACGTTTTAAATTTTCAACAGCCCAAAAACAATTCTAAGTAAAGACAACAAAGAAAGTACAGTGTCACTAAAAGCCCACAATCTAAGTTTAAAAGAAAAATAGCAATTACCAGTTACTCTAAAGCACTGAACTGAATATGTTTCCTTCCTTCTTATAATGCTCACTGCATTCATTTCAGACAAAAAAGAGAGGGAGTACTTTCTCCATATTGTAAATGTGGAGTGAGGACTATAGATGATCTCAAACATGTGGTACTCTTGTGTCCCAGGTACAAATCAACTAGGAAAAAACTGCTTGGCGGATTGTTAGGGGATCTCAGCCTCCCCCTGGAGGATCTTTTGGAATATTTGTGTACTATGAAAGAGAAGAACATGGTTGAGATCTTTGCAAGATTTTTAATTTCTACTCATTTGTAAAGTTTATTAGGGGTACTTGAAGTCCTGTGGAGGTTTCTTTATGTGAAAAGGTACTTAGGGGACACTGTTAAATTGAATTGCACTGTAAAGATATTTAAGTTCCTTGTTGATTTATTTATGGTCTGTTAATATTTACTATGTATTTTGTCCTGATTTTAGTATATTGTAACTACTTTATGCTGAACAATAAATTGTACTACTACTACTACTACTACATTCCAAGCTTCTAGTGCTGACTGTAAAAGAGGCTTCAGCCTCATGAACTGCATTAAGAGCAAACAAAGAAACCACTTGGAAGAAAGCCATTTAGATATGTTGATGTGAACAAAATTGTTTTAGCATCTGGTGGAAAAATAGATCTTAATAAAATATGTATGTCCACTGGAAGAATGGGAAAGACAGAAGAGAAAAACAGTAAATGTTGATTTCTTAGCAATGCATCAGCAGCAGCACCCCTTTCAGATGCATGCAAGACTCTTTAAAATGTACATAGTTTACACATGTTTTCAGTTCATATTGTTATGGTGCACAATACACATCCAAGCTTCAGACTGTCAGAATGTATATTTGTACTTTTCTACTGTTTATTGGCAATAAAATATATCACTCATTTTATTTATTTATTTATTTAGATTTTGGTAACCGGGTGAGCCCACTGAGACCTGGAGTCCCTTTTTCAGGGGCGACCCAGAATTAGTTACAGAGAATACATACATAGGAACATTTACAGTTGTTATAACAGGTATAAAAAATGCATCATACATCAATATTCATGGGTTATAGCATATTCAAATCAGGCTCATACATACAGTTCAGAGATGTCAGGATACAACAAAGTTAAAAGGAATTGAGAAATGGTAAGCAGTCTATTGAACAGCCTAGCACAGGAGATACTTCAGGAAGGCAAGCGGGGTTAAGGCAGTGGAGGTAGGCAGGAGACCCGGACTAGGGGGCTAGCGGTTGCAGCCACAAAGGCTGAGTTCGAGGAGATATGTTTTGAGGCCAGAATTAAACTGGGTGAGGGAAGGTTTGTCAATCAGGCTGGCTGGGAGGGGGTTCCATAGGTAGGAGGCAGCGTATGGGAATGAGCGTTTTCCATGGTTAGAGCAAATCTGTGGGATGTCTAGGGGGTGATTAGCAGAGGATCGGAGGGTTTGGCTTTGGGCTTTGGGGGTGAGGAGTCCTCGGAAGTGAGGAGGGGTGCCAAGGGTAGAGAATTTGTAGGCAAGGCAGGAAGTCGGGTAAGCCAGTTTGTGCCACAGAGTGGGCCAGTTTAGGTCCCCAAGGGCCTCGCAGTAGTGCCTCCTAGGGGAGGAATAGGTAGCAAAGTGAGCCACTCGGTTGTAGAGCATGGAGAGTTTATTGTGTTCTGACTCACGGAGGAACTGCAGTAGAGGGGCACCATATAGGATGGTAGGAAGGAGGTTGCTGTAGGCAATGGCTCAATGTGCCTCCCCAGAGAGGGAGTTGCCAAGGCGGTAGAGAAGGCCAAGCCTTTGATGGATGGACAGAGTCATGGAGTCAATGTGAGGTTTGTAGGTTACTCTTGGTCAAGGAGAATCCCAAGACACTTGAAACTGTCAATGACCTCAACACTTTTTCCAAGTGCTGTGTGGAGCTGGAGCAGCTTGCTTCTGTCAGTGCCCAGACATCTTGTCCAAAACAGGACTGCTTTGGTTTGGTCTGCATTGAGCTTAAGGCAGTTTGAGGAAAACCGTCTTTGAGAGTTGAGAGACTAGTCTGCAGTTTGGTAGAGATGAAATTGGGTTGTGGGTCACTGCAGTAGATGACAGTTTCATCCACGTAGAGGATGCGGTTACTGAGCAAGCAATTATCCTCAATATTGTTGAGGAAGAGTGAAAATAGCAGGGGGCCCAGGATAAAGCCCTGGGGTATCCCAGAGACAACGGGTCTAGAGCTGGACTGGGTACCTCTCCAACAGACTTTTTGGGTACAGTCGTTTAGGTAGCTCTCAAACCAGGTGAGCGAGTGATCATCCAGTCCTATGTGGTGAAGTTTGGAGAGTAGGAGTTTGTGGTTGACCAGGTCAAAAGCCTTAGAGAGGTCAATGAATATAGTGCCTGTAGGGGAGCCTTGGTCCATAGCCGTAAGGATGTCCTATGTTAGCCGGATGAGAGCAGTGTCGGTCCCATGGCCTTTCCTGAAGCCATGTTGTACATCGGCTAGGAGTAGGTGCTGCTCTAGATAGTCCTGAAGCTGGTCAGATACCCTCTTGTTTGGGCCATCCAATTTACACACATGAATCAATTTTTTTTGCACAAAGTGCAAAGCACCCACATATCAGTCGCCCACCCACAGAGTCTAAAAATTAGAGGAGACACTATGACCCAGTTTTAGTTACCCAGACCCAAACACAGAAGCCAAATTGTGGAAGGCAACCTGATTTACTTTATGTTAGCCCAAGAGCAAATCTTAATCCCAGTGTAGTGGACCTCACAAAAATCCCACAATGTTGTGAGTTTCACAGGACAAGTAGATAACAAGAAACATGTACTATACTATTCAATAAGTTTTATTTTAAGAAACACAGACTTGAAAAGAAAAAGATGATATATATAAGCAATCAGCAAGTAATTAAGCACCAGTTTCTCTCAAATACATTTGTACCAGTGCACTCTCGTTAGAAGAACATTACGCTTCTGACAGTCTTTTGCTTCATAGAAGCATAGAAACATGAAATCTGACAATGGATAGGGGCCACTTGACCCAGCCAGTCTGCTCCATTTATTTAGTTATTTATGTATTTATTTCTTTATGTAAATATGTATGTATTTTTAACCTTCATTTTTGCTGTAGATGCACTTGATCTATAGTGCTGTCTCTTCCCACTCTTCCTTACCCCTAGGATTCCCTTGTGCCTGTCAATGGCACTTTTGAACCCCACCACTGTTTTTGCACCCACTACTTCAGCTGGAAGGCTGTTCCAGGAATCCACCACTCTTTCTGTGAAGAAATATTTCCTCATATCTCTCCTAAACCTTCCCACCCAGCTTCATAGCATATCCCCTTGTTCTAGAGCACCTTTTTTCCACAAAAATGCTCTCCTTCTGTACCTTATTAACCCCCATGAAGTATTTAAAGGTCTCTGTTATATCCCTTCCATCCCTCCTCTCCTCCAGGGTGTACATATTCAGCTCCTTTAGCTTCTTCTTGTAGGGCTTATAATGCAGACTCTGCGCCAGTTTGGTAGGCATCCTATGGACTGCCTACACTCTGTCTATATCCTTCCTGAGATGCGGTCTCCAGAACTGGGCACAGTACTCAAGATGGGGATTTGCTAGTGATCTATACAGGGGCAATGCCACCTGCCTTCTGCTGGTGATCCCCCTTCTTATGCACCCCACCCTAGCCCTCCCAACTGGCTTGTCATACTGTCTGGCCACTTTTAAGTCATCAGATATGATTACCCCCAGATCTCTGTCCTTCTTGGTCATTGTTAGTATCACTCCACCCATTTTGGGTTTCTATGGTCTAAGTGCAATATTTTGCTTTTTTTTTTTTTGCATTAAAACCCAGCTGCCATACCCTTGACCACTTTTCCAGTTTTTTTTTCAGATCCCTTCCCATCCTTTCAGTCTCCCCCCCCCAAGAGTTCCACCTTCTTGCAGATCTTGGTGTCATTTGCAAAGAGACAGACCTTCCCTTCCAGCTCTTCTGCTATGTCACTAATAAAGACATTAAAGAGCTAGTGCACTGCCTAAAACTAATATTAGTTTTTAAAAGTAATCTACCATTACCTTTTGTAACTGAGGTACTTTTTCTTGGTAACATCTTATATGAGTGCCTATTATTGAGCGACTCAATATGAGTGACTCAATAATAATGCTTTAAAGTATAGCAACTGGTGAAAAAGGTAGCATATGTCCTATAGAGTGAGTGTAGCAGGGAGCTACACTTGATAAAGCAGGTTATAGGACCATGTCTGGCCTAGCCCTGCTAAGCTGGCCATTTAGTGTAGCGGTATATGCTACTGTTCCTGAAGCCAGCAACCTGTGTTCGGGTTTAGTGCCAGACAGTAGAAATTATATATTTTTTTTTATTTTCCCCTAAGTCCCCTATCCCCCGTGGAGGTGATTATATTTATTTTGGGGGATGTGAGAGGCTTGCATAAAATTACAGATGATGATGTTTAGTATTCTTGTACTAAGGGACCATCACAAATAGCGATGGTCGGTGTAATGTCTTGTCTCCCTGTTTATGTTGGACAGCTTTTATGTCGCGCTTTGTGGTCAGTGCCTATTAGTAGTTGCCGTTATCAGATAAATCCCTTTTTCTTCTCCCTTTGGTTAATTAGAAGATTGTTTACCTGATGTTAGTGGGTGTGGTGTGTGAGACAGTACTCTGCCACTCAGCTGATCTATCTCTGTTCCCCCCACTACATCATTGGCATTGTGACCTCACTGACTGTGACATCACTGCTGCTTAGGAACAGCCCCTCAGTGGCAGCTAGGTCAGGTGCCTGTCATATCACAGTCAGGGAGATTACAATGCTAATGATGTAGTGGTGGGAATAACGATAGATATGTCACCTGCCAGGCTGAGAGCTGTTCACCACATCCAGCACAATATTATCACATAGAAGACTTTCTACTGGTCTAAACAAAAAACAAAAATACTTCAGAAATAAAATGTTACAACTGGCTCCTACTTAATTTGCATTGTTTTCCTGCCTGCCTGTTTTGGTTCCAGTAGCTCTTTAAAGAGAACCGCTCCCAGCACTGAACTCAGGCACCCCGCTGGTCACCCTACCTTCATCAGAGCAAAATCTGTTTATCACTACCCTCTCTCTCCTATCCCCTACCCAGTTTCTTACCCAGGTTACCACCTTGTTGCCAACCCCCAAGCTACCCAGCTTGTTTGTCAATCTCCTATGTGGAACGTTGAAATCCAGGTAGGACATGCCCACTACTCCACCTAATCTAACTTCTTGGTCACCCAGTCAAAAAACTCCATTAGATTTGTTTGGCAGGATCCCCCCCTCCCCGAATCCATGCTGCCTAGGACACTGTAACATGCTGGATTCCAGATATTCCACAATCCTTTCCTTTAGTAGCATTTCCATTAACTTATCCACCATCAGTGTCAGGCTGACAGGCCTGTAATTGCTGCTCTTCCCTGCTACCACTTTTGTGAAGTGAGACTACATCTGCCCTTTTCTAATCCTCTGAGACCACTCTGTTCTCCAGTGATTTGATAGATAGGTCTGTCAGAGGTGCAACCAGTACCTCCCTGAGTTCCTCAGCACTCTTGGTTGCACCCGTCTGGTCCCATAGCTTTGTCTGCCTTCAGGTTAGCGAATGCTTTCCAAACTCTCTCCTCAGAGAAAGGACTAGTGTCCACTTCCCTCCCATCAAAGCTTCTGATGCTTTTTTGTGGTCCCTTCCCTTTCCACTGTGAACACTGAGCAGAAGTATTTATTCAAGATGTCTGCCTTCTGGTCCCCTTCTGTACAGTACCCCAACTTTAACTTTACAATCCCTCCATTTGTCTTACCTAAAAAGTTCTTCTCCCCTTTTGGATACTGCCTGAGCTATCCTTTCTTCAGTTTGTGCCTATGCACTCCTTACTGCTTTCCCTGCCTTCTTCTGTTTTTCCTGAAACACTTCCTTACCCTTCTCTCTCAGGGTTTCCTTATACTTTCTAAATGCTATTCTTCTAGCCTTTACCTTTCTGGCCACCTCTTTTGTGAAGCATAGTGGTCTTCTCTTCCTTTTGGTTTTGCTTACTTGCTTGATGCAGTAGTATGTTGCATTCACTATCCCCTCTTTTAGTTTGGCCCACTGTTCCTCCACCCCTCTGGTCATCCCCCATCAGATCTTTCCTGAGGCATTCACCCAGCTTTCTAAAATCAGCCCTTCTGAGTCCAGGACTCTCACCAATGTATGGTTGGATTCCACCACTGTTTTATGTTGAACCACACTGTACGATGATCACTGGTCCCCAGATGTCTTCCCACCTCAATGTCTGCAGTGCTGTCCCTGTTAGTAAATACAAGGTCCGGTATTGCTCCATCATGAGTGGGTCCACTGACTACTTGCCTGTGAAATGCCCCCTGCAGGGATTCCAGAATGTCCCTGCTTTTAGCTCAAGCTACAGATGAAGGCTCCAATCTACATCTAGCAGATTGAAGTCCCCCACCAGTAACACTTCCCCTGTTCAGCCATTTTGCTAATTGTTCCAACATTTCCTTATCTAACTCCTCCCCCTGTGCTGGAGGCCTGTAGATCATGCCTGTCCAAATAGTGGCTCTATTTCCTGACTTGAGAGTAACCCACAACACCTCTACCCTCCCTGAATTCCCTGTATTTCTGTTGCTTTACACTTTCCTTCACATAAAGCGCCACACCCCCTCCTTCCCTTCTCACCCTGTCCTTTCTGAACAGGGTACAGCCTGGTATGGCCATAACCCAGCTGTGGTTGTTAGTGTACCATCACTAAGTAATGCCCACAATATCCAGGTTGGTCTCCGCCACGATGGCCTCTAGGTCTGGGATCTTATTTCCCAGACTTTCAGCATTAGCACACATGGCCTTCCAGATTTTGTTAGCTCTTTGCCTGTCACTTTCCCCTTTTTCCTTCCTTCCCCCCCTTCATAGTATCATAGTATCATAGTAAAAGCCAGCAGAATAGGCCCTATGGTCTATCATGTCTGTTAGGAAGCTAGCCCCCTAATGGGAGCTCACTCTACCACCACCCCCAGCCACAGAGGTGGCCCTCCCTGACCTCAGCTTCCCCCTGTACCTGTCCCAAGCCATCTTGAATACTTCCACTGTGGTCTCTTCCACCAGACTCCTGGGTGGTGTGTTCCATGGTTCCACCACTCTCTCTGTGAAGAAGTGTCTCCTGTGCTCCCCCCTGTACTTCCCACCTTCCAGCTTCCACTCGTGCCCCCTGGTAGTTCCCCCCTTCTTAATACTAAACACTTCCCTGGCTCTGCCCTTATTTATCCCCCTTTGCATACTTGAAAGTCTCTATCATGTCCCCTCTGTTTCTCCACTCCTCCAATGCACACAGATTGAGTTCTTCTAGTCTCTCCTCATAGGTCCTACCCTCCATGCTCTGAATCATTCTGGTCGCCCTCCTCTGTACCCTCTTCAGCAGTGCTATGCCCCTCTTAAGATGGGATCTCCAGAACTGCACACAGTACTCAAGATGCGGCCTAACCAGGGCATTATGCAGTGGGAGGATCACCTCCCTCCTCCTGGAGGTAATGCCTCTGGTTTTGTAGCCCAGTATCCTGTTTGCTTTTGCTGTAGCTCTTCGACAATTCTCTGTGTTATTCATTTTGCTGTCCACCACTATCCCTAAGTCCATCTCACCCGATGAGACTTGCGAGTGTGGTCCCCTGCCGGGTGTATGCATGTCCCGGGTTTCTGACATGCATTCTTTCTCCTTCTCCTTTGACTGCTGTTTTTCCCTCCTTCTTCCTTTGTTAACCCTCTGCTTTTTTTGAGTAACTTACACCCTGGTGGGACTCTCTATTTTCAGGATCTCCCTATCTATTTCAGCCAGTGAGGTTGGCAGTTTCTGTCTCCCCAATTTCCTCCTCCACCCCCTCTGCTAGTTTAAATGTTCAATGGAGTAACATATAAACCATCCATGGAGGACTGTGACTCTCTTCCTAGATGGATGCAGTCCATCATCTCTATATAGGCTTTTATCCTCCCAGGTCGGCCCTTAGTCACTACTGTAACCATACCCTTCCTCTATACACCATTCCTTCAACCATGTGTTGAAGGTCTTTGTGCAGAGATCCCTCTTCTTCCCCCTATCACAGACAGGCAGCACCTCTGTAAAAGCTACTGAGTGTGCTACCTGTCTCAGACTTTTTCCCAGTTTCCTAAACTCTCCCTGCATGATTTCTGTCCTATCCATAGTCAGGCCATTTGTCCCCGGGTGGACAATGACATCTAGCTCCCCCTTCCTTCCTGCTGCCCTAGCAATCCATAGGATACACTTCCCACCCCTCTGGGCTGTGACACCGGGTAGGCACCTGGCTCCCCCCGGGAGGAAGAGGGGAGCAGTGCTGGAAAGACATGTTGTTGAAAAGTTCCTTTTCAGCTGATACCCCCTACTACAAGATTCCCAATATTAGTTTGGCATATAACCAGTCCAGATGATGACAGTTTATACAGTTCTTTGCAAAACATATGCATACAGTACATCAGCCCCTTGATAAACCCACAGCACCCTAGGTAAAATCTCACTCCCAGCCCTTTTATTCCGTTGCCAAAGATGAGATGTTAATTAGGGAATTTTGTTTGGCAAGGGCTTGCAGTCATTGACAAACACTTGTTACCTGATCTGTTGGTGGTGGGGGGGGTGATGCTTGCTTGCATTGTCTCCCTCAATGGCCTCATCCAATGTAGATGTTTGGAGCTGGTGGGAATCCTGTTACTGAATGACTTGTCACTTAGTGATATTGAGGCATGATAGATGTCACAGGATTTTAGATGTTGTTGTCTTTCTCCTGAGGTCCTGTAATTCTGAGTTGCTGTAAATAGACTTGTTACCCATAGATGACGTAATAATGGTAAGTAAGTACCTCAATGTCAAAAGGTATTATGCATGCTGTGGTGATGGTATCAGATGTTGAGAATATAATCTTGATGCTGTTGTATGTTCAAAACACCACAGCTGGTAGCATTGTTAGCTGTTCAAAACACCATCGCTGATGGCATTCGATGTTTAAGCAATAAACCACAACAGAGTGTGGGTTATGCTTGAATTTACCTATGTCTGGTGTGGTCCAGTCACAAGGCTACAGGCCAAGTAAGTAAACCACACCCGAAGTGGGTAAACCCCAGCATAACCCACACCCTGGAGTGGTTAATTGCGGTTATACAATGGCCCCCCTTTTTTGAGACAGAAAAAAAAATAAAGAAAAAGGTTTTTACTAAACTTATTGTTGCACTACAAAAAATAGTGCTGTGTTGCTAGTGTGTTGGTAGGGGACTGGCAGTATAGCCTAGAGGTTAGAGTAACAAGCTATACATGACCTTAGTACATTCAACAGACCTGGGTTTGATTCTATTATTCCCAGAACCAAGTTCACTGTGTCCCAGCTCTGTTTTTGTTTTCAGGACCTGGGACATGCTTTTCAAGATGGTGTGTGGCCCCCATTTGAAGCAGGGAGCACCAGCTTCATTTTTTCCCACTCTGCACATGCACGGCAGCCTGAAGCACGAGAATCAAACTGTACTAGAAGCTGTCTTTTTTTTTTTATTATTTCATTTGTGCCTAACATTTGAAAATTACAGAGGATGGGACTGGCATAGTGAAACTGGGCATATAACGGGAGCACTACGGAGGCAGGAGCAGTGTTACAGGATGGCTGAGTGTCTGGAATGGAGAGTGCATGGAACGAGTGTCAGAGGAGCCAGAAGCAGGAAGGAGCAACTGACATTTGTTAACGTATTGAATTTTATACTTTTTTTCAACTTGTTTTGGGAGGCAGTTTACTTTTTGCTTGTCATGGTAGCATGCATAAGCATTTTAGCACAGTTGAGGGGCTACAATCACATCGGGTTTACCAGCACGTTAAGAAGGCAGTTTTAATGTTTTGAATTTTGGGGGTGTTGGAGTGAGTTCTTTAGTGTCCCATTCAAACCTGGCTGACTAGCACTTTTTGCATGGGTAATGCTATGGATTTACCATGCTTGAAAGGTGCCAGTCAGTCAATCAGATTTGTTGATTTCACAGTACCATTGTATAATGGGCAGCACCATCTCTTGATCGTATTTTTGAAAACTACCATATCTCTCTCGAGAAATGGTCATATTTTTTATGCAGTACATTTTACAGAGCAAACGTTTTTCATCTTATGTCATTAGACATTAAGGCGCCTAAATTGAATGTTGCTTACATTTCAGCTAGAAACATTTGATACGTATGTTTTTGCTAAAGTCAACAAACCATAGTCTGAACTCTGTCCTAATTCATTGCATTTTAACACACTTTGGTTTTGTAATAAGAAACATTAAGGGATAGTAGTGTTTCATTTACCAAAATGTATTATTTATTTAAATGTTTCATCAGGAAGGCACACTGAGTGATAAGCTGCTCATCTCCTGGTGTGACCTGGGGGGAAGGGATACAATAGGAGTGAGACATTAAACAGTCAAGTTACAAGATCAACATTAACATGCTGTACAGTTGTAAGGCAGGAGTTATAAGCAGTGTTGCGCATAATAGGTAGAAGAGTAAACAATAATAAGTGCTGGGTTAATAAGTAAACAAGTGCTTACATGAAAGAAAAGGGGGGAAGGAGAGGGAGGAGTGAAGTGGGAGGGGGGGGGAAGAGTCGAGTTCAAGTTACATTCAAGTTACAAGATCAACATTAACATACAGTTGTAAGGCAGGCGTTACAAACAGTGTTAAAACAGTGTTGTGCATAATATGTAGAAAGAGTGGACAATAAGTGTACAGTATAAGTGTCAGTGGCTCAGCAGGTAGCACACTCACCTCTGAAGCCAGAAGATCAGAAGGCTGTGGGTTCTATCCCCACACCAGGCACTTGGGTTAAATCCCAATACTGATACTGTAGTGCAGCATGAGAGGGTGCCGCACTCCTGAGGTGCCATCTTTCGGATAAGACATTAAACCAAGGTCCCATCTGCCTGTTAAGGTGGATGTTAAAGATCCCCATGGCATTGCTCTAAAAGAGTAGGGGAATTTTATATTATAACTTGAAAGCAAATATAAACAGTTACATCACACAAATGTATATTCAAAAGAAAACAAAAAAACTCAAAGATAAGTATTACAAGCATATATCCAAAACAGAGTACAAAAAGGAAAATGAAAAAATTACCCCCCCCCCACTAGAAGAGATGGGGAACATTTTATTTTAAACTAAATATAAAGTACACATACAATTAATCCAATCAAGTCTTCCCTGCCCTCAAGCACCCAGTGAGCGCCGGGGCTACGCTCCGCCAGCGGGTGGTCGGAGACCGCAAGGCCGACCAAGGGGACCAAAAGGCCGGGAGAGACAGCCAGGAAGTCAAGCCTTCCCTGCCCTCAAGCACCCAGTGAGTGCGGGCCGCCCGCCAGCGGGTGGTCGGCGACTGCAAGGCCGTAATTAAGGGACCAGAGGCCGAGAGACAGCCAGGAAGGTACGGGAAAGCCGCAGCCAATCGGGAGGTGAGGGTTGACTGAGCCTTGCAGCCGATTGGTCCTCCTGCTCGATAGACTTCTGTATTAACTTTACACTGCTGAAGCTGGTCGGGGTTTGTGTGTTTTGTTCTGGACTAAACTGTCTAAAAAGAGCTGTTCTCCTGTTTTGTTAAAATATCCAAGGATTCTGTTAACTTTTAAAGTGAAATGTGATTTACAGCCTTTTGGTGGGATTTCTAGTGGGCCAGACGCTAAGGCGCCGAACCCCCCCCAGCCTTTTGTTGTGTAAATTAATTCTCACTGCTTGCAGAATCACTTAATTTCTGCTATTTTCTTTATTTGACTGTGCTTTCCTGTGTCTCCCTCCAGTCAAGCCTTCCCTGCCCTCAAGCACCCAGTGGCGCAGGCTCAGCTCCGCCAGCAGGTGGTCAGCGACGCAAGAGACGACCAAAAGGGACCAGGAGGCCGGAGAGACAGCCAGGAAGGAAGGGAAAGCCGCGAAATTTTGGCCCCCCTCCCCCGTGTATGTTACCTTTATAGGCATCTTCCACCAATTTCTTACCTCCCCCACAGCAATATTCTAACCAATAATCTGTCAGTGGCCCTGCGGTGCCACCTGCTCAGCAGTCCTTCCCCTGTTCTCTTTGTAGATAACCACTAATTGCCACATTCAAAATGGGGAGACTCCTCTTACTGTTCTCTCTCTCTCAATTGTGGTGTTCATTGAGGATGAAGTCATCCCAATCCATACCGCACTGAATAATGTGGCCCACCAGAATAGCCTCTCTGTTACACCTCCAGTGGATGTTGACCAGATCCTCACATATGCCCTACCAATGTTACATCATAATCAGTGGGGTAACCCCCAAAAAGGGACGCAACCTGTCATGTACTTATTACGTTCGATGCTCCATTATTGGGTCTACAGTTCCCCCTTACACCTGCCCAACAAATTAGCACTCTGTGACAGGATACCAAGTCGCAACCCCAAGTGGATCACCTCAAAGCAGTGGCCACCGAGCAAGAAGAGAAGGCCCAAAGACAGTCCACTCTTCCTGTCTTTCGAAGCCCTTAGGAAACTCTTATTCTTTCTGCTGATCTGTATTGGTAATGTTGAAATCAATCCAGGCCCTCCAGAGGGCATCACCTCCCCAACAGATCTAGCCTCCATCAAAGGACTAAGCTTCCTTCATATCAATGCATGCAGCCTCCTGAAAAAGCTTTCATTGATAGAAGCTTGGGTCATCCATACTTTGCCAGACTTTCTTGTAATATCTGAGACATGGCTCAAACCTGCAACAACAGACAGGGAGGTAAATCTACCCAACTACCAAATATTCAGAGCAGATCGCCCGACAAGGGGTGGTGGTGTAGCTATTTATGTAAAGTCAAATATATCTGCATCTTGCCTTAGTGCAACATCATTGCCCAAAGAGTTCGAATGTATATCCCTTAAAATAACTCTCCCCAAAACGGCAGCTTTTCAACTAGTTGGCTGCTATAGGCCCCCCTCTGCTGACCACAAGCTCTTAACCCACCTGGGGGACCTAATCAAACTGGGCCCCGAAGAAATCATAATCCTAGGTGATCTAAACCTAAACTGGCTCTCCAAGATAGCTGCACCTCTAGTATCATTCTGTGATACACATGGGCTTACACAACTGATAAATGAACCAACAAGAATCAATTTAAAGAATAGTAGTAGTAGCACCCTACTTGACATCATGCTGGTAAACAAACCCCACCTATTCTCACATACTGGAGTGCTATTCAGTGACATAAGTGACCACTGTCTCATTGCAGGAATAAGATCATCCGGCAAACCAGCTAACCCAGCTAAATTCCTTCTGAGAAGATCCAAGAAAAACCTTAATATTGAGGGATATCTCCATGACCTAAGCCACTCTGCATGCTGGCAGGAGTTCTACCTTATGCATTCTGTGGAAAAAGCACATCAGGTGTTAAATACCATAATCATAGGTGCCCTTAACACTCATGCACTAATCACTAGTGTTAGAACAAAAAGCAAATCGTGCCGCTGGTTTTCAGCCGACCTTAAATCTGCACTGTTGGAGAGAGATAAGCTATGGAAACTGGCAAGGAAAACTAAGGAACCAAATGACTGGATGCTGTTCAGGAAAGCCAGAAATAGCTGCACCAAAAAAGTAAGGGATGCTAAGGCTGCTTTCTATATGGCTGAACTTGACACCTCTTACCACAATCCTGCTAGATTCTGGGGCACCATCATGGGGGTCTTAGGTCAGGACTCTAGCACCTTTCTGCCATCTCAAGTGCACCTTAATAAGGTTGCTATCTCTGATGAACGGGAAGTACTGGATGCATCCAATAATCATTTCACAACAGCTGGCCTTGCTTTTGACACCTCTCCAGCTAATCTACTGCGGGCACAACTAAACTCCCAGTCTACTGAGGTTCAGAAGGCTGATTCTTCCTTCTCCTTCAAACCGGTTTTACTGAAGCAAGTAGAGGACCTAATGCTGTAATTGGACACTAAAAAAAGCACAGGTGCAGACTCTCTTGACCCCTATTTTCTAAAAATTGCAATTCATGTGCTTGCAGTTCCCTTAACACATCCTTTTAATCTATCATTAACCTCTGGCTCTATTCCTTCAATGTGGAAAACAGCCCAAGTGTTTCCCCTCCTAAAATCAGAGGATCCCATGGACCTCAACAACTACAGGCCCATATCCATTTTTCCAGTGCTTTCCAAGATGCTAGAGAAATTAGTGAGCATCCAATTAAGAGACTACCTTGAAGTTAATAATCTCTTAAATTCTGCTCAATCTGGATTTAGGGTCAGGCACAGCACCATCTCTGCACTGGCCAAAGTCACAAATGACTGGCAAACTGAGCTAGACAAAAAGAGCAGTGTCTGTACTGTATTCCTTGATCTAAGCAAAGCATTCGACATCGTGGATCATGAGCTGCTACTCTCTTCACTGCACTCCATAGGCTTAGACCCACCCTCTCTTAAGTGGTTCAGATGTTATCTCACTGATAGAATGCAGCAGGTGAAAGCTGAAGGTGACCTATCCTCATTAAAACCACTTCTAAGAGGAGTTCCTCAAGGATCTATCCTGGGCCCTATCCTTTTTGCCATTTACATTAACAACATTGACTCTAATCTCACCAAAGCCAATGTTCACCTCTTTGCAGATGACACTGTTTTATATGTTAGTAACCCAGCGCCTGCAATGGCCTGTGAAATTTTACAAACAGAATTCTCCCTTTTGCAACACCAACTACTTGAGAAAAAACTCCTCTTAAATGCAAAGAAGACAAAAGCTATGTTCCTCTCCACTAATAACTATACTAACACCTCCTCACCAAGCAATCTTCCCCAATTATCCACCATTCTTGGAGAAAGCCTGGACTATGTAGATAAATTCAAATATTTAGGGGTGTGGATTGATAGCAGGCTTGACTACACTCACGTTGAAGAACTTCTGAAAAAACTTAGCAGAGAGCTCGGCCTATTCTTCAAATTAAACATTTTCTAACCAGAGACTCAAGGCTGAGACTAATCTAGGCCTCATTTCTTTCCTTATTGACTATGCAGACTTCCTTTATGGTCACTGTCCTATTTCCTATTTAAGCAAATTGGATACCTTGTATCACAGAGCACTAAGGTTTATTACAGATCTGCCATTCAACACTCATCATTGCTCTCTCTATGCTGCAGTTGGTTGGACATCCCTACACCTCAGAAGGAACAGAAATGCTGCACTATGGATATACAAAGCTTTGTCTAATAAACTTCCATCCTATATTTTAGACTGCTTTACACTGTACAGCTAGGTCCTATATCCTAAGCAACAACTTCATCACGCTTAAGTTACCCCAAAGCCTACACCTGGCATGGGAGGTCTGCAATCAGCTACTCTCTAGCAATGGCATGAATTCTCTACAGAAGACCCTAAAGTTGACCAACTTTATACCTCTAGCATCCTTTAAAAAGCTCTCGTAAGTCTCTTCCCAGAGAAATGCAACTGCTACCACAAGGTCTAGTCCAGTCCATGTCACAACCTCCCACTTTCAGTCAGCAATTGTATTGACAGCTCTTCCATAAATCATCCCCTTAGTTTTTTCGCTCCCTCACAGCCCCCTTATTTTGTATCTCAGCCCCTATATACCTTTTTACAGCTTTGCTTCCCTACCAAGACCTCCACACCAACTCCTGGCACTTACTTCTACCCCAACCACTGCTCCATACCTCCTACTACTAGTAGCCTTAGCCCCTATCTGAATCTCCCACCAGCCCCTCCATGTCATTTGTCAGAGGCTGTTTATCATCATTTTTTGCAGTCATCAATCATTATATCTGTTTGTCTGCTTTAGTTTGCCCTGGAGCCTATAATACCGGTTACCCTGTGTTGCGTGCTTGCTTTGGCTCCTCTATTGGGACTTGGACATTTTGGTTTCTTCTAGTGTACTTTTATTGTATCCTACCTTGTCCTGTTAGGTTTTATCAACCTCTATCCTTCATTTGTATATATGTTTATATTACTGTATCTGTTTAAATACAAGTGTTCTGTATATATCTGCTACAGTACCTTCAATTTGATCCTTGACCTATCAGGTCCATCTTGTAAATGAGCTTTGCTCAATTATGTCCGCCTAGATAAATAAAGATTTTGAATAAATAAAGATTTTGATTGATTGATTGAATTATTAACATAAAATCTTTGAAAGAAACATAGACAATCCATTAAAGCAAAATATGTATTAAGGCATACATTCCCATATGAAAATAATATTATGCAAGTACTCTGAATCTGGGAGACAAAAACCAGTGGTCCCACAGCAATATGACATTACCTCATGTCCTCCCTGAAAGAAAACAAAGAACATGAAATTCAAAATCCATAACACACAACATATCATATTTTGGCACACTTAAACAGAGGAAATAAGGAAGGACCAGATAACAATAGGTATTACAGCAAACGGTACCACCCTCCAAGAAGTTAAAGCCCAGAACCCCCCTTCACCCCAAGGGAGTGGAGGAAACCCCAAACTTAACTAAAATCAAACTAATAACATTTCTACTGTATCATACCAAATCAAAAAACAAAAAAGAGAAATTCAAAATTTATAATTTAACCATAAAATCAGGTTAAAGGAAATAATATAAAGCACTAAACAAGTAGCACAGACTTCCTTCCTAAAATAGAAACATAAGTCAAAACAGCAATAAATTGACAGGTCCTCCTTCATCCAAAGAAAACTGTCTGAATCCATGCAACACAGCCAAAATCCTCCCCCCACCCTCCCCCAGAGTAGGAAAGGCTCTGTCAATCTGAGCCTGAGGGGTCTGTTAAGTAAAAAAAAAGGGGTAAAAAAAGAATCTAATCAGCCAGCAGCCAGCCAGATCACGTGCCTCCACCATAGTTTATAAAGGTCTGGTGAGAAGGACCTCAGTTCCAACGCTTTCCAATTTGCAGTATCTCGTTTTATGTGGTACACCACCTGTACACTAGATTTAAGCTGTTTTTGGAGAGTCAGTCCACAGCATGCTTGCCAGATTTGGAATTTAATAAAACTCATAAGGAGTCGCATGGGGCAGTTGTCATCCTTAACCCAGGACCCCAGGAGAATTTCACTAACCCAGACCTCTGTGGTTAAATTCCTAAATGGATTGCTGGGCCACATCTTATGGAAACAATCCCAAAATGAAATGGCAAAGGGGCAATCCCAGAACAAATGCTGCATGGATTCAATCATTTCCTCATGTGGGGGGCCCCTTGGGCATACCCTTTCAGTAAGTTCTTTATGTTTTATGTTCCCCTTAACTCCCAACGTCTGCCTAGTAAATAACCATAAAATAATCCCACATATAGGGAGGGACCCATTTACTCATCAAAACTTGGGTAAGGGATAGCTGTACAGGAGTAGGCAGCTCCGTAAACCAGGTAGAGTCCACATAGAATGAATCCACAATCCAAGCGTTCAGTTCCTTTCGAGATCTGCCAGTCAAGTGACACCTAATGACCTGCCAAACTTTTAATTTCCCCACCGCATCTAACAAATACGGAGGAAGCGTAGAGACCCATATCTGTTTCTTAACAGCACTAATGGGTTCCCAATTCACCAAAATTGGGCCCAAGTCATCTAAAATCCATGGGGACCAAGGGCGTCCCACATTACATAGGATGGGTACCAGATTATAAAAGAAAAAGGTAACAAAAAAAAACACAGGGTTAATCGTACCCAGACCCCCGGTCCTTAAGGAGGTAGGTGATCCCCTTTCTTACTGGGTTTACTCTACTGCCCTAAAGGCACTGAAAAAACACACTGTAAATGGTTGTTTCCAAAGACCTTGAGGGGGCTGAAAAATCACTGCTGAAAACAAAAAGAGTGACAAAAGATGTGTTTTTATCAAATAAATCCTTTTTGTTTTTGACATGCACCATTTGTTCCATTTAGGCACCTGTGTCCTTGCTTCTTCTAATTTTAGTTCTCAATTATATAGTTGTGGGTGTGCACCACCCAAAAAATACCCCAAAATCCTCTTATACCCCATTTCCACTGGGATCCCCCAAACGGCAGCTGCATCTGATGCCTCATACCCGATAGGGAGGATGCAACTTTTATTTTGGTTGATTTCCAACCCCAAAATGGCCGAGCAAGTCCGCAATTCTCTCTGGACTGCCCTAGCTGATGCACGATCAGCCAAAATCAGACCTAAATCATCCGCATATATAATAGTTATTACAGGGGTATCGTCACTACCTACAGAAAGACCAATGATGTCATCCACATGATTCAATCTATAAAGTAGTGGATCTAACGTTATTAAGTACAAAAGAGGGTGGAGCAGGCAGCCTTGGCATACCCTCGTCCCACCCTCACATGTGATACCACCCAACCGTTGACACTGGGAATAATACTAATACCTGTGTAACAGGTCTGTAACCATGAAATCAATATTGTGGGAAAATTATAAGACCAGAGAGTTTCCCATAGAAAATTGCATTCTACTCAATCGAAGGCCTTTGATTGGTCTAAGCTAACAAAATGTCCCAAAATCTCTGAGTTTCCCTTTATTCGGAATTTCACGTAGCAGTATCAGTGCATTCTGCAGCTTTCATGAAGGTATGCCACTAAATTGTGAGGGGTGGACAATGGAATCCCAAACCTGTACAATACGGGTTCCCAGAACTTTCATTAGGTTCTTGCTATCCGTATTAAGAAGAGTAATGGGTCTTCAATTCCTTAAGTTCCCACGTTCCCCTGACTTAAACAGGAGAACCAAGAGCCCTTCCAGCATACTGCTAGGTAACTTGCCATGTAACAGTGCTGCATTATAGCAGACTGCCATTTCTTCCCCCAAGACTTCCCACATGAGTTTGTATACCATGTTGGAGTCCATCCAGTCCAGGGGTCACATTGGGTGAAAGAGACCAAATGTTAGTTTTTAGTTCAAGTGCGGTAATGGGTCAAGTGAGCAAGTCCTGTTCTTTCACCGGAATCTGGAGAAGATCACAGGTACAGAGCCACTGACCCATTACCCCCTTCTGGTAATGATTGACTAGAGAAAGTGGTGCTAAAAACATTATTTCAGACAACATGGCTGCAATACCTGTCACACTGCCTCCAGTCGCTGTTGTCAAGTAGGTCATAATTCTTTAAGCCCTAAAGTCAGAACAGGAGTCAAATTGTAGGGTATCTCTTTTTTTCCAGTTACCCCGTACCTCTGTCTTTTCTCCATCTGTTTCATTATTTCCAGCTGCTCAGCGGCCAATTCCGCTTTTAGCACTTTAATATTTTGAACATTGTCCTGTCCATGCCTTTCCTGCTGATCAATCAGGATTTTCAGTCATTCTCGTAAAAATTTCTGCCTATCCTGTTTCAGCGTCCCATTAATTCTACCCATTATTTTAAAATAGAACTGTAATTCACTTTTTGTGTCTTCTCACCAAACATTCATACCCTCATATAGGAAAAAAACAGATTTTCTGGCCTGCAAAACACACTCAAAACCTTCCAATATCGGGGTAATATTTAACAATGACAAATTTAGTTTCCAGGCTCCCAGACCCCGTCTCTGCTCTGGGTAGCTCCCTACCACTAGCGCCAATAGCCTGTGGTCAGACATGACCAGGTCTGTCACCCATGCAGATTGTAACCTGAGACTAGCTGACCCCAAAAAAATAGTCAATGCGGGATGATCTCGGCCCACAGAAATAAGTATTCGGGACCTTCAGATGTAGAGCGGAAAAAGCATCAATTAGACCCACGTCCAAAATCAAATCATGCAAGCAATGGGTATCACAATAAATTTTCCTAGACTGCATACTTGAGATTGAATCAAGGAGAGCACAGTTAAAATCTCCCCCTAAAATGACATGTTTATTCAAAAATAAGAAGGGTTTAAGAGCCGGAAACAGCAAAACTCTTATCACGTTTTAACTGAAGGGTATAAACATTTACAAGATGGAGAATCATTCCTTCCCACTTAATATCCAACAACAGGGCTCATCCTTCAAGCAGTTCCAACTGCTGGAGCACCTGAACTTTGGAAAAAAACAAATCCCTATTCCCGAACAAACATCTGTTCCCTGGGACCAAAAGGTATCCTCCCAGCTCCAACCAGCTAAGGCTACCTCCAGATCCATTGGGGAATGTAAACGGGCATCCTGCAAAAAAAGGCAGTCTTGATCAGAACAGGTGAAGTGAGCATAGGTACCCAAATGTTTACCCTCAGATTACATACTGTTTGCATTCAAGGAAGCAATTCTAAAATTATAGATCAAAACAGACATTTAGAAGCCAAAGTGTCATTTCGCTTTACTGGAAGCCCTGGTAACTCTTCCACTCTTTGCAACAATCATGTTGGGGTCAGCAGCTGTTTCAGAGTTTGATGGAGGACCCTTCTGTGAGGATCAGACTGAAATATCATCTGGATCCCCATCCTTATCACGGGGAGCATCCTGAAGAACAGTGTAAAAATTAGGGTCTTCCAAAGTCTCAGTCATAGTTTTTTTTGGATTGTCTGGGTTTGGTACTCTTTCACCGTTTAGGCCGTACCACCATAAACACCAATTCCTATGGTGCCTGTGCCACAGGAAGGGGGCCCATATCCTCCGACTGATTCTCCAGGACCTGTGGAACTGCTCTGGGTAGTGAGACGGGTCCCTCTGGGGCCGCCATGGAACTAGGAGAGGGTGTCTCAATGACAGGCTCAGCACTGCAATGAGGCTTCCTGGGACCTGGGGTAAAGGGCTGCGTAGTAGCCACTTTAATGTAATAGTCTTAGACCCCAAAATCAGAGCCTTCTGTATTTTTTGCTGCCCTGGGGCAATCCATAAAATTGTGACCCAGATCATCATATAAGTTACACTTAGGGTCTTGGAAACAATGGGCACTGGGATGGCCTGTTTCCCCACAATGAGTACACTTCGAGACATCACACTGGGTGCTGATATGTTTGTTAGAGCCACACTTAAAACATATCCTGGGCTGTCCCAGATAGAACAGAAAACCCTTGTCCCAGTCAATGAAGAAACAGTTAGGGAGATGTATTATAACCTGCTCATTTTGTTGTAACTTTATCTTAACCTTCCAACCCCCATTCCAAAAGCCTTCCTCATCAAGGATCGGGGTTGCGTTGCCTTGTAAGGAACATCTTCTTTCCAACCAATATACTATATCTGTGACATTTACCCCCTAGTTACAAAAGAGTATCATTATGACACAGAAGAGCTGTTTAGTCAAGGGGATTACCAGAAAGTCCACCCATAGGGGGTAGATTTTAGGTTGGTGTACCAGCACCAGAAGCGCTCTAGTAAAGCATGAGTGCAAAAACTAATGTCATAGGCAGTCTCACCTTGCACATGAATAAGTGCATAGACCTCCAAGGGAGAGAACCCCAGGGATTGTTTCAAATGGATTTTTCCCATAAAATAACAATCAGGGAGATTGTCTCGAGGGCCTACATATCATAGCCAGATGGCATTACAATGTTTTGCCAATTCCACTGGCTTGTGGAAATGACTGGCGTATGTTGGTTTTGTAGGGCCAGACTGATCACCAGGAAGATCAGGACCCCCTGAATGTGGAATCCCCCCACCAAAAGAATAAGAGTCCCCGTGATTAAGTTATACAGAAACTGCCGGTACCCCAGGAAGGTTCCCGTTACCTGACAAGCCAGTCAGACCCTCCTGGGATCCTTCTTCCATCAGTGGAACTGTGACGCCAGTAGACAGGGAGATCGGTGAGTCTCTGGGTAAAGAAATCACCGAGTCTGCTCACCATTCCCCTTCCTGATTGGTAATACAACCTGCCATATGCAGGGCCTTTTCCGGAGACCAAGCGGTGTTGTCCTGCTCACTCCAAGGTTGCTGTGATGGATCTATTATTGCATGCGTAGGCGTTTCCAGCCTATCTTCTGCAGCCAGTAATTTAGCAGGTCCTGAAGATCCCTCACTGATGGGGGATGTTATAGACCTCTTTCTCTTCCTCTTCCTCTCGTCTTCCTGAGCATGGCCCTCTGAAGAGAGTAAAGCACTAATTTGTATTAATTCTGCCTCCAGGCAGTTTCTTTTCCACAAGATTCAAGCGCTCCTGTCTCGGGAGAATTGCTGGCCACCCAGCGGGTGCCTCCCAGCCGCCTCCACAGCGGGTTCTGGGTCTGTTTGCTCCTCCATGTCAGTACCTTGTTCCATCAAGAGCTCCACCATCCGTTCATGTCCAAATCCAGCCATAGAATGAAACAAACCTCCGTAGCTTCAAGGGTCCCCCTACTGGCAGAGTAGGGGAATTTCCCCAGTGCAATGGCCAAATTTCCCCCATTCACTAAAAACATCACCAACAGCTTAATCTGGTTCAAGGTCATTTGGCATTCCTCTGTATCCCCCTTCCCCGGGTCATGCCTGAAAATAGGCAGAATTTATCTAGTGCACTTACCCAGTCAACAAAAACTAAATAAAAAAAATAATAAGTGCTGGGTTAATAAGTAAACAAGTGCTTACGTGAAAGAGAAGAGGGGAAAGAAGAGGAGAGGGTGAGGTAGGGGAGGGGGAAGAGTTGTGTCCCTGGAGACCCCTTAAGGATGTGAAGAACCCTGCAAGGTGACTGGGGGACCAGAGAGAAGGGAATAGGCAGTGCCCCAGAGAGAGACCTCTTCAGGATGTGGGGAACCCTGCAAGGGGGCTATGGGGCTAGATGGAAAGGGGATAAGGCTGTAGGGATTAAAGAAAGAGAAGAAGGAGGTGTGATTTAAATGCTAGGAGGGGGAATAGGATCTAACCCAAGAGAAGACCCTTCAGGATGTGGGGGGTTGGGAAAATCAGTAGATAGGGATTAAAAGAGTAATAGGAGAGGGAGAGAGGGAGAATTGAACCCTTGAGGGGACAGAATTCGCACATTTGGAGGGGATGGGACCTAATCAATAGTCCATCAGGATGTATGGACCCATGGGGAGCATTCTGGGTCCCTTTACATTCTGTGAAAGATCAAGGGAGGCCAGTAAGGGGGAGCAATTTGGAGGAAGGGGAAGAGAGCTAGAAATTTGGGGAGGGGGTGCACAGGGTAAAATGAAGGCGACGGTAGAGGGGTAAGGTTTATCCAGGGCTCAGAGAAGGGAATTATTTTTTTATTTATTTATTTAGACAGCGGTTTGGAAAACCTTTGAGCCATAGGCTCATTTACAAAGGTACCTTGTCACAGTAAGACAAACGAAAATACACAGTATAACAGTATAATACAATATAACAGTAACTTAAGACAGCAATAAGTACATAGATACAAACAAGCTGGTACAGGTAGGATTGATGCAAACAATACCAGAGTTATGTTGTCCTTAGCAGCTTAGTAGTAAGCTTTGTCATAAGTATTGAGTACGGCTTTGACTAGTGGCAATTACAGCTTTGGGTGTTAACAAGGTGGTTCCGTAGGGACGTTTTGAAGCACTCTATAGTTGGAGCTTCAGAGATGGAGGGGGGCAGCATGTTGAACCAGGAGGGGGCCGTAAAGCTAAAGGCTCTTTGGCCGTGAGAGGTCCTAGCTCTAGGGATAACAAGAGAGGTTTTCCCAGAGGTACGAGTATGAACTAGTGGGACAGAGCAGCGGATGGTGGTGGTCAATCCTGATGGGGATAGCCCAAGGATGATCTTTTTTGTAAGGGTACAGGTCAGATATTTGAGGCGCTCATCAAGATCAAGTACCAGCACTTTAGCGTACAGTAGACAGGTGTGTGTTAGCCTAGGTGCCCCAGTAATTAACCTGCAGGCCTTATTCAGAGTAGTGCAAATTTTATGGAGTGTGGTCTGATCGGCAGCACCACACACCAGCAGTCCATAGTCCACTAGGGACAGGATAGAGGAGGTGACTGCGAGTTGAAGAGTCTCCGGGGGGAGGCAGTGTTTATACCGATGTAAGATGCCCAATCGGATATTAGCAGCAGTGGCTAGGGCAGCGATGTGTCCGTGGAAGGAGAGACAGGGGTCAAAATGGATCCCTAGGTATTTATAGGAGCAAACTTGTTCGAGTGGGAAAGAGGACCCAGAGTGAATGAGGAATTTGAAGTTGCAGAACTTGTTTTGAGGATGAGTGAAGAACATGGTTTTTGGTTTTTTAAGATTTATCACCAGTCTATGTTCCTTGAACCAGCCCTCGGCCTCGGCGAAGGACTTCTGCAGCGAGTCCTGGAGGGCAATAGGGTTACGACTTGAGGCAAAGATGACTGCATCATCAGCGTATAATAGAATGTTCCCGAGCAAGAGCGTGGAAGGTGTTAAAGTAAAGGGAGAATAGTAAGGGGCCCAGAATGGAGCCCTGGGGAACCCAGAAAGATGGAACAGATGTCTGAGTAGGTCCCATTAATTTTACACGCTGTGAGGTCAGACAGATAACTGGTGCACCAGGAGATAGGCCCAGCAGCAAAACCAGAGAGACTAAGGGCATCAAGAAGGAGGGGTGTGAGACAGTGTCGAAAGCTTTAGAGAGGTCAATGAAGACCGCATCAGCCAGAGAACCAGTGTCTAAGGAGGAGGGAGAAAGTTGAGAACTCTAGGAGGGCTGTGTTGGTACTGTGGCCCACTTGGAAGCCATGCTGCTCAGGACATAGGACATTGTAGGTGGAGAGGTAGTCAGAGATTTGAGAGGCCACCACTTTTTCCAAGGCCCTGGAGAGAGGAGAGAGAATGGAGATTGGCCGATAGTTTCCAGCCATAGTCCTGACACCACCTTTAAAGATAGGGGTGACAGTGGTGACTTTCCAGGCAGTTGGAACCTTCCCCAGGCAAAGAGAGTGGTTGATGAGGCATGTGATCGGGTGGGACTGTGTCTAAGACCAGCCATAGGATACACGGATCCAGGGTGTCACTGCCCGTACTATTACTCTTGAGGGCAGTGACAAGGTGCGGCCTAAGTTCTTGGGCAGAAACACGGCAGAGGAGAAAATAAGGGTGAGAAAGATTTACGGCAGGCACTGGGAGAGGAGGGTCAAAAAAATTTGTAGGGAGGATAGGGCTAAGGTCAGTGAATGAGGTGTTGAGGTGGTTGGCTATGAGGGCTGGGTCTGAGGAGATCACACCATTAATGTTGATCTGGGAGGGTTGGGGGGAGTGTGCACTCCCATTTAACTGTTTAATGTTATCCCAGAAGGTTCTGGGGTTCCCCCATGAGGCAGTGAGTGAGGACCGATAGTGCTCAGACTTGGCCTTTCTGATGGCCCAAGTGCACTTGTTTTGGGCGGCAGCATATAACTGCCTGTCACTGGGCCGGCCAGTCTCAATGGCACGGTGCCATAGGTTGTCCCTATGTTTGAGTTGGTGGATCAAAGCTGGGGTTACCCAAGGGGCATTCTGCCTTTTTGAACAGCGGGTCGACATTGGGGCAAAGATATCACAGGCATTATTAAAAGTTTGGGTAAAGAAGGAGAGAGCTGTGTCGTTGTCAGGAGTTGCCTGTATAGGAGACCAGTCAATTTGGGACAGAAGTTCCTTAAGTTTTATCAGTCCACCAGGTATTAGATGCCGCCGGCACGTGGACTGTGCTATGGGTTTGGGGACTGAGGATGACCAGTGGAACAGAATGGGGGAGTGATCGCTGAGAGAGTCTGGGAGGACTTGTACATTGGGGATCCGATTAGGGAGGTTGGGGAGTACCACATCAAGCAGGGTACTGGAGCCTCTCTTGGGGTTAGTCCTGGTAGGGTGGGTAACTAGTTGCGTTAGGTCTATTGCAGAAAAGGAGTCACGGGTAGAGGAGGAGGAGGGGCTGAGCCAGTTGACATTTAAGTCACCCACCAGAATTTGATCAGTGGAAGGAGGTAGAGAGGAAAGGTATTCTGTAAGAGAGGCAATGGCCTGCATTTGGTCCCTGGGGGTCACGTATGCAGTAGTCAGATAAAGGGGTCCCTTTAAAGGGTCAGGAGTTAGTTTCAGCATAAGCGCCTGGGCCCTGGAGTCAAGGATGGGAGCAGACAGGGCTAGTACAGGGAGAGATTCCTTGACATAAATAGCGCAGCCGCCGTCCCGTCTCCCAACACGGTCAGACCGGAAGAGGGTGAAACCAGGAAGGGAGACTAGGAGTCAGGGAGGATTTCGACAGCCAAGTCTCAACCAGAGCAATGACATCAGGGTTAATTGATGTGACCAGGCATTGTAGTGAGTCAAACTTTTTTAGGAGGCTACAGATATTCATGGAGACCATGCATAGGCCTGTGGTGCTAGTCGGGGAGCTCCTGGGAACCAGGCCAGGGTTCAGATGAATGTTCCCTGACAGGAGTAGTAGCATGACTAACACCCTGGCTGGGAGATGGTGAAAGGTTTTCCTATGATTGACATGGGGGGGAGTGGAGGTTAAGGGAGCAGGGGGTGGGCAGGGTGGTACAGGAAGGGAAGGCAAGAATAAGAAGACACCCAGATGTGCCTGAGGCGAGGAGGAAGCTAGAGGAGGGCAGGGAGGACCGAGACACACAGAGGTCCCAAGGGGCAAGAGAGCAGGTTCAGGAGCAAGGGAGGGAGGTGTGCTAGGCACAGTGCGGAGTAGCAGATGGGTAAGTGGGCAAGTGCAAGGGATAGGCACAGGCAGAGCATGAGGCAGGGCCAATACATTGTGGTGAGCAAGATCCAAGGAAGTAGTACTGTAAAGGTAGGAGTAGGGAAGTAGCAAGGAGCATAGGTCCTCTAGTGGCCAGCAGGTATAACCTGCAAATGGGAAAGTGGGGAGATAGGTTCTGGGCAACAGGACGTGATGTCACCGGATGTGATGTCACGGGGGTGAATCCTTAAATTGACAGCCGCCCCTGGGTGAGTGGTTGGTTGGGGCGGGTTGGGCAGACAACACGAAGCGTCGTCGGGCTAGCACCCCCCTGCAGGCGTCCAGATGAAGAGAAGAGGCTCTCTTTACCTCGAAAGTAATCAGGCTGGAAATTCAGCTCCCTCAGGTCCTCAGGTGAGCTGCTTGTGTTGCTTGCGTTGCTTGTTCGTCCCGAGTGCCTGCCGCAGTCGGCAGTGAGCTTGGGGGGGGCTGCCTATGTAGTGGAGAAAACAAAGCCTCTCATTACTATGCAGTGGGAGAAAATATTGTGACTTAAACAAAGGGGCTCCACTCTAAGCAAACGGGGCTATTCTAAAATGAGGTCACACTAGGACCCAGCTATCCTAATACCTTCAGTTACAAGCACAATTAGATCCAATACCACAATATTAAACAAGTCTGCTCTATATTAGCTGCTTAGTATATCTGGTTTTAAGGTATAATCAGCAAGGCAACTCTAGGGCACCCAGTGAATCCCTAGCTTTACACTTCAGCATTAGTAGCACAAAGAAGAGCAAATAACAAGCCCACCCAGCGGTGAACAGGGAACAAAGTTCATAAAATATAAGTGTTCATCAGGTAGCACCCCTTGCAGACGTCCAGCCGAAGAGAAGAGACTCTCTTTACCTCTAAAGTAATCAGGCTGGAAATTCAGCTTCCTCAACTCCTCAGGTGAGCTGCTTGTGTTGCTTGTTCGTCCCGAGTGCCTGCCGTGGTTGGCAGTGAGCTTGGGGGGGGGGCTGCCTCGAAAGTAATCAGGCTGGAAATTCAGCTTCCTCAGCTCCTCAGGTGAGCTGCTTGTGTTGCTTGTTCATCCCGAGTGCCTGCCGCAGTCTGCAGTGAGCTTGGGGGGGCTGCCTCAAAAGTAATCAGGCTGGAAATTCAGCTTCCTCAGCTCCTCAGGTGAGCTGCTTGTGTTGCTTGTGTTGCTTGTTCGTCCCGAGTGCCTGCCGCAGTTGGCAGTGAGCTTGGGGGTGGCCAGCCTCGAAAGTAATCAGGCTGGAAATTCAGCTTCCTCATCTCCTCAGGTGAGCTGCTTGTGTTGCTTGTTCATCCCGAGTGCCTGCCGCGGTCGGCAGTGAGCTTGGGGGGGGCTGCCTCGAAAGTAATCAGGCTGGAAATTCAGCTTCCTCAGCTCCTCAGGTGAGCTGCTTGTGTTGCTTGTGTTGCTTGTTCATCCCAAGTGCCTGCCGCGGTCGGCAGTGAGCTTGGGAGGGGGCTGCCTCGAAAATAATCAGGCTGGAAATTCAGCTTCCTCAGCTCCTCAGGTGAGCTGCTTGTGTTGCTTGTGTTGCTTGTTCATCCCGAGTGCCTGCTGCGGTCGGCAGTGAGCTTGGGGGAGGGCTGCCTCGAAAGTAATCAGGCTGGAAATTCAGCTTCCTCAACTCCTCAGGTGAGCTGCTTGTGAATTAGGGAATGATATGGCAGGAGCAGCTAGGTGCAAGGTAATTATTGAGGGCAGAGCTGATGGAGTAGACAGAGGATGAGTGCCGGATTTGAGGGGGAGGGAATTCTAAACTTTGGGGAGGTGGTGAGAGTAACCAGTTTGACCAATTTGGGTGGATCTGCGGAGAACTACCAGGGTGTGGGAGTCAGTTGATCTAAGGGAATGGGAGGATGGGGGGGTTGTTATAAAGAAGGAGGAGGTGAGATAGGAAGGGAGCTCACCCAACCAGTGCTTGGAGGTGAATTTAGCACAGTGGGAGAGTCGCCTGTTTGTAAGAGAGGGAAAGGATAGGGCACATACGAACATACAAACATACGAAATGCCAGCAGAAACAGGCCTCATGGTCTATCGAGTCTGCCTGATTGTGCAGCTAGACCCTCAACTTGCAGCTGCCCTTCCCTCCTATTAACTACCCCCCCACTCTGTCCCACCCTCTCTTAAATCCTCCCACCATTTTACATGATACTATCTCCTCGGGCAGAGTGTTCCGCTTATCTACCACCCTTTCTGTGAAAAAGTGTCTCCTGATTTCCCTTCTGAATCTCCCCCCCTTCCTATCCCAGCTGATGTCCTCTCGTGTCCCTCCCTGTCTGATCTGCAGAATCCCTTCTGTATTTATTCTGTTAATACCCCTTAGGTATTTAAAGATTTCAAGTCATATCCCCCCATCCCTCCTCTTTTACAGGGAATACATTTGCAGCTCTCCCAGCCTCTCCTCATAGGATTTACCCTCAAGTCCCTGTATCATCTTGATTGCCCTACGCTGTGCCCCCTCCAGCAATCTGATGTCCCTCTTCAGGAATGGATGCCAGTACTGCACGCAGTATTCCAGGTGCGGCCTGACCAGTGACCTGTACAGGGGTAGGATCACTTCTCTGTGCCCGGAGGAGATTCCCCTCACTATGCACCCCAGCATCTTGTTTGCCGTTGCAGCCACCTTCCTGCACTGAGCTGCGTGGTTCATACTCCCCATTATTAGTACCCCTAGATCCTTTTCCTCCACTGTGCTTAACAACTGTACCCCTACCAACTAATATTTCCTTTCCTGGTTCTTTGCTCTGAAGTGCAGTACCTTGCACTTCTTGGCGTTGAACCCCAACTGCCATGTATCTGACCATTCTTGTAGTTTGGTCAGGTCTTTCTGCAGCCCTCTCCACCCCTCTATGTCATCTACCACTGCACCAGTCTTAGTATCATCTACGAACAGACTGATCCTACTCTGGATCCCATTTGAGATATTGGATATGAATATCCCGAACAGCACCAGTGCCAGTACTGAACCCTGGGGTAGCCCACTCGTAACGTCCCTTGGTGACAAGTGTTCCCCCCACCACCACCACCACCCTTTGCTGTCTACCCCTCAGCCAGTTGGTGATCCATTTGACCATTTTTGTCCTCACCCCAGTGTATTCCAGTTTTCCCCCTAGCCTCCCATGTGGAACTGAGTCAAAGGCCTTGCTGAAGTACAAATATAGGACGTCCACTGCATGGCCCCTGTCCGGTTTTCTGGTAACCCAGTCATAGTACTCAACTAGGTTTGTCTGGCAGGATCTGCCTGATACAAAACCATGCTGATGGCCGTCTTGGAGCCCATTGTCCTCCAGAAAGGTCACCAGTCTCTCCTTTAGGATTGGCTCCATGAGTTTCCTCACAATTAAAGTGAGACTCACAGGTCTGTAGTTGCCTGGATCATCCTTCGGGCTGCTTTTATGAATGGGCACCACATGGTCCATCCTCCAGTCCTGTGGCACGCATCCTGTGTCCAGTGATCTACTGAACAGGTCTGCCAGTGGTCCTGCCAGGATCTCTGCTAGCTCCCTAAGTACCCTAGGGTGAACGCTATCCGGCCCCGGAGCCTTGTCCACCCTCAGTGCCCTTAGTCCCTCCAGCACCCTGTCCTCTATAATTCTGATATCAGTCACCCCCACACCCCTCTGCTCACTCTCCCTTCCTATGGGGTATCTGCCCCCCTCTTTCCTTCATGAACACTGAGCAGAAGTACTCATTCAGTGCCTCTGCCTGATCCTGCCCCTTCTTCACCCACCCCATCTTTCTTAATCCTCACAATCTGATCTTTGTTTCTTTTTCTCTTGCCAATGTATCTGAAGAAGTCTTTTTCCCCTGTTCTTGATTCACTGTGCCAGTCTCAGCTGTCTGGAAGCCTTGGCCACTCTGACTAGCCTGGTAACCTCCCTGGACTTCGTCATGTACTTGTCTTTTCCCCCTTGCCCTCCTGCTTTCCTAAGCCTCCAGAATGCTTTTCTCTTGTCCCTCACCTCTTCCATTACCTCCCGAGTCAGCCAGCTTGGCTTCTTTGCTCTCCCCTTCTTGCTCCGTGTCCTGGTGCAGGTCTCAGTAGCCGGTGCCAGCCCTTTCTTAATGTATTCCATTTTTGGCTGGCACTCATGCATGTCTGAATTCCCACCAGATGCTCAACCAAAATTTCCCCCATCCTTTTAAAGTCCGCTCCCTTAAAATCGATCACCCTAGTACCTGTTCCTCCGTTACCCTTCCCATATTAAGTGTGACCTACACCATATTATGGTTGCTCCCAGCCAGGGGGTCCTCCACTCACAGATCCCTTAAAGCCTCTCTGTTTGTTAATACCAGGTCCAGAGTCCAACCCTCCCTGGTAGGCATGTGGACTAATTGCACCAGAAAGCTGTCCTGAAATGCATCTAGTAATTTCTACTCCTTTGCATACGTGGTGGTAGGGGTGTTCCAGTCCACCCCAAGGAGGTTGAATTCCCCCACCACTATGGTGTCCCCCTTCCTACAGACTCTTCTAATCTGCTCAGCCAACTGCCTATCCAGGTCATCCCCCTGAGCTGGTGGCCTGTACACTACCCCCATCCTCAGTGTATTTCTTTTAGAGTCCTGAAACTGCATCCATAGGGCCTCTATCCTGCCCTCCACCCCCTCCTCTCTCATACACCTTATCCCCTCCCTTATGTAGATTGCCACACCTCCCCCTTTCCCCCTAGACCTGTCCTTTCTGAATATCCTGTACCCTGGGATAATCATATCCCAGTCCTGGTTCTGGGTGGCCCATGTCTCTGTGATAGCTGCAATGTCCACCCTCCCTACAGCCAAGAGAGCCTGTAGTTCAGCTGATTTGTTACCTAAGCTTCCCACATGCAGCAAGACCACCCTCAAACCTGCGTTTTTCTCTCCCCATCCTGATCCCCCCTCCTAATCTCTCCTTGTGTCCCCACCTCAAATACCTCTCTGATATCTTGGGGGTAGACATGCTTGGCTCCCCCCTCTGGGATCCCTGCCTATTAGCTGTCCTTCTGCCACCCCCCACCTAGTTTAAGTCTATCTTTGTTGCTATGTAACCCTCCAATCTCTGCTTGAATACCCCTTTCCCTTCCCCACTCAGGTGCAGCCTATCCCCTGCATATAGATCCTTATTTTCCCAGGTACTGCCCAAGTCCCCCACTACCCCATGCCCCTTAGACTGACACTATTCCTCCAGCCATCTGTTGAACTCCACAATCCTCCCTTTCCTTCCCATACTCATGCAGGGTACCAATAGCACCTCTGAAAGGGCCACTGACTCCCCTACTTCTTCACATAACCCTCCTAATTCCTTAAACTTCCTCCTCAATACTTCCACCATCTCCCCCACCAGGTCATTAGTGCCCACATGCACCACAACATGCGCATTCTTCCTGCCCTCCTTGTGCACTTAAGACCCGTCTGCCCTGACCTGTCTGCCGATAGCTCGAATATAGCCTCCACCCATATTCTACTATGCCTCTCCCCCCCCCTGCTGCCCCATCTGATCCCTTTAAGTATGGAATCACCAAGCACTAGTACACCCCTTCCCTCATTCCTTGTCCCTGCCCTCACCCCTTCCCAGGGTATCCACTCTTAGAGCATGCCAGCTCACTAACTCCACCCTTCCTCCCTACTGCTCTCTGCCCTTCTCCCCATCCTGTCCCCTGCCCCTTCACTACTCCCTCCCTATCCTCCACATCCCTCCTCTCATCCCTGGCCCCCTCCTCTACTCCACCCCTGTCATCCACCCTTCCAGCAGTGCTTCTCTCCCTTTCATCCATATCGCCCTCCTCTGACTTACTCCTGACCCTTGTGGATTTCCCTCTTCCTCCCTCTTCTGCTCTCCCCTGGTGATCACTCCTTCCATCCCCCTCCACCAGTGTTGCCAGCTCAGCAAACCTATTTCCTGCCCATCCTCCCTGGCTGTGCCTCTGCTCCCCCCCACCGAGTCTTGCCTTTACACTAAAGGCCCCCTGTTTGTTCTGCTCCTGCACTCCCACCCCATCCCTTCCCTTGAGCCACTGTTCCTCCACCTTGATGTCCTCATGTTATTTCCTGGATGTGACCCTCCTGCCTCCTGGCCCCTTCCCCCTTCCCTCATCCTCTCCAGCTCTCTACCAAGCCACAGCACTTCCTCCTCCAGCCTCTTCAACTGGATACAGATTGGATACCCTCCTAGCCTCCACAATATGTTAATCCAAACTTCCGCCCCACATCGATTACAGCCCACTATCCTACCCATGATACCAGTACTAACTACAAAATACAGTTCTATCTATAAGTTTCTGACCAGCCCAGTCCCTACTTAACAATACAATACCAACTCCACTAGCAAAGAAGCATAAAACACTACTAAATATGATACCATACCATCCATATGTTTCCCAACAACATACAGCTTGAGGTGCTACACCCAAGTACAAAACACAGTACTGTCAATAAGTTTGTAACCTTTTACCTCTTTAACCAGAGCTACATATCACTCTGTAACATTACAAAGAACAATCCGCTCTATTAGGGCACATTAGTGGATGCACCTAGTAGTGCTTATCACCAATCCCAATACAGCACCGCCCCAATAAGTGTGGACAATCTGGGGGAGGGAGGGATGGATTAGGGCCCACTGCCACTCCCGTGTGAGTCAATCAGCCTCTTACACAACTGCACATCTCAGTCCCTATCCTCAGGCAGGAGCAAACACTTCCTGTCTCTCAAATGGCACAGAACTGAACTCCAGAATACAGCCCTGTTTACACACCCAAAATTCAGCCCTTATACAAACAGTATGGTTTAAACACCCAAATACATATCCAACTCCCAGTACAAGCAATTTGGACTAAAGCAAATGTAGGAAAACACAAAAAAAACAAAAATACTTCCCTTAGTTTAGCCTCACACAAACCCATGACACTCCTGCAGTTCCTGCTGCTTCAATTTTCATCCCCAAACTGAAACAGTTTAAAATAGCTCTGGCTAAACTCCTGTCCCTTCCCCAAGTCAACCTCTGCAGTTTCCTGTCTCTCAACTGGCACATAATTGAACTCCAGAATACAGCCCTGTTTATACACCAAAAAAATATAGCCCTTATACAAACAGTACAGTTTAAACACCCAAATACATATCCCACTCCCAGAACAAGCACTTTGGACTAACGCAAATGTAGGAAAACACAAAAAACAAAAATACTTCCCTTAGTTTAGCCTCACACAAACCCAGGAAACTCCTGCAGTTTCTGCTACTTCCATTTTCAGCCCCAAACATGATCAAGATCATAGTGGAGGGTATGTGGGTGCGAGGGGGGCATCCAGGGCAAAGCGGCAGAATGAAATGAAGAGGGTGTCCAGTCTGGCCAGGGAGGACTAAGGGGCAGCACCATAGGCTGCATCACAGTAATTAAAAATGGGCAGTATCATCTTCTGAACAAGTTCACACCTAGCCATAGGAGGGATGCAACTACAGGTCCCGAACAGCCACCAAGCTTGGGGTGCAGTTTTTTTCTGGATGGTGTCAATATGTCCAGAGAAGTTTAGGTGTTTGTCCAACCAAACAACTAAGTACCTGAAGGAGGATGTGTCCTCAAGTAAAGTCCCATCAAGGGTGTGGAAAGTGGGTATGAAGGGAAGACTAGAGAGTCTCTGCCTAGCACCAAAGGTCATGGAAACAGTCTTCTTAGCGTTGAGGAAAAGTTGATGATTAGCAAACCAGAGCTGAACCCTGTTGAAGTCTTGCTGTAAGCTGGTTGTAACCTCAGCAGGACAGGAGCCAGATGTATACAGAACTGTATCATCAGCGTACATCTGTATAGTAGGGGACGGGAAGCAAACAGACGGAAGGTCATTTAAGAAGATGGAGACTAGGAGAGGCCCTAATACAGAGCCCTGGGGGATGCCGGTGCTAATTTGGATGGGTGGGGAAGTGGTATCCAAGATCTTAACTGATTGGATTCTGCCAATAAGGTAGGCCTTGAGCCAGTTTGTTGTGGAGGGAGACAGGCCAGCTGCCAGGAGGGAGAGGAGTTTTGGGTCAAGGCCATCAGGGGTGGCACATTTAGGGGGGTGATGGTGAGAAGGGTACTTGGGCCGAGGCTATCAGGGGTGGCACATTTAGGGGGGTTGATGGTGAGGAGGGCACTTAGGGCATTGTTTGGGGTTACAGTAGCAAAAAAGAAGTGGAGGTGGGAGGGTAGTGGAGGGGGGCACACTGGTAGAGGGTGGGGAGTGTGATGGGTAGGAGGGGAGGGATTTCAGTAGCTCAGTGGTGTAGGAGGCATAGTAGAAGTTAAATTCCACAGCTACAGCTGGTGGGTCAGACACTAGCGAGCTATTTACTTTAAGTACCAGAGGGGTGGGCAAGATGAGGGGGTATATAGGGTATGGACCACCTTCCAGAACTTTGAAGGGGAATTTATGTTGGTGATGAAGGCAGATTTGAAATATTCCGACTTGGCTAACCTTGTTGCCCTGGTGCAAGCATTCCAGAGCATGTGGTAGTTCATGAGGTCACTAGGATGCTGGGTAGCTTTATGATGCTTCTAGGCTCAATCTCTAGCCCTGAGGCAGGCCAGAAGTTCAGGGGTTATCCAAGGTAAGTGGTTACCTCTGACTCTGGTTTGTTTGAGTAGGGCAAAGGTGTTCCAGTATACAAGAAAGATATATTTGAAGTAGGCAAAGGCCTTATCTACTGAGGGGAAGAAGGTTGGGGGGACCAGTCAGAAGTGGCAAGGTTACTCAGGAGCAGTTCAAGGTCAAGAGACTTGAAAGAGCATAGTTGTATGGTTTTGTGTGGTGATTGGGTTCTGTGGACTTTCCCAACTATGAATATTGGGTTATGGTCACTGAGAGCATCGAGAAGGATGCCAGAGCTGATAATGCAGTGTGGGTGGGAGGTAAGGGCCCAGTCGAGTAGGGAGAGTTGTTGTGTCTTGTGGTTTGAGCGGGTGGGTTTGGAGATAAGTTGGGAGAGGTTTAGGGCTCCAATTTCATTTTTAGTTTTGGTAGTTATAGGTGACAACCAATTTATATTGAAGTCTCCTAGGATGAATAATTCCCCAGAGTGAGTAAAGAAAGTGATGGAGGTTAGGAGGGCTAGCTCAACCAATGGATGGACATTTGGGTGGCAGTAAATTCTGGCTGCGAAGATTGGGAGAGTGAAGGGTAGGATCACATGGATAGCTAGGGCATCATGGGTCTCAGGATTTGAGGGTGAGTAGATGATGGAATATGGGATGGAGGCTAGGACATAAATGGTCACACCACCGCCCCTGCCAGCACGGTCTTGCCTTAGCAGTGAGTAGTCAGGAATGGAGACCAAGTGGTCAGGGATAGTGCTTTTGAGGCAAGTTTCTGAGATGATTAGATTGGCTAAAATATGTGACCTACTTGCTGACACACATTCAGCTCTGCTATCTGTGTGATGATTTTAAACAAATTTCAAAATGGCACTAAATCTTACATTAAATTTAGGAAAACAATGTACATATTATTGAATAATTAGATATAATATGAGAAACTAGCAGAACAAAACAACAACTATACTGTCATTTCAGCCTTAAAATGACAGGCTGGCTTTTAGCAGAAATATAACAAACCTGAAATAATATTATTTCCTAATATAAGTAAATCCAGCCTATAATTCAAGTTCAAACTTGATCCGAAAATGTGTGACCCTATACTGCCCACAGTGAAGGCTGTAGTACAACTACTTGTATTCTTCTTTGGATTTTTAAATTTCTGGTGTACCAACTTTATCTGGTGTTTCAGTCAAAACTGGGCCACTATCTTTATCATACAAGTCCCTTGGATTTACTTTTTGATTAACTCATGATTCTCCAAAGTAATATTTCTCAAGGCAAATACTTTGTCTATATGTTTTCTAAAATTGCCACATAAGCATTATACTAAATCTGTATAAATTTAATAGATCCAGACTCGATTTAGCCGCCAGGTCCTGCATACAGCTATTATTTTTCCTTTTTTTTTTTTCTCTCTTTTTTTTCTTTTGGCTCAGAGCATGGGTGCTTCAATCATTGTAAATTCTCTTGATGCTTTTATACCCTTCATCATTGCCAAATCAAATCCCGTTTTTAATTCCTTTCATCTTCTATTTATTAATTTCTGTGATGGGGGGGACCATATCTCCCCATATTTGCTATATGCATTTACAAGCCTATATAGTGCCCTTTCTACTTTACTTGAGTCTAGCATTAGAAACACCCATTCTGCACATTCTGGGGCTTTCTCATCTTTCCAGTGTTGCAATAGCACTTTTTTAGCCACCAGTAATCCTATATTTATTAAACCTATCTGTTAATTTTATAAACTATCCTGTATCTCTTTTCCAAAAATGATGATTCCTGGATCAAATGGGAAATCTCGACCCACAATTTTCTCTAATATAGAGAAGATTCTCCTCCAGTACTCTCCAGTGTTCTCACATTTGGCTACCATATGCCGTGTTGTTCCCCTTTTAGTCCTGCATCTCTTGCAAATCCCTGAGGCAGTCGCATTGAACTTACTGAGTCTGATCAGGGTCAGGTAGGTTCTATGCACCATGTTAAAGTGTATTTGCATCAGTCTGTCAATCTGTTATTTTTTATTTCATTATGATCAAAATTTACTGTATTATTCCATTTGTCTACTGATATTCTGTCCCATGTCTCTCTTCCAAGACTTCTTTGTTTCCGTCAAGGATGTAGAATCATTGTCTCTAGTTGTTATATAAAGGAATAATGCACGACAGGGTGTGTGTCGCGCTGGGATAAAGCCACGCCTGGGGGGTGGGCACGAGGCCACAGGCCGAGTGCGTCCAATGCCCCAGGCGTGGTGTTATCCCAAATGACACACACCCTGGAGTGCATTATTCCTATTATACAATGGCTCGTTGTTATACAGAACAAAAAAAATAATTTTAAAGATGTTTTTGTGTGGAAAAATATTTTTTGGTTTTTAAGAGCAGAGGAAACAATCAAGGTCAATGGGCTCAATGGGATCAAGCTCATCTACAGGTTCACAGTGAGGCTGAGACTAGACCTGTGGCGACGTGCTGGGATAACGCCATGGGTCCAGCCCCAAACTGACCAATCACAGTCCAAGATTCTTTCTTGCCGTTGTATAATATGTTTTAGCAATTATATGTTTGCTGGAATCCAGACTTACAAAAATCTCCTCCAGTTTGGAAAGAGGTAGGTTATTTAGGTTGCACCTTCTTTTATAAATGAAATTCTTAATTTGTAAATACTGAAATGTTATTGTGTCTGACAGATTATATCTGTTTTTAAACTTTTTAAATGAGTTGAATTCTTCCACATCAAATCGGTCTTCAAGCTGACACATATTTTTCTCTTTGTACCACATTGTAAAAGTTGTGTCAACCATTGAAGGAGGGAAAAGTGTATTATTAATTGTTGGTGTACATTTTGAGAGATGGTTAACATCTCCTATCAGTCTTTGAACTGTATGAAAGGCATTATTAGTGGATTTTGTAGTACGAAGGGTCTTTTTGTAGTATGAAGCCCAGACTAGTTTTATAGTAAGAGAATTCTTCAGTTCAGTACCTGGAAGTTTAATTTCTTCTATCTGAAACCCCATTATATCTTTATCCAAGAAATTATTAAACCAATGATAAACACATTGGCCCAGATATTCAAACTGCACCCAAAATGAGCGCAACAGCAGAAGCAAGCACAAACCGATTGCGCATATGCGCAACAGATGCGATATTCAAACATGGAGCATTACAAATTGCGCAAGCAACCAACGTCTGAATATCGCACATACTGTGCCATAGCGCAACCAGGAAGGAGAAGCTGAGCAGAAATGTTGCGCTATGGTGCAACCAGGGCAGCCCAGCTGAGCAGTCCAAAGGTGCCATAGAGCAAGCAGAGCCCCCCCCAGAGCAATGGAACTGCACATCCAGGGAGGCAGGCTGGGGCCCACCGCCAGCCATGCCACACATGGGCACAGGAACACACTGCAGAACCAACACCACACCTGCACACCCCAAGCACAGCATCACTGGGGGTGTGACTGATGATCTACTGGCCCATGGTGACAAGCCAACAAAGCATAGCAGAGCCATGACACCCCAGCACAACCACTGGCAGGCTGAGAGTGCCACACACAGGGGGTTGACAAACACTGTGCACATCAGCCCCCTGTATGCACAGCACACCCTGCACTGTGACCCCAAGACACCACCTATGTGCAGTGACTGGCACTGCAGGAAACCATGCATCCCCCCCAGCACACATCAACCCCGTGCAGCACAGAAGCCTACAAGCCAGACACACCCTGTGCACCCAGCAGTGGGTGGCAGCAGATGGCAAGACCAACAGAAAGTCACTGCAATGCTGGAGATACCTTTCCATGCACACACATGCGCGCCACACACACACACACACACACACACACCCAGGACCATACCACCCCAGATGGCATGTACACCCCTGCAACTGAGCACCCATAGCCAGCTGCAAATCAGAGACCAACACAATATTCATATCAAAATAGAAATGTATATTTAAATATAGTACAGAACCAAAACAAGAAAAACTATTTACAAGGGGGGGATGGGTACAAGGTAGGGGTGTTCAAGGGTAGGGATGAAAACTTGGAGAGGGAAGGCAGGGTGGTAGGGATGGGAGATGGGAAGAGGTAATATAATCTATGGGCCAGCCGGCTGCTAGTCCTCTGCCTGGTGGTGCCCGTCCTGTGCCGCCTCCTCCAGGCCATGGCACTGGATGGACTGCAGGATGGCCTGGTTGTCCACCAACAGTTGTCTGAGGCCCGAACATCCCGACCAATCCTCCTGAGAACCTCGAGGCCTAGGAAGAGGAACACAGTCAATGGCTGTGACTGACCACAACCCTGAACACCACCCAAACTGCAAGCCATATAGCCCAATGTCCCGCACCTGTGATGGCATGCACCACCCACAGTGAACATGCACATGGCCATCACAAACAGGCGGCATCAGCTATGTGCACCACTGCACACACTGCCCATGTCCATCACAGCACAAACAAGGCTGTCAAGTGACGTGGCAACATGGAAGTGCCAGTTACACAGCTATGTGCCCAGTGCATGCCTGGACCACCAGTGATGCATACACAGACGTGCTGTGATACTGGACAGTGATGCATGTCACCTGTGTCGTGCATACATACATAGATACATAGACAGTGTCGGCAGATAAGGGCCTATGGCCAACCCAGTCTGTCCATTTGAGCTTGTAAGTTCACTTTGTTTTCCTAGAAGTCTGTTACCCCTTACTCCTGACCTCCACAAGTCCTTTATGTCTATCCCATGCATTCTGAAATCCCGTGATAGTTTCAGCCCCCACCACTTCCTCTGGCAGGGTGTTCCACTTGTCCACCACCCGTTCTGTGAAGAAATTCTTTCTCATGTTTCCTCTGAATCATCCTCCCTCCAACTTCATCCCATGCCCTCTAGTCCTGGAACATGTTTTTCACTTCAAAATAGTGTTTTCCTGCACCCTGTTCCTCCCTGTAAGATACTTGTATGTCTCTATCATATCCCCTCTCTCCCTCCTCTCCTCCAGGGAGTACATGTTCAGTTCCTTCAACCTGTCTTCATAGGACTTGTGATGCAAGCCATGCAGCATCTTTGTTGCCCTCCTCTGAACCTTCTCTGCCCACTCTACATCCTTACGTAGGTATGGTCTCCAGAAATGTACACTGTACTCCAGGTGGGGCCTCACTAGTGTCTTGTATAGTGGAATTATGACCTCCCCTTTCCTGCATGGTTGTATTGTGCAGGGCTAGTGGTCTCACCCCCAGCATGCAATAGCATCCATGAAGTCATGATACTCACATTGCTCAAGCAGCTGTGTCTGCTGCTGTTGCTGCTGCTGCTGCTGGGGTGCAACACCTGCTGGCACCGGGGCCCTGGCACGGCCCTCCTCAACCCGGGCCTGCATCCTCACATCTCGGCCTGTGGGAGACATATGTTGAGACAAACATCAGTGTGACTCAAAGCAGACTGCCCCTGCCCCAGTGAGAGTGCCTGCCCACACAGCCATACCCATTCATCTCACAGCTGCACACACTGACACAGCCAACCGCGGGCGAGCCATCACCTATGCACAGCCACCAAAACACACACACACCCTACAGAGAATACAGGTGCATAGATGGTACACCCACCTGGCCTAGGAACCACGCCCTGCCTGGCACGTGACCGCAGCCTCTCCAATAGGTCCGGATCCCTCCTGCGGAGGTCACCGTACCGGTGTCGGCACTGCTCAGCATACCGGCACCATCCAGTGACCCCCACCAGGTCAGTGGCCACTTGATGCCACACCTGTGTGCGGGCAATGGTGAGGGGCGCCTCACCATAAAGTGCCCCATAGTGGGGCTCTACTAGGAGCCACCAAGTTGGCCAGTTCAGTTGGCTCCAGGACACAGCTCTCCTCCTAGCCATGGTACCAACTTTACAGCAGGCAATATGGTGCCCGCTGCCCCGTATTACGTGGAGATGTTTCATGAAATAGACCACCACAGCTCAATCGTGCTGTTCAAACAAGCGCCGTCACTTCACATAGTGCTGTCACCAGACAGCGCAATAGGGACGTAAACATGGCAGGTGAACAGCACCAGGGGGCAAAGGTCAGACACAAGGTCATGGGCAATGACGCAAGGCTACGCACAGTGCCATCTGATGTATAGGCATCCTGCGTGACTGACCAGCTGCGTACCAGTGCCACAGTGGACTATTGCGCAGTAGTGCCACAGCGCCATATAGTGCCCATTGCTATAGCGCCACTGGCACAATGGTGGCCATGGCCTGAATTGCCGATCGCGCACAGCACATCAGCAGCGCGGCAGATGCCTGCGTAAGCTATCTGGGCATGTGCAATGCAGTGTACCACACAGTCACAGATCTGCGCCATTGGCTCAGCTGACTCAACCGTATTGTGCAAAGCACAGATTCGTGATATTCAGCTGACACATGCAGATCATCTGATCAGCCATTCAAAGGTGCAGTGGCATTATAGTTGCTCCACTCCTCATTTGCATGCATTGCACTATAAATGTGCGACATTGGGCTGCCCTGGCCAGATTCAGTTACTGCAGGTGAGAGGTGAGTTGCATGCTGTGTGATGTTCTGGACAATGGTCACGGGAAAATGCTGTAGACTGCACAGTGACAGGTGTCCACTTCCCCCCATACAGATTGCCACGATTGAGGCAGAGCCAAGGTGAGGTGAGGACGGTGGGCGTAGGAGGAGGCCCAACTTTACAGCAGCAGAGACAGAGGCCTCTTCCAGGCCTACCTGGATGAGGAGCCAGTACTGAGTGGACGGAGGGGCACCCCTGCAGTCCCGCAAGGGCTGCATGGGAGGGGTAGCTCGCCATTAACCTGCACGGAAGCCACCAGCGCCTGTGCAGGAATGCAAGAAGAAGATGGGGACAGACCACAGGAGGTTGAAGGAGAAGGTGGCAACCTTCAGGGCGGCACATGCTGGCACTGGCGGGGGACGGCCAGTGGTGTTGGAGCTGACCCCGACTGAGGAGACACTGGTCGCATCAATGCAGTGGAGCGCTGTTGAGGGCATACCAGAAGGTGAATTCCAGACAGGTGGAAGCCCATCACTGCACGGTATGACATGGTGGTGGTGTTGGGGGGGTTGGGGGGAAGGTTGTTCACATGCACTCACATGTACTCTCTTTCTGTTACAGATCCTGTTCATCTTCAGCAGATGGTGGTGGTGGGTCCAGGCAGGGATGATGACCTGCTGGACATGGAGGAGGGTCCATCCACCTCTATCACCAGCCAGCAGGCACTGCTGCAGCATGCACGCTGGGCCGCCAACTCTGGTGTCAGTGATTCAGGTGCGGGGGGTGCACAGCCTGTGTCTCAGCAGTCTGGCATGCAAGCATGCCAGCACGCTGTGACTATGGCTGTAGCACGTACCTGCACCATTGATGATGCAAGGACTGCAATGGGCAGTGATAGGTGTGTTTCCATGACGGACACACAGCAGGCCAGCACGTGCCCCTGGGCCTTTCTGGTTCCAACTTGTGTACCAGCATGCTGGCACAGTCCCAGGCTGTGCCTGTCAGCACCGGTGGAGCAGCACCGGTGGCTGTGGAGGTGTCTGGAACTGTTGCCAGCACAGCGGTGGAACGAGTGGACCCTGGGGCACAGCGGTTGGAGGGGCAGCAGCAGCAGTCACCCACCAGGTCTGGGGGTACAGTGTCAAGTGGTGGCACATGTCCGCTGCCCTTTGATCCGCCCATTCCTGGTCCTGGCAAACAACACCCACCCTCAAGGGGTGTAGTGCATCAGGACCTTCCACACCCTTGGGGACAGGATGCCGTTGGGGCACAGTACCCATTGGATGAGCACACCCACCTGCTGCAGGAATCAGTACATCTGCAGAGGCGGGTTGCAATGTCCGTGGAGGCACTGTCTGTGTCTGTGGAGTGGCACACCAGGGAGTGTGCTTTGGACCATGCCGAGCTGGTTCATATGCGGACAGATGTGACCGCCGCCATTGACAGGCTGACCCAGGCAGTGGTCTCTGTCGTGGACGCATTGGGCACACAGTCAGGTGCCCCTGTACCGCACACCCCACACAGTTCACTCCTCCTCATTCCCAGCTGCGCGGCGACACCAGGCCTGTCGACGCCGGGTTCTGCTGTGGCTATCCCAGCACCCCTGGTGCAGGTTTGTTCCCAGTGTGCTGCAGACCCCTGTGCGGCAAGGTCGCGATTCGCAGTGGGACCCCTGGTGGTGCAACAGTGCCACCCCATGTGGCCCCTGCTCAGCCTGCCAGTGCTGTTGGGTCACGGTGGGGCCGCCCATGCATCCGCGGTGGCCGTGGGACAGTGCTACATGACTGAGCTGTCTCCCAGTGTGAGCCCTGTCTGGTGCTGCCATGTGTGCAATGTGTGTCATGGTGGGCAGTGCACTGCTGGGTGCTCTGCTCACCACGCCGACACATGGACCACCTGCACACCCTCCCAACTGCTGTCCACAGGTGCGTCTGCATGATGATGCCTGCATTGTACTGTACACCAAGGTGCAAGGGTGCCCAGCATTCGACACACGTGACTTGGACAGTACAGGTGGTGGGGTGGTCGGTGGTGCTGTGTGTTAGCAATGTCGGTTCTGCTGTGCTGTGCATCTGCCCATGTACGGTCTGTGCTGGTGGTGTGTGTGTCCATGAGTGCTCACCCTTCCTGATGGTGTGTTTGTATGCCTGGAGCCTTCCACTCCCTGACCATCATGCACCCTGGTGTGTTCCCTGTGTGCCTGTGGTTTTGCGATGGACAGTGTTGGTTGCACATGTCCCTTGACTTACCTGTGTTGTGCATAGTGCTCTCTGTGATGGTGTCCTGGTGCAGCTGGGCCTGCCGGATCAGTCGGGGTCCCGGCCGTCCTGGGAGGCTGCTCATCACCATCAACACCTCGCGCCACTGGCGTCCCCATCACTGTCCCCCTCTTCAACCTGTACGGCTATCCCATAGTCTTTGGCCATGTTGTGCAGGATGCAACAGGCCAGGAATATCCCACAGGCCTTTTGGGGGCTGTACTGTAGGGCACTGCCGGAGGTGTCTAGGCATCAGAAGCATGCCTTGAGCATCCCAAACACCCAGTCTATGATGTTGCGTGTGGAAACATGTGCCTCATTATAGCGTTGCTGCGAAGGGGTCATGGGGCACCGGTACGGTGTGAGCAGCCAGGGACAGAGTGGGTATCCACTGTCACCTGTGTGGAGATAGTGGAGATCAGTCTCATGTTCAGGTCCATATTGGCCATATCCCTGTGTGCCACTACCATGGCACCTGTGGCATTCCCACCCTTGCCCCAAGTTTGTATTCCATACATGTGTACTCACTCACTAGATGGCCTGTGGGGATGTCCCCACTCTCAAATCAATAGCACAGTGCAGACTGATACCATATGAAGGCATCATGTGCTCCACCAGGGTGTGTGGCACAGACATTGATTATGCGCCCAGTGGCATCACACACCACCTGGCAGTTGACACTAGAGAATCCCTTTCTGTTCCGATATGCGAGCCCATCGGGGCCAGGTGGTGTGCAAATGGCCACATGGGTGCAGTCTATAGCCCCTAGCATGCCAGGCATACGTGCTACCCTGTGGAACTCCTGCATGTTTGTTGTACGCCTGCTGCGGTGCTGGGGAAATGGATGTACTCCGCAGCATGTGGCAGCAGTGCGCTGAGGAAATGGGTGAGGATGCGTGACGTGGCCGACTGTGTGATGCCTGTGGTGTCCCCTGTCGGCCTCTGGAAGGTGCCCGTGGTGAGCAGGCACATGCAGGCTGTCACCTTGGTCTCCACCGACAGAGCGTGACTCCATCATGAGGGTGCCTGCATCACATCACATCACTGCACAGCTCACAGAGCCATCTCAGTATTGCCCTGTTCAGGTGGTACCGGCCCACGATCTCTACATCTGTGTACAGCTCAAAGCTGATGCGGGCACGGTACTGCCTGTTGGGGGCATATCGCCAACAGGCCCCTTCCACGGCCACGCCCCCTGTGGCATGCATTCTCACCCCTCATTAGAAGCCTATGTGGAAGCTGGCACCGTCCATCTCCCTGGCTTGACCCCCTGGCTGGTGTTGCTGTGTTACCCTGCTGTCCTCACTGCTACTTCCACTGCACCGGGCACCCCCTGCTCGCCTCTACAGCCTATGGCCCACACTTTCCTTGCCTGCCCTAGCCTGTCTGTCTATCTGTCTGTCTCTCTCTCTCTCTCTCTCTCTCCCCCACTTGGCAGCCTTGTAGCATTCTTGCGCCGCTTCCTTGAGCCTTTTTATTTTGGCTCATTTCCGCTAGTGCGCAATTTCCGGCTGTGCCGCTATTGCGCATCGCTCAAGTCTTTGAATATCGCATTGTCGGTCTTTATGCATGGATCCACCCCTTGGTTGCGCATGCCTTCATTTTCATTGCGCTGTTGCTCAGCATGTTTCGGGGCGAACTGCCTCCTTCTGAATATCGCTAATGGCGATTTTTGACTTATGTGACAAGAAACCTGTTACATGGCGAACCTTTTGAATATCCAGGCCATTGTATTTGAGAGAAGCTAAATCGTACCGCCAGAAATTTGGGCAACCTAATCTGTCTTTTTCATTTGACTGATAAAGTTTTTTAAGGCTGTTCTGGGTTGCTGGCCCTTCCATAGAAATGTTCTTACTATTTTTTCTAATTCTGAAAAAAATATTGTTTTCCAATTTTAAGGGGATTGCTTCGAAGAAATATAATAGCTTCAGAAGAACATTCTTTTTAAGAATGTTCACCTTACCAATTAGAATTAGGGAGAGTAGTTGCCACTGTTCCAGATCTGATCTTATTTTTTCCATAACAGGATTATAGTTTAAGGTTATGACTGCCTTTGTGCTACCTGTACCCCCAAATATTTTATATACTGTTTTTGCATAGGATAGAGCAGGGAGTTGGTAAGGAGTGCATGGTCTTCTCCTAAATAAAGGACCTCACTTTTCTTCCAGTTTACTTTATATCCTGAATACTGGCTGAAATCTGATTCGATTTTCATATAGCCATAGGGTAAGAATTATGTGGTTTAGAAAGGAATAGCAAAATGTCATCGGCATACAAAAGAAAAGTATGCCTATGCTCTCCGAACTTTATATCCAGTAGTTGCTTCTGGATCCTAATCTTTGTTGTGAGGGGTTCCAAAAAGAGGGCAAAAAGCAGTGGGGGGGGGGGCAGTGTACCCCTGCCTAGTGCCTCTGTACGTGGGAAAGTAATCTGATAGTTGTTGGTTAGTCCTGACACTAGCTCTAGGGCCCTTATATATATATAGCTGTAATCCAGTCTAAAAAACCTGCCTTCAATACTGAAGGCCTTCATGGTTTCCAGCATAAAAGGCCAGTAGAACCTATCAAAGGCCTGCTCTGCATCTAATGACATTACTTTACAGTGTTTGTGCACAGAGGTTCTTTGTCTTTTTAATGACATTACTGCCGTATATGTTCCTGATTCAGATTGTAACACATTGAATGCTTTTCTTATAGTATGATACAACCTTTCCCTTCAATAAATCCTGTCTGATCTGGCTGTATCAATTTTGGGAGTATTTTTGTTAATCTATTTGAAATAATCTTTGCAAATATTTTGTAATTGCTATTCAGAAGTGCTTTAGGTCGGTATGATTTACAGAGCTCCAGTGGTTTATCCTTTTTAAGTACTAATGATATAGTGGCATCTTTAAATGATGGTGGAAGTTTTCTAGATGAATGGATATCTTGTAAAAGGTACCATATTTCAGTATTGGTGCTATACTATACTTTAGATTTATTAAAAATTCAAAAGTGATGCCATCAGGCCCTGGAGATTTTCTGTTAGGGAGAATATCTAGTACTGTGTAGATTTCCTCTATAGTTATGTCTCTATGCAGTATATCTGCATCTGATGAAGTGATTTGTGACAGGTGTAATTCTTTTAAATAACTTTGTATATTGCATATATTTGGATTTGTTTCTGGTGTATATACTGTAACTCTGTATAATGTTTTTTGAAGTTGTCATTAATTTTTTCCGGATCTGGAGTATTTGTTCCATCTTACAGCTTTAATATGTCAATTTTGTTGAGGTTTTGTTCACATTTTAACTGACAAGCTAAATGTTTGTCAGGAAGATCCAAAAAAAATAATAATTCACTCTTGCTCTAAATATTGCCTTTCTGCTTATTGCTGTAAAATCTTTTCTATATTATCTCTTATGCTTAATAGTCTTAGTCGGGTTTATTCCAATCCAGAACTCATGTACCCCACTCATTTCAGCTGAACTTAGACCTAGCTCCAGTTCTGATAGCTCCTGATTCATTTTTTTCCTTTCTGATACTACTCTGAGTCATAATCCAGCCCCTCAAATAGCTTTCAGTGTTTCCCATAGAGGTTGTATAGAGAATTATTCTGGCTAATTCCAAGTGAAGAACATCTAGATTTCCTTTTAAAGCATCTTGGTGAAGTTCTTGCCTTGCCAAAGTGTGCTGTCCAGTGTCTAGGATCTAGTTGTATGCTTGGTCTGTGCTGTTTTAGGTTCAGATGGCAAGGTGCCTGGTCTGAAACAGAGATGAATTTATATGTTACTTTAGCTACCTTGTGCGCATACAGCTATTCTTAGGTACACCCTATGTCTGAAGTAAACCAGGGGATATGTCCTGGGAGATCCTTAAGCCATTTTTTTTTCAATGTTTCAATATTATCATGTGTATTATCATTGTTTGGATTCATGAGGAGTCTATTAATTAACTTTTAAGCCCAGTAATTATCTTACCTAATTCATTTACTATTGATGCCAATTCAATATGTTTCTTTTTATTATAATAACTATTTGCCTGAGAGGTATCTTTGTGCTTATTTTTCCCCCTTTCTGTTTCATTAGCATTAGTATTTATTACCCTTTCTAGCTCAATATATGAATTATCTGAAGATATTGCAATATTTTTCTCCTCTTGCTTATTGTAGTATAAACGAAGTTTGCATTAGCAGAAACCAATACTGGAACCTTCCTTACAATCAGTTTGTGAGTTTTTAGTGACATTTAAAATTAGAGTTGATGGATGGACTGATATAAAATCTTTTTCCCTTTCTTGCTTTCTAAGTTTGCAATTGAAACTTCAGGTTTGTTTCTGGATGCTCAGCTGCAGTCCCCTAGCTTATCAAGGTGGAAGAGACCATCCACGCAAAATAAATAAACAAAAATACTGTAATACGCAAGTTTACAACAATAGTGGCAATAAGATTCACCCTGGCCATCTGGTGGTCATGAGGGGGCCCCGAGCTGCCCTCCCCGAACACACACAAAGAAAGATTCACCCTGGCCATCTGGTGGTGATGAGGGGCTCGAAGCTGCCTTCCCCTGAACACACGAAGAAAGATAACTACTCTGCGTTGAAGAGGCCAGCGGGCTGAGCTGTGGACGACTGTCTCTATCTCGCTCTGCTGGTTTTGGCACCTTTTTTATATTCAGACTTTGGACTGCACTTTAATGAATTAAAATCGACACAATAGTTTTTTTCACCCTGTTAAATGTAAGAATTCTAAGCAAACTAGCAATATACTGCAGTGTTACTTTTAGAATTCAGAGTACTTGCACACTTTTGGTACATTTCAACAAGTGCTTGTGCAGAGCTAGTGATTCCAGACGCTGTGCAGACAACATCGGAGGGTACCCAATGCTGTGAACCTGCTAGTTTTAAGCTTTCCTTCACATCTGCTCTGATTTAAATGGGCTTTGATTTTTTTTTATTTTTTGGCTGTAAAAACTGTGATTAATGTTGCACTATTTGGCTTGTGTCTTGCTTTAAACCAAATTGTTTTAAACCAAATTGTGGCCAAGCTGTTCTTTAGAGTGTAAAACTAAGAGCAAGAAACAAGTTTACGCTAAGCCCTCCCTGTTTTATTCAACTACTCCCTTATTTATTCTTATGAATTGTTTTATTCTGGACCACCCCCTTACCTTACTTAAATTTGTTCTCTGATACTCCCTCTCCCCACAGATTCACCCCCTGGCCATCTGGTGATCGTGAGGGCCCCAAAGCTGCCCTCTCCTGAACACACACAAAGAAAGGTAACTACCCAGTGTAAAAGAGGCCAGTGGGCTGAGCCATGGATGTCTGTCTCTATCTCACTCTGCTGGTTTTCCCTGCTGATGCTTCACATCGGCTACCCTACCACCCCACCACCACCCTTGGTGAGCATTTCCTTATATAGTGATGCTCATGTGCTGGCCAAAAACCAGTCAGACAACTTCCCCATTAGCAGCTTATCCCCCTCCACCACTAGTGGCCGTTGTCTTGTGTTCCATCCTAAGCAGGTACCTCTGTCAACCATATCTCAACTACACAATGCTCACTCTGTATCTGGCCATTCTTGCCTCTCTCCCACCCCTGATCACACTCCCTCCCTCCTTCCTCCTACCCCACGGCAGATAAAGGAAACCTGCCGCTCTGTGTACGGTCAGCACAGACACCCAGCTCCCATTCCCATCTGCCTTTTCCAAACCAAAGTCCACTAATACCCATTGGATGGGCTGAACCTGCAATCCTACCTCCACCCTTTCATATTGGACTCATTGCCCTCAATTCCACCACCCAGCAAATCCCTATGCAAGACGTTCAGCAACTATCCACATCCCGTAAGCCACAGTGGGCAATTCCACTCACTAAACTGCTAGTGTTGCTTCTGCTCCTACTTACGGGAGACATCAAACCTAACCCAGGTCCAACCACCACCCTCCTCTTACTATCAAGGGGACTAAAACTGATGCATCTAAATATCTGTAGCCTGCTGCATAAAATAACTGTGCTACAGCCAACCATCATCTCCCTAAGGCCTGACATCCTGACCATTTCTGACACAAGGCTAAAGCCACAAGGACCCCAAAATCTCCATCCCAGACTACACCATAATCTGCTTAGGTCATAAAAGAGGTGGAGGCGTGGCCATATATATCTCCTCCATCCTTCAGTACCCCCTGGTCGATATACCATCACTCATCTAGCCTATAGATGCCTTGCTGATCAAGTTATCACCCCCCACACCACCCCAATATTCATAGCCAGCTCCTACTGCCCCCCAACTCCCCCACATCAACTATCCTTGACCACCTAAGCTCTCTGAAATCCTGCGCCAATGGAGGTGAGCTACACATTATGGGGGAATTCAATCTAAACTGGCTGTCTAGTAGTACCTCTAAAATCTGTAACCAGATTGCTGCCCTAAACCTGACACAGTTGATCTCCAAACCTACACTGCTAATCTTACAATCCAAAAACCACACACTCATAGACTGGTCACTTACCACTCATCAGCATCGAATAATTGCCTCAGGTCAATTACCTGATTCATTAAGTGACCACCATATCATTTACTCAATGCGGAAAATTTTCAGGCCTAAAGTACCCCCTAGAACCATATTCACAAGGTCATATAAATCTCACCTCACTCCTAAGTAACCTAGAAGCCATTGACTGGTCCTTCACCTCATGAGCAGCTTTCATTAACTCTGCATTAGAATACTTCAAGTTCAAGTTCCTAGTGGTGTGGGACCGCCATGCCCCACTTAAATGGACCCACGTGAGGGGTGCCCTCCTGCCCTGGATCTCTGCTAACATTATGTCCCTCATGAGAGCCAGAGATCAAGCATGGAAATCCTTTAAAACCTCAAATGCCCACACTGATCATGCCACCTACTGCTCCCTCTGGAATGCCTGCATAAGGCTAATCAGGCAATCAAAAGCAACCTATTTCAAAGATTCCTTCCATGGAAATATAAACCAGTCATCCAAATTCTGGAAGGTGGTCAAATCCCTTTTCTCCCCACCCTCACAGCCCCACACACCTGTGCTTAACATGGGAGGCACGACAGTAATGGATCCCCTTGCAGTTGCCATGGAATTTAACACCTTTTTTAAAAATTACACAGATGCACTGCGCTCTTCCCTCCCTCCAGTCCAACCCACACCCTTCTCCCACACACCCCTGCTCTTGACCCCTCTACTACTTCCCCCTCATTTTCCTTCCATCCAGTCACCCCTTCTGAAGTATACAAAGCCCTGGTCTCCATAAACCCTAATAAAGGCAAATGCCCCTCCAGGTTAGACTCCAAGTTGCTACACCTGTCTGCCCCTGCCATCACTGCTCCCCTCATGGACCTATTCAATTTGTCTTTCACCCTGTAATCAATCCCCTCAGAATGGAAGCATGCAGCAGTCATACCCCTCCCTAAGGGTGGTGACCCTGTGGTCCTTGGCAACTATTGCCCCATTTCCCTTCTCCATATTCTGGCTAAACTCCAGGAGCACCTTGACCTTGCTCAACTCTGCACCATTCTCAACTCCTCCTCCTTCGTCTCCCCTACCAGTCTGGCTTCAGGAAGGATCACTCCACTGCCACTTCACTCTTACACCTCACAGACTCCATCCTTGATGGCATGGACAAGGGCCACATCACCACCGCTATTTTCATAGACCTGGCAAAGGCTTTCAACACTGTCTCCCATGCTCTCCTCCTTACCAAACTCCCCCTTGCAGGTCTCCCCAACCCGGCCACCAATTGGTTCCACTCCTTCCTGGTAGGTCACTCCCAATCTGTGAAATTTGGATGCTCCACCTCCTCTTCCCTCCCAGTCAACTCTGGCATCCCCCAAGGGTCTGTCCTTGGGCTGCTCCTTTTCTCCATCTTCCTAAATGATCTACCAACCACCTGCTCCCACTCCTCCATCCACATGTGTGCAGACGATATGGTTCTGTATGCCTCAGGCCCCTCGACCGCTGCAGTAGCAACCAGGTTACAGCAGAACTTCAGTGATATTCAGCTCTGGTTATGCATTAACCAGCTTTCTCTAAACACCAAGAAGACCATCTCCATGACCTTCAGCATGAGCCAGAGGCTCTCTCAGCTTCCCTCCACCCCCTCCTTCCACACCCTGGACAGGGACCACATTGGAGGCTTGCTTCTCCTTCAGATATCTTGGGATCTAGTTTGATCAGCACCTGGGTTTTTCTGTACGTAGTGATGCCATCCACAAAAAGCTCCATCCAAAGCTGGGCGCCCTCTATCATAACCATGGATGCATCCCACAGCCTGCTCACCATGAACTGGTACAGAAAATTATCCTCTCTATATTCGACTATGGTGACATAGTCTATAGTGCCACTCCCAAGTCCAACCTAGTCAGACTGGACCCTCTTTTTCACTATTTCTGCAGATTCATCCTTGATCGCCCGCCTGCCACCCACCACTGCAAGCTTTGCCAATCACTTAATCTTCCCTCACTCCATGACCACTGCCAGTCCCACTGTGCTAAGTTCATGGCCAGATACTGGTCCCTGATGCTACCCCCATGTCTCACCTCTGTTGTAGATAATCCTGCCCCCACATCTTACTCCCTCAGAAATACTGACACTCGCCTCCTGGCTGTTCTGTGCATGTCCTCCTCAACTGGCCAAACAGCTTTCCATTACCACATGCCTAAATTATGGAACTCCCTCACCACTGGTGTCTGACACATGTCCTCCTCCCAGCTCCTTAGCTTCTTCATAAATGCCCACTTCCCCTCAACATCTGTTTGTGGCTAGGATTGATTCCCCACCCCCCAGCCTTTCCCCATTTCTGGTCCACATAACTAAAACTCAGAGTGAGCACTCCAAATGGAAATAATACACAAAGGCACTGAAATCAATGCTTAGTAGCTTAATAGCTCATTTAATTCCAAACCATAAATCAGGCCAGTAACCCCAGTGCTTCAGCGTTCAAGCCTTTGCCAGGGGGTGTGGCTTAAAGAACAAACAGTGTAATATATATACTCATTCATTCATGACATCATCAAACAATGACACAATTGTACAAAATTCAACATATAAAAAATTCAAAATAGAAATACTAGTATATACAAATATTAGTTTACAATGCAAATACTGATACATTCATTTGCAGCTGATACTACTTCCATAATCTCATTACAATTTTATTTCAGCTTACAGATCACAACTATGACAGTTGTCTGCAACAGTCTGCATGGCACTTTATATTACAGATAGCAAGGCACCTAGAGAGACAATACAGTGGACATGAAGCATACAGAGGGAAAGAAAGGAATGATAAACAGAAAAAAATAAAGAAGATTTTGAAAAAAATGATAAACAGAAAAAATATTAAGAATATTAAGAAAGGAAGGGAGGAAAAATAAAAAAGAGAGAAAAAGAATGTGGGAGTAAGTAAAAAGATATGTTAAGAAATTATAAATAGGAAGGAAGGGGAAGGAGAGTTTTTTTGGGGGAGAGAAATAGGATGAAAGGGGAAACCGGATGGGAAAAACAAAAGGGGGGGAAGGAAAGAATAAAGAAAAAGAGAAAAATTGGGGAAAAATAGAGATGAAAAGGGAAGAAAAAGAAAAAACCAAAAAGGGAAAAAGGAAAAGAAAGAAAAAGAGACAAATAAAAAAGAAAGGATTAGAGAGATGTCATTATGTGGTCACCTAAAATAACGTCCATCCTTAGAATGGGAGTAGGACACCTCCATTTAGGTGGGGATCTACAGGTGCACAATCTCTTCTGAACTCCTGAAAGAAAGAGAGGAAGAAATTTTAATTTAATTCAATTATGGCATCCTTAGGATCAAACAATAAGTACATAAATACACTCATTTCTTTTTATCTTTCAGCAAGTTTCAGGTCCTATTGATCATTTAATCCATCAGACTTAACAGTTGTAAGCCTGTAAATCCATTTGCTTTCTCGCTTGAGAAGCTCATTTGTTCTGTCACTCCTATACTTGAGTGGTGGTTGCCAGTCAGTTCCCATGAATTTTAGACATCTCAGGTCTGAGTTATGTCTCAGGGAGAAATGTAAGCCAACAGGAGTATCTATTCTAACATTATGTTCCACTCCTGTTCTTGTACTCTTTGTTTAAGGGCTCTTGTAGTTCAACCTATGTACATAGCTTGACACTCACACCACAAGGTGTAAATTACAAAGGTGGTATCACAATTTATAAATTCTCTAATGTCATATTTGAATCCTGTAGAGGGGTGTACATGCTCAGATCCTGGATTACAGTAGCTGCGCACATTACACCATTGGCATTTAAAAGTACCTTTGGGCTTTGTACCTAGCCACATGCTTTTTACTGGTTGTGTCAGTCTGCTGTGAACAAGTTTCTCTTTTAAATTTTGTCCTCTATAGAATGTAATGCATGGTTTTATGCCTAGTGCAATACCTAAATGTGTATCCGAGTGTAGTACGTACCAGTTTTTGTACACAGTATTACCAATTTGCCCTGACCAGTTATTAAATTCTGTCACTAATGTGACAGGATAGCTGTTAGATAACAAATCCCCAGTTTCTTGTTTCAATAAGTCTTCTCTATTCTTAGCATATGCTCTACTCATAGCCTGTGTGATTGACTCTTCTCCATATCCTCTAGAAACAAAACATTCTCTCAATTCCTCTGCTTGTGTCCAGAAATCCCATCCTCTGAGCAGTTCCTATGTAAATGTAAGAACTGCCCATAAGCAATGGATTCTTTTTAGGTTCTTAGGGTGTACTGTCTGCCCTTAGAAGGGAATTCATGGCTGTTAATTTTCTGAAGCATTTAGTAGTTATGCAGCCATTTGAGTCAGATGGTCTTTTCAACACAAGATCCAGAAAGTCTATGCTAGTTGGATCAGTTCTGTGAGTGAATCTCATGTTGATTTTGTTGTTATTCAACCATCCAACAAATTGGTCTGCCTCTGCTATGGTACCATCCCAAACGCACAGAATATCATCAATAAAGTGAGACCAAAATGCAATTTTACCAATAAATGGGTTAGAATACTGGAGCACTGTAAGTTCCTCCCACTTTTCAAGAAATAAATTAGCGTAGGATGGTGCCATAGAGGCACCCATTGCTGTACCACAAATCTGTCAACAATGATCTCCTAGAAATTCAGAGTTATTACGGGTTAAAATGAAATGGATAACTGACAAAAGAAAATCCACTGGAATGTCATTCATGTTAATTTCCTTTTCCAAATAATATCTACAGGTAGTAAACCCTTGTTCATATATGATGCGAGTGTACACAGGCTCTGCATCTGTTGTTACCCAAATCATATTTTCTGTCCACTGAAAGTTTTCTAGTTTGTTAATGACATGTGTGGTATCTTTCATGTATGATTTGAGATTCACCACCTCTCATTGTAGAAACAAATCTAAAAAACATCCCACTTTTTCTGTTACTGACCCGATGGCTGAAATAATAGGTCTCCAGGGGGGGCTCTCATGTTCTTATGTATTTTCGGTAATACATAGTAACATGGAACTGTGGGGTTCTCACTCCACATAAACTTAAATTCATTCCCACTTACATCCCTTCTGGACACTGCTTCCTGCAATAAATGATGAAGTTCTGTTTTAGACCTACCCATAGGATTCGGCGACAGTTTCTTATAACTAGATGCGTCATTTAGCAGCTTGTTCAAGATTTCAATGTAGTGCATCCTGTCTAGAATCACAATGTTCCCATCCTTATCTGTTGGCTTTATCACTACTTCTGTGCCAAGCTCAAATTCATGTAAAGCTTTTTCTTCATTTCTAGTTAAATTCTTATTCCTAAGTTGACCTACCCTCAAAATCACTTCATCTACTTCTTTTAGAACAATTTTTTCAAAGGTGAATATCTCAGAATGATTTATGTTAGGCATAAACTCAGAAACAGGACAGAATAAGGATTTTCTTTGTTTCTTAATATCACAGTAGGTACTTCCATCAACAGAATAGTGACCCAAAGCCCTCAGACAATCACCACTAATTTCATTAATAATGTAATCAATGTCCTCATGCTTATTACCTAGTCCCATTACTGCCAGCTAGGAACATAGACAGCATGGAACCAGGGATGTCAAGGCAACCTGTGGTTTCTGTGTGTCAGGAGGCCATCACTACCACAGGGGAAGGGAGGATCCAGCACTTATACAGGAGTTGCAAGCTAGAACACAAGAGGTGTGGTAAACACCACAGAAAGTCAGCAGACACAGAAGACTAGAACCAATGCAAAGGTGCTATTTTGTTTGTACAACCAAACTGGATAGCCTCTTGGGAGCTAGTCAGTTGGGTTAAACTAATAAAACAACACGTTTGCATAATCTCTGTAACTCCCTACAATTACTAGAAGTCTGTAATTTCACCATCTAGGCAGTGAAGGGTTAACCTATGGACTCACAATGTCCCACTTGTCATGGGACATTTGCATAGGTGCCAGGTGGGATGGGTTTGCTGCAGTAGCATATGGATTATCAGGCTACAGTCTTCCAGAGATTTAGTTCTGAGGAGGGGCCCTGAAAGTGTGCATCACCTGCATCTATCTCTGTCCTGTGAGATGTAAGAAGAATGACCAGAAATGAACTGTCAGAAGCCGTTCCTTGAGAGATTGCCCCCCCCCCCCAGGACAAAAGGCAAAAGGAAGTTCCAAAATTGTTCATATTACAAAAATGGAACCACACATAGCTCAAAGGTAACAAACTTTAATGTATAAGTAAATGCATAAAACTACACACAGCAGTCAGACAACAGATTCAAGAAAGCCCCGACTGGATTCCCTATCTAGGCATCATCAGTGGGAGGGGGGAGTGCTCTAAAGAAGATCCTTTTAAAGATAGCACTTAAATCTATACACCCAAAGTGCAGACTCTGTGTAATATAGTATAATGTAGCAACAAACATTAATATGCAAACCATATTGTGAAAACTATACGTTAATACTAATATAATGAATTAAAAAGATCTAAATATTAAAAACAACAGCTGGGAAGTTTTTCAATCTCTCAAGTGCTGGATGGTAGTAGCACAGGGCAATCTAGACACACAAAGCACAAAACTTCAGGTGCTGGAGGTAGTACAAATTCTCATCTCCACTGCACTCTGAAACAGAGAAAAATAAACATTCCATTTAGCATATATGACAATAGATGAACAATAGCATATTTATGCATTTCCACAAAAAAGTGAGCAACTCTATTCTATCAGTAAGGCCAAGTCTGGTCAAAGGCCCCCAAAGTAAAAATCCAGAATGAAGGACTTTTTGGATTGAACTGTTGTTTCTCTGACATGTGTCCTGAGAGGCATAGGGACGAAGAGGCAGTGTGCACAGCCAGATTCAGAGACTCTGCCTATATACTGTGTGCTTCCAGGCTGTGATGACTTATGAGTGATGTCAGAACAGACTGATGTCAGGCCACACTGCATGCTCCCATAAGGTGTGTGTGTCTCCATGACATACCTATGGGGTCAAACTAGGCACATAGCCAAGCATTAGTGGAGAAGCTGCTTAATATATGAAAAGACAGAGCTATGTCTAATGCTTGCTCCAGTTATACTGAGTAGGAAAAAATACACTGAGATTGTGCAAGAATAGCCCAATGTATCTATCCCCACACAATCTTAATATAGTTTTTCCTCCCCTTTATAACTTGAGCAAACATTAGACAGATACCTGTTTTTTACTATATTTCGCAGCTTCCCAGGAAAGAAACTGCCTGTCTAGTACCTATTTATTTATTTATTTAAATGTTGGTAACCAAGAAAGGCACACTGAGTCAAGGCTCATTTGCAGGTGTGCCCAGTGAGAGGAGAATAGGAGTAGCAGCAGGACAAGACATGAAACAAGACAACAGAGCAACATTTAGTAAAACAATGAGTTTGTACAAAAATAAAATTGTTACAGACAAATAAAGTGCAGTCACACTCACAGCTCAATATGAGAACTAATTCAAGTGCAAAGTAAAACGACAATACACAGTGTGAGAGATCTGTAGAAGAGCTTATGCCTAACCCCGTGGTAGAGGAAACCACAGTGGTGGTGAGGAAGTGCAACCAGTTGGCAGGTAGTGGAGATCCAGCCAGAGACCCAACCAAGACAATTGACATATGGCCAAGGAGATGTTAGGAGGAAGGGTAACAGGTGCAGGTAGGGTGGGGTTGGAGTTTCAACTGGTAACTGAGAGAGCTGGAAGAGGAGAGGTGGAGGGAGAAGGGGAGTTTGTTCCAGAGTGAGGGAAGATAGGAAAAGACAGACTGCCCAGAACAGAATTAGTGGTGAGGAGTGGAAAAAGTGTGATGATCCTGGAACAGAGGGAGCAGGAGGTGGGGGATGTTGGGAGAGGAAAGAGAAGAGGTACGAGGAAGGGACGGGCCTGGAGACACAACTACCCTCTCCATTAGCACTTGGCTAGGTGGCTTCTTTGTTCTCATTGGAGCAGCATCAGGGCACATGCCCAAAGGGAGTGTGCAGTACAGCCTGATATTTGCATGTTCTGACATTATTCATTGGTCACCGGCTCCAAAAAGGGCACAATATATAGGCAGAGCATTTGAACAACACTGGTTACTACTGTAGGGCACAGTAGTCATCAGCCCGGCATAAATGTTTAGTAGCAGCATTACAGGTAAGAGGAACTTATCTTTTACAAAAGTGAATGAGCTAAACAGAAATCATTCTCTTGAAACTACCATGGGTTTATAAACTAAGAGGAAAAATGAAGCAATTTGTGGTGGCAGAGAACTTTAGTAGAGATTCCTGAATGTTTTTTTTTTTTTTTAAAAGTGAGAAAAATGCTTTTTGGTAGCCATTTTCAGCATATGAAACTAACAGAGTGGGGTCTTCTCATAGTCTAAAAGGGTTACACTGATAAATGCACATTTCAGCAGGAGTTTTATATATGCTAAAGTAACCGTTCATTGTAGTAAACAGATCTGAGTGTATATATTGAAATTTACTCTGCAGAAACAAAAAGCAACATACTGTACTAGAGACATGGATGAATGATGTATGTAGATAGCTGTCATTTGGCAAAAAACATAGATATTACAATGTATGTATATTAAATTGTTCATAGATGGGGCAGTAGCGCAGTACATGGATAGCGGAGCTGACAGGTCAGCCCATTTGATGTACAGGAGGTATGATACATAAGCAAGCTATAAAAGAAATGCAGGTACTTTGTAGCAATTAAATTTGCAGTGATTTAAAAATGTGCATATCATATTAAGTCATAAGGCACAATGCAAATGACAAACTCATTCTGAAACAATACCTCAGAACAATCTTAAATTCAAAGATACTGAAAAAAATATGATTACAAGAACTAAGTTACTTGACAAAATTTGCATAACAAGTGGATTGCTTTATTCACAGTTTGTTGTGTAATAAAGGGCCATTTGTTTGACATAATAATCACCAGGTGGCAACGGTCTCATGGTATTCATATTAAGCTTGTGAAAGTGTATAATACTTTACAATAGTCTTTTTGGAATTTGGTGGTAAACAGAGGTAAATTAATGTGAAAAGAATAATCAACAATATATTTATACTGAACAAAGTTATACTTTGTTAATGATTAGAACTTAGTAAGGATGATAGCCTATTTCTTGAGTTTATTATACAGAAATTGTATTTTTATTAGGTTGTATATATTTAATAAGGCCACTGTAGGCCCTGAGGAAGTGGTCTTGGGGCCACACAATGTTGGGGTGGATATAAAATAATATGAAATTAAATTTTTTATGGTCTAGTCTCCTTCGCAGTCATATACTTGAGTGTAATTTTGCCTCTTCTGAAGCAGACTCTCCACATTCAGTATTCATTTTTCACTTGCCCATTGTAAGGGGCACAAGCATCCAATTCCACACCCCTTGGTGCATTCTGCAGGTATACAAAGAGTTCTAGATGTGACTCTCAGTGGAACTGTGGCCCCAAATAAAGGCTCTGCATTGACCATTTTATCATAATATCAAAAAATGAATAGGTCATTGCCTACATTTTTCTGCCATCAGAAGAAACCAGAGATCTGGCTACTCACAGGGTACAAGAAGACCACCGTGGTTATATAGCATAAACCTTTTTTAGGATTTATTAAGTGGCATAGAGGTTTCAAATGTCCTGTTCACTTTTACAGCTCTAAAACTAGTCGCTCTCACACTTAATGAAATATTACCGCTGCTCACAAAAAAAAATTAACCTATCACTAAGACTTGCACAATTCCTCAAGAGATGGAAAGTGGCAGTGGTCCCCCGGTGCACAAAAGCAGTGATCCTTCACTCCATACAAATTACTGCCCATCTCATTCCCCCAAAGCCCTAGAATGCATTGAATCTTACCGACTTGTAGACTACTTTGACAAGTTTAATATCCAGTGCCCCCAGCAGCACAGCTTCTGGAAAGGTCACAGTACTGTGACAGCATTACTCGAGTACTCTAACTTTATTCATGAGGCCCTAGATAAGAGCCAACTTGTGGGGTCAATTTACATTGACCTCAGAAAATCTGTCGACGGGGGGTCACGTGATGGCAGCCTAAGAGAGCAGAAGCAGCCTCCATTAGCTCCATACCTAACTCGCTAAAACCAACTAAATTGACAGCTCATCAAACCTGATACGGAGGATTCAAGCTCGAAACTACTATACAGAGACTCCACAAAACAACAGAAAGTGCTAAAAATGGAAGTCTTTATGTGGAAAGCACCTCCGCAACACTCACCACCGCCATCCCCTGAGAAGGACAAGGCCCCAAAGTGGCCTAAAGCTCAAGCGTCGAAAACCCCTGCAAACTTATTGCCATTAACAGAAGACAGATTCTTAGAAATCATGAAGCCCATGCAGGAATTGATCGATAGTATCGTAAAAGAAATCCGCCAAATCAAAATGACTACTGACTCCTTAAATACTCGGATGACAGACTCGGAAGCCCACCTCACCTAGGCAGAGAAAAAACTGGATAAGGCTATTATTGCTCAAACCTTAACCAACCGAAGAATTAAAAAACTAGAAGATAAATTAGCAGACCTTGAAGGGAGGAGCCGTAGAAACAATCTGCTAATAATGGGCATACCAGAAAATGAAGAAGGTGCAAACCCCATACTCTTTGTCCAGAAGTTCTGTGAGAAAATTGCAGGGCCCTCCCCTAATGACTCGACCTATGTTGTGGAGAGAGCGCACAGGGCACTTCGGCCACTCCCACCCCCTGGCTCGGCACCCAGGCCTATCATCTTTAAATTACTTAATTTTCAAGACAAACAATATATATTGGCAAAGGTTAAAGCTCTACAAGAAGTCCTCTGGGAAGGGAGAAAGGTCAGAGTAACCCAAGATCTGCCTCACCTGATCCATGTTAAAAGACAGGAGCTTCATCCACTTGTTACAAAACTAATAGCCGCAAGCAAGCCCTTCCGAGTTAAGTACCCGGCGATACTACAAGTAAAACTCAGCAACCACTGGCAGTCTTTTGAATCCCCGGAACAAGCAAAGAGTGAAGTAAAAACAGCACTTCCAGACCTAGTCAAGTGAAATGGAGCCACTAGTGCACGGCATTTAAGTTTATACGTAGCGGCAGCTTTCTGTACCTATGCTACTAAAGCCACAGTTGATGTTTCAGCGCCTTACAACTTAACATTGGATCACATAATAATAGGAGAAGCTGGATTCTACCTGTAATGACAGTCCTTTCATGCCAGCGATACTCGAGCAAAGACCTAATACATAAGTAAACAACATGTGTCCACTCGTAGCAGCAGCTTTTTCGTGCAAAAGCTACTGAGACCACAGCTCGAGGAACTTGCGGATAACCCCTAACAATTTCTACTCCCAGTCAACTGATGTTCAGGGAAGTCTGATTCTACCCGCACTGTCGTTTCGTTTGTGGCACCATTACCTAAGGCATGACTTTCGGCATAAATAGACTGCTACTGCTTCCTGGCACAGTGATATTATCATCACTCCTATAAACAATGAGCGATCATTACAAATCCAACCTGGAGGAAGTGCGAGTTTTCCGTTTTTGAGATAACATAAGAGAAAATATAATTTCACCCCTACAAAAGGGAAGATCCCTAACTGGCCATGTAAAATACACTCGACATGAAGGGAATGTCATGAACTACGATTTGAGAATCCGTTTGTATAATTAAGTTTGCACGAGTTGAACGTTTGGATCTTACCCTAAATAGTGGACAAGATATATTGATTGTGATGGGACTTAATTTAGAGCTGGTTAATAGCCTATTTTTGGTGCTAGCCCTTTATTACTGGCATCTGTGTAGTCAAGTTTTGTGGCTTTTTGACTACCCTGAAGGTTTTCACCTTACCTCCTTTTTTGGCCCAATGTTCCTTTAAATGAACCCACAAACCTTTTCTTTCGTTACCTTTAAAAATAAACAGCCAAAGGTTTTGCTGTAGTTAAAATGCCAGAATAATCTAGCGAGTTGGGGTGGAGGCTTTTGGGGGAGGGGGTAATGGCCTCTAGGTTGTTTGATGGTTTTGCATCACCTGACATAACTGATGGTAGTTAGTTCACTAGAATTGAGAGTAGTTTTAGGGTTTGTGTGGGATAATGTGGGGGGGTGGGAAAACATTCGAACAGATCATCTCCTCTCTACCTATTTACACTAAGTATTAATAAAAACATTAAGCACTCCCACCAAAATTCTGATATGCCCCAGGGAAACTGGAAACCTAATATTATTGTCTAACAATGACAGGTCCTTACACTATCATTAGCTGGAATATAAAAGGCGCCAAGGACAGAACTAAGTGGCAAGTAATACTAAGACATTTGAAATCTCTCAGAGCTGATATTATCTGTTTACAAGAAACGCATCTCAAGAGGGAAGAAGTTTCATTATGGTGTAAAGGATGGGTAGGGCAGTCATATGGGGCAGGTACTTTTACAAATAGAGGTGGTGTCACCATTCTTTTCCATAAAAATGTCCCTTTCAGGCTGGAAAATGAGATATGGGCTAGCCAGGGGTGATATATAATATTACATGGTACCCTGGGTACGCATCATTTGACGATAGGATCGGTCTATGGACCAAATGGGGACTCTCCAACCTGTTTCACCAAACTAATGGGAATCGTGCCCACTACGCCCCCTAGAACTATAGTTCTGGGAGGAGATTGGAATATTACGCCCCAATAATCATTAGAAAATCGGACCCTAAGAAAACTGGCCTTTCCCCAGCTCAGAGAGCCTTGCAAGACCTAATGAATGGATTGGGCATCTTAGACATTTGGAGGATATTAAACCCTACTGAGCAACAATATACCTTTTTTTCTCATCCCCATCATACTTGCTCATGCATAGATTATATCTTGGCTAGTTCCCACATCTTACCCAAAGTTATTGAAGCTTTAATCCACCCACGAGTAATATCAGACCATTCCCCAGTTTCATTAGTTGGAGTATTAGGACATGAGATCAAAAGAGATTTCATGTGGAGAATGAACACGCAACTACTCCAGATCCCCTATATGCAGGCCCATCTCAAGAATTTTATTATTTCTTTTCTGAACACTAATATGGGGACGTCTCTAAAATTGACATAATCTGGTCAGCCCTGAAGTGTGCCCTTCGTAGGGAATGCATACGAATAGCATCGGTCAAAAAGAAAAAACACAGCATGCAAACTGAATCTCTACTCCAAGAGATAAAAATGTTAGAAGCTAATATTAGTAAACAATCCTCAGACTCTGAATGGACCAAACTCCATACGTTATACACCCAATTTTCAGGTCTGGTTTACCAAAAAGCGGAATTATCCTTAAAACGTGTCCAAATAAAATATCTAGAATCGGGTGAATGGGCTAGCAGGCTACTAGCATACAGACTTAAACAAGCGGAGGCAGCCCGCTTCATACCTGGGTTATACTCAAGTGTCTCCAGTTTTGCAAAATACTATAGAGATCTATATCATTGCAGAAATGAAGAAATCCCAAATGAGCAGGTACAAGCTTACTTTGATCAGTTAGTGCTTCCAGTACTGCCCGAAGATAAACATTCAGCCCTAAACTCCCCCATTATGGAATGGGAAGTAATACTAGCAATTAAGTAGCTTGCATCAGATAAATCACCCGGACCGGATGGTCTTCCTACCAATCTGTATAAATTATACACTGCAGAACTTGCCCCCTTGCTAACCAGAGTTTTCAACTCATGGTATGAATCAGGTCTATCAGAATGCGCATACCTTGAAGCCCTGATTACCATTATCACCAAGCCAGGTCGAGACCCACACTATGTGGAAAATTACCGCCCTATTTCGCTCCTTAATACTGACGTTAAAATACTAGCTAAAATACTAGCCAATCGATTGAGATCCTTTATGGGCACACTAATTAGTAGTGAACAAGTGGAATTCATGCCGGGAAGGTCTTCAAGTGATCATATGCGATGATTATTGCACCTCATTTCCATAGCTAGTGAGCTACCCATAACTGCGGCCCTAATAGCCTTAGACGCAGAAAAGGCCTTTGACCGGGTCTCCTGGCATTTTTTGTTTACTGCACTCTCCCGGTATGGTATCCCACAAATATTTATTAACTGGGTCAGACTGCTTTACTCATCCCCTACAGCCCGGATTTGGTGCAATGGTCATCTCTCAGAACCATTCCCACTAAGTCGTGGCACTAGACAAGGATGTCCCCTCTCACCACTCCTTTTTAATTTTTATTTAGATCCTTTTATCCTTAAGTTACTTATAACTCAAGGTCTACAAGGCATTCTCATAGGAAACAGACAACACCTCCTATCTGCCTATGCAGATGATCTTTTAATACACATAACGAACCCAAGTGTAAGTGTTCCTGCCCTACTGCAAGAAATTGAAACCTTTTCAAGGATTTCCTGCTACAAGCTGAACCTGGCTAAATCCACTGTTTTCCCCTTAAACCATAAATTATTTAAAAGTGATATAAAACAGTACGGATTACAAGGGGAAAATAAAAGTATAACCTATCTGGGTATTAAAATTTTCAAATCAGTCTCTACCATTGTTAAAGAGAATCTCACTAAGTTAATAAAAGTAATTAAAACGGATCTGGAAAAATGGAATACCCTGCAGATTTCATTATGGGGAAGAATCAGCATCATTAAGATGAATACTCTCCCTAGAATCCTTTACCCTCTCAATATGTTAGCCCCCTATCTTCCTAAAATATGGTTTACTAAACTAAGGAATACAATTAATAAATTTATCTGGAAAGGTAAACCAGTGAGACGGGCATACCACAAGTTGACAGCACCAAAGTCCCAGGGAGGGCTTTCCCTCCCATCATTTTTTAATTATTACGGAGTAGTCCACATTACAAAGCTAGCTTCCTGGATGTATGCCCCACACAAGAGAGAATCAGGGTCTTATACCCCAGCATGGTTAAATATAGAAGAGACCCTTGTGTCTTCTACCTCATGCTCATTACAATCGCTACTATATTCATCCTTGAAACATATTCCCATTCATATCAAAAAATCCCCAGTAGGGTGGTCATTGAGGGCTCTGAACCAACTGCAGAACCATCTGAAAATAAACTGGCATGTGGATGGAGAGCAACCACTCTTAAATAACCCTGATTTCATGATCCAACAGAAACCTATCCCATTAAATTTCTGGCCTGCACTAAAGGATGCCAAACTTAAAGATGTCATTGACAATGGTAATATGTTACCATATACTCAATTTCTGCAGAATCTCCCTGAACTAAGTGGTTACCCTTTTAAATACTGGCAAATTATGCATGCAATCTCTTCTTTTATAAATACGAGTCGATCCCTTGAGCCCCCTAGAACTGCCTTATCCTACCTATTAAACACTGCTACTCATCCACACTCAATATCTGCAGTATACAAAGAACTGCAGTCCCTCGATACACGATTACCATTAGGTACAAGCCAGTACTGGGTTAAGACCCTATCTCTCTCACCTGCACCTGACTTTTGGCAACAACTCTGGAATAACCTATATAGGTTTATTAAGCAAGATCGTTTGCGACTTATGCAATTTAATGTGATGCAGGATATATATTATACCCCCCAAAGGCTTCATAAGATGGGCAAGATACCTACTCCCTGTTGTTCTCGATGCTCCTATAAGAACGGGGATCTTTACCACATGTTATGGGCATGTCTCAAAGTTCAATTATTTTGGAAAGACATACAAAACTCCCTGAGCCCAATCCTGGCTTTAAACTCATTGTTTTCCCCGGACACGTGCCTACTCATTTCCTTCCCAACAGGAACTTTGAAACAAAAGAAATATTACATGGCCCTTATTTCTGCAGTGGCCAAACTTGTACTCATGAGACATTGGACCCTGAATACCCTGCCTACTACACTAGAATGGCATAGAGAAATGTTACTTGTCCTACAGCTGGAAAAACATATTGCAAGTATGAACAACCGGCTGCGAAATTATCTTGACAAATGGGGCGCCTTCGACGCATTACTAGCTACATGGAATCCTAAAAATAAACAACTTGATGATCATTGACCCTCGCCTAGTAACAGGCTTTTATCTGGGGGGAAACAATATCCCTAACCGTAGTAGAAGAAAATGATTAGTGCTTAATGTTGCTTTAAAGGAGAGAGGAGTGAACAAGGATGGAGATAGACTAACTCAGGGTGGGGGGTTTGGGGGGTTGGGGTCCCCCCCTTTTTTTTTTCTTCTTTTTCTTTCTTTCTTATACACTTTCTTGATGTTACCTTTTCTCTTCTACCCAAAGGTCAAACATGACACACACCGGTAAGACTACAATGCACTGTTATGTTAAAATTATACTCAACCACCAGATCATATGTTAATGTGCTATAATTTACCTATGTAGAGATGTTTGACCTAAGACATGGTGACTAAGGTAAATACATATCTAATGTATATTATGTAACTAACTTTGATATCATTCTTATTTGCTTTTATGCTTTAATGTATTAAAAATCAATAAAGCTCGCTGAATTAAAAAAAAGAAAATCTGTCGACACTATCAACTACAACATATTGCTCAGCAAACTCTGTGCCACTGGACTTTCTCCAGATACTGTTGGCTGGTTCAAAAGCTACCTCTCTGGCAGAGCGCAGCAGGTGAAAATAAAGACTACCCTATCAGATAGCACAATGGTGCAAATGGGTGTACCACAAGCTTCAATCCCAGGCCCCCTTTTGTTTAATCTTTTCTTCGACCATCTTCCTCATGCATGCTCTGAAAAAAAATATTACTTTAAGCTGATGATGCGGTCATCTTTTCTAGCAATCAGAAACCACAAATACTTGAGACCTATCTTCAAAAAAGCTTTGCCACCATTGAGGAGTGGTTCTCTGCAAACAAACTCCTCCTTAACTATAAAAAAACAAGGTAATGTTATTTATGAACCCCAATGCAAAAACAAGTCCTACCAGCTTACAATAATTAACAACAAACTAGCCCCACTCAAGCAGGTGAACATCTTTAAGTACCTGGATGTAACACTAAACAGCTCCCTATCCTTCTCTTATTACATTGACCAAGTTATAAAAGTTGTCAACACAAGAATTGGTCTGCTATATAGACACCTCCATAGTATGACCACTGAAGCACTGTTGCTTGCTGTACATAGCTCCATCCTCTCTGTTATTGATTATGGGCTAGTGGTGCATGGCGCAGCCACTGATACAGCCCTAAAAAGAGTAAGCACGGCACTTGTGAACTATATGCCCAAACCCAGTGATTAAACCTTCAGGGTAGGGTGAAGTACCAGGTTTGCCGCCTCTGAAAAAAAAACCCTTGGATTTAACCCCTACAGCCATACAAAACCTTCTAAAACCTGCATCCAACCCCACCATACTAGAGGTATGGCCAGAAATGCTCTACAAATCTCCCACTGCTGCATGACTCTGGTGCAATGCTCCTTTGCCTACAAATCAACCTACTGCCTCAATGATCTCCCTCCTGACATAGCAAATGAGCCTAAACTTAGACCTTTAAGAATAAGCTCCTCAAACACTGCTATGCTAAGTATCTATGACTGCCAACCTTAAATATCTCATCCACCTTCCCCCTGACCTCCCACTACCAATATTTCAGCCTTTCCTCCTGTTCTACACCTATCCCACTCTACCTCTAAAACTCAACCCCATTCCCCCCACCTCTTGGCACTCACTAAACCTTCTTTCCTCTCCTCGCCACCTCTTCTTGCCTTTTGATAAAGTCAATTCGGCTAATCGATCATACTTTCCTTGCTTGCTACAAATGTATATACTTACTGTTTATAATGTTTTCATTATTTTGTTGAATCTAACTGTCCATTTGTCTGCAACTGTACATGTCATGACATGGAACCTTTGTAAATGAGTTTCTAGCTCAAAGGTGTTACTCCAAGATGATTAATAAATAAATAAAAACAGATGAACAGAATAACAGTTTACTAGAACAGGTTACAGCAGAAGAACAGTGGACAACCAAATCTGGGTTTTATTATACCAAAATGTCAGAAAAGATGTGATGACTTTTGGGTTAAATGTTCGCGTGACTTCATGGTAACCTTAATTGAGGCCATAATAACAGAAAGAAGAAAAATAGCAGAGGAGATCACTAAACAGAAAGAGAAAGAGAAAGTGAAAACTAAAATTGATACCACAGAATATAACAAATGTTATAGATAAAACTGAGAAGCAGATTAAAGAATTTGAGCAACAGAAAAAAAAATTCAACATGATATTTGCAACTTCAGGGAAAGTAAAATTTACACTTATAAACAACAATACAGGAGAGGATACAGTCAGTATGGTTATTGTTCTGATAGTGGCAGCTAAGATAGCTGTCCCACCTACACCAATACAAGGAGGGCACCTAAACAAATAGACAATACTCAGACTTTTTTAGAAGAACAATACAGTACCAGGGATGTCCAGCTGTGACAGTTTCTATGATTTACGGTAGCATGCGCCTCATACCTGGTGCAAGCTCCATGAAAAAGGTCCTCAGAATTGCCACAAGCTAGACCACAAAAAGTTGGTCTAGCTAGTGGCAATTTCTGCACGGGAAAGAAAATCCTGATTGCTGGTGGGTGAACGCCACAACCTCTATGCCCGTAGATATGGCACACCCAGGACTCGCGGCATTCATAATCATTGAAAAATACTGCCATTAGTCTACTGCATTAACTCAGCTACTGAGCCTTTGTCAAACTACATAGGCCCAGATATTCAAAAGGGCTGAGCATGGCACAACAGTGTTGCGCCATGCACAACCCACTGATGCGCCCCGGAGCGATATTCAAACAGGAATTGTGTCTGGCACAAATCCCGATGCACCAGAGTAAATCAGTAATGTATGCGGCACATGTAGGGGGGGGCGTGCCCATGCATACTCTGCACATCCCAATATTCAGCCCAGGATGTGCAGGTCCATCATCATAACCCCACCGAGCCGCTAAAGTTGATCCAAAAAAAAGGAACAATGGCTGGCCACCCCACAGGTGAGGCTACCCGTTTTGCAAGAAGTATAACATGGCAGCTGCCACTGTGAGGCCACCCAAGCTTCAGCTGCACCTGGTGGCGCCCACCCATACCCAATTGCAGGCTTAAGTAAAATAAAAAGACAATCCAATATCCCTGGTGGTCCAGTGGACCGCTGTCAGCCCGATCGCGGGCTTAAGTAAAATAACAGACAATCCAATATCCCTGGTGGTTCAGTGGACCGCTGTCAGCCCGATTGCGGGCTTAAGTACAATTACAAACAATCCAATATCCCTGGTGGTCCAGCAGACCCCCTCCCCACCCGCCCACTGAGCCCCACCACCTCCCACCCCAGTCACCAGTGGGCGGCACCCACCCTCCTGCCACCTGCTGACTTACACGTCGGTGGGGCTGTCGCCCATTGGTCCTGGCGTGAGCCAATGGGCATGCAGTTTATACCATACATATTCCAGATATGTGAATGGTCACATATCTTGAATGTGTAAGGCATTAGAGCTGCACGCCCATTGGCTCACGCCAGGACCACGGGCACAGCCCTCACCGATGGTGTCAGATGGCAGACGGGGCGGGTGGCAGGTGGGTGGTGGTGCGCCGCCCGCCACTGACCGGGGAGCGGGCGGTGGGCCCAGTGGGCGGTGGGAGGGGGTTGGCTGGACCACCAGGGATATTGGACTGCTTGTTATTTTACTTAAGCCCGCGATTGGGCTGACAGTAGTTCACTGGATCACCAGGGATATTGGATTGCTTTTTATTTTACTTAAGCCTGCAATCGGGCTGACAGCGGTCCACTGGATCACCAGGGATATTGGATTCATTTTTATTTTACAAATGCCCGTGATCGGGTTGTGGGGCACATTGCCATGCTGCAGGGGGCATTGGTCCCCGACGGCTGCTGCCTAGCAGGGCGCCAGGTGCAAGTCACCAGGGATTGGTGCACCTGCATGCATATGGGGCTATAATGACATGCAAATGGCCCCATTTGTGCCTTGCATACATTATGGCCCCATTTGCATGTGCACTTTTGAATATCGCAGTTGCTGCGCATAGCGCAATGGAAGTTGCGCTAGCGCATCCCCCTGCTCCACTCTGGCCACTTGCACTGGCACAGTGCTACTGCGCCATGTGCACTGCAGATGGCCAGGGTGCGATATTCAATGATGCTGTGCCATGGCGCAGCTCCATTGAATATCGCCCCATCAACGACCCTACGCACCCAAGTTGTGCTACGCCGAGGCTTGCGCCACAGCCTGGCGCAGTTTGAATATCTGGGGCATAGTCTACTTCATTAAACAAAATACACCATGGACTTAAACAGCATTACTTTTGTAACATTTGAAGTGAAACATTTATACACATGTGTCTCACATGAACAGAGACTGAAAGCTTTAAGTATTGCTTTAAGGAGTAGACCCCTTCGGGAATTACTGCTTACCACTTTCTGATCCAACTAGTGTAAATAATTTTAGATCAAAACTGTTTTGTATTTGAAGGCTCACATTACTGCCAAGTTAGAGGAAAGATTATGGGCAGCTCTTTCACCCCTTTATATCCCAGTCCCTACATGGCGCACTTTGAAAGTGTGTACATTCATGATCCTGAGAATAACCCATTTCACCAAAATCTTCTCTCTTGGAAAAAAGTGCATTAGTGATGTTCTGGGGCTGTGGATGGGATCACTTTCTGACTTAGAAATATTTAATAATGTTCTGAACACCAGAACACCTCATCTGGGATTCACCATGTCACATAACCACATAGAGATTCCATACCTGGATATCATAATCAAAATGAAGGGAAACAAAACAGAGACTATCCTGTATAGTAAAAAGACAGACAGAAAGACTGTCTTGCATGCAGACAACCATCATAGGAACATAGGATCTTTGAACAAGAGGAAGCATATGCCCATCTAGCTTGTCTGCCATATGTTTCAATGGCTGTATCCACAGATCCCTCCCTTCCTCCAAGGGATAATTATCTAATCCATGTTTGAGCATTTGTAAACTGACACCCAAAACTAACGTCTCGGGTAAATTGTTCCAAACTTTTAACACCCTCGGTGTGAACCATCATCCCTTCCTTTCAGTGTTATAAATGTACCCTATTAATTGTAACTTATGCCCTCTAGTTCTTTCCCCCCTGTGCTTTGAACTCAAGATGAAAACATTCCCTCATATCATCATTACTTGATTTGTACACAGCTGTTGTCACCTCTAAGTCGCTGCATCTCTAAGCTAAACAGTCCTAGTCTATTCAGTCGCATGTCATATGATAGACTTTCCATACCTTTGTTTTTTTGGGGGGGATAGCCTTCTTGTATGATTTCTAATTTTTTAATGTATTCTATATTTTATGGCAACCAAAACTGACCATAATACTCCAAGGCTCTATACATGGGGAGTATCATGTCTCTGTCCCTACTTGTAATGTTCTGAAAAATACAACATAAAGTTGTATTACATTTGGTTACTGAATTATCACATTGTCTACTTTGTTTTAAGTTGGTAGAAACATAAATACCCTGTTTTTTTTCACATTCATAATCCTTCAAGATGGTTCCTCCTAAGTAATATGTTGCTCTCTTATTTTTGTGCCCAAAGTACATTACAACACACTTTTCTAGACTGAAACTTATTTTATACTGCACTGACTACCTATATAGTTTGTTCAGCTCTGATTGAAACAACACCTTTTTCTCACGACTAGCCACTATGTACCCTACTTTTGTGTCATCAGCAAATTGTGTAATCCATCCCCCTTTAGATGTAGACATACTGGATATATAGATATTAAATAGATTAGGTTCCAGGACAGAACCTTGAGGAACACGGCATACACCCCCTATAGTGACAAGTCGACAGCGACCGACGCTACAGCAACAGCAGCACCAGGTTGCTGTAGTGTCAGTGCTGCACCCTGGTACTGTTTTCTGAGAGTCTTGCACCCCCTCTTCTAATCACTCTGACTTGGAGTTGATTAGTTTAATTTGGGGAGTGCAGGGGCAAAGCACACCACTTGGGGTTTCGGGGGTGCAGCCCCCAAAGAAAACATGGGAGGCAGTGACCACTTTTGTAGATCATATGCAGAAGTCTGTATTATTTTCTTATCTTTTGTGCTGTGTTATTATGGTACTATTAGAGATTCATTAAAATATGCTTACTTTCAAGATTTGTGGTGTTGTCTGTTTATTATTTAACTTTGAGGTTCCTGGTGACCTGATTTCTCATGCTGCAGCTGTTCTGCATTTCCTCTGTCTGTGCTGAGTGCCTATGTCAGGAGCAATTATGTCATTTGGTTGTCAGCTGGCATAGTGAGGGCAGGAGCGAGATCTTCAGTGTGCAGCATGTATTCGTCTGACAAGGAAAACAAGTTGGTGGCTCTTTCTTGCACGGAGGGCAATTCATCATGAAATACTGATCCCTACAGTTTTGAGCCTTTGGTTGTCCCTCAAGAAACTCAAGAAACAGAGATAGAAGATGATCGTGATGTTGGGAGTAGCAGCAAGGCAGAGTCCATGGAGCTGTCGGAATGGTATGTGCTCCGTAACGTTGACAGTTGTAATAATATTTCTAGCTGCTAAATGAATTGCCCTGCTGAAATGTGTGTATTTATTTTCTCTGTTGTGGCTGCTGTGGTCCACTTCTTTTTGTTATGTAGTCCATTTATTTTTAGTCTTCATATTAGCTAGTGCCATGGTTGTTCCCCCCCCCCCATTTGGTATCCGATATTAAGGGAATGTGTTTAGTATTGTTCAGTGCCTGTCTTTTGCTATTTATACTTATATTTATAGGTGTTGTCCCTCGCTCTTTCTGGCATTGATATTCTGTATGTGGATACACTATTTTTATTTTGTAATCTCGGTAATTGTTGTTGCTTGATGTTCGTGGTCTGTGTGTGTGTGGGGTGGGATCTGGGGGAGTGGTCCCTCCAACAAACAACATCAGTACTCATAGTAGTGTTTTGGCTGTGGAGGTGTGCTGTGATGATGTTCGCTTGCCATACTTCCACCTCAGCATCCAGTGTTGGGTGTCCTCAAAGAAAGTACAGCACTAGTAATCTTAGTGTTTTGCTGTTGGGGTGTACTATGATGTTGTACTGGTGCCATAGTTACACAACATCAGCAGTTCTTTTGGTAATCTCAGTACTGTCCTTCCTTGAGGTGGTGTGTGTGTGTTTGGGGGGGTTGGGTGTCCGCAACCCAAGTACAGCACTAGTTATCTTAGTAGTTGTTCTTTGTTGAGGTGGTGTGGGTGTGAGTGTGGGGGGGGGGTTGGTGTCTGCAAACAAAGTACAGCACTAGTCAGCTTACTGTTTTTGCTGTTGGTGTGTACTGGTATGGTGCACTTTTGTCCTAGTTCCACAGCAGCAGTATTTTTTATTGAATCTCAGTACTTGTTCTTGATTGAGGTGCATGTGGTATGCGTGTGTGTGTGTGTGTGTGGTGGTGGTGCGTGCCGCACAAACAAAGTACAGCAGTAGTCATCTTACTGGTTTTGCTGTTGGGGTGTACTGTGGTGGTGTACTTGTGCCATACTTCCACAACAGCAGCAGTTATTTGGTGAATGTTGTTGATTGATGTGCGTAGTTTGTGTGCGTGTGTGTGTGTGTGTGTGTGTGTGTGTGTGTGTGTGTGGATGGTGGAGGGTGCCCTCAAAGAAAGTACAGCACTAGTCATGGTGGTGTTGTGTCCGTCAGTGTGTACTGTGACGGTGTACTTGCGCCATAGTTCCACAACACCAGCAGTTGTTTGATGTTTTGACAGCACAAAGCATGCTGCGATTACTGACATCACAAAATACAAATGGTCCTATAACTGCAACTGTTTTTCGACACCTCCCATTGCAGCCTGCACATTAGTGATACCCTGCACTTCATGGCAGTGCACAGTATGCATTTGGCAACACAGTGGAACTTTTTTTACAGTCTGTCCTAATGTACATTTGTTGTGCCTGCTGCTTCTATTACCGTCTTAGTAGTAATGCCAGAAGCACTGATATTTGGCCAAACCATACAAAGATGTAGTACTGCCAATCATCAGTGCAGTAGGGGAATTTCCCCGGTGTCCTTGCCAAATTTCCCTCATTCACTAAAAATACCACCAACAGCTTAATCTGGTTAAAGGTCAATTGGCATTCATCTGTAACCCCTTCCCCTGGGTCGTGCCTGAAAATAGGCAGGATTTGTCTAGTGCACTTACCCGGTCAACAAAAACTAAATAAATAAATAAAATAAACTTCCAATGCCAGTATGCACATTCTTGAGCCCTGATATGACAAAGGACCATGTGGTATTACATTGTTTTCATATCTTATTCTGAATCTCATTTTTTTTATGTAGCTTTGCTGTTCTTCTTTCCACCCATCACCCATGAGTAATGTGGTAAGACACGGTTTCTCAGCAACCCAATCCCCCCCCCATACACAGAAATAGAAGCACAAAACAATTTTCAATCAGTGTAACTGTAATGTGAGTGTATGTGATGTGTAAGCAGCACTTTGTGATACTGTGACATGGTGACCAAGCAGTACAAGCTGCACATCACATTTTTTTTGTGTCCTAATTCAGACACCATCATTTATTGTGGATGACCATCTTGTGTTATGTTGTCTTCGTAGAACGCGATTTGTCTTTGTAAACTCTTGTTCTGTGTTTCTCACTAGAGAATACTAGCTGGGTGACTGTGTGCAATTAGCCTCTGGTGACACAGAGGGATTCTGATTACATTACAACTTTTGAGCAAAGCTGTATGGGTCTCATGGAATGAGAACCCTGATGTTGCATCGCCGGCTGGTTGGTACAGTCACACAGCTAGTATTTTATGTAGTGTATGTAGATCTCTTTCAAAAGACCATTAAAAAAATTTAAATCAGGGGTAAAGACATTGTATACTATTGAAATCATTTATAACCGCTCGTGGCTTTACAGCACAGCATACTTCTGGCCCTAACTGCAACCTTTGTACTCTGTTTATGCATTTTTTTTTCATGTTAACTGATGTCTACAAGGTTCCTTTCCTCCATTGTTATGAGCAGGTCATTCCTGCACCCCAGTCCTGTAATTGTGTATAGTGTTCACTCATCATACTTGTTTCATTATGCACTTATTTGCATGGAAGCACTGTTCTCACAGCTGATGCTGTTACTACCACTTCTCCAGGTCCCTCCGCATTATGTCCACTCTTTTTATTGTGTGTTGTGGATGCTACCAGTCCCCTATTGTAACCTCTATCTCCAGTACTCATTGCCCGCCTAACCAATCCCTGCTTGACCTGGCTTATTCACCAAGGCATGACCGTTGAGATGACCACAACACATGGATACGTGTCCCAGTTTCTGTGTGCATCACTGCAGCTGGCATTGTGCCATAGCTTTTCACCCATCCACCATAATTAATCCAGTGGGTGGACAATGAAATGCAACACTGTATCAGACACAGTTGCCTACATGATGGGCTGCAGTACATGGTGGTGTCATTTTATTGGTTTGCATCATCCCATCATGAGGTGATACATGCACTGACATCATTGTGACTAACCAGACGTCCATCCTGCCTACCCACGTATCATGAGCCAGTCACATTGCATGAGTAAGATCACCATGGGGTGACCATTTATGCTCAAGACCCTTGATCACACCACCATAACCATGTAGGAGCACATAATTCCACTGGTTCATCAATTCTCACCTCTACCACCCCACCACCCCATTCAGGCCTGACATCCAAGTGACAGAGTCCTGCAGAGTCCTGATTTGAAACACTAATGGTGGCGTTTCAGGCAGAACTATTACCCTTGTGTGTATGCGCCATCCAAACTGTACTCTTTTTTATAGCACGTAGTGCCGTTTCTTAACATTAGATATGGAGATTCGTATTTCACAGCAATGCAAATCAAATGATATAACCCCCACCCACCACCACATGACAATATATGTAATGAGTATTCCCTTTGTGTTACTTTGCTGTTACTTGTGATGTATCTATTCCTTGCTATGTCTGTGGACATGCCATGTAAGTACGCACCATATAAGTACTATGGTAATTTGAAGTATTCCTTATGACATGCGCTTTACTTAGGGGTGCAGTTGTGGAAATTGCGCATTAATGCCAACCGGAAGGGAAAACAAATGTTGCTGGTTCTACTCAGTGGTGGCTTCCAAATTTGAGCAGTTGGATGATGTTACATGCATAACTGAGGTCCGAGGTTTCCGCAGTACGTACCTGGACGAGGATTTTCTGACATCGTACCTACATGAGTATATCGAAGTGGATGGTCCCGTTGGCGACAGTGAACCAATCAATGAGTAAGTACTGTTTCATGGAGTACAGTATGTCAATAACATTGTATTCCCTCCTAAATAGCAACTGATGTCAGACTGTCCCTTTTTGACTATACCATTTATGAACATCACAATAATTCATTTGTATGCAACTTGTATCAATGACGCATACATAGCAATGAACTTGGACAAAGCTGTGAACATTACTTCTGGAGTGATATGCAATGCAGGTAATTGTGTAACTGATTTTCATAACTGAATGTTTTGCTGTTTAGCCCCATATTGCTCATTCAGTGGTAGGTGTGCCGTGGTACACACTGCATATGCAGATGTCACGCACAATGACACACCTCATTGCATTTCAAGATAGTAAATAATGTTTACCAGCATCTTGAAGGTCATTGCTCTGTAACTGTCATTGGTGTATATTGTAATAAGAAGTGCACTAGCACCATATTATGCAATCCTCTCTGCAACACCATTGCCTTGTGAACTCTGGTGGAAGGTGCAGATCAGAGGTAACAGCATTGCTGAGGGTTGGACGTCAGCTGATTGCTGGAGCAAGGGCACATCTTAGTATACCTTTGACTCCTTGACCTCCTAGTGTGTTGACATCCAAGGGGGCGGTGAGAAAAAGGACATGAAAATGTCTGCAGTGACTATGGAACACGGGATCCAGGTACCGGACATCGGGGGAATCCCAAGGGTGTAGGTGAAAGGTGTACAGTACACCCGAGATCTGGGGGAGTCAGAGGGGAGAGTCTTCCATTCAGATTGGGCATTCATCCGGATACCTAGGGTCCATGGAGCAGGGCACCCATATGTGCCAATGGTCCTGGGAGGAGCCGCAATGCTGGGCATCATAGGAGCCCTGAAGACAGGAGCTAATGCAGGCACAGGGAGGAGGATGAACATTTTTTTTTTTTTTTAAGTATGTATTGTACCTAGAAATGCTATTCCAGGGCTTGCTACTCTTAGTGTTGAAATCATTGCGTCACACAACGACAATACATGCATACCCGTGGTGTTCAGCATCTTGACATTACAACTCTCTTTTTGCAAATCCTGCAAGTGACTACGATCCTTGTTATATCGTGCTCCCACGTGGCTGAGTTCTGTCACTGAGGACATGAGATGACATGAGATGAGATAGTAATCCTGGACTATTGAAAGGTAAAGTTTGCAGTCCAGCCTGGTGGTGCTGAGTGTTGAGATGCTTGATGCAACACTTCACACCACGCCATGCCAGGGACCCAGGTTTGGGAACAATCACTGGTTGCTGTGGGTTGGTAGGGTAGAGACAGGATCAAGTGTCCGTAGGACTGCTGTCCTCTCGGGGATGGGGGGGCCAGGGTTATCCCGCCACTGCAGCAGCCTCCGGTGTAGGCCAGAATCTCTGCAACGCTCAGGGCATATTAGTGGTATGCAGAGATGCGACGGACATCCCTGGCATGACTGCATGCTCTGGCTTTGCAGGGAGGGAGAGAGGGTTGAACCACGAAAAAGAATACAAAAACCCTCTGCCTCCTGATGGGCAAAGGTGTGTCGAGGGGTGACAGCCAACCATGTCCAATGTCGGCCATCTGCTCTCACTTCTCTGCTGTCCACCTTGTCTTGTCGCTCATCTGGATTCTAGATAGAGTGCCAGGAGGAGCTAGTGTGGCGTTCCTACCTCAATGGAGTTGGAGACATGGTGCTGGGTGGCCTGGGAGTGGCTGGAGAGATGAGCTCCAGAGGAATGCATGGGGAGAGGCTTCAGGCGGGCGGGATAATGGCAGGTAGCGATTGTCCCTCTGGAGAAAGTTCAGGTAGGTAGGTAGACTGCATAAGTAAAGTGAAGAAAAAAAGGTAATGTTTTCCACTGTCTGTCAACCGCAACCTGTCCTGACTGTTGCCTGTATTGTGCTTGAGCCCCTGTCAGTACCTCTGTTTCCGACTCTCATATCTTCCCTGTCTTCCTATTTTGCTCAATGATTCCATCATTACCAAACACCTGACCCACTGTTCCCTGCAACCAACCCCACCCACTTACATGACTCTTTTCCACTTTACCCTACATATAACACTTATCTAACCACACCATTTGCTACATTTTGTCAAGGACTACTTGTCTGATCCACTAATCCCCCTATCCCCTCTCATATTCCTTCCATCAGTATCCTACTCCTATCCTCATCCCCTTGTACATGTCCCTTCCCATCCATGGTAGTCTGTGTTTCTCCTGCCTTGCATTATGACTGTAGCTATGCGTCACGTGATTTTTATATAGGTAATGCCTATGTAACCTGACACTGTATTGTAGGTATGGACTCACTAGTGTGTTGTATACTGTAAGCAGGACCTTCCTTACCATGCTGGCCTGGCTATGCATCTGTGGCTGCTATTATGGTTTTCTACTGCCCTCTTTTACTGATGTCCTATGTTGATGTCATCTCATATGCTACAAGTAGCATGACGATGGCTGCTTTCATCATTCTGAAACATACGCTGTCATGTAATATGCTGCATTCTGTAATGCCCTGTACTTTCATTGCTACACCTTCTTAGGTGCCCATACCTTCACTACACAGCACAGACAGTGCAGTCAGCAATCAGTAATACAGTACCTGCTTCTTCCTCTGGAGGCATCCTTCCCACCTCCATGGTGATCTGTGTGGAACACCATGGTAACATGCTGTGGTGGTCAGCCATGGATGGCATTTAGGGGTTCTTCCTCAACCTCAACACAGCATGGGTGATAGTTGCGCATAGTATATGGGGCATGCTATTCAAATACACTTTCGCAGTGTCATTGACCACATTATTTTCCTCCCAGTCAGGATGTAATGGGCCTCGAGTTATGTTTATGAAGTTTAAACGGTGGACTGTTGTTGCACGGAGTCATTATCTCGCAATACATTATTCAACAGCATTACTCCACTTTAGCAGTACTGCACGATGTATTGCAACTGCCATATGTCTTATTTTATTTTTATTTAAATTTTGATAACCGGGTGGACCCGCTGAGACCTTGACAGTCCCCTTTTCAGGGGCGACCCGGGGTTACGTGCTGCTCAATCACATGCACCATGCAACACCTGCTGCTGTGCCCCAAATCCCACACACCCCAAATTAATAAATCAACTATGTGTTTGGGGGGGGGGTTAACAATAAAGTTTGAAAAAAATTCGAACAGTCAAATTGTTCCTTGAGTCTTGGAATGGTACAGCGAAAACCGATCACCAAATCATCAAATCCCGCCTGTGCTGCCTGTGGCGCATCGCGTTGAACCCCAGAGGCTGATTGACAGCCCCAGTCTTCCCAGCACAGGTCTCATTCCCTAAATGGGAAAAGTGAGATGGCCTACCAGGTTAGTGTCTTGAACGCGTAGTAGCGTACATTAAAATGTGCATACATGCATCAACACATGATCCACAATTTTACTTAGAAAACTGTACATGTACAACCATCAGACTGCACCCCACCTTGCCGCTTGGCTTTGTATTAGTAGGAGGACAATTACTATCCTTTCTGTCCTGTATTCTTTGCAAATATTGCCTATCAGCTGCTCCTGCATAACTTTTTCTTCAGTGTTCTGTTGTACTGAAATTGTTTGTTCAGTGTTTTAATTGCTAGCCATCTCTTCATATTTCATGAAATACGGCAGTAACTGCAAATGTACATTTATTGTTATTCTTTATTTCCCAACAGGTTACTTAGATATATGGTCTACAGATGTTTTGTTTATTGGATTTGGCAATGCTTATGGAGAAAGAATTGCAAGATTCTACTGGTGTGTGCCGTTATTGTCATAAGGAACCAGTTTCACTCAGATACATATACCGGATTTCATGATGCATAGGTAGGTGCGATATGTGTTACTTCATAGCACTGATGCATTAATAAACATCTAATATTATTTTGTCTCCTGAGGTACAGCGTCATGGACGTTGAAATGTATGGTGTTGTCTGGCTGCATCTTTGCTTCTGCCATTTGAAGATATTAAATTAAATGTCATCAAGCATTTCAAGTAATTATTCCATGATGCCTTTGCTATTTCAACCATCCCACAGTCCTCAGACATGTGGTTATTGATCTATAATGTCACCTGTGTTGGCAAATAAATGAATGTGATTGACTGAAACGCCATCAAAAGATTCATTTATTTTATAATGGAGCCCGCAGTAAAACCGGAATCTTAAAGGGGTGTCTCACTACTTATTGAATCATTGGCCCATACTCACAGCCACCATTTCTGCCCACTCAGTAACGCAGCCATGAAATAGCAGCTGGGCCGCTGTTCACCTACCAACCGGGTAAACGTGAAGTAAGAAATGTTATTGAAGTAAATGGCAGTGGGTAGTAATGAAGTGCATTACGGTGTCTATAGTGGATACTCCCATCTGTGTCAGACAGCGGTATCTCGATACCACTACTGAGCATGAGCGCACCAGCATTGTGTTCGTTTTTCCATATCGTAGATGCGTGTCCATCTGCAGGATGTAAAAGAAAGAAAATACAGCTGCTCTTCTGCACAGTACCACTATCAGACATACCGCTGTCTGTCACTTAACACAGTTTCAACTTTACAATAAAGCTTCACATATTAAAAAAAAGTATTGGTGGTACTCAGCCTTTATTTTTAACTGTCAATGCCAGCTCAAATTCCCCATCATCTGCTCAGCTCTCCACTCTCCCACTATTCCTTCTCACACTTCAGAATTTCAGTCAGCAAGTCCATTCTTAGTTTTCTGTCATATGCCAGTAACATTGACTGCAAACATAACCGTTCTGCCCTCTCTACTCCCTGTCCAACCCTGGCTCCCCCGCTAACCAATAATTATCATACAACAATGCCTGCAGCTTGAAGTTTAATATTTCTGTCCTTGTGCATATTTGTAACATCACAATCATGGTGCACACGTTTGCGGTTAAGTTTGAACCACCATATGTGAGTGCTGGATGTTGTCATTGCAGTGGAGTGGTGTCACGTAAAACCATATGCTTCATCTCTATGAGCAGACAACAGCACATGATGCCGTCCTCTTGGATGTTAGTAAGTGAAGTAATAATTTATGTGCAACACTGCACAGTGCTGTTTGAAACACACTTATGGGCATGACACCATGGGTGATTGCTGTGGTGGGCTGAGTATCACACCCTATCCCGGACCTGTGTTGAAACACTGGCAGTATGGTGTTACCTCCATTGCGACTGAATGTGCCTCCGGGGATGGGTGCAGAGAAGGTGTGCATCGAAAACAGTAAACAATGATTGAAGTAAAAGTTGTACATTTGGTTGGTTTCATAGTACGGTTTTCTCAATAACTGCATGAAAAGTAACAGGCTGTGTAATGCTTCATACAACTAAAATTAAAAGTGTTTATTTTCCATTTTGTTTCAGGTGCATAAGTGACCCTGGAGGCTGGAATGAAGAGCATTTTGACGACTTGGTTTAACAGTTTTTCACTTTTTCTCACCAACTTTCAGTATGGTCTTTGATACAGATTAGCTTACCACATATGTGGAGTAATGGTCACATACAGTATTAAGAATTGTTTTGGTAGATGTTTTTATGCTTTGTAACCAAAAAAAGGAACATAAATATTCAATGTTTTAATAAAACTTTCATTACAACAAACAGTGCAGTACCTTGCATCTCTCCTTACAACTATGTAAGCAGATAGGTGTGCAAAATAGTTGTCATTTTCCATTTTATGTCCTATATAAAGTATAACTGACATGTTACTGTGGGCAACAATGACATTCCAATTAACAAAAATACCACTGTATAAATCTGCTGATGGTGCCTTATTGACTGTGTAATATTTATTGTGTTGGTTGTTGAGGTTCACCTTCCTGAAGTACTGGAGGTAGTAAGTTTACTGGCTTTCTTAGAGGTGATACCAGTAACAAGTGCCAGAACAGCTATGTAAAGAAAAATATAGGATTATACTGTGTAGTGGAGTGTTTTTCTGTATCGAATTCCATCACTTTCACAATTTTGCTATACCAGAATTCCAAAGTCAAGGAATGTGATTGTACCCTACTGTGGTACAGCATCATTCTTGAACCTTTAGAGACTGCATGAGCCAGTGTAATTTTGAAATCAAAAGAACTCACAAAATACATATTTCACACATTAATATATACCATAAAAAGTACATGATGAGCAACCATAGGCACAATCATTGTGTTTTGCCACCTCGGGGTTCTGATTCCCATGTACCTCTCGAGATTGGCTGCCAGTGTCACAGTGAATCAGAACCCCTCTGTGGCAGAACACAGAGAATACTGGATGGGCAACTATGCATAACCAGTGTGTTCTGCCACAGAGGGGTTCTGATTCCCTCGGACCTCGATAGAAAAGCTCAAGAGGTGCATGGAAATCAGAACCCCAAGGTTGCAAAACACACTGGTTGTGCATAGAGTTGCTCATCCTGTATTTTTTATAGTGTATAGTACTGTGTGAAATATCTGTTTTCTGACTTCTTTTGCTTTCAAAATGAAACCGACTCATGCAGTCTCTAGTGGTTCTAGAATGCTGTTCTACCACAGTAGGGTACAATCACATTCGATGACCTTTGAACTGTAGTAAAACAGCATTTTGAAAGGGATTTAATTCTGTACAGAACAACACTCCACTATACACTGGTTCGGCATGGTTGCCAATTAAGTATTCTCTATTTAATGACTGGATAAGGAAAAAGTGCAGGTAGGAGAGGTTCCTCTCTATTGTGGACTGGGAGGAGACCTGGTCAAACAAAGCACTCTTTTCACCACAAAGGCTAGGTGGGAGGGTTCTAGGGTACTCAGGGAAAAACTGGGTGAATACGTAACCACTACACTTACTTTAAAGTACTGAGGGATGGGGGGAGTGGACAAGCAGTCGCACATACTCCGAGAGGAGGTGGTCAGTGAATGTACCACAACAGTGATGGAAGCAGTCTAGAAGGAGGAGGTGGAAGGTTGAAATACATAGTTATCAAAGGAGATGTGGTACTTGTGGGTGACTTCAACCTGCCCAGGGTGGGCTGGAGAATACCATCCACAACATGTGTAATAGTAAGGTGATCCTGGAAGGACTGCACAATGTGTTCCCAACTCATGGTGCCAGTAAACAAACAAGAGGTGATGCAATTCTTGATCTGGTGCTCATAAATTGTGATCATGTACAGGAAATAATGGTCAGGGAGGCAGTGGGTGGAAGTAATAATTGCACAGTGTGGTTACACTTGGATAAGAGCAGTGAAATCATCTCAACAAAGACAAAAATCTTTGATTTCAGGAGGGGAGACTTCAGGAAAATGGGTGATGTTATAATGAACCATCTGGTGGGCATCAGAGCAGATATGGGGGTGCACCAAAGGTGGTTCATCAGGAATACCGGTTACCACAGATGAGTGCATTAGGCTCAGGGAGAAGAACACAGGGCCAAAGTGCACACCTGGTTCAGTTGCCAAGGCAGTAAGGGAAAAGAGGTTGGCCGATACAAAATTCAGGAAGACCAAGAGACAGATGGGGAGACAAAATTAGCTAAGGTTGGCTAGTGAGGCAAGTAAGGAGGTCAGTTGAGCAAAGGCACACAAGAAGCTGCCAATAGCTGAAGGAATTAAGAATGGGGAGTAGGCTTTCTTTCACTACATAACTGTGAAAAGGGACAAGAAGGAAGGGGATGTTGTGCTTAAGACAGGGGTGGAGGATCATGGTGAAAAAGCAGAGATACTAAATGAATACTTCTGTTCTGTCTCCACCAGGGAAAAGGATGTGCCAGTGCCTTCAGGAGGGAAAAGAGGAGCGGGGGGCAAACAGATGTACTGATACAAAAGAATAAAGTGAGGGTAGGTCTGCTGGCATTGAAAATGGACAAATCACCAAGCTCAGACAGAGTACATCCAAGGGTAGTAAATGAACTGGCTGAGGAGCTGGCAGGGCCACTGGCAGACCTATTTAATAGTTCAGTAGAGTGAGGCATGGTACCACAGGACTGGAGAACAGCACATGTGGTGCCCATCCACAAAAGCAGTCCCAAGGATGACCCAGGGAATTACAGACCAGTCAGTCTGACCTCCATTGTGGACAAGCTCATGGAGACCATACTAAAGGTAAGGTTGGTGGAATATCTACAGGAGCATGGTCTCCAGGATGCGAGGCTGCATGGGTTCATGCATAAAGACAGAAAGCTGAGGTCGGTGGTATTTTACAGACCACCCAATCAGGATAAGGAGAGGGACAGGGATCTGAGCTCACAAATATTGGAAGCTGAGGGGAAAGGAGAGGTGGTAATTGTGGGGGACTTCAACCTGCCCAAGGAGGACTTGAGCATAACCTCCACAGCATGTGCTAGGAGTCAGGTGATCCTGGAAGGACTGCAGAGTGTGTTCCTGACTCAGGTCACCAGTGAACCAACAAGAGATGAGGCAATTCTTGATCTGGTGCTCACAAATGATGAGCATGACAGGAAATAATGGTCATGGAGACACTGGGGGGAAGTGACCATTGCACAGTGTGGTTCCTGTTGGATATGGACAGGGAAAGCCTCCCAACTAAGACCAAAATCTTTTATTTCATGATTGAGGACTTCAGGAAAATGGACAAAGTGCTAAGGAGCCATCTGGCGGGTATCAGAGCAGGCAGATATGGAGGTGGACCAAAGGTGGTCCATCATTAATGAATTAATACTAGTTGCCACAGATGACTATGTTAGGCTCAGGGTGAATAACACAAATGTCCAAAGTGCAAAGCTGGTTTAGTTCTGGGGTTGCCAAGGCAGTAATGTAAAAAAGGTTGGCCTACAGAGGAGGAGGAGGAGGAGGACAGAGTGAGGGAAGGATCTGGCAGGGCCACTGGCATACCTATTTAATACTTCAATATAGTCAAGTGTGGCACCACAGGATTGCAGAACATCACATGTACTGCCCCTTCACAAAAGCAGTCATCGAGTCTGCTCAAGAATCAGTACCCTGAATGGGCACCGCAACCACCCTCCTGATTTCTCATCCTATCCCCTTTCCCCCAGACAGGCAGCCCTCCTCTTCACCTTCCTCCTGTACCTGTACCTGTCCCAGGCCCTCTTGAACCATTCCACCATAGACACCTCCACCAGTTCACCAGGCAGTGTATTCCATGGATCCACCACCCTTTCAGTAAAGTATTGCCTCCTCCCTCCCCCCTAAGTCTCCCTCCCTCCAGCCTCCAACCATGCCCTCAGTGGCCCCCCCACCTTCTTCTGAAAGATCCCATGTATGCAAATCTTATTTATCCTTTTCAGATACTTGAAGACCTCAGTCATGTCCCCTCCATCTCTCCTCTCTTCCAGTGAGAACAGGTCCAGCTCATCAAGCCTCTCTTCATAAGTCCTGTCCCCCAGACCCTGTATCATCCTGGTTGCCCTCCTCTGAACCCCCTCCAGAAGTTGAATGTCCTTCCTGAGGTGCGTGAGCTAAAATTGCATGGAGTACTCGAGGTGCAGCCTGACAATGTAATTGTACAGTGGTATAATCACCTCCCTACTTCTTGAGGTGATCCCCCTGGTGATACAGCCCAGCATTCTATTTGCCCTGGTTGCAGCCCTCCTACACTGTTCTGAATGATTCAGTTTGGCATGCACCAGCAGCCCCAAGTCCTTCTCCCCACTTGAGACCTGCAATATGCCCCCCCCCAGGGTGTACGCCTGACCCAGGTTTTCTTGCCCCAGTTGATGCACCTTACATTTGGTGGTGTTAAACTTCAGCTTCCAGGTACTTGATCATCCCCTACAACATCCAGGTCCTCCTGCAGGGCCACCCTACCCTCCTCCCCATCCACCACTGCCCCCAGCTTAAAGTTGTCTGCAAAGAGACTCATTGCACTCCTGATACCCTCCCTGATGTCTGAGATGTAGCATTAAACAGGATTGGTCCCAGAACCGATCCCTGTGGGACCCTGCTGATGACCTCCCTGGGGGATGAGACTGCCCCTCCTACCACCACCCGCTGGGTACACCCAGATAGCCAGCTTCCAAACCACCTGACCATCCATTCACCCACCCCCATCTTCCCCAGCTTATCCAGCAGGCCAGTGTTGGGGACCAAGTCAAATGCCTTGCTGAACTCTAGGAAGATTACATCAACAGGCCTATCTTGGTTGAGCACAGCCATCACTGATTCGTAGAACTCCACAAGGTTAGTTTGACACGATCTCCCCTGGACGAAGCCATGCTGATGATCATCCAGAGACCCCTGTTCCTCCAGAAACACCCCAGCCTTTCCTTTACTATGGTCTCCATCAGTTTGCCCACCACTGATGTCAGGCTGACTGGCCTGTAATTCCCCGGCTCCTCCCTCAATCCCTTCTTATGGATGGGCACAATATGTGCCTCCCTCCAATCCTTCAGTACCCTTCCTGTCTACAGAGAGGTGTTAAAAAGGGCCACCAGTGGCTCAGCCAGGTCATCAGCCAATTTCCACAGCACCCTCGGATGGATTCCACCAGGACCTGGAGATTTGTCCTTCTTTAGGAACTGGAGGGTTTCCCACACCCTACCAATGGGTATTTCCCCATCCATGCTTCCACACCCTCATCTGATCCTGCGCTCCTCCTCTCCTATGAGTCAATTCCCTCATCCCCCACTGTGATTAGAGGTACCTTAGCTTGTAAGGGCCCTGCCCCATCCATCCCCAGTGCCCCTTTTGCCTGTGACTCCCCCTCCTCTTCCTTAGTGAAAACCGATGCAAAGTATTCATTGAGCACCTCCGCCTGTTCCCCTGCTTCCTCCACCCACCCCTTCCCTGTCTTCAATCTTTTAAACTGCCCTTTTACTCTCCTCCTCCTCCTCCTCTCCCCAATACACTGAAAGAAACCTTTTTCTCTCTTCCTGATCCCTTGCACCAATTTCTGTTCCATCTTTGCCTTGGCCCCCCTCCTGACCCTGGTAATCTACCTGGTTGTGTGAAGACACTCATCCCTATTTAAGACCCCTCATGATCTCTTGAACCTACAGTAAGCTGCCTTCTTTTCCCTCACTGCCTCCTGGAACTCCCTGGTCCACCAGCATGGCTTCCTAGCTCTACCTCCCTTGCGTCGCACCCTTACACAGGACCTGGTCACCTCCTGTAGTCCTCTCCTGATGATTTCCCACCTACTGTCTACATCCATGTCCTGCTTAATACCAACTAAGTGGCCCCTTAGGCTGTGTCCCATGCACACGAAGTATGCTCTTCTAAAGTCAACCAGTCTAGTTCTTGTGTGGTCCCTCCCACCTCCCAGGTGTAGTACAAACCAGACCGTGTCATGATCATGTCCAGCTACTGGGTCCCCCACCTCTAGTTTCCAAACAAGATCACTGTCAGCCAGGACAACATCCAGGATATGGTCACTCAGTGTCAGGTCAGCTTCCAAATTAGATGTGCCCAGCGGTCCCCCAGCTGGAGTTCTTCTCTTCAACACCAGTTCCACCTGTCTACGCTTCTATGACCACACTCCCCCCCAGTACCCCCCAACCCCATGTTCTACCCCCTTTTCCTGTTCATTCCTGTTTGTCCCATTTATGACCCCTGTGTGCCTCATCCCTAGCATGTTTGCAGGCTGGCTCTTTGTCTGTCCTCCATGGCCCCCCTCCTGCCTCCTCCCCCAGACCTTGGGTGCCCCAGGACCTCACTCTGGGTGCCCCAAGGTTTCCTCAAACCATCCATCTTCCTGCTCTTGTAAGACCATTTTCCAAGTCACCCAACTTTCCCCCACCTCCACCTCTGGTTGTTCCTCACAAACATCACCTTCCAGCACCCCCTCCACCAAGGGTCGAGTGGCACAAATCTATTTGTTTGCTCAGTACCATGGCTGCCATTGTTACTACTGGTAGAGGCCACACTTGTAGTCTGACTCCGAGATTTAGGTGACTGCCTGCCTTTACCTGGGCCTACTACCTTCCACTGTGCCTCAACCCCCGCTGACTCCCAGTCGATGTCACTTCCATTGTGTGCAAGCTCATGGAGACCATACTGAAGGAAAGGTTGGTGGAATATCAAGAGGAGCATGTTGTCCAGGATGAGAGGAAGCATGGGGGGAATACTATAATTTAGGATCATGGCAAATAGCATTCCCAAAGATACAACAACAGGGCTCCAGGCTAGGGACGGTGTTGTTCAATGTCATCATCACTGACACTGTGCATAGCAAAATGTGCCTATTCGCTAATGACATCAATCTCTGTGGAAGAGTGGACACAGCAGAAGGGGTACAGGATGTACAGGAAGGTCTGGAAAAGCTGTGGAGGTGGTACAGGATCAGAGGAGGTCAGCAGGGAAAGGCATGTGAGGAGAGGTTGAGGGCAGTCAACGTGTACTGCCTGCTAGACAGGACAGAGAGAGGAGACATGATTGAGACCTTCAAGTACTTGAAAGTGAAAAATAAGGTTGATGAGAGTCTCTGTAAGCTGAGTGGCAACAATATCACGAGAGGGCACAGTCTTCAGCTGGATGGTGGGAAGTTTAGGAGTGAGGTCAGGAAGGATTGGTTGCCCATGGGGGAACCCCGATCCAGCAGACACACATGTATAAATATTTGGGTCTTTGGATCGTTAGCTCACTATGTTGGGACAAACATGTTGATAATTTGACAAATAGTATAAATAAAAGAATAGGGACTCTTTATAGGGTTAGATCATTAATGAGCATGGAAGTAAGAAAAAAAGTAGTAAACACGATGATTATCCCCATGATTGATTATGGGGACATATTTTATTCATGTGGGAGAAAGCAGAACATAAAGAAGTCGGAAGCAAGTTATAACAGCCTAGCCAGATTTGTCCTAGGGGCCCCCAGATGAACCCATAGATGTTTGCTTTATGATCAGTTAAGGTGGCAAATGCTCTATGAGTGTAACCACGAACATTTATTAGCCTTTGTTTATAAAGGATTGCAGGGAAAGTATCCTATGTATGTTGTAGAAAATTTGATTTATAGGGATAAATTGGCCTCTTTGAGAAATTGTCAAGTGCCCAGCTTGGAGCTGCCTAGATGTAATTTGAATATTGGACGACAATCTATATATTATAGAGGGGTGTTGAGTTGGAATGCAATTCCTGAGACCTTGTTGCTGCATAACATAAAAAATTACTGGCCTTTGATACAGCGTTAGCACCATAATAATTCACGTCAAAAAAGTCAATGCTGTATTGACATATAAAGGATATATGTTTATTTATAGCATGAATTGTTATTACTAAGTTAGAATATATTGTGTCATAGGGATGTTCTATTTCTTTTTCTCATTATGTTACATGTTATATTTTTAATCTTATTTTACATTTAGGTAGGTTTAAATTAGAACTGTTAAGATTAAGACGATATCGATAGTATTGATGAAATGTGTTAATTTGTTTTTTTTTTGTATAAATTTTCTTTTTGGTTTTGTATTTCTTTTCTTTATTAGTCAACTGTTATTTAGTGGTGTTGTATGTTATTGTAACATTTCCCTTTTTTTATATTATATTTTCTACTGTGGGACCTTGTTGAAAATGAGCTATGCTCAATCGAGTTTATCCTTTATTCATATGTAATGAATAAAAACTTTTTACTACTACTACTACTACTAGGAAGCACGTCTTCACAGACGGTGTGGTGGACACCTGGACTGCACTGTTGGAAGAGATCATGTTGTGTAAGAGAACAGGCTGGGATAGGCATGGGGTAAGGTAAGGTAATGTACTCCTTGAGATGAACCAGTCATGGGTACCATAAACACCATAAGAATCTAAACACTCGTCAGCTCAACACTATTATACAGTAGGTATTGCTAACACACACAATTATGCAGGTGTCCCAGTAACTGTTGTAGTACTGTGCACCATACTGAGATGTGCATTATACATCTGATGCTGTGTTCTAAATATTTACTTATATAAAGTATGACAGCCAACAATAACAATGTCTCTGATGCAGAAATGGTCAGGTTTTTGGACACACTGCATCTGGTGCAGATAGACAGTCGATTTTATGTGCGAATACTAACTGATCTTTCAACTCCATCCATATTCCAAGATGTCTCAATCCATGATATCTGATGTAACTTTCTCCTTGCCTGTGAATAAGAATAATATGGTCAACAATGTTCACATGTCATAACTGGGAATGTTATCTGTCGGATTACTGAATCACCACAACATATGAAATCAATAGAGCACAACGAGATGTGTGTTATCTCATGAACAAGCATGCCAAAGTGTGCTATAAGCACTGAGTTCCTTATGCACCATTGAGTGCCCATAACAGTACATGCACACATCAGAGTGTGTGACTGCACTAATGAAATGCCCCCTCCCAATAACTGCCTTGACTGGAAAAATAAATGTAAAAAACATTACAAAGTATGATAAACATGCTGAACATATCTTGATGTCATTTGCATCGAGTGAAGATAAATACGGTATGTTCAGTCAGGCCATGTAATGTTATCTTTATACAAACATATGTTTCCTGTCACATACGACGCAATCCCCTATTTATGCTAGCAACACGACAGATGAGCTGTTACTTGAAAAAAGAACCGTGGTACATACCGCAAGTTTAAATTTCTTTATAGCTCTTTGTATGTATGGAGCTTATTCTGCCTTTCCTGCTAAATAAAGAACAATTTAAAAACATAACTTGTTGATTTTGCCTAACCTCACAGCATTAGGTCCCTGAGGGTAGACAAGGCACCTGGGCCACACGGGGTACATCACAGGGTAGAAACATAGAAACATAGAAGTTGACGGCAGATAAGGACCGCAAGGCCCATCCAGTCTGCCCATTTCTTTTTCTACCTTATAAATGTGCCATCGGCCTTTGCTCTGTCAGTGACCTATCTATTCATAGTCATTTGTATTGCTCCCTTATGCCTATCCCATGCCTGTTTGAAGCCCTGCACTGTATTCATAGCCACCACTTCTTGTGGTAAGCCATTCCATGCATCTACCACCCTTTCTGTGAAAAAGAATTTCCTCACATTCTCCCTTAATCGGCCTCCCTCTAATCTCATGCTGTGTCCTCTTGTCCTGCTATTTTTCCTATATTTAAACATGTTAGACTCTTTCACCTTGTTTATGCCCTTAAGGTGTTTAAATGTCTCGATCATATCACCTCTCTCCCTCCTTTGCTCAAGGGTATACATATTGAGCTCTGCTAATCTGTCCTCATATGTCTTCTGATGCAGTCCCTGCACCATTTGGTTGCCCTTCTCTGGACTGCCTCAATTTGGTTAATGTCCTTGTGAAGGTGTGGCTCCAATACTGCACGCAGTACTCCAGATGGGCCTAACCAATGTCTTGTACAGAGGATTATTACCTCCTCTTACTACTGTAGATACCCCTACTAATACACCCTAATACCCCTAGCCTTACCTACTGCTTTAGAGGTCTGCTTGGATGATTTTAGGTCATCAGTGATGATGATGCCCAAGTCTCTTTCTTCCTTTGTGACTGCTAGCAACTCCCCTCCCAGCCTATAAGTGGCTTCAGGGTTTCTCTTCCCTGTAGTAGGGTGATGAAGGAACTGGCAGAGATCGTGGCAGAGCCACTGGTGGATCTGTTCAACACCTCGCTAAATACGAGATGTGTGGCCAGAGATTAAAGGGAGGTGCATGTGGTGCCTCTCCACAAAAGTGGGCCCAAGGACGAACCAGGGAACTACAGACTGGTGAGCTTCACCACAATTGTGGGGACATTGATGGAATCTATCCTCAAAGAAAGGGTGGTGCAGTTTCTTGTGGCTAATGATCTGCAAGACCACAGACAGCATGGGTTTGTCACTGGTAGATCCTGTCAGACAACCTTGGTTGATTTTTTTGACTGGGTCACAAGAGCACTGGACGAGGGCCATGCGATACATGTAGTTTACCAGGATTTCAGCAACACCCTAAATTCATGCCATATGGACTGTTGAAGTGCAAGTTGAGGAGTCTTGGTATAGGGTGGAAGCTAGCCCGATGGGTAGAAAACTGGCTGCAGGACAGGCATCAGAGGGAAGTTGTGTGGGGGAGAAGAGTTGGAGCCCAGGGCAGTGACAAATGATGTCCCACATGGATCAGTGTGGGCACCAGTCCTGTTTAACATTTTAATCGCAGACATAGCAGTTGGGATCTGTGCTGAGGTGGTTGGGGGGGCAGGGTGGCAACTTACTGCAGGAGGACTTGGCAAGACTCAAAGAGTGGTTGCACACCTGGCAGCTTGGGTTAAATGCCAACAAGTGCAATGTGATGCATTTCAGAACCCAAAACCCAGGATACAGCTACTGGATGGATGGTATCAAACTGTCAACATCCAGCAAGGAGAAGGATCTGGAGGTGCTGGCGACTGGAGAATTAAACCACTCAGCACAGTGTAGGACAGCAGCGGCAAAGGTAAACAGGATGCTATGGTGCATAGCAACGTTGATTACATCCATATGTAGTGAAGTCATATTGCCCCTGTGCATGTCCATGGTGAGGCCGCACTTGGATTACTGCATGCAGTTCTGGCGCCCGTACTGGAACAGGGATATCAACTACTGGACACAGTGCAGTGAAGAGCAACAAAGATGATCCAGGGGTTGGGGGATAGAAATTGCCCAGAAAGACTAAAAGACCTCAACATGTATTCCCTGGAGCATAGAAGACAGAGACGGGACATGATCGAGACCTTCATGTACCTGAAGCGGAAGAACAGAGTAGGCTTCCAGGGTGGGTTCACTATACAGAATTGAACAGATACCGGAGTTCACTCCCTGAAGTTAAAGGAGTGGCTGATCCAGGAGGGAAAGGAAGAGGCACTACTTCACTGAAATAGTGGTAACATGGTGGAATGCACTGCCTGATGCACTGTACGCCACACCTTGGCCACACCAGGTTTGGAAATGGACTGGGCCCATGGGTGGTCGACAAGGGAGGAGAGGGATCAAGCGTGCAAGGGAATGCTAACCCTCTCCATGGGGGGGTACTTCAGTACTGAGTGCACTTCTGACCCATATACAAGGCAGGGTGCAGTGCACCAACACAGTAGGATGCAGTTGCCAGCTGTACAGTGAGTCATCATGTCCCTTATCAGGTACCACAGAGAGCAGTTTTGGGGTGCTGTCTTGGAAACTCCTCACATGTATTTTAAAGTCTTGAGCAAAAAATAAAACAAATGCAAGGTGTGTTATGCTTTACAACCAGAATGCCACAAGCCTGAAAAGAGTGCAGGGTGTAGGGTGTGTGACTTGCGGTTATCGTCCGTAATGATCATGCCATTATACCCCCACTCCCACCGCGCAGCAAGTGACAGGCACCAAGCTTTGCCTTGGTGTCTTCAGCAGTACCGTTCACCACATTGTCCTACTGTATGTTACATTCATCTAAGCTTATTTCGTTATGTAATGGGGTAAGCGTGATGGCTTTATACCGCAAGGCATCCTGAGACACCTGTCTGTGTCTGCATGGTGGGATGAGGTGTTAATGGCATGACTATTATGGCCAACAACACAAAGGAACAACACAAATACCTGTCAGTCTCTGCAGGATAGGTGTGGTGATTGGTGTTAGTTCAATACTTCGCTGCCCTTCATTCTATGTATTTCTCTAAGTCCTGCTATACCAATGTCAATAGCACCAAGCAAACATTTTGCATTCACCAACCTTCACGTCCAGCCATATTGAACCGAGTATGATGCTGTTGCACAAGTGATTTCTTATCAGGTTTTTCAAACTTAGATGAAATGGGTAGTGGGATGGTGTGGCCAATTTTGCCAATCTGTAGCTTGGTTTCTTGTCTCTCAGCTTGAAGACTTCAGAAATCATTTCATTGACGTACTCTGAAAAATGTAAAGTGGAAATGTAATGAATGTTTTTCTTTCTGTGGCATGTAAACGTAGACATTAACTACACATCACAATAAATGAACTTATTCAGCTTATGCAAAAATGTGAGCAGTGGTGGATGGAGGGGATGGATTTATGCTGCTGCATGTGTAACAAAGCAAGAAACAGGATTGCTCAGAGAGGGTGCAGCTAGAAGTACACCCCGGAGGATGGATGGTTCAGGTGGGACACAATGTAGTCATTCAAGTTGCTGAGGTAATGAACAGGGCTGGGTCAGACAGTGTATTTCAACTAAGTAGTGCAAGGGACAATGGGGGGAAACTTGATAAGAATAGAGGGGTGAAGACTGAGGAGGGAAATGAGTAGACGCTATGTCACAGAGAGGGTGGTATAATAATGGAACACAGTACTACAATGGCTGTTACCATGGTAAAGATACCATGGCACTTCACCAAAAACAGTACAGGAATATCCCTGGTGTCCAGGTCAGACATCTACCATTCAGTAAAAATGTCTGCAACAGGTTAATGTGGTTCAATTTCAGTTGGATACCACCTGTATCCCTCAGTCCCCCATGGTAGCCCCTAAAAAAGGGAGTTCTACACTCAGTGTGCCTAAAACTAAAGGAATGGTGACCTTATGGTAGTACCCATTGAAGCAAGGCAGTGTGCAAAGCTTACAGTATGATTGCATGCACAGGGATCCACATCTAGGTCAGTAACACCACCATCCAGAACAGCACTGAATCATCAGTGCAGTTTGACACTGGAATGCTGTTATGCAGCACGACAAAGTGATTATTGTGGTAACACAAACAATTACAGATATACGTGTGCCGCAATGTGAGTACATCACATCAACATTATGTAACTGTAACCTCAGATGAATGCTACTTACTATACGTGATTGGAACTTTCATTTCCTTCACTACTGCTGCATCGCCACGTGACTTTGGAAAGGAGACTGCCCACTGCTGCCGCCCATCTTTTGAAATGCATTGTGGTCGTTCTGAGTTCTCATTGAAGTGCACTGCAGATATCAGGAGTCTGAAATGAAGGCCAATACTTAGAGACATGGTGCAAAAAAAGCAACAAAAATTCCACATGCACACTTATGTCCTCAACAGTAGTGATGCATAAACCATGTGATCATCACTTACATTTCCACCTGATATCAGATTTGTACAAAGAATTGTTGTACCTGTGACAACAACATATCATTGTCAATGACTCTTGCAAATGATAACAATCTGTTTCTTGTAGCACTTATTTTTAGCACTGTAGCCAATGACAGTGCAGTGAATCTACATTGCACTGTACAGTCCCAATACAGTGATGTGTCCACCCAGCCTCCCGTCCTGTTTATACACCCAATAATTGCACGGCCTGTGTATCACAGCAAAATACCATCATCTGTGGATACCCCAGGATGTCAGCCATGAATCATGTTTTTAAAATGACGGAATGAACAGTAATGCTATCAATTCAATCATCAGTGTAATACCTGTCCATCCACGCACAAAATCGTATTCCTGTTGAGTGCCCCATTCTGTGGAAAAAGTACATTAGTACCCCATCTTTGCCTGTCTTTTGCTTGTAAATGTAACCCAAATATATATCGAACCAAACTGTGGCATAGACATTTGCTGTTAATGTGGTTTTGTGATGGCACTGTAATGGCATTGGTATGATAATCCCATTTGCTATTGAGAAGCACATTGAAGTTATTGACTAACATGAACATTCCATAGTATAGAATTGATGACAATCAGGACAGTAGAAAATGTATCACTAGTGGAATCCAACAGCTAGGACACACTACTTCTGTCCCACCCCACCACAGCAATTCCTTTGGTGCCATGTAACATAATCCATGTCCTGAGTGCTGTCCAGAATTTCACCAAGCACTGTATGCAGGAAACACTTTACAAAGACCGAATGAAATGAAAAGCACTGCAATCCTGTGACATCATACCTTGCCTCCATTCTTTCATAGAAAAAGTGATTAATCTTTGGTGCAAAGAACAGAACCAATTTGTAAAATGACTCTTAAGGATGATGTTTGTTCTGCAGGAGACAATTTTCGGATATCCTTAATTATATAGTTGTTAAAAGCAATACTCTCCAGCTCCTTCCGAGCACGACTGCTTGTTATATCATAATACAGAATAACTTAGTCCCTGGTTGACGATATATAGTTGTTGTCTGCATAAAATGTAATTGTTCACAAAAAATGAATACTGATACTGTTTAAAACATTGTTTGCTAACCACAATAAAACAGTCATTACCATGTTGTAATGAAACTGTGGGGAACAATACATTGCATTGAAAATTGCACATGACCTAGTAAAGGTACACTTACTGAAATGTCTTACTAAATGGCATGACAACCATTATAGGTACATTTTTGAGAACACAAATACCGAGGCAGTGATGCTGTAGCTGTCTAAGTGATAATTGTAGTGTGCAGAGGCTTACGTTGACAAACAAGTGCAACAGAAATAAATATTCTTCATTTCGGGGCACTACAGAAAGGAACCCTTGACAGGGGTTAAACCCCTGTAGTTGCATAAAAGTAGATATGACAAAAACAGCTCTAGGTTTGGATGAGGATTCGAATAGGTATAGAGATGGCAGGATGGGGAAACACACCAAAAAAGGAAACACAAGTGGAGGAAGGAGAAGAAGCGAGGGCAGAGGTAACTGAAGAGCAGAACAGTATCAGGAAGCCAAGTGTGCTGTTTGAAGGAATAGGTTGCAAATGGTCCCCTAGGATAGCAATGTGGGATAACACCATGACTGATACAGCACGAGAGATGACAGGCCCAGAACAGGGCTCAGGAGACATGCATGTAGACAAACAGAGGGGGAATGAATACTTACAGAAGATCATACACAGCAGACGGAAGACCAGTAAGCAGTATGACACAGGAGGAAAGCTCAGGAAGACATAGCACTGTGGGAAGGGTGGACAAAACACTCACCGCAGAACAAGACAGGAACAGGGTCAACAAACAGTTGTTGAATTCAGTAATGCATGTTACAGATATAAGGCTATGGCAATTGTGTGGTAAGGAAAGTATAGTACGTCGTTTCACATATATGACAGTGCACATCGAAAGGGTAGCGGCATGGGTTCAAAGGATGGCCCAAGTGATCCTTATCTGCACTCAAACTGTATGTTAACATGTTCTTATGTTTGATTAGTACTGCCAACCTTTCTAAATCCACTGGTGTTCATCAGTGGGCCCATGGATGCATTTTGGAAATTCTGGGCTGTGATTGTCATGAATATTTACAACGTAGTTTACAATGGACTTCCATTTCGCAGCCACCTGGTCTCCATTACCACTGCTGGAATTAGCACACCAATACACGTGGTGGCTTATTGCCTTTGCCCATTTCCCAAGTGCAGCACACTGCTTCCTTTTGGCTTTCTCTTCTAACTTTTTTCTGAGTCCTAGGGGAAGAGGACAAGATAAATACAATATGTTAATTTGAAATGGTGCAGTATTACAAAGCAAAAATTATGCAGTTATACATTAATCTGCTCGTATACCTTTGTTCCACGTGCCAGACATCGAACCAATGCATAATCCCTGGTTCTTGGTCATGCATACATTTTTTGACACTGACATGCCTGTCGGTTGTCAAGCTCTGAATGTGAAGTCCAGCACCCTTCAGCTTGGAAAGACATCTTTTTAGGCCTTCCAACTCCATCACATTGCTACTTGACACCTCATTACTCGAAATGGACATGAAATGTGATAAATGTGGTATTTGACACTGGCAATATGGAAAAAAAAAGAATATTGTGTAACATCGAAAATTAATGTGGTCATCACCCGAACCACTAGAATGTCCAGAATTTTTGATCTGGTGAGGTCCATCAATGAATATGAACCAAACTGAGCTGTGGGTCCAGGGGAGCAGCAGCGTGCATCCCCTCCAAGCTTCAAAACAGCACCATTCATTTCCTGAAATATGTCCTCCTGATGTTTCCACAAAGAACCTACAGATGGGAGAAGATATGTCACCTGCATCAAGTTGAAAGTACGTAACGATATGTGCAGAATGCTCATATGTGTCAGGAAATTCAGCAAACGTACCGGGCTGCCTCCATTAGACAATATTCCATACACCATTATCAGATTTCCTGCAGGCAGCAATCCGAGCCGAGACTGGTTTTCCCATTGTCTGCAATGTCCATTGACACATGCCTGCTCAATGACAGCACGACTACCAAACAAACACTGCAGAAAGACCTTGCATTGGTCAAAACATTGACCAAAACATTGAAAGCAAGTCTGTAGCATCATCACTAGCATGCTTTCATAAATCATAAATGTCCGCTGCTTCTCAGGACTCACATCAGTATGAAGCTCGGTACATCTGTCATAGAATAAGAAAAGGAAGAATCATTACTATTGATGCCCACACAACACATATACTGGAATATGTTGATGTACTACTTTGTTGTGGAATCAGACAGAAGAAAGACTTACTCATCTGGTTTATCTGTGTAATCGTCATCAGTGTCACAATCGGAGTCACTGTTGATAAAATCCTTGATGTTCCATTCCGGATCATCATCAGAGTCCAACACACAGTCTTCTTCTTCTTCTGAATCTTCTTCATCCTCACTGTCAGCTTAAAGGACTTTGGTTTCATTTGCATAGTCAAAATCTTCATGTGGTGAAAGAATTGCGTTGATGCCTCAGCTGTGTCTTTGCCATAATCAACACCTGTACTTCTCTGTTTATTCCCATGGGCACTGTTTGAGTTCCTCATGAGTACTTAGTTTTCCCCATCCCATGTGACACATATTTTGAAGTCTGGGTGCCCTTGTGATGCACATTCTGAGAAGTTCAATAAATGGTGGTACTTAGTATGAATTAGAGGCTAACAGTCCAGAACATCAAGCACAATTAATAGTATTTCTTAATTCCATTTTCAATACTGGATATTTCCTCTGTAGTTCATGTGTACTTTCTATTGTGTACTTGAGGGTCAGCATTTACACCATGAACAGCATAGGGGACAGCACTGAGCGCAGGGAAACCAAACATGGCAGAGAGAATGGGAATGAGGAAAGTATCCCCAACACCACCCTCTGAAATCTGACATAAAGACTGAAACCATCTGAGGACTAAATGTGCCAGGCCACAGATGACACTCAGGTGCTCCAGCAGTACCCCATGGTCCATGGTGTTAAAGGCTGAAGAGAGACATCAAGAAGCATCAAGATGTAACTGCATTTATCATCCCTCGACATGAGAAGTTCATTCATCACCCAGACCATATCAGTTTTGGTACAATGCCACTTCAGGAAACAGTACTGTAGAGGGTCAGATATATTGTTTATGGTAAGATGGTTCTCCAGCTGCAGTGTAACTACTTTCTCTATCCCTCTGTTCCCTACAAAGGGAAGGTTAGAGATAGGTCTGTAGTTAGCCAAGCAGTTTAGGTCCAGAGCATCTTTCTTAAGAAGCAGTGTCACCACTGCATCCTTAATGGAGCTATGGAACTCACACGAGTATAAGCAACAACAAACAATGTTCTCGAGGACAGGGGTGACAGAATCAATACACACCATAATCAGGTGTGTTGGTCTTTGGTCAAAAGTACAGCATGTTGTCCACATACTGTGGACAATACACGCGATATCCACAATCTCTAGCCGTTCAAAATATATCCAGGAAAATAGAGGGGAATGGACCATGCACCAACCACCATCAGCACCATAGAGTGGGCAGGCTGGATCGCAGCCATGATGTTGCCCACCTTATCCACGAAGAATCGAGCAAACTCATCAACCTTAACTTGTGAAAATGCACAACAATCCTACAGACAGGTTGCATTGCACAGCCTGTTCACAGTTTGAAAGATCTGAACAGGTCGATTCTGAGCATGAGCAATCTGCCTTATTACGGAAAACTGCTGCTTAATAGGTTTGTTAATGCTGAATCAATTGATGGTAGGCAGCATACATGGCATATTTTGCCAGTGTCGCTATACCCTTCATAAAACTCATCTCAAATCCATCAAGGTCAAATCATACCACGTGGACCGTGGGCAGAGAGAGAGAGAAAGTAGATAAACACAGTCAGGAGCGATAAAGTCCAGGGCTTCATTACAACCTTATTATAGTTTTGTTATATATATATTAGAAAGAGAGAGACAGATATAGAGGTATCTACATCAAATCAAATCATACTTTATTTTTATAGCGCTTTTCAAAATCAAAGCACTGCACATAAAATCAGATATAAATATAATTGAACACAAGAGAATAAAAACAGATTAACCATAATTAGCAAATGCCATATTAAATAGATATGTTTTTAATTCAGTTTTAAACCTATAAAGCATATACCCTTAAACATATATAGATAGATATCCCTATAGTTATATTAACATACTAACATACTAAAAGACAGCAGAATAGGCCTCACAGTCTATCATTTCTGCTTGTTAGCCAGCCCCCTACTGGGTGCTTGCTTCTCCCAACCCCCAATCCCAGAGATTGCCTTCCCTGGCTTAATTTTCCCCCTGTACCTGTCCCAGCCATTGTTGAATCACACCACTGTGCTCTCTTCCACCTGACTCCTGGGCAGTGCGTTCCATGGCTCCGACACCATCCTCTCAGTGAAGTAGTGTCTCCTATGCTCCCCCCTGTAATTCCCCCCCCCTCCAGCTGCCACCATGCCCCCTGGTTCTTCCCCCCTTCTTAAGCCTCAACACCTCCTTGTCTCCACATATATTTATCACCTTTGCATACTTGAAGACCTCTATCATGTCCCACCTGTACCTCCTCTCCTCCAATGCATACAGCTTGAGCTCCTACAGTGTCTCCTCATAGGGCATACCCTACATGCCCTGAATCATCATGGTCACCCTCCTGTGGAACCTCTCCCTATCCACTGTGATTTTGCCCTCCAACCCCACCTCCTCATGCACCCGCCCATCCACCCCTACATTAAGTCCATGCACTACCCGGGCCTCTTTCAGTCCTCCATACTCCAACTGCCCTCCTGATTCTTTGGGCTTCCCTTCCCTCTCATCAGGATGGAAGGATCCACCACCTCCCCCCAGAGCAAAGTGCTCAGTTAGTACCTCTGCTTGTTCTCCTGCTTCCTGATCCCATCCATCCCCAGTCCTAATACTGCTCATTTGTGCCCTCACCTTTCTTTACTCCACTATGTATCTATAGAACCCCTTTCCCACCCTCTCGATATCCCTGACCAGGTTTTGATCCATCCTCACCTTGGCCCCCCTTACCACCCTGGTGCACCTCCTGGCCAGCAACTCATACTCTCACTGCTTGCTTTCACCCTTGACCGCTTTAAGTGCATGTAGTCAGCCGTTTTTTTCCCCCACTGCCTCCTGCACCCCCCGGGTCCAACAACACGACTTACTGGCACTACATTGCTTATGCCTTACCTTTGCACAGGACCTAGCAGCCTCCTGCACCCCCTTTCTTAATGGTCTCCCACAAGCTTCCAGAATTCATGTCCATCCTTATCTCATCCAAGCACCCCCTATGAATCTTTCCCATGCCCTCAAAGTCCACACCCCTGAAGTCTATTACTACTGTGATAGCACGATTATCTTCACCCCCCCCCCCAGTGCAGAAGAAACCAGACCGTGGCGTGGTCACTAACTGGCAGCAGGCTGCTCACCTCCAGGCACCAAATCTGGTCACTGTCTGCTAGGACAATGTCCAATATCCAGTCCTCCCTAGTAGGCTGCCTCACCTGCTGGACTACAAAGGCATCCTAGAAGACATCCATCAATCTCTGCTCCCTGGCCACCGATATATATATATATATATCTAGTTGTATGCTATCAGGATATATATATATATATATATATATATATATATATATATATATTCTATATATATGTCTATATATATATATATATTTATATAGAGAGAGACATATATATATATATATATATATATATATATATATATATACCCTGATAGCATACAGCAAACAAACATAGTAATTGTACAGAAATATAATACGTAACTGACATATTTTGTTATGGACAGCCAACACACCACATGCCCAGCTCTCCAAAATTAATACAAGGGAAGCCAGGATGCCCAACATAGCCATTGTGCTCCACTGCACCCCTGCGCAACACAACACAATGCTCCACCTCCCATACCCAAACATTCAGTGGCGCTGGACACCAATCAACAGTGCTGCCAAAAGCAGACTTAACTTTCCGTGAGCGTGTGCAGTAAATGTCCACTGTCAGTGAATGACAGCAGCTGTCATTCACTGACTGCATATATGTACTGTACACGCTAAAAGCAAAACTAAGTTGTGAGATGTACACGGTGCTGGGAGGTGGGTAGCACCAGTCAACAGCTGGGTATGTCTGAGCTGGCAGTGTGGTAGCCTACATTTCTCTAAATCCACAACTGTATACATTCAAGAAAATGAATGGAATATACAACAAAGTTTGTCCCTGTCGTCATACTGTGAAAATCTCATACAGTGTTACACATGCCAGTTGTAGCACATAGCAATGGAAAGTGAAGTTTAATGAAATCATACTCACTATTTCAGATGTCTGACAGGCAGAATCCTTCACAGTTCTGTTCTCTTCTTGGACTTCAACTGTAATGCAACACGTGGCAGCAGCAGCATCATCGGACAGCAAATCGACACCTGACAACTCTGAATCATCTGGTATGACATTTTCTTCAACATTACAGGCCTCTGTTGAGTGCCGGGCTTTAGATGACTGGCCAGGCAGCAAACCCAGCTGACTCAGAATCTATGACAGAAAAAAAAAACATAAGATTGGTGAGTCAATATTAAAATAAACTTGAAGTTAGCAACAAATGTCACTCTTGTATGATTACCTACCTCTCTTCGTCTGCGTTTCTCAATCACAGTGGTGCTCCTGCTTGATTTAACAGCATTGTGTGCAAAGATGGTAGGACATGCATCAGATTTCAATCATTGTTGACTGGGTGTGAAGCCAGTAATGTCAAGCAGAGTTTGAGAAATGACAAAGTGATCATCGGCAAAATGATCTGCGCAAATAACTGTGTAATCATTGGATTCCCAGCCTGCACATTTTACTGCAAGTGCCCATTGCCTACGTCTTTTTGGGTCTTTTGGAAATCGGTAAAAACTGCATTTATGCCCTTTCTCATTATTGCAGCTGATAGCACAACAGTGCTTCATTATCACACTGATATGACAAAAAAAATAAAAGGACACAACATAAGTGGCATTACATGACAGAAATGAATGATAAACACAAGTAAGTAAGATAAACAACAACATCAGTGTACAATGTTAGTCAAACATCTTTCTCCGTTAGACAGATCAGCAAAGACTACAAAGTACATTGATTTCCAGGTGTAGAGTGAAACACTCATGTTTCAAGTTATGTGTTATATTAAAGATGGGTTTAAAGTAGGAGTGGGGTGCCACGGTACTGCTGAAAGGAAAATGGTCCAGTCAGGGCAGCCTAGTGAGCTCACCACCCCTGGTTATGGGTAAAGGCAGAGGCATTTTTCAAGATATGTCAGGGAAAATAAGAAGTGCAAACACCATAGGGCGAACATCAAGTGGAGAGGGTAGTGGGTGAAAAAGGGAGAGGAAAAGGTAGTACTACATGAATACTTTTGCTCTGTTTTCATGAAGAAAACGGATGGTCCACTACCACCATGGACTGTGAGGGTGGGGGGCGGGACGGAGGACATTACAGATGGAATGATTAAGGGGAATAGAGTACTTTAGTGTCTGAGGACAATAAGGGTGGACAAGGCACAAGGCCCTGATGGCATCCACCACAGGGTGCTGAAGTAGATGGCGGAGGTGCTGCCCGAGATGCTACAAGAGCTGCTCAGCACTTCCCTAGGCACAGTATGTGTGCCTCAGGACTGGTGGATGGAACACGTGGTACACATACACAAGAGTGCCCCTATGGGACACAAAGAAATTATCGGCCTGTCAGTCTCACTTCCATAGTGGGTGAACTTATGGAGATGATACTGAAGGAGAGGTTGGTGTCATTCCTCGAGGGTAATGTCCTCCACAATGGGTGGCAGCACAGGTTTGTCTCAAGGAGGTATTGTCAGACCAATCAAATACAGTATTACAACTAGGTAACAAGACAGCTGGATATGGGTTATGCGGTCGATGTCATGTATGCTGACATTGGAAAAGCCTTCGATTGACTGACTCATGAGAGACGGGGGCAGACTGCTGTGTGGGTGGGGACAAAAATGACAAACTGGATAAGGTACTGGCTACAGTGGAAGCTGCAATGGGTGTTACTGGGGGTGTGAGCTCTCGACACATACAAAGGTGATTAGTGGTGTACTTCGCGGCTCAGTGATGGCATGGTGGAGTTGTGCTCTTGATCTCCAATATTGCACAGGAGTTGGGAGCATGGTTACTCTGTTTGCAAGTGATACCAAAATGGGGACAGTGGTGGACAAACAGGATGGATGGAAACAATTGCAATAGTGAACTAACAAAACAGGTGGTATGGTCAGAGAAGTGGCATCCAGGATTCCATGCAAAAAGGTGCAAGGTTAGAACAAAAGGAGGAACTACTGCTTTGGAGGGGTGAGACTGGGGATCACTGAGGAAGAGAAGGAGCAAGGTGTGTTGCTTACAAGGACAATAAATACCTATGCCCAATGCAGGAAAGCAGCAGCTAATAAGCACATGATGCTGGGATGCATCGCAAGGGGTTTCTCATCCAGGCATATAGAGGTAATCCAGTAAACAGTCCTACCAGCCATATCTAAAGAGGGATATTAATTTATTGGAAGGGGTGCAACAGAGATCAACAAAAATGTTGCAGGGGATGGAGGTCAAGGCCTAGAAAGACAGGCTGCATTACTTGAATATGTACACACTGTTGGAGACAAGGGATAGGAGGGTTATGATTTCAACAGTAACACTACAAGTCATTGTCTCTACATCTGTACATGTGGTGGTGGTGAGCGGGGGTGGAGTAATGGGACAATGTAGGATTGCAGTTGTTTAGTGATGTAATATCACCGGCAATAAGGGGAGTAGTGGACCACAAGTAATACAGAATCTGTCACACATGGCTGCTGCAGTATTGCTTTATAAGTTCACCAGACAAAAAGTACCACCCTGTACTTTAGTGTGCTGACATCACAACATTTATCAACTATTACTTGATGTCTGCAGGATGTAATCACAATGTTGATACGTGATCATTTGATGATGTAACACAACTAGTAAAAATGAACGTGCAAGTAGCAAGTACTGGAATCATGTCAGACTGATGTCTGCCAGGGTTGCAGAGGATGTTTGGCTGGGGGAACAAAGGAAAAACTGTCACAGGCACAGTGGCTCAGGGTGGCACATATGGAGGATGGTAATGGGATGAGAGGGTGAGGGGGAAAAATCAGTGCCTTATATGAAACGTGAACTTATCTTGGCCAACATGATGTATGCAAACACATAACTGAATGGAAAAAAAAAACAATGCATGTGCATACGGTTATAGTGTATAGTATAACATTGTTCAGTATAGAAATACATCCTTTTCAAAATGCTGTTGTGACACAGTTCACAGGTCATGGAATGTCACTGTACCCTTTAGTGGTACAACAGTATTTTGAAACCTCAGTAGACTGCAGAAGAAACTTACACTGTGAAAGAGAAAATGACAATGCACACAATACACAAAGGCCCAGATGTTCAAAAGGGTTGCGCGTAGGCGCAACAATTATTTACACCATGCACAACCCCACTGATGCGCCCGCGCAAGCGACATTTAAAGGGAAAAGTGCCTGCACAACCCCGATGCGCTCGGGGTGCATCAGTAATGTATGCAGGCACAGGTGGGGGGCGTGTGCCACGATAAACTGCACAGCCCGATATTCAGCCGGGCTGTGTGAGTTATGCAGGCGCAACCCCTACCTGCGCCTGCACAAAGTCACGCTTAAAAAAAACAGGAACAAGTCGAGGGCCACGCACAGGTGAGCTGCCGCATTGCAGGGTGCAACACAGCAGCTGCCACCTGTGGGTGGCCCTGGACTTGAACCCACCGCACCTGGTGGCGCCCCCATGCCGATCGGGGCTGAGTATCCCCATTAGCCCGATCGCAGACATAAGGGTTATGTTCCCCCTAACGGCCGATCACGGGCATAACACAGAAGAGTCCCGAGTAGCCCGATCGCGAGCATCAGACCTCCCCGAGTCCAGTATCCTGGTGGTCCAGTGGACCGCGAGTAGCCAGTCGCGGCAGCATCCTCACCCCCAGCGTCGAGAATACCTGGTGATCTGTGGCCCCCCTCCCATGGAGCCCCACCACCAGCTCCCCACACCGTGCTGGTGGTGGCAGCTCACACCCACCTGCCACCCGCCGCCCACTGACTGACAGCTCGGTAGGGCTGCACACCCATTGTTCAGAGCATGAGCCAATGGGCGTGCAGCCCATACCGTATGCCTTAGTAGAGAGCTGCACGCCCATTGGCTCATGCTCTGAACCAATGGGCGTGCAGCCCTACACGAGCTGTCAGTCAGCGGGCGGGAGGTGGCAGGCGGGTGGTGCTGCCGCCACCGCTGACGGGGAGCGGTGGTGGGGCTCCGTGGTGGGTGGGTGGGGCCACCAGATCACCAGGTATTTCCGATGTGGGGGTGAGGATGTCGCCCACGATCGGGCTACTCGTGGTCCACTGGACCACCAGGGATATTGGACTGGGGAGGTCTGATGCCCGTGATCGGGCTACGGTGGGGACTTTCCGTTATGCCCGCGATCGGGATGCTGGGGGACATAACCTTATGCCCGAGATCGCTAATGGGGGGACTTTCCGGTTATGCCCGCGATCGGGCTGCTCGGGGACTATTCAGTTATGCCCACGATTGGGCCAATGGGGGTTACTATTATTCCCGCGATCGGGCTGCAGGGGGTGTCGGTCCCCGACGGCTGCTGCCTGGCAGGGCGCCAGGCGCAAGTCATCAGTGATCGGTGCACCTGCATGCTAATGGCATGCAAATGGGGCCATAATTAGATGCAAATGGTTCCCCCTGCTCCTTGCATAAATTATGGCCCCATTTGCATGTCACCCTTTGAATATCGCAGGTGCTACACATGGCGCAGTGGAACTTGAGCCACCGCATCTCAATGCTCCACTCTGACCACTTGCACTGGTGCAGTTCCATCATGCTCAGTGGTGTGGCCAGGGGCGATTCAAATAGTTGCGCCCATAGCGCAACTCCATTGAATATCGCCCTGGCCACACCCCTGCGCAACTATTTTGAGCGACGCAGGGGCTTGCATCACAAAATGGCTCAGTTTGAATATCTGGGCCAAACAGTATGACAAATGCATGAGCAGGAACTGTATGGACCACGACTGTGTCCTGCCACTTTGGGGTTCTAACTCAAACAAAGTAGTATAGCTTTGATCACGACAGCATAGGGAAAAAGAACACCTCTGTGGCACAACACGTTGTTTGTGCATACGTGCCCATCCAGTATTCTATATACAGCACATTAACATGTACTTTCCACTTAATAAATCAAGAAATTACATTTTCAAAATGATTCCCACCTCCACACCTTTATGTATTGTATTCATTTCCTTTGATAAACTTCAGTTTATATCCCATCATATTTGGTAGTGATATTCATGTCCACAATTCTACACACATACTGTATATGTAAGCATTACATGTTAACTATATATATAGCTGCCTTTACAGGGTACATATAAGGTGGTGAGAGTACAAAATGGCAACATAAACTACTGAGGAGGACTAAAGTAGTTGACTTTACTGAAGTCCTGAAAAGTTAGCCACAGTAATGAAAAGTTAGTATGTAATACTGACAATGAAAGCAGCGGTATCACTGAGTGTATAACTTGGATGTACCAATGGGAAGACATCAGTATTGCCAAAATAAAACAGGTCTTGTCTCACAGTTAACAGCAATAACTTCAATACCTTGCTAGACACCATCAGAGCACAACCCATGAACGAACATAGTTTGAAATACTTGGGACACTGTGTCAGTGCCTCGATAGTCACTAGTAGCATAGCGGTGCTATTCAGGCACCCCCACCCAAAAAAAATAAAAGTAAACACATGAAAAGATGAAATTGGAACAGCTCATGCAAAGGAAAAAAAATGGCAACATTAGAAGGTTTGTTCCCATTATATACATGATCAAGACATTGCAGTGTTCTGACACCTCGTTAGCACGTGGATATTAAATCCCAGACAACCACTGCTATTCAATCAATCAATCAATCAAATTCTTTATTTATCCAGGCTAACACCATCGAGCAAGCTCGTTTACAAGGTGGACCTGCATTACACAAGTCAAGTAACAATGCATTTATATACAGACAAATAAACAGTAGATGCAAGAGTACAACAGTACAGGTAGGCCTGCAATAGACAGGATAAGTAAAAATACATTTGGGTTCAGGTAAAAGACAGTCGGTAAGGATATATATAACAATAGGGTAGTAAGTCAGTAAAAATTTATACCAGATACAACAACATACATGGTTTAGTATTCCTGTAAGGTAAAGGCATTATAGTCTGGCAAAGAGATTAGTTGAAGTGGATGCTACAAGCGAAGAAACATACATACTCAGTTTAAAAAGACCCAGGCGTATCAAGGGGGTGACATGTGTCGGGAGAAGTGGGCAGCCAGTGCAGGGGGGGGTCTGGAACTGGGATAATACTAGGCATGAAGGAATGAGATGCTGTGGGTATACAAGGTGGGTGAGGGAGGGTGAGATTTAGGGCGGTAGATAAGTAGGTGGCTCAGAGACAAGTTATGCACTGATACAAGAAGGAAGGAGGATGGGAAAAGCAGGGAGGATGTGAAAGTGGGGTGTAAGTAAGCTAGGATCATTGGAAGCAGTTGCAGGCTTCTGTAGTGTATTTTGAGTATAAGGTCTTAAACACAGTGAGACTAACAGGAGTCCTCAGTTTCAGTGATTTCTGTAGCACATTCCAGAGCTAGGATAGTTGGAAGCAGTTGCAGGCTTCTGTAATGTATTTTGAGTATAAGGACTTAAACACAGTGGCCCAGATATTCAAACTGCGCCCAAAAAGTGTGCAACAGCAGGAGCAAGAGCAAGTCCACTGTGCCCATGAGCAAGAAGCGTGATATTCAAAAACTGCGCAGGCCAAGATGCGCCTACGGCCGACGACTGAATATCACACCATCTGTGCCATAGCGCAACTAGGGATGTAAAGCTGAGCATATCTGATGCACCATAGCGCAACAAGGGATGATCAGCGGAGCAGTCCAGATGTGCCATAGCGCAACAAGGGATGCCCCCTGCAGCAGGGCAGCAATGCAACAGCACAACCAGGGATGCAGGGGCCCACCACCCATGCCACAGATGGGCAGAGGAACACACAGCAGAACAGACATCATTCCCCCACACCCCATGCACTGCACAATCGGGGGAGAGCTGGAATAACCACTGGCCCATGGATACCAGCAACCAACCCACAGCCAGGCCATGGTGCCCCAGCACACCCCCTGGCAAGCTGTGACTGGCACACAAGGAGGGACGACCACCCTGTACCACACCATCGCACCAATGCAGAGCACACCCTGCACCATGATCCCCATACACCCTGCCCAGGAGTAGCGCCCAACAGTGCAGGACACCCCTTGCATGCCACCACCCCCACTGTGACAATGTAACCCTGTGCACCATGAAGCCATGCAAGGCAGCCCCACCATGAGCACCCTGCAGCAGGCGGCAGCAGACAGCGATGCAACAGATGCATACACAGTGCCGCCCTGCACATCCCCCCAAGGTACAGCTGAGAAACCGACCATGCGTCAGCACATGAGGTACCCCACATGCGACAGGGCATGCCCCGGACCCTGCCTCCAGCGGTACAGCACCGTGCACACCCTCCCAAGGACACATCCTGTCCCAGTACTGGCCACAACAGCCAGCACAGACACACACAGTGTAGCGTGGAGGCATGCACCACACAGGATGCAACACAGTGCATGGACAAACACCCACCCATACCCAAGGGCACACCAACACAGAGACACAGTAGCAGAGCAACCATGCTACTGGCGTGTGGCCACGGCTGATATGTACACACGGCCAGCACCCCTACCTTGCACAGGTGTGCCAGCCACCATGCGCAGACACCATGAAGCTGTATGCCACCAGCATGCTGCCAGAGCACAAGTGACAGACTCTGGACCACATCCCCTGCAACAGACACAAGTGACAGCATGGAGGGGGGGACAACAGCAGAGGCCACAGTGCCACCAGAGGCAGACGTGCACCATACTGGTGATGGCAGGCAACCTGCCATTGTGCCGGGTACAGTTGTTATCCAGCATGGACAGCCACCACTGACACGCCAGCAGACCGTGCATATCACAGACATGCAGGGGTGTCAGCTGCACAGGCCATGGACGATCTGACAGGGGTGCCATGCACACAGTGCAGGCCCCGTGGACCACTTGACACAGGCATCCAGTGCACAGAGTACAACACACAAACCACAGACAGTGACTGAGCTCCCTGCCCACACCATAGGCAGTTCACCTCTGCACACAGACACACACACACACACACACGCCCATGCGTGCACCACCCCTGACGCCATGCACACCACTGCAGCTGAGCACCTGTAGCCCGCTGCAAACCAGAGACCACCACAGTTCTCATAACAAAATGCGTATATTTAAAAGATGTAAAGAAAAACTATGTACAATTATTTACAAGGGGGGGGAAGGGCCGCATAACAGGTGGAGGCGGGTAATGGGCAGGGGTGAACATATGGGAGAGGGAAGAAGGGGTGTGAGGGTGGGTCAAAGGGGAGAAGGTGGTAGTCGGGGCATGGGGACATCAACGGCCACCCCGGTCCTCCTCTTCATGGCACCGAGGTGTGCTCCTCTGTCTCCTCCTCCTGACCCCGTGGCAGTGTATTCTCTGAAGGAGCTGCAAGGTCTTCCTCACCACCTGGAGCAGCTCGTGTAGACTCTGCTGTATTTGCAGGAGTCGCCATCCACCTAGGACGAGGGAGCAGAGTCAATAGGTGTGACTGTCCATCCCCCTGCAGCCCACACATTGTGCATGGCATACAGCCATGTGCCATGCCCCTGTGATGGTGTACGACCATCCACAGTGACCGTGTCCACAAGACCTGCCCACCCAGGCAGCCACAGCCATGTGGACCACTGCACACACCCACTGCCCATGTCCTGCACAGTACCACCATGGCCATACAGTGACTTGGCTATGCAGTGTGAAGGCAGTGCCACAGCCATGTGCCCGGTGCATGCATGGACCATCATTGACGCACTCCCAGACATGCAGTGCCACTGGACAGTGCTGACTATAACAAGTAGCGTGCATGGCAGTGGTGTCAATGGATGGTGGCCATGCCCCACTGCCCGCCCAGTTATACAGCATGCAGTAGTAATCATGGATGTAAGGCACTCACCATCATCAGGCTGCTCCATGCGCCATGGATCACCATCACCCCCTCCTGTCCTGCTGCTCCTCCATGCAGCGCCTCCGGTCCCTGTTCCGCCACCGTTCTTCTGGTGCTAAGGTGCAAACATGGAGAGAGGAACATCAGTAAAATCTGGTAGCAAAGTCCTCCCGCCCCCATGTGTGTGCAATCCCACACAGCCATACCCATCCACCCCACACCCCGATACCACCACCACGGCCAACACCGGACAGCCCCCCCCCCATGTGCCGGACACATGCAACCGTGATACCCGTATGGTCAATAAAAGTGTATGGATGTTGCACCTACCTGGCCGTGGCACTGTGCCCTTCCTGGCACATGCCCATAGGCGGGAAAGCAGGTCCATGTCCCTGCACCTCAGGTCCCCATAACGGTGGCGGCACTGCTCTGCCATTAGCCCCATACTGGTGGCCTCCTCCAGGGCATGGCCACCTCCTGCCAGACCTCACTCCTGGCCCTGTCCAGGGGTGCCTCTCCAAACAAAGCCCCAGCATGGGACTCAACTATAGTCACCAGGTTGGCAAGCTCAACCTGGCTCCAAACCACAGCATGCCTCCGCGCCATCTCTGCTGTCTGGTTCAATCAAAATGGCACTCTGCAGTGCGGTCCTGCCAGGTGCAGATGCTGCGTGGTACAGCGCTGCCATTCCCTATCACGCTGTCACTGAACAGCGCAATAGTGGTGCACCCATGCCTGACAATTGGCGCCTAGGGGGCAAAGGTCAGGCACAGGGTCAAGGGTCTCTGGCGCATGGACAGCCACAGCGTGATTGGAACCCCATGTGTGTAGCATGATTGGGTGCCTGTGTGCCACCTCCTGTAGCGGCCTACAGTGCTGTTGCCCCAGTGCGCCTACGACGCCCCTGTGCCACAGCGCCATATATGTGAACAGCGCTGTAGCACCACTGGCACAATGGTGGCCATGCCCTGCATTGCCTCCCATGCACAGCATGTCAGCAGCACAGCAGACACCTGCGTCATCAACCCGGGCATGCGCAGTTAGGTGTGTACTGCGCATGTCACAGAACTGCGCCCTTGGCTCAGCACATTCAACACAATTGCGCAAAGCTCAACAGCACGATATTCAGCCGGCATATGCAAATCATCTAATCAGCCATTCAATGGTGCAGTCACTGCATTTGCATCCACTTAAAGGTGCATCTCGCCTCATTTGCATGGGTTGCGCTATAAAAATGCAACATTGGGCTGCACTGGCCATAGTCGGTTACTGCAGTCTATTGCGGTGAGTTGCATGCTGTTTGGGAGTGTGGACTGTGGTGTTTGGGACATGCATGGGACTGCACAGTCACAGGTAACACCTGTCATTCTCACAGGATGAATCATGACCGATCGTGTGGTGGAGGAAGAGGAACAGAGTCGTGGGAGGAAGAGGACGCCAAACTTTACAAAGGCCGAGACAGATGCCCTGTTTGAGGCCTACCTTGACCAGGAGCCGCTTCTCAGCAGATGCCAAGGAACACCACAGGCCCGTGCTGCTGCATGGGAGGAGGTGGCGTGTGTTGTCAACCTGCATGGTAGCCACCAGCGCTCCGTGCAGGAGTGCAAAAAGAAGATGGGCATGGACAGGCGGAGGATTAAAGAGAAGGTGGCTGCCATCAGGGCAGCATGGTCTGCGACCAGTGGGGGACAGCCGGAGGTGCAACGTCTGACCCCAAAGGAAGAGCAGGTTGCTGGCAGCATGCAGCGTTGCACCATTGAGGGTGTTCCGGGTGGTGGACTCCAGATGGGTGGTAGCCCGTCACTGCATGGTAGGTCATGGTCTGTCTATTGTGGGGGGACAGGGTAGGTCACATGCAGTAATGCTACTTTTTTTCCCTTCCAGCTCCTGAGCGTCTGCATGGGTCAGTGGTAGTGGGCTTCTTCACTGAGGCCAGTAACATGGAGATGGAGGAGTGCCCATCCACCTCCACAGGAATACGGGGGTCAGGGCGACAGTGGGCCCATCTGGATGTCCAGACTGATGTTGGTGGAGCAGGTGCAGAGCAGGCCCTGCCCATGTACCAGTGTGTCAGTGTCCATGGATGCCAGCATGCTGAGATTCAGGCTGGTGCTGGATCCGTCACCGATGATGATGGAGCTAACGTCATGGGCAGTGACATGTGTGTGCCACAGGATGGCCACACAGCAGGTGACATCGCGACCATGGCTGTGGGTGGTGCCGCCGTGGAGGCCTGCATGTCATCACAGTCCCAGCTTGTGCCTGTCTGCACCAGTGAGGCAGCACTGGTGTGTGTCCAGGACAGTGGGACTGTTGCGGCCACTGCAGCAGCACCATTGAGCCCTGGAGAGTGGCAGCCAGAGGGGCAGCAGCAGCAGTCAGCCAATGGCCATGGGGGTACAGTGTCGGGGGCGGCATCAGTGCACCACCTGTGGACATGCCCAGGCCTGGCCCTAGTGTGCAGCGCCCACCCTCAAGGGGTGATGAGCATCAGGGCTGCGAACACCCTGAGGGACAGCATGCCGATCAGGCAGATGACCTCTTAGATGAGCACACCCGCATACTGCAAGCATCAGTCAATCAGCAGATACGGCTTGTGACGGTGGTGGATGCACTGAGTGCAGCTCTGCGCCAGGCAGAGGAGCGGTGCAGCAGAGACACCGCTCTGCTCCTGGCAGGGATGGACCGGTTGCAGAATGATGTGACCGCTGCCATTGACAGGCAGACACAGGCATTCACAGCTGTCATGGCCACAATGGGTACACAGTTATTTGCCCATGCGTCGCAGACACCATGCAGTGCAATGTCCACCCCCCATTCCCGACATCGTGCCACACCATCCTTGTCGACATCGGGTTCAGCTGTGGGCATCCAGAGCATGCCTGGCGCAGGCATGTTCAGTGTGCTGCAGACCCCTGCATGAGCGCGGTTGCATTCATGCAGTGGAACCCCTTGGGGACCATCGGTGCCACCCCATGAGGCCAGTGGTCAGCCTGTCACTGCTGGCAGGTCTCGGCAGGGCCACCCATGCATCCATGGTGGCCATGGCGCTGTGGCACATGACTGACCTGTCTCCCAGCATGGCTACTGTCTGATGCTGCCCTGTGTGCATTGTGTCATTCAGCGGGCAATGCACGGGTGGGGTACCCAGCCCTGCACGCACACACACGTTCCATCTGCACACCCTCCCAGCTGCTGTCCACTGTTGCATGTGCATGATGATGCCTGCTTTGCACTGTACGCCACTGTGCAATGGTGCCCAGCGTCTGATGCATGCACAATGACAGACAGTGGGCGTGGTGGTCTGTGGACATGTGTGTGGCTAGGGGTGACAGTCTGGGTTGGCGTGCATCCTACCCTTTGTGCATGTCTTGTGAGGTGTGCATGTTTGTGTGTGTGTTTGTGTGTGTGTGTGTGTATGACTGTGTGCCATGTTAGACCTCACCCATCCCTGGTGGTGTGTGCGGTTCCATGCCCGGCCACTTCCCTTGACAGCATGCACCCCTGGTGTGTGTCCATGCATGTTTGTGGGTTATGTCTTTGCCACTGGTGGTTGCACATGGCTCCATGACTTATCTGGGTTGGCTGAAGTGCTCCTCTGTGATGGTGTCCCGGTGCAGCTGTGCTGGCCGGAGCAGTTGGGGGTCCCGTCACCCAAGGGGAGGGCTGCCCATCACCATTGTCACTGGAGTCCTCATCATCCCCATTGCTGTCCCCTTCTTCGACCTGTACAGCTATCCCACAGTCATTGGCCATGTTGTGCAGGATGCAACAGGCCAGGAATAGCCCGCAGGACTTTGAGGGGCTGTACTGTAGGGCACTGCCGGAGGTGTCCAGGCAACAGAAATGTTCCTTCAGCATCCCGAACACCCGCTCGATGACACTGCATGTGGTGGCATGTGCCTCATTGTAGCATTACTGCGATGGGGTCGCGGGCCGCCAGTATGGTGTGAGCAGCCAGGGATGGAGTAGGTATCCACTGTCACCTGTGTATAGAGGGTGGAGGTTAGTTTGGTGATCAGCGTCGCCCTGCCTTGGGCCATGTAGGCCACTACCCATGTCACCTCTGACCACACCCCTCCCAAGCTCTATGTTTGTCCACGTGGTTTGCATACTCACCCACTAAGTGACCAGTGGGGATGTCCCCACTCTTGAATCTGTGGCACAGTGTCGACTGGTGCCAGATGAAGGCATCATGTGTACCCCAGGGTGCGTGGCACAGACATTGATTATGCGCTCCCTGGCATTTCACACCACCTGGCATTTAATGATGCTTACATAGCCCTTCCGATTGATATATGCAGCCCCCTCGGGGCCAGGTGGTGTGCGGATGGTCACATGGGGGCAGTCTATTGCCCCTAGCATGCCAGGCATGCGTGCTACCCTGTGGAACTCATGTATGTTTGCTGTGCACTCCACCGGTGTGCTGGGGAAATGGATGTACTCTGCAGCATGTGGCAGCAGTGCGCTGAGGAATTGGGTGAGGTGGCATGACGTGGCCGACTGGGTTATGCCTGTAGTGTCCCCTGTTGGTCTCTGGAAGGTACCTGTGGTGAGCAAGCACATGCAAGCCATCACTTTAGTCTCCACTGACAGAGCATGGCTCCATCGTGTGTGTGCCTGCATCACATCACTGCACAGCTCACAGAGCCACCTCAGAATTGCTCGATTCAGGCGGTACCGGCCCACGATCTCGGTATCGCTGTACAGCTTGAAGCTGGTGCGGGCTTGGTACTGCCTGTTGGGGGCATACCACCGACGGGTGCTTCCATGGCTGTGCCCCCCTGCTGCCTGCCTTCTCACCCCCCTCATTACTGCCTCCATCTGGATGGTGGCACTGGCCATGTCCCTGGCTTGTGTCCCCCCCGGCAGCTGTTTCTGTGTTCATCCCGCTGTCCTGGCTGCTACTTCCCCTGCACCGGGAACACCTTCCTGTGGTGGCCTCAGTGCTGTGTGGCACTTCCCCCTTCTGCACTGCCTGTGGCTGTGGCTCCCCACACCTTCCCTGTGCCTGTAGGTTCAGGGTGCCCTTTCCCTGTCCTGCCCTGTGTGTCCCTCCTGCCCTGTTTGTCTGCCTATCGGTCAGCCACATGTGCCTTCCCTGTAGTGTTCTTGCACCTCTCCCTTGTTCCTTTTTATTTTGGCTCATTTCAGCTATCGCGCAACTTCTGCTTGCTCCCCTATTGCACATGGCACATGTTGCTGAATATCACACTGCGCCATTTATGCATGGTTCCTCCCCCTTCAGTTGCGCATACATTCATTATCATTGCGCTCTTGCTCAGCGTGATTTGGGGGGCACATCTGCCTCCCACTGAATATCGCAGAATGGCGCATTTTCGGACTTGCACTGGAGCAACTCTATTGCACATGGCACAACCCTTTTGAATATCTCGGCCAGTAATACTAACAGGAATCCTCAGTTTCAGTGATTTCTGTAGCACATTCCAGAGTGACGGTAGAACAAATCCTATGGCAGCTCTCCCAAAATGTGTTAGGGCTTTGGGCACTTTCAGAGAAATCAATGAACAGCTTCTTAGGACACAGGTTCCAGGCATATTGAGAGTCAGGCAATCAACAATGTACTGCGGAAGTTTGCCAGTGATAGCTCTGTTTGTCCAGAAAGCCACATTTTTATTTCGTCTGTATTGTAGGGAGGTCCAACCTACGGCCGCATATAAAGAGCAGTGATGGGTGGAGAAGGGGAGACCAGTGATGAAGCGCAGGGCTCTGTGGTAAAGTATGTCCAATTTACCGAGGTATGAAGTAGCACATTGGCTGTATATAAAGTCAGCGTAATCAATTAGGGAAAGGAACGTAGACCAAACTAGCTGTTTCTTGGCCTCTGTAGTTAGTAGGCAGTTTAACCTGAAGAAGAGACCTAGTCTCTGCCTCAATTTTTTTAACAAATCCTCCAGGTGGTCTACAAAGGAAAATTTGAAGTCTAGCCAGACCCCCAGGTATTTGAATTTTGGCACAAATTCCAGGGTTTCTCCTAGGAGGGTGGTGATGGGGGTAGAGCAGGGTAGGCTGCATGGTTAATAGGTGAAAATAGCATTGCCTTTGTCTTTTTGGTGTTAAGTAGCAATTTTTTACTAAGGAGCTGGTATTGAAGTATGTTGAAGTCAGCTTGCAGGTCGCTACAGGCAGTTTCAGGAGTTGTACATGACTTGGTAGATCACTGTATCATCTGCTAACAGATGAATTTTCGCTCATTGATGCCTGAGTCTATATTGTTGATGTAGATGACAAATAGGAGTGGCCCCAGGATGGATCCCTGCGGGACACCTCTTTTTAAAAGATTTGAGGGGGAGAGTTCACCTTCGGCCTTGACCTGTTGGTGCCTATCAGAAAGGTAGTTGTGGAACCAACACAAGGAGGTAGAATCTAGACCAATAGCTTTTAATGAAGAAAGAAGGAGGCTGTGGTCGACAGTGTTGAAGGCCTTACTTAGGTCTAGAAAAATGGCGCAGACAAATTTTTTGTTCTCTAGCTCGCGCTGCCAGTCATTTGTCACCTTGGCCAGGGCCGTGATTGTACTATGTTCAGTTCTGAAACTAGATTGCATTGGATTTGGCAGGTTAGTATCATCTATGAAAGATTTCAGCTGGGCATTCACGATTTTTTCCAGAAGTTTTGATAGTACCAGGAGAAGGGAGATGGGCCTATAGTTGTTTAGATCACAGGGGTCTCCGGATTTAAACAACGGAATAACATGTGCAGTCTTTCACAGTTTGGGGAGGGTCTCTTGAGAAAGGGACAAGTTAAATAGATGTGTAATAGGTACGGCCAAGACATGATAGGCAATCTTTAGGTAGTATGGATCGAAGGTGTCAGCACCAGCACTTTTTCTGGTGTCCAACTGAGGAGGAGATCTCCGACCTCTTTTAGTGAGGCAGGAGAGAATGAAAAGACTGCATCTGAGGGACTAGATTCTGAAGGTTGCATGGTAAGCTGGGAGCGTAGGTTGCGTGCAGGTGAGTTATCAAAAGCTAGCCCTGCAGTAGCAATATGATTGTTGAAGGCTTGTAGTATCTCTTTATTGTTGTTGATAGTTACATTGTCAGAAATAATTTTTGAGAGGAGAGTGTTTCCTGTGGTCTTACCAGAAAGTTCTTTTATTGCGGACCAGAACTTGGTAGGGCAGTTGGAGGCAGTGTCAAGTTCAGAGCGACAGAAGTTGGACTTGGTTTCCCGAATTAGCTTTGTACAGTGGTTTCTGGCTATTCTGAAAAGATGCCAGTCTTTGGCTTTGTGGGATTGTAAAGCAGCTTCCAGAGCTTGTCTCTTTAATAGTGCTGCCTTGATGTCTGCTGTAAACCAACAGCACTTTCTAGCCTTTTATGTGGGTTTTGACTAAGGGTGCGTGGGTGTTAAGAGCGCTGGATACAATTTCGTGGAAAATGGCATATGCTGTTTCTACTGATTTGGCTAAATAAAAGGTTTGCCAAAGCAGGAGGGCTTTCAGGTCACTGATATATGCAAGCGGGTCAAAATTCCATTTTGATCTTTTGGTGGAGAACTTTGCTGAGACTGGTGGTTTAGGGACTGCTCTTATGCCAGCAATAAAGCAATGGTCACTAACATCGGCAGAAAAGATCCTAGCATGGGAGAAGAAATGGGGTTTGCTTACTAGAAGTATATCTAATAGTGTACTTTCGTAGGGTTTTTCTTATTGATACGAGTAGGTTCATTAATAAGTAGAGTGAGCCCATGAGAGTCACAAAAGGATTTAGGTGGAAGAGATGCGCTTGACAGCCAGTCGTAGTTAAGGTCCCCTAGTATAATTGTTTCCATTGTGTCGGTACTCATAGTAGATGATAGGTGGGACAGGAGCTATGACCCCGAGGACGGGGGTCTATACCATCCTATGACACGGAGGGCCATTGATGTAGATATTCCAATTTTTAAGGACAGGCATTCAAAGGCATTGACAATTGATGTAGTGTCGAGGGTAGCGACCGTAAACTTGTCCTTAACATAGATGGCTACACCACTGCCTCTGGTTAGTCTATCGGCTCTGAATAACAGATAGTTGGGGATATTGACCTCTTTGTCTGGCATGGATGGACAAAGCCAGGATTCAGATATGACAAGTACATCTGGCTCCTTGTGGATAGCCCAAGCCTGTACTGAGGTGAGTTTCTTTAAGATGCTACACACGTTAACATGCATAAAGCTGATACCTTTATACTTCGTGACTTTGGATGGTGAAGGAATTGCTTGTATGGGACCAGGGTTGAGTTTAACATTACCTGAGCATAGCAAGAGGAGGAGTACAACTTTCCTCAGGGCAACAAGTGGTAATTTGGAAGAACTAAACCTTCTTTGGTTAGTGGAAGTATTGGCGTAGGAATGCAAGAACCTATTCTTTGTACTGTTCAGTTCTAGTGATACACATGAAACCCTAGCTGTATGACACCAGTAGATGCAGGTACTGGGCTGAGTAGGTAACATTCCTTGGTAGGTAACGAGATGCCGGTGGTTGTCTGAGAGGGAGACTCAGCTGAAAGTGGGTACGACAACTTGGGGGCATAGCACGAGTTGTATAGGGACTCCATGAGTAGACATTCTTGTGGTAGGGGGTACGAGTCCTCTTTGGGATAAATTCCATCTGGCGTGTACCATAATAAGGGTAGAGTGCATAAGGCGGTAAATAGGTAGAGCCAGATTGCAAGTTCCATGGTTAAAGTTTGAGGGTCAGAAAGAGAAACAGTGGTAAGGGCTTAATCTGGGCAAGGTATCACCAGGTAAGGCTACGTACCATGAGGTCTGGAAAGGGATATAGGTGCCGATACCACTTGAAGGGAGCAAGGAGATGTTTCTATGGCACAGTGACTAGAGATAGTTACGAGAAGTCATAAACCTGATCTAAGAAGTATCACCAGCTAAGGCTACACACCACAGGGACAGCAAAGGGATGTAGGCGCTTAAACCACTTGTAGGGAGCAAGGAGAATTTACTATGCCACAGTGATTAGGAACAGTAATAAGAAGTCACAAATCTGATCTGAGATGAGTGGTAGGGGAGACTGCGGTGGGTTAGTTAGGATGGGACACTTGAACCTGAAGCGGCAGCCCAAACTGTATATGTCTGTGGGCGTTCTAGGGAGGCGGGAGGATATATTTGAAGGAAAGTCAATGGCAGGGGAGGGCGGGCAAGGAGGTCTATATAATAATGGTCAGGGAGGGGGATGGGTGGGTGGGCATAAAATTTGCAGCTTTGCTGTACCTCTCTGGGTCTGAAGTCCGAGCAAGTGGTCTCAGGCGGCGGCTTTGGAAGCACCGACTACCCGGTGGCCGCGGTTCTTGCGGCGGATGAGCTGGGAGCCCTGGAGGGTTCTTGGCTGAAGGGGAAGAGAAAGCAAAGCCAATTAGTACTGGTCCCAGACAATGGTCAAGCTACTCAGTGACAAAACTAATTTACAGATGAAAGGGGTCAATTTCCTTGGTGCCCTGAAGTCTGGACAGCAGTTACAGAGGCAAAGGAAAGGGCTGTTTCACTTAATCAATCTAGCAAGAGCAGTTTGCAAGTATTACAGCTTTTTTTAGGCAGTTTACAGGCAGATTCTAACAAACTAGGCATACATTAGCAAGCATAAGTAAAAAAAAAAAAACAGTGCCTTTTTAATCTCTGGTTGCCAGTTAAAGGAATCCAGCTATCAAGGACTGAATAGTATTTATTTTTATTTTTATTGGTACTAGCAAAACCATTGAGCACATGTGCTCTTTTTCAAAGGTTCTGCATTGTGAATGGTTACAATGTTACAATACAAGGCAGATAACAACAGGACAGTACAAAAGGATATCAAAAGTGCAAGGTAGATAACAGTGAGACATTACAAAGGATTTCAAACTTTTAGTACACACCATCCACAGACTACCATAGAAAGAAGAGCCACAGCTCTATTGGGACCACTGAGGAAGAGAAGTTTCCCCTGCCAGAATTGCTCTGTGTGCTCTCACACTTCAGGAAAGGAGGAATTTGTATACAGTTGTGATGGAGCAAAAATACCAAACTTGGGACCCCATGACATGCAACAACAGCTTTGTAGTCTATGTACTTACTTGTCCGTGTGACAAATATTATGTGAGGAAAACCACAAGACCACTAAAACAGTGCATCCAGAATACAAAACCTGCATCAGATGACAAGAAGCCTTCAGTAGCTAGACACTTAGGCTAGATTTCCAAAGGCCGAAGAATGATGCAAGGTGCATGCATCAAATAGAAATGTCATGAGTGGCACCCTGCGTCAGAAGATTTGGCATTCCCAATTCAGAAACGTGGCCTGTGCCTGATGTGGGAGCTGCTGCATCAAACTGGCACTGCACCACCTTTGTGACACTCAGCAAGGTGCAGCAGATCGCAAGGGGGTTTATGCCATGGTGGGACTGCACCATCTCCTTTTCTGGGATTCAGTAAGCCCCACAGTGGCCGCAGCAAAGGGCTCAAGATAGACCAGCACTGAGCTGACCTAAGCCCCGTGCGCCAGTGGCACACACATTGGCGACTCAATCTGAGGGAGGAAGGGGCATGGGGTGCCATAGTGGGTGTTGGTGGGGCTGTGGGCAGTCAGATCAGTGATGTGATACCCAGTGGGGGTGCTGATTATATAGCAATTACACTGATGAAATGGTACCACCAAGGGGGGGCCAGTGACCACAGTGCCATGTACCCACATGGGCACAGCCCATATGGAACCATTGTGCTATGTGTTACTGTACACCCCCCCGGTGGTACCATGTCATAGGTGTAATTGCTATATAATTGGCACCCACACCAGGTGCCACATCATTGATCTGTCTACCCACAGACTCCCCAATACCCACTATTGCACCATGTGCCTTTTCCACCCTCTGACCACTCCTGCCTGACCTGTTGCAGCCCTGCAGCCTCCCACCCCCTACCATCCTGGCTCCTCTGGTGTTGCACTTGGTGGGGGGGCAGATCCCTTCAGCATTTCCCACAGGTGCATCGATTGTTTGGCACTCACCTGTGGGTGTGGCAACTCCTGGGTTTGTGGCACAGGGATCCCAGTTCTTTCTGAATTAGGAGTAGGGTCCCTGACATACTAGGAATGTGCCATAGTCCTAAATTGCTGCGAAATGTGGTAATCTATGGGCTCTTTGAAAGTCCGGCCCTTTGTCTCAGCATTATTACAATGTTGGACTCTGGAACAGGTGAAACAGCCATCAAGAGAAATGGACCAGCAAGTAGCATTACAAAGAGAGGGGATGTGATGGATTTTCAAATAAGGTTCCACATCCCCAGAATGGGGAATAAATGAAATGACTTTTTTTTAGCACCATAATTCTGGGTCTCTATCTGAACCTTTATCTGTTCAAATAAGCATGGATTTCTTCTATGCAATTGCTTAAAACAGAGCATCTTACTTTACTAGAGAATGCGGTGTGTGTGTGTGTGTGTGTGTGTGTGTGTGTGTGTGTCTATATATACATATAATTAATTGGGAAAAAACTCTGTTAATGCGTCAGTTAGGATTCCTATTACAGTGACAAAAGTATGGAATTTGGTGTTAGGGTTCCCTAAACCTACGCACCCACCCGTCCACACACACCAACAGGCGTCAGCGTGTGCCTTGGGGTCATCAGGCATAACTCTCACTCCATTCCATGTGTCAGGAAGCTGAGATGGTACAGTATAGGAGAAATGGGTGAGAGTTAGGCCCAATGACACCAAGGCATACCCCGACACCTGTTGTTGAGTGGAGGGTGGGGGGAGTGGGGTGGAGTGGTAGGGTTGGGAACCCTAACACCGAATTTCCATACTTTTGTCACTGTAATATGAACCATAGCTGATGCATTAATGGTTTTATTTGCAATGAATTTCCTTACTTTTTGAGATAGTATAATAGTATCCTTATTTTACTGTTGGCACGCAGGTTTGGACCCTGCACTCCAGTCCGTCCGTAGATGCACATATGTATATAGCTGTGGAAGTGCAGGGCCCATTTGTCAAACAACAGTGACCAAATTGTCAGCATAACCATCTTATTACCCCACCTCATGTACCCCAGTACAGAGAAATTGTGAAATACAAGGCAAAACGTAATTATGTGCAACTGCAACGCCATTCTGCAGCACAGGTGCGAAAACACATTTTGGGCAGGATGTGATAAATGACAGCTGTACTGTTCATGAGGTGGTGTGAAAAAATGGCTATGTTGAAAATTTGGTGTCAAATTATTGAAAAGTACGAAAGTTATGCGTGTGCGTAGAATAAATTCAACAGATGCACTTAACTCGGGCATTTTTAGGAATTTTTTCACCAAAGTTTCAGCATGGCCTTTTGGGGACCCACCTCATGAAGACTGGTACTGTTGTTTCGTTAATCAGTCCCAAAAGGTGATTTTGCACAGCATACGCGCCATTCTGTGCCACAGGAGTGAAAACACATTTTGGGCAGGATATGAAAAGTGACAGCTATATTGTTCATGAGATGGTGTGAAAAAATGGCAATGTTGAAACTTTGGAGTGAAAATATTAAAAATTGTTGAAGTTACAAGCATGCATAGAAAACTTTCAATGACCACACATAACTCGGGCATTTGTTGGTATTTTTGTGCCAAATTTTCAACATGGACTTTTTGGGACCCCACCTCGTGAAACACTGGCACTGTCATTCTGTTACTGGATCCTGAAAGGTGATTTTGCATAGTGATTGTGTCATTCCGAGCCACTGGTGCAAAGACACATTTCAGGCAGGATGTGAAAAATGACAGCCATACTGTTCATGAGGGTGTGTGAAAAAATGGCTATGTTGAAAATTTGGAGTGAAAACATTAAACATTGCCAAAGTCATGTGTATGTGTGTAGAAAAATGTAAATGGCCGGGCGTAAGTCTGGCGTTTATTGGAATTTTTGTCCCAAATTTTCAACATGGGCTTTTTGGGACCCCACCTCATGAACACTGGCACTGTCATTGTATTATCAGTCTTGAAAGGTGATCCCTCTGCGCAATGACTGCAAAATCACCTTACGGGTCCGATTAATGAAACAACAGTGACATTGATCATGAGATGGGTTCCCAAAAAGTCCATGTTGAAACTTTGAGGCAAAAATACCATAAAATGGCCGAGATATCAACATATGTTCAAAACGCCATTGACGGCCATTATACGGCACTTACCTTGATTCTTCAGTTCGCGGTTTGGCTTTGAAGAGTGCAGATGTGTCCCGGTCCACAGAAGATGGCAGCCACTGACCTCCATTGGTAAGTATAGGGCAAGGGGGATGGGGTGGTGGGTGCTTAGTGGGAGGGTCAGGATGGGGGAGGGGGTCGGGGGAGAAGACGAGGGACCATTTTCTTTTTTCCAGGATTAAAAAAAGATGTTGGGGGACTGTTTTCTTTTTTGCAGGGTCAAACTTGTAAATGTTTGGGTAAACTGGGAGTGGGCTTCTCAGTGTCCCACAGTACTCAGGGGTAGGGCAGAACTGGGGACACTGGGAGTGGGCTCCCAGTGTCCCATACTAGGGGAAGGGGCTACTGCTGACAAGGGAATAGGGTACCCCGTTGTTGGCAAATAATGGTATGATAGTACATGTTTTGGGGACACTGGGAGTGGGCTCCCTGTGTCCCTGATACTGAGGGTGTAGGAGAATAGGGGACACTGAGGTGGGCTCCCAATTAATCCCAAAATTGGCGAAGGGGGGTTGTGTGAGGTATTCTTATACTCCTGACACAGGAATTGGGCACCCTGATGTCGGGACTAATATTTATATGAGATGAAATGTTAAGATTCCTTGGCCCCCTTCCCCTTACAGGCTGTAAAAGGGGAAAACCAGCTTTTCTTAGGTAAACACCAATAAGTGTTTACCTAAACGGAGGCCCAGGAATCCGATTCTGGCATTAGTTTTTCAAAAAAATGGCCAGAAGTGTTTTGGGTTTTTTGTTTTTAATACAAGTTGTGCCACAAATCTGAGGCAGTGTTCATGAAAAGTATCACAAATTTGCGATACCACAATTTCAGAAGTGCCACAATTTGCATAACTTTCACAAAAGTAGTGTTGCAAATTTGCGACACTTCCAATGTCAAAATGCCAAAAACATACGTATTTCTGACCATTATTTTTGAAAACTAATGGCAAGATCATGTTCCTCGGGCCCCAATTAGGTAAACACAGCTGTTGGTGTTTACTGAGGAGCAGCTGATTTGTAATTATATTGTTTTTACCGCATCGCTAACTGAAAACAAGATGGCAGCCACACCACACTACTGAACCCATTTGCACCATTACAGAGTGCTTTCCTGAATGCAAAAAAGCACTTTTGCATGGCACATCTATTTTTTCCCATAGGCTATAATGGGAAATTAAATGTTTAATAAATTTTGAATGGATTAATATGTTTTCACCAAACTTTCAAAAGGCACATCAGTGACCTAGACCCAATATGCCCTGTCAATTTCAGACCAGACCTCCAAACCATTTTGGACTTACGCCTGAGCAAAGAATTTGCATCTAAATGGTAAATTTCACATTTTTTTGGCACTTCGCAGCTCCACAATGGTACCACCGACCAGACTGAAACTTGCCAGATACAGAGATCTATGGCACCACACAGCACATGAAACATTTTGGGCACATCGATGATACAGTTGCAAAGTTATTAAAGTGAAAAATTAGGGGTTTAACATAGAAGTGGCCAGGCAACCCTAGCTATACTGGCACTACCGTGCCAGTATAATATAGTGACGCAGTAGAGCCATTGTATTTAGAGTTGAGTAGGCACTTTAATGTTAAGCCCCAAATTATGCACTTTAATAACTTCATAACCATTCAATGGATTTGCACAAAAGTTTGCATGCATGGTCTCATGGGATAGATCCCTTGGTGTGCCAACTTTTTTTCTGGACGGATGTGTGGATTCCAAGATCTGGATAGCAAAAAAAAGTGAATTTGTCTTGGATTTTTGCTGGTTTCTTTGTTAGCCCATAGCACCCAGCTGGTTTGGAATTGCTGTCCGAAATTTACAGGGTAGAAAAGGCTTGCCTCAAAGTAGTGTCTTTCACTTATTTGGTGAAAAAATATTATTCGTTTCCAGAGTTATTAATTTTTGAAATTTTAGTTCTGAGCATGCTCAGTAAGCACTTCAAGATAGCTGTATGAAATGAATAAAGAATCCTTTTTCATATGGGGCCAATCTTTTTTCGTGAGGGAAAAATCCTTTTTTGTTTGCAGCCATCTTTTTTTTTTTTTATTTTTATTCAAACCCCCCAAAAATGATAGCCTGCACAGAGACCAACACATGAATCTTGCTCATTGGGACTGCTCTTCACTTGTAGGAAAAATGACACCCAAATGAGTTTTTTTTCCTTTTTCCATCCTTTTCATGACTTGCTTCTGCTTTTTTTGTATGGCCATACGAAAAAAGAATTTGGCCATACAAAATAAGATTCCTTATAGGTGAAATGTTACCTGTTTTCCCCTTTTTCTTAATGTCTGAGTTGCTCCTCGATGTTAAATTTGTCTGCTCTGTAAGCTCAAATAAGTTCTTGTTGTGTGAGTCCTTTTATTTGCATACTTATCATAGTTACTTTGTGGTTGATCGGGAGCCAGTGAAGCACTGTGAAGAGTAGCCGTATTCAAGCTGATCATGTAATGATATGTCACAGCCCCTGTTTGCACTGTAGCACTACAACTCCACTCAGCTCAGCTATATAGTGAAACGTTTGACAGCTATAATCTGTTACATTGCCACATTACCTTATTCAGTTGCCATCTCAGTAACTGTTCATTGTTTAGATACTTAATGTATTGGAAGGCTTTGAGGGTGGTTACTCTTGATGGCCATTTGATTTTCTGTCAGACGTATGTCTTGTTTTGTAATTGTATGTAACCCCTAAGTGGCGCTACCCTAAGGGCTACTACCCCTGCCTGTTGGGCAACCAGTAGGTTAAGGGGCCTGAGTTCTGAAATGGGTGCCTCCACCCAGAGGTCAGGGTTAGTAGTGGTCTGACTAGCCTGGGCACAGCCCTCTAGGACACTGTAATCCCCCCTCAGTTCCTGCCAGTGGCCCACCCAGTATGCAATAGTTACTTTCACGATACCCCTGATATGCTTTGCAAGTACCCACACAGTATGCACTTACCATCAGGGCTGGCTTCTTCAGTTTGACCATGGGGACCCCCTGTAAAACAAGATCAAACAGAGCAAATGGCAACAGTACAATATTTTGGGCACAAACAGGAACCACAGACTGGTTGCAATGCAGAAAAAGTAGATCTGATTTATTCAGGGGTTGTGAACAAGGAAGGGGACAATCAGGTTAATTGGCTTAATTTCTCTATCAATCGCACAGTTGTGCATGCAGTCAGAGTCCCTCACACAGTCACACTTCTGGGTACCCAGGGGAGGTGGAAGGTGGGCTAGCCAGGACCGTTGCCCAGGGTAGGCCAGCATTGCAGCCCTGTAATGGAAAACACAACTTGCACAACACACTTTTGTAATCCAGAGCCAGATGGCTCAGTTCGTGGAGGGAAGAAACAACACAACAAATCAGGTGGCACACTTAGATTAAAAGATAGTAGCAGGGAGCTACCCTGATAGTTACTCACGATAGCCAAACTGGACACAGGAGGATGAAGATTTAGACAGCAGATGAGTTGTCTGGTTTTCCAGGAGAAGCAGGGCCCACACGATTCGCCGCAGTGTCGTTCCTGTTCAGGCGTGGAGCAGGGGGCTGATCCCCAGGCAGGTCTCTCCTAGATGGCTCTTCACTGCGCAGTAGGGTGGGGTGATGGGGCCCTCGTGGCAAGGCCCAGCACCATGGAGATGTAGCGGATTCAGTCTGTTTTGGCAGGATATAGCTTCCTGCCAGCCGAACACAGTTTACAATATGGGGAACCAACTCACAATTCCCTTCCGGTTCACAGCACATTTATATGTAAGTGGAACTTACTGAACCGGGCACAGTACTCTCTAGTCTCAACCACTATGTTCTCTGTGCCCCACAGAAACATCTAGGTGAAAAAAGATTTCAGGCAGGCCGATCGCATTTGGCACAATCTTCGGTCCTCTTCAGGTAAAGCCTGATCATCCTTTAGCCACTCATTGGGTTCTTAAGACTTGGAATTAGTCCGATAATTACTCACCCCCCCCCTTCTCTCTATCTCTTCTCAAAACAACGAGCTGACTTGCAGGCCTCTATTTAAGCCTTTGCACAGTTCTCCAGCTCGAAACTACGCAGACGGTTGCTCGGCTATCACGAGATGTTTCCCTCTAAACTCCCTGCTTAGATCTGGCTTCCCAGCAGACAGCTTGTGGTATTTCCCTCAGATCCAAAAATGGTTCAGTTGGTCAGCACAACTGTCAATCACACAAGAGCTCCCCCTTAGTAGCAAAAGGCGCCAACAGTCTAAAACTACAATTCCCACAGGTTTGGGTCCATAAAGCCCCTATGATCAGTCTCCATTTTAGAGTCCCCTCTTACTGATTGGTCCAATTCAGCAGTTCGGGACCAAAATGGTGGAGGCAATCAGAACAGTCCTTGTTGCAAAGGAAGCAGGTTAGAACAAACCCCAATATTAATACCACTCTAAATAATGTTCAGCAAATGGTCACATCTTTAAACAGGGCTCTCTCTGGCAATTAGCGATGGCAGATACAGAGCAAGATTCAAGCAACCCAGGTGGGGCTCAAGCCTGGGAACACTCAGTCCCCCTCCCAGCTTAATTACAACTGCAATTAGGCAGCTCTTAAAGAGACAGGACATAGAGTCTGTTACAGGTACTGTCTAGCAATACTAGTTAAATGTCTATAGCACCGGACACCATCCTGGCAGTGAGCAATTAGGCCAGCTCACGGAAGACTTTTCCAGAACCCCATTTGTAGGGGGTTACACCCTTCCCTGCCTGGAGAAAACTTGGCATCCGTGTCAAGTAGGTACCATCATAGTAATTGAAAGTGCAAATTATACCATACATCTATACCATTAGCAGGCTAGGCCTATAGCTTCTAAGACATCAGTCAACATATTCAACCTTTACTATACACAACCTCTGCATTTCACAGTACATTATTTATCCTAAATTACATCATGCATATGTTACACAGGTAATTTACACACACTTCAGTATGGGATCAGGTTATTACTTCTTGCACATTGAACAATGAGAGAGGAGGCCCTTTCCTATCAGCTAACTGGGGGCTAGATGGGGCAGGGGCACCATACTTAGAGGGCAGAACAATCAACCTGGAATTTGCACCTAGGCTCAATTTGGGCAGTGAACTCTGAGACACATAAACTCCCTTGTGGACCACATTGAGAGGCAAATCTACTGGCCTCCCAGGGGAATCATAACTGAAGCATACGACTGGTTTGACAGCTCGGCCAGTCTTCCTGGGGAGAACAGCCACAGTCTCTGTACTGTCAACTTCAGTTTCAGTGCTTTCATTGCTTGTGAGGGGGATCTCTGCCCGGGGAGGAAGGTTTGAACTTGGAGCACTGTCAGTCCCAGGCTCTGCAAGTTCTGGTTCTGCGACACTTTGCTAATTTGGAAGGCATTCTGGCACTGGAAAGGAATTATTATCACACTCAAAGTATTCTTCAGGTTCTGGCAAGTCACCAGTATGAATCAGATCATCTGCCCCTTCCTCAGGTAAATCATACAGTTCCACCATACAGAGTGACTCAATATCATCAGACATGACACTTCACACTTCACTCTCAGGGAGCATTGGCTCCAAGGACAAAGCTGGGGGATGAGGCAGTCCAGAAGGCCCAGCTTCATCCCCACAATTAATCATGGGGTTACCTTGAAACAGCTGACTCAGTTCATAAGAGGAGTAATAAGCACAATCACACTCACTCTCATCAAAAGTGGACTGACAGTCATTATCATTCTGGGCTTGCTGTGTAGAAAGCCTTAAGTCTGTGACCACTTAGGTAGGTTGAATCTGTATTTGTTTTATAGCAGCACGAGTCACTGGTCCAGGAGGAACAATCACAGGGGGGTTCAGATTCAATCATGACTTGGCTAATAGGCAGTAAATGGTTACTGTGCATGGTTTTGACAGCTTTTGAATAATTTTCAGGCCGCACTTTGTATATGGGTAAGTCATCCAACTTGCCTACTATTATATGGGGAAGATGGTGCCATCGGTCAGCAATTTTATGTTTACCATGTAGTCCCACATTTCGCAACAACACACGGTCTCCAGTTCGAAGCTCTTAGGCCTTTACTCTTTTATCATATCTCTCTTTATTGGCTAAGTTTCTCTTTGCAGCCATTGTCTGGGTGAGTTGTTATGCGTGATTCAATTGAGCTTTCAGTTTTTGTACATATTGTAGATCATTTTCAGCTCGGACCCCATCGGGAGAGACCCCTAAACAAACATCAGCTGGCAGGTGAGCCTCTCACCCGAACATGAGGCGGTAGGGAGAGAACTCGGTAGCATCATTTTTTTGTGCAATTATAGGTGTGTACCAAGGTGCTAATCTGCTGGCTCCATTTATGCTTGTCGTTTGGGTGAAGAGTGCCTAGCATGTCTAGCAGGGTGCGATTAAAGCATTCTGGTTGGGGATCAGCCTGTGGGTGATAAGGAATGGTTCTTGACTTCCGCACCCCCCAAGTGAAAGAGCATTTCTTTGATTAAGCGACTCTCAAAGTCTCTACCTTGATCAGAATGAATTCTCTAGGGGGGCCCCATAGTGGACAAAGAAATTCTCTACTAGCAGCTTGGCCATGGTGGATGCCTTTTGATCTTTGGTGAGGAAGACTTGGGCATACCTTGTAAAACATGACCACCAACACATTACCAATGTTCTGCTGGTCAGGCTCCAAACTCAAAAAGTCTATGCAAACTAATTCCATTGGGGTGCTGGTGGTAATGTTGACAAGGGGGGCAGCCCTCTGAGACAGAATCTTTCTCTGCAGGCAGTGACTACAAGTCCTTACATGATGCTCAACATCAGCCCCCATCTTTGGCCAGTAGAATCAAGATTGTACTAGGTCAAGGGTTCGGTTGATACCGAGGTGGCCTATATGACTGTGGAGGGACCTCAGTACCAAGTCTTTGAAAGCTGTGGGCAAGACCAATTGTTGCTTGTCTACTTGGCCTCCCCTGTCTACTGTCTCTCTATACAACAACTGATTAATCTACTTCAACTTAGAGCCTTCTTTAAACAGCAAAGCAGTTTGCAAATCAGAGGAGCGTAACTTGGACACATCTTTCCCTGCACAGAGGACATCAAGGGCTGACCAGATCATAGGATCTTGGGATTGAGTCCACTGAATGCTGTCATTATCAAATTGAGGTAGTACACTAATATCTAGAGTGGAGAAGTGACAGTACGCAGCTGGTATGCAGGTATCAGAGGGGCCCAAGCAATCTACTAAACAGTCCACTGTGTCCATAGACATCTGTTCATCTTTATCAAACTTTGGGCACAGTGCTTGAATGTCAGGTTCAGACAGCCTGTCCCAATCACTTTTGGAAGTGGGCCTCCAGGATAGGGCATCAGCATTTATGTGATTCAGGCCTAATCTGTATTCAACAACATAATCATAGGTAGACAATGCAGAAAGCCACCGATGTCTGTTGGCGTCTAACTTAGCTGAAGTCTGCACATAGGTCAACAGATTATTGTCAGTCTTTACCAGTATCTTTGCCCCGTATAGGTATTCATGGAACTGGTCAACGATGGCCCACTTTAATGCCAGGAACTCCAGCTTATGCACAGGGTAGTTTCTGTCTGATGGGGTCAGACTTCTACTAGCAAAGTCCACTGGTTTCGAACCATTCTCATGTTCTTGATACAGCACAGCTCCCAAACCTTGTAGGCTAGCATTGGTATGCAACACATAGGGTCTAGTAGGGTCAGCATAGGCGAGGATGGGAGCATGGGTGAGCTGATATATTATTTCATGGAAAGCGGCTTCACAGTTGGGCGCCCAGCGGGACCCAAAAAGCTCACCCAGGTGGAAGTATACTCTTTCTGTTCTGGAGGTAGCCCCTTTCTTGTATTTACGGTTCGTGGGAGGGTAGCCCTGGGTAAGATTCAGGAGTGGATGAATCACCCTGGAATAGTCGTTTATGAACTGGTGGTAGTAGCCACAGAATCCCAGGAAGCACTGTAATTCTTTCAGGTTGCAGGGCTGGGGCCAGGTGGTCAAGGCCTCAACTTTACTAGGATCAGTCTCTGTCCCCTCTGTGGATACTATGTGCCCCACATACTTAGCAATGGCAGATACAGAGCAAGATTCAAGCAGCCCGGGCATGGCTCGAGCCTGGGAACACTCAGACCCCCTCCCAGCTTAAATACAACTGCAATTAGGCAGCTCTTAAAGAGACAGGACATAGAGACTGACACCATCCTGGCAGTGAGCAATGAGGCCAGCAATTAGGCCAGCTCACGGAAGACTTTTTGGGAATCCCCATTTGTAGGGGGTTACATGTATAAAAAGACATGGTTCCGTCATGACTTCGATGCTTTCAGAAATGTAACACGACTGCTTGCCGAAGTCAGCCGTGTCATTACCTGAGTGGCATTGTCAAGTCACTGAACTGGGAACTGTTGATAAAAGTTAAAGCAATTTGTTGGGTGAATATGTGTTTCCTCTAATGCACTATTAGTGGTATTTCTCATTGATATTCTGATTATTGTACTGTCTCCCAATCCCACCACCACCAACACCCCCCAAAGTACACCACCTAAGCACCATACATTGTTTACATGCACAAATTTATATCTGGAATAGTAGTGCTATATCACAGTTTTTGATACACAGGTAAATGTTAAGTCACAAAGCAAATAGGCAATCCCTGCTTCACTCCAAATCTCTTCCACGGTCATGTCAACATTAAAGAGAAAACACCATGCTGGCCCAGTGGCACAGAGGGCTGAGACACCGTGAGTACCTTACCTCATCCCACGCCGGTGACCCGGGTTGAGGAATGGACTCGGGTTGTTTGGGGGTTGGCTGGGGGGAGAGAGAGAACTGAGCATCCGGAGGACTGCTCTCCTCCCTCAGGAAGGGGGGGATTCTGTGCCTCGCTGATTTGTCACCATCTGGAGGAGTCCAGGTGGAAGCGCATGAGGTTCAGTAAATGGGGAAAGGTATGCAGACAGAGCACTAGCACTTCTCCATGGAGATGGAGTATGCACACTGCACTTGTTGCACATCTGCACTGCCGATTGGGGAGAAAAGCAATCTCCTGTCACAGAGTTCAGTGATACCACCAGACCACCTCCTGTACGATGCCCCAGATGCAAACTTTGGCTGGGGCCTCTGGTTGAACTGGTGTCTCCCCAGGTAGCCCCAGGTGAGCCCCACCACGGGGGCAAGCTGCGGGCCACCCCCAGCTGGGCAGCCAGTCGAGAACCAGGGAGAAAGGTCTGGGGAGCTGAATGGGGAGACTATCCCCTTGCCTGTGGCAGAGGGAGGAAATAAAAGGAGAAAACATGCATTTCTAAGATCCATGGTGCCATCATGCAGGACAGCAAGGTAATAATGTAAGTATCCGCAGGTGGGTGGTGATTGTGCAGGTATATTTCATTTACGTGAGTTGGAACTTCACAAAAAAATGTATGCAAAATTAATATTTTTTATGGTAAAACTTCCAGGGATTACCTAATTGATTAATGCAAAACAAGCTTGTCTTACACTAAAGAAAAATACATGCTATGAAACTGGGATCCAGGACAAAATCTAAGGCTAATTTATTGGTAGCAACTTTTGATGGGACTCATCTGGAAATAGTAGAGGTTTTTAAATATGTTTTTGTATTTATTGACCCAGGCTTGACATTAGCAGCACAGTTATAATACTTCATATTACAGTAAATACACCAAAAACTAAGTTTATTTCCCAGAAGCAAGAACTATTTGATTGGCAAAGTCAGAATTTGTATTACTCAGCATAACCGCTTCTGTGTGATTGATTACAAGGCTGTTGTAGATACAACAAATGCTATTAAACAAACTTGGAAAATTAGCTTTAGCACGTGCGGTACAATGTTATAGAACCCACCAGTACTATATTTTTAATCAGTTCAATTGGCGTACACTCAACTTAAGGGCTGAAATCATTAAATCTAATTTTTTTGTTAGATTACTAAAATGCATTAACTGCATTGTCATATTAGCCAATTAAACCTTCAGTTAGCAGTTCTAATTCTTGCTCAGCGACCATCTCTTGCAAGTACTGTTGCTGCTCACAGACATGGGTCAGTAGTGGACCAGCATGCTTTTCCTCTAAATGCCAAAGGGAACAAAAGGGGCATCCTACCTATGGGTCTACAATGGGAACCCAAACAAACCACTTATTTAGGTATCACAATTTCTAAGTGTAGGTCAGAGCTACAAAGGCTGAATCTGGACCCCCTGCTACACTTCATTGGCAAGACCTATTGAGATGGGCCCCACTTCCCCTTTCTCTGTGGGTAGAATCAATGCCATTAAAATGAATATACTACCGAGGCTCTTTTATCCCCTGGGTATGTTGACTTGACACTGCCCTTGAAATGGTTCAGGGGTCTATACACAATGATTACAAGGTTCACATGGCAGGGCAAGTGTGCAAGTAGAGGTTACTAAAGGAATAATGCACAACAGGATGTGTGTTGTGCTGGGATGACATCATGCCTTGGGTGGTTGAGCACACAGTTGCAGGATGAGTGTGTCCAATGCCCAAGAAGTGACGTTATCCCAGCTCAACACACACCCTAGAGTGCATTATTCCTATTGTACAATGGCTCATTTGTATAAAAAAAAAAAGAAAAAAAGATTAACAAATTTATTATTACTGCATTGTTTTGTCATATTTTCAGTGAGTAGGCATACTAACAAAAAAAATAATGCCAATTGTTTCTTGTTTTGGCCAGTAGGTGGAGCAGCTGTTGTACTGTGTGGCTCTATTGCTTTGCCCACTAACCCTTGCTTTTATTGTGTACAAAACAGTTTTTGTTTTGAGGTCTCACAGTCTTTCTGCAGCAAGCCAGCCTCCCCCCAGGTTTCTGTTTTTATGTGTCTTGCTGTCATGCTGTGCTGCTTCCGTGAAGTTGAGAGATGTCTGCCCACCCGCCATCTGATGCTCATTGTTGACTGTGATGGCTGTCTGTGTGTGGTTCTCCCAGTACAACTGCCCTCTGTTTTGTACCTGGAAAAGTAAAGGATAAAAAGAAAGGGCATAATGTCAAGCACAGAACTGAGGGTGAGTAAGAAACTGACTGTGCTTTTTAACAGATTCACTCAGTCTGTTCAGGAAGGCATGGACAAGTGTCATTTCTTCAGCAAAGCACTGACAGCTCTGAGCACGCACTAACCATTTCAGACCAGAGCTGGATTGGGAGCAGAGACTGCTGGTGGCAGTAAGGAGTGCAGCCGTTTCTTTAGGAAGTGAGCGATCTGTGGGCCAAGGGATGAGTGTGGCTGTTTCAAACCGCATGTGCTACAGCCTAGGGGGATCTAACTGCAGTTTCAGATGATGGCTTTCTTTTATTTAAAAGATGTTTGTCTTAGGGAAAACACAATGAGGGTAGGACTTTGTTGCCAGTAACACAAAATGATGACAGTGGTGATGTCATGGCTTTGGAAGTGGAACATACTGTATGCTTGCTGCAACTGCAAGAGAGGGAAATGCATTCAAGCCAGTCACAGTTGAAAAGAGCAGGGAATGATGGCAGGTGCTGTGATTCTTTAATTGATATCATGTGGTTTTCTGTGTGCTTGGAATAGATCCATGATGTTATGCTGGGATAACATCACGGGTCCAGCCCCAGACGGACCAATCACAGTTCAGCATTCTTTTTTGCCATTGTATAAAATAAACTAACAGTCCCTAAAGAGGTGTGTGGGCTATGGGTACCTCATTTTTTGTTGTATTATCTGGCATTGCACAGCAGCAAATACTTGCAGTGGTGCCCCATGCCAGACCAACCAGGGGAAGGAAGTTACAAACCTCAGTGGTTATCTATAGAAGATGAATTATGGAACACTGCTGGCATTCAGCTCCATGCACTCCTATTCACCCACCCTTTCCAAAAGTACCCAGACTGCTTAGAAACACTCCCATAATGTGATCTATTAGGCTGATAGCCAGATGTACAGAGTCATGGGATTAAAAGTACATACTGACACAGCCCAATCACTATTCCAAAACCCCAGTATCCAGATTGGGAGCATGATCTTAGACCCTCGACACTGGTAAAGTTATAACATTGTTAACATCCCCACTACTGGTCACCTACTCTTGGGAGACACCATTATCCTATTCCATACTTCCCAAACCCAGACTCAAGTTCCAAACAAACTTTTGTTAAAATGTTTATGCAACTGATACATTGGGCAGGATTTTCAAAACTCCAAGAATGCTGCAAGCCTCTGGTGCGCTGAACATATGGCACACAGGACCTGCGGCATTCTCCTGGCCGGGGATCAGGATCTATCTCATGTGCTAATTTCCCCAAGTTAGAACAACTTTTCATGGTCTAGCTTGTGGCAATCCTGAAGTCCTGTTTTACAGATCTTGTGCCAGATATTTGGTGCAAGCTGCTGTAAATTGTGGAAACTGTCGCAACTGCACCTGAGATTTAAAATCGAGTGCAGTTCCCAGAGAAGGGGTTTAGCACACTGTCAGAACCTAAGTGTCATGGTGCAGTGCTTCATGCAAGCCCTGTGCCATGCTTTGAAAATCCAGCCCACCATGTCACTACCTTTTTAGGCCCACCTCCATGGTTAAAAATAGGTGGCTTAACCATGCATAAGCTAACTGTAGCTGCACTATTGCCTCACAACATTTCCTCTTACATTCAGTCTACAAGGACATTGACCCACAAAAACTGTCAGGCACCTGCCCATATTGATCAAATGAATTACGTCTGACACTCAGTGCAGACATGTGGAGAAAAGTGTGGTTAGACATATATAAATTATTTGCAAAAAAATTGTGTTAGTGCACCAGTTAGGGTTCAACTTAACACCACAAAAGTAAGGAAATGGGGTGTTTAGGTTTCCAACCCTAACTCCCTATCCCCCCAAGCAGCAAAAGGACAAGACCACACAAGCAACCACAGACAGCCATCATCAGGTAAGACAAACAACATACAACTGTTTCCAATTGAGCCAAATGCAGTAGCACTGATGTGCTACCTATATGGATTTGTATCTGTGGTACACATACTGCAAGACATGCACTCTCACCTGTAGCTGTACATAGAAAACCATAATACTCAAATTACAGCACTACTTCTGTGTGCGGAAGCATAGGTCCCTGCAGCCACAAATACAAATCCACAATACCCAAATTACAGAATTATTTTGTCTGCAAAGCACAGGCCCCTATGGGGCCAACACTTTTGTAGCCACAGGTACTCACTGTGAAACATACACACAGTTTTGTCTGCAGAAGAGCAGGCCCCTGAGAGGCCTGCACTTCTACAACTGCAGGAGTAAAAAATACACACCAACCTCTGTGTGCAGAAGCACAGGCTCAATGAAATTGCATCTGGTGAGTGAGAGGGTGAGTGGGCGCTAGGATTGGCAGCTGAAAGGAGGGAGTGGGGTTTTTTGCCACATCAGCAGCTGGAAGGGAGCAGCAGGAGCCACTGAAGTCTGGGGTGGGGAGCCACTGGTGAGAGGTAGGAGAGCAGGGATTGTCTTTGCCGCATCAGTGGATGGAAGGGAGCAGCAGAAGCTGCTGAAGTTTGGGGCAGGAAGCCACTTGGAGAGAGCAGAGATCATGAGTGAAGGTTCCCAGCACTAGAAGAGCCAATCAAGCAGTGCTTGAAGAACCAATCAGGCCATGAGCTCGGGAGCCAATTGGGCAGAGCTGCACTTGATTCAAGTGAGTGGCTGAGCTTTAAAGGGTTGGTGCCAGCCACTATCGCATCTGGTGAGCAGGGGGGTGAGAGGGTGAGTGGGCGGTGGGACAGGCAGCCGACCGGAGGGAGTGGGGTTTTTTTGTCTCACTTCACCCCCAGCCCAAACCCCAACCTCTATTAAATGGTCATGGTCATGGTCTGAGGGGACAGCTTCAGTGAGCAGCACAGATCCAAGGGCTCAGCAGAGGAAGACACCACCCTCCAGGAAGTGGCACATTACACAGGAGAGAGCCAGGAAGGAGCCGATCACTACCCTGACTTCTCAGACCTGGGCTGGGTGCACATGGTGAGTCTCTTTGGAAATTATTGTCTGCAAAGGACAGGAATATAGCATCTTAAGTAATATTCTGGTATAGGACACTGTATATTGTGCATCACTGTTTTGCTTTTCTGGGAATTAATACTGTACACAGCTTGGCAAGTACAGTCAGGAAGGTTACACTGGCTGACATTATTGTCTGGGGGGAGTGCAAGGGAGTAGCATCCCAAATTGTATTTCATTGAGGATACTGTGTAATGGGTAGGGTATTTTAGGTAGGGACAAGACTGCGTAAAGAGAATAAAAAAATATTAGTTCTGTATGTTTATCTCTGTATTTAGGGACAAGACTAGCTGAAAGCTCATAGAAAGTATTAGCTGATAAAACTATAGAAGTACTGTACTCTGTTTTTTGGGTCCCTTTCTGTTACTCATTACTGTTTATACATGGGCAGAATAGTGGGCCGTAATGGATGTGGGGTGGCAGTTTGGATGGACATTCTGTGGAAGCTTGGTGGGTACACCTTATGAAAATGAAAAATATTTTAAAATATATTATTAACAATGTATTTACATATAGCGAACTATATTCCAATCTTCTTGGTTTATAATACATTGTAATATATTGGAAAATCAATATATTTCAATATATTTTAAAATTTGCAAATATATTGCAATGTACTGCAAATATACATTATTGCCACTTTAGTATATTATGTATATTGCAAAATATATTGATTACATTCCAAATATATTGAAAGAAGGATGGTAAATATATGTTATTGGTATATTGCCAATGTATGCATAAATGTATTTTTCACATTTCAGATGTTGTTTCATATATATATATATATATATATATATATATATATATATATATATATACACATGTATATAAAATATACATGTGTAATAGACATTACTATAACTATTAACTTATTAACTTACTATTAACTTAGTGTCAGTGGCTCAGTAGGTAGCATACTCGCCTCTGAGGCCGGGAGATCAGAGAGCTGTGGGTTCAGTTCCCACATCTGGCACTTGGGTTAATATCCCAGTACTGACACTGTAGTGCAGCAAGAGAGGGGTGCTGCACTTCTGAGGTGCTGTCTTTCCGATAAGACGTTAAACCGAGGTCCCATCTACCTGGATTGGTGGTAGTTCAGGTGGATGTTAAAGATCCCATGGCACTTATCGAAGAGTAGAATTTCCCCAGTGTCCTGGCCAAATTTCCCCATTCACTAAAAATACCACCAACAGCTTAATCTGGTTCAAGGTCAGTTGGAATTCATCTGTATCCCCCTCCCCGGGTCGTGCCTGAAAATAGGCAGGATTTGTCTAGTGCACTTAACCGGTCAACAAAAACTGAAAAAAACAAAGGAAATTATTTATGATTTACACATACCTCTATCTGTACAACTGGAATTCACCTTGCTAGTAATCATGGGACTATTTACATTGGAATTATTGTTTTTACAGTGCAGCTTTAACTCAAACATACAGTTTATACATTTATACTTACACATGGGACTTACCTCACATGCTTATGCTTGTTAGAGGCTCAGGTTGATATTTATACCACACCATTTTGTTTCATTTTTAAGTCAGGGTAAGATCCTACATGTACTTGCTTTATAACTTGTACCTTTCTTTTCAGTCTATAAGATAATGTTGTAAATTTAAAATTATTGTAAAACTTGAAATTATCATGATTTTTGCTGATAAACTATATTTTTGAAATATGCAAATGAATTATGCAAATACACACATGGGACAAAACTAAGCTTTTACAAAACTGCATGTAACATATATAAACAAAATATGTAATGTATAAACGTATATGTAATGTAGATCAAATATATGTAACATATGAAACTACATATGTAACATATTTTTTTATTTATTGAATTTTGTTGACCCGGTAAACCCACTGGGCCTAGAAGTCCCTTTTTCAGGGATGATCGGGGGAGTGGGGGTACAGATGGTAAGCAACTGAAACTGAACCAGATTAAGCTGTTGGTGGTATTTTTAGTGAATGGGAGAAATTTGGCCAGGACATTGGGGAAATTCCCCTACTCAGTCAGCAGGGGGAACCTTTGTCCCTCTGTACAAAATGGCCGACAGTCATGCTGCAGGAGGTGGAAGTGGAGGTTCTGCTCTACCTATGGACATTGAATTACTTAAGGAACCTTTGTATGATGTTGTATCTGGGGCTCAACAGACAGACATAGAAGGCTTGGATAATCCAGAAAATACCAATGGAAAAGCTTATAACAATACAACTGACTTAAATAGGATTGGGAACACTGAATTACAGGTCAGCCATGAAGAAGCTGATATTCCTGAAGCTCATCTGAGACAGATGTTCTCCCAACATATGCAATTCATTTTAAAATTATTACAAGAAGAAATTACTATGCAAGACGGGATCCCTAAAGATGATTATTCTATGAATGCTGCCCCACAAGAACCTATTGGGAAGGAACCTGCGGTACTTACTGCCTCACAAAATATTCCACAAACATTGCAACTGCATCTAAGACCTACATCCAGAATTTCTAATGAGTCGGATGCTACCTGGTCTCCTGAAGCTGCCCTACAAGCTGCAGGTTGGCAGCAATCATCAGAGGAACAACTCTGGACTTCACCCAGTCCCATTTCCGCAGCTGAAATCATTGAAACAGCTGCCGAGAACTTTTCTGCTAAGTCTAACACAGTTCTAAGCAACTCTTCCATGATAGTAGAACCTGTTACAGGTTACTCTGCGCAACTACTAAATGATGAGAACACAGCCAGGTCCTTGGGAAACACGATCCAATCAACAGGCCCCAATGAACAGTGCACATCACAAAGTAAGCAAACTTTTATTTTGGCTATTGAAAAAGATAAATAGGAAACTACATTCAGGATGACTGATTTATTTAAAACTGTGGGGGAGCCCACTCAGAGATGGAACACCGTATGATTAAAATTCCTAGGAGACACCTCAGCAGCCCCATCATGAAGAACTGTTCTCCACAGTATGCTAAGAGACACTATGGGGAATAGCCTGACAGAACTGTTCACATTTATTCACATCAAAGGCGAGACAGTTTATGAAGTGAGTTTCAAGAATGCTCAAACCTTGGAAAAATTCTGGGCTCAATATGAGATAGTGAATCAAACCCCAGTATGGACTTCATTTATGTTAATCCCACTTACTAAACCACTGGTAAAAGTTCTTACATTGTTATTTAGAAGTGAAGGGGTCAACATAAATGACATCCAGTTCTGGCTCAGACAACGGTGTGATTTTTTAGATTCCCCTTGTCCTATTTTGGATGAGGATTTTGTCTAGACAGTGGGATGGAAGATAAAAGTTTTGCTCAGGCAAAGTGAACAAGGGGTTATTTACATTCCAGGTAGCTTCTATATAGGACGTGACAGAGGTATATGTTTTTATCCTGGGCAACCACATTCATGTCACAGGTGTGGCTCTAGAACCCACTTGAGCAATACTTGTGACCAACCCAGGTGTACTTAATGCCTTACCTATGGTCATGTCAGCTTAGGTTGTCCTAATGCAAGGTACTGTAATTTAGGTGATGAACAAGGTCACAATTACCCTCAATGTCCATGGGCAGAACACAATAGAGTTGACAGTGTCCTGCAGGACCACACAAACATAATTTCTGAATCTCAAATACAGCTGCAGAAACAGCAAAATGAGTTCTCTTTTGTAGTGCAAGAACCAATGCCAGGTGAAAATATGGAAATTACATGTCTGCAACTACCCCCTCCCACAGGATTAGTGCAACTATTCATCAGGTTTTAGAATCTGTACAACAGTCTCCTCAGGCTGAAACATCTCATCCTCAAGCACCAGTTTTGCTAGGTTGCATGCCCCCCACCCAAGCTGAAGCACCTTTTGTTATTGCCCCTCCAGCTAAACGAGGGAAAGGTAAACATAAATCAGTCCTGTACACCCACAAAATCCATTATTACCCACAACAAGTTTCAGATGTTAGCCAAGAGAAGGCAGTGGGGTGACACCGAAGGTGAGGAGGAGAATTCTGATTCATCTAGAGCCTCTTCCTCCCATATGGATCCCTCTTCAGAATCTGGCAAGATAACCCTCGACTAGAGAAAATGCAGAGAGCACAGTTCACTCACAGGTAACTTTGAAGGTCTATCCACAAGCGTTAACTTTAATTGGAAAAGTTTTCTTTTTCCAGGGGTCAAATGTTGCTCTCAGCCTCTCAGTGACTTCTTGTAACTATGCCAAACCTAACTCAAATTAGATGCTGCACTCTGAACATGTGCAGTATAAAATCATTTCGCAAGCAACTTTCTACTTTAGATTTTTTACTAACGTTGAAGCAGGATTTTTATTTTATACAAGACATCAGGCTTAAAACTAGCAAGAGGTCACACAGGGTAGAAACAGGTGGACAGTAGGGCCCTCTTTTTGGTCGCATTGGGAAGATACTTGTGATGGAGTGGGTATTTTATTTTTTGGTCACCAATTTAAAATTTCTAGGGTAATAGATGTGGTTCCTGGTACCTGGGAGGGTTATCCTAATTGATGGAAAGTATAGTTTAATTCATTTCCAATTAATTAATACCTATGCCCCTCAAAGTATAGCAGCCAGATCTGCTTTATTTCTTAAAATACAACCTTATTTATATATATACCACCCAGCAGGTTTATTTTTTGGGGGGGAGTTCAATTGCGGTCTCTCCATTGAAGACAGGTACAGTAATGCCCATAAAACATTTAGTGATGCTGCTACATTGTCAAGAGTGATCCACTCTGCTCATTTGGTAGATGGATATAAATCTATCAACAAGGTGGGGACTAAAACTTTTTATAGGGGAACACTGGCAACGCGTATAGATTTTTTATTTATATCTGAAAATATTAAAGTATCCCAGGCCTCTGTGATTCCCTGTGAAACATCTGACCATATGGCAGTAGCCTTAATATGTTCCCCAGCTGGAGGCCCCTTTCCAGTAGCCTCGTAGCTAAGGTGGAAATTAAACAGTTCTTCACTTGATGATTCTTATATTTATAAAGGGTGTTTGAATTTGTTGCAAGCAAGGTTCACTGTGTTAGATGCATATCAACTCCCTGCTGTTTGGTGGGAAGATACCAAAGCTGATCTGAGGAAATATTTTCTAAAAACTGCTTGATTTGGGACTTGATCAACTTATTTTAGATACACAAAGCTACGAAAGCAGCTTTTGGACCTATTTCCAGGGCTTATGAATCACAAATTGATCTCTCCCAGCAAATCAAGGAATTAAAAAATGATATGGAGAAATATCAATACGATTGGGCAATTTCTTTAAAACCTGAAGCTCAGTGTGGCACACAGGCTTCTAAGGCTTCTATAGGCCCATATAAAAATTGCTCAGATAGAATTTCCTCAATGGTTATTGAACAACTTACAGACCCCACTACTGGTAAACAAGATAGTTCTCTCACATCCTTAAAGCACATAGTACAGTACTATGTGGAAGGGATATTTGGTACAAGATCTGAAACCCTAGATCCTGGTTAGTTCCTTTATGACTTACACATGTCAGAGGGTCCTGAGGAGCCTCTTCAAGTCCTAGTGAACCCAATCTCAGTTGAGGAAACAGTGAGTGCTAGTAAAAAACCAAAACAACATACCTCCCCAGGAGTAGATGGCTTAACGGCAGAATTATATAATTCCTTCATAGATATTTTTGCCCCAGCCCTAACTATAGTATTTAATAGTATTTTAAATACATATTCTATATCAAAACATTTTTCAGATGCCACAATGCTTTTGATTTTAAAAAAAGGTGATTGGGCTGAGATTAAAAACTGGAGTCCTTTGAGTCTACTTAATGTGAATTATACAATTCTGGCTGCAATACTCTTGAAAAGGCTACTGCCCATTGCGGCCATAGTTATTTCAAAGGAACAGTCCTCTGCTGTCCCAGGTAGATCTATGTTACACACACTATCAAACATTAGGGACATGGTACATTCTTATACAGAAGACAATTAGTCAGTTTCCTTCTCACTAGACCAAGAAAAAGGTTTTGATCAAGTAGAACATTCCTTTTTATTTCAGGTTATGGCACATTATCATATACCTCCCCAATTCGTGTCATGGATCAGACTAATACTGCATGGAACACCCCACACATCAACAATTCACCTGGTAAAGAGATTTTAGGCAAAAGGGGAGTAAGACAAGGCTGCCCCCTCAGCCCAATCTTGTATGTTTTCCAGATTGATCCTTTATTGAGAAAGCTCACTTCACACCCTGCTATACCTAAACAATTACTTCCAAGTGGTCAATCTATCCCAACTACATATGCATATGCAGATGATTTATGTGTATGTACCATGCCCCTTATTAATTCTGTAGGTTTCAATAAGTTAATTTCTGATTTCAAGACCTTTTCAGGTTCCAAGTTAAATCATCATAAAAGTATGGCAAAGATTATCCCGAGTACTGTGCCCTCCTCAGATCCTGGCGATATAGCCAAGATTCCTGTAATGCAAGGCCCAATAAAAATTCTAGGGATTTATTTTGGAACTTCTGATGATTCAATCTATAACTGGAATTTGGCAATAGATAAAGGTTTCAACCTATCTAATTCCTGGAAAGGAAAAACTATTACCAAAAGAAAACGTGTAATGCTTTTAAATATCCTTAGTGTTAGCTTTGTTCTTACATATAACTACTATTTTCCCCTACCCCTTGTCTTAGAGGCTAAAATTAATATTTTCTTTCAAGGATTTTGGGGATCTAGGTTGAACCCTATAAAGAGGGTTTTTTATACCTAGATTATTATATGGTTGGAGTGAGGATGATAAATCCTGTGTTTTTTTTTCATTGTCTATTTATTAAGTTTTTATTCCCAGCCCTGACGCACCCTCCCCCCCAATGGGTTTATATTCTGGTAGAATTAGTAACCCCCATATGTGAAAAATGGAATTGCCCTCCTTTAGAAATACCTAGGAACTTTAAGACATATGGTATACCCTCTTTTCATGTTTTCAGCATTTCTTAAAATTAAGCAATAGAAATTAACCCATAAGTCAATTCAAACTATGTCAAGAAAGCAACTGTATGGTAATATCTTACAATCCTCTTTTTTCAGACACCCCCAGAATAATAGACACCAATGATATGGAGCTGGGCAATAATATAATTTTTCAGCAACTTACAGATACTAGGCTTCCCCCAAAGCTATGGGATGTGACATGGTTATCTTGTCATGGGAGGTTAGGAGTGAAAGGTAACCATTGACATAAATCTCTAGAAGAAAGAATGTGTTTTAAGGATACTTGCCAAAATGAGCTAGAGACTATGCAACATTTTTATATGGAATGCCCGTTTAGTAGAGATTTCTGGACTCAGTGGCTCCATAAATGGAAAGAAAAACAAATCTCATACATGTCGTATGAAATGTTGGTGTATGGAATGTTTCCAGCTACATTCTCTAAACACCATCCTACCACTCTTCTGCTAATATTTGCCCTGTCGATACTTTTTATGACAGGCTAGATGTGCTCAACTGTTGCACCAGAAAACATATACTGGAGCATACATAGTAAGTCAGATTCTAGCAGATCTAAATACTATTTATAAAAGGGAACAAAATTCTTTATCTCAGGACAAATTTCAGAAGTATTGGGCATCATGTGCATGGATTATTGATATTTAACTTAGTACTTTATCATTATTAGGGTGTGTATGTAAAAGGCACTCATAGACATAAGATGAGTCATGATAGTTTGACATTTTTGAATTATTTCACTATTTTTTCAAAGGTATGAGTCACTAAAAAAATGTTTTTCTCCCCACTATTTTGGGCACAGTACTCTGGGAATAATTGTTAAGCAGGTTATGCGAATTATACTGTTTTCTTTTTTTATTAGGAGAAGGCATGTATTTTAATTTGTTGGTTGTATATAAAAGGACTGTGTGTGATGTATGAGATCCAATACTTGGTTAAACACCATTTTTTCTTTTTTTTTTTAATTCATGTGGAGAAAAGATGCTGCAATCATGTTTAGTTTTTATGTATGATGTAATACACACTTCTGTATATTTTTTTGTTCTAAGATTTGTATGATGAAGTATTATTTTGTGTATAGTTTACTTTATCTTCCAAATAAAAAATTCCCCTACTCTTTTTTGATAAGTGTCATGGGATCTTTACCATATAAAAATATACATAACATACAAAGAATACAGATAATATTTTAAAATTTACTAATAATGTATTTCAGACAATGTATTACTAAATAGATTGACATGCTTTCAAGCAATATGTGAGGCAGAATACATGGTTCCAGTGTATGCTGAAATACACTGTGTATTATATTTCATTGAGTCAATGTTTTTTTCAGTACAGTGACATATATTTTTGCACACTATGGGTTACAAATATATTATGTCAGTATATTTAAAAATATATTTTATAATATGTTATAGAATATATTACACTGGGACAATGTATTTCTCAGTGTATTGACATACATTAACACATATTTTTCAATATATTGCAATATATTCCATTTTCGTAAGGGCATGTCCAATCTGTCACAGACTAAGAAGATTCAAGGAAGGTGTGGTGGCTTGGCAGAGAGCTAGAAAGGATGGCAGAGAGGAGGGGGGATGCTGGGGTAGGAGGACCTCCTGCAGGGGGTAATACGAGGGCACCAACTGGGAGGAACTTCAGACCAAGGGAAAGGATGGGGGGTGGGAGCAAGCTGAACATGAGACCTAGCACTGTAGGGAAGGCCAAAGTCAGGAGAGAGGAGCCGATGCATGTCACTTCAGTAGGGGTAGGTAATAGGTTTGCACTGCTGGTGATGGTGGAGGTAGTAGGGGCAGGAGCTCCAGGAGGTGGCAGGAGGCGGAAAAGGAGGGGAATGCACAAGAGGCATTAGGCGGTCAGAAGAGGGGGCAGGGGTAATGGGGAGGGGCACAGTGGGAGGGTCAGTAGAAAGGAGCGGGGGGAGAGGAACAATGCTGGTAGGGAGGACAAGAAGGGTGAGGGAGGCCCTGGGAGGTTGGGAGGACTGTGGAGGATAGTGTAGGAATAGTGAGGGTGAGGGGGAATAGGACAGGGAGCCATGGGGGGAAGGATAGAGCTACAAATATGGCAGACTCTAGAGATAGGTACTTTGGTAATGGGGGGGTGTTGGGAAGGAATGATGAGGGGAGAATACTAGTGCTGGGGGATTCCTTACTAAAAAGGATAAGATGGGGCAGTAAGGTGGAAAAGCATAGTCGTATATGGCAGAATCCATACCTGGGTTAATGGTGGGCAGGGTAGGGCAGTCAATTCTGAAGTGCACAAGAAGGGATAGAAAGAAATCACATCTCATGGTGCACATGGGTATGAATTACTTGTCGGGGAAATGGTGGAAGTTATGAGGGAGAGATTTGAGGAACTGAGAAGGTTGTGTGAGGAGCTGGAGAAATCAGTGGCCTTTTCAGAGGTGCTCCCATTGGCCTGTGTGAGTATGGCAAGGAAGGGGAAGATCAGGGAGTGAACACATGGCCGAGGGAATGGTGTCGATCCAAGGAGTATGGGTAAGTGGATGGTTGGGGGGCAACTGGGACAATAACAACCTATACACAGGGGACAGGCTGCACTTGAGAAGGGAGGGGAAGGGAGTATTAAAGAAGGGGATAGATGGGTACCTAGCAACAAAGGTGGGTTTAAACTAGGTGAGGGTAGCAAGTGGACTGCTAGTAGGCAGGGATCCCAGAGATGGGGGCCAGATGAGCTTACCTCCATGTTAATAGGGAGGAGGTCAGGGTAGGGCCATGGGGAGAGGAGTGTGGAAAGCCAAGGAAAGGTGAGGGAGGAAACGGGGTGGAGGGTGGTCATGCTGAATGTGAGGAGTCTGGGTAATAAGTCAGCTGATTTGCATGCTCTCCTGGCAGTGGGGGAGTTGACATTGTGGCCATCATGGAAATGTGAGCCACCCAGTACCAGGACCGAGATATGATGATCCCAGGCTATAGAATATTTAGGAAGGATAGGGCTAAGGGGAAAGGGGGGTGTCAATCTATGTACAGGAAGGGATAAGGTATATAAGGAAGGAGGGGGAAAAAGGCAGGGCAGAAGCCCTATGGATGCAGTTCCAGGACTGGCGGAGTAGGACACTGAGGATGGGGTAGTATACAGACCACTGGTGCAAGGGGATGACCTGGATAGAGAGCTAGCCAAGCAAATCAGAATGGTCTGTAGGAAGGGGAACACAGTGATTGTGGGGGACTTCAACCTACCTGGGGTGGATTGGAGCACTCTGACCACCACAAGTGCAAGAGAGCAGGTAATACTAGAAGCATTTCTGGACAACTTCCTGGTGCAGTTGGTACATGAGCCAACTAGGTTGGAGAGGATATAAAAAAGAAAGATTTTGTGGGCTTCTAATATTTTACTTATCACACCTATGATTTGGTGATTCCTTACAGAGTTGAATATATTGGTGCTAATTAATGTCAATTCAATAGAAGCCCTAAAGAAAACACAAATGCATATACATGCAATTTCACTTAGTAAATATTAGAGAGAGAAATGGATTCCAAGAGGCCTTAGGATACAGAAACCTCCCACACTGGGCTTAGATGACCCAGATTTAATGGAAGATTGGGAGAGAGTACTGAATGAGAGCACTAGCAATTTGATGCTAAGAGTGATTAAAAAAGCAAGGAAAGAGTATGATAAATTGACAGAAATAATAAAACAGAGTGAGTAAGAAATTTTTAAAGATGTCCCACAAACCAAAATGGAGTCAAGTAGGGAACAATTAGAAGAAAAAATGACAAAGTTTGAAGAAGATTTAAAAGCATAACAAATTAAAAAACATGAGAGGGATGCAAGAGATTACAAAAATGTTACTGTTTATAACTGGCACGGGAAAAGACTGAGATAGCATCACGTTGAAAGAAAAACAGAACGTTCAAGCAGAAAATTATGAAACTACTGATGAAAGTGAAAGTGATAATTATGAAGGGAATGAGAGGCAGAGATCAAGGCAGGACTTTCAAGAGGAAACCCTAGAAGGGAACAGTAGGAATATACCACAAGGAAGAGGACCAGGAGGGGGGACAGAGGAAGAGAAGGATGGAGGAATTATGGCAAGCTCTTGGGGAGAGGCCAAAGTCCACTGAGATCTCCGAGAATGATGAAATGAAAATTATTGATTTATCAGAGTCACCTTTAATACAGTATCAAAAAAAGGTACTAAAACGGGGCCTAACATTTGTACCAAATACAAAGACAAATGTGTTTGAGACTAAAGTTGACAACTATAAATTATTTAGGCAATTATATTTAAAAGTACATTTTGATAAAAATCCATTACCACCAATAGTAAGACCAAGATATATAACAGAGCAGGAATTTATGGTGTTAGAAAGAGTGGGGAAAAACACAGGAGATGAAGTTCAAAAGACAAGAAACTCCATTTAAGAGGAAATCTACATTTATTCCACCTGGAAATTTGAGTCAAGTAGTGAACATTTTTAGCAAAATAGCCAATACGGAATGGAGGAGATGTATCAGACAACAGAGTATAATAAGAAACAGAATCTATCACAACAAGAAAAAACTGCACTAAGAGAATTAAGTGGAAACAGGGATTTTTTAATAAAAAAAAAGCTGATAAAGTAGGTGCTGTGTCATTTGGCCAAATGAAATGTACTTAGCAGAAATGCATCATCAGTTGGATAATGGGCACTTTATATAAAACTAAGAACAGATCCAACTGAACAAATAAAATTAAGAGTAGATGAGATATTAATAAAAGCATTTGAAAACAAATGGATCACAGATGCAGAAAAAGTATATTGAACAGTACAACACCCAGTTAAACCTACCACCTATCTACTACCAAAAGTCTATAAAAACTACAAAGTGCCCCCGGGGAGACCAATTGTAAGCAGTATTGGGTCTATTATGGAATCATTCTCTAGATATGTAGATTTTGTCTTGAGACCTTTAGTTCCGTTGTGTAAATCATATAAAGAGGACAGCCGCATGATACTGAATAAATTGAATACAATTGATGCAAATGGAGTTACAATATTAGTCACAGTGGATATTGAGAATTTATATAATAATATCCCACACAAAGAAGATTTGAAAATAATAAACGTACACTGGCTAAAAGAGAAGAATACGTCTATCCCCCTTTGGAACTAATATCAGAAATGGCAAGATTTACATTAGAATCTAACTATTTCTTGTTTGATGGGATGTTTTATAAACAGATACATGGGACTGCAATGGGGATAACGTTTGCCCCCTCCCTAGCAAACTTATATGTAAATAGCTGGGAAGAGAAATATATTTGGGACAAAGACACTAATAACTGGTTCGATAAAATCACTCTATGGGTTTGTTTTAGTGATGACGTACTGTTGCTATGGAAAGGGACATAAAATGAAATGGCAGAATTCTTTATTTACATCAATAACAGCAATGAGAAATTGCATTTCACTAAAGAACAGAATTCAGAGAAAGTACATTATCTTGACCTATCAATTTACAAGAAAAATGAGAAACTGGAAATAACATTGTTTAAAAAATCAACGGATAGGAACACATTATTACACTGGGATAGTAATCATCAGTACCATCTTAAGAAAAACATTCCATATGGCTAGTTGCTAAGAGTGAAGCATAACTGTTCAGAAGAAAAAGAGGCAGAAAAGAAATGCAAATATGTGTGGTAGATTTCTACGGAGGGGTTACGATACTGGCATATTAACAAACGAAGTGGAAAGAATAAAAATTAAGTCAAGAGAGTCATTATTAGTGCATAACAAAAAAGAGGAAGAAAAACATGTATTAACATATAGTACAGAATATAATGTGGCATCTTGCAAAGTCGAACAAATTATAAGGTCAAATTGGGAAATATTGAAAGCGGAACCCTGTTTAGAGGAATTGGAGAATGTTGGCCCAGGAATTACTAGAAGAAAAGGGAAGAGCTTGCGAGATATATTAATGAAAATTTTTTTTGAGAGACAGAAAGACAACAGACTAACACAGTTACCAAAAGTACCCAATGGAAATTACAGGTGCGGGAACTGTACTCACTGTAATAACACTTGGGCCCAGATATTCAAAATGCGCAGGCTGTGGCGCAAGCCTGAGCGCAGCTCAACTTGGCTGCGCAGGGGCGTGGACTAGGCGATATTCAATGGAGCTGCACCATGGCTCAGCATCATTGAATATCACACCCTGGCCACCCACATTGCGCATGACGCAGTGGCACTGCGCCAGTGGGCAGAGTGGAGCATGGGGATGTGCTAGCGCAAGTTCCATTGCGCTAAGCGCAACAACCGTGATATTCAAAAGTCGACATGCAGATGGTGCCATAATGTATGCAAGGTGAAAATGGGGCCATTTGCATGTCATTATGGCCCCATTTGCATGCAGGTGCACCGATCCCCGATGACTTGTGCCTGGCACCCTGCCAGGCAGCAGCCATCAGGGACCAATGCCCCCTGCAGTGTGGCATGTGCCCCACAGCCCAATCGCGGGCTGCAGTAAAAAAAGAAATAGAATCCTATATCCCTGGTGGTCCAGTGGATGCTGCCTGCCCGATCGCGGGCTTCAATATGAATAAAAAGATTAATCCTATATCCCTGGTGTTCCAGTGGACCGCTGCCTGCCCGATCACGGGCTTAAGTATGAATAAAAGGATTACTCCTATATCCCTGATGGTCCAGTGAACCGAAGTCTGCTCGATCATGGGCTTAAGTGAACTAGTACTTTATATCCCTGGTGGTCCAGGACCTCCTCCCCACCGCCCACTGATCCCCACCTTAGCTCCCCAGTCAGCGGATGGCAGCACCACCCACCTGCTGCCCGCCAGCCCACCAACTGACACTGCTGGTAGGGCTTTATGCCATTGGTCTAGTAGTGTGAGCTAATGGGCGTGCAGCCCATACCGTACATACACATTCAGATATGTGAATGGATCCATTCACATATCTGTGAATGTGTACGGTATGGCTGTACACCCATTGGCTCATGCTGTGGACCAATGGGCGTACAGCCCTACTGATGGTGTCAGTTGGCAGGTGGCTGGACGGCAGGCGGGTGGGGTGCTGCTGCCCGCGGCTGAGGGGGGGGAGCGGGGTGGTGGGGATCAGTGAGCAGGTGGGGAGGGGGGTCCACTGGACCACCAGGGATATGGGGGTCAGTAGTTCACTTAAGCCCTCGATCAGGCAGACTTCGGTCCACTGAACCACCAGGGATATAGGAGTAATCCTTTTATTCATACTTAAGCCCGCGATAGGGTGGGCAGCAGTCCACTGGACCACCAGGGATATAGGATTTATCTTTTTTTTACTGAAGCCCGCAATCGGGCATGGGGGGGTGCCACCACGGAGGTGCAGCCGGAGCTCAGGTGGCCACCCACAAGGTGGCAGCCGCCATGTTGCACTTCGCAATGCGCAGCTCACCTGTGGTGGCCAGCCATTGCTCCTTTTTTTTGCTTAATCTTGTGTTGAAAGCAGGTAGGGTTGTGCATGATGGCTCAGCACATCCCAGGCTGAATATCGGCTGTGCAGAGTATGCATGGGCACCCCAGCGCCTGCATGCATTACTGATGCACTCTGGTGCATCAGGATTCGATGCCAGATGCAATTCCGTTTGAATTATCGTGCCAGGCGCAAGATCAGTGGGTTGCGCATGGCACAGCACTGTTGCGCCATGCACAACCCTTTTGAATATCTGGGCCTTAGAATACAAAAGAGTTTAAGCATCCCAGATCTGGGAAAAAATACAAGATTAATGGATTTATAAATTGCAAAATGCAGGGAGTAATCTATATGCTGAACTGCCCATGTGGTTTGGTACGTATCAGGCAAACTAAAAGAGAATTAAAAATACAGATCAGAGAACATAAAACTGCAATCAGAGTCAAGAATGCAACTTATGCCATAGCAAGACACTATGATGAAGTAGGAAATGGCTCTCCTGCCTCATTAATATTTATCGGATTAGAGAGTGTGGTATTACCCCCATGGGGAGGGGATTTGAAGCAAACGTTAAGACACAGAGAAAGCTTCTGGATTCATGAACTAGCTACGATGGTCCCAAAGAGTCTAAATGAAGATCATAGACTTCACAACTTTATAGGTGTTTAGATGTGCCATAGTGACTGATATAAATGGACTACTGTTAGCAAATAATCTCAAAATAGGGCTGTTATTCTGATTAGCTCTATAAAGTTTAAGGTCTAATATGCAGTGTAAGAAACAAGTAATTGAAAATGTTAAGAAAATTACCATGAGGAAAAAAAATATCATGGTCAAAAGAGACAGATAAGCAGAGCAGTGGTGGGAGCTGAACATAGCAACCATATACATAAGAAGTATGTGGAAATCTGAAAAGATTGTTGCATCAAGAAAATTGTCCTGCTTGCTCTGAGAAGTTTATAATGTGGGATAATCATAGACACTCTGAATGAACTAGGAGAATGTTTTCTTATCCACAAGACTTAAACAGAGCTTTGAGAATAATAAACATTTGATGTGCTGCTCAAGTACACTGGAGTAAGTGGAACTGGAGCAGAACAAGTCTCAGAATTGGTACCAATGAGACAAAAATAAATTTAAGTTTAGACTGCATTAAATACCCTTTGATTCTTGCACTTCATATGAGCATGGAAGATAGAGCTCCGTCTTTAGGAGCTCACATTTGAAATTTACAAAGAATGAGATTAGCGCATTTAGTGCAAAATCTGAAATACGTCGTGGCTGTTTTTAAATCACTTTAATTAAATCACTTTTTTATAATTTAGCACTATATGTGTCTGAGTACTAGCTTTGTATACATTTGGTGTAATAGCAGCAGAAAGTGTACTGTTACCAAGGTGACCAATGGTATAAAGGAATCAACATTTAAACTCTGGAATTAGCTCTGATGAAGACGTCATACGATACGTCAAAAACGTCAGCTTGTAATCTGTGGTTTCACCACAAAGGCACATGTCCAGGATGCAAGCAACATGAAGGTAGTAATGGTGATTAGGATGTAAAAGGTTGCTAGCGTCCTCCCTCCTAAATTGTTTGGCAAATGGTCCGGTTTCATGATCTAAGGATCTAGGCAACTGAGCCAGAAGACGCATACAGACGTATGCAGATTCACATTTAACATGGAAGGCATGGAGCTCTTGAATGAGTAAAGTAACGTTAAGGAACTGAATTCGATTTACTCTTGCAGTTGCCAACATTTTGTGAATGTACTATTAAGACACCAATTGGGTAATGTTGCAATGTGTTCCTGCTACTCACAGTGTGTTTTTGACATCAAGTAAAAATCACTACGTGGTCATACAAAAAAGCTGTAGTTGTTTTATTTTTAGTGCACTTCGAGTTATGTAGAAGCTTTGGCTATACATGTTTTCCCCAAAAATAGGTTGGAGAGGACTCTGGACCTGGTACTTTCAAATGGGGAGGCTGTAAGGGATCTGGGGGTGGGGACCCCCTGACTGGGAGTGACCACCACTCCAAGTGATTCACGCTCAATATGGGTAGGGAAACAGGGGGCACAGGAACCAGGGTGATTGAATTTAAAGGGGTGGATTTTAAAATGATGAGTGAAACTTTGGGTAGGTATCTGGCAGGAATTCAACCAGACATGGATGCTAGTCAAAAATGGGAGATTATTAAAAAAGGTGTAATGGAGGCCACTGGGACTTGTATAAAGACATGAAGTAAGAAGGGGAGAGCAAAGAAGCCCAGTTGGTTGACTCATGAGGGAGTGAGGGCCAAAAAAAAGGGCATTTCGGAAACTCAAGAAATTGGGAGGGGGGATTGACAAGGATGAGTATATGAAGAAGTCCAGGGAGGTCATCAGGCTAGTCAGAGTAGCCAAGGCTTCAGGAGAACTGAGACTGTCACAGAGTATTAAGGAAGGAGAAAATGACTTCTTCAGATACATTGGAGAAAGAAGGAAGAACAAAGACCAGATTGTGAGGATTAGGAAGGAAGAAGGGTGGGCGGAGAAGGGAGTGGATCAGGCAGAGGCATTAAATGAATACTTCTGCTCTGTGTTCATGAAGGAGAAAGGGGGGCTGATATCTCAAGGGAGGGGTGGAGAGGGAAGGGGGAGAGGGGGTGACTGACATAAGGATTACAGAGGACAGGGTCCTGAAAGGACTAAAGGCACTAAGGGTGGACAAGGCACCTGGACCAGACGGCATTCACCCCAGGGGACTTAGGGAGCCAGCAGAGATCCTGGCAAGGCCACTGGCTGACCTGTTCAATACCTCCCTAGACACAGGATGCATACCACAAGACTGGAGAATAGCCCATGTGGTGCCCATTCACAAAAGTGGCCCTAGAGATGAACCAGGCAACTACAGACAAGTGAGCCTCACATCAGTTGTGGGGAAGCTCATGGAGACAATCCTAAAGGAGAGACTAGTGGCCTTTTTGAAGGACAATGGTCTCCTGGATGGTCAACAACATGGGTTTGTCTTGGGCAGATCCTGCCATATGAATCTAATTGAGCTGGACAAGGGCCATGCCTGGTGGATGTCCTGTATTTGGACTTCAGCAAGGCCTTTGATTCTGTGCCACATGGGAGGCTGGAGGGGGAAGCAGGAGTACATAGGGGTGGGAAAAAAGATGGTCAAATGGATCATCAACTGGCTGTATGGTACGTAGCAGAGGGTGGTGGTGGAACTCTCAACACCAAGGGAGGTGATGAGCGGGGTGCCACAGGGATCGGTACTGAGACCAGTGCTGTTTCAGATATTTATAGCAGATATATCATACAGCATATGGAGTAGGATCGGTCTGTTCGCTGATGATAGGAAGATGGGAGCTGTGGTGGATGACATTGAAGGGTGGAAGGGGTTACAGGAGGATCTGGCAAAACTACAGGAGTGGTCAGAAGCATGGCAGCTGGAGTTCAATGCCAAGAAGTGCAAGGTACTGCACTTTGGAGCTAGGAGCCAGAGGAGGAGCTATTAACTGGGTGGGGTGCAGCTCAAAAGCATCGAGGAGGAAAAGGACCTGGGGGTGCTTTTTCACGGGCATCATGAAAAACTCATCCCAGTGCAGGAAGGTGGCAGTGAAAACAACAGAATGCTAGGGTGTATTGCGAGAAGAATCTCCTCCAGAAATAGGGTGGTGATCCTTCCTCTGTACAGGTCTCTGGTCAGGCCACATCTGGAATACTGCTTGCAGTGCTGGTGCCCATTCCTGAAGAAGGATATAAAATTGTTGGAGGGGGTGCAACAGAAGGCAATAAAGATGATACTGGGCTTAGAGGCGGAGTCCTATGAGGAGAGACTGGGCAATCTGAACATGTACCCCTTGGAGGAGAGGAGGGATAGAGAGGATGTGATTGAAACCTTTAAATACCTTAGGGGGATAAACAGGGTTAATACAGAAGGGATTTTCCAAATTAGAAGGAGGAAGGATATGAGAGGGCAGCAGCTAAGACTGGACGTGGGAAGATTCAGGAGAGAAATCAGGAGACATTATTTCACAGAACGGGTGGTGGACAGATGGAATACTCTGCCCAAGGAGGTGGTTTCCTGTAGTGCAGTGGGCAGCTTTAAGAGGGGGTGGACAGGGTGGGTGGTGGTTATGATGAAGGGGGGCGAGGGTGGGGCAGCTGCGAGATGAGGGGCTAGCTGCAAAATCGATCAGACTCAATAGACTGCAAGGCCTGCTTCTGCTGGCATGTTCGTATGTATGTAAATCCATGATATCCAACTTACAACAGTACTTCTATATATGGAAACACAGACTCCTAAGAGACCTGCACCTCTGCAGCTGCAGGTGCAAGACATACACACCAACTTCTCTCTGCAGAAGCACAGGCATGTGCGGCATGCACTTCCGCAGTTGCATATAGAAATCCATGATACTCAGATTGCAACAGTACTTCTGTTTGCAGAGGGCCTGCTGTTATGGAGCCACAGGTACTCACGAATGCTGTAAAACCTACACACACAGTTGTGGATGCAGAAGTACAGGCTCAAAACAACAAACCGGGCTACTGACAGCCTTAACTGAAATATGTTTATGAAATATGTTTTATGAATTGTTTATATATATGTGTTATATTCTATGTGTGTGCATTGATATTATGCAGTGCTCCGAGCCCCCAGGAAGGGGTGCTTTATAAATAAAATTTTGATTGATTGATTACCTTAACAAAGTCGTATGCTCACTCAAGAGAATAAGTGCAAATGTTCACTTTATTCATGTGCAGCAAGCAGTATGACAGTTTCGCAGATAAACATGTGCTTAGTCATCCCCTGACTAAGCACATGATTACGCGAGAAGCATTGGGTGTCTACACTCCTATTTGTCCTACTGCTTGCTGCACATGAATAAAGTGATACATGAAATATGTTATTAAGAAGTTTGACAAACTTTTCTTTAAAGAGCAGGTAACCACTTGGTTTGTTGTTTTACAAACAAACTGATATGTGGTTGTGATGTGAATAAATAAGGGACATGCAGGGAGTGAGTGTGAGATACCTCATTTATCTTGTACAGTTGTCAGTGACCTCACGTAACTTCATGAGTGGCGAAGCCACGAGTGAGAGTTACCACAGGTTACTGGCAACTGTACAAGATAAATGAGGTATTAGGTCGCCCTGTTGGCGCAGCGGTTGATTTCTGCATGCGCCATGACCCGGGTTTGGGAATGGATCAGGGTCACTGGAGGGCCAGCCAGGGGAGAAGGATGGAGCGTCCTAGGGACTGCTTCTCCTTCTCCGGGGAGGGAGGAAAGTGTCTCCAGCTTTGCTGTCCCCGGCAGAGGCCAGAGTCACATAGCTGCCGGCACTAGGTAACGCATAGGAGGCGGGGCAGACGCCGGTGTCATTGCATGACCCTGCCTCCCTGAAAACGGAAAAAAGGGAACGGCTGCCAGCTGCTGCTAATGAAGCCCACCATGGCTTCAATATGCTCCCCAGGCCAGCCCTCTGACCTATTCTGGAGTCTGTGGCATGCAAGGGGGGGGGAAGTGCTGCAGCCCCACCGTGGGGGGGTAAGCCATGGGGTATTGGAGGGCCCGAGGCCAATTTGGGGGTTGCAGAAGCCGGTGGCCCGTGACCAGGTGGATCTCTGAAACATCTGGCAGCAGGCAGCTTGGTGAATAAAAGAATAAATGGGAAAAGAAAAATAAATAAATGAGGTATCACACACTTGGCCCCTGTATATTTTTTTTTTCCCCCCAATTGTTTAACCAGGAGTGGCACACTTAGCCGAAAGCTTGTTTACAGGTGCGACCTGGGAACACAGAGAAGTTAAGTGACTTGCTTAGGGTCACACAGTTTGCAAGTGGGGACTGTGGGATTCAAACCCTGGTCTCCAGATTTGCAGCTCAGAGCCTTAAACCACTGCGCTATACTGCCTCCTTATTTAATTTATGCAACAGAGCAGGAGTTTATATGGTGGTGTATGATGAGCCAAATGTTTGTTTTTGGTTTTTAAATAAATAAATAATGTGGGTCTTTTTAATCATTTGGTGGTCATCTTCTTTTGTGTGGCAGTTTGGTATGGGCTTTGCTAGGGAGCAGCATAATGATAGCAGCATTGATAGGTCTTTGAGTTGAGACGCTGATTTTCTTCTGTGGAGGAAAATGGCGGTGCTGCTTAGCAAGAGTGGGAGGAGTTTGTGCTGAATGCCGGGTGTTGTAAATACTTCTGATGTGTTTGCTGGAAAGTTGTTTTTTAGCAGAAAGCACAGGGAGATCATGGCAGATAATGAGAATGGAAGCGGGAACTGAGGGAGAAAGAGTGGGCGAGGCAGTGCTACGAGGACCGGCTGCAGCATGCAGTAGAAGAAACGGAGAGCAACAGAATCACAGGTACTGAGGAAAAACAGAAGGAAGAAGAAGCAACCTGTTACATTCTTGTGTGGTGTGTGTAGGAAGGTGGTTCAGTGGTAAGAGAGCTGGGGCAGGTTATTAGCATGTCAGTGAGACAGGCTGGTGGCAACCAAGAGGAATAGATAGAAAAGTTGATTGCTGGGTTGGGGGAGACAAGTCACAGTGGAAAATGAAAGTGTATGTGGCAGTAGTGCCGATGGGAAGGAGACTGCTGACATAGTCACGGTGTAGAAAAGCGATGTGTGACGTAGTCACTGTGTGCATAATTAAATTTATCCACACAGTGACTCAGATAAATGGATTTATCACACTCCATTTATCTAGATGCCTGTTGCATAAATATTAGTATATCACTTTTATTAAATCTGGTGTCTTTATTTACCATAGATGTTGCTGCCAGTGTTGCTCTGATGTTTTGTGATTGAGGAAGTCAGTGCTGTTTTTATGTTTGCTTGCACGCATGTGCAAGAAACATAGTGCTACCATATGAGTTTTCGTAGGTGTGGCACCCCCACTTCCAATGCCCTGAGCGTTTTTGCAGGCACGGCCCCACCGCACCAATGAATGTCCCAGCTGTCTATGACAGCAGTTCAGATGCAGTTGGAAGCAAATGACGGCCTACAATCAGCTGTGGTAACGTGTAGGTAAGTTGCATGCTGCCATGCCGTCAGCAGTATGCAAATTGCCTACATGTCCCCACCGCATGACTGTAGTAGTCAGGTGCTGCGCTCCATTTGTTGTGTGCTGAGAGGGTGCCCAACCCCTTGGCTCATGCACTCCCCTCAGTCAGACAGGGATGCCCAATCCCAGCATGGCAAAAGTCCCATGTCCTCTTTGTAAAATAAAAACCTGTAACAAAAGAAAAACGATCCCTCCTTGACTCTCTTGCCCCCTTCCCCAACCCACGCCCACCCTCTGCGTACTCCACCTCCCTAAACCCCTCCTCACCCTATACTTACCTCCTGAAGCCGGCGCGACGATCTTCGGTGGAGCAGGAACACATCTGCACTCTTCAAAGCCAACTGCGAACTGAAAAAATGCCTGTAAGCTGTATAATGGCATAAATAGGGTTTTTTCCAACTTTGGTGCATATCTAGGTCATTTTTCTGAATTTTTGCACCACAGTTTCAACATGAGGTTCTTGTGACCCCATCTCATTAATTCAGTGATTGTCATTTGGTTTTTCGGTCTCGAAGGGTGATTTCGCAGTCGCTGCACAGAATCACCTTTCGGAAGTGATTAACGAAACGACAGTGTCACTGTTCATGAGGTGGGCTCTCAAAAAGCCTATGTTGCAAATGTGGTGAAAAAAGTCCCAAAAATGACTGTGTTATGAGCGTGCACTGTGCAGTTTCCATGCACACTCGCAAATTTGTGAATTTGTATATTTTCACTCCAGATTTTCAACATTGTCATTTTTCACATCCTGGCCAAAATGTGATTTCACACCTCCGGCACAGAATAGTGCAGTCGCTGTGGGAAATCAATGTTTGGGACAGATTAAGAAAATCACAGTAACACTGTTCATGAGCAGAGGCCCCAAAATGCCTATATTGAAAATCTGGTGCAAAACAATCCCCCAAAAAATTGCATTACGGGTGTGCGTTGCACAGTTTCAATGCACGTTTGTGACTTCACCAGTTTTTCATATTTTAACTACCAGATTTTCAACATTACCATTTTTACACCTCCTCATGAAGAGTACCTCTGTCATTTTTCACATCATGTTCAAAATGTGTTTTCCCACCTGTGGCGCCAAATGGCGCAGTCACTGTGCAAAATCACCTTTGCTAACAAACTGATACTGTCACTGTTCATGCGTGGGGTCACAAAGCCCATGTTGAAAACTTAGAGTAAAAATACCAAGAAATGCCCAAGGCCTTATGGTTTCCAACCATAACTCCCTACCCTGTAGGGTCTGACAGGTGTCCATCCTACCCTGTAGGGACTGACAGACATCAGGGGTGTGACTTGGGATTGTCGACAGTAATGCTCATGCCATTCCACCCACATCCCCACCCTGCAGCCAGTGACAGGCATTGAGGTGCACCTTGGACTCTTTGGCCCCAGAATTCACACCATTCTCCTTTACTGCACCCATTTCAGCATATTTCCTTATGGAATGAGGTGAGTGTAAAACCTGAACACCCCAAGGCACACCTCGACACTTGTCAGTGTCTGCAGGGTAGGGTGAGGTGAAATGTTGTGACCGTTATGGGTGACAACCCAAAGGCACACCCCAATGCCTTTCCATCTCTGCAGGGTAGGGGTGGAGTGGGCATCAGTTCAATACATCACTGCCATTCCTATACTGCATCTGTCTAACTCCTGCACTTCCACTGCTAATGCCAGCAAGCAAACATTCGGCATTGACAAATGCTTGTTCTTTTTACCTCTGGTCCCTCTCCCCTATGAAGCCCAAGTCTCAGTGATGTCAGTCCCAGTGACTGTGCTGTCACTCACTGTTTCCACGACAGTAGTGCTTATGCTCTTTCTCAAACTCCTGTCAGTTGTTCCATCCCCACACAGCACTCTCACTTTCTCAAGTGCCAGAAATCAGAGTCTAATGCGAATAGAAACATAGAATTTGACAGCAGATAAGGACTGCTTGGCCCACCCAGTCTGCCCATTTCCCTACCTAATGGATAAGCTGCAGATCCTAGTTAACCAGCAGCCTACTTCTTTCTACCCCCACCCCCTAGAATTGCCTTATGACTGTCCCATGCATGCTTCAATTCAACCACTGTTTTTGACTCCACAACCTCTTCCAGAAGGCCGTTCCACGCATCCACAACCCTCTCTGTGAAAAATACTTCCTTACATTACCTCTGAGCCGCCCCTCATCTTCAAATTGTGCCCCTTGTTCTTGCACACTCTCTTTTTGAAAGATGCTACCCTCTTGGACTTTGTTGATTCCCTTGAGGTACTTAAAAGTTTCTATCACGTCCCCCTTCTCCCTCCTTTTGTCGAGGCTATACATATTAAGCTCCTTTAGTCTCTCTCTCTCCATATGTCTTCTGGTGCAGACCCTGCACCATTTTAATTGCCCTCCTCTGGACAGCTTCCATCTTGTCTATGTCCTTGCGGAGATTGGGTCTCCAGAACTGCACACAGTACTCCAGATTGGGTCTCACCAGGTGTCTGTACAGGGGGACAACAACTTCCTGTTTTCTACTGGTGATGCCTCTACCTATGCATCCCAGTATCCCCCAGCCTTCCTTACTGCCCTCTCACATTGCTTGCCCATCTTTAAGTCATCTGATATGACTACCCCCAGGTCCCTTTCCATTTTTTGTTGTTGTTAGTATCTTACCCCCCATTGTGTACTCATCCCCTGGGTTTTTGTTTCCCAGGTGCACTACCTGCACTTCTTAGCACTGAATCTAAGCTGCCATACATTTGACCATTTCCCTAACCATTGCCAAGTCCTTCTCATCCTTTCCACCCCACCTTGTGCATCAACTCTGTTGTAGATCTTTGTGTCATCTGCAAAGAGACATATTTTCCTTCCAGTCCTCTGCAATGTCGCTATAAAGACATTGAAGAGACCGGTCCTAATACTGAACCCTGTGATACCCCTACTAGTAACCCCTTTCTTCAGAGTGGACTCATTTGCTATTACCCTCTGTGTCCCATTCTCCAGCCAATTCTTTACCCAGGCTGTCATCTTGGGACCCACTCCCAGGCTGGCTAACTTGTATATTAATCTTTTTGTGTGGGACTGAGTCAAATGCCTTGCTAAAGTCTAGGTAGGCCATGTCCATAGCCTCTCCTGATCTACTACTTTGGTCACCCAGTCAAAGAAATCTACTAGATCGTGCTGGCATGACCTTGCTGCTGTGAATCCATGCTGCCTTGGGTCCTGTGCCCCTCTGGCCTCTAGGTACTTAACAATTCTTTCCTTCAGAAGTGATTCCATCATCTTCCCTATCACTGAGGTTAAACTAACAGGTCTGTAGTTTCCTGCTTCTGACCTGCTCCCACTTTTGTGAAGGGGAATCACATCTGCCCTCCTCCAGTCCTCAGGTACCAACCCATCCTCCCATGATTTGTTAAAGAGGGTAGTCAGTGGCGTCACTAGTTCTACCCTTAGTTCTTTTAGAATTCTGGGATGAATCCCATCAGGCCCCATTGCTTTGTCCACCTTCAGTTTTAAGAGTTGTTTCAGAACCCTTTCTTCTGTAAATGGGCTGGTATCAAACTTCTGTATCCAGATTGTTTCTATTGTTTGTTTTAGGTACCTCCCCCTCTTCCTTTGTAAATACTGAGCAAAAATATTTGTTTAGTATCTCTGTCTTTTCACCGTCGCCCTCTGCCCACCCTCCTCCCCTTTATTAAGCCTCACTATCCCTCCCTTAGTCTTCCTTCGCTCCCTGATGTACCTAAAAAAGGTTTTATCCCCCTTCTTAACTGAGTTGGATATCTTTTCCTCGGTTTAGGCCTTTGCTGTTCTGACTGTCTTCCCAGCTTCCTTTTGTTTTAACTGATACAATTCTCTATCCTGCTCCTTCTGTGGTTCCTTGTACTTTCTGAATGCTTTTTTTCTTCTCTTGAACCTTCACTGCCACTTCCTTTGAGAACCATAGTGGTTTCTTACATTAGTTCGTTTTGTTTATTTGCTTCACACAAAGGCTTGTTACCTCTGTGATGGCAGTTTTTAATATTCCCCATTGTTCTTCCACCCCTCCTTCCTGCCCATTTGCTAGTGCATTCCTTAGGCACTCACCCATTTTGGCAAAGTCAGCCCTCCTGAAGTCCAGTACTTTTGCCTTTGCATGGCTTGACTCTATTGCTGTGTTTATTGTGAGCCATACTGTTCGATGGTCGCTAGTTCCCAGATGGCTACCCACTTCTACATCTGTGATCCTCTCACAGGGTTAGCAGAACTGACAGTTTGAAATTGTACTGCTGGTGGCTGAATAGTTGAACTAAGTCCTGAAGTAAAAACTGTGACAAAATATCAGTGTGTATTGCATTTTTATTTTGGACCTGGTTTTATGCAGACATGTTAAGACACGGCCATTGCTTTTAGTGATTTCTGTGTGAATGGTACTTTTCTATGTAACAGAAATGGGAAAAAGTACACCTTCATAATATTGTTACCTTGCGTTTTTTTGTAGCACTGTTGTTTTTATTTATTGTAGGCGTCAGCTTTGTGTGAGGCAAGCATTTAGATATTTTTTTAATTCACTGACAGTATCTCTCACTGTTATATAGCAACCCCCCCAGTCAAGTTTGTGTGAGATGCATGAATGCCATACTAAACATGGAAGTAACGTGTGAGACAATGTGTTTAATAAGGTAATTCCATCTGAGTGATGCTTGGCAGTGGGAAGAGTTGAACATCTGATGTGAGTTTATGAAGGAGCATAAGTGCTGCTGTCATGGAAACAGACATGTAGAAAGTAATATACTGGGGCAGTACAAGAAAAATGCAGTACACATGAATCCTGGGAATTGGAAAAATCATGGCATTGAGCTGAACAGGAATATAACTGCATTTAACAACACAGAGGTTGTGATAACGATAGAGGCAAATGTTAGTTTAAAAGAAATGAACAGTACAGTAGGAGGGGATGGGGTGGGACACAGTGCAAATGTTTGGTGTTAAGAATGCACATCCAACTGGGACCCATCACCTGTCCCAGTTTAGTCCCATTCGACCCACCCAGCTCCCTCCTCCTCCCAACCACAGAGCCTGAATGTACAGTAATTTAACAGTAACAACACTGGGAACATGATCTGTTAGTGATTTTATAATTTCTGCATAAATGTGTGATTACATGCGATCAGGCTATTGAGACTGTTCTCCACCTTCATGTGCAGTTATTAGTATCATCAGGGTGCCATCTTCCTCTACCTGGAATCTCCAGATCCCTGTTATTTTTGTACCCCCAGTACCCCCCGTTGCAATGATTATGTGTTTATGGGCTGGAGGGTTAAAGACATGTATGGAAAATGATAAAACAGGAGGATAAATAGCAAGACTGAGATCAGGGACACACCTAGCTCCAGGGGTTAAATACGGATATGCTATATACCCACACCACCTGTCCTGCTTGGTATGTGGAAGTTGACCCAGGCATCCTGACTAACATTCCCTCACAGTGGAACAAGTTTATCTTTTTTCAGCCCTGCACTTCTGCAGAATAACTGCTGAGAGCGTACAGTGCTCAGTAGAAGCTGGCTTCTTTGACTGGGTTTCAACATCTGCAGCAGGTGCTGAAAGTCTGTTGTCTGTCAGGCCAATGATTTTATTAATTAAACACTTGTTCTAATTAGGCACAATAAAACTACTAGGTTAAGGAAGTACTTTTTAATTGTGGTTTATTAGAAGAAGTGCTCAAAGGGATAAGGCTTTTTTTGGTTAGACTAAACATTTTGGGCCCCATATTCAAAAGTGGCAGGGTGCACCACGCAAGTGATTGTGATGTAATTTATATGTACCAGCACAAAACAATGGGATATTCAGAAATTGTGACAACAACTGCGATTGCGCAAACTTGACTGAATATCCCTAGTATGCGTTATTGCACATTCGAAGATGTGCACCACAGCAGGCCACATTTGAATATGGGGGAACAGCGCACAAAGGGGCAGGCAGCAGATGCATAAACAGTGGCTGTTGAGAACTGCACGTGTGCATGTGGGAACATTTTTTTTTTTTTAAGTTTCTTTCCCTCTGGTCACCACTGACTGGGGCCTCTTCAGTCTACCTACCTTATCCCCTCCAGCCTGAGATCCTCCCATCTGTGCCTGGAATCCCGACTCACCTGTGACACACCTGATGGAGCCAGTCCCCCCAAGAATGCACCCCCGAGGTTGGTCCACCTTCTGCTCTGCAGCACTTTCGTCCAGTACTCCATAGGCAGAGGTGATGTTGGGACAAGGTCACAGTGGGCAGGATCCAGCAATGGAGGTGGGGGTAGGTGATGTCTACCCCCCAGTCAGTGGGTGGTTTTGCATGTTATAGCACTCCCCCTAGGAGCCTGGACGTGCAATGCCATCCAGTGCTGCCGGGCATGCTACCGCACCCAACTCACAGATGGCTGCCAAGGCTTCTCCCCTGCACCTAGCCTGATCCCTAAACTGCAGTGCTCCCAGCCTCCACTAGGAGCTGCTCACGCTAGGGAGTCATCAACCCACCTGCCCTGAGAGAGGAGAGCTGTCCTCCGAATGCTCAATCCTCTCCATCCCTTGCTGACCCCCGATGACCCAAGCTCACTCCCGAACCTGGGTCACCAGTGTGGCACGAGGTGTGGCATCCTGTGCCTCAACCCTCAGCACCACCAGGCCAGCTCCATGTGAGAACATGGCTGGTGCAAAAATGCGGCACCCCAGGGGACAGGGGAAGGCCAGTGGCACACCACAGTGACCAAAAGGGCCTGACACAAGGACTGCAAGGGGCTAGCCCCGTGTACCAGACAGACATGCCTAGGCAAGTGCATACCTATGCACATTGCCCACAGTAGACACACACCGCCATGCATAGGGGGGCACAGCAGTGCCCATGACCCATGGATATTGGTGATGTTGGAAGATGATGGACACTGCAGCAGACATGCCAGCGTGACAGAAGGTCCACAGTGACACCAGGACATAATGACAAAGACATGGAGCCTAGGTAGGCACACACGGAGAACATACCAATGGCAGCAAATGGCTAACTACAGCCAGGACACCTGCACATGGGTATGCAAAAAATGTATGCTGCACACAGTTTTGTCCCCACAGTGCATGGCCAGGTCACCACAGTGAACAGGCAGGATGGAATGGAAGGATGGACATGTCACAGGCCCATCATGTAACCTGTTAGGGTGAACACAGTGAAACACACAGTGGAGCCCCCTCCTCGGGGACATGTAGTGGTGGGGGAAGCAAAGGCCATCAACCAAACCTGCACCTGAGGACATATGGATGGGGGGCACATCTGTCAACCCCCTGTTAAAGAACCTTAGGAAAGAACACACTGCACACAGCCATGTGAAATATGAAAATAAAAATAGATTTCGGTAAAAGAAGCAACAAACAGTAGTAAAACAATAATGAAGAACAACAATAACAACAATAACAAATATTTATAACAACAACAACTATTTACAAATAAAAATATAAAGAGGGAAGTATTGGGGTGGGGAAAACCATGGACAAGGTTGGGAGAGGTGGAACTATATACAATGTAGGGATGTGAAGGGTAGTGGGAAAGTGAGGTGGGAAAGGGATGCAGCTTCATGGGCCTATAGGTGCTGGTGGTGGCACCTGCATGCAGTGGAGGCAGGTCAGCTCAAAATGCATGGCACATAAGGTGTAGGCCATGGCCCTAATAGTTCTTAAAATATCTCCCTGCTGCACGAATATCTCACAGAGCATCCTTGCTGCTCCCTGCTGTGGCTGACATCGTGATGGTCCTCCTGCCACCCGTATCCATCCGACAGCTCCTGCTCCTCCTCAGGCATCTGGGATATGACCTACGGGAAGAAAAACAACTCGGTGCAGCAACAGTGCCAATGGGGCAATATGTATGCACAGATAGACCCTCCCACCACAGAGCAATGTATGGGATGTGTGCTGTGCATGTGTGTTGTGGTGGTCACAGGCTGTGTCACAATGCTGCATGCAACAGTGACCAGAGATATGCGGTGGACATGTGTGCCAGGAAGCACAACACATGTCGCAGGCAGAACACCATAATAGGCCACTGCTAGACATGCAGCCCACTAGCCACAGGGCCATGGTGTGGGAAGGCACAGGGTTGTGTATAGGAAGAGCAGCTGCAGCCACAGTACACCATCCAATGGCAGAAGTGTGTGTGGGACAGTCACAGGTGACAGACCTATGGGAGAGGGGTGGCATTAGCCCCTTCCACAGTAGGTCGTGACCGCCCACAGTAACCCACCAATGCAACCAAGGATGGACAGGACACAGCGTGGACCCATGTGGGCCAGCAACACAGCCCCCACAGCCCAAGAATACACCCATAGTCCAGCTGCTCTGGGGACAGCTGTGCCGAGGGACATGTAGGTGTTGAAACTGGCACCAGCATGCTAGCCAAATCCTGCTCAACATTGTACTGTTACAGTAGGATGCTCCCTGAACTAGTCCTGCAGACCTGTAGTGGACATGGAAATGCTTTAGTAAGTACAGCAGCTGTGCTATTGACAATGTCAGTGGGCCATTGTATATTCCCAGTTACTAGCCCTGCTGGGCAATGGAAGCATGACTAAATGATGACCAACACAATGGAAATGACTGTGGTGCACCACAGGGCCACATGTATGCACAAACCACACGGTGCAGAGGTGTCCACACGCGACCAAGGCCCCATCACAGAGAGGGTACAGTAGGCCTGACACCTGTCATCGGGTACATTTGGCACATCAGGCTGACATGACAGGCCTACACACACTGGGTATGGCAGCAGCAAATGCACAGCTTAAAGACAGTGGCAGCATGTACACGTGCGTAACACAAATACCACCTGCACAATGTTTGAGGATATGTATACAGATGGTTGCACATGTGGGTGTGCAGCAGGGGAACAGGAGTGTGACATCACCCTCGATGTGCATGACAGTCAGCAGCACATTTGACATGGTGTTGTAAGCCATTTGGAGAGGCTGTCAGGCAACAGACAATGCTGACACAAGGTCAACAGTGACATACATCCATGGCCATAGGCACACAGGATACATGGCCAAAGGTGAGTGCTGTGGCAACACATCCCCCATTGACAGATGCGAGAAGGCCATACCTGCCCACCACTGCTATGGGTGTGGCAGATGCTGCACTGGGCATGGCTACACAATGTTGCACTCACAGGAGGTGGCTATAGGCATACCATTATCCAGGGGTATCACATCTGGGCCCAGCACAGTAACATACCAAGATACGCAAACAACAAACTGGCTGACTATTAGGGCACAGCACCAGAACAATGTGATCTAATACAATGTGATGGCGATATCTGGGTGGTGTGGGGGACAGATCCACTGTGCAACAGTAGCATACAATGTACTGTACGTATGGTGGACACCAAAGGGGTCTGGGATAGCTGTGCAGGGGCACACACATTAATGTGACAACACACCTGTGGGACACGAAGAACAGGTTGCAACAAGTGTATGGGTGTGTGGTGATAACAGTGCAATTGGTGGCCTGACCAGGAGTTGTGACACCCTGGACTATGCAGAGACCACTGAATCTGTGAGCAGCACAGACTCAAACCACAGCATACCAGAACTGTCCCAAGGACAAGATGGGAGGGTCACCTGGACGTGTACATGCCACACGCCACCGATCACCATGGTTCTTATGGGGGCCATATGACTACCCACCAAGACAACTACGGGCAGGTGTGTAGATGGCCGCAGTGCAGACCACATGTAGCATGACAGGGACACATAGGGTGCCACATGTGCCACATATTGTGCCTGCACACTGTGTGCAGGGCTGCCCTGCAGGGGATGTGAGCCCAACACAGAAATGGCCTGTACAGCCACTTTAGTCATGCCATGTGGCACAGGACATGACCATCATGTGCACAGCGCCTGAAGCATGTGAGTAGACATGGATCTCCCATGGTGAGCAGCAGGATGGGGAAGGCCATGACATACAGGGTGGATGCACCACATGCACGGCTGCATGATGCAAACCCACATGCGGTGATCACAAGGCCACAGTGGATACATCACAGTGAATGTGCAGCACAGAATGGGCATGGCAATGTGAATTACACATACATACTCATGTGACTGTCTCTGCAGCGAAACGCATGCCACGCACCACCGGCTGGTTCTCCCAGCATCCTCAGTGTTTCTCCTCCTCCTCATCCAGTCATGCCTGGCCTGTGCCCTGGCCTCTTTGTCTGCAATGAGAAACACAGTGACAAAGACTCAATCAGAGCCTTGCATTACCACACATGTCCCCCACAGTCCACCCAAATATGATGCAGCAATGTGGATGACTACTGTACACCCATGAGAGAACGTATGCACCCTCAATAATGAACAGCATACAGCATACCTATGCATAGTCACGCAATAGGGTTGCACACTGGCCCCCATCTCCGAATGCCACCCCAATACACAGGCAGTACATTGATAGTACAATGTACATGTAGTCAGCATGTGTACCATGTAATGTATGCGACACCCTACCACCATCCCCTGAGTGTGGGTGTTGCATGTACACTATGTAGACAGTGTCATGATGATGAGTGACATAGTGGTCAGCCAGGCTTGGGGTGCACCCCTATTGTGCACCACAAGTGACCAACACACAGGACAGACAACTATCACAGTGAGTGGTGCCGTGTGGGATAAAATGGATACAAGGGTCAGCATATGGACAATCCCATGACTGTATCACACCGGAATGTGTGGAACAGATGTAGACAGACATGTGACACCAATGGGAGGCCATGGCAGCAGGACAACACTGGGTGGAGGTTTACTGTCATGGCTGCATGCCTACCAAGGCGGTATACTGCTCAACCATTGGCATGCCATAGGCAGACACAGGACCACATAGCTGTTACGTGATGGTTCCATATCATAACGGTGATCACAAAACAGCGATCGCCATTACAGTGAGTGTACATCACCAAAAAGCAAGTCGGTGATGTACACTTATCAGCAACACTAGATCCAGTAACCAAGAAAAGATTCCCGCAACCCCCCTCATTTTAGATTACCAACTCCAGGGGGCTGCATGTTGAGGAGCTGGAGACAGTCCCAAAAAAATTAAAAAGTTCAAGTGCAAGCTAAAAAAAATATATACCCCTTCCCAGCCCCAAATTCTGTACCTGCTGCACCAAAGCTAGCCACCCTCACCACCACACCACATGGCTAGCTCAGCAGCAGTATGCCGCACTGCCCCACACAAACCGTCTTCCCTATCCCTCTCCTTCCAGTCGCCATCTTACACTACCGGTAACCCTCCCTTGCTCATCCCTACTCTTGCTGTACCTTTCCTTCACTACCCTTACAGGGTAGTTCAAATGTCAGGAGCTGCAAATGAGTCGCTATTACCATGGTCACTCACTTGCAGTTGGCAGTATCACTGGATACCTGGCATGAGGGTTGGCCATACGTGTCCATGCACTTGACAGTCATCATGTCCATGACAGGCACCCACATGTGTATATCTACACAGGTCTACCTTATCATGTAAGGGCAGTACACACCACAGCAGTCATATGACTGTTACCACTGTGACCCTGATCTGCAGCAAATACTACTGGACAGATACATGGTTGAATTGTCAAGGGTGCTGCAATGGTTATAGGATGGGCTGCATGATACACAGTGAACACCTATATGACACAAATGTCAGCATGGCACCTGTATACCCTGTTTCTGTGACATGTCAGTTGCCACACTGTATCACGGAGATGCATGATGGGTACACAGTACCACACACTGTGCCATTCAGCAATAACTGCCTATATAACCCAACATGCCAGGCCACAAGGAGGACTGTGATGTACAGGGACATGTAGGGTCTGCAGGGGGAATGTTATTCACTGTTATGCCATGACATGGTTAGCCAATGTACATGGTCCTGGTGTGTGGCTTGTAGCACATGGGTGGACACATACAGATACACATATGGATAACACAACCATGGGAATGGGTTGTGACATGACGCATAATGGCCATGCTGTACATCACTGTGAGCACACACTGTGACATGGCCATGCTGACCAGCAGGGCCAGCATGAGGCATACATGTGCCATCTGTGTTTACGACCAAGGGTGTGTGTGTGTGTGTGCATTGGAACAGAACATCTACAGTGACATACCCAACATGCCTCCACCAACTGTGCAGCAGCAGGATGCCATGTGTATATGCGAGGACCACTGTGGCATACATGTGGCCATACCTGCATAGTGGGTGTGTACACATTGCTCAGAATCACACATCTATTGCACAGCTACTGTGCACGTCTGATGGATTGTAATACACTCACAGTGAAGTGTGTATACACTATGAGGGCAGTATAGTCAGTCAGAGCCTGAGGAGCTGTGGACATGTGTGCAAGCTACACCAGAGGGACATGTACAATGGGAGACACATCCCAGGAGCATGACACAAGTAACGTGCAATACCCTCCCACAATGTTGACAGGGTTTGTCTGGCCACCGTACTGCCACCGGGCTATCCATGTCAATATGCATAGCACAGTGCTGGACATATATGTGCCAAAGTGCAACAGTTACATTGAAAGGGAATGGTGTGGTGCATGGCCCATATGTACATGTATCATGGGAGCCAGGGGTGGGATGCATGACAGGTATGTGCATACAGAACACAAACTGCTGACAGCTGGGAGTACCTAGTGTGCCTGTCGTCAGCACAGCTGATGGTACATAGCAGAACATGAGCAACTGGCACCTGCAACACACTGTACTGTACAGCCAGATATGACAGTATGTGTACCTACATATGCATATCAGGAGAGGTGGCCGTAGTGTGTACATGCTAGCACACTTGCACAGTGCACATGGGGCCCACATAGCATATCAGTCAACTTTGTCAGTGTTGGTCATGTATGTGCCTGTCACCACATTGTGCCATGTCCAAGGGAGACACAGGTTCAATGCACAGGTTTTTGTGGCCTGTCCACTGTCACCCATTGTGTACCCGGCATTTAGACAGCACCATTCCTTGGTTAGCATGATGTACAATGATACTGCTCGGCATGTTGTCAGCCTTTATAGGCAGGTATTCCCCTCAGTAGAACAGACATAAACGGTTACTTTACATCTGCACTATAGAGAGGGTGGGGCATGTCTGTGCCAAATACGATGGACTAGTATGCGGCATAGTGTTCTGCAACTGTGGATCAACAGAAATACCATGCCACATTCCACACTGGTCACTGTTGGACACAGACACACCTCTGATAGATAACATTGTACATATCACACATTCTCATGATGTACATACCTGGGTGTGGCACCATGGCCTCCTCCACCATGGCATGGTACTGGTCAAGCGGTGTCCTGTCCCTCTGTCTGAGGTTTCCAAATTGGTGGCGACACTGCTCGTCAATGTTCTGCACCCTGTCCTCCTGGAAAACTGGCTGGCAATGTCGGCCTCCACCTCAGACCTAGGCCTGTCCAGGTCCTCTTCACCAAATGGCTAGCCCTCCCTGGGGACCACTAGGTTCACCAGGTTGGCCAGCTCAACCTCTGCCCACCTCTAGTCATGCTGGCTTGGTGCTTGGTTGGTGGTATAGCCTAGAGCAGGGTTTTTCAAATGGTGAGGCCCAAACCTGTTCCAGGGGAGGCTCAAGCAAGTCTGAAAAAAATACTGTATTTAAATTTTGAGTTTTAGATATTTTACATGAAGGGATACAGCAAACTGAAAAAAAGGTAATAGCAGGGCAATTAATGTATTTATTTACAAATTGGTGACTACTAAAGGCACACTGAGCCAAGGCTCATTTCAGGTGTACCAAGGAAAATGTAGGGAGCAAATACTGTTCAATTCAAAAGGTAACTGCAAAACAGTCAAGCAAAACAAAATGAACAACACTGCAAATAAATAGGAACAATGAACAAATAATGAGTGGTAACGACTGCTGAATTAGTCTGGTATCAGAACAGCTGAAATACAAGGGTTAAGCAGAGAAGTACTAGGAGCAAGAGCAGGAGGGAACAAAAGGATACCTGAGAAGTTGCTTAAGAGCAGAGACAGAGGGGGTGAGGCAGAACTGGGTAGGAAGGTTACTCCTGATAGAAGGGAAACCAAGAAAGCAGTCTGACCCATCAAGGTATTGCAGCAAGCAATATAGCTTGAAAGTCAAAATAGCAGAGCAAGTAGGCTGGCCTGGGAAAGGGGTTCCACATGGAAGTAGTGGTAGTGGTGGGAGGTTTACAATAAGCTGAATAAAATGAGAGCCAACCATTCAATGGAGTTTCACTTTATTCCTGAGGTACTGTGCAAAGTATGCTATCTTTCTATGGAGGGCCACGGTTATGTTAATATCTGGGGAGGCTCAAGATCTTTTCCATGGCTTTGGGGAGGCTCACTATGAAAAAGTCTGAGAACTAATGGCCTAGAGGTTAGAGGAATGAGGTGTGAATGAACTTGGTACATCTAGCAGACAAGACCTGAGTTTGATTCTCACAACCTCCATTTGCATAGTGTCTGACTCTGAACAAGTCACTTAATTGCCCAGTGCTCCCAGGTCACCCCTGAAAACAGGCACTTGTGCCTAGTGGGCCTTACCCGGTTACCAAAGACTAAAATAAATAAATCCTCCTTCCTTTTTTCCCTCGCCATGTTGCAGCTGCTGCTGTAAACATGCACAGCTAGCCACATTATAGCAGGCCTGAAACCCACGTATGTAGGGCAACAGTGCATCATTGATTTGCCTCACTCTGCTGGTGTTAACACCACGCCTTTGTGTGATAGGGTATTACAGCCATGATACTGCGCATGTGCAACAGCATTGTGTCACACGGCAAATTAAGGTTGCACCCCATGCTAGCGCACATGCACAGCAGCTGCAAGTGACATATTGTGAAGGGCGCTTATTGCCATGACTCATGCCAACTATACTGCACACTGCAAGGGGCATGCACAGCAGGCTAGCATTGCGCATGACTGACCTGCATTTGCATATGTGCGATACACACTGTTGTTGTTGTAACTGGGCCTGTCTCTATCTGTTTTTCCAACAGCACCAGAAATGTCAGTAGAAAGACGCAGATGCCATAATTTTACTAAAGATGAGTTGAAGGCCCTCACCAAGGCCTATGTGCACCAGGAAGACCTCCTGTGCAGGAGGTTGGGGACACTGCATGAGCAGGAACAGGGCCAGAGGGAGGTGGTAGAGGCCATTAATGCCCAGTGCAACTTCAACTGCACTCCCCAGGAGTGCAAGAAACAAGCCAGTGGCCTCAGGTATGGTGCAGAGGCCTACTGGCCGAGGTCCATGCAGAACTTCAGGCCACTGGTGGCGGACCCTCCGGGCCTACTCAGATGACAGCACAGGAGGCACTCATGGCAACAACATTCCGCCAGGTGGCTGTGCAGGGTGTTCCTGGTAGGGGTTTCAAAACTGGGGGTCACCCATCACAGCACTGTAAGTAAACATGTTGCATATCATGTCTGGTCCTGCATGTATTGTCCTATGTATGTGTGTTTCCAGATAACCATGTTGTGTATCACTGTGTGGCCAACCAACTACTTCCACTGTATGGTTGTGTGTTCTACAGCGTATGTGTGCACCCTAGCATGGCTGGTGTGTGCACTGCTCACTATGTCATGCCTGTGTGTAATTTCAAGTGCAATCCTTGTACATGCATGTGCACCTAGCTGTGTATGTTACAGGAATATATACATGGACATGCATCCCTAACCATGGTATATCCCTTTGTTTCCACAGCACCATCACATCTTGGGATAGGTAGTGGTCCACAAGTACTGCACGCTGCACAGCATGGCCCTGTACCTGTGGCTACAGCGACAGCCAGTGTGGTTCCCTCTGACATGGCTCTGCACACACAGAGGGGGTTGGATGGTGATGACGATGAGAACTTCTCCCTTTCTGCTGATGCCCTCCTCACTGCTGCAGAGGTGCTTGCCAGTGACACTGAGGATGGCAGCACTATGACTGACCGTGTCATACCACCTCCCATGTGCTCCAAATTGATCCCCCCACTTGCTGTACATGCCACCCACAGTCATTCAGGGCTGGTACCTGTGCAGTGGGTGGGTCAGCAATTGGAGTTAGTCACTGAGCAGCTACAGGGCAACCTATTGTGGCCTGCACAGGTGCAGCAGATGGGCATTATTGCCCAGCAATGGGGAACTGATGACCAGCCACAGCCTGACCAGGTGCAGGTTTAGGCAGCCTTGTCACAGGCAGTAACTGCACATGCATCATACCCACAACCCCAGTGGCAAGGTGTGGGGCCACCACACGCTGTGGCAGTCGCATTCCAGGTCCCCCTTCCCAGATTGTCTGCCTCACTCCAGCCCTGAAGACACTGACCCAGACAACCAGCTCCCAACCATATGTGGCTACTGAGGTGTACTGTGGAGAGCCAGGAGGCATTCCATGATACTGTGAAAGGGTTGCCAGAACAGATATGCCTCCATGAAAAGTGGGCTTCTGTCCTCCATGCAGAGCTCATGGGAGATATTCAAGTGTCCTATGAGGACATTACTACAGGGCTATCTGATATTGTGGTGGCAATATGGGAAAATACTGCAGCCCAGGCTGCACGGGGTGGCCATACCACCCGCCACACACCTCACAGCAACTCTAGCACCCCCAGAACTCCATGCAACAACCGCTTTTCCCCTCACACCTTGTCCCCTACCCTTACACATCCCCCCACCCCTGGCTATGGTGTTCATATCTCCAGACCCACCCCAATATGTAGCCATGCAGGGACACATGTTTCTACCACCTCTGAGGTGGAAGTCTGACCCAGGTGGCCCAGATGCTCCCAGTGGCTACGCCTCTGTCATCGGGACGAGGCAAGACAAGTTAAGGCAAATTTTATTTTTCCAATCCCGGAGGCTCTGGGCACCGAGCAACCAAAAACAGACTATCAATACAAGAATATAAATCAACATAAAAACAGTAACATATTAGTGTACATCAATATGATTAATAAATATATATCTAAAAAGTGATGCTCAAACAAATAAGCTGGGTGCCCAGGGAGGACTAATGGCTGAGGTCCAGGAAGGCCTGATTAAACAAGAAGGCCTTGAAGTGGGCCTTAAAAATCTCAACCAAAGGGGCCTCCCAAACTGATGGAGGCAGTGAATTCCACAGGACAGGGCCAGCGACAATGAACGCCCTGTCGCCGGCGGTTTTGAGCCTCATCCTGGGAATCGCCAGGAGGCCCGTAGATGAGGACCGGAGGGAGCAGACCGGGACCGCAGGTGTAAGAAGGTCTGACAGGTAACTGGAACCCAGCCTGCATAGGGCCTTAAGGATGAGCAAACCCACCTTGAAAAGAATCCTCCACCTAACTGGCAGCCAGTGCAGCTCACGCAAGACTGGAGTAATGTGACAGAATTTAGGCTGACCAGTGAGCAGCCTAGCAGCTGTGTTCTGCACTAGCTACAGCTGGTGAAGGTTCCCTCCAGAGACCCCAAGGTACAGTGTATTACAGTAATCAAGTGTGGATATCACGAAGGCATGTACCAAGGTGGGGAGGTCCATAGACGGAACTAGGGGCTTAATCCTGGCGATATTCCTAAGATGGTAAAAGTTGGTCCGGACAACAGATGACACCTGGAAATCAAATGACAATCTGCTGTTGAAGGTCACACCAAGGTTTTGCACCCTACAGGAAGTCCTCAATGGCACAGATCCCAGATATAAACCGGTTTTGGTGCCAGAGGATAACCTACTCCGTCTTCTGTTTGACTCCATCACTAGTACCTCCATCTTGTCGGGGTTCAGCCGTAACCCGTTGAAGGTCATCCAGTCATTTATCTCCACGAGGCAGTTGTTTAGTACTTCCACCACACTAGAAGTTCCCAGGACAAAAGAAAGATACAGCTGGGTATCATCGGCATAGCAGTTAAAACCCAAGCCATACTTTCTAATGAGTTCACCCAGTGGCAGCATGTACATGGCAAACAACATTGGTGACAGAACCGAACCCTGAGGTACTCCACACAACAGGAGGCTAGAGGAGGAGGAGAAACTCCCCATCACTACTCTTTGCCTCATGTTCATTAAGTATGACTCAAATCAGCAGCTGACAGAGCTGGTGAGCCTACAAAATTCCCTCAGGCGGTCGAGCAATACATAATGGTCTACCGTGCCAAAAGCTAAAGAGAGAGATCAAGAAGGATTAGAATTGTCCCCTCCCTCCAATCTCTAGCCCTGAAGCAGTGTGGTTTCAGTACTATGCCTCACATAGAAACAAGGCTGGAATGGCTCATAGAGATCAAAGACCATGTGGTGCTCCTCAAGTTGTTGTGCCACAACCTTCTCAACAACTTTTCCCAAAAATGGGAGGTTGGAGATCGGAAGGTAATTCGCATTGATGTCAGGGTCTAATTATGTTTTTTTCAAGAGGGGATGGACCAGCACCTCCATTAAGGCATCTGGAAAATCCCCTCTGTCAAAGAGCACTGGACAAATCAAGGCGAACACTTGGCCAACAGTGTCAACACATCTCATCAAGAAACGCGTTGGCACCAGGTCCAGCTTACAATATGTGTGCTTTAACCTGGCAGCAACCCCAATGACCTCTGACACCTCCACTGGTTTAAACTCCTCCTAACTAGGCAGAGCACTCACCAGACAATCCAGATGATCATTGTAGGCCACTGTAAGGTATACTGGAGGCACGCCCTACCTTATGGTGGATACCCTGTCCGAGAAGAATTGAGCGAACTCTTCACACAAGGCGTCTGAAAGTCTTTTTCATCTGGAAACAGGCTGGATTTAAGATCTTGTCCACAGTCCAAAAAAGTGCAGTCGGTCAATTCTTCCCAGCAGCAATCTCTCTGGACAGAACCTCAGCCTTCTTACAAGTGATTGCCCCCTGATACTTACAATAGTGTTAGTGCAGGGCCAGTCTATCCACCTCCAGGTGAGACTTCTGCCAGCAGCGCTCCAACCTCTGACCCACAATCTTCATCACCTTGAGCTCCCCATCAAACCAGGGGGACCTCAAGTGAGAAGATTTGTGTCGTACACAAGATGGTGCGAGGGAGTTGAGCGCCACCGTCATCACCCTATTACAGGTGGCAGCAGCAATGCCTGAACCCCCTACACATGCACTGTCCACACTAGATAGGTCAGCCACTGCCAGAAATCCCTCTGGGGTAAGACCCCTCAAAGGTTGGTAGCTGACCATCTCCGCAGGGGGAGGGCTCATGGGGGGAGCCCAGAGTGAGAACCCCGCTGTGCAATGATTGGACCAGCAGACCCAATCAGTCTTGAGGTTACTAACCTCAAGCCCCAGTGAGAAGACCAGGTCCAACATGTGGCCATCCCAGTGGGTTACAGCGGCCGTGTTCGTGTCCGTGGTGGCCGCACACACAACTCCTGAAGGGTCCGATGCCTATGCAACATGCCCATGATGCCTCCAGGATGCAGGTGAGGCTATCTTTGCCCTGCATTGCCTTGTTTTTCAGGACATTAAGACCTTTACGATGAGGATAGTCACTAAGCTGAATTTTATAGATTTCAAAATATAGCCATCTCTACTGTTGTGAACTGATTGTAAAGTAATGCTTTCTGCTGAATTTATGGTGTCTGCTACATCACTGTCACATGAAACAAGGTGCAGTGTGGAACAAAGGACTACAATTAAACTGTTTGATATGGAGATCTCCAGGAGTCGTAAAACTACCCTAAAGCTAGCAGGCTAATTTAGGAAAAATTCCTATTACCAGTCAGAGGGAAGGAAACACTAGAACTTCACATACAAATGAAAACACTCTGCACAACATATATTTTTTCAAGTTTTGGGTGGACTTCTCCTTTAAAGAAGGACATTGCACTCCTGGAGAGGATTCAGAGGAGGGCAACTAAAATGATTCAGAGTCTAGGTGGTAGGTCCTATGGGGAGAGCAAAGGAGGGAGATAGGTGATATGATTGAAACATTCAAACACCTTAAGGGCATTAACAAGGTGAAAGAGTCTAACATGTTCCAGTATAAGAAAAATATCAGGACAAGAGGACACAGCATGAGATTAGATGGAGGCCGATTAAGGGGTAATGTGAGAAAGTTCTTTTTCATAGAAAGTGTGGTGGTTGCATGGAACAGCCTACCTCAGGAAGTGGTGGATATGAATACAGTGCAAGGCTTCAAACAGGCATGGGATAGACATAAGGGAGCAATACAGATGAGTATGAATAGATAGGCCATTGACAGAGCAAAGGCCTAGGGCACATTCATAAGGTAGAAAAAGAAATGGGCAGACTGGATGGGCTTTGCGGTCCTTATCTGCTGTCAACTTCTACGTTTCTATGAGAGACTTGAGAAGCTCAACCTGTACTCACTGGAGGAGAGGGGAGACGGGGGAATATGATAGAGGTCTTCAAGTATCTAAAAGGGTTAAATGAGGTAAGACTAAATTAGGTTTTTCAGAGGAAGGAGGGAGGGGCCACCAGGGGGCAAGGTTAGAGGATGGGAGACTCAATGGAGAGAAAAGATGGCGTTACTTCACTGAGAGGGTTGTAGAACCATGGGATGCACTGCCTGAGGAGCTGGTGGAGGTAGGCATGGTGGAGGGATTCAAGAGAGGCTAGGACAGGTATATGAGGAGGGTAAAGCTGGGTAATGTCAATTCTGGAAGGGAAACTTTGGCTGGGGGGGGGGGATTATGGTTGGGGGAAAGAAGGGTGGCAACAGTACCCATCATGGGTACTGACCCTCGAGCAGACTCGATAGATGGTGAAGCCTACTCTGCTGGCATTTTAGTATGTTTGTATGCAATTACCCCCACAGTGGGGGGACAATCTCGATGGGCATCATGCGTTCTTTTTTCCACCCAAACTAAGTAAACAAAGTAAATTTCAATCGAGCAAAGACAGGTCATTTGTTTCTTGCAGATCAGTCACAGGCTAAAGAACAACTCCCACTTCTGCATTCCTGTCTGGTTCTATAACAAACTGCCTTGTCTACCTCTGCCTTACAGAAATTTAGTTGGTTCTGGTTTGGCTATGCCTAGTCTACACCTGTGTTTTAACTTTTGTATAAGGCACTGATAAAAACTTAACAAAACTGTCAGAATAAGAATGGACTGTGATTACCAGTAGTGTGATTTCAGAAGGGAGGAGAGCAGTCTTTGGATTTTCTTCATCTGTCAGACTATGAATGACCACAAAAGAAGTTGCAAAACACTGACTGAGACTAAAAGATTTAATGGAACAGTAGTAGTGACCGTCATAAGAACAGGAGGGAGCAACACACCCATCTAGTTGGTCCGAATATAATTTTACTGGGTGATACTAATAAACCCACACATCTGTAGGTACCTATCCAGTTTGCCTGTAAATGTAGCTAAACTTGAACTGTTAACAACTGCCTCTGGCAATGCATTCCAGTGAGACACTACCCTCTGTGTGAACCAGTTCTTCCTTTTAGTTATCCTGAAATGTTCAGCCTTGATTTGAAACTCATGCCCATGAGTATCTCTACCACTAGCCTTCAGTTCAATACCTAGATATTGCTTGAAAGGGGGACTGTCAGCGTTTCTTACCTCCTTCCTTGTTACTCTAGTTCCCCTGTGCAGTTGACACATTTAAGAGCCCAATTCATCTTATATTTTTGTGATATTTTTTTCTTCCCCATACAGTATTCTTTTTTCTTGGATTCTTGGGTCTGTTAGGGATAATCCATGGTCATATGTCTCTCTACCTCTCCTACTGTACCTCCATAAGGACATGGCTCATTTCCATACCCCATGCACCTACACAAACAGAGAGAGCAAGCATCTGTGTGATTATGCATTTCCTTAGTAATTTCTGTCCTGTTTGCAAATGCACAGTAGTTTCTGTTGGTTCCCCTGTTTTTAAGCCAAGGCCTCCAATACATAGAGGATGCACTCTAAATGTCACCTGAGGTGCTGCAATTCTAACAAATGTTCCCATCAAATGCCTGTGCGCTGTTTGTAAATAAACTAATTCTTGTTTTTTGGAAGCCTAAAGTCTGTGTACCCTGATTCACCTAGCCTCGTGCAGGGATTAGCAAGTCAATAATGCTAAGGGATGCCCTGAAGAATACAAGATAAATTAGGAAATGATTGTTTACTGATGCTTCGAGACAGTTGCCAACATCACAGATAGTGCTCAGCTATAACAAAGAATTCAGCCATCAAGTTTACACCAGAGATCCCTCACTCCCCAAGGGAATACCCAAGCTACATGACAGTATCATGCATGGTACTAATTTCTTGAGGGACAGCCCCCCCCAAGTACTCTTGGAAAGGAGACTCCTACGGTGGACACACTGAGATGAGTGAAACACTGCTTTTTGCACCTCCAAGTCAGGGTCCAGCTGCCAAAAGGATGGAGTCACAAAGTCTCTTAGTTATAATGTCTAAACGTCTACTTTCAGGGCTTACGAGCACCTTTTGAGACGGGTTGAACATCTAGTATATTGCTACATTTGCTTAGCTTGGGAAGAACAAGGAAAGCCCAACTGAAATACCCCCTTCTGTTGTGTGCTGTCAATTCCCAGTCCCTGCTCCAAGAGCATACATCTTTGCTTTGGAAAAAGTGAATCTCTCCTCCTCTTTGGCTGTAGGGTGGTATGCACCCAGCAGTGTGGATAACTGCTGGTAATACAAGATAAAGCTGTGATTTCGTGGGAAGCAACTGCAATATAACTGCCTCCTCCCTTCAATTGTGTGAGAAGAAATTTATTCTCTGATAAGTCTGCAAAAACTGATTTGAACCGCTGTCAGAAATCTGCATGTAACCCTCCTTTTAGGGTTTACCTTCACTGCCCCGTTTCACCCGATAAAAGGGACTTCATTTGGCTGCACCAGAACTTTGTTTCAAGAGACACTGTGTGGGACTGCAATCTAAGGTGTACCAGCAGCCACTTCCTGGATGCTTTGACTCTTCCAAACACCAAATGAGATAACTGTGTGCTCAAAAACTGTGACGAAGGACTTCTGGGAGAAGGTGGTGATTAATTCAAGCCGCTGATTCATGCCCCAATGAGAAATCAGGAAATATTGATCTCTATGGCTATTGATGACCGATCAGCTTGAGCAGCAAATCGGGAGACTGGAATCTCAAGTGAAAATCCAGGAACTTGGTGGGTTTGGGGCAGTCTGTTTACCAGGCTCTTTCTGAGTCAGGAGAATTCTCTGTAAGTGGATTTGGACTGTGAAAGGCCTTCTTCAGGCCTTCATTGAAGATTTCCACTGCAGAAAAAGGAGTATCAGGAGAAACGAGAGTGAGAGACTGGATGGATTCTTCTCCAGGTATTGTGAACTGTGCTATCTGGATTGGAGAGGATTAGAGTTGCAGAGATCCTGCACTCTGTAGGGAACTGATATGATAGAAAAGTGCTGCTGAATGAAAGTGAACAGTTGCTGCAGAGGAATCACTTTAAGTATAGGGAGTCAGTTTAAGAGATTGAAGAGGTGAAGCATCTCAGGTGCAGGGTGCTAGCTGGGTTCTCTGAACTTGCTGGGTTAACTGATTGAAGTGGGTGAGAGCTGTGTCCCAGCTGAGACTGAAGAGAAACTGTTGTGGACATGTTTAGGACCTGAAAGCACAAAAGGGAGGGAAAGGGTCTGTTTAGTTTGGAACCCTTTGTTGATTACTGTGGTCTAAGTTTCATCTAAAGCTGTTTCTAACCAAGCACCCATGGCAAACTATCACTGCTGTTATCCAGGAGGGTTATCTGCCACTGGTTTATTCACAGATTCAGTGCAGGGACTGTAGGAGATTCCTGCTGTTTAGGAGTCCTCATCCAGAGCCTGGGAGTGAACAAGTTAACCCCTTCCAAGTGGGACCCACTGTCTCAGGAGGTCACCGGGTCACCAGTGCATGCGGGGGTGCTAGGGCACCTATGAGCTTTGTGGGGAGCCAGGCTGTGGAGCCACTCCCAAGTCTGGGTCTTGTGAGGCTGGTGGAGACCTGTATTTGAGCTCTGCAATGGGCCAGAAGAGGCTGAAGGTGACAAGCGGCCAGATCTTCAATCAAGGGCACAAACTACAAGACCTTCAATCAAGACTGAGCCTGTAAGAAAGATCACCACCATCGTGCTGCCTATTGCTGCCGGTTGCGGATGGAACTCCTCACTCCCAGACTGACAAAGGATCCTGCCTGGAGGCATGGCTGCAGATCTGCAAACCATGACTAGCCAGGACATGCTCCTGGATAACAAGCTCTAGCAGAGCCATAACGACTGTGCATGCATTAACTAGATAAGGGTGTTTCATGGGCTTAGACATAAACATGAATTGCTGTTGCATACACTGACTGAATCAAAGTACAGTACATTGAGAAAGGGCATAAAATAATGCCACCATCTGTATTACAGTTACCTATATGTTTCACATTTTATTCTACGCACTGTTATAGCAATCAACTCAACAGAACCAGGCCATCATATACATAAAGGTACTGTACTCTAACTCAGTGCCACATGGAAGGCTGAGAAGGAAGTTAGTAGGCACAGGGTCGGGTGCAAAGCTGGTGAGATGAGTAGGAAACTGGCTGCAGGGAAGGCAGAGGGTGGTGGTGTGTGGGGAGCTCTCACACCCAAGGGCAGTGATGAGCGGTGTTCCACAAGGCTCAGTGTTGGGACCAGTGTTGTTTGGGATATTCATTGCAGACATATCATGGGACATCAAGAGCAAGATCTGTCTGTTTGCTGATGATACCAAGGTAGGCGCAGTGGTGGATGACCTAGGGAGATGGCAGGGGTTGCAAGATGATCTGACAAAGCTTGAAACCTGGTCAGACACCTGGCAACTGGCTTTAATGCCAAAAGTGCAAGGTGCTGCATTTTGGGATGAAGAACCCAAGGAGGAGTTACCAGCTAGGGGAGTGCAGCTAGCCCAGACAGAGGAGGAAAAGGATCTGGGTGTGCTCATTACAGGGTCAATGAACAACTCGGCACAATGTAGGAAGGCAGCTGCAAAGGCCAACAAAATGCTGGGTTGTATTGCAAAGGGTATATCCTCAAGGAGGGAGTAGGTGATTCTGTCACTGTATAGGTCATTAGTTAGACCACACCTAGAGTACTGCGTGCAGGACTGGCATCCGTATCTGAAGAGGGACATTAAGTTACTGGAGGGGGTGCAGCGCAGAGTGACAAAGATGACCAAGGGGCTGGAGAACTTATCATACGAGAGGAGGTTGAAGGAATTGAACATGTACTCACTGGAGGACAGGAGAGGAGAGACAGGGGGGACATGATTGAAACCTTTAAATACATGAAAGGAATAAACAAGACAGGTACAGAGGGGCTGTTCAAAGAAAGGGAAGGGAGGGCCACCAGGGGCCATGATATGAGACTGGAGCGAGGAAGGTTCAGGAGGGAGATGAGGAGACACTTTTTTACAGAGAGGGTGGTGGCTGGGTGGAATGTGTTACCTGCTGAAGTGGTATGCAGTAGAACAGTGGACTGCTTCAAATGAGGATGGGACAGGACAAGGGGGAGGGTTAATGAAGGGGATGGGTGGAAGGGAAGGGCAGCTGCAGAATAAGGTGTGCTAGCTGCACATTCGAGCAGACTTGATAGACCTCTAGGTGTTTATCTGCTGGCAAATTTCATATGTTCATACGTTTGTAACTGAAAACACTGCTGAGTCAACTGTACGTTGTGGCAAGGTGGAAGATAAACACAATGTTGAGACATGTTTTTGAAGACATTTGATGTGTTTAATTGATTTTTTCAGAGATTGCTATACAGTTCACACACATAATTCATATAATATAAAGTGCATATACCCAAATGTCAATGTAAATCCTACACATTTCATTACAAGCTGTTCTCTTGAAGGAAGATATTACTGTATAATGCCTAAAAATGGGCATCAGATAAAAGTAAACTGGGGTAGGTGTGTTATTCAGGGTATTGCATAGCTTATCTTTTATTACTGCTCCACCGGATCAGCAATATTTGCACAAGCTGTGCCCTGTCCAGATTTTACAGCTCTGGCCCAGGTCTGGTGATCTGGGTTTTACCCATACCCCACTACATGTGGCTTAGTGATATACTGTACAGATGGCTGCAGAGTCTAACCCATTGAAGGTTGAAGTTTCAGAAAACCATTATGCTAACAACACCATGACTCACTTCCTCACCCCCCAGTCACAATTAATCCTCTACCAAAGTCATGCTTAAATTCTGGTGCCTCTACAACCACACCACTAAGCTTTTAATGCCATCATGCCTCTTCTGCTGCTATGAGCTCCCCTATCTGTGAAGTCCCATTCTGCTTGTGGTAGCCCCCCCCCAATCAGATAATTTTCCAGGGAGCAGCTCTTTACACCACATCAACTAAATTACTGCTAAACTCCTTATTTAAAAAAAAATTGTTGAGAAATTTTTATTTTAGTATATCCATGGTCAGAAAAAATTAATTTGTAAAAGAAACCAAAATCCCTATTGATTAGTTCATTGAATCACAATACAGCATGTTATGAACTTTTCAGATTCTATGTGTAACCTACAGTAAGTCAAACAGAAATTAGACACACAAATTCTGACCTATTTAAAAGTGAAGCAAATGTGGTTACTGTCATTCAGTTGTAAACAGCTATAGTCACAAACTGCAAGTTAAGAAGATTCAGTAGAATATAAACAGTAGCCCAGAACCGCCTGCCTGAGAATGAAGTTGGTATATTATTTGAAAAAGGCAAGGCTTGGTCACTTGCTATGCAATGTCCTGCAAAATAACACACTGACTGCTCTTAGGATGGTGGTGTCAAATGGCTTAATGAGGTGTTATGAGGTGCCATGGGGAACTTGTTATGCAGAAAGTTCCAGGAAGTGTTTAACACATTCTACTTCCAATAGCTTTCTATGAAGTCTGTACTATCTATTGGTAATCTGACACAGAATGACTCCCAGAAGATAAAGAGTTAACTTTCTGTGGGCTCAATTAACGCCTCAAGCCAGAGGAAAAATAGTGCTCTAAAGCTTCCTACACGCACACAGGCAGTGTAGTAATGAGGCTTCAGTGGAGGAATCTATTTTTAACACGCTATCATGTGTTTGGTAGCAAATATGACATCAGCCCTTTTCTGAATGCAATACTCCTGTTGGCTCCACCCACAGTCGTAAAAAGGGGAGTGTTCACTTTGTATTTAACTTCATTACTTTTGTAAGCCCCACTTTTAAGGAGGGGCTTATGCTCCCATTTAGGCATTCCTTTCCCCCTCCTACTCTCCTCCCAGAGCTAGGGAATGGGTTAGTGCTCTGGGGGATATTGCTGCTGGATGCCTCAAGGTAGAAGCAGACAGTAGGTTTTAGGGAATATATAAGGGAGTAGACAGCAAGTATCAGGACCTTTCCAGCCTGGGCATTAGGGTTGGGGCTGGAGGGGGGTGGCTGGAAGTGCAGAGTAAGGAGCAGGGATTAGTTTATTTGTTTATTTATTAAATTTTGTTGACCTGGTAGGCCAGCAGAGACTAGAAGTCCCTTTTTCAGGGGTGACCGGAGGAGGGGGGATACAGATGGTAACCAACTGACCTTGAACCAGATTAAGCTGTTGGTGGTATTTTTAGTGAACGGGGGAAATTTGGCCAGGACACTGGGGAAATTCCCCTACTCTGCCAGCAGGAGGCTTGACTTCCTGGGAGCAGAATGGAGAAGCCCAGTTTGGAGCCAGATAGAGGAGGAAGTGCTGATGTGGCAGGGAAGATGGCTGTGCCTGGAGCTATGGCTGCAATGGATGGTGAGGACGTGGCAGAAACAGGGGAGTGAGTTTTGTCCCCAGTGATGGTGGAACTAGATATTCAGAATATACTGGAAGTGGTTATGGATGGTGAAATGGAAGAGAAAGATGAGGAGGTATTTGTTTCTTCAGAGGATCTGTCAAAAATAGTGAATGAGGAAGCTGAAGTCCCTGTGTTGGGCGCTCATGTGGATTACACGAAATGAATGATGTTGGAACTTCAAGAAGAAGAACAGTTTGTTTGGCTTACAGGCCTGTTCTTGTGAAAATTATGACCTACAAATAAATAAATTAAAAGCTGACATGACAGCGAAACAATACAACAGAGCTAAGCTATTGAAGGCTGAAGTAGAATATGGAACCCAGAAAACCCCAGGAGGTAACCCTTTTGAGGCCTTCAAGAATAGGAAGGACCGAATGATCTTCAAAACTTTGAGAAATGAAAATGGTGATTTGACTACTGATGTGAATGAAATTCAGAACATGATCCAAAAACATTTAAGTTCTTATGGTTCAATACCAGAAGCCTCTGCTTCTGATATTGGTGATTTTCTAAAATTAAAACACGCAATATAGACATTATTCATTATTACCATAACCATAATCCATCCCTAATTCTACTATACTCTCATTAATTACTGTAAACTCTCACACTTATACTGATTACATTTCCTTCCACAATCCTTCCTTTAACATGATTTGGTTACAATGCGACCTACATTGAGGACTGTCAGGTCCTGGACTTTATTCTATTTAAACTTAATAAAAAAGGATAATCCTTTCCACTATTTTTTTAACATATGGCCCTGAGTAATTGCACCATCTTTTAGATATACAGAAAACATTGCACGTTCTACCATTAAACTCAAAATATGATATGGCATCCATTTCTGTTGTAATGACCATTGGCACCTGGCCTGCCATATATTTTTTATCATGTAAAATTTTTATTGATTTTCCAACCTTTGCACAACACTGATAGAATAACCAAACCACCCTTCCATTTCAAATTAGTAAAGGCACATGAAGTCTATAAATATGTAAAGAAGGCCATTTCTAAGTCCCGAGCAAGCAGCGACACTATTGACCTTAAACTTCTGTCACTCACTCTGGAGGAAGTACTGCTCCCCCTCACAAAAATTTTCAATCTCTCCCTCTGCTACAGCCAATTCCCTAGGAAATGGAAGGCTGCAGTTGTCACTCCGGTGCACAAAAGTAGTGATAAGTCACTGCCTGGTAACTATCACCCGATATCAATACTACCACCTCTCTCTAAGGCCCTTGAACGCTTGGTGGCGGACCAACTTTCAGACTACCTGGAAAAGCACAACATCCTATGCACTCAGCAGCATGGATTTAGGAAAGGGCACAGCACATCGACTGCCCTACTTGAATTCTCAGGAGCAATCCACAATGCCATGGACAAAGGAAACCTAACTGGAGCAGTCTACATTGACTTAACCAAGGCATTTGATACAGTTCACCATGGCCTACTTATCAAACAACTTCTATCCCTAGGGCTCTTGAGGGTCCTGGTGACTGGGTAAAAATTACTTTGCTCACGCCTCAATCTGTAAAAGTAGCTGGAGTTCTCTCAGACTCAAACCGGTTCGCTCAGGAGTTCCCCAGGGATCCATCCTGGGCCCTCCTTTTCAGCCTTTTCCTAAACTCCTCCCCAAATCCTGCCCTGAACAATTAATCCTCTATGCCGATGATGCCATGATTCTTGCCACTCATAAAGATCCTAACCTCTTACTTCAACCTTCAGCATGCTTTTTCCAAAGTTGAGATGTGGTTCCTTGAACATAAGCTGGTTCTAAACCACAAAAACTAAATCCATGCTCTTCTCTAACCCGAAACAAGAAACGGCAAGTCCCACTCACCATTAATACATACCTGGGAAATACCCTTGAACAAGTGCCAATTTTCAAATATCTTGGAATCAACTTTGATCAAGGTCAACCTTTGCAACTCACATTGATAGTACAGCAAAACTATTAATCAGCTTAATTGGGATTCTGTATCGGAACCGACAGCTTCTTACCCATTCTGCACTGAGGATTGCCATCCAATCTTCTATCATCTCAGTCGTTGACTATGGCTTAGTTATATATGGATCTGCCACTACTACAGCACTTAGTCGCATTACAACATCCCTAAATAAGGCCTGTCGGCTACTCACTGGTGCACATCGACGTACCCACACATGTGAACTCTATGCTGACTCAGGTTGGTTGCAACTCTCAAACCGGATAAAGTACCTTACCTGCCTGATGGCAAAAAAATCCACTCTGGGCCTCACTCCACCCTGTATCCAAGACCTGTTATGCCCGAATGCTAGCACCCATTTTACCAGAAGATCAGAACACCAGCCTCTCCAAGTCCCCCAATGCCAGACTTCCCAGGGACAAAGATCATTTGCCTATCGTGCACCCAGCTGGCTAAATGCCCTCAGCACTCATATTACTGCCTCCACCTCTCTAGGTATTTTCAAATCAAGGCTTTTCTCTCACCTTGCCACCTCCAGCTCCTGTGACTGCCCTGATTAAACCTCCTATTTTCTCACTACCCACCCTGTTCCGTTATTTGACAAAAACATGTTTGGGAAACCTTTTCGCCTGCTATTGTCTGCTCCCCACACCTTTCACTTAACCTCTCTGTTCTGGACTTTTTCCTTATTTGTTTCTCCTAATCTGGCATGACCTCTTTCTTGTAATAATAATGTGATTATTGATATCTCATGTCCTTTTGCACAAGTGATTTGATATGTATTTGTATATGTTTTCTTGCTCTTGACACAACACAAATTGTTGTGTTATCTATGTAACCTTTTGTACTGTACCTAATTGACGTGGAACCTTTGTAAAAGAGCCTCTGGCTCAAAGGTAGTAATTCCTAGAACAATAAACTAAACAGTGCTATCTATATCAGCATTAGCCGTTCCAGTTTCAGACATGCGTAGACCAGATATCAGATTTTACATCAATTGACAATATACCTGACTTAAGAAAGAAACAACTTATCTTAACACATCTGAAATTCCAGAATGGATTCTGAAACACCTATAACTTACATTATCTGTCTACATCATACTATAAGCAGCCACAGACACACATTTGGGGTAGTATGGAAAGAAAAGCTGGTTAGAATGGGCCAGACAAACCTTTTACAGGTGGAGTCAGCTGGAGAAATAACAACCAGGTCAGAAAATATCAAGGGAGTAACTAGAAAAATAGGGGATGAGTAAAAGACACAGACCACAGTGGTGGGGAACAAAAGCATGAACTACCTTTGGAGAGGGGGGGACCCCATCTGTTGTCACAATCTATATTTAACCAACAGGGGAATTTTGAAACAGGGGGTGCTACCATGCAGATATGAGAGTGCAAATATGCATCCCATTTAAGATGGTAGCCAGCCAGTTTACCCTTAGCTACTGCCGTGAGTCTCTCAAAAATGGCCAGTCTAGCCATAGCTGCCCACCACTGCAAAATTGTAGGAGGTGAGGGATTCCTCCATTTCAACAGGAGAGCTCTTTTCGTTTCCATAACTGCAACCAGGACCCACGGTTTGCTATAATAGGAAAGTGCAGTCAATGGGGAGGCATCCCCCAGTAATAGGGGGTAGTGCTGAAGGGAAATTTGTGTGCGTACTATGGTGGAGCAGTTCTTCAAGACTTGTGTCCAGAAAGTATGTATTGTTGGGCAAGTTCAGAGTAGGTGAAGCAAGTGGGCTGGAGAAGATTGACATCTCCAACATTTATCCTGCAAGATTAGCTGATGGCTGAAAAGGATTGCAGGGGTCCTATGCTATCTGAGTAAAATTTTAAGTTGAAGTAGCTGGCTCTTGGAGTCTTCATAAGCTGTATGGGCCACCCTGAGACATTCTGACCATTGCTGAGGGGATATAAGGTGTGGAAGGTCTCGGTCCCATGCAGTTTTGCTAGAGAGAGAGAGGTATCCGGCTGGGTATCTCTAAGTGTTCTATACAGGGAGCCTACCAGGCCCTTGCCACCGTTGAGTTGGTGAAGATTATCTAGGCAGCTCCATTTGGATTGGGATGAAGCAGACTTGAGAAGGGGAGTTAGGGCACTCCTTAATTGGAGAAATTTCCAAAAATCTTGGGATGGCAGGCCGTATTTGTCCCTGGCCTACCATATATAATACTTTAAACAACAAAATAATATCAATAAGGTTTCAGAATGGTACATATGCATCAAGTAAGGACAATGGCCCAAGACCAAAGATTCATGATTAACTTGTGCTACCCATGCCAACTTCCATTTCTTGGCTAACCAAGGCCAAAGAGGTTTAGAATAGGAGCACTCAAATAAGAAATGATCCATTGTTTCAACCATATTGCAGCATCCCAAATATGGGCAATTTCTCTCTTCCAAAAGTTTATGTTTCGCATTCCCTCTCAAATTAATTCTCCCATATGTAGTTAGCCACAAAATATCCTACATGTGGACAGGTATCCGTTTATTGTTCAACTGTTTCAAAACACCATCCCGCAATTCCCCCAGGCAATTCCTAAATTCTGCTATTTTGGGGTGTATTTTTCCCATGATTTCAGTATAGAGTTGTCTCCCAGATGTCTGACATATCTGACTTTTTGTAATTTCCCACTTGATCATCTTCAACAACACCCCTTTTACCCATACAGGCACCTCTGTTACCTTTGACACCCTTGGGGAAGTTCCCCACTTCAGGCTTGAAGAAACTTCTCCATGTTTGCACAGAACCAATATCGTTGTCTAAACCCATTATTTTCAAATGCCAATCTAATGTTTTGAGACACAAAAAGGGTTAGAACAAAAGTGACTGGGTCAATCGTCCCCAATCCACCCTCTCCCTTTGGTAAATACAAAAAACACCTTTTAATGGGGTTAAGTCTATTTCCCCAAATCATTTGAAAAAAACAAACAAAAAGTCTGGCCTCGAAATTGCAGGGTAAAGGAAAAATCATTGCAACATAGAGTAAGGTAGGGATTAAAGATCTTTTTACAGCCTCCACTCTTTTTGTTTTAGACAATTTCCATACCTTCCATCTGTTAACTTTCGATTCCACAGATGTCAACACCAAGTCCCAATTCTCAGTTGGTAGATTGAAAGGTGAAAACCAGATCCCTAAACTGTTTATGCAATCACAAGTTACTGTGATTTGGTTAATATACCTGGATCCCCTGTCTGATCTCCCCAGAAATAACCCTGCACACTTTCTTAAATTAAGTTCTGAGTTAGATACCATAGAATACCTACTGATATCTTTAAGCACAAATGGGATTTGATCTATATTACCCAAAAAAATACAAATATCATCCGCATAAGCTTGTACACGGATTTATTCCATCCCTCCAGTCCCAAACAACCCAACTCACCACCAAGACTCTTGTAATAGCCTAATTAAGGGGTCTAAAGAGAAACTATATAATAGTGGGCTCAAAGGACAGCCTTGCCACACCCCTGTCTTTAATACCAAGCCTTTAGTAATCCTACCATTAATAATGGGCCAAACCACTACTTGGTCGTAAAACAACCTAAGTATATGAATGAAAACTTGTGGAATCCCATAATATGCCAGAATCTGAAACAAAAATTCATGCCTCACTCTGTCATAAGCTTTACTTTGGTCCAAGAACAGAATACACTCAGTTCCAGTCGTCTTTTTAAAATAAGTAACAACATCCCTAACTATAAACAGGGCTTGTTGAATTTTCATGTCTGGCAGACCACAATATTGTGCAGGATGGATTAAGTTCACTGCAATTTTACTCAGCCTGTTCTACAACACTCGGGACAACATTTTAAAATCTGTGTTTAAAATAGATATGGGCCTCCAATTATTAATATCATACCTGTCCCCAGATTTGAAAAGAAACACCAACAATCCAGAATTGAACTTAGCAGGTATAGTGTTTCCACCCAATAAATCTGCAAAAACAAAAATAAGACATGTTGCCAACTCATGGGGAAACAATTTATATAATTCATATGATAAACCATCTGGCCCCGGGGAAGTCCCCCCTTTCAAACGGAAAATTACCCATTCAATTTCTACAACTGAGATGGGAGATTCCAAACTATTTACCTCTTTCTAGTGGGATTTGATTTGTATTTGGGCCCAAATGTATCTCACCCATATAGTAGGGCTTTACACAACATTTGTTTTTTGTCCTATCCTATTTAGATGTGCCATTTGACGTCACTCTGACATCATTGCTCTTTTACTATTTAAGTCTATCTTGATTGGTCTGCATCAGCTTTTGATAAAGGACTATTGTCTGAAATGTGTCAAGCATATAGATTGTGAGTTTAGAATAAACTTTTTGCCTTGGAACTTTGGAGCCTGTGTGTTTTACATTATGGCTGGTGAGTGCCCTTCTTCTTCTTCTAAGTGCCTAGTTCATTGATCAGAGCACCACCTTTCCTTGTGCAGCCATTGTGTGCCTTCTGCTTTCTACAATACTACAGGATAACAGGATACACAATGATCAATATGATTAGGATCTACAATTGGTTGAACCAAGAACAGGGGTTTAATCCCTTTTAGTCTAAGTACTGCATGCACGTTGCTGAGGTGACAAGACAACTGATGAACCAAGCTTGGGCTTTGCAATGTGTCAGCTGATCAGTAAGTGGTAATTGACCCCACAAAGCACTTTTTATCAACAGGCCATAACAGGGCATCACCCGGACAAACAGAACACAGAGAGAAAGAATGCTGCTAGCTGGATGATAAAGAACTTGGTGATCTCCTGTGGCTCTGGGCAAGAAGCCGAAGACTCCTGGTCATCAGATTGTTCTCTGGATGATCCACAGCAATGATCACTGGTAAGTTCCTAGTACCCAGACCATGTTCCAACAGGAAGACATTGGGCAATGTGATCTTTGGACAGCCTCTATGAAACAGTACTGGAACGCACACACGGATGGCCAACAAAATAAGAAAAGGTCATGCATGAAGCTAACTGGTCCTTAGTGCTTGAGCCAGGGTGGCCCCTAAGCTGATTCATTTCTGGATACCTAACTAGCATCTCTCTGCCACTTACCATCGTGGGACTGAGTGGAGCACTGTGGTGGAGCTTCAAGGCAGGTCAATGTCATTGGAAACAGGTCTGCTGAAGATGGAGAATGGGATGGGGACATCCATGGGTCTGTGTCAAGTGCTGAAGAAACTGGTTTTGATAATGAAGACTAAAGTGGACATTCAGTACACAAAGGATGCAGTCCAATAACACAGTTCTGGTTGAAAGCAAACAATTCAGTTTTTGGCAAACAGTTTAAATGTTTGGCAGACAGCTCAGTTCTTGGAGAGGGTGCAGTCCCTAGGGGATGCCAGACAGGCTACAGCACAGTCCAGTTCAGGTGGAGCTCAGGACACATCCATGTAATTCCGTGGGTAACCTAGGGCCATTGGACCATCCCCTTCCCTTGGGGTGCTGTAACTTTAAAGAGCTGGTGATACGTTCAGGAAAACTTTAACAAAACCCAATATTTAGACACAGTCCGACTTTTATTTCCCATTAGTGCTGTATTCCTCCTGCACTTTATTTATTTATTTATTGGATTTTCACCAGGAAGGCACACTGAACAACAAGTTGCTCGTCTCCTGGTGCGTCCTGGGGGAAAGGGGATGGGAGTTACAACACAGATGACAAAATACATTTGATAAGGTCAGCATACAGCAGTATGAATAGTGCATAACAATAAATAATATCATGTCGAGACAGCAAATTGAAAATGTATATAAAGTGCTTAACAAATTGTTGATACAAACAACAGTTTCTACAGATATAAGGAAAGGAAGAAGGAGAACAATACAATTGTGACACTGATATAACTCAACATACTTGTACATACACACTCAACATCATTGTTCAATTACAAGGAAGTGCATTTTTTTTTCAGCATAAGTTCAACATAGAAACATAGAAACATAGAAGTCGATGGCAGATAAGGACCGCAAGGTCCATCCTGTCTGCCCATTTATTTTTCTACCTTATGAATGTGCCATAGGCCTTTGCTCTGTCAATGGCCTATCTAGTCATACACATCTGTATTGCTCCCTTATGCCTATCCCATGCCTGTTTGAAGCCCTGCATTGTATTCATATTCACCACTTCCAGAGGTAGGCCGTTCCATGCATCCACCACCCTTTCTGTGAAGAAGAACTTCCTCACATTACCCCTTAATCGGCCTCCCTCTAATCTCATGCTGTATCCTCTTGTCCTGCTATTTTTCTTATATTGAAACATGTTAGACTCTTACACCTTGTTAATGCCCTTAAGGTGTTTGAATGCTTCAATCATATCACCTCTCTCCCTCCTTTGCTCTAGGGTATACATATTGAGCTCAGTTAATCTGTCCTCATATGTTTTCTGATGCAGTCCCTGCACCATTTTGGTTGCCCTTCTCCGGACTGCCTCAATTAGGTTAATGTCCTTGTGAAGATGTGCCCTTCAGTACTGCATGCAGTACTCCAGATGGGATCTAACCAGTGTCTTGTAAAGAGGGATTATTACCTCCCTCTTCCGACTTGTGATACTCATACTTAGACACCCCAACATCCCTCTAGCCTTACCTACTGCTTTAGAGGTCCGCTTGGATGATTTCAGGTCATCGGTGATGACGACACCCAAGACTCTTTCTTCCCTTGTGACTGCCAGCAACTCCCCTCCCAACCTATAGGTGGCATCAGGGTTTCTCTTCCCCATGTGTATGATCTTGCACTTCTTTGTGTTAAACCCCAGTTGCCATTCTTCCGACCATTTTTCTAGTTTATCCAGATCTCTTCTCATTCTGCCCACCCCATCGGGATCATCTACTCTGTTGCAGATGTTGGTGTCATCTGCAAACAGACAAACCTTACCCTCCAGTCCATCTGCAATGTCACTGATGAAGATATTGAAGAGCACCGGCCCCAGAACTGATCCCTGAGGTACCCACTTGTGACTTGCATCTCCTCTGACTGTATACCATTTATCACCACTCTCTGTTTTCTTCCCATCATCCAGTTTTCCACCCAGTTGACCAACGTCTGATCCATCCTGAGCCTACCCAGCTTATTAATTAATCTTCTACGTGGAACAGTATCGAAAGCTTTGCTGAAGTCAAGGTAGGCAACATCAACTGCTCCCCCTTGGTCCACCACTCTGGTTACCCAGTCAAAGAAATCTATGAGATTAGTTTGACAGGACCTTCCTTTATAAACCCTGTGTAACCCCTAGATGGCGCTATCCCAGGGGCTACTACCCCTGCCTGATTTGCCACTAACAGGTTGAGGGGCCTGGATCCAATGGCGGGTGCCTCCACCCAGAGGTCAGGGTTTGCAATAGTTAAACTTACTTGGTCACAGCCCTCTGGGACACTGCAACCCCCCTTTCTTCCCACTAGTGGCCCACACAATATAGCAGAATTACCTTCACAGTATACACTTACCCCCAAGGCTGGTTCAGGCACCGGGACATCCTGTAAAATAAGATACAGTGCAACAATCACAGTACAGTACTTTAACATAGACAAATACCTCAGGCAGTATAACTTTGTTGAAACAAACAGCTCTGATTTATTTAGGGGATATAACAAGGACAGGGGAAATCAGGTTAATTAGCTTATCACTTTACTATCTACCTATGGCTCTGTGCACAGGCCTATCCCTACAGATTACTGTCCCTGGGTACCCAGGCCCTAGTGGCTAGTCCAAACCGTGGCAGCTGGTAGGGGCCCTTTCACACAGAGAAAAGGAAAATTAAACAGTCAGCAGTACAGTAATTCCATTTGGATTTAATGTGGCAATTCAACAGGGAGCGACCCCGAATTAGTACTCACGACCTCCAAAGAAGATATGGTCCTTCAATGTCAGCAGGGCTACTTTTGATCTCCAAGAGACTCCTCACATTTATATGGTAAAAAAGAAAGCACTATACCAGGCAGGCTGCATCTGTATCCCAATCGCAATTACTGCACAATAACCAGGAGAACACACAGCAGATTCAGTTCCTGACAGACCAGTGTAATTCAACAATTTCTTCAGTCTTCTACAGGGTGAGCCTGGTTTCTACTCTTCAGAGATCCTTTGATTCTTTTCACAGGACAGATTCAGTCCTACAAGCAGTTACAAGTTGTAGACCGGAACTCTGGGCCTTGCACACGTTTTTGGACTGAAACTGTGCAATTGAAGGAGCACAGGGTTTCTTTCCCTTCACTTTCAGATCTCAAACTGAAACTCCCAACAGACAAAAACGGGCACTTCCTTTGAGTTCCTCCCAGTTCTTGACTGGATTGGCTGTCACTCACAATAGACTGCTGCTGTTGGTCCAAAAGGCACCAAGTCTAAACTACATCTCCCAGAGTCACTGCCCATACAATCCTCTTGTGGCTGGCTCAGATTATGAGTCCCAAGTTCTGATTCGTCCAAGGCATCATTTTAGAGCTAGTTTACCCCACACTGATTGGTCCAGTTCAGCAGTTCAAAACCAGAATGGGGAACTAGGCAGACAGTTCTGACTGCAAAAGCAGGTTAGACAAACTGTAATTTTATTATTACTGTAAATGATTTCTGGCAATCAGTTACATCTTTCAGACAGGTTCCCTTTGCACTCCTAGTGACTGCAAAAATGGGGTGAATTGGCAGCAGCTTGAGTGGTACTCAATCAAAGAAACACACAGTCCCCATACAAACTAATTATGTCTGCAAGCAGACAGCTCTTAAAGAGACAGTACCAGAGGTTCTAAAACACTCACTGATAAATGGCTTAAACGCCAAACACCATTCAGGCTTGAGCATTCAAGCAAGCTCCTGAAGTCTTTTGGGAACCCCCATTTGCAGGGGTTACACCCTTCCTGGTTTGGGAAAAGCTTGACGTCCAGGCTACAAGTACCATAAGTTTCAACTGCAACCATATACATTTGCATTAGGCTCACACATGTAATCATCAGTCAATACATCATTTTACCAAGAACCATTTCTGAAACATTGCAGTACGTCCTTTACACAGTATAACACACACATTGTACCATAACTCAAGTTATTACCTCTTGTACATGAAACCTGAAGAGAGGGACCCTTCCTATCAGTTACCTTGGGGCTGGACGGGCAAGGGCACCATACTTAGAGGGCAACACAAGTAACTTGGAGTTAGCACTAACGCTCAGTTTGGGCAATGAGCTCGGGGACACATACACTCCTTTATGGACAACATTGAGAGGCAGGTCCACTGGCCGCCCAGGGAATCATAACTGAGGTGCACCACAGGCTTTACAGCTCGACCAGTCTTTCTAGGGGAGCTGTTACAGTCTCTGCACTCTGAGCCTCATTTTCAGCATTGTTCTCACTTGTCAGGAGTCTCCATGGGGGTAGAGGCTAGAACTTGGGGCACTTTCAGCTCCAGGAGTTACAGTTTCTGAGTCCACAACATTTGGCTCGCATGGAGAGCTTTCAGACACTGGCAGTGGACTGTCAGGGCACTCAAAATACTCTTCTTGTTCGGTGTGTCACCAGTCTGCCCAATCTATCATTTTCCTCCCTGAAAGCTCAAACAGTTCAACCATGCACAATGATTCCATTTCATCTGATCTGATGTTTTGCACTTCACTTTCTGGGAGCATTGGCTCCAGGGATGAAGCTGGGGGCATAGACAGTCCAGAAGGCCCAGCTTTGTCTCCAGTATTGACTAGGGATTGCCCGAAACAATTGACTCAGTTCGTAAGAAGGATAGTATTCAAAGTCACTCTCACTTTCTTCTGATATGGACTGACAGTCATGCTCAACTGGGACTTGTGCAGGGAACACTTTAACTCTGCTTCTGTAGGTGCAGACTTCCTTGATCTTTTCTTAGCAGCAGCTCTAGTCACTGGTCCAGAGGGGCATCTTCTGGGGCTCAGACTCAATCAGGATTTGTCCAATGGGTAGTAAATGATTTCTATGCATTGTTTTTACATCTTTGAATTGTTCTCAGGCCTTACTTTGTACACTGGCAGATCATCTAGTTTGCCCACTACAATGTGAGGGAGATGGTGCCATCTGTCAGCAATCTTGTGTTTGCCATGCAGTCCCAGATTTCTTAGCAATACCCGATCTCCCTCCTGGAGTTCCTGTGCTTTCACCTTTTATCATACCTTTCTTTGTTGGCCAGATTTCTTTTGGCAGCCATGGTTTGAGCCAGTTGGTACGCATGAGTTAGCTGGGCCTTTAACTTTGCACATACTGTAAATAGTTGTCAGCTTGAACCCCATCAGGAGAGACCCAAAACACACATCTACCGGTAGTCGAGCTTCTTCCAAACATCAGGCGGTAGGGGAGAACCCAGTGGCATCACTTTTGGTGCAGTTATAAGCATGTACCAGGGTGCTAATTTGTTGGCTCCATCTAGACCTTGTCCTTTGGGTGCAGGGTGCCTAGCATATCTAGCAAAGTGCGGTTGAAACGTTCAGGCTGTGGGTCCCCTGGGGTGGTAAGGAGTGGTTCTGGACTTTCACTCCCCACAGAGAAAGCATCTCTTTGATCAGACGACTCTCAAAGTCTCTCCTTGATCAGAATGGATTCTTTGTGGAGCCCATAGTGAACAAAAAGTTTTCTACGAGTACTTTGGCTACAGTGGATGCTTTCTGGTCTTTGGTGGGAAAGCTTGGGCATATCTCGTGAAATGGTCAGTGACCACCAGCACATTACTGATATTTCTTTGATCTGACTCCAAACTCAGAAAATCAATACAGACCAGCTCCATGGTGCACTGGTGGTTATGTTAACAAGGGGCAGCCCTCTGGGCAAAGCTTTCCTCTGTAAGCAGCGACTACAAGTTCAGAGGTGTTGCTCCACACATCAGCCCCCATCTTAGCCAATAGAATCTGGATCTCACCAAGTCAAGTGTTCTGTCTATACCAAGGTGCCCCATGTGGTTGTGCAAGGACCTCAATACTGAGTCTCGAAAGGCAGTGGGCAGCACCAGTTGTTGTTTGTCTACTTGTCCCCCTCTGTCTACTGTTCTCATATAACAGTTTATTGATCAGTTTCAACTTAGGACCTTCTTTGTATAACAGTGCAGTTCTCAAATCAGTGGGCGTAATTTGGACACATCTTTTCCTGCATAGAGGGCTTCTAAAGCTGATTTGATCATAGGATCGCGGATTGAGCCCGACTAATACTGTCATTGTCCAGCTGGGCAGTGCACCAATGTCTATTGCAGAAAAGTGGCAATAAGCAGCAGGTATGCAATTCTCAGAGGGTCCCAAGCAATCCACCATGCAGTCCACTGCGTCCGTGGACATTTGTTCCTCCCTGTCAAACTTCGGCAGAGTGCCCGAATGTCAGGTTCTGCCAATCGGACCCAATCATTCTGGGGAACAGGCCTCCGGAGAGAGCATCAGCATCTATGTGGTTCAGACCTGCTCGGTATTCTAGAGCATAGTCATATGTAGATAATGCAGAAAGCCACCTGTGGCCAGTGGCATCCAACTTAGCTGAGGTCTGCACATAGGTCAAAGGATTATTGTCAGTTTTACTAGTATTTTAGCCCCATACAAGTACTCATGGAATTGGTCAACAATAGCCCACTTCAAAGCTAGGAACTCTAACTTATGTACAGGATAGTTCTTTTCGGATGGGGTCAGGCTTCTACTGGCAAAGGCCACTGGTCTCAGGCCATTCTCGTGCTCTTGGTACAACACAGCCCCCAACCCTTGCAAGCTAGCATCAGTGTGCAGGACGTAGGTTTTCTTGGATCGGCATAGGCCAGCACTGGAGCATGGGTAAGTTGATATATGATCTCATGAAAAGCAGTCTCACAATCAGGAGTCCAGCGGCCCCAAATACTTCACTCGGATGAAAATACACTCTTTCAGTCTTGAGGGACGCTGACTTTGGTATTTTTTGGGTTGGGGATACCCTTGAGTAAGGTTAAGTAAAGGGCGATCACTCTTGAATAGTCCTTGATGAAACGCCGATAATAACCACAGAATCCCAGGAATCTTTGCAGTTCTTTTAGATTTTGGGCTGTGGCCAGGTGGTCAAGGCCTCAACTTACTTGGGTGGGTCTCTATTCCTCGGTGGATACTATGTGTCCCACATACTTTACTGATGTTTGGAAAGAATTGACACTTATCAATGGACAGTTTAAGGCCAAAGTCCTCCAGTCGATCCAATACCTTAAATAATCTGCTCTCATGTTCCTCCAGTGAGCTGCCAAACACAATAACATCATCTAGGTATACCAGGCACTCTAGTAAGTTCATGTCCCCACTGCACGCTCCATCAATCGTTGAAAAGTGGCTGGGGCACCTGAAATCCCTTGAGGCATCCTCATGAATTCATAGAAGCAGCGGACAGATAAAGGCTGTCTTTCACGGTCCTCTGGGGCCATCGGGATCTGGTAGTACCCACTGCGGAGATCCAGCACAGAGAACCACTTGCTCCCGTTTAGGCAGTCCAAAGCATCCTGAATGCGGGCATTGTGTACTGATCAGGATAGTCCGCCGTTTAAGGTGCGATAATCCACGCACATCCTTACTGTCCCATTCTTTTCCTCACTACCACAATGGGGAAGCATAAGGGCTTCTGGATTCTTGTATTACACCAGCCTAACATCTCTTGCAGATGCCGTCTCACATCATCTATATCAGCAGGTGCCAGGCGTCAGACCTCTCACGAAATGGTCTTTCGTCATGCAGCGGATATTGTGCTCAGCTCCTGCACGCATCCTACGCCCCATTCCTTTAAAGAAAACACCTGGTCTCTCTGGGCAAGCTTCTCACTGATCCTCACTTTCCATTCAGCTGGCAGCGGGAGTTGTCAAATCAAACAAGTCAGGCGCTATCTGTCATTCTTCCTTGAACTTTGCTGCTGGGTAGCACTGCAGTGTCTGCACAATGCACATTAGCCAGGATGCAACCTCTATTTACTCGAATGTCTCTTTCAGACACATTATGAACTTGGACCATTACCTTCTGGCATAAGCATGGGCTCTAGCGGGCAAAATACTAGGCTTGACCAGCAGTCCCTCTGGCAATTTTCCATCGCCTGGTGCATCCAACATTAATATTTTATTCTTAACATCCTTTCTGATACGGACCTCTCCCTGTAAGGTACACTGGGCATTTGGTGCCAGGATCAGAGACTCAGGATCCTTCTTCCATACAATTCCGACCGGTTCCTCTGGTTCTATATTTTCAGCATCTCTGTGCCTCATAGGCCTTCTTAATTAAAGCCGGAACTCTTAAAGCTCTACTAGTCTTTGACCCCTGTTTTCATAACACAAATGTGCCAGCCTTCTGAACATATGAGCATTTGTTCCAATCAACAAAGGGACACCATCATACAGTCCAGGGGGACACACTAAGGCTAGGGTCTCTACTTGTTCGGCCACTCCAGCCACGGAGGTGGGAAAGACAGCCAAATTCGATATACCCAGAATAGGGGTAGGCCTTCTCACTTAACCCCCATACATGCAGTCCTTCTAATGGTTGTAAGGGTACGTCTGACAAATGCTTCTGATACCAATCTTGAAACATAATTGTCACTTGGGAGCCACTGTCTAATACAGCTCTTGTAGACACTCCATTTACCTTTACAGTGGTCTCCATGGAGGGACCCACTATTCTGGACCAGTCTGGAGAGGCGGTAGTGGGGGCCTGGGCAACTGACCTTGCCACAAAAGGACGTGAATTAGCATTTTTGGTGCCCTCACTGGGATCATTTCGTGCACCTCTTAACCACTGATTTGTTCTCCGAAGCTCTCCTTGTAGCCTATATGCAACTTTGTCAGTGTCTTTGGGATTGGCATTCCCTTTTCATGTGCCCATCCTTCCCACAATTATAGCAAACATACTTTTTGGAGTTTGAGCTGGCCGAGGTGCCACACTGGGAGCCAGGGCGGGGTATTACTAACTGGAAACCTTGGTGCCATCTCTGTCTGGGCGTGATAAGCATTTGGAGACATCTCGTCAGTTTCTCCACTTCCATGGTCAAGGAATCGAGTTCGGAGCTGTTATCAGCAGGAGATACATGGGTGGGTATCCCCACCCCCATAGCAGATGCAGTCGGATATAGGTCGGGGCTCGCACTTGCAGGCGTGGCCTTCATAAAGGACTGTTTTGAATTCCGGATCTCTCTCAACAGTTCACCCCATTGTGGCATATCTTTTCCTTATCAGAGCACTCATTGACTGCCAACCTCTGCCCCTGAACTTCACTTGATGGGCCACCTCAGTCACTGGTCATAGCCACAGCTATTGGTGCAGGTCCCTCCCGAGGTCGCCTTTTTCTCAACTCCTCGAATTTCTCTCATTAACTCATCATAGGAGGGTGGGGATTCCAGTCGATTTGCCAGGCGAACTGAAGCAACAGCAGTTCTGAGAAGGGGCAGACTTAAGGATTCTGTCCAGTCTGGTTCGGTCCAGTTCAATCGCTGGCAAACTACCCTTTCTGAGGCATTCTTGCAACAATTTTTCCAGCCGAGAGACATACACAGACAACAACTCCCCTTGGTACTGTTGTGCATTTCTACTCTCCACCATAGGTCCTCATCAGAATCTGGGCTCCCATACACATTCTCCAAGGCCTCAAGATAGGCTTGTGCAGTCGCTCAGGGTTACTGGCCCGTTTAGCAGGATGGTAGCCAGGGCAGGACCTCGGAGGCTCTCACTAACCCTCTTTCGCTTTTGCCTCCCGAGCATTGCCATTCTAGCACTTGGGGGCAACATAGTCTATCCAGGTCTCCCAGTCATCCTCCCTTGGGGGTGGGGAGGTGCCAGAGAAGATCCTCAACCTTCGGTAAGAGTCGGACTAATGGCAGGTGCAGAAATAGGAGTCTGCATTGGTTCAGCCACCATTACGGGTACTGGAGCAGGAGAGGGTGTTGGGGGAGGAACACCCCCAGGTGGCAAGAATAGTTTCTTCAAGTCCTCCACAGTTTTCCCTTCTCCCAGCAACCATTTAGCAAATTTCTCCTCAAAAGTTTCAGATAGTGGTGGGGGCTCATTCCCCCCCGGGTCTTTACTGTCCTTAGTTATCACTCTCCAAGCAGTGAGGGCTCCCTCTGGGGTAATGGTCTGTGGTACTTTGGAGCTATCTATGGGATCCTTAAACTCTACTAGGGCCAGGAAAGTGTGGGTGAGCAGATTAGCGTCCGACCCACCACCACAGGATTTTGTAAACCTTCCACCTTGGAAAGTACTCCTGCACAGTGTCCGTATTGATACCCAGGGGGATGTCCAGGATAAGCATAGCATTTTGGGGGTCGATCTCCTCCCCAGTACACCACTCCACCAGCCGGTGCACAGCCACTTCTGTCGGGGTACCCATTTATTTATTTATTTATTTTTTTTCCCTTAACAGTGGTTTGTAAATATGGCCACTAGAGGACACACAATCCCAGCGGTGCCTCCAAAATGTAACCCCTAGATGGCGCTATCCCAGGGGCTACTACCCCTGCCTGATTTGCCACTAACAGGTTGAGGGGCCTGGATCCAATGGCGGGTGCCTCCACCCAGAGGTCAGGGTTTGCAATAGTTAAACTTACTTGGTCACAGCCCTCTGGGACACTGCAACCCCTCTTCCCACTAGTGGCCCACACAATATAAGCAGAATTACCTTCACAGTATACACTTACCCCAAGGCTGGTTCAGGCACCGGACATCCTGTAAAATAAGATACAGTGCAACAATCACAGTACAGTACTTTAACATAGACAAATACCTCAGGCAGTATAACTTTGTTGAAACAAACAGCTCTGATTTATTTAGGGGATATAACAAGGACAGGGGAAATCAGGTTAATTAGCTTTATCACTTTACTATCTACCTATGGCTCTGTGCACAGGCCTATCCCTACCAGTTACTGTCCCTGGGTACCCAGGCCCTAGTGGCTAGTCCAAACCGTGGCAGCTGGTAGGGCCCTTTCACACAGAGAAAAGGAAAATTAAACAGTCAGCAGTACAGTAATTCCATTTGGATTTAATGTGGCAATTCAACAGGGAGGCGACCCGAATTAGTACTCACGACCTCCAAAGAAGATATGGTCCTTCAATGTCAGCAGGGCTACTTTTGATCTCCAAGAGACTCTCACACATTTATATGGTAAAAAAAGAAAGCACTATACCAGGCAGGCTGCATCTGTATCCCAATCGCAATTACTGCACAATAACCAGGAGAACACACAGCAGATTCAGTTCCTGACAGACCGAGTGTAATTCAACAATTTCTTCAGTCTCTACAGGGTGAGCCTGGTTTCTACTCTTCAGAGATCCTTTGATTCTTTTCACAGGACGGATTCAGTCCTAACAAGCAGTTACACAAGTTGTGAGCCGGAACTCTGGGCCTTGCACACGTTTTTGACTGAAACTGTGCACTGAAGGAGCACAGGGTTTCTTTCCCTTCACTTTCAGATCTCAAACTGAAACTCCCAACAGACAAAAACCGGGCACTTCCTTTGAGTTCCTCCCAGTTCTTGACTGGATTGGCTGTCACTCACAATAGACTGCTGCTGTTGGTCCAAAAGGCACCAAGTCTAAACTACATCTCCCAGAGTCACTGCCCATACAATCCTCTTGTGGCTGGCTCAGATTATGAGTCCCAAGTTCTGATTCGTCCAAGGCATCATTTTAGAGCTAGTTTACCCCACACTGATTGGTCCAGTTCAGCAGTTCAAAACCAGAATGGGGAACTAGGCAGACAGTTCTGACTGCAAAGAAAGCAGGTTAGACAAACTGTAATTTTATTATTACTGTAAATGATTTCTGGCAATCAGTTACATCTTTCAGACAGGTTCCCTTTGCACTCCTAGTGACTGCAAAATGGGGTGAATTGGCAGCAGCTTGAGTGGTACTCAATCAAAGAAACACACAGTCCCCATACAAACTAATTATGTCTGCAAGCAGACAGCTCTTAAAGAGACAGTACCAGAGGTTCTAAAAACACTCACTGATAAATGGCTTAAACGCCAAACACCATTCAGGCTTGGAGCATTCAAGCAAGCTCCTGGAAGTCTTTTGGGAACCCCCATTTGCAGGGGGGTTACACATGCTATCCTGGATCCTGTGCTCCTATGGATTCCAGGTGTTGCACTATCCTTTCCTTAAGGAGTGTCTCCATAATCTTGCCCACTACTGAGGTAAGACTGACTGGTCTGTAGTTCCCTGCCTCCTCCCTGCTACCACTCTTGTGGAGCAGGATCACATGAGCCTTTCTCCAGTCTGCTGGGACCTCTCCTGTGCTCAGAGACTCACTAAACAGTTCTGCTAATGGCTCTGCTAGTTCCACCCTTAGCTCCTTTAGTACCCTGGGATGTATGCCATCAGGTCCCATTGCCTTATCCACCCTGAGCTTATCGAGCTCTTGTAGGACCCTTTCTTTTGTGAAGGAACTAGTGCACACCTCTCTCCCCCCTGTGTCCATAGTGCAGAGCTGTGGGCCCTGCCCTGTCTTCTCTTCAGTAAATAGTGAGCAGAAGTATCTATTTAGAATAGATGCTTTTACATGGTCCTCCTCCTTACATGCCCCCTTATCCCCTTTGATCTTAGCAATACTCCCTCTGGACTTTCTCCTTTCACTAATGTATCTATAGAAAGTCTTGTCACCTTCTTTTACTGTTTGTGCTAGTGTTTCCTCTGCTTGGGCCTTTGTCTGCTTTGCTGTCTTCCCTGCTTCCCTTAGGAAGTTTGGTATGCCTCCTATCTTCATCCTGCTGCATACCCTTATATTTCCTGAAGGCCAGCCTTTTGGCTCTGACCTTTTCTGCTACTGTGTTTGAGAACCAAAGTGGTTTCCTTCTTCTTGCACTTCCTTTCTCTCACTAACACAATGGGATGTTGCTTTAAGTATTGCATCTTTAATGCTTGACCACTTTGCCTGTACCCCTCACCTGCATTTCTTTTGCCAGGGCTAGCTTAACTCTGTTGGCCATCTTATCAAAGTCAGCTCCTCTGAAGTCCCATATTTTGCCTTGGAATGAGATGATTTTGTTCTAGTGGCCAAATTGAACCATACCATGTGATGGTCACTGGCACCCAGGTGACCTTCTACCTGGAGATCTGTGATCCTTTCCCTGTTAGTCAGTACTAGATCTAGGATAGCCCTGTCTCTTGTGGGTTGTTGTACCAGTTGTTTGAGGCCCTCCCCCTGCAGGGAATCCACCATGTGTCTAGTTCTGGCAGATGTCCCTGCTGGTATTGACCAATCTGTATCTGGCATGTTGAAGTCTCCCATTATCAGAACCTCCCCTTTAGCTGTCATGGTTTGTATATCTTCTAACAGTAACGTCTATGTCCTCCCCCCTGGTCTGGAGGCCTGTACACAACCCCAGTTCGCATGGCTGTCCCATTTCCTGTTTCCAGGGTGACCCACAGTTCTTCTGGCTCCTTATGTGTATTCAGAATTTCTGTAGCTGTGATATTTTCATTGACATAAAGGGCCACTCCACCCCCCTCCTTTTTGCACCTTGGTCTCTTCTGAACAGTACATAGCCACGTACTGAAGTCTCCCAAGTGTGGTTACTGGTAAACCATGTCTCGCTAATGGCTACTATGTCCAGTTTAGCCTCTGTCATTATTGTCTACAGGTCTGGGATCTTGTTTCCCAGACTGCGAGCATTTGTGTACATGATTTTCCATTGGTCACATTTTGGTGTGTTAATTGTTGGGCGAGGTCCGGCATTTCCCCTGTGCATTGTGTGGGGAGCCGGACCTTTTTCTTTACCTGGTGATGCAAATGGACTACAAACATGCCAAACTCCTGTTTGACCACTAGCTGAGAGGGGAGGGGTGTTCTCCCCATTCGACGTATTGGGTGCTGCACTCCTCTCCCCATTTGCTAATTTAAATATTCTGCAAATACATCAAACTTCTGCCCCAATGCACTAACTCCCTCCTTAGTCAGATGCAGTCCATCAAATTTAAAGAACTTTAGCTCCTAAAACTATTGCCAGTTCCCTACAAATTTGTGTCCTTTTTCCTGGCACTAGCCTTTGAGCCACATGTTTAGCTCTCCTATTTCCCCTTCTCTAACCTTCTGTCGATCTGTCCCCCTCTCCCAGACTGGCAGGATCTCAGAGAAGGAGGAGCCGGATGAAATAGATGATAGTTTGTCACCCAGCCTGGTCAGGTGTTCCTTGGTCTCCACAACTGACCGGCTGGTGAGGTTGTTAGTCCCTATGTATAGCAGGACATCAATGTTTTGTCCTGCTTCCTGAACAATTTTAGCAATGCGGTCAGTGTCTCTCCATGCTGATGTACCTGGGAGATATCTAACCATTACCCCTGGCTGGAGATACGTATCAACTCCCTGAATCATGGAGTCTCCTATGATCAGAAGTTTTTTTGGATTTCCTTTTTGCTTTTTTTGTTTTGGTCCCTGTTTTGGGTGAGTTTTGTTGTGCTAGCTCCTGTGCTGTAGTGTCCTGCTCTGCAGTGTCCTCTGTCCCTTTGTTTGATTTTGGAGATAGAGGCAGATTACCTGTTTCTAGTTTTTGTATGGTTTGTGGAGGTGATATGTTGGAGAGCACTGAGTGATGGGGCCTCCAATTTGTCCCTCCTAACCACCTGCCAACCTCCTGGACCAACTACCCTCTGCGGTCGAAGTGCTTCTGTTGCATGTTGGGGAAATGGTGGGTGGTTCTTATAATATATTTCCTCTTTGAATATGTAATTTGAGGTGTGCAATCTCTGCCCATGCTGCCTGGAGCTGAGCCCTTAGATCTCCAATGGCCCAGCATGTAAGACACTGTCCTAAATCCTGTAAAACTGCCCTTCTGAAAAGTGTTTCACAGTACCTGCAGTTAATGATATCCATTCCAGGTAAGTTGCTGGGTTTATAACCTGGTCATAGTAATTTGAAGGAAGAAATGAAAGCAAAAGTTTGATTTTGTGTTTTGTTTGTTTGTTTTTGTATAACTTGTTGTAACAAGTTGAATTACTAGTGCCCCTGTAAAGGAGGTCACTGTGTGGATACCCCTCTGATCCGCCCCTTCCTGCTTTGCTACAGGAAATATCACAACTGTGCTACCCTATAAAAGGAGTGTAGTGTGGGGTGGTTGGGGATGGGGGTGGGTGGTTAGGCCCCTCCCCTGCTGAAAAAGAAGAACCACGGACAAAAGAAACAAGGAGGTAAGAGCAGAAACAATCAGCCAGCAACAAATGTAGTAGCCCTAATCCTAATGACAGATAAAATGACAGATAAAACTGTGAAACCTGTAAAGCACCCCCTGTAATAATTTCACAGAAGATATACCCTGTAAGAAACACTTTGCTACAGAGAAAACTAAAGCAGTAACAGAAGATATACCTTGCAAAAAACAATTTGAATCATAAGATTACAGCAGTAATCTGTAAGCACACACCTGTAGCCACACCCTGTAATAACGCAGCAGAAGGTATACCCAGCAACAACAATTTGAATCAGTGAAAAATAAAGCAATAAAATGTTAGCAATAAACAGTAACAATCCCTGTGAGTACAAAATAAAAATAACAACACACAGTAAACTTGTTTAGCCAAAACAAGCCTAAATCCTTATTGTTGCTCTGGTAAGGTTCTTTGCTCTGTCCTTTCAAGCAACCTAGAAAAAAAGAGCTCAGGTGAAGTTAGGTGCCTTGGCCAGCAATCCTAGTCTTCCACCAAGTTTATTGTGAAGGGATACATCCATTAAGTGAGCTCATTTTCAAGGAGGACCATTTTTTAACAATAACAAACCATAAATACAGTTGATATCGGGATACAAAATTAATTAACAGACACTATTTAACAAAATGTACAATATGAGCTATATAAGGCAGGGGTGAACAGCCAATGCTGGGAAACATAAAATTAATACATGAGAATGGTACATACATAAACAATATAAACAGGAATAATTAAAGTGGCACTACAAGATAAACATAGAGCAATGTTGGACAAAACAGTAAATATATACATATTATAAAAAGTAACAGGAGAAGAATCATCATTAGGCATACTGTAGTACTAATAAGAGTTTGGTATAATGGGCAAATGACAGAGAGGAGAAAACAGGCTAGCATCCAAGACAAGTATACAAAAGTGATGGTTTAGAGGTAAGCTAAGGAGGAAGGTGAGCTCTACTGGATTAACTGCAGTGGCAAGCATCATTAGTTAGATTGGTTATTCAAGTTTTGAATGCCCTTAGAAGAATAAGGGAAATAAGGGAAAGCAGATTGGTTATTCAGGATTATATGGCTAGATAGTAACTTTAGAGCTTAGAAGCTCTACTGAGGTCATCTGTGTAAGCAATAATACCCGACAGGGTGGGCTTTATTGGGAAATACCAGACCGCCCAGGGGTGTAATGAGGCCCAACGCCACAGGCGGAGGGCCATATAGCCCCTGGAAGGTCCAGTATTTCCCAATAAAGCCCACCTTGGAGGGTATTATTGCACTTAGAAAATGGGCTGTCACTGGCATTTGTATTTAAGACATAGAAATTGGTAAGAAAATACAAAAAAAATAACAGACATGCTTTTCTGGGGTTTCTTTATGGAAAATAGTCCCTGCACTGGCATTTGCCAGTAGAGGACAATGCAATCCTTTAGACTTGGTTCAGTGCAGATCCCCCCCAACACACACACACACACACCCACCCACCCCCACTTACTGTTGTTAGGCGTTAGTTCTGTGGATACGGTATATCTACACAGTGCTCTGTTTTGATGTGTTTTTTGAAGGTCAGTATTTTCTAGTGTGGTATCTGTGGTGATGGTAAGTCACTTTGTCTTACAAGCTGCCTTTAAGTGAGCCGTAGCAAAAGTGACAGTAGTGTGAGATTAGCGCTGTGAAAAACAGGTGGCAGTGTCTGTGCTGGCAGTTTTGTTTGTGTGTGTGAGGGGGTGAAACAAACATCTGTCGGATGATTTTACATTTGTTATGTGGTGCTTGTGGGGGGTAGTTAAAATCGTCATGTCTGTCAGGTGAAAAGAACAGCTAGGGGAGCCATTTATTCGGTAGCCACAAACTGCTCAGCACCTGTTGCGTGAAGCAGATCTAAATGATGGCTTCCCTTTCCTTTGCATCACTGTTTTTTCATTTGTTGTGCAGCTTTATGAGACAGACTGAGTAGGGTGTCGAGGGTCTGGCCAGCCGCCAACTCGCTCGCTAAGTGAGACAAAAATTGGCGGGCATTTCAAATTTTCACGGGTGCTTTCAGCCAATTACAAAGCAGACTGGGGACCACTGTACAATGGTATGCAGTGAAGTGGCACTTGGACTGGGACTCATTTTTAGCTGGGCATCTATTGAAAAATAGATGCCCAGGCTTGAGGTGTTCTTAACCAATCAGGAAACAGACAATATTCTTGCCATTTTCTAAATGAAAACAGGATCTTTGCTCCTGAAGAGTTTCTTTATTCCTGCTGCTTTCTCCCTACCTGAAGTCACAGAGTACTGCTTGTGATATCACAGCTACTCCCTTGGCAACAGATTGTGATGTCACAACAGAGGATTATGACTTTAAGTAGGGAGTAAATTATAGAAGCAGATACACTCTAAAGAAACTCTAAGGGATGAAGGTCATAGTCATGCACATTTCCTTAATAATAAATAATGGGGAGGAGAAATATATAACATATAAATGGAATGCAGGCAGAATTGTACCTAATTATTATGCTTTTTAAAGTTTTCTTTGTGGCATCAGTAGCTCTTTAAGGGTCCTTAGTGTCAAGCTGTCTTTGCGAAGCCGAACCCCCTTCATTAATGTTTATAACTACTCTAATGCCTGGGTCTATGGGGCTCCCTGGTCAGGTCCCACCTCCCTTGTGAATATATATATATATATATATATATATATATATATATATATATATTTTTTCATCTTTATTTCCCTCCAGTTGCCAGTCCTGAGGCATCCCTCAGGCATTCACAGCTTCTCCCGCCCAGCCTGAGACCCCCCCTTACTCCAAGTCCCCCTGAAACCCCAACCCAGCACCTCAAGCCACCATGTACCCCCTGGTTTGTGCCCCCCAAGGTGGGGACACCCTCCACTTACCTTGAGAGCACCTTCCAATCTAGCTTGGTGGTCTTGGTGTGGGCTGGAGGATGTTGGGACTGGAGAAGGCGAGGTCCTACAGTGGGCATGAGGCTGGTGTGCCATTGTCTCCTGCAGGAGCCAGGGATTTTCCCTTTTACAAGTTCCCCAAGAGGCACAGATGTGCAGTGATGTCCAGTGCAGGCATGAGCATGCTCCTGCTCTCAATCCACGGATGTCTGCCGATGCCTCACCCTATGCCTTATGTGGCCCTGGCTGTTGGACAGCACGTCTCCATGTGGTGTCGCTGCTGCCAGGGATCCACACACCACCCGAGAGAGGAGAGCTGTCCATTGGATGCTCGATCCTCTCTCCCCCAGCCAACCACTGGCAACCCGAGCTCACTCCTGACCCCGGGTCGCCAGCATGGTAAGAGGTAAGACACCAATACCTCAGCCCTCTACACCACCAGGCCGGCTTTCCCTTGTGAATATTAATTGTGCCTCAGGTGCTGATCCTGCCTTTTTCCTTTAGGGCATCTATACACTTGCCCTGCCTCCCTCATGAATAGTAATGAGGCTACTGTCTCTTACCCTTATGTGGGCTTTTCTCTGCCCAGCCCTCTAGTTAATATGCAGGAGGGCCAAGGTTCTTGTTGTTAGCCCCTCCCTTGTAATAGGTTTCTATGGGGCCTTTGTTTCTTGCCTCACCCTTGCAGTCTTGGTATGAGTTTGTGCCTGGAGTCCAGCCCAAGGACCCTCCCCCCGGGGCCTATACCATGCGGTGACCCTCTGTTTTATTCTGGGTGCTCGGCTCTCTCCTCTCTATTCCTCCCTCACCTTCTGTCCCCTTTTCTTTGGGCCCTCTGCCCACCTCTTCCCCCCTCCCTACTCCCTGGTGCCTGTGGTGTAAGTTTAACAAGATCGAGCCCTTGGCCCACTCACCACCATGGCCCAGGTCTGCTATGTTGCTGGGAGGGGGGAGGAGGAAAAGATGGCTGGGGAACTGCGCGCCCACCTGACTCTGATGCTGCTGCTGCTCCTGGGGCTGGCACTGGAACAGAAATGTCTGGGGCACGTGTTTCTGCCCAGACCTATTTTACCACTGCACACCTGGATCTGTCACTAAGGAACTCTCCCCAGTACTGCAGCCAGAGACTCATGAACCATGGACCGCATCGGGGAGCCATGCGCTCCAACCTGACCCATGCATTCTGCTGCTGCCAGTCATTGTCTGGAGGGGAGTGACACCAAAGAAGTCACAGACCCACACTCAGGTATGTCTACCGGTCATGTTCCCTGCATCCTTCACCCTTCTAGCCGAGCCACCAATGAATGCACAAAACTACTGCCCAGGCCCTTTTGTGGGGCAGGGGAGGTCCTGGCTTCTGGCCAGGGGATTGGGCACTACAAACCCCACAGGGAGGATCTCTGGCAGGGCTAAGTCCTGCAATCAGCCCCTCTGTCATGCCAAATGGTGCAAAATGAACAAAGGATGGGTAGGAGTCTGTGGGACAGGAGAGGCTGGGAGGGTGAAGAACGAGCAACAGAGAGAAGAGGAAGAAGAAAGAAAAAGGAAACAAACAAAATCAAACTCCCTGGCTCATGGAACGGATCCCTGTTTCTTTGTTGTGCCCCCAACTCTGGGGCACTACAGACAGAGACTCAATAAATGTGGCAGTGGTGAAATAATTGGCAGTGAGGAAGAAGGAATGGACCAGCTACAATATAGGACTGAAGTAGAGTATGCAGATTTAGGCTGTGGATTGCAACCTGAGCAGATTGGCTACTTAGTTGAGACCTAAGTTACAGTAGCTAGCAGAAAAGACTGGTGATCAGAGGGAGAGTGTAGCATAGTGACTGGCAGACTGGCTGACTCTGGTAGACTCGAAGCAGACAAATTCACTACCCTTCACAGAACAGTCCTTTGCACAAATGGGCTGATGCGCGGACGGGCCGCTTGTGGGTATCTGCCATAAAAAAGGGGCTCTAAACCCTGATTGGATGAATGGGCTGAGGATACACTTCAAACCAGTGGTAGGGGGGTGATTAGCATTAATGGCACGGTAACCCTCGCAACCCCTAGTACAGGCTGGCTGGGGTAAAACAAGCAGGTCCAAGGAGACAAAGTCCAGCTGTATTTACAATTTTAAACTGGTGGTCTTTTGTTGCGCCCACCCCAAAGTCCGATCCTGAAAGTCCATTGGTTGCTGGAGGGTGGCTGGAGGTGGCTCTATGAGACCCTCAATTGCTGTTCTAGCTGTTGTGGCTCCATTGGGTTTTGATCAGTGGTGGGGGAGGGTGATTAGCAGTAACGGCACAGTAACTGTTGTGACCCCTGGTATCAGTGAGTGCCATTCAAAGTAAAGCACATCTATTGATTATCACAATTCGGGTTACTTTTCAGCTATTTGGCATGTGTCCTTACTGTTTTGTCTTTGCATCTCATGAATACTTATGCACTGAGCTTCATCCTTTGATGTTTTGTTTGTGAGGCTGCTATTTCATTCATCACCTTGTACTTCGTCTGTGACTGATAATTATCCTCACTGTGATCACTGCATCAGTGGCTTCCCCATGTCTCTGCCAAAGACATTCTGTTTTGTGCTTTTTAATTTTACCTATGTCGAAGTCTCTGCCTTACAGTTTGGGTGCTGCATTCATGGGCAGAAAGACAGATAGGCTTGACAGACAGACCAACAGACGTACAGAAACCCAGAAACACAGAGTATGTGACAGCACATAAGGGCTGCTGGACCCACCTAGTCTGCCCATTTTTTTATCACCTTCATTTTTATGTTAGCTCGTGCTTGCGAGCCAGCCAACATATTGCAGTAGTAGCAGAGTTGGAGGTGCGGTCACTGTGGACGAATGCCAGGCACGCATCAGTAGTGCCCCCAAACACCAGGTGGCATGCTGGGAGCCCACCCAGCATGCCAAATGCCCCTGTAAAAAAAAAAAGTCCCGCAGTTTTTTTTAACCTGTAAAGAAGAAACGAACCTTCGCGTCTGTCCTGCTCCTCCCCCAACCCGCGCCCACCCTCTGCGCACTTCTGCCTTCCCACACCCCTCACTCCATACTTACCGCTGGAGTCCGGCATGACAATCTTCGGTAGGCCGGGAACACGTCTGCACTCTTCAAAGCCGACCGTGAACGGAAGAAATGCCAGTAAGCTGTATAATGGCATAAATAGGGTTTTTTCAACTTTGGTGTATATCTCAGGCATTTTTTGGAATTTGTGCACCAGATTTTCAACACGGAGTTATTGGGGCCCCTCCTCATGAATTCAGTCACTGTCATGGTGTTATTCGGTCCCGAAAGGTGATTTCACAGTCACTGTGTGGAATCACCTTTCAGGACCGATTACTGAAATGACAGTGCCACTGTTCATGAGGTGGGCTCTCAAAAAGCCTATGTTGCAAATTCAGTGAAAAAAATCCAAAAAAAATCATTGTTTTACGAGCGTGCATTGCGCAGTTTCCACACACGCTCGTAACTTCGTGAATTTGTAATATTTTCACTCCAGATTTTCAACATTGGCATTTTCCACAGCTTCTTATGAACAGTACAGCTGTCATTTTACATATTTTTATTTTATTTAGTTTTTGTTTACCGGGTAGATGAGCTAGTCAAACAGGTGACTATTTTCAGGCATGATCCGGGAGGTACAGTAACAATACAGAGTTAATTTACATAATACAGGGAAGCAGTAACAGTACAGAGAACAGTTTTCAGTAAAAGGCAATAAAGGAGTACAGCTTCAGTGACAATCAACAGGTCAAGAGAAAAACAGCAGATTTACAGTGTACAGGTAGCATTTAGTGAGAGGCTAAAGGTACACAGGGCAGATCCAAAGGACAGGTGGGTCAGGGAGGGGGAGAGAACGGGGTGGGGGAACTGGGTGAGCAGGTAAAAAGGGGTGGATGCGGGAAGGCAACCTTGTGACTAAGTGGTTAAGGTGGCAGCAGGGATGAAAGAGGCAGGACGGGGGGTCTAGGTGTGGGGCAGTGAATGGATGGTGGCGGTACATGGTCGAGGTGGGAGGAGAGAGTAGGTCAGGCAGAGCTGGAGGCAGGGGAGACACCACCAGCAGTGGGGCTATAGAGGGGTAAAAGGCGGCACGAAAACAGAGCAGGAAAGGACATGATAGGCATCGGCCAGAGGAGGAGGGAGGGGGAACATTTGGACGGGGCAGGGCTTATGGTATACATCTGGGGGAGGGGGATATGGTGGCATAAGCAGTAGAAGGCTACAGGAAGAGACCGAGTCCATGGAACTGTGCGGCGGCTAGAGAGAGCTGCAGGGGAAGGGATCAGAGGTGAAGACGGCCACGGGGCAGCTTTAGCATTAGAACCACTCAAGAGGAGCCCGGGTTCATGGAACTGAAGTCGGCAGGGGAGAGTTAGGATGGTGGGGTTCGGGGTGAGGTACGGCGGGGGAGCAGCATCAGCGGCTGGAAGGTGCGGCAAGTACTGCTGTGGTACTGTTCCTGGGCAGGAGTCGGTGTCAGTCGGGGTAGTTGGGGGCTGCAGAGGTTAAGAGCAAACGGGTCTAACTGGGGTGTAGAAGCGAAAAGTCAGTGTTAGGGATATGACGGGAATGGCGGCAGGGGGCTGATGGATGAGACCGTGTCCATGGAAACCGTATGCAGGCTGGACAGATCGATGAGTGTGAGAATACGGGGGGTGAAAGCGGCGGGTGAGCAGTTTTAGCGGCTGATGGTGCAGCTAATGTCCGGAGTTGTGGAACTGTATCCGGGCAGGGAAAATGGTGTTCAGGCAGGGTGGGGGGGCTGTGGAAGTCCAGGGGTAATAGGAGTAGAGGAACGGGTCCGTTGGGGGGTGCTTAGGCATTGGCTGCGCCAGTACCTGGTACCCCTAGATCATCAGTACAAACATTCCAGTAAGCAGCAGTAACACGTAGAGCAGTGCAGACAGCAATAACAGGTTAACAATGCAGTAGTCAAGGCACAGTAACTTACAACAAAATTACACACTCTAGACAAGTGCAAGTAGAGAGAAGTACCCTGAAACAGGTCCGTTGGGGGGCGCTTAGGCATTGGCTACGCCAGTACCTGGTATCCATAGATCATCAGTACAAACATTTCAGAAAGCAGCAGTAACAGGTACAATAGTGCAAACAGCAATAACAGGTAAACAATGCAGTAGTCAAGGTGCAGTAACTTACAACAAAATTACATACTTTAGACAAGTGCAAGTAGGCTTCGAGGTCGGGAGTTTTGAACTTGAAATGAAGTGCATATGGGCAGAGACATATATTACAGTGTTAATGTTGTAAGTAAAATAGGGTAAGGAGTAGGAAGGAGGGAGTGGTGGGGCAAGAGAGAGAGGTTGGCAGGACAAGCTCAGGTAGGGTCATAACAGGCACACTGGTCCGTGGAAAGCAGGTGTTGACGTAGCTTGTGCTTAAAGAGATCGTGGTAAGATGTCAGTCTAAGGTCAAGTGGCAGGAGGTTCCACACTTGAGGGGCTGTGTACCCGAACACTCCAGACCCTTTGGAGGTGCGGCAGCGGGGGATTTTTAGTAGGGATTTGTCCGAGGATCTCAGCTCACGTGGAGGGAGAGCTGGCTGAAGCAGTTCAGTTAGGGATGCTGGTCTGTTGAGTCTAATGAAGGAGTCGCAAAGGCAGCCCAGGTAGTATAGTCTGGTGGCAGAGGGGGAGAGCCAGCCGAGGTCTTTATACAGTTGGCAGTGATGTTTAAGTCTGGGGGTTTTTGAGGCATACCTGCATATATTGTTGAAAGTGACATCCCATTTCTGTAGTGTGGATTTATGCGCCATGAGTAGGATGGGAGCACAGTAGGTCAGAGCGGGTAGGAGGAGACCCCTGGCGATGGCTAGTTTGGCTGCAGGTGTGAGCATGTAGCTGGATCTGTAGGCAGCACCCAGTTTGCAGTTCACAGATTTACATGTTTCTTGGATGTGCAAGTTTAGGTCCAGAGATTGGTCTAGCAGGATGCCCAGATAATGGAAGGAGGTAACCACCTCAAGGGAGGTCCCATCCAGGTCAAGGACTTTTAAAGGAGAGTGGCAGGACCTTATCTTGTGGGCAGTGCCCAGGAGCATCAGTTTGGTTTTGCTGGAGTTCAGTATAAGGCGGTGGGTGTTTAGCCAGAGTTGGACAGCGTGGAAAGCGGATGTCAGTGCCACGTTAAGTTGGTCTACATTGTTAGAGCTAGCATAGATAACCAGGTCATCTGCGTAGAGTAGAGAGTCACAGGACGCAATGCTGTATGGCAGGTTATTTATGAATAATGAAAATAGGAGGGGACCCAGTATTGATCCTTGTGGCACTCCAGTGTTAATGGTAGTACAGTCAGAGATTGATGAGTTAAGTTTGACTGCTTGGGTCCTGTTGGTTAAGTAACTCCTGAACCAGCTTATGACAGGGGGTGAAAAGCCAAATTTATGAAGGGTGGATAGGAGTAGGGGGTGGTCCATGAGGTCGAAAGCCTTGGTGAGGTCAATAAAGATAGCACCAGTAAGCTGACTTTTGTCCATGCTTGTGAGAGTATCAGTGGTGAATTTGGCTAGCGCCGTTGTGGTGCTGTGGTTTTTCCAGAAACCATGTTGTGCTGCACATAGCAGATTTGATGTTTCAAGGAAATCAATGGTCTGAGTGGCTACTAGTTTTTCAAGTATTTTGCTGAGGACTGACAGAATAGCTATGAGTCTGTAGTTTGAGATCTCACTTTTGTTGCCCTTTTTGAAGATGGGGGTGATTCTTGTGGATTTCCAGATGTCAGGGAAGGTACTGTTGAAGAGGGAGAGGGTGAATAGCTTGGCTAGAGGATAGAAGATGAGATGGGCGGCCACCTTTAGTAGGCGATGTTCCAGTGAGTCGGACCCGGGACTGGTGGTGTCCAATAATGAGTTTAACAGTTTGAAGACTTGTGATGCAGACACAGCTTTGAAACAGAAGGTCTTGTAAATATCCAGCACATGTTTCTTGAGAGAGGTATCTGCTGGTGCACCGTTTGATGACAGCTGGGAAACCACAGTTGGAGGTTGAAGTGTGGAAGTATACTGGGACAGATCAGAGAACATCTTATTAAAAGCATTTGCAATGATAAGGGAGTCATTACAGTGGACACCATCTAGAATCATTTCCCGAGGGGGTTATGGATTGAGGTGTACCCAGAAAGGTTTTTATGTGGCCCCAGAACTTGCGTGGATCTCTGGCTGAGCTGGCAAGTAGGTTCTGGCAGTATTTGCTTTTTGCTAGCCTTATTTGCTTTTTGCAAGAGTTTCTATGCTGCTTATAGATGGTGTGATCCCTGGGTTGGCCAGTGCTTTTATACTTCCTCCACAGTTTGTCCCTGGTTCTGAGTTGGCTGAGTAGGTCTTTGTGGAGCCACCTCGTCTGTTGTCCCCTGACCCTTCTTTGTACTTTCGGGACATGTTTAGTCTGTGCTTCTGTGAACTTGGTGAGGAACACGTTAGAGGCATCCTCAACTTTTGTAGATTGGTAGATATCCGTCCAGTCAATGCAGGATATGTCCAGGAGAAAGGCACTTAGATCCAGGTGTGCGAAGTTGGTGAAAGTGACCAGGCGGGACTGGGGGGACGGAGAGGGAGTTGCATGCCAGTGACAGATAGTGGGTGAGTGGTCAGTTATAGCATCAGCCAGGGGTGTATACCTTAGTAATGCGGTCAGGTCTGTTTGTGAGGATCCAGTCAATAAGCATGCCTGATTGGGAGTTTATCATCCTGGTATTTTCAGTGATGAGCTGGTGGAGGTGGAAACTTTGGATTAGGGCTGCAAGGGAGCTGTGGGCAGGGCCCAGCCAGTTTAGGTTGACATCCCCCAGGAAGATGGCTTTGTTCGAGTTTATGGTTTGAGAGGTTAGCTGGAGCAGTTTGTGGGGGCCATCCACCCTTCCAGTGGGTGGATTATAGAGACAGATAATGTGCAGGTTTTTTTGCACCTAGGGACAGGATAGCATGTAGTGATTCACAGATCCGTTGAGGGTTATGTACAGGAATAGGCTTAATGGTGAGGTGGTTTTTATAGTATATGGCAACACCCCCACCCCTTTTCGAGCCTGGCCTGTCCTGTCGCAGGATAGAGTATCCGGGTAGGTGGCATTGGGCATCCTGTATGCGAGGTTTGAGCCATGTTTCTGTGAGGCAAAGGATGTCAGGTCCAGCTACTATGGTCCACGCCTCAAGCTCGGCCATATGGCCCAGGAGACTTCTAATGTTCATATGCGCAAACAGTAGACCTTTTTTAGGTTTGCCAGGGGAGTTGTTATTAAGGGGGGGCCAGGATTCAGTTCCACATCACCCGCCAGTAGTAGGCGAAGAGAGGCTAGGAATTTAAGCTGCAGCTTACATATAGATTCGATAGATGACCGTTTCTTCCTTGTTTGATGGTAGGTTGTGAGGGAGAGATACGTGTACCCATTCTTTAGAAAGAGGTAGTGTAGGGCAGGTTTGGCATATTGTTTGGTAAGGAGTAGGTTAGAAGGTGAAATCACAGAGTGAGGGGTGTTGGGGTGTATGACCAGAGGTAGAGACAGCGAGGGGTAGTTTAGGCAAACCAGGAGGAGAAGGCAAATAATGGGGGTTAGTGCTTGTAGTTTACCACACGGTGGCGGCGTGCACTCACGTAGGAGAGACATGTTAGCGTATTTTGGTTTAAATTTTTTTGGGTTAGGAAACAAAGAGTACCAGGCAGAGCAGGGAAAGAAGGGAGTTAGTTTAGAGGGTGAAGCAAGGATTCAGCAAAGTGGAGGAGAATGAGAAAGGTGGAGAGAGTGGAGAGAGAAATCGGGTTCGAAAGTGGAAAAAAACGCGAAAAGGCAGGGCTGCTCTCAGGAGGGCTGTTGGCAAGGTCTTTCAGTCAGTGAGCATGATTAATGCCCCCAGTGGTTATAGAGTATAAGGAGCCAATGGAAAAGTGGACACTTAGTCATATGACCACCAAAAGCCTATAAAGCTAAAGGGTCGACCAGGGTGGGTGCAAGGATTCAGCAAAGTGGAGGAGAATGAGAAAGGTGGAGAGAGTGGAGAGAGAAATCGGGTTCGAAAGTGGAAAAAAACGCAAAAAGGCAGGGCTGCTCTCAGGAGGGCTGTTGGCAAGGTCTTTCAGTCAGTGAGCATGATTAATGCCCCAGTAGTTATAGAGTATAAGGAGCCAATGGAAAGTGGACACTAGTCCTTGTGCAAAACTCTCAAAGCTAAAGAAGTCGACCAGGGTGGGTGAGGTGGGGGCGGGTGGAAGCTGGCACAAGCGGCGGGACCAGTATCCACAGAGGAGCTATAACACTAGCCGAAAATGGCTCACCTCAGGTGGGGAGAGTGACTTGCTCACAGCCCCCAAGCACGTTTAGGCAAAGTGAAAACAGCCGCTTTCGGTGAACGGTGGGTCCAGGTAGTGCCACCAGCCTTTACTGAAGAGAGCCAGTGGGAGAAAGTGTTTTAAAATGTACCTTATGGCTTTTGTACCTTTAGCGGTATGGGGTGCCAATGAGCGGCTGGGCTCCTGGTTCCCTTCCCGCGCAAGCGTGCGACGGGCGGCCCCTGTCCACAGGAACTCCTGGAGAAGTGTGGCTTTTTTTCTTTGGGGACCACCAGGCAAGTGGTGATCCCTGAGGCTTCTTGGGGTGTGGTGGAGGGCCCTTGGGTCCGGGCAGGAGCAGGTCCGAAGCCCCGGTGGGCTTGGAGAAGTTCCTGAGGAGAGTAGCAGGGAGAGGCAGTTAAATAGGCAGGCCTGCAGAGGCAGACAAAAGAAAGGGGCTGAAGGTTAGAAGAGGGTGGGGATTAGTGACAGGAGAGCAGGTTCAGGTTGCAGGCAGCTTAGATTGCTAAGGTATTGAATTACCAAGGTGCAGAGAAGCAGTTGGGATTTGAAATTTCAGAAAAGGCAGGAAGGGGACAGAAAGCAGCAGTTTTAAGTACAATCAGTGAAAATTGCACAGTCAAGTCAGCTAAGAGTTACATTTAAGGTCTCAGCTGTACTTGTAGCAGGGATTTGGGATTAACAAAGGTGCAGAGAGGCAGTTGGGATTTGAAAATTGAGAAAATGCGGGAAGGGGACAGAGTGAAGCACTTTTGAGTACAAGGAGTGAGAAACACACAGTCTAGGCAGCTTACAGCTAGATTTAAGGTTAACAGCAGTTCTAGTAAATTCAGTAAATTTTAGACAGAAGAGGGAGGGAGTAGAACAGCTAGAGGCAGATTTAGAAATTAGTCTAAAATTACATAGTCAGTGTAGCCAGGTTAGGAAATAACTTCACAAATTACATTTAGGCAGGAATTACAGTGTTCACAGATAAAGCACAAACAGGCAGAAACCCAAAAATGTCCACAGAGGAGCTGTAACACTAGCCGAAAACGGCTCACCTCAGGCGGGGAGAGTGGCTTGCTCACAGCCCCCCACCGGCGCAGAATTTATTTATTTATTTAAGAGTTTCACCAGGAGGGCACACTGAGAAGAGTACTGCTTGATTCCAGTTGCATCCTGGGGGAGAGGGGAGGGGAGAACACAATACAGAAAATATATATTGCAATCAGACAGTAAGTGTTAGACACAGTTAACAGCACTAGGATAAAATTATGGCTTGTGCAGAGCAAGACAACAGGGTGCTTCAAGGTACAAATGAACAAACAAATACAGTGCAACATAATACAGCCATAGTACTCCAACTAGAGGAGGAGTGGTGCATTTAGGTTAGGTACATGGGCAGGTGGAGGCGAAATTATCTTTGAGGCGGGCATGGAGGTAGTGGTCTGAGGGGGCCTGCCTTATGTCCACTGGGTGGGAGTTCCACAATTTGGCATGCGATATGTGAAGGTGGCCTGGCCAGCATTTGTGGACCTGTGTGGGATAGATAGGAGTCTGGTGTCACTGTGCCTGAGTGAGTAGGCTGGCAGGGGAGCGGCTGAAAGTGCTGAGTGGAGTTAGGGGGGTAGGGTCAGAGACCAGAACTTGGCAGTGAGATGGGCACAGTGCATTTGGCGGTGGTCCTGCAGAGAGGGGAGACCCAGTGAGTGATACAGGACTTAGTGATGGGTAGAGTAGGGACAGTCGAGGGCAAAACGACAAAAGGCATGGAAGAGAGAGACCAGTCTGGCCAGGGTGGACTTGGTGGTGGCACTATAGACTACATCCCCATGACTGGCAGGATCATTTCCTGTACCATAGCATGGCAGGCTGGCAGTGGGATGCATCCACGATTACGGTAGGGGGCACCCAGTCTGGGATGTAGATTTTTGTGGATGGCATCGATATGCACAGAAAAGTCAAGGTGCTGGTTGAGCCAGATCCCTAGGTACCTAAAGGAGGAGCTGATCTCCAGAGTTGTCCCATTGAGGATGTGGAAAGTAGGGGTAGAGGGGAGCCTCGAGAGTCTTTACCTTGTGCCGAAGGTCATGGAGATTTTTTTTTGGCATTGAGGTGGAGCTGGTTAGAGCAAAACCAGTGCTGGACTGTTTTGAAGTCTTGCTGGAGTCTGGACACCACATCAGAGGCCAATGGGATATATACAGCACTGTATTGTCAGCATACATGTGAATGGATGTGTGTGGGCAGGCAGAGGGCAGATCATTGAGGAAGAGGCCCAAGAACTGAGCCCTGTGGCACACCTGTCATGATGGGGGAGAGGGGAAGATGTTGAGCTACCAATTCTGACCGATTCTGTCCGGCCTATCAGATATGAGTGGAACCATTCTATGGCTGGGCCAGAAAGTCCAACATTTTGGAGCTTAGTCAGAAGAAGGGGATGTGAGACAGTGTTGAATGCCTTAGCGAGGTCGACAAAAATAGCTGAGGTGATATGAGTTTTGTCCATGGCGGAGAGAATGCTGTTGGTGAGCCTCAGCAGGGAGGTGGTGGTGGAGTGGGACTTCCTGAAGCCAGACTGGTAAGGCGTGAAGAAGGATGAGGAGTCAAGGTAGGATGAGAGTTGAGAGAGGACAAGGTGTTCCTGCAACTTGGCCAGTATAGGGAGGAGAGAAATAGGGCAGAAGTTACCAGGAGCAGAGAGGTCCCCACCTTTGGGGAGGGGTATGACAGTGGCAAGCTTCCATTCAGATGGGATGGAGGCTAGAGAGAAGGATAGATTGAAAAAGCAGCCAGTGGGGTGGTGATGACCAGGGCTAATAAGTACAACATTTTGGAATCAAGGCCAGAGGAGCATTTGCCCTTGGAAGGGTTTAGTGCCTGCAAGGCGTTTAGTACCTCAATTGGGGTGACAGAGTGGAAAGAGAAGTATGGATGGCAGTGAAGGAGTTTGGTGCAGGGAAAGAGGACATGAGTGTCGATGTGCAATTGGTGAAAAATGCATTGAACTCTGAGGCCACAGCAGGAGGGTCTGTAACAATGGAGCCACCAATGTTTAAAGCCAGTGTAGGGGGCAGAGAAGGTGGGGAGAGAAGTGATTTGACCACCTTCCAGAATTTAGTAGGGTGGTCAAGGTTTGAGTGCAGGGCTGAGTTGAAAAACTTGGCCTTAGCCTGGTGGATTAACCTTGTGCAGGAGTTACGAAGTGTGCGGTACTTTAGGTGGTCAAGGTGGGAGCTTGAGACTTTGAAAGATTTCCATGCAAGATCCCTTATCCTAAGGTTTGCAATAATATCCACTGTGATTCAGGGCAGGTGGGCACCTCTTACCCTAGACCTTCTGGTAGGGGCATAGCAGTCCCAGGCAGCAAGGAATTTGGTTTTGAAGTATGTTAATGCCGAGTCCAGGGAGGTGGCCTGATGTACGGGGGACCAGTCTGTAGTGGCCAGGGCATGGAGAAGAGAGGGAAGATCAAGGGATTTATAGGACCTGGTCATGATGATGTGGGGGGGGCAACTTTGTGTTTGGAGACTTTCTTGATCATATACGTCATGTGGTGGTCACTTAGGGCATCAGGTAAAAGGCCTGAGGCTGTTATCCTCTGGGGGTGAGAGGTGAGGGACCAGTCAAGGAGAGAGTGGTTTAGAGATTTGTGGTTTAAGCGAGTGGGCTCTGTGACCATTTGGGAAAGATTTAAGGAGGCTACTAGGTTATGAAGGTTGACATTGTGATTGGATAGCCAGTTCATGTTAAAATCTCCAAAGATGTGCAGCTCGCCCTCAGGGGCCAAAGATTTTAGGGTGCCTAGGTGTTGGAAGATGGTTGCCAGGGTGGTGTTAGGGGCACAGTAGGAGCCTGCAATAAAGAGGGGAGCTGTGTGGGGGAATGTTAGCTTGATCAGTAGTGGGTCAGTGGTCATAGTGGGCATGGGTACTGGGATTTGGATGAACTGAAGTGCAGATGCAACATATATGGCCATGCCACCACCTCTTTTTTGGCCAGGTCGATCATGGCAAATGATCTTATACCCCAGGATAGCTACTTCAGTGTCTTGATTGTGAGGTTTTAGCCAGGATTCAGATATGACCAGGACATCAGGTCGGAGGGAAAGGATGGTTGGCTGCAGCAGGCTGAGTTTGGGCAACAGGCTGCAAATATTGAGGTGGACGAGTTTCAGATCTCTTAGTAGTCGAAGGGTAGGGGCGGGGAGGCTAGTGTGGTGGGAGATGGAGCCAGGATTTTGCTCTATGTTCCCAGATGTGAGTAGCAGGAGAACAATCAATGGTTTTGGCAAGGGCCTTATCCACTGGGGCTTGCAAGTAGGAGTAGCTACTGGCTGAGTAGGAGCAGCTGAGGTCTGGGTAAGAAGGTATAGGGGTAACTGGCCTACATGGAAAGAGGGTGGGAGTATAGTAGACCCTAAGGTTAGGTAAGGTGGGAGATTCTCAATGGGTTGTTCTGTGGAGGTGGTAACTGCTGGAGATGTCCCCTCATTTGGGGTGCACAGTATAGGCTGGCAGTCCTCCCTAGATGGGTAAGAGGAGGGCGGCAGTGACGCCTGCAGTGCCAGAAAAGAAATAATTACTAAAGCTAACAGCATGATTGTGCAGTTAGGGAGCCAGATATAGTAGGGTGATTGGAATAGGAGCTTTTGTACTGCCTCTAGTGGTAGTATAACATAGTCTGCTAATGAAGTAAACCGCTGATTGGTTCTGAGCACAATGTCCCAACGTGTGTTTTACTATATAACTACTTGCTCACCAAGGGTGGTGGCGGGGAGCGGCGGGATTCCTCTCTAGCAGTAGAGACACGGCTCTGATGGAACCCTCCGGTGTCACTTCGTTCCATACCTGGCTAGTTTCGGACTGTAGCTCTGGGGAGGACCTCCTGGCCCTCACAACCTTCACTCACAGGGGAGTGCTTCAAATGCTGTGGAGAGTGGAGAACAGGGGCAGAATTAAACTAAGGTAGGCAAACAAGGAGGGGTGTGCTGGGACAAAGGGGAGAGGGGGCTCAGGGTGGGAAAAGACAAGGGGCCTGATCTAGTCTGCTTCAGAATAATGAGTACATAAACAGATCTAGAACAAATAAGTACAAATAAAATCAGAATATAGAGTAAGTAACAGACCTAGTACAAATAAAATTTAAAGTAGCAGCATTATGTTCGATCTAGTACCTCTAAACAGCTGGCTGCTAGAGAATATGCAGTAAATTACCATTAAATTAAATTATGCAGTAAATTAGCTGCCTTTAAGATCTCAGCAAAACCAAGAGGGCACTGAAGCCTTAGAAGAGCAACAGAGAGCTAAACATCAGTCTTTTAGTTTAAATAAAAAGGCGCTGAACATCAGTCTTTGTTTTTTGAAAAGAAAAGAGGTGCAGAGACTCCTGTCTAGCACTAGAGACATGTCTCTGATGTAGCTCTGCAGCGTCGCTTCATTCCGTACCTGGCTAGTTTCGGACTGCAGCTCTGGGGAGGACCTCCTGGCCCCCGCGACCTTCACCCGTAGGGGAGTGTTTCAAATGCTGGCTAGTTTTGGACTGCAGCTCTGGGGAGGACCTCCTAGCCCTTGCGACCTTCACCCGTGGGGGGAGCGCTTCAAATGCTGTCTAGTTTCGGACTGCAGCTCTGGGGAGGACCTCCTAGCCCTTGTAACCTTCACCCGTGCAGGGAGCGCAGTCACTGTAGGAAATCAGTTTTCGGGGCAGTTTGAGAAAATGACAGTGACACTGTTCATGAGCAGAGGTCCTAAAATGCGTATGTTGAAAATCTGGTGATGAAAGTCCATAAAATGACTGTGTTACAAGCATTCGTTGCACAGTTTCCACGCACCCTTGTAACTCCGGAAATTTGCAATATTTTTATGTCAGATTTTCAACACAGGCATTTTTTCACACCTCTTTATGAACAGTACAGCTGTCATTTTTCACATACTGGCCAAAATGTGTTTTCTCACCTGTGGTGCAGAATGGCATGGTCACTGTGGGAAATCAACTTTTGGGACAGATTAACAAAATCACAGTGCCACTGTTCATGAGGGGGGGGGGGTCCCAAAATGCCTATGTTGAAAATGTGTCTCTTCAGGGTGTGGGTGAGGTTAGCATCAGATCAATACTTCACTGCCATTCCTATTATGTATCTCTAACTCCTGCACTACCAATGCCAATGTCAATGACAGCGAGACAACATTCAGCATTGACAAATGCTTGTTTTTTTTGTGGCAGCAGACACTACTTGACCTACAGACCAGGCTCCACCCTCTTAGCCCTACAATTTAAACTGTGCCTGTCACAGGTGTTGTAGGACCCCACCATTGTTTTCATCCCCAGGGAAGGGTGATTCATTGAAATGCTCATTTTGAGGGTGCTATAAGGGTTGATGATTCTTTTTCCCTTCTATTTTTTCTTCCTCTATTTGCCAAATAGTAGCTCCTGAATAAAAATAGTTCCCCTGTTCATGAAGGGATACAAAATATTTTGCAGCTCTACTATTCATGGTAGTTGGGAAATACTATTCGGCCCTTGCATACCCCTACTCAAAACAGGGAACGCACCTCCTAATGTGGGACATTTGAGAAGTATGGACAGAGGGAGTCTAAGAGGTAAAATGATGGATAACTTGCATAATAAGGCCCAATAAAGAAATATTTCAGTGACACAGTTGAGAAAAATTCACAGGCTGATCATGGCAACAAAACAAACAATGGCCAGGAGACTATTTTTAAGGCTATGAATTACAGGGCTTTCAACCCCTAGAACTGAAAGAACTAGCAACAACTGCTGAAAAGTGCATGTTTGGTGTACTGTTACAATGAACTCGTGGGTTTCGAATGATGTCACTGGAGATTCCGGATACACAGAGGGGAGGTGGTCAGTAGGAGGGCGTCCGAAATAGTGCAGGTTCTGCAGCAAGAACCTAAGAGGAGAGGCTTAAAGAGTTCAATATTTACACCATAGAGGAGAGAAGGGAGGCAGGAGAGAAGGGAGAGGAGAGAAACAAGGTACAGGAGTGAAGTTGTTCTTAAACAAGAGGTCATGCTATGAAGCTGGGGGGGGGGGGGGGGGAGCAGCCTCAGGAGGGATTGGATGAATTATTTAAACAGGCGTTTAAAACTTTTTTGTGGCGACAGGCCTATCAGTGACTCATTGTTATGTGATCTGTTGTGCTAGTTATTATTGCATTCATTGTTTATGGAATTATGTTTTAAGTATTGTAAAGCACCTTGATATCTTGAAAGGCGCTTAAAAAATAAAGTTTATAATTATTAAGTACTTCATCACAGAAAGGGTGGTGGATACCTGCAACAGCCTTCCAGCGGAGGTAGTGTGTAGGAAAACAGTGCTGGTTTTCCCCACATGCCTGGGGCAGGCAGAAGCTGAATCATCGAGGTAAGGAAGGGGGCGGTGGGTGGGAATGCTCCCTTGATCAAGTTGGGTCTGCAGTGAAAAAATTGAAGGTAATAAAAAAACAAAATGGGCAGATTAGGTGGGCCACATGCCCCTTATCTACCATCACATTCTGCGTCTCTATGTTGCCATGTTTCTAAGCATACCCTATATGATCTTTGCCTTCCATCATGCCTACCTTTCTCTTGCTAACATATCACTTCTTCTCACATTCATGATTGAGGTCCTCCTCCTTTTAACATCCACCATATCTTCTGGTAATGGTCACACTTCCTTCTTTTGCCACTGGTGCAGCGCTGCACATTATACCACTTACCACTGGTCCTTAAAAATTACAATGGTCACAAGTCATGTGGGAGGGTATTGGGTTTGTGGGGAATGTCTACCTCTCTTTGGCACTTGACAATTATTCACTGGTTTGTTTCACCATCCCATTGATTTCTATGTGGTGTCCAGTGGTAACCAAACCCTCTCCCCATATGCCATCCTGGTTTCCTGTGACACCACTCCATCACCCTTCCCCACCAGTTCTCACTGTTTTCCAGTCGCACCCACTTCCTCTCTGCATCCTGTTTCATTATCCCTGTTGTCCAGTGTCATCCACTCCCTCTTGCCATCTGAGCACATTACGTGGTGCACAGTGGCAAACCCACTCATGAGAGCAAATGGTCGTGGGTGGCCACTTTCACAAAACCTATTCACACCTCTGCAGGGAACCACCATCTAAGTGTTGCAAATGCCATACATTCAGAGCTCAAAAAGTACATTAAGTTATACAATTCCACCATCAATCTCAGCACCACTCCATGTCCCTTTAGTCCAAAAGGCACTCCCAAGGTGTCCAGTATCACAATAGTCATAAATCTTGTTGCCAATGATCCTGTCTTAACAGTCTCACTGCTGGGTTTCACTCCTGGCTTTCTCTACTAGTAGTTATTTGCGATACAGCAGGAGTTAGTGCTTGATGGCATTCAGGCATCTGGGCCTAAAAGTTACCAAAAATGTGGATTTAGAGTCACAGTTTGATTTTGCCCATGAAATCTCACACCATGAGCACTGCCACATGCTACAGCAATGTTTGGTTTGGTGGGTACACTCTCAAAGCCATCCCTTGCCTTCAAGCATGAACTGATACAAAACACCATCACCACGGAAGATGTACAGCAGTTCTCCACTGTGATCCCCCCCTCCCCGACTGTGCAGGACAACTGAGTATACCCAGTCTCAGCCCTCTGCCAGCCTTCCTTTACAAAACTTCTCTGCGTCTGGTGGCATGTTGATGGTCACAGAGAGCACGTAACATAACACAGGATGCTCATTTGAAAAATGGTCATGCTGACTTAAATGGATTTGAGGACATACTGCAACAATCAAAGTGCTGCAGACAGGGACTGTGGAGGCCAAAGTGTCCGAATTGTGGCACTGAGTGCATAGGGGCAGTGCAAGATCATTTTGCAAAGTCTCTGTCTGTCTGCACGTCACTGCCTACTCCCCAACCATGATATAATAATAACTGATCTACAGAGGGCACATCTGTGTGTTGACCACATCCTCCAAACTTCCCTATATGTCAAACTACTGCTCATCTTGATGCCCAAAAGAATATCAATGTTCCCAGCTGGTGTGTGGAATGGACAAGGTATTTGCTAATCAAAAGCATTCAGTAACACAACCTTGGTGGAGGGTCAGAGTCACGTCAGAGTGTCCAGTTGAAAAATACACTCTTACATGACTCCTGCCTGACATTCTGCTGCTCTGCCCTATGTAACCATTCCAGGGCAGAAACATAGAAACGTGATGACAGAAAAGGACCGCCTGGCCCATCCAGTCTGTCCAAGGTGCCTAGCTAATGGCTAGAGCTTTATCCAGCGCCCTTCCTCCCACCCACCCCTGATACCAGACCCATGTGGCTGTCCCATGCTCTCTTAAAGCCCTTTATGGTGACCTCCCCTACCACCACCTCTAGGAGCCCATTCCATTTCTCCACCACCCTTTCTGTGAAAAAGTTATTTCTGGTGTTCCCTCAGAACCTGCCTCCCTCTACCTGTAATGCATGACCCCGGTCCTATTCTGCCACTGTAATTTAAAAAGTTTCTCTACTGACTTTCTGTTGATGCCCTTAACATATTTAAAGGTCTCAATCATATCCCCCCATCCCTCCTCTGCTCAAGGGAGTACAAGCCTAGGTCCTTCAATCTGTTCTCATATGGCAAGTGACTAAGCCCTGCCAACATCTTGGTTGCTGTCCTCTGTACACTCTCCAGCCTGTCCACATCTCTTCTTAGGAATAGCCTCCAAAATTGCACCCATTACTCCAAATGTGGTCTAACCAGCTGCTTATATACAGGGATGATGACCGATCTCCTGCTAGTAAATTTTTATTTATTTATTTATTGAAATGTTTCACCAGGAAGGCACACTGAATGACAAGCCGCTCATCTCCTGGTGGGACCTGGGGGGAAGGGGTACAATAGGAATGAGACATTAAACATTCAAGTTACAAGATCAACATTAACATACAGTTGTAAGGCACGTGTTACAAACAGTGTTACAACAGTGTTTCACATAATAGGTAGAATGAGTGGTCAATAATAAGTGCCAGGTTAATAAGTAAACAAGTGCTTCCGTGAAAGAAAAGGGGGAAAGGAGAGGAGGGGTGAAGTGGGGGAGGGGGAAGAGTCGTGTCCCTGGAGACCCCTTCAGGATGTGAGGAACCCTGCAAGGGGACTGGGGGGACCAGAGAGAAGGGGATAAGGCAGCATCCCAGAGAGACCCCTTCAGGATGTGGGGAACCCTGCAAGGGGACTGGGGGGCTAGATAGAAAGGGGGATAAGGCTGTAGGGTTTTAAAGAGGGAGGAGAGAGAAGGAGGAAGTGTGACTTAATGCTAGGAGGGGGAATAGGACCTAACCGAAGAGAGGACCATTCAGGATGCAGGATACCCTGCAAGGGGGTTGGGGAAGGTCAGTAGATAGGGATTAAGAGAGTGATAGGAGAGGGAGGGAGTATGAACTGAACCCTTGAGGGGAAGAGAATTCACACCTTTGCAGGGCATGGGGCCTAATCAATAGTCCATCAGGATGCATTGTACCCTGCTAGTAGTCATGGAAAGCCAAGATAGTGGCTAGGTAGAATAGGGGAGATATGCTTCATCTCAGTTGGACCCCTTCGGGATGCTGAGAACCCTGCAAGGGGACTGCAATGGCCAGGGAAAAAGGTAGATGGGGAGGGGAAGGAGAGGAGACATACCTAGGCGCAGTAGGGCCCCTTCAGGATGCTGAGAACCCTGTAATGGGACTGAAAAGGCTAGGGAACAGGTAGATGGGGGAGAGGAAGGAATGGAGACAAGCCTAGATGCAGTAGGACCCCTTCAGGATACTAAGAACCCTGCGACAGGACTGCAAGTCTAGGGAGATAGGAGGGATGGTGGGGAAAGGGAGTAGAGGAGAGATACAAGCCCCTTGGGGGGGTAGGAGAGGGACCTATGGAGAGCATTCGTGGTCCCTTGCATTCTGTGAGAGATCAAGGGAGGCCAGAAAAGGGGGAAAAATTTGAGGGAAGGGGAGGAGCGCTAGAAATCTGGTGGGGTGGGGGTGCACAAGGTAAAATGATGGTGACGGTAAAGGGGTAGAGTTTGTCCTGGACTTAGAGGAGGGAATTAGGGAGGGACATGATAGCAGCAGCTAGGTGCAAGGTAATTATTGAGGGCAGAACTGATGGAGTAGGCGGAAGATGAGTGCTGGATTTGAGGGAGGAGGGAATTCCAAATTTTTGGGAGGCGGTGAGAGTAACCGGATTGGCCAATTTAGGTGACTCCCATCCCGATACAGCCCAACATCCTGCTAGCCTATAGTTACCCACTTCCTCCCTATCCCCCCCTTTGTGGAGAGATACCACGTCCACCCTCTTCCAATCCTCTGGGAACTCCCCTGCCTCCAGGAACCTACTAAATAGAGCTGCCAAGGGAGCTACTAGAATATCCCTAAGTTCCCTCAACACCCTAGGGTGCACCCCATCTGGCCCCATGGCCTCATCCACCTTAATTGCTCCAGCTCTCTCAAGACTGCACTCTCAGCTAGCCCAGTGGCACTGAGGGTTGAAGCGCTGGATGCCACACCTCACACCACGCCAGCGACCCGAGTTCGGGAGTGAGCTCGGGCGCTGGGAGTCAGTAAGGGAGGGATCGGATTGAGCGCCCAGTGGGCTGCTCTCCTGTCCCAGGGGGAGGGCATCGGGATGTCCGGCGCTCCAGCAGCCCCTGGTGGAGATCAGGGGTGCCACAGAAGTATGGGCAGCACATAACAGCATGCCCGATGCTAGCAGGGTTGTCGTGCACCAAGCGTTGGGGGGTGCACATGCGGAGGGGGAAGGAGAGGGACAGAACAAGGAAAAACCCGTCTCGCAGGAATAGGCGACGGCACCTATCCTCCATGCCCAGCGCTGGGTCTGACTTGGCCAGGCCTCATCACTCCTCCACCTGGGCCCCGTCGGCTTGCCAGAGTCTGCCTTACTAACAGAGCCCAAGGAAAGGAGTTGGGCTACCCTCCCCAGGCGGGTCAAACCAGGGGTGCTGGCAGCAGGGGGAGGAGAGAGGGCACAAGACCACAGAGGACCTCAGGTGGGCAGGCACAAGGAGAGGATGCCTGAGAGAGTTCCCTCGAGCTGTGACCAGAGGGAAAAAGACTTAATAAAAAAAAAAAGACTGCATTCTCCGGGAACAGGCTCATATCAACCCCTATCCTGCCCCATCCTCAGTACTGATGTCCCTAAACTCCCCCCCCCACCATGAATACTGAGCAAAAATAGTCATTTAATAACTGTACCTTCTCTCTATCCTCATCCAGCAAAACCCCCTTGTTGTTTTTAAGTCTGGTTATCCCCCTTCCAGTTTTTCTCCTCTCACTGACGTACCTAAAAAAAGCTTTGTCCCCGGTCTTGACTGATTTGGCAATTTCTTCTTCTGCCCTGGCCTTCGCCCCCTGCACCTCTCTGTCTGCCTCCTTTTGCCTCCTCTGGTATGTTTCCCAGTCCTCCCTCCTTTGCATCATCTTGAACCTCCTGAATGCCCTCCTCTACTCCCTAACCCTGTCTGCCACCTCCCTGCTGAACCAAAGAGGCCTCCTCTTCCTCCTGGTTTTATTAACCCTCCTGACAGAGAGATATGTCACCCCAATTATAGCCCCTTTCAAGCAATCCCACATGTCCTCCACCCCCTTTCTGCTTTCCACCCCCCTTATCGCCTCCCACACATAGGCCCCCATTTTGTTAAAATCTACCCTTCTGAAGTCTAGTACTTTCACCTTGGCTCGATTAACCTCAGCTGATGCCTGTAACTTGAACCAGACAGTACTGTGGTCACTTGAACCAAGGTATTCCCCCACTGCAATTTCACCCAACCTGTCACCATTTGTCAGGACTAAGTCCAGCAATGCCCCTCCTCTTCCTGGTGGGTTCCCTAACCAGTTGCCTGAGGAGAGCTGCCTGCAGACAATCCACTATAGCCTTGCTTCTCCCTGATTTTGCCAATGAAGTTTCCCATCTCACATCAGGTAGATTTGGATCCCCATCAATAGCACCTCCGCCTTTATTAGCCATTTTCAATATCTCCTCCATCATTACCTCATCTTCTGAGTCCAGTTGTGAGGGTGGCCTGTAGATCACCCCGATATACCTAATCTCCCCCTTTCCAATGGGCAAAGCTACCTACATGAACTCTGTACCTTCCATCCTATGCTGCAATTCCACTGCCCTGATGCCCTCCCTCACATACAATGCTACCCCCCTCCCCTTCTATCCTCCCTGTCCCTTCTGAACAACGTGTACCTGGATATTTCCATGTCCCAGTCCTGGTCCCATGACACCATGTTTCCATTATTCCCACCTGATCCAGGCTGCCTCAGCCATGACTGCTGCCAGGTCTGGAACTTTATTGACTAGACTCCTTGCATTTGCGCACAGTACTCTCCACTCCCCCAATCTAGTCTTTCCTTGATCCCTGCTGCCCTCATTCCTTCCCCCACCCCCTTCCCTCAGTGTGTTTCTTCTTTTTCTGTGCCTATACTGGTTTCAAGTTATGCTTGAGGGGCTGTTTGCCCCCCTGAACCTGTCTCAGAGGCTTGCAAAATCCTGACACTCCGAGCTAGTTTAAATTTAGGCTTCACTCCAGGAACTCCGCCATCTTGCTTCTAAGCACAGATGCTCCTTCTAAATTTAAGTGAAGCCTATCAGGAGCAAACAGACTTTCATCCCTCCATGTATCACTCCAGTCCCCCAGGAATCCAAACCCTCTCTCAGCGCACCAACCTTTTAGCCAACCGTTAAACTCCTCTATTCGTTGCCTTCTGTCTGAACTCGCTCTCAGAACCAGCAACGCCTCCAAAAACGGTAGCGACTTAAATCCCAACCCCCTACAGAACCTGACCAGTGACCTGAACCTAGCCGGCACCTCCATTACACTGTTTCCTGCTAGGTCGTTTGTCCCTAGGTGGAACAACAGGTGCGTCTTCTCATCCTGGGTTTTCCCCCTGGATGGAATATAGTGAATAACGTCCCCTGCCATCATCCCTGGTAAGCATTCAGCCCAGATACCCCTGTTCTTGTTTACCTTCCCACCCCATCCCGTACCCTTTATTATTGAGTCCCCCACTATTAGTACTATCTCCTCAACAACCTTCTGCTGTGTTATCTCTCTTCTTTGCCTTCCCTCCCTATTCCTCCTTGACCAGCTTCCTTCATCATTGTTTTCCCCAATTTTGTCCCTCCCCTTGAGCATTCCCCCCTCCAGACGTATGTCCCCTTGCCTTGTCCTCCGCCTTTCACCACTGCATCCCCCCTTTCCTATCTCCCTCAACTCCTTTCCTTTTTTCACTACTCCCCCTACCGCCCTGCCCACTTCACCCTTGTCCTTTGGGGATCCTGTAACTACAAGCTTCCCTTCCTCCACCTGCTCAGGTCCCTCCATCACCTTGACAGCTATTTTCTCCCTGTCTAAGATATGGCCAACCTGGAGTGTTTCTTTGTCCCCCTTCAACCCCTTGCCTTTTTGTACCCTTCCTTTTTCCTCCCTATTCCTCTCATCCCTGCCTTTTCAGGATCCTGTAGCCTCAAGCTTTCCCTCCTCCTCCTGCTTGGTTCCCCCCAACATGTCGACAGTTCTTTCACTTTCGAAGGTCTGTTCAACCTTGAGTGGTTCTGACCTCCCATCTCGGTCTTGAATTCCTTGGTGTACTCCCCCCCCCCACTGTTTTTCCCACTCCCTCAGTCCTTGGGCTCCTGCCCATGGTGGGAAGCCTCCCCAATGACCTTTGGTTCACTGCTACCCTCTGCTTCCGATCCCATTCCATCTCCACCTTCTAACTCTTCCATCTCCTCAACTACCAGAGTCACAAGTGTCATGAACCTGTTGCAAAGTTCCGTGACCCTTTCCCGTCTATTTCTGGCCCTTGTTTGCATGGTGAACTCCTCCCTTCTCATGCGTACACACCCTGTGGTCCTATTTCCAACCTTTCGCCAACCCCCAGACTCCTCACCCTGTCCCAGGTCTTCATGTGATGTCTCTGTAGCTCCTCCCCCTATTTCTTCACCACCTCTCCTGTCCTCTCTGCTACTGCCCCCCATGGGATCAAAATAGCCACCCATATGTCCCCTAACTGGCTCACCCCTACTGAGCCCCATCTCTCCCCCCACCCCATATCCTAGAGAATCTCCATTCTACCCCTGAACATGCCCCTGTACTGTTCCCGCCACTCACCCCTTTGCCTGCTCTATCCCTCTCTACGTTCCCCTCCACCCTTACTATCACCTTCCTCTCCACCCTACATCACACCCAACCACTTCCCCCTCACCACCAACCCCCTTCCCCTGATCTTTTCATGTTTCCTGCAACTAAGTCCACACCGTTAGCTACCTCTGCACTTGTAAGAGCACTTCCTCACATGTAACCGCTCCAGTCATACTGTGTACCATGACTGATGTTGTGTTCAATCACATCCTTTACTTAATCTCTCTTGATCCTTGACAAAGCTTTTGGCAGCTCGTGTACTGAAATCATATTGTAATGTTTACCTGTTGGTAACTTGCCTGTCTTGTCTTAACTTGTCGAGTGTCTATGATGTGGAATCTTTGTAAAAGAGTCCTGTTTGCACAAAAGTGTTATCCGAAACTTTAAATAAATAAATAAATCTTCAACATTTCCCATACTTCCCTGCTCAGCTGCTCCAGTTTTCTGCACACCGGCAACCGCCCCTCCTCCAGGCTATGTCCAATACCATGACCAACCCACACCCAGTGCACCCTACACATCTGCCAAATATACCCCCATCCTGGTAGTGCGAGCCCCCCGCCCCATTTCATACACCCATTTAGGCCTGCTACCCCCATCCCTGAATCGTCCCCAGTCATGATCCTTTCTCCCCCATGCAATTCCCCCTGGCATACGGAACCCTCCTTCCCTGTACCAGTATACTGCCCTCTCATGTCCTGTTTTGTTAGATGTGAATCCCCTTCTCCTGTAGTGCCCCAGCTAGAATCTTAAGGTGTCGGAAAGCACTAAACGCAGCAGGGGTGACTAGATGGCCTAGCTGTTAGTGTCCCCGCCTATACTGTCAAGGGTTGAGGGTTCAATTTCTGTCCAGGGTGTCCTCGCAAGGGCTAGGGAAGACATCTAGATACTGCTGGGTTAGCTGATTAACCAGGCATGGCAATAAGGTTAGGGTCTGAAAAACTAGGACAGATATAGCCAGGACTAGGGCTCAGCAACACCTCCTATTGGCAGGTTAGTCCCTTGATCTTTGAAAGGGTTCAGCAGGTTATTGACTCTTTTGCACCACCTTGTGATCAGCCAATATAACCTGCAAATGAGGAAATGGGGACTTAAAAATACAACTATGAAGTCGAATGAAAGAGAATGAACTTAAGAAGGACTCTGAGGTTGTGTGCACTGACAGCCGTGCATCATGCTGTTTCAGAGGACATGTGCCACACTGTAACACTGCGCAGCCAGCCACGTGGCTGTTACCATTTTTCAACTCCCCACATGTACTGGGCCCCTTGGGGAACAACACCATATGGATCTCAATGGCCAATGCCACTATTCCTTGGTTGTGCTCATTTGACCTTTTGTTTTTTTCCCCTTTCCATGTCTTTACTCAGTCTTTGATGTACTTGATCAAGAGACGGTACAGAGGACACATGATTGACACATTTTTAATGGGCTACACCGCAACCACCATGAACACATTTATTACTATTTCTTGGGCCTTTCCTGCTCAACATAAACACATCACAGAATGCAATGTGTCTAGACAGTTGCACGCTTTGTAGTTGTACTTTAGCATTGCAAACCACACATGATCAGTAACATGGGAAGGTCATCTTTTCTTGTAAATGGATAAATGAATAAACATAATTGCAAAATTATAAGGCGTTTAGTCATTTTACCCACTGCTGCTTCTACTGTTTGGTGCTGTCCACTGACTCTGACTGACATATCATGTGGAGCTCCTTTCTGCCTTCATTACCATTCCTCTAAACAGGGCACTTTACGTTCCTAATCCTTTGCTCTTATTCATATTTCTTGGGACTGAAGTTTGAAGCGATCACTTATCAACCAGTTGTGTGTGGTAAGGGAAGGTCACAGACCAGACAGTTATCGGTCTGCTCCATTCAAGGATAATGGCATCTATTATTTCCCAAAACTGTAGTTACTTTCACCTACTCTACTTACGTTATTACTATCTAGTCTTTGCATCTCATGAATACTGTGTTTTGTGCTCATTTGACCTTTTGTTTTTTTTTCCCCCTCCATGTCTTTACTCGGTCTTTCATGTACTTGATCTAGAGTCAGTGCAGCGGACACATGGGCCATAGCCTTGACATTGGTACATGACAGAGAACAATCTCACTGACATCACCCCATCAGTGACCTCTCCCTGCGCTAAAGATATTCTGCTTTGCTCATTGCTATAGGAACAATACAGAAACACAGCTAGGCAGACAGCTAGAACACCAGTTAAGTTAGACAGAAAGAGAGACAGACAAAGATGGCTACATAGATAGATAGATAGATAGATAGATAGATAGAAGAAGAAGAAGAAGAAGAATCAAGCATTTATATAGCGCTTTTCATACATCCAAAGCGCTTTACAAGCAATGTTAGACTGGTAGTGAAGTGACTGAATGTGTGGTGGCAGCCATTTCACACATCATCACCCACACACAGCCTGGATAATTGCATGAACCAGTTTATGGGAAGGGGAATGTTGGCCAGGACACTGGGAATGTTCCCTACTCTTTGCGAAGAGTGCCCTGGGTTCTTTTACTTCCACCTGGACACCCACCAGGACAACACCAGAATGGGCAGAAGGGACCTCAGTTTAACGTCTAATCCGAAGGACGGCACACCCCAGCAGTACAGCACCCCCCGATACTGCACTCGGATGCCAGCGATTTTTAGGTGCAAGTCCAATCCCGGTGTGGGACAAGAACCTATGACCTTCTGGTCCAGAGGCGGATGTGCTGCCAACTGAGCCACACTGACACCACCCAATAGAGATAGATAGATAGATAGATAGATAGATAGATAGATAGATAGACAGACAGACAGACAGACATATACTGCAGATAGATAGATAGATAGATAGATAGATAGATAGATAGATAGATAGATAGATAGATAGATAGATAGATACTGTAGAAAGATAGACAGACAGATGTATAGAGAGATGGATAGAGACCGACATAGACAGATCTATAGAGAGGCAGACAGACACACAGATAGACAGACAGATATGTCGATAGATACATCGCCTGATCAAGGTGTGTTTTTCTTTATGCCTTTGTGTGTGCATGTGTGACCGTGTAACTACACTAAGTGTTCATGATTCAGTATCAATTATTTTGATTTTTTTATTCTGAATTTCTGTATGATGTATCTGAAAAGCTTAGTAACTTTCAATTTTATGTTTTTGGAACGTCAAATTTTGTCCCACAGAGCTACACACATTGACACTCTGACAAATAAATGTGTCAGAAAATCATGCTGTATACGTGGGAAAAGGTGACCACAGTATTCTTGGCAGTCACAGTGTGATTACGAATGTTTCTGTGGTGCTAGTTATCTAATGTCTCAATGCTCACATAGCAACATAGATATACCAAAACATAGAAACACTTTGTCTAAAATTGTACAGCTGTTCAAATAAGTCTATCTCTGATGTCCCATGCCTGACATGCCTCTGCAGACTCTGTCTGCTCCTTGCCTTCCAGCACATCTCCATTACACATTTTTAATACCACACTTCACACCCCCTCAACATCCACCATCTCTACCAGATGTCTGTGCACATTGTGCCTATAATGCATTCAGTAATATCCCATTGGTCACTCGTCTTCTTTTGGGGTCACTGGACCAGCCTAGAAAGTGCTGACTGTTTGCATTACCCAACAAATATAAACAAAAGCATAATGTATACTGCACATTATTGGGGGGGACTCCATCTCCTTTACACTTTACACTTATTCTCCTCCTACCAGTGGCACCTCTCTCTCTCTCTCTCTCTCTCCCCATCCGCTTGGTGTCTCCATTGTGTGCATTGGCAACACCACCTTCTCCCCATGAGCCATCCCCCTTGCCCAGTGTAACTCATCCCTCTCCCTTCCCCATTAGTTTGCATGGGTTTCCAGTGGCAACTACTGACTCGCTACATCCCCTTTCATTCTCCATGTTATCCAGTGACACCCCCATCTCTCCCCATGCCAAAAGACTCTCCATGCTGTCCAGTGGCACCATCCAGCCACCAGATAATGACTCCACATCATGCCACAATCATGATGTGTGATGGCCACTGTCACCAACCCATGTTCACCTCTGTGATGAACTACTGTCTAACTCATGCACATGCAATACAGCACAAAAAAACAACAACTATAGTGAACAACAATAACACTCCCTAAAGAATCCCTGCACCAGCACACACCTCCCCTTAGCTCTAAAGTCACCCATTTGGTGCCAATTATCAATATAAACCAGTTGCAAAGCTGAACACAACTGAGCCTTTCACCACTGTGCTTGAATGCCATCAGTCTGTCCTGTATTGCACTGTGACTTAGAGACTGCTGGCATTCAGACCAGGTGCTCAGATTGTCACCTGGTTGTTTTGCAATGGCCCTTGGGACCCAAAATCCACAACTGAGAACTGAATGCCATGGCTTTAGAAAGCCATACATCTATAGACAGAGGGAAATGGTCAAGAATACAGTATGTTAGTAGAGGTGGAGGACCTCGGTGGGGTGGAGGAGATATGGTGGCAATTCATGGTACCTTCCTCGAGGCATCTAAGGTATGTATAGGAATGATAAAACAAGACAAGGGTTCTGGAAGCACTGAGGGCCAAAAATAAGTTGTTCTATAATTATATTACTGTATATACTGTATGTAACCCCCCTGCAAATGGGGGTTCCCAAAAGACTTCCAGGAGCTTGCTTGAATGCTCCAAGCCTGAATGGTGTTTGACGTTTAAGCCATTTATCAGTGAGTGTTTTTAGAACCTCTGGTACTGTCTCTTTAAGAGCTGTCTGCTTGCAGACATAATTAGTTTGTATGGGGGACTGTGTGTTTCTTTGATTGAGTACCACTCAAGCTGCTGCCACCACCCCATTTTTGCAGTCACTAGAGTGCAAAGGAACCTGTCTGAAAGATGTAACTGATTGCCAGAAATCATTTACAGTAATAATAAAATTACAGTTTGTCTAACCTGCTTTCTTTGCAGTCAGAACTGTCTGCCTAGTTCCCCATTCTGGTTTTGAACTGCTGAACTGGACCAATCAGTGTGGGGTAAACTAGCTCTAAAATGATGCCTTGGACTAATCAGAACTTGGGACTCATAATCTGAGCCAGCCACAAGAGGATTGTATGGGCAGTGACTCTGGGAGATGTAGTTTAGACTTGGTGCCTTTTGGACCAACAGCAGCAGTCTATTGTGAGTGACAGCCAATCCAGTCAAGAACTGGGAGGAACTCAAAGGAAGTGCCCGGTTTTTGTCTGTTGGGAGTTTCAGTTTGAGATCTGAAAGTGAAGGGGAAAGAAACCCTGTGCTCCTTCAGTGCACAGTTTCAGTCAAAAAACGTGTGCAAGGCCCAGAGTTCCGGTCTACAACTTGTGTAACTGCTTGTTAGGACTGAATCCGTCCTGTGAAAGAATCAAAGGATCTCTGAAGAGTAGAAACCAGGCTCACCCTGTAGAAGACTGAAGAAATTGTTGAATTACACTCGGTCTGTCAGGAACTGAATCTGCTGTGTGTTCTCCTGGTTATTGTGCAGTAATTGCGATTGGGATACAGATGCAGCCTGCCTGGTATAGTGCTTTTTTTTTTACCATATAAATGTGTGAGGAGTCTCTTGGAGATCAAAAGTAGCCCTGCTGACATTGAAGGACCATATCTTCTTTGGAGGTCGGAGTACTAATTCGGGTCGCTCCCTGTTGAATTGCCACATTAAATCCAAATGGAATTACTGTACTGCTGACTGTTTAATTCTCCTTTTCACTGTGTGAAAGGGCCCCTACCAACTGCCACGGTTTGGACTAGCCACTAGGGCTTGGGTACCCAGGGACAGTAACTGGTAGGGATAGGCTCAGCACAGAGCCATAGTAGATAGTAAAGTGATAAGCTAATTAACCTGATTTCCCTGTCCTTGTTATATCCCCTAAATAAATCAGAGCTGTTTGTTTCAACAAAGTTATACTGCCTGAGGTATTTGTCTATGTTAAAGTACTGTACTGTGATTGTTGCACTGTATCTTATTTTACAGGATGTCCGTGCCTGAACCAGCCTTGGGGGTAAGTGTATACTGTGAAGGTAATTCTGCTATATTGTGTGGGCCACTAGTGGGAAGAAAGGGGGGTTGCAGTGTCCCAGAGGGCTGTGACCAAGTAAGTTTAACTATTGCAAACCCTGACCTCTGGGTGGAGGCACCCGCCATTGGATCCAGGCCCCTCAACCTGTTAGTGGCAAATCAGGCAGGGGTAGTAGCCCCTGGGATAGCGCCATCTAGGGGTTACATGTATAAGTATGAATATACTGTATACAGATATATTATAGGGGCACGGTTGGGGCCCCCATAGTTAGGGCTGAGTAGGCACTTCATATGTTAAACCTCAAATTTTGCACTCTAATAAGTTTGCAACCGTTCAACAGATTTGCACAAAATTTGGCATTCGTTGTCTCATGGGGTAGATCTCTTGCATTTTTAAGGTCCCATTATTTTCAATGGGAATTTCACTTTCCAGGATAGCAGAATGAAACAAAAAAGGATTTTGGTCTAAATGATTCTTTTTAGTGAGAAGCCAATCCTTTTTCACCAGAAAAAAATTACTTTTTAAGGAGCCGCCATCTTGTTTTCTTTTTTTTCACATAACAAGCTGTTATAACACTGTCTAGGGATATCTTTTACAGACATCCAAAAGTGTATCTTGCTCATCGGGAGTTGATGAGCTTCACTTAGCATTTTTTATGCATCCCATGGCCTCTGATCTTTTTTTTTAACTATTTAATTCCTTTTTCACCACTTGCTAAGTTCCGTTTTTGCAAATCCTTTTTCATCATCACAAAAAAAACAATTAGTTGGCGAAAAAGGATTTATTTAGTTAAAGGGGACACTGTCAACTTAAATCTAAGTTTATTTTCTGATACTGGTCCCATTGTTTTTTTTTTTATAAAATAGTAATGTGATCAACCTTGTCTGCTCTGTGTTTTCTTTTCACTGAAATGAAAGCTGCACTCACTTATACTGCATAGTGTGTTTGTTTACTAAAATCCAGCAGTTGTCTGCTGGCCAACTTTGACTCTGGATGCAGACAGCTCATGCGTGGAGACACTATTGATTTACATATCTAATGAACCGCTTCATTGAGGATCTTAGAAATGCACTTATATGTCATGTACGAGCATGGTGTCTCAGCTGCCATAGTTGTTTTCTCAAGCCAAGGTGAAACTGAATATGTCAGCTGAATGGCCGCACAGACCTTGCTGCACAGGACATCCTGCTGTGGCATATGGGGGCAACAACAGCACATCAAGAGGCTGTTCCTGGCACAGTTCACACACTTTCCGTAACAACCCCCACCTTGCCATTAGGCTGCACAAACCACTGCTCATACTGCCACCAAGTGGTGGGAGTGGCATGGCACTGCTGTTCCCCCTCCCTGAGCTATCCCCATCCAGGGAGCCTACCGTGGTAAGAATCAATGGTGGTGGGTGGCAGACCTATCTGAAGGCTACACACCGTGGGAAAGTGGCAGATATTATGAAGCAAAAGGCCCAGCTCCACCAGTTCCCCTGTCATTGTGCCAGATAGCATCCCCATATGCTCACCCGGTCGAAGCTGTGGCAGGACAGGGCAAACATGTGGCTACATGAGACAGAGATGATGCCCAGGAAACATATTGACATTGTAAGAGTCACCAGAGGTTAACTGCTGCAGGCAGGTATCTCTTCAGCGAGTGTACTACAAATATGTATTCCAAAGACTTGTCCCTGGGGGTTGCGATGCGACACTGGCTACAGACCACCAATGCGTGCTGTGTACTCTGTGGCTAGCATAATCTACACCTTGTCTGACATATTCTGGAAGCATCCTGGGGCTAGTGACGGTAGCACAGGGTTGCAGCTGTGTCACCTGCCACATGGCAGTGCTCCTCTAGGTATTCACTGTGTGTCGACCTGCAGACTGCCATGCACACTCTGTCAGTTATGGTCACTGCAGCTGTTCCACCTCACTGCTGACAGGGAGGTGGGTGATCCTGTGTGAGCACGGTCACTGGTATTGGTTGGGAAGGGGGCTGGATATGACATCTGACAGTGTACTATTGGCTGTCAGTGCTCAGGTCGGTGCTCACAGTTTGGATAGTAGATATGTGCAGTGTGTGTACGGTACGTGCACATAGTCGTTCAGATGGACCTCTGGCACTTTGTACAGTAGGCCAGTTGCTTCTCATCACTTTGGCATGCGATTCAGTGATAACCTAGGCTAACTGCAATTCTGGCATTTCCTTTCTCTCTTTGTATTGGTCACTTCTCTATTTCAGTTGTGTGCATTTGAAACGACTTAAACTACCATCTGTTTCATCCCAAACTAATAGCTTTTTATCAAAACTGTAATGACACTGCAGTATAATAGTAACTGCACATCAACAGATAAGTGAGCTCTCCAGTGTCAGCCGTAAGGAGTACAAAACCACTGGTGCATGTGAGGTGATTAGGCAGCAGTGCACAGTAACAGTTCACATGCCAGGAGCTCATGCACAGTGCACAAGCATCAGTGATCATCAGCCACGTGGACAACAGTAAACAAAACCGCAACTAGTGGTGTGGTAACACCAATATGGATGGTTGTGAAGTTTTGCATTTTGTGACAAATAACAGCATCATTTAAAAAAAATACCTACACAGTATGAATCAAGGTATAAAATAGAACAGCTCTGTAAGAAAAAAAACATGTCTCAAAAAAAATAAACGTACGAAGGTTGACAGCATCCCTTTAAAGCATTGGTGGTTAGTGGAACCCCCCCAACCCCCACCCTCCCATAGCCTCATAAATTAAAACCCTTGTGTCTAGTGGCACCCCCCACCACCACCACCCTCTTACGCCCATATCAAAGTCCAGCTGGAGTCTGGCCATCAGATCAGAGGGGGAGGACCCAGTGACAAGCAGTACTGTATCAACAGCATACATGCGGATGGACACTGAGATACAGACTGTAGGGAAGTTATCTAGAAAAATGGAGAAAAGGATGGGGCCAAGCACAGAGCCTTGGAGGACTCCAGTGCTGATACAGAGGGGTGAGGAAGTGGTGCAGCCAATTTTAACCAATTGGGTTCTGTCCAGAAGGTTTGAGTGGAACCAATCAATGGCATGGGAGGAAAGTACTGCCGCTGTAAGCTTGGTAAGGAAAATGGGGTGGGTGACAGTGTCCAAGGCTTTAGCCAGGTCGACAAAAATAATGGATGTGATTTGGTTCTGATCCATCCCAGAGAGAATGGAGTCAGTTACCCTGAGGAGAGAGGTGGAATGGGATTTGCAGAAGCCAGACTGCAATGGTATGAAGAAAGAAGATGAGTCCAGGAAGGGAAAAGTTGAGAAAGAACTAGGTGTTCTTGTAGTTTGACAAGGGTGGGTAGTAGAGAGTTAGGGTGATAGTTGACTGGAACAGAGGGGTCTCCACCTTTAGGAAGAGGTATTACTGTTGCATGCTTCCAGACATCTGGGACAGAAGCAAGAGAGAAGGAGAGGTTCAGAAGGGAGGAAAGCAGAAGACAGATGGTAGGAGCAGAGAGATGCAAGAGTTTAGGGTCCAGTCCATCTGGGCTTTTGCCTTTGAGGTGGTTAAGAGACAGGAGAACCTGAAGGGTATTGGATGGGGAGATGGGGAAAGGGCAAAATGAGGGGTGGAAGAGGGCTTTGGAGAGGCAGTGGGGGGGAAGGAAGAAGGAAGGGAGGGAAGTAGTGAGGAAGGGTGGAAAGGAGGGATGAGGCACAGTTAGTAAAGAAATTACTGAATTCAGAAGCGACAGAAGAGGAGCAGAGATGGTGTTGTCTTTCTTCTTGAGGATCAGGAGAGTGGCCAGGGTTGGGGGTGAGAAAAGGGCATGGATCACCTTCCAAAACTTTGAAGGGTGGTTAATGTTGTTCCGGAAGGTTGCGGAGAAGTAGTCTGCCTTAGCATGTTTAATTGCTCTAGTGCATGCATTCCTCAAAGTCCTGTATTTGTGCAGGTCAAAAGGGGAGCCTGAGACTTTGTGGGCTCTCCAAGCCAGGTCCCTAGCATGTAGGCAAGCTGGGAGTTTGGCAGAGATCCATCATCATTAACTGTTTTGGAATATGTTGAACTTCTCCCTATATCTAAAACACAGGAAGTATTTTCAAACATATCTCCACAGAAATATCATCGGTTATGCAATAATATCAGAGCACAATATGAACACATGAAATTTGCCAGCCAATAAAGACCTAGAGGTCTATCAAGTCTGCTTGAATGTGCAGCTAGCACCCCTTATTCTGCAGCTACCCCTCCCTTCCACCCTTCCCCTTCATTAACCCTCCCCCTTGTCCTGTCCCATCCCCTTCTGAAGCAGTCCACTGTTCTACTGGATACCACTTCTGCAGGTAACGCATTCCACCCAGCCACCACCATCTCCGTAAAAAAGTGTCTCCTCATCTCCCTCCTGAACCTTCCTCCATCCAGTCTCATATCATGGCCCCTGGTGTCCCTCCCCTCCCCTTCCTTACTTTGAACAGCCCTGCTGTACCTGTCTTGTTTATTCCTTTCATGTACTTAAAAGTTTCAATCATGTCCCCCATCCCTCCTCTTCTCCAGTGAGTACATGTTCAACTCCCTCAGCCTCCTCTCGTATAATAAGTCCCCCAGCCCCTTGATCATCTTTGTCGCCCTGCGCTGCACCCCCTCCAGTAACTTAATGTCCTTCTTCAGATACGGGCGCCAGTACTGCACGCAGTACTCCAGGTGCGGTCTAACTCATGACCTATACAGTGGCAGAATCACCTCCTCCCTCCTCGAGGATATATCCTTTGCAATACAACCCAGCATTTTGTTGGCCTTTGCAGCTGCCTTCCTACATTGTGCCGAGCTGTTCATTGACCCTGTAATGAGCAACCCAGATCCTTCTCCCCCTCTGTCTGGGCTAGCTGCACTCCCGGCAGCTGGTAACTCCTCCTTGGGTTCTTCATCCCAATATGCAGCACCTTGCACTTTTTGGCATTAAACCCCAGATGCCAGGTGTCTGGCCAGGTTTCAAGCTTTGCCAGATCATCCTGTAACCCCTGCCATCTCCCTAGGTCATCCACCACCACTCCTACCTTGGTATCATCAGCAAACAGACTGATCTTGCTTTTGATGTCCCATGATATGTCTGCAATGAATATCCCAAACAACACTGGTCCCAACACTGAGCCCTGTGGAACACCACTTATCACTACCCTTGGGCGTGAGAGCTCACCACCCACCACCACCACCCTCTGTTGCCTTCCCTGAAGCCAGTTTTCTACCCATCTCACCAGCTTTGCACCCACCCTGTTCCTACTAACTTACTTCCCAGCCTTCCGTGCGGTACCGAGTCGAATGCCTTACTGAAGTCCAGATACAGGACATCCACTGCATAGCCCCTCTCCAGTTACCTAGTTACCCAGTCATAGAACTCCACCAGGTTGGTTTGGCAGGATCTGCCCCATATGAAGCCATGCTGTCTGCTGTCCTATAGTCCTTTGGAATCTAGAAGGGCCACCAGCCTCTCCTTCAGGATAGTCTCCATTAGCTTACCCACGATGGATGTGAGGCTCACTGGTCTGTAGTTTCCCGGTTCATCCTTGGGGCCACTCTTGTGGAGGGGCACCACAAGAGCCATCCTCCAGTCCTGAGGTACATACCCCGAATGTAGTGAAGCATTAAATAGGTCTGCCAAAGGTCCTGCAAGGACTTCTGCCAGCTCCTTCAGCACCCTGGGGTGGATGCCATCTGGGCCTGGTGCCTTGTCCACCCTCAGTGCCTTCAAACCCTCCCAAACTCTGCCCTCCATGATTTCCCATCTGTCACCCCTTTTCCCTGTTTCTGCCATTTCTCCCCCTTAGGTGTTACCCCTCTTCTCTTTAGTAAATACTGAGCAGAAGTACTTCATTTAGTGCTTCTGCCTTATCACCCTACTTCCACCCAGCCTCCTCCTTCCTAATCCTTACTATGTGGTCCTTACAGCTCCTTTTCTCCCTGATGTACCTAAAGAAGTCCTTCTCCCCCTTCTTAATGCCTTGTGCTAGCTTGAGTTCCATAGATGCTTTGGCTCCCCTTACTGCCTTTGTCACCTCCTTCAATTCTGTCAAGTACTCCTCCCTGTCCTCCCACCTCCCTGTTTTCTTGTACTTCCTAAAGGTAGCTCTTTTCCTCCTTTCCTTTTCCATGACCTTCTTGCTCAACCAGCTCGGTTTCTTAGCCCTAGCCAGCTTGCTCTGGGCCTTGCAGCAGGTTTTGGTTGCCTCCACTATCCCCAGCTTTATGAGCTCCCACCTCTGGTTAGTGTCCATACTAGACTGAATTCTGGCCAGATACCCTTTTACCACTTCCCCGATCCTCCCAAAGTCAGCCCTCCTGAAGTTCAGCACTCTTGTGCCAAATTCCACTCCTTTCTTGCCCATATCCAGTGTGAGCCATACTTAGTGGTGTCACTCAGTATGGATAACATGACAATGTTATTCCTGCAGTGACACTAATAACTAACAAAATAAATGTTTTTCCTTGTTCAAAAATAAATAAATCAATGATAAGAGCTTTGAACCAAGCCCTCGTTTGTATCTGATTTTACCAGTCTGTGTAGTTTACTCAGACCTATTAGGGATCCTGATTTATATACTGCTGAAAAAAATATGTTTTCAGTTCTGCCTTTTCTTGAACAATTTATGCAAAATTGTGTTTTAGGCAGTAGAAAATTAAGTCAAAAGACCTCATTAGTTTGGCGAAGACTCAAATTGTGATAGTTGTCTGAGCCCTATTATATTAGGATATGTAAGACCACTAGTTTTGGGGTTTTAGCAGAACACCTGGTAAAACTGTGGAATTGGACTGCCTGCACACTAGTAAAAAACACAGAGGATAATGGATGGCCTTAAAGTAATAACCATGCTATAATCACTTTGAAAGATTGTCATGACATTGTAACCCTCGAGAGTGACTGCAATGTGGTTGTTACCTGAAGACCACCCATTAGCTTTTATAATGTATGGGCACAAGTTTGTATTGAATTCACAGTACAGAATGTTACACAGAGTGAATGTTCCATTTTGTTATACCATTGTTATGACATAGTGAAGAGGGTATAACAGCAAATACAATGTCATATCGATGGTATAACAACATTGTAAAGCATGGGAGGGGTAGAGGGCAGAAAACAGAGAGTGGTGATAATGGTATGCAGTCAGAAGAGATGCAAGTCACAAGTGGGATACCTCAGGGATCAGTCCTGGGGCCAGTCCTCTTCAATATCTTCATCAGTGACATTGCAGATGAACTAGAGGGTAAGGCTTGTCTGTTTGCAGATGACACCAAGATCTGCAACAGAGTAGATGATCCAGATGGGGTGGGCAGAATAAGAAGAGATCAGGATAAACTAGCAAAATGGTCAGAAGAGTGGCAACTGGGATTTAATGCAAAGAAGTGCAAGATCATGCACATAGGGAAGAGAAACCCTGAAGCCACATATAGGCTGGGAGGGGAGTTGCTGGCAGTCACAAAGGAAGAAAGAGACTTGGGCATCATCATCACCGATGACCTGAAATCATCCAAGCTGACCTCTAAAGCAGTAGGTAAGGCTAGGAGGATGTTAGGGTGTATTATTAGGGGTATCACAAGTCATAAGAGGGCAGTAATAATCCCTCTTTACAAGACACTGGTTAGGCCCCATCTGGAGTACTGCATGCAGTACTGGAGGCCACACCTTCACAAGGACATTAACCAAATTGAGGCAGTCCAGAGAAGGGCAACCAAAATAGTGCAGGGACTGCATCAGAAGACATATGAGAACAGATTAACAGAGCTCAATATGTATGCCCTAGAGCAAAGGAGAGAGAGAGGTGATATGACTGAAACATTCAAACATCTTAAGGGCATTAACAAGGTGAAAGACTCTAACATGTTTCAATATTAGAAAAATAGCAGGACAAGAGGACACAGCATTAGATTAGAGGGAGGACAATTAAAGGGTAATGTGAGGAAGTTCTTTTTCACAGAAAGGGTGGTGGATGCATGGAACGGCCTACCTCAGGAAGTGGTGGCTATGAATACAGTGCAGGGCTTCAAACAGGCATGGGATAGGCATAAGGGAGCAATACAGATGAGTATGAATAGATAGGCCACTGACAGCAAAGGACAATGGCACATTTATAAGGAAGAAAAAGAAATGGGCAATCTGGATGGGCCTTGCGGTCCTTATCTGCCATCAACTTCTATGTTTCTGTGTTAGAGGTGGGGGAAAGCTTGGAAGCCAGTGACCACCAGATGGTCAGGCTCTCCATTCAGGCTGTGTCAGGATCAGGCAGGTCAACCAGCAGGGTACTGTACTTCAAGAGGGCAAATTTTGGGAGAATGAAGGACATCTTAAGGAGGAAACTGGAAGGGACTCAGAACTTAGGGGAGGTAGAGCAGCTGTGGGGGGCAATAAAGGGTGGAATCCTGAAGGCCATGGAGCAATGCATCCACAAAATTAGCAAAAGCAAAAGGAGGAGGAAACCCCTGTGGTTCATGGTGGGGGTTAGGGAGGCCATCAGGGAGAAAAGAAAAGTGTTCAAAGCTTACAAATGGTCACAAGGGTTAGAGGAAAGGGCGGTCTACAAGGAAAAGCTCAGAGTAGAGGTAAAGACCATAAGAAAGGCCAAAGCATGTATGGAGGAGAAAATAGCTAGGGAGGTGAAAAGGGGGGGCAAAAGATTTTTTAGGTATGTGAGCTACAGAAGGAAAAACAGACAAGGGATTCCAAGACTTCAGGGAGAAGGTTGGGTGATGGCAGAAGGGAATGTGGAGAAGGCAACCCTGCTCAACGAATACTTCGCATCAGTTTTCACGGCTGAGAAGGAAGGAAGAGGGCCTGCATTAACTGGAAAGAGGAGGAGGGGCAAAGAGATAGACATAAGCCCCTTCATGGAGGTGAGGGTGTTGGAGGAACTGGGAAAAATAAAAACCAACAAGCCATGGGTCCAGATCAGGTACATCCAAAGGTACTTAGGAAATTAAGGGAGGAGTTGGCAGGACCTCTCTCCAGACTGTTTAGTCTATCCCTTGCATCGGGGAGTGTCCTGGGTGACTGGACGTAGGCAGAGGTGATATCACTATACAAGGGAGGGAGAAAAGATGAGCCTAGCAGATGACATGAAAGTCTACAACAGAGTGGACACTCCGGGGGGGGGGTGGAGAAAATGGGGCAAGATCTAGCCAGGCTGGAGGCATGGGTGGAAAAGTGGCAACTGCAATTCAATGCAAAAAAGTGCAAAATAATGCACATAGGAAGGAATAATCCTGGAGCTAATTACTGCATGGGGGAGGGGGGGACACTGCAGGCCACAGAGCAAGAAAAGGACCCGGGAATTTGGATCACCAGCAATCTCAAGGTTAGGTACCTAAAAGGACTTCTTCAGATACATTAGAGAAAGAAGAAAGAACAAGGACCAGATTGTGAGGATTAGGAAGGAAGGAGGGTGGGTGGAGAAGGGGGTGGATCAGGCAGAGGCATTAAATAAGTACTTCTGCTCTGTGTTCATGAAGGAGAAAGGGGGACAGATACCCCAAGGGAGGGGTGGAGTGGGTAGTGGGGGGAAGGGGTGACTGATGTAGAGATTACAGAAGACAAGGTTATGGAAGGGTTAAGGGGACTAAGGGTGGACAAGGCACTGGGACCAGTCGGCATTCACCCTAGGATACTCGGGAGCTAGTGAAGATCCTAGCAGGACCACTGGCTCACCTGTTCAATATGTCCGATGCATACCACAAGACTGAAGGATGGCCCATGTGGTGCCCATTCACCAGAGTGGCCCTAGGGGTGAACCAGACAACTACAGACCAGTGAGCCTCACATCAATTGTGGGGAAGCTCATGGAGACAATCCTAAAGGAGAAGCTAGTGACCTTTCTGGAGGACAATGGTCACCTGGACAGCCAACAACACGGGTTTGTCTTGGGCAGATCCTGCCAGACATATCTAATTGAATATTATGACTGGGTGACCAGGGAGCTGGACAGGGACCATGTGGTGGATGTTCTGTATTTGGACTTCAGCAAGCCTTTGATTCTGTGCTGTATGAGAGGCTGGGGGGGAGGCTGGAATACATAGGGATGGGAACGAAGATGACCAGATGGATCATCAACCGGCAGAATGGAAGGCAGCAGAGGGTGGTAGTGGGGGGAACCCTCATCACCAAGGGAAGTGATGAGCGGGGTGCCATGAGGATCGGTACCGGGACCAGTGCTGTTTGGGATATACATAACTGATATCCCACATGGGATCCAGAGTAGGATCAGTCTGTTCGCTGATGATATGAAGATGGGAGCTGTGGTAGATGATATTGAAGGGTGGAAGGGGCTGCAGGAAGACCTGACCAAATTACAGGAGTGATTGGAAACATGGCAGCTGGGGTTCAATGCTAAGAAGTGCAAGGTACTGCATTTTGGAGCTAGGAACCAGGAGAGGAGCTATCAGCTGGAAGGGTGCAGCTGGAAAGCACCAAGAAGGAAAAGGATCTGGGGGTGCTTATAATGGCAGCATGAACCCCTCAGCTCAGTGCAGGAAGGTGGTAGCAAAAGCCAACAGGATGCTGTGGTGTATAGCGAGGGGAACCTCCTCCAGAAATAGGGAGGTGATCCTTCTCTTGTACAGATCTCTGGTCAGGCTGCACCTGGAGTACTGCGTGCAGTACTGGCACCCATTCCTAAAGAAGGACATCAAGTTGTTGGAAGGGGTGCAACATAGAGCAACCAAGATGATCCAGGGATTGGAGGGAAAGTCCTACAGGGATAGATTGGGCTAGCTGGACATGTACTCCCTGGAAGAAGGGAGAGATTGGAGGGATATGACTGAAACCTTTAAATACCTTAAGGGGATAAATAAGGCTAATACAGGAGGGATTTTCCAGTTTAGAAGAGGGAGGGATACGAGAGGACATCGGCTGAGATTGGAGGGGGGAAAGATTCAAGAGGGAAGTCAGGAGATATTTTTTCACTGAATGGGTGGTGGACAGGTGGAATACTCTGCCCGAGGATTTGGAATCCTGTAGAATGGTGGGCAGCTTTAAGAGGAGTTGGGACAGGGTGGGGGTGTGTGATGAAGAGGGGTGGGGCAGCTGCAAGTTGAGGAGCTAGCTACACAATCGAGCAGACTCGATAGACCATAAGGCCTGCTTCTGCTGGCATTTTCGTATGTTCGTACCAGTGTGAGCAAATGGCTGGTAAAGCAACAAAACTGCTGGCATGCATCAGGAGGGGCTTTACAAGTAGGAAGAGGGAGGTAATCATGCCACTATATAAAACACTGGTCAGACCACAGCTGGAATATGGGGTTCAGTTCTGGAGGCCTCGCTTGAAAGGTGACAGGGACAGACTGGAAAGAGTCCAAAGAAGGGAGATCAGAATGTTCCAGGGGATTCAAGGAAGGCCATATGGGGAGAGGCTGGAGGAGCTAGGTCTGTATTCACTGGAGATGAGAAGAGAAAGGGGAGACATGCCTGAGACCTTCAAATACATGAAGGGAATAAGTAAGGTAAAGGGGGACAGTATCTTAAAACTAAGTAAGAACAAAGCCACCAGGGGTCATTCACTCACGCTGGAAGGGGCAGATTTCAGGGGGACGTAAGGGGATGTTACTTGAATGAATGAATGAATGAAATTTATTTTTATACAGGTATCATAATTGTTATGGTATAACCCTATTTACAGCAATCTCCTGTACAAAACATTAAAATATAGACATACAAACATTTAACATATAACATATAGTTTCTATACTTTACTTCTCACAAAGGGTTGTAGGTCTGTGGAACATGTTGCCAGAATGGGTTGTGGAAGTAGATACAGTGGAAAAATTCAAGAGAGCATGGGATGTCTAAATGGGACTTGGCAGGGAAGGCGAGGGAGGGCAGGGGGTGGGAGGTCTCTTCAGGCAGACTAGATGGGCCCAATGGTCTTTTTCTGCCAGCAGGATTCTATGATTCTATAATTGCTTCCTGTACTATTTTCAGCTTGCTTCATTGAATGTTCTGTGTATTAAACCTTCCTTTACTCTAATTATTTACATACCAAAAGAATAACAATAGAATCCCAATAAAATCTGAACATTACACTCACAATTCAATGGTGCAGTTCCCAGAATTTAATCTTGAAACAAAATTTCATTACATTAATTACCATAACTCAGTAGCATTGACAATAAGTATCTTAGTAGCTCAATAACTTATACCCAGGGGTTACATTGGGTAGGAGCCCCCAGGAACTCAGTTCCACCACCTCTTTAAAAATGCACAGCTGACAGTTCCTCCACCTCTATCATCTTTTTCTATTGACTTCTATAGGAGAGTTTCACCATCTTACAAGCATGTGTCAATGCCGAATGTTTCCTTGCATGGTGTATGTGCCAAGCGTGCATTGTGTTATTTGAAATAAAGAGAGAGAGAGAGGCAAAACTGGTAAAAGTCAGGATTTACTTATTGTAAATATAATGAAGGGCAAAAAGGCTACATGCTGGAAACAAGAACCAAAACAACACTTGAGCCCTTTAATTAAGAAACTCAACAACAAAATAACGAATTATATATTCAGGTCTCGCTTATTTAGAACATGGCTAATTTTATGAACTCTGCAACATACTGTAAATATTTAAGGGGTTGGCTGTGGAATTTTGAAGCACCAGGAGAGTGGGCAATGTTGGCAATGCATGTATTAACGTGTTACATGCTCTAGGGGTAGCAGACCAGAAAGATCAAGTAAAGAGGACTGATGGCAAAGATATATTGCTTTGCAGCAGCCCAAGATGCTACATTAGAAGCATTTGCAGGATAATTAATAAAGTTTTCTGGATTAGATCAAAAGCAAAGGACTACTGCAGAGTTTTAGAAATGTTGTTTGCACAAGAAAATAAGGTCACATTAATGGATAGCAAATATGGGCCTGGGATGGGTAGAATAAAGAAAATGTGTTCAGTGCCTGTAAAGAACTGAGACAATTTTCTTTATTCAACTAAGCCCATATTTGATAAATGCTAGTGTGGCCTTTTTCCTTGTACAAAATACAGCATTCTAAAAGCTGTAATAATTCTTTGCTGTTTATCTTCTTTCAACCAGCATCCGACACACATCTTTTAATTGTCCTCCAGGGGGATAACATTTCAAAGAAAAGGCCAAAAGGTTTACCACAATCAAGACATTTTACAGGATTGTGGCTGCTGATGAATGTAGGAAGATCTGGGTGTCACTCTCTGACAGCATTCATAAAACTGCAAGCAGAGTGATTTGGTAGATGTGCAGCCCAAAGTGTACTTTTCTTATGACAAATCTTGAGCCTTGACTGCAATAGAATATTTCTAGTTTGTACTCACTCACAGACACAAAACAGCAGTAGGAAGGTAGAGAAAATTGTTTCAGGTCAGTGCTGGCAACAGAGGGGTACAGCAGACTGCACTCTCTCGCTTTCTCTCCACAGGTCATACTGATTGTGATTTGTTTCTGGCCCAGTTTTTTTGTTGTGCATCAAACGTATTGGGACAAGTACATCAGGATTTGGGAGGTGTGTGACTGCCAGGCCAATTGCAGTTGCTACTGCAAGGGGCCCGGCAGTCTAGACCAATTAACATACAGGTGGTTGTGACTTCACTTTCAGTTTACTGGGTGTGTAATTTCGTGTACTTCAAAGGACCAAAGCCACTCCAATGAGAGAGGGCTTCGTTCCTTTGATTTTCATGAAACTCATTACCAAACAGCTGATCTGTTCAACAAGGCAAGCATCAGAGCTCTCTCTCTCACACTGCACCTTGACAGGTGCATTGCATCATTAAACTGCTCGCATCCCCCAGCCCCCATAAGGTCAGTTAGCTAGCAAAACATTCCTGTTGCAGCTGCTCATTCCCTCCACCTTCCTTTGTAATGTCAGTTAGCTAGGAGACAAAAGAAAAAGAAAATATGGAGAGAAGGAGACTTAGACAGGAACTGCATCTCTCTCTCTCTCTCTGTTTCTCTTTCTCACATAGCACCTTGACCAGTGCATTGCATGATTAAAACTGCTTGCACTCCCCCACCCCCCCATGAGGTCAGTTAGCTAGCAAAACATTCCTGTTGTTGCTTGTTAAAACTGCTCACACCCTCCACCCCTGTAAGGTCAGTTAGCTAGGAAAACGTTCCTGTTGCTGCTGCTGGTTCCCCAACCTTCCTCTTTAATGTCAGTTAGCTAAGAAACAAAAGAAAAAGAAAACAGAGAGAGGGAGACTTACACAGGAACTGCAGTGGCATCTTTACTACTGAACTATAGAAACTGCTCACACCCCTCTTCCCCTGTAAGGTCTCCCATTACTGCAGAACCAAATGTTACAGAACATTTTAGTGATGCTTGTCGCCTCCCCCGTAAAGTCAGTTAGGTAAAAAAATAAAACAAGACACAAAGATTTACAGAGACATCTAACTACAACCAAAGCCAAAACATCCGACTCTGTGTCTGCACTCACTGATGGTGGCTTGCTTCAGTTTCACTGTTGGTCAGTCAGTGATCATGGCGGTCATGCTTGAGTGAGTGCAGGAGTAGGGGAGTTTGCAAACAGACATGGGATTTTTAAAACTTTGACAAAAAAAAAAACAACAGAGATTAATGGGGTAGTGTTACAACAGTGCAGGTGGAAGGACTCCTTTCACACAATTGTTCCATCACATGGTTCCCTGGATTCCACCTTGTGATGGGAATTACTGTCATTCAGTAGTTGTGTGCTTAGGTGATGTTGCCAGCATTTTCTGCTAATAGTTCATTTGTTTACAACACAGTTTGTAACCCCCCCCATAAAGTCAGTTACCTAACAAAAAAAAATATAATCTGGCCAGAGCCAATAGGGTAGCTGGTGAAGAATTTGGAGTAGCAGAGTAATTTCCTCAAAAATGACCCGTTCCCATACTTAATACATGAACACACACCAGAAATTTAATTGTCTGTATTCTCTTCAAGGAGCTGGTGAAACACTATTTCTCTTAACACATTGGACTGGTCCCACATGATGGACGAAGTTTCCAGCGTCTACTGGTCAATTCTGTTTCTACACTATCCTAGCAAACAGCAGTGGGGTTTGCACCACTGAGCCCCATTCAAATCTTGATGCCAGGACCCCTACCAAACAGTGTTGCTGGGGCAGTGGAACTTCCCTTCCGGACTTGCATTAAAAGATAAATGTTTAATCACAACTAACAAAATAGTTGTGTGTGTTTTTGTTTCTGGTATTGATATGTGCAAGTGGCCATGTGAGTGGGAAGAAGAGAAGGCATGAGTGCACCCGATGAGACTCTGTGTCTGTGCAGGACCAGTAAATGATTGTTTAACAAATTAATTCGAGCTGTGGCATGTGATCTCCTATATGGGCAGTCGAGTATGAATAGTTGCCTTTGTTTGCGGCCACCACACTACATTAATTTTATTCACAACTAATGATGATACTGGGTATATGTGCAGGACCAGTAGCAGATTAAAAAAAATGTTTTCGAGCTGCAGCGTGTGATCTCATATATAGCTGGCCGAGTATGAATAGTTGCCATGTTTCCCGCCCCCTCACTAATAGATTTACAGTCATTTGAATTGAAAGTAATGAATAGTTCTGTATGCCTGAGTCTCACATTTAAATGTTCAAGCAGGCAAGTGAGACGGTGTGGGAAAGATGGAAGTGCATCAGCAGAAACACGGCACCTGTTCAGGACTAGTAAGTGATTAAAAAGAAAAAAATCATGCAAGCTGTTGTATTGTGTCATCTCCTGTCTAGGTGTCAAGTATGAATGGTGAGGAGGGTGGGGAATTATTATTTTATTAAGATAAATAGTAATGCGCTCCAGATTTTAACATATAATGTTAATGGTTTGACCAATCCAATAAAACAAGACAGTCAAAGGCAATCTTCGTGATGTTGCAAGAAACACACCTATCGGATGTGGAACATCAAAGGTTGAAACAGTGTAGCTTTGAAGAGGTTTATGTCTCTTCCTATAAGAGGGGGAGGAGGAGGAGCACAGCCATTCTGCTCTGGTAGGGGGTCCCTTTTGTAACACAGGAAACACTGTTGGACAAAGAGGGCAGATATGTTCTCCTTAAGGGACAGCTAGATGGCCAACCCTTAATGTTGGCCTCTGTTTATGCCCCACCAGACTCTGCATACATTTTTTATAGGAACCTACTAGTAAAGACGGTGGAAGGGGCCAAGGTGTTGTTGGTGATAGGAGGCGAATGGAATATAACATTAGACCTATGTAAGGATAGTACCTCCAAGAACCGAAAATGGGAACACGGAGTGGCAAAACAGCTGAAGCATTACTGGGTCAATTGGGTCTATATGATGCTTGGCACCATGTAGAAGGCTCGGCACAGGGTTATACTTTTTATTCACATGCCCATAGACTATATTCTAAACTAGACCTATTTTTGGTGGCCCAGGAGCATCTAGCTAGACTTAGTAAATGCTTGATAGGCACCATAGCGCTGTCTGACCATGCTCCTGTCACAGTGGAATTTTCACTCAAACCCCAGCAGAAACTGAATTTCCAGAGGCTGAATCTTTCTCTCCTCCAGGACAAAGAAGGCCAGGAACAAATTCCCCAGCTAATAGAACAAGCCATCCCAGATAATGATTCCCCTGAAGTGGGAGCAAGGGTGTTATGGGATACTGTTAAGGCTATGATTAGAGGTAAGCTGACAGCTATAGAAACATAGAAACATAGATTTTGATGGCAGATAAGGACCGCTTGGCCCACCTAGTCTGCCCATTTCCCTACCTACAGGATAGGCCGCAGATCCTAGTTAACCAACAGCCTATTTCTTCCTACCCCCCACAAGAATTGCCTTATGTCTGTCCCATGCATTCTTGAATTCTCCCACAGTTTTAGACCCCACAACCTCCTCAGGAAGGCTGTTTCATGCATCCACTACCCTCTGTGCGAAAAATACTTCTCACATTGCCCTGGAACCGCCTCCCCCATCTTTAAATTGTATGTCCCTTGTTCTTACCGTCTCTTTTCTGAAAGATGCTACCTCTTGACTTTGTTGATTCCACTGAGGTACTTAAAAGTTTCTATCATGTCCCCTCCTCTTCTTTCCTCAAGGGTATACATATTAAGCTCCTTTAGTCTCTCCTCGGATGGCTTCTTGCAGACTGCACCATTTTAGTTGCCCTCCTCTAGACTGCCTCTATCCTGTCTATGTCCTTGCGGAGATGGGGTCTCCAGAACTGGATGCAGTACTCCAGATGGGGTCTCACCAACTGTCTGTACAGAGAGATAATAACTTCCTGTTTTCTGCTGGTGATGCCTCTCCCTATGCATCCCAGTATACTCCCAGTCCTCCCTACTGCCTTCTCACATTGCTTGCTAACCTTAAGGTCATCTAATATGATTACCCCAGGTCCCTTTCCTTTTTGTTGTTGTTACTACCCACCCCCACCATTGTGTAATCTTCCCTGGGTTCTTGTTTCCCAGGTGCATTATTTTGCACTTCTTTGCAATGAATCCTAGCTGCCATACTTCTGACCATTTCTCCAACCTTGCCAACTCCCTTCTCATCCTTTCCACGCCTCTTTGTGTATCAACCCTGTTGCAGATCTTTGTGTCATCTGCAAAGAGGCATACTTTTCCTTCCAGTCCCTCTGCAATGTCACTTATAAAGACATTACAAAGGACTGGACCCAGTACTGAACCCTCTGCGGTACCCACTAGTACCCCTCTTTCTTCAGAGGGACTCCATTTACAATTACTTTCTGTGTCCTGTTGTCCAGCCAATGTTTTACCTAGGCTACCACCCTGGGACCCACTCCCAGGCTGATTAATTTGACTATTAATCTTTTGTGTGGGACTGTGTCAAATGCCTTGCTAAAGTCTAGGTAGGCCATGTCCATAGCCCCTCCCTGGTCTACTACTTTGGTCACACAGTCAAAGAAATCTATTAGATTCATCTGACATGACCTTCCCGCTGTGAACCCATGCTGCCTTGGGTCCTGTGCCCCACTGGCCTCAAGGTACTTAACAATTCTTTCCTTTCGAGGTTATTCCATCACTTTCCCTACCACAGAGATCAAACTGACAGGTCTGTAGTTTCCTGCCTCTGTCTTGGTCCCACTTTTGTGAAGGGGAATCACATCCACCTTCCTCCAGTCCTCGGGTACCACACCATCCTTCCATGATTTATTAAAAGAGTAGTCAGTGGTTTCACTAGTTCCCTCGAATTCCATCAGACCCCATTGCTTTGTCCACCTTCAGTTTTAGGAGTTCTTGCAGAACCCTTTCTTCTGTGAAAGGGCTGGGATCTGACTTCCTATCAAGAGTGCTTCTGTTAAATGGATTAGGCACTTCCCTCCTCTTTTGAATACTGAGCAGAAATATTTATTCAGTATCCCTGCTTTTCACTGTCCCCCTCTGCCCACCCACCATTCATTCTATTCAGCCTCACTATCCCTCCCTTTGTCTTTCTACGCTCTCTGATGTACCTATAAAAGGTTTTATCCCCCTTCTTAACTGAGTTGGCTATCTTTTCACCAGTTTGGGCCTTTGCTATTCTGACTTCCCTCTCTGCTTCCTTCTGCCTTAACTGGTACAGCTCTCTGTCCTGCTCCTTCTGTGTTTCCTTATACTTCCTGATTGCTGTCTTTTTCTGCCTAACTTTCCCAGCCACCTCTTTTGAGAACCATAGTGGCTTTTTCTTTCATTTTGATTTGTTTATTTGCTTCACACAAAGGCTTGTTGCCTCTGTGATGGCAGTTTTGATGATTCCCCATTGTTGCTTCACCCCTCCTTCTATCCTGTTTGCTAGTGCTTTTCTGAGACACTCTCCCACCTTGCCAAAGTCAGCCCGCCTGAAGTCCAGTAACCTCCCTTTTGTATGGCTTGACTCTGTAGCTGAGTTTAACGTGAACCACACTGTTTGATGGTCGCTTGTTCCCAGATAGCAACCCACTTCTAGATCTGAGATCCTCTCACTGCCCCCCATTTGAGAGTACGAGGTCTAAGATTGCTCCCTCATGAGTGGGTTCCGAAACTAGCTGTCTGAGGCCTGCCACCTGTAGGGCATCGAGAATGGCCCTGCTCTTGGATGTGGCTGCAGCAAATGTGCTCCAGTTAACATCTGGCATATTCAGGTCTCCCATCAACAGCATCTCCCCTTTCTCTGCCATCCTAAGAATGCCTTCTATCATATCCTTGTCCATTCCCTCCCCCTGACATGGGGGTCTGTACACAACCCATGTACTGATTGTGGTGCCCTTTCCAGTCTCCAAGGTGACCCACAGTACCTCCTCTCCTCCCTGTTTACTCTTTTGTTCAGTTGCTTTTATCCCTTCCTTTACATAGAGAGCTACTCCTCCCCCTCTTCTCTCCTGCCTGTCTCTCCTGTAGGTTATATACCCTGGTATGTTAACATTCCAGTCTTGGTTCTCTGTGTACCATGTTTCTGTGACTGCTACAATATCCAGGCATCCCTCTTCCATCAAGGCCACTTGCTCAGGGAGCTTGTTGCCCAGACTACGGGCATTGGTACTCATTACCCTCCATTTCATGATGGCCTTACTCCTTTTTGCCCCATCCCTGTCCTTCTTGCCTTTGTCACTTTCCCCATTTATCCCTGCCCTTCTCCTATCACCACCTCTATGTTGGGTAGCTACTACTACTATCATGATTTTTTGGGGGCTAGGAGTTTCTGCTCCTTCAGTGCCTCCTTTGGCTAGTTTAAATGCTTGTAACAATGAAGCATTTAAACCTATCATCTAGGATCCTGGTTCCTCCTGGACAGATGCAGCCCATCATGCCAGTATAGGCTTGCATCACTCCAGGTGGACCCCCAGTCCCCAGTGAAGCCAAATCCCTGAGCTCTGCACCAGTTTTTCAACCACTGATTGAATTCCATGGTGCAGAACACCCTAGCCTTTCCTACGCCATAGATGGGCAGCACCTCTGAGAAGGTTACCATGCATGTTACTTGTCTAAGGCCTCTCCCCAATTCCACAAACTCTTCCTGCACTGCTCTAAACCTTTTCTTAGCCAGGTCATTTGTCCCTAGGTGGACAATGACATCCAGCTCCCTCCCCTGTGCAGCTGTTCTGGCAATCCTGAGGATTCGCTCCCTGTCCCTCCAAGTCATGGCGCCAGGCAGGCACCTTACCTCCCTCTCCCCTTCCTCCCCCAGTTCTACCTTCCTAACAATGGAGTCTCCCACCAGGAGTTGTTTCCTTCCCCTGTGGGGTCCCATGCCACCCTCCTGTGGGTCTCCTTTGTGGAGGTTCCCAGCATCCTCCTTGGTCTCCACTGCAGGTGCCTCCATAGAGGAACCACACTTTGCCAGAATGGCATAGGAATTGTGGAGAGGTACAACTGGAGGGATGCGCCTCTGTTCCACCACCACTATACGTAGTGTGAGGAAAAAACAAAGAAGTCTAAGGCAAAGAGAACTGGCGGACAGGATAATTCAACTAGAAACAGCACAACAACAAAAACTAGAAAAACAAAGAGAGAAAGAATTGAGGAGCCTTAAAAAAGAACTGAATGGGTTCCTGGACCGGAAAGTTGAGCAACAGCTAAAATTCCTTAAACAAAAGTATTATGAGGGGGGCCCTAGAGCCATGAAGCTGTTGGCCTGTCGCCTTTCGGCTCGGAGGGCCAAGGCCCACATAGTAGCAGTTATGCACCCAAACACGAAGCAACGGCAGAAAATGGGAGGTGCCATTCTACAAGCTTTTAGGGAGTATTACCAAAAGTTTTCTAGCACTAAGCCAGGAGCATCACCACAACAGACTGTAGCATTTCTGGAACCCATTAAATTGCCCCAAATTTCTCCTGACCAGAATCAGGTTTTGGGTCACCCATTCACAACACAGGAAACTGAACAAATCATAGGAAGTAGCAAAATGGGAAAATGTCAAGGAATGGATGGCTTATCATCTGAATTTTATAAGAAATTCAAAGGCACAACTATCCCCATTTTGCAGAGGGTCTACAGTGAAGTTCTGTTGGAGGAGAGATGCCCACCACCCTCCTGGGAAAATGCCATGTTGTCAGTCCTCCCCAAGCCCAGCAGGGACCCCATGTTATGCATGTCATACCATTCTATTTCCATGTTAAATATAGACTATAAAATTTTGTCTAAGCATTTGGAACCACTGATTCCTTTATTAGTTGACCCAGATCAGACGGGCTTTGTTGCAGGGCATCAAGCAGCAGACAAAGTGCATTATACCTTAAACATCATTGGTCATTTAAATATCACTAAGACACCAGCTTTGATCTTAAGTCTAGACACTGAAAAGGCTTTTGATCAGGTCGACTGGAAGTTTTTATATGGGGTCCTTGCTGGGTTTGGTTTCACACCTGCATTTGTGGAAACCATCCAATGGTTATATGCCCACCCCCAGGCATATGTTAGGGCAAACAGACAGCTTTCACCTAGTTTTGAACTGGGGAAGGGGACTCATCAGGGGTACTCCTTGTCCCCACTCCTTTTTGCCCTCTACATTGAGCCCTTGGCACAATAGGTCTATCAAGATCTGGGGTTGAGGGGGGTGGGTGTGGGCAGGCGTGAGCATAAAATAGCACTTTATGTTGATGATGTTCTTGTTTATATGACCACCCCTGATGAGTCCATAACCCATTTAATGGAAATGGTGAAGGAATATTCCAAATTATCAGGCTATACATTAAATGCTACACAAATGGAAATGCTACAATTTAATGTTACTCCATCACAGTCTTTACAAAACACCTACCCAGTGAAATGGTCCTTGCCAGCCATACAATATCTAAGCATCACTCTTAGAAATACAGGTAACTTCTTGTTCCAAGATAATTACATCTCACTTGGCAAGCAGTTAAATGCTGATATAAGGAGGTGGTCCCTGCTCCCCCTACCCATGAACGCATAAATACAGGTGGTCAAGATGAACTTGCTGCCACATTTCCTGTTTGTGTTCTAGAGTGTTGCTGTGGAAATCCCACATCAGTGGATAACTGGCATGCAACGGGCAATAAACAAATTTATCTGGGCTGAAAAGAGACCCAGTGTTCAAAAACCCCTTATGGGGGCCAAGAAGCCAGGGGGGCAGTCCAGGACCTGGTGGAAAACTGTATGGCTGCCCAGCCTAAGTGGGCCCTCATGTGGCAGACACCCCTCTTGGAAGCCCATTGTCATGCAATAGAAGAGGCACATGCAGGAGTTCTGCCCCCATCTGCTGTCATATTTATTCAGCCAAGATCTAGACCAGCAATAGGCAGCTGGTTGTCATGGATGAAGGTTACCTTGGTGGCTTGGGACATATTTCTAAAGTTCCCTTTGAGTGGACGGGATATTTGGAGATGCCAGAGTTTCTGGAACAATAATAATTCCACCCCAGGTACAAAAGACAGTTCAGGGCAGGACTGAAATACCCAGCTCAGCTAATGCATGGGGACTACATTTTTACATTTGAAGAATGTCAACAGGAATTTGGGTGGAGACTGACAGAGAGGTTTCATTACCTTCCGGTTTTTCATTACATACAAACACAAATAAAAAGACACTTAGTGGATCCTCCCTACCCTGCGGAAGTACCCACCCACAGGGAACTGCTATCTTTAGATGCCCCTAGGGGGGCGACCTCCCGTAGCTACCGGACACTGCAGCATCATAGAGCAACCACTGACCAATATCTAGAAATGAAGTGGGAGGAAGAGACAGACCTCCAATTGACCACCAGAGACTGGCAACATATCTGGAAAGGGGCCTTTAAAACCTCATTGGCACCAAGAAAGCAAGACTTTGCCTGGAAAATGAGAGTGAGGTATTTTTTAACACCTCATTTACAGGGAAAGTGGGATGGCACCTTTGGTGCAGGGAGTTAAAGACAATGAGGAGAATCTAAAGCCACACATACTCATATTTTTATACTTAAACTGGGAGAGTTCTTAACACAAGTAACACACAAATTGGAATTCATATTTCAAATACAGGAACCACTTCAGATGTGCCATGTCATACTGGGATTCCCTCCCACTTCGGTTAAGGGAGTTGGGGCTCAATATTTATGGTACATTTTATTCATTTATTTATTTATTCATTACAAATCAGGTTTACAACCTTTGAGTCAGAGACTCATTTACAAAGGCACCTCATCACAGGAGGGGCAGACATCAAGACAGTTATTACAGTGCAGATTAAAACAGAGGATAACATTACAGGTGCAGTAAAAGGAACATTTAACATAGGTACACTTAGGTTACATAATGTAGTGTTTTGTATGGTACTTAGGTTACATAATGTTACAAAATTGTGAGTTACACTCATGGATATAGTAGGTCATCAGAGAAGACAGCGGGTTACATCCCTGTTTGGACCTAGTAGGGAAGGAGTGGGTCTGGGGGAGGGAGGGAGAGGCTGTCCAGTGGACGTTGTCAAGCTAGGGGATAAGGCAGGTAGGTACCACAGGTTACAACAGGGGGTTAGTTGCACCTACAACAGCGGGTATTAAAGATATGGTTCTGAAGGGCTGTTTTGAAGGAGCCAATATTTGGCAAGTTGGAGATGCAGCTAGGAAGGGAGTTGAACCAGGTGGAGGCTTGGTAGAGGAAGGATCTCTGGGCAAGAGAGGTCTTGGTTCTGGGCATCTTGAAAGTGGCCTTAACAGAGTTACAGGTGGTGACGGACGATGATGACTGCTGTAGGGAGGTGGAGACCTCCGGGGGGGGGGAGAGTCCTAGCAGTGATTTCTTAGCGAGAAGGCAGGTCTGGTAGAGCAGTCGCTCCTCAAAGTTGAGCAGATTGGTGGTAGTATAGAGAAGGCAAGTGTGAGTTTGGCTGGGCGGTCAGGAGCCTACAGGCCTTATTGATGGAGAGTTGGATTTGGGAGAAGGCAATGTTGTCAGCTGCGGCGTAGATGGGCAAACCATAGTCCATGAGGGACAAGACAGAGGAGGTGATGGCCAGCCTGAGAGCAACCTGAGGCAGGCAGTCCCTGTGCCGGTATAGCAGGCCAATCCAAGAGTGAATGGTGACTGACAGGACATTAATGTGGGTGTGGAAGGAGAGGGCAGTATCAACGTGATGCCTAGGTACTTGCATGTGGTCACTTGTTCTAGCGGGTGCAGAGTGCTGGGGATAATCAAGAGGTGGGTATTTTTAGCTTTATTTTGATGGTGGAAGAAGAGCATTGATTTTGTTTTCTTTACGTTAATGACCAGTCTGTGATCACCGAACCACCTTTCGGCTTAGTTGTAAGCTTGCTGGAGGGATAATTGGAGGGAGGTGGGATTGGGATGTGAGGCAATGAGGACTGCATCATTGGTGTAGAGGAGCATTTTACCAGTACATGAGCTGGGGAGGGTGTTGAGGTAGAGACTAAAAAGTATTGGACCCAGAATGGAGCCCTGAGGGATCCCGGAGTGAACGGGAAGAGTGCTGGAGAGGGAGCCGTTGATCTTGACACACTGGGATCTAGTGGAGAGGTAGTTAGAGAACCAGGAAATGGGACTGCCAGAGAAGCCAAGTTGGTGGAGAGAGTCGAGTAGAAGGGGTTGACAGCCGGCCCGGTGGCGCTGAGGGCTGAGGTGCTGGAAGCCTCACCTCGCGCTACGCCGGCGACCCGGGTTCGGGAACGGACTCGGGTTGCCGGGGGTCGGCAGGGGAGAGGGAAGGATCGAGCATCCCAGCGGATGCTCTCCTCCCTCAGGGTGGGAACCATGAGCGCCGCTTCTACCCCTCGCAGCCGTGGAAGCACCGCAGCTGAGGGATGGAGGCGGCTCCGCCAACGGAGTCGGGAGGGGGGAGGCCATGACGCATGAGGGTGTTGACGGCGCTTAGCATCGCCACCTCCGGACGCACGCCCTGAAGCGACCGACGCCCTAGGGGCGGGATAAGGGAGAAAACGGAAAAACCCCTGGCAGCCCTAGATGAAGGCCTCCTAAGTCCCAGACCACCTGCAGGACAGACCGGCGCAAGCAGGAGGAGGAAGGGACAAGCACTCTAGGGGCAAATCCCCAAGGTAGGTTGAGGAGGACATGAGCGGACGGAAGGAGGGGGCTCCAGGGGTAGTAAGGAGGAGATAAAGAAAGAAAGTAAAAAAAAAAAAGAAGGGGTTGACAGACAGTGTCAAAGGCCTTGGAGAGGTCAATGAACACTGCTCCTGCAAGGCTGCCAGAGTCAAAAGCAGCATGCAGGTGTTGGGAGAATACCAGGACAGCCGTGGTTGTACTGTGTCCTGTGCGAAAACCGTGCTGCTCTGGGCACGTAATGTCATACTTGGTTAGGTATTCAGAGAGCTGGATCAACACCACTTTTTCAAGGGCTTTAGAGAGTGGGGGGAAGATGGAGATCGGTCGGTAATTGTTGGGGGTGGACCAGTCCCCACTCTTATGTATGAGTGTGATTTCAACAGTTTTCCAAGCACTTGGGAACTGATGCAGGCATAGAGACTGGTTTAGAAGGTCAGTCAGGGGGACTAGGACTTCATCCAAGACCAGACGGAGGATTCTGGAGTTGAGGGGGTCACTGCTGGGGTTATTGCTGCCTAAGGCTTCTAGCAGGTGTGACCTGGCTTCTTGGGGGGGTTAGGGTGCACAGGTAGAATGAAGGGTGATGCAGGACCGGAGGGAGAGATGTGGGGATTGGGTCAAAGAAGCTGCTGGGGAGGACCGAGCTTAGGTCAGAGAAGGCAGTGTTAAGGGAATTGGCTATAAGGAGTGGATCTGTGGTGGGGGTGCCATTGATGGAGAGCTGAGATGGTGGGGGAGAGAGCGGGACTTCCCATTTTGCTCTTTCATATTACCCCAGAAGGTCCGAGCTGAACACCAAGTGGAAGCGAGGGTGGTCTGGTAGTGCTCTGCCTTGGCCCACCTAATGGTCCAAGTGCACTTATTGCATTCTGTGTTGTAGGCCTGTCTATCAGACGCCTTTCCAGATTCTACAGCAATGTGCCAGAGGTTATCTCTGTTTTTGAGTCTCTGGAGGAGGGGTGGGGTGATCCATGGAGCATTGCATTTTTGGAGCGAATCCTGGTGAGGGGGGTGAAAAGGTCACAAGCCTTACATAAGGCATTTGTGAAGTTGTCAAGAGCTGAGTCAATGTAAGAGGCATGCTGGATAGGGGACCAGTCTAGCTGGGCTAGGTATTCTTTTAATTTTCTGAGGCTGCTGGGGCATAAACAGCAGCGTAGAGTGGCCTGGGACACTGGCTTCAGAGTGGAGGATGACTAGAGACAGAGGACTGGGGAGTGATTGCTAAGAGAGTCGGGGAGAACAGTGACATCCCAGATTTTGTAGGGGTAGTTAGATATAACAACATCTAGGAGAGTGCTGGCGCCAGTAGAGTGGTTGAATCTGGTGGGCTGGGTGACTAACTGGGACATATCCAGGGCAGCAAAGGAGTCCCTTATATGGGAGGCAGTGGAGGCAAGTCAGTTAACATTGAGATCACCTAGGGTGACTTGCTCCACTTTGTGAGGGAGAGATGTGAGGTAGTCAATGAGGGACTGGACCGCTTGGTTTTGATTCCTTGGGGGTACGTAGGAGACCATGAGGAAGAGAGGGCCTCGGGCAGGGTCAGGTGTGATTTTTAAGGTGAGGGCTTGGGCTCCATAATCAAGTTTAGGAGCTGGGAGTGCCTGACCTATAAGGGAGTCCCGTACGAGTAGTGCATAACCACCACCACTTTTGCCTACTCGATCTTCCCTGTAGATGGTATATCCAGGGAGGGTGATAGCAGAGTCAGGGTTGGATTTGGAGAGCCAAGTCTCTACCAGTGCAATTATGTCAGGCTGATGTTGAATGACCCAGCACTGGAGGGCAGCAGATTTCTTTAGGAGCCTGCAAATGTTTAAGGATGCAAAGCAGAGGCCAGTTGCAGTACAGGGTTTAGAAGGGCTGGAAGCCATAGGTCCTGGGTTTGGGTGTACATTACCAGATAATAATGATAGCAGTATAATTATTCTGGTTAGTGGCCGGTGGTGATGGAGACCCTTGGATCGACACCCAGCTGAGGACTTTACAGTCAGGGTACATGGGATAGATAAAGTGCGAAGGGTGGGAATGGCAGGGGAGAGCTGGGTCCAGGTCAGGCCTTGGAGGGCAGAGGGAGTGGGAGTGTTGGCAGGGTGGGGGTGTTGGGGGGTCACGGGTGTGTCGAGGGTGGGGAGAGCTGAGTCACTGTGGGGTAGTCTGGGGATAAGGTGCCTAGTGTGGAGGAAAGGTGCTCCGGTCGGTGTGAGGTCTGTACCAAGGGGGTGAAGGAGAGCAGACTTAGTAATGGAGTGTAGGTACTCATAGCAGCTGAGTAGTAAAGGAAGAGTGTCCAGGAGTAGTAGAGAGTAAGGAGATGTAGAGCAGCTTTGGCACAGTTGGGGGAAAACCCCTCTAGTGGGCAAAGAGTATAAGCTGCAAATGGGAAAAATTAGTATCAATCAGTAGAAGAGGGAGGGGCAAAGACTGATAAATAGTGATAAACTGACCACACAATAAGTGAAATTAGACAGGAACTGTATTATGTTGGATTGGGTAAGTGTGCTTATAACTGGGCCCTCTAGTGGCTAAAAGATATAATCTGCTAATGGAAAAGTCAGCACTTCAGATTGCTGCACATAGTGTGAGAAACATTGGCAAACAGGGGCAAGTGAGATTCCTCCAGGGGTAGATGCCAAAATTCAGAGTTCCAACCTGTACCTTGCTTGGAGGGTGAGCGTCAGGCAGCTTCTCCTTAGTCTGCTTACCAAACTGCAGAATGCAGTTTGTTTGAGAGAAAACAGCCCGAAAGGGCACAGTAGTCCCCTTGCTTGGAAGGTGAGCGTTGGGCAGCTTCTCCGTAGTCTGCTTACCAAACTGCAGAATGCAGTTTGTTTGGGAGGAAACAACCCGGAAGGGCACAGTAGTCCCCATTTGTGTGGCTGCAGTAAGTAAGGCAGTCATGTGTAAATGGCTGAAGGAGGAACCCCATACTTTGGCAGAGTGGGTGATGATAGTGAGGGAACTTCAAGAAATAGAGAGGCTAACATATTTAACACAAAACAGAATGCCAAAATTTGAGGAGAGATGGACTAGATGGATAATAAATGATGGTTAGTAGCAGTAACAACATGTATAGGTATTAAGCCACTGGAGTTTTGAAGGGAGTCAACATGCTGACTGGTCAGACAACTACAGTAGATTTATTACCCCCTGTTGCGGAGGGGGACCTGGAAAAAAGATAACTGTGCTTAAGACTTTGTCCCTCAGTTTTGGGCCCAGTCCTGATGCCCACCCGCACTGCCACTGAATATATCTCTAAATTTTTGAGTCAGCTTAATATGAAATGTCATGCTGTCTCAACTGATTATTTGTTTGTTATCCATCCAGTTTAATGTTTAATTTTAGGTGAAGTTGAAATTGTGTTAATGAAATCTTAATTGCATAATGGTCTGTAATTTTTTTGTTTTTGAAACAGAAGAACCATTGACATGCACACGTTACATACTGCTGGAGACTACTCCTTAAGTAGACTTTTTTGGACTTTGGCTTTACTTTATTATGCAACAAGTATTTAGACAGAAAAATGTCTCATAATCACCCTAGTTACATGCTAGTTCTAGTAGTCCAAATGGTAAATTCTGATTGTGTATTAGCTGTGATATGTCAATGCCTGCACTGTACTACCAATACATGAAATAAAATACAGAAAGTGAAAATAAAAGTATGAAAGGTGAGCAGCTGACTGGATGAGACAGCTGTTTGTGAGTGAAGGTGGGAGGAATCTCAGTGCAGTTACCTATATTCCTGTCATAGGTGCTGTATGAGGACTGCTGGCAGCGGGTAGTGGATTGGAGTGAAATCCAGAGAGTGAGCAGCAGACAGTTGCTAGTTATTTAAAACACATTACTGTGCTTGCCCAGAACCGGTCACATTCTCACTAGGAGATCCTTGTTCTATGCCAGATCAAGTCACATTCTCTGTTGATCCTTCTGGCACTAATTATGAGTAAATATGGTTTGCAGGGCACTGAACATGATGCCAGAAGTGTTCTGAATGCTGAACACAGATTCAGTGCACCACATGGAGGGGCAAGCATGACCACCCAGCCCAAACCTCCACTGTTCTGTTACATCACCTTCTCCTTTGGGAACTGGTACTCCACCATGTCACCACCCTCATCCTCAGCACCTTAGTCACTACAACCACTGTACCCCCTGCTGCTAGAGTGTTGTCATCCACGGGTTTCATCTCCTCTTTGCCATTTTTTTGTTTCTACAGGCTGCAACTTCTCTCCTGTATGGTCCCCATTTTCTGTGGCCACATTTCACTCTGTCATCTGGTGGCACATGAAACCCATGCAACTTCATGTTGCCCGGAGGCAGCAAGGGCCTCCGTCCCCACCATCCTGAGACTGAATTACTATGGAGGGTTGCAATTCCCACAGGATAACAGAGGGAGGAGACATGGCCACAGAAAATGGGGACCTTCCAGGAAAAAAGCCGCAGCCCGCAGTGCCCAAAATCAGGAGAAGCTGAGAATATGACCTTATTCAGGAGAGAACACGGAACACCTAGTGAAAATCTGACTGGTTTTGGGCTACAGCAGTAATATGTTTTCAATAATATCCCTTGTCTGCTGCTCACTTGCTCGATTTCAGTTCCACCCACCACACACCACCAGCAGTCCTTCTACACTGCCTATGACAGAAATATAGGCAGCTCTACTTAGATTTCCCTCACCTCCACTCACACACGGCTGTCTCATTCAGCCAGCTGTTCACCGCTCATATGGATCTATGTGATAATGGTGAAAGTCTAAAGGCGATTGCCGTTATCCAGAAGTCAAGAGTGCCGAAAATTTATTTTGGCACTCTGACAGCCCGGCGCACAGTAAAACGGCACCGGGGACTTAGGTTTTTAATGTTTTATGCAGGGGGCTTTGCACCCCCACACCCATCCCTACTTAAGGATTCTCAACTTTGGGGGGGTGAAAACATTTTAAAAAAAAAAAGGTTCGGGCAGGGACCAACAAAAATGCACCAGCGCCCAGACCCAAACCCAGTACCCTGCCGACCAATGCCACCAACCCACCCACCATGCCACGGGATTGGTTTAGCAACCCACTGTTGCACCACCCCTCACATTCCCTCCCACCCCTCACTGTGCATGCTCGCTCCTCCCCCACATGCATATGTATAATGACATCCCGTCGCTATATTCGCCGACCCTCCCCATCCGGCTGCCCTAGCCTACGGTAGTCCTCGACACATGCACTGGGGATTGGGTCACTGTTATTGTAGGCGCCCAATCCCTATTGCTATTATATCATGCTACCATTCATTCTTGACCAACTAGACAGGAGATCACATGCTATAGCAACTTGCATGAATAATTTTTTTAAAGTTCCTTACTATTCCTGCGCAGGTGCTGATGCGCGCCTGTCTTTTTCCCCTTACCCTGTCACTTGCCCGCTTGCACCTTGCAATCAGACTTGGGCATCCAGAACTATTCATTAGTTGGAATTAAAATTACTGTACATCTATTAGTGAGGGGGTGGGAAACATGGCAACTATTCATACTCTGCTACCTACATAGGAAATTACATGCTGCAAATCGAAAACATTATTTTTTTTTAATCAGTTTCTGGTCCTGCACTGATACTCAGTCTCATTGGATGCCTGACCATCTTTTTGTACCCACTCACTTGCACATATCAATACCTAAGACACCCACAACTCGGTGCTTTATGACAGCTCATAAGCCTGGGAACAGTAAAGTGTAATTCTTATCACATGTCCATAGACATAATGAGAACCATTAACATGCCCAGTATGTTCACTATTAAATGCTATGTTGGGCATGCCTATTGACTCAGCCAGACCAAGATTTTTTTTTTTTTTTGAAATTTAAGTTTATTAGTTTCCAAAATACAAACAAACCAAAGAAAACATTAAACAGAAAAAACAAACCAACCCCTCCCCAAGAAACAGATCGCAACATTCCAGGAAGTATATAAACAGAGAAATAGTATATATATCATTGACAACAAACCCCCACCCTCCCCTCCCAACTCCCAAGGTGCACCAACAAAGGGCAAAAACCCGTTAATTCTGGATATCACTGCATATCTGTAGTAAGGTACATTAGCTTTAAACATCCTAGATCACGTAAGAGCAACAAAGGAAAAGATCTAAAGTCTACAACGAAACAGAGATAAATAATATATGAGGGCAAAAGGGTCGGGTCGTCAGGCCTTATTATTAAGGCAAACATAAAGTTTGGAGTTTGCCCCATCTTTTATAAAACAGATCCATACGATCTTTAAAGCTGGCAATCAAATTATCTGATTGAAGATACGACATTATCTCCTTCAACCAGTCTGCTTATGATAAAACCAATTGGTCCTTCCAGTGTCTTAGAACCAGTTTCTTAACCGCCATGGACACTAAAGCCATATGATATCGGCGCTCCACACTGTCTACATAAGAAAAATCACCCAAAACACAAACTTCCGGACAAAAGAACCTGCTCAGACCCAGAAGGGGATCCAAATTCTCCCAGATCAGGGACCACAATGGGGCAACTTTGGGACAGTCCCAAAAAATGTGGATTAAATTGCACTCACTCATGAGCACCTGAAACAATCCAAACAAGAAGCCATCTTACGCTGAAAGAGTTTACACGGTGTAGTAAAGGTTATTCACAATATAATATTGTGTTAATCAGAACCTATCCTGGGTATGATATCTATGTAAGTTGTGCCAAATGTTAGTCCAGAGCGGGACAACCTCAGGAAAGATGTGTCCAGACTGAAGGACCTCCGACATCCTCCTGTAAATCAAAATTCAGGAGATAAGAATAAATTGATGAAATAGAGTGAGGCTGAGAAGCAAGGCTGATAATATTAGATAGAAAGGGGTGTACAACCGATTGTCTAACAGTAGTACCAAATTTGTTACCCACTAAGTGCCGAAGTTGGAATACCTTGAAAATACCTTTGTTTGATATATCAAACCTCGTTAGAATATCATCCGACGTAAGAAGCGAATCTTGACTAAACAGATGCTGTACCCTAGCGTCTTTGAGTTGTGGCAACCAATTTGGTGTAATCCAAGAGTTCCCCAATCTAATGTTAGGATTTAGAACTACTGGCTGTCCTAGATCCATTGCACTGGAAATCCGAAAGAACTTAAGACACTGTGCCCACGACCTAAGAGAACCTATCACCGTGTTGTCCAGAACCAACTGTGAAAGGGCCTTCGAGGGCAAGTAAAACAGGGCAGATATATCTAATCTGAGTTCAGAAAGAAAAGCCCGCTCCAGCTGAAGCCAAATTGGGCAGGGGCTCTCTGTATTCGTGGAGAACCATCTCCCTAACTTAGAAAAGTGGGCCACCCAGTAGTACAGTAAGAGATTAGGCAGCTTTAAGCCACCCCTGTCCTTGGGGAGCGACAAGGTGGCATAGGAGCGTCGCACTCCCTTCCCCCGCCAAATAAAGCTGGAAAACAGTCGATGAAGCTGTTGGAAAAAGGAAAGGGGGATCCAGAGGTTGGTCAGGTTCAGTGGATAAAAGATCCTGGGAAGAACGTTCATTTTAATAATGTTAATTTGACCCCAGAGTGAAATAGGAAGGGCTGACCAACGCTGCAAATCCTGACTAATCGAGTCTCTGACTTTGACCAGATTTAGTTTTTTCAGAAGGGAAAGATCAGTAGAAAAATGAATTCCCAGATACTTAATTGATCTGGAGGTCCATCTCATTCCAAAGGAGAGAAAATCTTGTTTATTCGTATACTTATTCAAAGGGAAAATCTCACATTTAGAGATATTTAATTTGTAACGAGAGAAGGAGCCAAACTGCCTGATAATATCAAGAGCTGCCTTTAAAGATGTTACCGGATCCGTTAGGTGCAACAAGACATCATCTGCATATGCAGAGAGAACTAGTTCCCCGTTGCTGTAGCCTAATACCTCTCACTTGAAGGGACGACTTGAGTTTAACCAGCAAGGGCTCCAAAAATAAATTAAATAGTAAAGGAGAAAGAGGACAACCTTGCCTGGTACCAGCAAAAAGACAAAAGGAGGAAGACAAGACCCCGTTGCAGTAAATCTTAGCGGAAGGGCAACTGTAAAATATCTGTATCATAGTCAAGAAGGGAGTCAGAAAACCCATTTCCTCCATCGCTGTCCATAAAATGGACCAGTCAACCCGGTCAAACGCTTTCTCAGCATCAAGAGAAACTAGAGCAACCGGACCTGTGGCAGTTCGGGCGTACTGAGAAATATGCGACAAAGTCCTCAAATGGTCTGCCGCCGACCTCCCTGAAACAAAGCCGGCCTGCTCAGGGCTCAACAGCTCCAACCAGACCTTCTTGATCCTTTCAGCAAGTATTTTAGCTAGAATTTTGATATCATAATTTTGGAGAGAAATGGGGCAGTAATTAGCCGGGTCAGTGAGAATTTTGTCCGCTTTGGGAATTAAAACTATAGTAGCCTCAAATAAAGCAGGATCAAGCTCAGAGGAGACCGCAAATAATTATATAATTTGAGAAGAATAGGCATCAGATCTTAACAAAAACCTTATAAGTTTGCGAAACCATCGGTCGGCGCCTTATCTGGGACCAAGGAAGCAATGGTGCTCCTTATTTCCTCAGCTGAAATAGGGACTAACAGGCTCGCTTGCTGGGTCTCTGATATACAAGGAATACCTATCCCTCTTACATACTCCTTGACAGCCGAAATGGGGTGGGGTGACGGGGAATGACTATAAAGGCCTGAGTAATATTCCTTAAAATATGCGCAATATCCCTAGGTGAGGAAACTACATTACCAGATGGGGAAGACAGAGAAGGGATGATCCTCGAGCTTTCAAGTGCACGCAGACGCAAAGCCAGCAGTTTACCAGATTTTTCACCAAGATCCAAATACTTAGCCTGGGTTTTCACCAAACAATATTCTGTTTTTTCTTTCAAGAGGTCCGAATATTCATTCCTAGTTAATAAAAGCTCCTTAAGATCCGATACAGAAGAAGTTACAGAATAGTTAGCTTCTAACTCCCTTATCTTGTTCATCAGAGCCAAGGACCTGGCCAACCGTGTCTTCTTCCTAAAAGAAGCCATTTTAATAAGTTCACCCCTAAGATAACACTTCAGAGCACCCCACACCATATCGACTCTAGGAGTAGAATCCAAATTATCAGCCAGAAAAAGAGATATCCGGGAACTAATTTCTGAAACACACTGGTGATCTTTTAACAACTGTGTATTTAGCCGCCACATAGAGTCACGAGAATAATCAGGATCTAGAGACATTCGTATCCAGACTATAGCATGGTCCGACACAATGATCGGCTCGATACCAGACAGAGAAATATTCGGGAGGAAAGGAAGACTGACTAATACCATATCTAATCTTGACTTAGTACCATGTGATTGGGATTGGAAGGAAAAGGCACGACAAGAAAGATTAGCGAGCCGCCAGGGGTCCCCTAGGCCCAACATCGAGGTCAAGTCCCAGAAAGCTCTCTGAGCCGGGGAAGGTGGACGTTTATCTTGTGGCTCCCTATCCAGAGTAGATGAGAAAGGCACATTCCAGTCCCCCCCAGTATAATTTGAGTGGGTAAAAAGCCAGCCAACTTGTCCGCCAAAGTCATAAAAAAATGGGGTTCCCCCCCACCAGACCGTACACAGAACCAAGGACCACATTATCACCATTGAGAGTACCTTTCACTAGGACAAATCTCCCCTCTGGGTCTGAGACAGTCAAGTCTTTCGTAAACAAAACATGCCTTTTAATAAGAACTGCAACCCCTTTACTAAAGCAGGAGTTCCGGCAAGATAGGATTGGGAAAAGCCAGATCGGGAAAGCAGCCTAGCATCATCATGGCATAGGTGTGTCTCTTGCAAAAAAAGAATATCAATGTGAAGCAATGAACAGTGGTTAAAGGCCTGCAGCCGTTTGACCCGATCCCTAAGCCCTCTAACATTCCAGGACGCTATTTTGACTGTGTTTATAGCCATTTTAAAAACATAATAAAACAGCCAGATATCCAGACAGAACCATCATAACATGTAAAACAAAAGTGCACCCCCTATAAAGGCCGGGGCCCAGTATCCACCAGAGCTGTCCTGGCTTGGACTCAACCACAATAACCTTATCCAGTTCATCCAGCCAGGATAGAGACAAGGCCCACACCAACAAAATAGGCTCACCCAGCCGTGAGACCCAAGCCAGGTAGAAATAGTCCCGAGGCAGTCACCCAACCTTGAAACCCCTGAAACATGTTGAACAGTCAAATCCCCCCAGAGATAAGCTATCACAACAGACCAGAAATCATACAAAACATCTGGGTCATAAATTGTTAATCCCCCCACACACCCCTCCCAGGACCCAGAAACCAGAAGATTAAAGGAGATCTAGTCTTAGAAAAAGAGTCCCCCCATCCCCCCTCCCCAACGACAATCATACCTTTCCAGAAAGAACAAGTTATCAGAGCAAGCCAACAGTCAAAGAAATTATCTGGGGTATCAGTCCATGAACCCAATCCCCCCATACCCCTCCCACCAGCCAGAATCCTGGAATTTAGAAAGAACCCAATTCTAAAGAAAGAAACACCCCACCCCCCCCCCGGGGAAGCCGAAAATCTCCATAACTTAAGATACCTTAAACTAAGCCCCCCCCCATCAAACAACCCCCCATACAAACCCGAAGATAACTATATACAACAGGTGGATCAAGCAAAAATAACCCAGAGTATAAGCTGACACCCGAAGGCTCGAACCTCCTAAACCCCCATGCGAACCTCCAACCCCCCAGAGCCGGGAACAAGTACCCACATACTCCAAACATCAGGTACAATCTAAAAAAAGGGAAGACCCCAGCTCCCACAAACCGGTTCCCCGTCCAACCCAGCCCCGGGCAGAGGTTAGCCACCCCCAACATACGGCTCGCAATTCCACATCCAGCGAGCAAGCACACTAAGCCCTACCCCCACAGCCACCTCCCCCCCACCAAAGCCCCTCACCAATATACAATATAGGCAGAGCAAAGAAATAGAAAGAATAGGACATGAGGTAGGGGGAGAACAGAGTAAAAGGCATCGACAGCACCCTGACCACAAGAAAGAAACCCATCTTCAGCAGCCCACTCAAAACCAGCACACTCCCATCATCCCCAGACAAGGCAGCATTAATGGGACACCTACGAATCCGTGCAGCCCATGAAGGAGGAAAATCCTGCCAACCAGCTAAAGTCAGAAGACAGTAGAAATAAATCCAAAGAAAATCGGGCCATGGGTCGCTGTTTCCGGGAACCAATAAACAAGGGACCTAATACGGTCCGCCATTCAGGAAGTTCCCACCAGGAAACTGCAACCATGAACAAAGGTTCCACCGCGGAACTCATGCACAAAACGGAAGGGGAGACCCTGCCAGGATTCAACCTCGGCCATCACTATCCATCCCGAGCCACAAAAATCGCGCGGAGAGGACCAGAGGGAAGAGACCAAAAATGACCAGAGAAACAAGAGAGTGGACAGCAGAGAAACCAGAAAGAAAGGTAGGAGAAGATAAGGTACCCATCTACTAGCAACAGGCCCACTAACAAGGCAACCTGTAAAATACAGGCACAGGCATATACATTAATTTAGTCCAGCACAGCCATAAAGCTGCAAACCCAGAGCGAGAGAGTAAGGTCCTTCAGCCAGGCGTTTTGAACAGTTCAGGTAGTTTATTGGCCAGTTCTTTACAGGCAGCTTCAGGGGTATTAAAGCTGGTAGACAGGCCTCCGATAGTCACCCTTAGAGTCGCAGGATAAATCATTCTAAATGGAATCGAAGCAGCTATCAATTTCTGCACGACAGGGTGGTATGCTGCCCTCTTCTCACGAATTTCTTTGGGTAAGTCCTGGGCGATTCGGATCCTCGATACTCCCCAAAGGATTTCTTTCAATTCACGGGACTTCATGTAAACATGCTGCCTCTCAACATAACTAAGAAATTTAATTATAATAGGATGTGGGGGGGATCCAGCTGCAGGTCTAGGTCGCAATGAGCAATGTGCCTCTCAAGGTGATAGGAAGCGCTGATAGGAGATGGGCCACCCTTGCAGAGAACTTTGCAGGAAAGCCACGAGGTCTGGGCCTTCTTCCAGCTCAGGTAGGCCCATAATCAACAGATTGTTTCGGCTGTTACGCCCTTCCAGATCCTCGGTCTTGAGCTGTAGCTTCTTCACTTGCTGCTTGAGTTCATTTATCTCCACCTCAGCTCTGGATCTCCACTGCTCTGATGAGGCAACTCTGACCTCCACATCTGAAACTTTCATGGAGACAGAGGAGAGATCACTGCGCAGAGATTTAAGCTCCCCTGTCAGTTCTTTAAGTATATCTTTAATAGGGGTGAGCTCTTGGAGGAACTTATCCTCGGTCAGTGGAATAGATTGCAGCATCTTATCTCCTCCTTGATCAGGCCTGGTAGGGGCTTGGTTCCGCTGTTTCTTCACGGCCTTCTCCGGGGATGCAGGGGGAGTATGTTTGGTTGAGGTCTGCTTCCCATCCACCTCCATCACGAACCAACAAACGTTTATTTTCCCCCAGCAAGGTCGTTAGACGATGGCTGACTACTACTCCAACTGTTATTTGAGTAAATTAATCGAAAGGAAATCCAAGATGCACTAAAAAACGCTCAATAAAGGTGGCCAGAGGGGGGAGCTCAGTATCCCAGCTGCTGCTTAGCTGAATGCCATCACGTGACCCCCAGACCAAGATACTTGGGGCCCATCTTGTCCATTCTTCCTGCCCAGGGCACGGAGTTCTCAGCAGTGCTTCAGCACAGATTTCTGCAGCAGTCCTCCTTGGATTAGGTGGAACATGTGTTCGTTCCTGTAGAATAAATTATTCATTTATTTTCTATGACTGAATGTAATACTATGACACCAGCTGATATGTAATGTCATTGATGACATCATATGCTGTGTAAAGACAATAGGCTGTAGGACACACACAGAGAGAGAAGGGAGCCAGGCACCATGGAAAAAACTGTACATATTTTTGTTAAAAATTCCCCAAACCAATTCATTCTGTCTCACTACATACATTATGTTCTGCGTCTGGATGCAAGTTCTGCTGAAAATTGCAGGACTCTATGCATCTTGAATATACCTAGTTTTAGTATGGAAAAATATGAAAGCTTGACTGCAACAACGTTGCCATATGTTCATGCTGTGTAATTCTACATCCAATAGTAACACAGCACTGTATGGCTATGCCACTATACCATGTTTACTTTACTCTTCGATTTTATATTTACATTGACACTGCATGAGGAGTGCATGAGAGTTTTGTGCTGTATTCATTCTGTACATGTGTGTATCATTTCAAATCAAATTCCTATTTAAATGGTTATCCTATTTGCCTTGTAACATTCGCGTGCCCTTCAGCATCTCCACTATTATCCAACATGTCAGCAGCACCTGCATGTAGCCAACTTACTTTAAGTGCCTGAGGGACCATCAAATAAGCTATATGCATCTCATAGTCCTGCCAAATGGATTGTGGCTGTTCTGAGAGGTCATGCCACAGGCTCACTGCATGAGTGGTTATAGAGGCTTTAATGGGGGTTGGGGGCCTGAAACTGCAAAGAACAGCATAGTTTTATAGGTGTTTCACAGTGTATGCGCATTTTTGGTTTTACTTACAACTCCAGTCATGACTTGGGTTTGGTAGACAAAGTATATTGCAAGTACATGAAAACAGACAAGAACAGATCAGAAAACATTTTCTAATGACAGAGGCAATTACAACACCTTGAACCCCAGGCATCTGTTAACTATTTCATTGTGGTATCACCCATGCTGACCGTGAGTGATACGCACCGAATAAACAAATCAGAATTGCACAAAATAAATACATATGTAAGAGCAGGGAAGTGTAGTAAAAAAAAACTCCCAAAACCACATCAGCCCCCCGAGGTTATTAATATATACTCAGGCTTATGTATTTTTTAATATAGACAGAATAATTAAAAAACAACTCTTATAAAATCAATGAAATTCATAGTTTAAGCCCAGTTCAGATAAAATATGTATTTTAGGAGCCCCTAGCACCTGAATCTTAATTCATTTTAAATGTGTTTTTCTTAAGAATGAGAGACAATCTGTATACTGAATTGCTGCCTAATGAGTTTCTCTAGTCACATATCAGACACAGATAATCATAATGAAGAAAAAAATAAATAAAAAAACTACATGTAGCAGTTATGCTTTTGTTACTCTTTATGCCTCCTTCCTGTTTATGAAGTTGTAAACCATTCACTGTTTGATGCTCATGAACCTCCATGCAATGTACAGTAGTTGCACCTTGTATCTGTTAGCAACACCTAGTTTTTTTTAATTTTTTTTTTATTTAAATTTTGGTAACTGGGTGAGCACACTGAGACCATGCAGTCCCTTTTTTCCAGGGGCGACTCAGGCAGAACAATACAATACAATACAAAAAACAGGAATACAAATAATGAACAGCAAATGATTACGAGCAGCAGATATACAATCAGTGAACATTTGACAAGGGCAGCTAAACAGCAAAGAGTGTACAATAGAGTCAGGGGGTATGCAAGGTAACAAAAGATGCAGTAGTGAGAAAAAAAATACAAAAATTCCAAAGTTAAATACAGTGAGACATACAAATTTACAGTGAAATATACATATTTACAAAATTTCAATGTAGTAATTTCAATTGAGATTTCTTCAGCAGAATAAGGAAAGATAATAGGATTAGGGTGTACCTAACAGAACAATGAGAAAGCATGCTTTGAAAAAGATGCACTAGAGAATTATTAATTTGAAAGTAAACAGGGTACAGAGAAAACAGTGGTTACGAAAACAAATGCAGGAAGGAGGTTGGAGTAGGTGGGCAGCAAGCAATTTTTTTGAATAGTGATGGGGAAGGGCAAGAGAGGCTATGAGGTGGGAGGGCATTCCAGGCTGTGGTGGCAGAGTAGGGGAAAGATCACCTCCCAGGAAGACAGCAGGGTGTGGGAGCTGCTAGCATACAGTAGGTAATGTGGAAGACCTGAGTGGAGAAACAGCTTCTTTGCAGTAGACAATTCCCTTTAGACAAGGTGGATTATAGAAATTTATTAGTTTATATACAAAGCAAAATGTGAGGTACAGTAACCTTAAGTCATAATCTGACTAATGTAGGGTAGTCAAGATATCACAGTGATGTCTTCTAGGTTCAGCCCCCAAGGCAAAGCACCCGATCCTATAATAGAGTTGTCAGAACCCTGCAATGGATGAGGGTTGAGCAGAGAGAAGTAGAGGTGTTGCAATCTGCTGTACTGATGAGGTAGATGGACAACATACCTCTCAACCTCCTGCCTCATAAATCAGGGACAAGGCTTAAAAAAATCAGGGACATAGGCCCAAAATCAGGGACACATTTTTAAAATTGGTGTAATCCACTCAGGAAGCTGGCAGAATAAGGGACTCAGTGTATAATACATTTTCTGAAGAATAAGGAGTCTGCAACTGTATTGTTTGACATAATTTTATTCTTACAATCATCACTGTTTAGTCAGGGGAACACAGATTTTAGGAGGGACAGAGTAAAATTCTGAGGTGAAATCAGGGACATCCCTGAAAATCAAGGACACTTGAGAGGTATGATGGACAATGTGAATTTTGTTGTTTCGAATGTTACAGGAGGTAATGGTTACCAACTCAAACCCCCTCCCCCAACTTGAAAATCCCTCTCCAAAACAACACCGAGATGAAAACAACACTATAAATAAAAAAAGGTTTTACAAGTGCAGTAATTGTAAACAATAGATTTAATGTCTGTACCAGTATGTAAAGCATGGGCACACAGTCACTAACTGAAAACACATTCACTAACTGTCAAATTCCTCTAAGAAGATGGCAAATGATTAATTTATGGTGTGGTACAAGGAATGAAAAGGATGTGGACTGTTGGATAACCGAGAACCAGCAACACTTGGTCTTGGATTCGTCTGAGTCATTATGGGGGCAGAGAGTGTGTTAATCATCATGCATCAGTAATTCCAGTGCTATGTCTTTGCATCATTCCCAGTCCATATTTATAAACCCTTTTCATTTCCAATGCCCGATAAACATTTGCCCACTTCCTACAATAATTTGGCAATTAGTGAATATGTGCCCATCCTTTACGTACAAATATAAACATTAAATCCTGTAGTTTGAAATGCCCGTACTGGTAAAACTCACCAGTAAAACCCTTTTTTATATACTATTATTGTAATTAAGTCTTGCTGTCAAATAAACAGACCCCCTGTTTACTGTGATGCCACAGTAGTGCCCCAGAAAGTGGAACCATCCACAGAAATGCAGAAATCAGAAGAAACCCTAAAATACATCTGATTTACTTAGTTTTATTTGCTTGTTCTCTCATCATTGTGGGCAACAAGGTTTCATGTTGTATAGGATGACGGGTCTGAAATTTGGTTAGATTTAGCCTTTTTTTTCTTTAATATGAAAAACACGTTAAAGTACAAGTAGCTAGCTGCCAGCATCCTGTTTGCACCATGAGCTGTCCTCATAGTCTTTCTCTGTTTTTATGCATCTAAGTAGTCACTTAACAGGCAAACAATAATTTTGCCATACAGAACCTCCGACTCGTGTGGTACCTGTGGAGATCTAGAAATTTGTTTAATTAACACCTTTATACTTTTCCCATGCTAAAAGCCTGTTTTCCTACCCCCCGCCCCCACTACTAATTCTGTTAAAAAAAAAAATAGCACATAACAGAAAATGTTTTCTTTTTTCTTATGCTCATATAGTAGTAAATTGTTTACAAGTTCATATTCAGCAAGAAGTAAGAAAGAACACTAACATGACTGTGATTTTTTCTTTATGTCAGTACCACAGGTGTCAATACAGAGACTTGTTAGGCAGCAATTTGATATACAGATAGGAATGAGAACCAAAGTAAAATGCATTCAAAAGTGATTACAAATTCAGGAGCCATGTGCTCTTAAAAGACATACTTTATCTAAACTCAGCTGAAAGTATGAGTTTCACTGATGTTTAAAACTGTTTACTTGATATGCTTAAGATTTTATGAACGCTTACTCAGCAAGCATTACATAGAGGATACTGTATGGTCTTTGGTTAATAACCACGCTGTAAACACTTTGAGAGGTTGTCATGCCATTGCAAACCTCGAGAGCGGTTTTCAGATGTCATGGCAACCTCAAGAAGTGTTTTCAGAGTGGTTGCTAACCAAAAACCATACATTATATTTTATAGTGTATGGGCTACCAAGATTGTATAATTGCAGACTGAATTACTTTACTGAATTACTTTGCAGAACATTGATTGTTGTGAGCATTCTGTTTTGTTAGAACATTGATTGTTGTGAGCATTCTGTTTTGTTATACTATTGATATGACATACTCAAGAAGGGTTAGCAACCGAGTGATGTCATAACAGTGGCATAACAATGTTATAATGTATGGTAAGTGCCTATTACCCACCATAATCAGCAGTCACACAGCTTTGTTATGCACTGTTTAGAATTTTAAAAGTTGTTAACCACACTTCAGAACTTCCAAACAGTGGCATAACAAAAAAATGCACCAGACTTCCATAATTCTCACACATAGAATGCAAACAGTGTTTTTTTGACCATACCCTATAAAAGATGATGGCTGGGGATCGGGTGACAACCACACTGAAATCACCTCTCGTGGTTGCTGGGGCTACAGTAAACCTCTTGAACTATGCTCTCGAGGTTTACCATGTTGCCCTTGCAACCACTCAAGGTGATTACGGCATGGTTATCACCTGATCCCCAGCCATTATCCTCTATGTAATCTGCTTGATTTCAGTTAATAATAAGGGCTCCCCATACATTATATAGAGGATAGTGGATGGGCAACAGTGAACAACAACACTGTTGTTCACTTCGAGAGGTTGTCATGACAACCAAGAAAACCTCAAGCGTGAAGCTCGAGAGGTTTTCAGTTGTCATGAAAACCTCGAAGAGTAAAACAGTGTTGTTGTTTACTGTTGCCCATCCACTGTCTTTTACAGTGTATGGACAACACTAAACAAATTAGCTGTTAGCTGCCTCCATGGTCATGCCGTGATGTCGGTGATCCCCTGCCCGTGTCGGTAAATACACTGCACTCCTTCCCCTGCGATCATAAATATTTAAATACAAATTTGGCTGTCCTGCTGTGTGCCGGCCACTCTTTAAAAAAAAAAAACATCACTTACTGAGATTTTTAGATATGCTCCGGTGCCTCCGATGAACTGCGGTGCCCATTTTGTCATCTACACGAACCGCGACTCATGCAAGTGCAAAAGTGGTCAGTGCTGTTGTACCATCGATGTGACGTACTCACAATGGTACAACATCGTGACATCACATCAATGGTACAATGGCTCTAGGGAAATTGAGACTTTTAACAAATACGGCGTTCTAACATACACTATAAAGAAGTAACTAAGAAGTTTGCTGTGCTAGAGACATTAGCTAGGACGCTCTAGTGGTCACGGCTAATAGTACCAATAAATTCAACCTCTGTAATAATGTCATGATCTGTCTGATGCCTCAGTGGTTCTGTGAATCAGTCTGACGACATTGTAGTCACTGTGTGTCATCTATCAAGGTCATGTCAAACAAATGTTCAAAACAAATCTGATGTTAAGAACCACACTAAGACATTTATTTGAATAAGTTAATTCTTATATGTTGTAAGCTAATAATTGCTTTATAGCCCATATAAGTGTAACTGCACTGCCTATTGACAGTTACTCTGACATCACAGAGAAAATGTTAAATAAATACAATTTTTTTTACAAAATTCAGTCTATTTTTGTACACAGATTAGTTTATCTCAAATGTTCTGTTTATTTGGTGCCCACGTCTTAACAACTATGTGGATAAACATGAAAACATAAGTACCACTAGTGACTACAGACTAGCAAAGGGTAGCACAGAGACAGGCTATGCTAGTTATGCGTCTAAGGTTTAGCTGGTAGTTTATCTCACTCATGCCTGCTTTTTTGGATCTAACAGGAGAATGTTGCGGCACAGACCCTGACCTGTGCATGTCTTGGGTGTTTTGCCCATAGCTGCTTTAGCCATAGTACCCGCCAGCATCCATAACCTCTGCCATCGGTGAGCTGCGGGTATGAATCCACACATGGGGGCAGAGTCTGTAGGGGTGCCTGCACTGCATATAGGCCACTAGAATACAACTAGATATCTGTTCTGGACCCCCAAGGGATCCCTGCCTTTACAGTGTGCAGGAACTAATATTTGCACCAGCACTACCATATCCCAATGCCAAAGTGTAAGTATCTCTCAAAAGCTGCACCAGCAGATCTAGTACGACTCAAACTTCCCTAACACCTCAAACAGCTGAATACAGGCATTATTGGAACTCCACCGCACGAGCAATTACATGGACTTTAGGCAAATCTGTTCCAAAAGGTAATTTCATGGTCACTGTGCCAAACCACCATGCAAGCAGTCAGTAAATACTTCCTCTGCACGTGTTAATGAGGTGGAATCAGAAGAAGCTCTGTTGAAAATCTGGGGCAAACATGTTACAAAACAAAGCTATGAGCCTATGTTAAAGTTTACCAATACAGCCTTGTAACTTTCCCAAGTTTCAATATTATGACCCCAAATTTTAAACATAGCCATATCTTCACAGCACCTCATGAATGAGGCACCTCTCATTTTTCAAATCCAGGATGAGATGTGTTTTTGCACCTCTGGTGCATAATGACATAATATTTACTGGTTAGGGTCAATAAACCACCACTGGCAGACCCCTACAAACTCCATAATTCACACTTGTGAATTATGGAGTTCCGTAAACCACGGTTGGCAGAAACAGCTGCAAGTCTCCCTCAGCATCTCTCTGAGAAGCTGTCCTGGCGCTGGCGGTCTGCTCGCTCTGACAGAAAACCGCCGGTACAAAAAAAACACACTTTCTCTGAGAACTGTAATAAAAAATCCAGGTGTACTATTAACCACTAAATATAAAAAATAAAACATGGGAAACTGTGGAAATGTAGATGCTCACCCTCAGCGTGTGATGCCCAGATAAAACCCTCAGGCTTCACCTAAATCCTCATAAACCACACCTCCCCATGCATTATTCTATAGTTATCCAATACACCATAAATAGTACGTATCATGTCTGAAAGACTAATCCTAAAACAAATCTACAAATTTCAATGTAAAAATAAAAAAAAAGAGCTGCATACCAGCAGCAAATGTTCAGCATTGACAAATGCTTGTTTTTTGTTTTGTTTTTTTCATTCATTTAAACACCATTTGGCAGACTGACAGCCAGCAGGGGAATGTTATCACTTAACACACTGTCAACAAAGTAGTATATGAAGCCCATCCTGTGGAAAAGGCTGCTCAAGTGCTCTCTCTCTCTCAAGTAGAAGTGTAACTAAACACCGAAGCAGATCCAGAAACTGTAAATAAAAGTCACTTTCTCTTTAGTAATTTTGTTGGGGGGGGTCTTTCTAAGTGTTGCCAGGAGACATGGCAATGAATTGCTGATTAGTTCACTAATGAGACTGTCAGTGAAATGCATAATAAAATGCAAGGAGGCAGTATAGCATAGTGGTTTAAGGCTCACAGCTACAAACCTGGCGACCTGGGTTTGAATCCCACAACCCCCACTTGCATACTGTGTGACCCTTAGCAAGTCACTTAACTTCCTTGTGCTCCCAGGTGACACCTATAAACAAGCTTTCAGCTTAGTGTGTCTCTCCTGGTCAAAAATATATATATATCATTGCTTTGGTTATCCAAGATGTATAAAAGTTTAATCTGAATGAAATGCTGCTGTGTCAAGATTGGCTATAGATTCAGGTTGGGTTGTAGCAGCTCTTGTTTCAAATAAATAAAATAAATGTGATTTGATTTTCTGATATATTTCTGGAATTAGGCATGTCTTTGAAAGTGAGATGAACTGTATGTTGTTTGGGATTGTATGGCCTCTGCTGGTGTGCGGGGAACGGTGGTTGTGTAATACATTATAATGTATGGGGAGCCCTCATGATTAATTGAAATCAAGCAGATTACAACCTTGTTATGGCACTGTTATGACATCACTGTGCTGTTAACCCTTCTTGAGTATGTCATATCAATGATATAACAAAATGGAATGCTCACAACAATCAATGTTCCATAAAGTAATTCAGTAAAGTAATTCAATCCATGATTATTTATTTATTGAAGAGTTTCACCAGGGAGGCACACTGAGCAACAAGTCGCTCATCTCCCGGTGTGACCTAGGGGGAAAGGGTACTACTGGAATGAGACATTATACATTCATGTTACAAGGTCAACATCAACATACAGTTGTAAGGCAGGTGTTATAAACAGTGTTACAACAGTGTTGCGCATAAAATGTAGAAAGAGAGGACAATAATACGTGCCGGGTTAACAAGTAAACCAGTGCTTACATGAAAGAAAAGGAGGAAAGGAGAGGGAGGAGTGAGGTGGAGGAGGGGGAAGAGTTGTGCCCCTGGAGACCCCTTCAGGATGTGAGGAACCCTGCAAGGGGACTGGTGGGACCAGAGAGAAGGGGATAAGGCAGTATCCCAGAGAGACCCCTTTAAGATGGTGGGGGAAGGGAGTAGATGAGAGATACAAGCCCCTTGGGGGGCAGGAGAGGGACCCATGGAGAGCATTCAGGGTCCTTTACATTCTGTGAGAGATCAAGGGAGGCCAGTAAGGGGGAGCAATTAGGGGGAAGGGGAGAAGGGCTTGAGGGGGTGGGTGTGCACAGGGTAAAATGAAGGTGAGGGTAGGGGTAGGGTTTGGCTAGGGCTTAGAGGAGGGAATTAGAGAGGGACATGGCAGAAGCAGCTAGGTGCAAGGTAATTATTGAGGGCAGAGCTGATGGAGTAGGCAGAGGATATGTGCCAGATTTGTGGGGGATTCCACATATTTGGGAGGCAGTGACAGTAACTGAATTGGCTGATTTGGGTGAATCTGCAGGGGATAACCAGGGTGTGGGAGATGGTTGATCTAAGAGAATGGGAGGGTGGGGGGTGTTATAAAGCAGGAGGTGAGGTAGGAAGGGAGCACACCCAACCAGTGCTTGGAGGTGAATTTAGCATAGTGGAAGAGTCACCAATTTGTAAGAGAAGGGAAGGATAGGGCATGATAAAGATCGCAGTGATGGGTGCGAGGGGGTGCATCCAGGGCAAAGCAGCAAAATGAATTGAAGAGGGTGTCCAGTCTGGCCAGGGAGGATTTAGCAGCAGAACCATACACCATGTCACAGTAGTCAAAAATAGGCAGTATCATCTTCTGAACAAGTTCACGCCTAGCCATAAGAGGGATCCAACTATGGTTCCTGAACAGGGCACCAAGCTTGGGGCGCAGTTTTTTCTGGATGGAGTCACTATGTCCAGAGAAGTTTAGGTGTTGGTCCAATGAAACACCTAAGTACCTGAAGGAGGATGTGTCCTCAAGTAAAGTGCCCTCAAGGGTGTGAAAAGCGGGTAGGGAGGGAAGCCTAGAGAGTCTCTGCCTTGTGCCAAAGGTCATGGAGACAGTCTTTTTGGCATTGAGGAAAAGTTTATGGTTAGTAAACCAGAGCTGAACCTTGTCAAAGTCTTGCTGTAAGCTGGTTGTAACTGCAGCAGGACAGGAACCAGATGCATACAGGACTGTATCATTTGCATATATATCAATAGCGGAGGATGGGGAGCAAACAGAGGTAAGGTTGTTTAAGAAGATGGAAAATAGGAGGGGCCCTAATACCGAGCCCTGGGGGACTCCAGTGCTAATCGGGAGGGGAGGGGAAGTGGAAGTGGGAAGATTACACAATCTTGGTAGCCCATACACTATAAAATATAATGTATAGTCTTTGGTTAACAACCACACTGAAAACACTTCTCGAGGTTGTCATGATATCTGAAAAACCTCTCGAGTTGCGCTCTCAAGGTTTACAATGATGTCATGGCAACCTCTTGAAGTGTTTACAGCGTGGTTATTAACCAAAGACCATACATTATCCTCTATATAGAAATAATTTAATTCAGATTAAACTGTTATATATATTGGATAACAAAAGCCAGATAATGGATATTTTCTTATGCATTTCAACGACAGTCTTATTAGTGAACTCATCAGTAGTTCATTGCGATGTCTCGTGGCAACACTTAGAAAGACCAGACCAAAAAAACTACTAAAGAGCAGTGTAAATCAATAGTAGGGTTTACCTAAGTGAATGCAAAGAATGTGACGTTTATTTACAGTTTCTTGATCTGCTTCGGTGTTTAGTTACACTTCTACTTGAGAGAAAGCACTTGAGCAGCCTTTTCCACACAACGGGCTTCATATACTGCTTAAGTGATTACACTCCCCTGCTCACTGTCACTGTACTGGTCATGTGACGTTTGAATGAATGAAAAAAAAAACAGTGGGTCCAGAAACAAGTCACAACCAGTATGACATGTAGAGAGAGAGAAAGAAAGAAAGTGCTCTGAGGTACCCTTCTGCTGGCCGCACAAACTAGTATATGTTTTCTATGCCTGCCTGCTGTTGTTCCCACATGCACTGCAAAGATACAAATGTTTTTTGTTTGTTTCCCTTGCAAACCATTAATTTTGTGAGCGAAAAGAAAAACACTATAAGAATACACATTCTTCAAGTAGAAGTTTTATTTCATTTTCATTTCATTTCATTTATTTGTAATTGCAGGTAGGTACACTGAGATACAAGATCCCATTTTCAGGCATGACCTGAAGTCAATAGGTTCAACAGACAAACTAACAAAATAGAATACATTAATCAACCATTAAATACAATAAACAGTTAACACATCATTTTACACAAGAGCCAACATTCATTTAAAAAAAAATGAATGGAAGCAGCAGTGGAGAAAGTAGTGATTGACAAAGAAGGCTTTACTTCATCAGGTAAAGGGTTCCACACTGTTGCAGCGCAATAAGCGAAGGACCTTTTCCCTGAGTTTGTACGAACCAGTGGAAGGGTCAGTTGGGTCTTAGTAGATGACCATGAACTGTTTGGGGAACTATATGTATCCAGAAGGGCTCAAAGTGATGTTGGAATGCCTGTATGTAGTATTTTAAATGTAAAATGTGACATAGCCAACTTACAGGTATTTTGAATGGATAGCCATTCAAGGCTAGTCAAAATATTACAGTGATGTCTCTGGGAAGGTACCATTAACACAAACTTTCCAATTTTATATAACAGTGTTTCCTTCCTAAACATTTAACCACTGTTTCCAAAGCTATTTTAACCATTGGCTGGTGCCCCAGATCCCACAGTAGAAAACAAATTCATGTTAGGCTGAGGCATGTATGATCCCTCTAAGCTAAACCAGTACAATCACAATGCTGGTGAGGGGACAGATGGATATTTTTTGTTGCAAAAAGAAGAAGAAAACATGCAATACAGAGATATCCTGAGCACAGCTGGCAAGTGCTGATATGAGAAATAAAATGTATCTACAGCGTTAAGAACCAACGTATGCAACACTACAGGGTGGGGGGGGGCATGAAATATTACGATTTTCATCTGCAAATACAAAGATTAGTAAAAAAAATTAACTGGCTGTTGAAATCATCTGTGATGCATGTCAATACTACACTTGTAGTGAGCAGAGTTCTGCACATCCCCGATTCCCTGGATCTTGGTGGTGGCATGGCAGCCTATGTTTGAATGGATAGCAAACATGTAGCAGAACCCTGGTCCAGTTGAGAATTTACATTTTATTAGAATATAAAGGCATATGGCATGCAACCACACCTGAACATGGCAAGCTGAGCTCCCAACCAATACCAGCATGTAGTCTACACACACACACACACACACACACAGTGTTTCTCTTTCACCCTGCACTGACGTGAGACTTGATTTTTTTATAGCAGTCTGTTTTTTTGTTTGTTTTTTTTTTCAAATGATTCCAATGGATGAAATGGAGGGAAGTGAACTTTGTTGCTTGCTCCTACTCACAGTATGCCTAAGATAATTTTGTGGCCACTGTGTATGTTTTCCCCTTCCAAAACCATTCAGTAGCTGTGCAAAGAAGCCCACGGTGTACTTTAGTACTGGACCCTCAGCTGACATGTTATTTCAGAGGCTTGAATAACAAATCGGCGTCAACACACAAAGCGTCTGTTCTCTATGTAATCATTCACCTACCACCCATGGCACCCTTCCTCCTAGACATGTATAAAATTATTGATGTGTACCAAGGCACCAAGGCACTGCAACATTATGCTGGTAGTACTAAGTAATGTTAGAATTTCTGATTTGCACAGCAGCTATGTGTGGTCAGCAAAGTTACTTTGCAAAATGCATTACCAGCAATTCACCAGATTAATCTCATCTGTGCCACTGTGTATGTTTTCCTCTTCCAAATTGATAAAGTTACTGAGCAAAGAAGGCCACATGGTGTGCTTCAGTACTGGACCCTCAGCTGACATTTTATTTCTGGGGCTTGAATAACACATTGGTCTCATCTCACAAAATGTCTGTTCCCTGTGCAATCATTCGCCTACCACTAATGGCACCCTTCCTCATAGATAGTTATACAATTACTGATGTGCACCACAGCACTTCAACATTATGCTGGTAATACTAAGTAATGCTACAATTTCCAAATCGTACAGCAGCTATGTGTTCTTGGTGAAGGAAGCACATAGTAGTAGAATTGCAAATTGTTACTGGGACATTAGCAGGAGGGAGTTGCAGGGAACAATAAACAGCAAAGATGGGCGCAGCACTGATCAGATGCCGCAAATTAATAAATACTAAAAACTGAAGATAAAGACACATTTGCGGAAAGTAAGGACTGCAAACCTTCTTTTATGCACATTGCTATGTGGCACAAGGTTTAGCTTGTACTGTTTGGAAGATCAGGGAAGGTCCTCTTAAAAGTTAAGCGGGCACTTGGGAACTGCATCTTACATCTACATCCAAATGCTGGTCCTGAGCTCAGCTGCTTGCCGCTGGCTTTATGTAAATGAAAGTATTGAAGCACTCCCATTGGAGTGCTTCATTTCTTTCAAGTACACAAAGTTTCCAGTTGTGAAACTATGACTACTGTCATACTCTGCTTGCGTGGTAATTGGTCTGTCAGGGACGAGCACAACATAGATTGCTTTGTATTGGGCTAGTCCTTGACACACCTCTGAAATGCCATTCTCTGAAGCAACAGAAGATGTTTCTTGTGCACACGCAAGAAAACATAAAAATGACAGTTCCACCACCTAGAAATCTGGATGTGAGAATTTCCCCACCTAAACATTTCCAATTTAACCACTGCGTATACCCATAGGTGCTGGAATGAAAGAGTGGCTATTAAGGATTTTCCTCTCAAAATTTCAACAGAATTAACTAAGTGAATTAAAAAAGTTTCCTGTTTTATTACAAGGACTATCTTGTTCACCCTCGACCTGTTTCATTTAAATTTCGATTTTGTTCTACATGCTTTGTTTTATTTACTATTATACAATGTGGTGTCACCCATTTACAAATAAAATACACACATTTTCATTTTCTGTAATTTATAAGCATACATACCTACAACATAGGGCAAACGTTTTAATTACATTTTATACAGTGCAGAAAAATAGGTAAACATTTAGTGTCACGATGCTGCTTAAAATCAGCCAAAAATATAAAACATCCTTCATTATATATAGACCATAAAGAGATCCAGCTTAACTTAGATTAATTTCTAGTCTTACATTTACATTAACTTGAGTAAAAAACCCTGCAATGGCAAATTTTGGCAACAAAGTACACCATTTTAAAACTGATAGTTTGATGCTATGCAGTGCCTTATGATTATTAGCAACAGAAAAATAGAATAAATAACAGGTTGCATTTCGCTATCAAAAGTGCCTTCATCAATATGGTTGTCTCTGATTCAGGGCATAATTCGCAAATCAGTAGGCTCTTTGCATTGGTTTTAGGCTATACTATAGCCACATTTGTATTTTAGAAAACCAGATACAGTCTGGAGAATACTTAAAGTGTCTTTGTCAGGTTTACCATAGCAAATGGGAATAGTAACCTGTAGGAGCTGTGATTCAATCTCCTACCATTCAAACTGCCAAAAAGTTTTCCATGAAAAAAATGCTTTTATTTTTGTGCTCTACTTCATTTGCATAACCTCCCCTTCTTTTTTTCAGTGCTGTAACCCCCAACAATGACATCATGCAAGGGAAACAAAGTTTTTAAGCACTGGTTTGAAACAGAGACCTCTGTTGGTCAGTCTTGGTATTCCAGACATCTACACTACCGAGATAAGGGACTACATATCTCAGTAAAGAAATCTGGTCAACTAGATACTACAGTATATGCATAATGCCTTGTTTTGAAAATAAACATATGAGAGCTTTTATTGTTGAAGCCACTACAGCAATATGAGACTGCACTTCACGGTAAAGAAATTGGAAAACAACTTCTCATTGTACCCACAATGCCTTGCTACATATGTCTGCATATTAGGTGCTGTACTGCAGACACCACTACCAAAATAAGGGACTGCACCTCTGAGTAACTAACACTTACATCACCTTTTTAATTTACCCAGAATTCCTTTGTGCTGTATGTAAAACATTGACAGTTCCCTTGCGTGACATCATTCTGGGTGTGTGGTCGCACACATAAAACCGGTGGACAAAGTGCTAATAAAACGTAACATAAAATGACTATGACAGATTTTTGTACAAAACAAATTGCAACTTCAACATCTGAAACATGGACGGCAATGGCATATTACATGAAAAAGGCATCTGCGAAACCTGACAAAATCACTTTAACAGTCCAGTGAATGCAAAGAATTCAGAGGGGGGATGTTGAATTGTAATTCTGAGAATTCAGAGGGGGGCACAGTTAATTGTAATTCTGGAGTAGAAGGATTTAAAGGAACACAGGCAGAAAATTAAGGAAAAGAAAAGAAAACAAAAATAATAATAGTAATTGTAGTTCAGTGGCAATTAAGGTATTCCATTTAATATTACTGAAAGCATATGGTGTTAATATTGTCAACTTTAATTATTCCCACTAGGCCTTTGAATACACAACAAAATCTTTTACAATTATCTTCAGAAGTAATAAAGTCATCAGTAATTGTCTGGAATATGTTGACTATCTCCCTATACCTAAAACATTGAAAAATGCCATCAAATATCTCTCCACAAAACTACAGTCACAGTTAAACAATAACATTATTTTTAATTTAAAGAAAACTCTTCCAAAGGACCTGCAGTTACAATAACACAATCTGGCCAGAGCCAATAAGGCTGCAGCTGAGGAATTTTGGGTAGAAATATTGACAACATTTTTTTTTATATATTTTTACACCACATTTTCTACATAGGTTTGCACGAACTCTGCCTCATGAGGAAGGGCAAAGAAATGTTCAACTCCTGGCCTAAAGGTGATTTTGCGCAGGGACTGCAAAATCAACTTGCAGGTCGCAAAAACACATTTTGGCCAGAATTTGAAAAATGACATACAGCTGACACATTCATGAGGTGCTATAAAGATGTGGCTGTGTTGTAAATTTGGGGTAAATATATTGAAAATTACCAAAGTTGCGAGTCTGTATTTGCAAAATTCAATGTAGGCTCATAACGTTATTGATTTTTTAGTATTTTTACAGCAAATTTTCAACATAGCCTTCTTATGACCTCACCCCATGAACAAGAGCAAAGAAAATTTTAAACTCCTGCCCAAAAGGTGATTTCATGCAGGGAATGCAAAATCACCTTTCGGGATGTCAAAAAACATTTTGGCCAGGATTTGAAAAATGACAGCTGTCACATTTATGAGGTGCTGTAAAGATATGGCTATGGTGTAAATTTAGGGTAAAAATGTGGGGTAAAAATATTGAAAATTACCAAAGTTATGAGCCTGCATTTGCATTAGCAAAATTAAACCTAGTTTTTTTTAAATATTTTTACACCAAGTGTGTAACATAACCTTCTTATGATCCTGCCTCATGAACAACAGCACAGACATTTTCCAACTCCTGTCCAATAGGGACCATGAAATCACCTTTTGGGACATATCTGCCTAATGTCAGTGCACTTGTTCATGAGGTGGGGTCCCAAAAAAGGCATGTTGAAAATTGAGCCAAAAATATAAAAAAATGTCCAAGTTATGTCGCTGAGTTCAAGCCACCATTGAAATACATTGAACCACATACCTGTTTCTTCAGTTCCTGGTCCAGCTTTGAAGAGTGAAGATGTGTCTGCGGTCCAGAAAGGATTAAGGCATTGGATCACCAATAGGTCAGTAAGGGCTTGGGGGATGCAGGGTGATGGGTGCTGAGCAGGAGGGTCAGAAGAAGGTAATGGGGACAGTAATGGTGCACAAGACATCAATGGATGTTTTTCTTTTTACAGGTAAAAAAAAAACAAAACAGAGCTGAGGACCAAGGAATGAATGGCCATCGTAACACTGGGGGATTGGGCATACGCAGTGTCACTGTTCAGCTTCTGGTGGGGGTGTGGGGGGTGAGTGCTGAGAGGGAGGGTCAGGTAGCAGGAGGGTACAATGTTTATATATATATATATATAAAACCCCCCAACAAATACCCACGCATGTGCGGTGGTGGAGGGAATCGCCTTCGCCACACTGGGGATTAGGTACCCCAGTGTCACTGTTATGTTTCTGGAGGTGGGGTGGGGTGGTGGGTGCTGAGAGGGAAGGTCAGGTGGTGGGAGGGAAAAAATATATATAAAAACACCCCCCAAGAAATAACCATGCTTAGAAAATGGGCTGAGAAAATCCCTGGCTCTGACTGGCTGATAGCCCTGGCAAGGTGGGCATCTATCAGACAACAGAGCCCATGTATTAAAAGCGCCAGTTCCAACTGACCTGATTTCAGAAATCAAGGTGCCAGAATTTTAAAAATCAATCTGCTGCCATTTTTTTACTGCCGCTTAGCAGACCCATTGCTGCTGGCCAACCCACCTGTCGGTTTAACATGAACAAATTCTGTTTAAATAACATACAGAAACTGCCCAATGTTTTGGTAGCATCTGTTTAAAACAGAGCTCTGGCTGCTGACAAACATCACCACAATGCAAGACACAGAACCACAGTCTGAGTTACCAGTTAAGCGAGATATCACATAACCCCCTGACAGTGTCGTGCTTGTCCCTGTTTGTCCTGCCACTTGAACTTGAACTACTCAAAAACAACCAAAAAAAACACCAGTACTATACCTAAAGAAATCCTCCTTTTGTTGTTTCTTCAGTGAAAGCCGCCAGCATACTAACAGTTGCTCTGACACAACTGGCAGTCTCAAGCTTCTCCCCTTCTCTCTTCTATCCCACTTTTCACTGCGCCCGCCTCCTCCATCCCTCTACCCACCCACAGCAACAAGTAACACTGTACCCCCCCCACCCAGTGCAGGAAAATCATCATTTTTTTGTTGGTTTGAAATAAAAACAGTCCTGGTACCTGCATTCGATAATGTCAGCCACAGTACCGCCCAGACACTGCTTCTGATTTCCTGCTCTGGCAATCCTCTTCAAACTCGCGTTTCTCGGGCTTAAAGCAGGCAGCAAGAAATGGAGTCCCGATACACAGGACAAGTATGGAGACCCGAGAACTGGAGGAAAAATAAATATTTTAAATTCCTGGGACAGGCACCGGAGATCACAGGTTCCCAGAGAAATGACATATGTAGTATTCTGGTTCCCAAAGCTGGCAGCGGGGACTGAAAAAAACAGGAAACATTGTCCAATTCATTCCCAGTCCTCAGGGTAGACAGCAAGGACCGGGAAACTGCAAACAAACACAAATAAAACAACAGGGCAAATAAATGGGATGTAAATCATCACTATGATGAGAAGTAAGAGCTCCCCTTCCTGTCTAGAGGAGTAAGTATTCCAGTAGTAGAGGGACTATTTTATCCAAAAAGGACAAAGAAAATGTAGTCTTTTTTTTATAGGATTACTTACATTTTTTTTGTAATCTTATTAAAAAATGACATTTGTACCCATTTTCTAAGCACAATAGTACCCTCCAGGGTGGGGGGTATGGGCTATACCCACTCTTCTAGGGGCTATAAGGCCCTCCGCCTGTGGTGTTGGGCCTCATTATGCCCCTGGTGGGTGGATATAGCCCAATACCGCCCACCCTGTCGGGTATTATTGCTTGCATGCGTGGTAGTGGGTGAGGGTAAAAAACAAACAAATGCAGATTGCTGATTGGAACAGTGGGGGATTGGGCACCCCCAGTGTCACTATTGTGTTTCTTGGGGATGCTGAGAGGGAGGCTCAGGTGGGAAAAACAAGACCAGGTCATCCACAGTGGTCACAGCGGAACACGTCACAGTCTATGTCCAAGATGGCCACAAACAAGCACTGTGCATGCACGACTACTTGCATATGTGCAGCAGAGTTCAGTGGCCATCTTGGATGCAGCAGACTGTACCATGTTCGGCCGAGTGAAAAATAGTGCTGTGCTACTGATATTGGACAGTGCAGAGTGCTTCACAGGCACAGAGGTGAATGTGATGGAACTCCACGCTGTTGTTCGGTCAGAAAAGCTTCCCTTTTTTGTAGCAAGAGGTCTTCAGAGCTCCGCCCACTGCAGCCCTAAAAATGTCAACTAATTGCTGCCATAACTTTGCACCATAAGTGTTAAATTGACCCTTTCTAAATGGGATATTGGGATTCTTATACAGTATATACCTATCTCATCGCCAGAACATCTTCAGACTTTTTCCAAAATCTTTCTTTCTTTTACTAATTTGTATACCTCTATAATAAACAAAAAAGTGGTGGTCCCTGTTTTGAGCCTGTTGGCTTGGCTTTCTTTTTTGTCAAGAGCTTTCTTTACAGTGTCTTCCTTTGAGTACCATCACATAACACAGGGTTTGATATCCTGGTAACTGACTTGCTGGTGATAGTAAGATCCACTGCTAGCAGAATGTATAGAAGAAGACGCCATGGCATTGAATGAAAAGACAAATTCCTTCCTGTCGCACATGCTGGGGACTGACAGTGATCCCGACGAATGCCTGAAAATGAAAATACCTGATATCACACACACGCGCACACACACACACACACACACACCTGTGGGGAAAACACAGGTATTACTTTATTATTTATTTATTTTTTAAACATGTCAAACATATTTTCATTTGGAACCTATTATTTCAAGCTTAGACTCTAAAACCAAAAAAATGAAAACAATGCAGGCCACATAGTTGACTAAAAGGCATGTTTTATGTTTACTCAAGGTAAAACACTTATACAACATTACAAACTATTAACTGCAAAAAATACAGTCCCAGTGGTATATATAAAACACACTAAAAGTGGAATTTCACATTTGTCCCAGTACTTAAGTGGTAGGACTTTCATACTATACCTAACTAGAGACTTTATCACTCCTGACTTACAGGGCTGACCATTCACTGGTGGAAATAAATGTGCTATTCCACTGAAAAAAAAACACTGTCTGTCTGTCTCTGTCTATTATTACGAATTCACTAACAAAAATAAGAAATTAATATATATAAAGTTACACTTGGCCTCCTTAGCTGTTAATTATAAATGTTCCTTTCAAACTAATCAAACATTTCAAGCTGGAGGCTCTGTTCTTACTCAAATGGTAGAGCAGAGACAGAAATACCTTTTCTGGGCAACCCAAAATCCAGGGTGCCCAGCTTAGCGAGAGGAGTCATTCACCCATGTTCTCTGTATGAGAACAGTGGGACTTTCTTGATTCCTGCAGCCGCAGTTGGAAGGCTGCTGCCAGCTTGAGTGTCAGCACTAAGCCAGCAATCGCTTGACGTCTGCCTGTCTGTCTATTTACAGTATCTATCTCTCTGTCTATCTATCTCTCTATCTATCTATCAAACTCCAGCACCTCAGAGTACATTACTTCTACACACAGTGCAGGCTTAAGAGGCAGTAATTTGAGAATGTAGGCCCACAGGCTTTAAAAGTATCTTCCTCCTGCAGAAACATAAATAATTTGAGATCTGTGATTTTGTGATAGGGATGAAATGAAATTATTCTCCTTCTGTTAAACGCTGATCTTATTAAGTCTAACTCCTTAATACAAACATTAGCAGACCCATGAACTGCATACCCTGCATTTTACATTTTTGTAGGCAGTATAACTACAAAGAGCCCTAACCCAGCAGTGTATGATAATTCAGTAACTTTCAAAAATACAATAAAAACCAGTAACGTGATCAGATGAATAGTGGCATATAGTAATTACCATTTTAATGTTATACAGTATATAATACCCTGCTTACATTTCGAATTTAAAATAAGCTAAGGTTCAGGGGTGGCACTTACTAGTGAAACAGTATAGTAGGTGTTAAAGTATGTGTAAAAATGACTAAAGTGCTATATCTGCAGTGTGAAAGCATTCCGCATTTTTATAGTTTAACTGTAACCTTTCTCTAAACTACTGTCTCCCTGCATGAATTTAAAATTGCATTGTTTTATGATAACAAGTAAAGGAAACTCTCATGTATTACGTAGTCAAGTTGGCAAAAAAAAAATGGGCATAACAGGCACAACTCTTGGTTAACAAATAGGAAAAACCTACAACCACAATAACTCTTCTCCAGATGCCTGAATGTCTCCATTATCAGTGATATTGTACTTATATGTACATTGATTGTTGGCTCGCATTTAAATATCAACAGGTTAAAGGGGCTATTGCACTTTTGTAATATTTATTAGGAAGCATAACGGTATTTAGACAATCTCTGACCACCACCTCGATCCTAGTAGTTGACTCATTTGCCAATGTCATCATATGGTGTGTTTTTTGTGTGTGCATGTGCTCATACAGACAGTGGGAACAAGACATGTGTAAAGGTGTGTTTTTGTCACACTGCAGGGGTTAGTTTTAAAATTAAATGTCCACGTCTAAAATAAATCACTTGCAATATGGTCTACTACATTTAGTAGTAACCTATTTGTCTCAGCAAAATGCAGTCTTCAGGAGCTTTTTATATCGTGTAAGAGACTTGTTTCACCACAGAATAATAGAGCTGGGTTAGGTTTAACTGTTCAGAGTGAGTACCGCTATATATATATATATATATATATATATATATTATAGTAGCACTGTAGTGCTACCATAGTTAGGGTTGAGTAGCACTTTTAAGGTTAAAGGGTGAAACTTTGCACCTTAATAACTTTGCCATCGTTCAATGGATTTGCCTGAAATTTGGTATGTATGATTGGGCATGGTAGATCTTGGGATCTGCCAGCTTTCGTACTGGTCAGCTATATGGCTGCAGAGGTATTGAGTGACAACCAAATGCACAATTACGTTTTTTTGCAAATTCTTTGCTCTCGCCTACAGGTCGCATGGTTTCTGTGACCGGTCCAAAAAGTTCAGGGAATGTGTGGCCGGGGTCCCCGATGTGCCTTTTGAAGATTTCATGAAAAAATATTAAATGGTTCAAAAGTTATTCAAAAAAACAAGTTCCCATTATAAGTCAATGGGAATACTTAACAAAAAGTTTGAAAGTGTTGCAAATGCACTTTTTAGTGTTGCAAATGGCCCTAGTAGTGTCGCAAATCTGCCATTTTGTTTTCAGATAATGATCAGAAAAATGCTTGCCATTTAAAATTGGGACCCTCTAGGGACACAATTCTTTCTGTGTTCACATAGTCGGACCCTGAGGATGCTAGCCATGTCTTTATTTTGAGGTTAAACACCCCAGAAATATGTTTTTCAAATTTCTGGAAACAGTAGTGTTGCAAAGTAGTGTCGCACCTGCGACACTTTTTCAGATTTTTGTGAAAAGTGTTGCAAATTGCGACACTACTTTTCCAGACTATGGCCAAAATGACAGGAGTTCTTTGCCAGCCTGCTGCAAAAGAACCATTTGGTCTTTTGGGCTGAAATTTGGAGGGAATGCAGCCAACATCTCACAGATCTGCCTTTTGCTAGTTTAGTGAAAAAATATTGCATGGCTGCCAAGTTATGGTACTCCCGAATTTGACATTTTTTCACATAGACTAACATGGTGGCATACACTGCACCTTTCGGGCTCATATCTCGAAAACAGTGCAAGATACGGAATTTTCAGCATGACAATACGTAGCCTTGTGGGCTATGCATTCAGCAAAAATGTAGCCAGGAAAATCATGAATCATGTGAATTTTTTATTTCTACGTTGTACAGTTACCGAGATATAAGCAATTTAATATTCCAGCAACTCATTTTCGGCTCTGAGGCCCATTATTATGCATACATTCTTTGTACACACTGGCCCAGATATTCAAACTGTGCCAGGCTGTGGTGCAAGCTTGGGCGCAGCTCAACTTGGCTGCGCAGGGGTGTGGACTGGACGATATTCAACAGAGCTGCGCCGTGACACAGCATTGTTGAATATCACACCCTGGCCACCCGCAGTGTGCATGGCGCTGTGGCACTGCACCAGTGCAAGTGGCCAGAGTGGGAGCATGGGTATGCACTAGCGCAAGTTCCATTGCACCATGCACCACAACCACAATATTCAAAACTTGACAGGCAAATGGGGCCATAATGTATGCAAGGCGCAAATGGGGCCATTTGCATGTCATTATGTCCCCATTTGCATGCGGGTGCGCCGATTCCTGATGACTTGCACCTGGTGCCCTGCCAGGCAGCAGCCATCGGGGACCAATGCCCCCTACAGCCAGCAATGTGCTCCACAGCCTGATCGCGGGCAGTTGTATTAAAAAATAGAAACTATGTCCAATATCCCTGCTGGTCCAGTGGACCGCTGTCTGCCCGATTGCGGGCATTTGTATAAATAAAGACATACTTCCAATATCCCTGGTGGTCCAGTGGACTGCTGACTGGCCGATCGTGGGCATTTGTATTAAAAACAGACCTATGTCCAATATTCCTGGTGGTCCAATGGACCGCTGACTGCCCGATCGCGGGCATTTGTATTAAAAAAAGTAATACTACCAATCTCCCTGGTGGTCTAGGTACCCCTCCCTACCTGCCCACTGAGGCCCCACCACCCCACTCTCCCCAGTCAGCCGGTGGGCAGCAGCACCACCCATCTGCCGACACTGCCCACCGACTGACACCGGCCGGGTTGTATGCCATTGGTCACAGCATGAGCCAATGTTTAACAGACATATTACTCTCCAGATATGTGAATGAACATTACATATCTGGAATGTAGTACCGGCACGGAGTTGCATGCCCATTGGCTCACGCCAGGACCACGGGTACAGCCCTACTGATGGTGTCAGTCAGGCGCGCGTGTGGTGGGTGCTGGACGCGCCACGTCACCAGGGTGGGAGCGGGGCGGTGGGGCTCAGTGGGTGGGTGGGGAGGCGGGGTACCTAGACCACCAGGGAGATTGATAGTATTACTTTGTTTTAATACAAATGCCCATGATCGGGCAGTCAGCGGTCCACTGGACCACCAGGGATACTGGACTTAGTCATTTATTTATACAAATGCCCGCTACCGGGCAGACAGCGGTCCACTGGACCACCAGGGATATTGGGGATCTGATTTTATTACTTAGCCCGCCATCAGGCGGGCAGGTCCACTGGACCACCAGGGATTTTGGGGATCTGATTTTATTACTTAGCCCACGATCAGGCGGGCAATTCCACTGGACCACCAGGGATTTCAGGGATCAAATTATTTTACTTAGCCTGCGATCGGGTAGACAGCGGTCCACTGGACCACCAGGGATATTGGACAGATTTTTTTTTTTTACAAATGCCCGCAATCGGGCATGGGGGGTGCCACCAGGTGCAGCCGAAGCCAGGACAACGACAGTGGCAGCTGCCGTGTTGCACCCTGCAATGCGGCAGCTCACCTGTGGGTGGCCATCAGTTGTTCCTTTTTTTTTTAGATCAGCTTTGTGCTGGCGCAGGTAGGGGTTGTGCATGCATGGCTCTGCACATCCTGGGCTCAATATTGGGCTGTGCAGGGTATGCATGGGCACGCTCCTCCCTACCTGCACCTGCATACATTACTGATGCGCTCTGGTGCATCAGGATTTGTGCCATGCATTTTTCCCTTTTGAATATCGCACTGGGGTGCATCAGTGGGGTGAATGGCGAACACTGTTGCGCCGGGCGCAACCCTTTGAATATCTGGGCCACTGTGTTTCTATGCAGCTGTTGGGGAAAAACAGGGTATGCGCTTCTGTTACTGTTACAGTTAGCTGTCCACTTGTTTCCCATACCCATTTACATTACCGTTCGTGTATGCCACCACGTGTGTATTTACCCTTTGCGTTTCGTTTGCGCTTGCGTTTGCGTTACTATTACCATTTGTGTTACCAATTACTGTTTGTGTTTGGCGCTTTCGGCGCATCAACTTACGTGCATTGCCATTTGCATTTATGGCAGCCCTTTCATTCATGCTGCCTTTCATTTTACGCCTTTGTTGCTGTTACTGTTACCATTTGCATTTCCTATTGTGTTACTGTGCCCGCATGCATTACGGTTTATGCTTTCATTGTGTGCTTAGCTTTTCATGCTTGTTTTACATTATTGTTGTTGTTACCATTACCATTTGTGTTTACAATTGCGGTAACGTGACCATGTGCGTTACAGTTTGCTTTTATGTGCATGTTTGCGTTTACATTTCTGTTTGCTTTGGCATTATTGTCCATGTAAACTTTGCCATTTGCATTTACAATTGTGGTACTATGTCCATGCGCATTACGGTTCACGTTTACATGCACGCTTCCATTTGTGTTTTCGTTTCTGTTACCTTTGGCATTCTTGTTACTGTAACACTTAACATTTGCATTTACAATACCAGTGCCGTCACTGTGCACATTACCAGTTGCTTTTTCGTATATGCTTGCATGTCCGTTTGCATCACTGTTCATTTCAGTGTCACTTTACGCTTGAGTTTCTATTAATGTTTGCTTTATCATTTACGTTTGCTTTACCATGTGTGCAACTGTTGCCGCTTGCGTTTGCTTTCCAGTTCCTGTTACTATGTAATAAGACATCAAGTTTGGGCCCCGCGCTCCCGCCACCGTATTCCATTCACTATTTATCGTCCTCATTCTCAAAAAGAAGGGAAATTAGAGGCAAAAAAATCCATTTAATGCATTAGTTAGGGCTGTTCCATAGCGATAAAGTGAGGAAATTGCAGCGGTTTGAGCCTTGACCCCCCCCAGCCCACCCCCCAACTGGCATCAGGATGCGTGATTGGGATCGCCGGTCCTCTCACCACATTCCCTATACCTCTGCTTCTTTTACACATGTGATGGGTGAGAGTTGTGGCTTGACGACCCCAACACGCACCTCGCTGATGATGGTTTGGGTGGCTGGGAGGGTCCAAGGGGGCTTTCAACCCTAACACCAAATTTCCTCACTTTTGTCGCTGTGGAACAACCCTAACTGATGCATTAAACTGATTTTTTTGCAATATATATACAGTATATATATATATACATATATGATACATGATGGGCAGGAATGGGATATGGAAAATATTCTCACTCCTGCAGATTGAGCTATGTATTCTCACGAGTGCCACAAGAGTAAGAATATTTTTCATATCCTACAGTCTGCACATCATGTGTGTGATTTATACAATGTGTTCTCGTCCTGTTTACTCTTTTTTTTTATTTTAGTGTTTGGTAACTGGGTAAGTTTTTAGGGGTGACCTGGGAACCCTGGGCAGTTAAGTGACTTGTTCAGAGTCACACAGTATGCGAGTGGAGGTTGTGAGAATCAAACCCTGGTCTGGTCTTCTGGATGTAGCAAGCTTGTTCCCAGATTGTTACTCTGACCTCTAGGCTGTTTGTGTCTGGTCTGAGCATGTGTAAGTGTTTCTGAATGGGCTGGGAGTGTTAGACACTATGGGAAACAGGTGAATATGTTTTGCAATGATAATTGAGCTACCTGCAGCTAGGAGTGAGAAACAAAGACTGTTAATTGAGTAAGTTGCAGGCTTCAGTGAGACAGAGAAACTGTTGTAGGCAGCACTCAGAAAGAGAAACTGCTTGATGAAGAAGACTGTTTTGAAGATTAGAGCAGCACAGTTATGGGCTAGGAGTGTCAGAAAAACTATGAGACACAGGTGATTGTCTTTTGCAATGCTAATTAAGTTAGTTGCAGGATTCAGTGAGAAAGATAAACTGTGAAGCTGTTAAATGCAGGCTGCGGTGAAGATATTTCACTCTGGTGACATTACCACGGTGAGAATATTTCCTAGTGATGTAGGCACTATGGGTGGGATATTCAGAAGGGTTGCGCCCTTGCGCATATTCAAAGGGATTGTGCTTTGGCACAAACTGATGCTGGCGGAGTGCATCAGTAATGATCGCGTGCTGCAGGGGGGGGCGTGCACATGCACACGCAGTAATATCCCGATATTCAGCCCAGAATGTGCTGAGCCCATGCATGCGCAACTCCTACCTGCGCTGCACACAGGTGAGCAAAAGGAGCACAGCTGGCCACCACAGGTGAGCTGCCATGTTGCAGGGTGCAACACGGCAGCTGCCACCTGTGGTGGCCACCTGAGCCGGGCGCACCTTCATGGTGGTGCCCCCATGCCCGATCACTGGCACATGCAGAAAATATTAGTCCGATATCCCTGGTGGTCCAGTGATCGCTGGCAGCCCGATCGCTGAATATGTAGCAAATAATAGTTCAGTACCTCAGGTCCAGTGATTGCCTGCAGCTCATCGCAAGGCGTAGTTAACAGGTTCCCATATCCTGCGGTCCAGTGGACTTCTTGCAGCCTGATCACGGGCAAATGTAGAATAGTAACTATCTTATATTCCTGGTGGTCCAGTGACGCTGCAGCTCGACTCGAGGGATCAGGCTGTCTCATTTGTCCTCGGTGGTCAGCTCCCCACCCGCCACTGATCCCCACTGCCCCGCCTCCCGGCCAGCGGCGTGCAGCTCTCACCCGCTAAGCCGCCCGCCACTCGCCGAAGTGACATCAGACGGTAGAGCTGGCCCATTGGTCCACAGTGTGAGCCAATGGGCATGTAGTTTTAATAGACATACAGTCCAGATATGATCACATATCTGAACTGTATACGACGCACCATTGGCTCACGCCAGACCAATGGGCATACAGCCTTCTGTACGGTGTCAGTTGGCAGGGCGGCAAGCGGGTGGGGAGCTCCTGCCTGCCGCTGATGGGGGGAGCAGGGTGGTGGGGCTCAGTGGTCGGGTGGGGAGGGGGGTACCACTGGACCACCAGGGATATGGGACTAATAGTTCTTACTACAGATGCCCACGATTGGGCTGCAAATGGTCTACTGGACCACCAGGGATATAGGATGGTTACTATAATCTACATATGCCCACGATCAGGCTGTGAGTGGTCCACTGGGACCACCAGGGATATGGGAATATTGTTATTTCCACATATGCCCGCAATTGGGCTGCAAGCGGTCCACTAGACCACCAGGGATATAGGACGGTTACTATAATCTACATATGCATACGATCGGGCTGCGAGCGGTCCACTGGACCACCAGGGATATAGGATGTGTTCTTTGTATACACATGCCCGTGATCAGGCATTGGGGCACATTGCCGCGATGTGCAGGGGGCGTCGGTCCCCGATGGCTGCAGCCTGGCAGGGCGCCAGGCTCAAGTCGCCGTGGATTGGCACACCTGCATGCAAATGGGGCCATAATGACATGCAAATGGCCCCATTTGTGCCTTGCATACATTATGGCACCATTTGCATGTGCACTTTTGAATATCGCAGTTGTTGCGCCTAGCGCAACAGAACTTGCGCTAGCGCATCCCCCTGCTCCACTCTGGCCACTTGCGCTGGTGCAGTGCCACTGTGCCATGCACACTGCGGGTGGCCAAGGTGCGATATTCAACGATGCTGTGCCATGGCGCAGCTCCGTTGAATATCACCCTGTCAATGCCCCTGTGCAGCCAAGTTGCGTTGCATCCTGGCTTGAGCCACAGCCTGGCACAGTCTGAATATCCCACCCTATGTGTATATCCGTAAATATTCTCACAGTGGTAATGTCATCACAGTGGTTATTCCAATGCAGTGAAAATAACACGTTATCTCACTCATTTATCCCTCACCCCCATTGTATACATAATATATATATATATATATATATATATATATATATATATTTCTTCTTTAAGTACAACAATCGCTTAAGAAATCTAGGTATGGAACCCTTTGTGTCTGTTTTAAGGGTCTGCCAGTCCAGTGATTATTAGAAATACATTATTTGAAACCTTGCTAAACAACATTCATCCCTTAGGTAGGTAGGTACTGTAGGTGCACTGTGACTACAGCCAAACACACCTTCACCTAAAAAAAATATTTACATGTATTTCATTGATTTATGAATTTAGGAGTCTGCACTCTGGCTCTCCTAGTTCCCCCTTCAAAATAAGGGGCCCTTTCTTGGGATATTTTTTGTTACACTCTGGGCTGCATTTGATTACGGTGATAACTTTCATACTGTTTCCTATACACAATGTTATTAGTGGGTCTAGGAGAAAGGGACGAGTCTGGATGCTAAGCCTGTGATGTCTGAGAGCTCTAACTAAAGATTGTAGCATTAGGCTTGGCTCCTTGCATGCTAAGTTAATTCCCAGTAGACCGACAATAGCAGGCACACCAAAGCATGGGTCACTTAGAATTGGAATGTGCAATTACTCTTTTGAGATTTCACCAAGCAGAAACACACCAAGTCGTAAACATTTATCACAGCTACATTTAGGGCTGAAGTTAAAAAGTTCAGTAGAATTGACATCTTGTACACAAGTGAAGTTCATATTGTTAAAATGTTAAATACAATCTAATGATTCTGCACTGTTGTCTGAGTGACCTTTGATCACACTGATGTCTCCTAGCCCATTGCACCCAAGAGATGATCTCAGTACAAATGACAATAAAGTAAAATGAGATACCTTGCAAGTCCACTGTATTGTGCCCATTTTGGTGAACGTAGGATTAGTCTAAGGAATGCACTGGCAGATTGGGTGAAAGAGCATTTGCTGTCAGGTTGCAAAGTAAAATAAGCTATTGTTTGACATATGAAGACCCGCTGTTGAGGGCTGCCAAGGCAGTGGGAGGCTAGGCAGAGACCGAGCTGGAGTAAACAGAATGCAGTCCCCACCCCCCAAAAAAAATATTAAGTGGGAATTTTATTGTTCAAACTATTATGAGTGCAAATGGCTATTTACCATTTAAACAGTAAAGTCTGAACAGTAAATAACAAGTCAAACAGTAATTACTTAGCGAAAGTGATAGGGGACATGATTTCCAGTGAAAAACACATATTTGCCATGGAGATATATTAATTTTAGACAAACATCGAACTGAGTATAATCACTGAGACCTAAGTACAGGTGTTGTGTTGTCCTTAGCACGCAGTAGCTGTGTACAACTGTAGTTTGTAAATTGTTAGAAAACAAGATGGCTGACAGCACTAACAGTATTTTCTCTGAGCATGACCAGCACATTTATAGTTCGAACAGTAAATTTACAGTTCAAACTGCTTTCATTTACCTGTCTGTCTTGCAGCTATCACAGAAGTCATTATAATTCAAAAATGGTAATATATTTTTCCACCAAACCATCGAAAGGTACACCCTTGGCACACACCACATCATCCCAAACAATTTCAGAGAAAATGTTCATTCCATGAAGAAAGAGGGGTTACTAGTGGGGTTACCACTGGGTTCAGTACGGGGTCCAGTTCTTTTTAGTGTCTTTATAAGTGACACTGCAGAGGGACTAGAAGGAGAAGTATGCCGCCTTGCAGATGACACAAAGATCTGCAACAGGGTTGATACACAAGGAGGCGTGGAAAGGATGAGAAGGGACTTGGCAAGGTTGGATGAATGGTCAGAAATATGGCAGCTTGGATTCAATGCAAAGAAGTGCAAAATAATGCACCTGGGAAACGTAAACCCAGAGGAAGATTACACAATGGGGGGGGGGTAGTAACAACAACAAAAATGGAAAGGGACCTGGGGTAATTATCTCAGATGACCTTAAGGTTAGCAAGCAATGTGAGAAGGCAGTAGGGGCTGGGGATACTGGGATGTATAGGAGAGGCATCACCTGCAGAAAACAGGAAGTTGTTATCCTCTGTCCAGACAGTTGGTGAGACCCCATCTGAGTATTGCATCCAGTTCTGGAAACTCCACCTCTGCAAGGACATAGACAGGATGGAGGCAGTTCAGAGGAGGGCAACTAAAATGGTGCAGGGTCTACAAGAAAAGCCATACGAGGAGACACTAAAGGAGCTTAATATGTATACCCTTGAGAAAAGGAGGGAGAGGGGCAACATGATAGAGACTTTTAAGAACCACAGTGGAATCAACTCAAATCCAAGATGGTAGCATCTTTCAGAAAAAGAGATGTGCAAGAACAAAGGGACACAATTTGAAGATAGTGGGGGGACAGCTCGGGGCAATGTGAGGAAGTATTTTTTCACAGAGGGGGTGGTGGACACATGGAACAGCCTTCCTGAGGAGGTTGTGGGGTCTAAAACTGTGGGAGAATTCAAGAATGCATGGACAGACATAAGGCAATCCTTGTGGGGGGGGTAGGAAGAAATAGGCTGTTGGTTAACTAGGATCTGCAGCTTATCCTGTAGGTAGGGAAATTGGCAGACTAGGTGGGCCAAGCTGTCCTTATCTGCCGTCAAAAGTCTATGTTTCTATGTGTGGGCTGTAGATAATGGAAAAAATTCCATGTTAACCTATGGGGAAAAATGTTTTTTTTTTCTGTTTTTTATCACTTGATATCTCAAAAACCATACAAGATGCCATCACAAAACATTCCAAATCTTGAAACACTGGCAGAATGACAATGCATGCCAAATTTTGGGCTATATCCTCAAAGAACACCAAAGTTATTGGTGCAAAATGTTGAATTTAACACTGAAATGCTTTATATACCCTAACTATAGGGAAATGACTGTGCCCCTATGATATCTATATATAATAGTGGCACGGTAGTGTCAATACAGTTAGGAGTTGAGTAGACACTTTAATGTTAAGCCCCAATTTTTTCACTTTAATAACTTCAAAACCGTTCAAAAGATTTGCATGAGACTTTGCATGTACAGAGTCCTGGCATAGGTCTCTTGGCATACCAAGTTTTGTTCCGGTCGAATGTGTGGCTTATGAGATGCAGATAGCAGAAAAAAATGCAGAAAATCGCAATTGTTTGCTCTTTTTTTGTCATTGTGTAGTGCCTAGACGATTTGAAAATTTGGTCTAAAATATTCAGGGTAGAAAGGGCTTGGCTCACAGAAAAGTCTTTCATGGGTTTGGTGAAAAAATGTTAACCCTTTCCAACGTTATTAAATTTTAAAAATACGGATTCTGAGCATGCTGAGTCAGCACTTCAGAGTAGCTGAATAACTTTACACAAGAAAGGGTCCTGAAGGAACTGGAAGTAATAAGAGTTGATAAAGCCAGATGGGATGCACCCCAGGGTCCTTAAAGAACTAAGAGAGGTGATGGTGAACCTCTGGCTATCCTGTTTAGCCGATCACTGGAAACAGGGGAGGTACTGAAAGACTGGAGGACAGCAGATGTAGTCCCCATATACAAAAGTGGGAACAAAGAGGAAGCGGGGAACTACGGACCAGTCAGCCTCACCTCAGTAGTGGGAAGATCATGGAAGCACTACTGAAGGAGATTGGTGGAACATCTGGTTCTCAATGGACTTCAGGACCAAGCCAGCATGGTTTCACCAGGAGAGGTCTGTCAGACCAACCTCCTTGAATTTTTGACTGGGTGACTAGGAGGTGGATCAGGGGGGGTAGTGGACATGGCCTATCTGGACTTTAGCAAGACCTTTGACACTGTGCCACATAGAAGACTATTACACAAACTAGGGAATATGGGTGTGGGCAGGACAGTACTGTGGTGGGTAGGTAACTGGCTGGGCGGCAGGACACAGAGGGTGGTGGTAAATGGTTGTCACTCCACAGAGGGAAGAGTGACCAGTGGGGTACCACAGGGATCAGTGCTGGGACCGGTACTATTCAACATCTTCGTCAGTGACATTGCGCAGGACCTAGATGGCAGAATTTCACTGTTCGCTGATAACACAAAGCTCTGTAACAGAGTAGACACACCAGAGGGTGTAGACAGAATGAGAAGGGACCTGCAGAAACTGGAAGAATGGTCAGGGGTTTGGCAGTTGAAATTCAATACAAAGAAGTGCAAGATAATGCATATGAGGCACAAAAACCCTTGCACAATATATCAGTTGGGGAGTGAGGATATAGCATGCACCAAGCAGGAAAGGGATCTTGGGGTTATCATCTCTGATGACCTCAAAGTAGGGAAACAGTGTGACAAGGCAGCAGGTAAAGCAAATAGGATGCGGGGATGCATAGGCAGGGGCATTACCAGCAGGAAAAGGAGGCCATGATTCCACTATACAAGACACTAGTGAGGCCCCACTTGGAATACAGTGTACAGTTCTGGAGACCTTACCTACGTAAGGACATAGACGGGGTAGAGAAGGTTCAGAGGAGGGCAACAAAGATAGTACATGGATTGCATCACAAGTCCTATGAGGACAGGTTGATGGAACTGAACATGTACTCCCTGGAGGAGAGGAGAGGAGAGGAGGGAGAGAGGGGATATGATAGAGACATACAAGTATCTTACAGAGAGGAACAGGGTGCAGGAATACACTATTTTTTAGCAAAAAAGATGTTCCAGGACTAGAGGGCATGGGATGAAGTTGGAGGGAGGACGATTTAGAGGAAACGTGAGGAAGAATTTCTTCACAGAACAGGTGGTGGACAAGTGGAACGCCCTGCCACAGGAAGTGGTGGGGGCTGAAACAATCACTGGATTTAAGAATGCAAGGGATAGACATAAAGGAATTCTGGAGGTCAGTGGTAAGGGGCAAAAGACTTCTAGGAAAACATAAACTGAATTTATAAGCTCAAATGGGCAGACTGGGTGGGACATAGGCCCTAATCTGCTGACGCTGTCTATGTATCTATGTAAGTTTTGCATAGTAATTTGTATGGTATTTTATATGAGTATCTTTTTTGGTAAGGTTTTTTGTGTTTCATGTGGTATTTCTTATGGGAATCTTTTTCGTGAGGTTTTCATATGCTAACATTTTGTTTTTTGTTTTTAGTAAAAAAAAATACATTTAAAACACACAAAAATTGCATCATAGGGGGAGACCAACACATGTATGTTGGTCATCAGGACCCTATTAGGTGGATTCTGCAGTGAACTGTTGGAAAAAGGACCCTCAAAGGTGTTTCTTTTTTGTTTTTAATTCCTTTTTCATGACTTGCGTCTTCTTGTTTTGTATTCCATTGATACAAACGATGTTGGCTAAACAGTGTTTTGTTGCTATTTTTTGTCATTGGCTTGTGGCCAGATGGATTGGAATTTTGGTCTGGAATTTTTCAGGGTAGAACGTGCTTGGCCCACTGATGTGCCTTTGGCTGGTTTGGTGAAAAAAAATATGAATCCATTCAGAAGTTATTATAGTTCAAAAAATTGGCATCTGAGCATGTTCAGTAAGCACTTGTGTATCAATTGTCACTTGCTGCTTATACATTTTCCTAGTGTCTAGTGGTACCCCCCAACCCCTGATCACCATACCCATAACAACAGATTTCGTTGGTGTCTACTGGCACCCCCACCCTCTGATTGCTGTCCACATAACAGTTATACAGTTCCCTGGTGTCTAGTAGCCCCCCCACAGTCACTGTCTCTGTAATACTGTAATTATACATTTGTCTAGTGTCTAGTGACACCCCTACCCTTCTATCCACGTTCCTGTCATTTCATACATTTCCTTGGTGTTTAGTGGCACACCCCTACCCTAAGATCACAGGCAAATCAGGATATAATTACACTATCTCAAAAAATATGGACAGATGGGAGCCCTGTGCTCCCACAAGCGAATAAGGATACAATTATGGAGGGATGGTCTGGGCCCTGTGCTCCCACAGGCAAATAAGGATATGACTGCACTATCTTAAAAATTATGTACAGATGGGAGCGCAGGCCCCTGTGCTCCTACATGTGAATAAGGATACAATTGTGGAGGGATGGTCTGGGCCCTGTGCTCCCACAGACAATTGTATACTATATCAAAACGTAAGGAAATTCATTGGAAAAAAATGTTGCTAATGCACTAGTTAGGGTTAAAGTGACAAAAGTATGGAAAGGTGGCATTAGGGTTTCCAATCCTAATACCCCACCCCAACCCCACAGGCAGCAACAGGCGTGGGGTGTGTCTTGAGGTTGTCAACCCTAACGCTCACCCCATTCTCAAATACTGTACCCGTCTCAGCTTATTTACTCATGGAATGAGGTGAGCGTTAGGGCTGACAACCCCAAGGCACACCCCACACCTGTTGCTGCCTGCAGGCTGAGGGTGGGGTGTTAGGGTTGGAAATCATAATGCCACATTTCTCTACTTTTGTCACTTTAACCCTAACTAGTGCATTGACTAAGTTTTTTTGCAATGAATAGGATGTCCACTTTATTGAGACACCCCTCTGGAAACCGATTAAGTGGCCATTCATTTCTATGGCATCTCCATCTGTATAGGTAAAGGGATGCCAGATTACTGGGACAATTCAGTCCCATTCACATTCCCATTCACTGTCTTCTGTGACCATTCTGAGCCCTTCAGCCTACCTACTGCAGCCATTAATGGACTGTTGATGAGCTACTGAAAAGGTGTGAATAGCGTAAATGGTGTTGTGAACAATGCAGACAATGATAACCCCACTTGCCCAATCCTTACTGCCAGGGTTCGAAATAACCAGCTGTCCACTTGTCCCAGACTGCCGGTTTTCAAGTGGGACAGCTGATTTTTTTCAGTTCACCTGTCCAATGGACGGGCACTTTAAATTCTGCTTGCCATCATCCATTTGTGGCACTAGGACCTAGCAGAATCCATACAGAGTCCTGTCCTGACAGTGGGGTCCCTCCTGATGTCTTACGTGCCCCGCCCTGCAGAAAAGTGTAGCGCCACCACCTACTCCTCCCGCTAGCTTTGCTTGCCCTGCTGTTGCTGTTCTGGGTCAGGACAGGTGACTGCTGCTACTGGATGTCACCTGACCTTCAACGGTGACAGTGATCCCAATCCTGCTCGGGAAGAGCTGCATGCAGCTGAGTTCAGTTCTGCAATTGCATAGCGCTTAAATGTCACTGCACATGCGAGGTGGTTGTGCTCGAACTCGCGCGAAACATTTTCTGTCTGGCGCTTGAATAGTGAGGAGCAAGGAGTGATTGCAGAGCGAGTTGTATAGAAAAACGACACAAGGCAGCTTGTTTAACTACACAGACATTCACAACAGCCCTTTTCAGGGCTCATTCGATTTTTGTGCTGATATTCTGATACACAAAACAAAGTAAATGAAATTTTGACTTCTGCTGTCTGTTGGGTGAGAAGAGTTAAGTGGTGGTGGAGGAAAGAGGAGTGGGACAAGACAGAAGAATATCTTAAAGCAAGGGGAGGGAAGGAACAAAAGAGGCACTAAAAAAAACAAGGGATTCTGGACTGGACAGGACAGATGGAACTTTGAAAAAAAATATATGTCAGACTTAAGGGGCTGTTGTGTTACCATCCCACTCACATCCTTCAGTGACTGAGACAGTAGTGTGTGTGGTGTTGTGTGGAGCCAAGTTGTCTCCAAAACAGTCCTCTATGTGTAGCAAGGGAGGGGAGAGGCAGGGAAATATTTCATAAAAAATGTTTTATAAAAACTAACAAAGCAGGCAGGCACTGTAGTCTGTGAAGGAGAGAGGAGGGGAGGCTGAATAAATCTAAGCTGCAGCAGCTCTAGTCTCCCACTCTCCTGCTCTGTTCGTTTGAATTTCTGCAATACCTACCTTTACCCTAACCTACCAAAACCAGATTGAGATAGATCACTGATCAGATCGCCACCATATACAGTTATTTAGGTTGAAACTACCTCAGTCTTGCTAAGTTAAGTTGCATTATCATATCTTAAAGCAAGGGGAGGAAAGGAACAAAAGAGGCACAAAAAAAACAAGGGATTCTGGACTGGACAAGACAGATGGAACTTTGAAAAAAAAATTATTATTAAAATTTAAGAGACAGACTTGAGGGGCTGTTGCATTACCATATCCCACTAACATCCTTCAGTGGGTAGTTTGTGTGTGGTCTTGTGTGGAGCTGAGTTCTCTCCCAAACAGTCATCTTTATGTGTAGCCAGGGAAGGGAGAGGCAGGAAACTATTTGATAACAAAAAATTAATAAAAACTAACAAAGCAGGCAGACACTGTAGTCTGTGAAAGAGAGAGGAGGGGAGGCTGAATAAATCTAGGCTGCAGCAGCTCTAGTCTCCCAGTCTCCTGCTCTGTTCATTTCTTTTGCATCCCAGTATAAACCTACCTAACCTAACCAGCTCGAGATCACTGAAACTGCTTTAGTCTTTAAGTAGCTGGCTGCTCAGTTTATAGCCTTCCAGGTGGCTGCAGCTTGAAAGATACTGTGCGGTTGCGGTACCTGCATCCTACCTGCTAGCCCCTCTGCCCCTGCCAGCCTATTAAAACAAACAGCTGCTGCCTCCTGCTGTACTTTCGCAGTAAGTACTCTGCTCTGCCACTGCCAGTGGAGGGGAAAGGAGGGGGTGGTGGTCCGTATAAAAGGAAAGGCTGGTGTGAATTAGGGAAGGCAGGCACTCTCAAACTCTGTACACTGTTGTGTGGCTTGGATAACATAACTAAGTAAACCAAAACCAACAAAAAAGAGAAGGGAGATTCATTCTTGAGAAAAAAAGTTGGCAGCTTGAGAGCTAATTAAATTTGTTCTACTCTGGACTACTCTCTCTCTCTCTCTCGATAAAAAAAAAACTAAACTAAACCTTCACTGTCACATCAAGAGATTATCTGATCATCACTGTAGTGTGTGTCTTCTGCTCTACTTAATTAAACATTGTCATTAGCACTACTACAGTAACCCCCATTCCCCACTAGTTAAGCAGAAGCCAAAAGGGGAAAATTTCTTTGTTAAAGTTTGGATTTAAAAAAAATACAGGAAAGCCTTCAGTTTCAAGCCAAGAGGGAGGAGAAAGCTTGAGTTCCTCTATGTGTACTGCTTCTCCATTACTGATAGACTCAGTAGCACCAACTACTCACCCCACCATTGTGGCCACAGATGTGACAACTACTTTCACTAGTAGTGCCACTGCCAGTGCTAATATGCCAGCAACTCTGACTACTGTCACAACTGAAAGTGGGACAACAAGAAAGTGGGTTCCAGGAGACCTGGAAGAAAAATAGGAGTGGCTACTATATGAGCCTGACGTAGGCATGACCTGATCATATTGCAAAAATACTTAAGGAGACAAACACTTCATGAGTGGCTGTAAGAGCATGAGACTTGAAAATGTACATGCTCATGAACTCTCCAAACCTCATAAATTAGCCAATGAAAAATATTGTGTCTAACACTGAACCTTCCAACTTAGCAATAGTACGAGGAATAATACAAATGGAAAAATGAGGTGACACAAGTAGAGCATTTGTTTAGAACAACTCCTTATTTGATTAATTCAGAATGCCCATTCACAGATTTCCTGGCATCTTAGAATTACAACATGTAAATGGTACAAATGTTGAGTCAGTTATAGAAGTGACAAACAGGCAGCAATGTTCACATTTTATTTCAGAATCAATAAGGATAAAAGATGCAAAACTGGTTAATAGTAACACTTTTATCTCTGTCTTATGTGACTCGAGCACTGATGCCTCAGTAATAGAAGAGGAGGCAGTCTATATTAGGACAATGGAAAATTTCCATCCATTTGACAAATTTGTTTCTTCAGCCAGTCTCTATTCCAAATGGTGAAAGCATTTATAACTCAATAGGTGATGCCTTAGAATTCACCTTGGACTGTAAAAGACTGGAAAGAAAAATTGTTGCTTTTGGATCTGATGGGGCACCCGTCATGTTGGGTAAAGTGACTGGGGTGTTTGGCAGGATTTTGAAAGACGTACTCATTTGTTAGGGATTCAGTGCAGTGTCCATAAGCTGGAGCTTGCTATAAAGCAACTTAGCAACATCTATTCCATACATGAAAACAACAGATGAAGTCTTAATGGGTATCTATAAAATATACCATAAGACTCCCAAAAACTGGGCCGGTCTCAATGAGTTAGCCAGTAATATGAGCTACACCATTAACAAATAGGGTTGTCAGAACCCTCTGAAGTTCTGGGTTCTAGTTCTATTCTAGAACTTTTGCAAAAGTCCTAGGGTTCTAATCTTTTTTAGAACTTTTTAGAACTCGAACCGTATTTTTTAAATTGTGTTACCTACTTGATCTATAGCTCTCTCTCCCTCTTCTCTTCCTTTCCACAATGACTCCCTTGTGCCATTCCACCCACCTGCAGGGTTAGGGTGATTTTGTTTTCTTTTTTTTAACTACTTTAATTTTGGTAACACAGAGGAAAACGCTGGAGTCGCATGCTAGGCTAACCATATAACCCCCTCAGCAAGCCCCTACCAAAGCAGACATAGTCAGGCTCAGGTGGCACACAGGAGAGACACTAGACAGCACAGCATTTTAAATCAGACACTGACTGTAGACAGTACGGTAGACACGATCAACACAGCAGACCGCCAATAAACATAATTAAACACCACCTACCCTTGTCTTCCTGCAGACTAGAGCTATTTTAGCTCAAGTTGAGAAGTTTTGTGCTGCTTTGCTGATTGCTGTGCTGGTTGCGGTTACTGGTAGAGCCACTGACCCACTCCAGACACAACAGGAAGAGAGAAAGCCTCCTAGATTGTAGCAGGCTTCTTTTCCTGGGTGCTCCCTGACCCTGACTGGCACCAAATCAAATGGCCAATAGTGTGTAGCACCTGCCAGCTTAGAACTGCCTTGTGCAAACTGTAATCCCCTCGCTCCCACCACCTCCTCTGCTTAATTACTTTGTCTTGTTTTTGTCCATACAGCATAGTAAGCTTATAGTCCCCCCACAGCATGATGATGTTGCTGGCTATCCCCCCAATTACTGCTCACCCCACCCACCGAACTGCAGCACCACCAGTCAGTCCTACCTCCCAGTTAGTTGTTGCTTGCAGCAGCGCCCACCTAGAGTCACCAGCAGTCTGTATTCCTAGTGAAACCCAGCACCCCTGGAATGGCAGGCTCTCCTAGTGCACCAGCAGGCAGCAGCAGCAAAAGAGGCTGAGTGTTGGGCATGACGGGTTCTACATATATCACTTCCATCATTTTGTTCCTGCCACTTCACTCGCCATTTCATTCTCGCATACTTCGCCCTCATGCAGATTCACTCACCACAGGCATTTCACCCACTTACCTACTATTGTTCCCCTTCCCCATCCTTGTACCAATCCCCCTCCTCTGCTCTCCGACCAGTGAGATCTTTATGTGTACTGAGTAACAGTAAGCAGAAAGCCAATTCAGTGTATCTGCTTAATAAAGACTTTGCTGGTGTCCGAGTTGGTGGTCTTTGTATATCACAAAAGTCTAAAACAATATGCCAACTACAGTCTGTTCCACTTGTATGCCTTTCGGATGTATGCCTTTTCCGGATGCATGCCACTTTTAGTCTGGTTCTGTTTTTTTGTCTATCAACTCAACGTTAAACTGTCCGGTTGTATGCCTGTGTAATTCCGTTTGTATGGCCATATTTTTGAATCATCCTGTGTGTCAAGTGGTATCTGGATGGCTGCCTAATCAGCTAATTAGGTGTGAAGTCTCCTCTAGTGCTTAAGTGGTTTAATGATATAAAAAGGTGTGGTTTCATCTAGCAGCAGATCTGCATTCTTTTAATTTTATGGGGCGTTCTGTGGCAGAGATGTGAATAAAAACAGTGAAACAGAGACAGCAAGGACCCACGGGTCAAAGAAGCTTTGCTACGCTGGCTTACAGCCTCTCGGGACCTCAAGGAAAAAGACTGTTCCCTCTCCCAGTCACTTGGTGTGCAGTTTGAACCTATTGCTGGCTAGCTCTCATGATGGATATTGGCTACAAATGCATACATGGGGAGAAAGCAGAAAAGGATAAGGCAAACAGCACTGAGAGACAGCTGTGATCAGAATGGGCTGACTACTTTTTAACTCACTGTTTAAGTCGCATTATTACTGCTTCTTTTAAATTATTTTTACTTTTTTTTACCATTTTAAATAGCCCACAGTACTTAATAAAGATACACTCCCTATTAAAGTTTTTGTTGAAACTCTTATGTCAGTGGGACAGTTACTTATGAGGAATCATTGTGACAACTGCTGAAGTGGTTTAATGAACAAACCACATTTCCCGCTTGTATGCCATTCCGCTTGTATGCCCAAATTAACAGCGGTCTGCAGCTGAGGCATACAAGCAGAATTGACTGTACTTGCTAAGTGTTTGACTAAATTAAATTCGTGCTTATGGGAGAATTTAAAAATGTATGTCCAAGGTCTGCCTTGGCATTCCGTCACTGACTAAACAATTTGTCAGGTGTCAGTGTCAGATGGTGGAAAAATACTGTATGCATCCGTAAATAAAATGGTTCAGGAAAGTGATGCAAAGAAATCAAATCTCCCATCAGGACAAATATTACTACACCTCAGAGCACTGTCAGGCTGAAACGGCAGGTTTGTTTTTTATTTTTTATTTTGTCGTACTCTAATGGTGCAGAGACAGGAGCTGCGATGAATGGGGGCCTTGGTCAAAGAGAGAGGAGTGGGGCGGACAATTGCAGATTGGAATCTGAGCAGACATTTCACTCCCGGTGGAAAAATACTGTATGCATCCGTAAATAAAATGGTTCAGGAAAGTGATGCAAAGAAATCAAGTCTCCCATCAGGACTAATATTACTACTGAAGCGGCAGGTTCATTTTTCATTTTTTTATTTTGTCGTACCTAATTGTGCAGAGACAGGAGCTGCTGGTGAATGGGGTGGGTGGTGGTGTTCAGGGTCAAAGAGAGAGGGAGTAGGGTGGACAGTTGCAGATTGGAATCTGAGCAGACATTTCACCCCTGTCATTTCGCATCAATGAATTTGCTGAAGGAACGAATGATCAGGAGTGAATTGAACGGGAGCGAGAAGTAGGGAGGAAATGATGGGAGCATAATGTCACACTCCCGCAGGACAAATGTGCTCACCTTTGCCACCTCATCCCCATAATTATACCCTGCATCATCCCTCTCAGTGTCAGACTGTCAGTGTCAAGAGTTGACCTCACCGCCCCAGGAAACAGCAGGCAGTGGCACTGCAGTGCCGTTTAAGTAATAAAAAAAAGTCGAACCCCTTTGCGACCTCTCTAGTGTTCGAGTTCTAAATTAGAACTCGAGCACCAGGGTTCGAGAATGGTTCGAATCTTTCTCAAACAAGTTCTGACAACCCTATTCACAAACCAGTTAACGTGTCAGGGACCCAATGGGTTGCACACAGAAAAAGGGCTCTATCTGTTATTCTGTCCAGATACAAGGCCTTAGTTGTACATTTACAGCACATTGCTTCCACACCAGGGCAAACAAAAGATCAGGCCAGTGGGTTGCTGAAAACAATAAGTACTGTGAGATTTGTCCTCATTTCTCAGTTTCTGGCTGAATACCTTTCTGTCATGATGGCCTTCAGTCTAACTCTACAGAGAGACAGCTCAACAGTAGAAACAATAGTCAATAAAGTTGAAAGCATGGTGCTCTGGCTAGAGAACTACCCTGTGCAGGATAAACTTGACAAAGTCTGTAACAAATTGTTTTGCTCCTGACTCTGACACAGCTGACAGTGACACTAGCACAAGTCGACTGACAGGCTCAGCCAGTACTCAGGTTCAGTACCGTGGATCTAATATCTTCCTTAACTTAGATAGAGCCAAACAGGCAGTGTTGAATGATGTTACAAGCCTTCTTTCATCAACAATTGAAAGTATTAAATCATGATTTTCCAATTTTAAAACAGACAAAGTCCTACGGTCATTCAGTATATTTAACCCATTACAGTTACCAGACAGTGACCACCAACTAGCCCTTTATGGCAATGAGGAAGTCAGAACCCTCACAGAGCACTACAGTGACATACTCAAGAAACACAATCATAATGTAAACTTGATTGAAGCGCAATGGTTAGAGCTTAAACCACTTATGAAAAAAATCACTGAATCAGCTGTCTCTGAAATTTCACTATTTGGATTTCTGGCAAAAAATTCTCCATAATGATGCACATGAACAGCGATTCCCTGATATTCTTGTCTTAGTCAAAGGCATTTGACCTTGTGAATCACTCTCTGCTACTTTCCAAACTGTCCCACCTTGGCTTTGACCTGTCGTCCATCTCCTGATTCGATAGCTACCTCTCAGGGAGGTTGCAATTTGTCCAAATTGAATCCGCCGTATCAAATCTTTCCCCTTCCTCTGTTGGAGTACCCCAAGGATCTATTCTTGGCCCACTACTTTTCTCCCTTTTCATTAACAACTTGCCCTCCCTTCCCTGCTCCTCCTCGTTAATCCTTTATGCCGATGACATGGTGCTTCTCCAGTGGTAAAGATCCCTTATCAGTAGAGCACATCTTCAAGCAGACTTCAACTGCTTGCAGGAGTGGTTACTACAGAACAGGCTCTTAATGAATGCTAAGAAAACTGTAGCTATGCTTTTTGGCCCCCCGTCAAGAATCAGATCTCTTACTCCAGACTTATTGATACATTCTCTAGATGACTCCCCTCTTGAATTCGTTACTTCCTTCAGGTATCTAGGAGTCACTCTCGACCCATCTCTTGACTTTAACCTCCACATTGTGGCTACATGTAAGACAGTTTTCTCAAAACTTGGTCTTGCCTTTAAAATTAGGTTGTCCCTCAATGATGCTGCCCGGCTTGCTATTGCACAAGGATTTCTCCTCCCTGCTCTAACATATTGCTCTCAGGTTTACCTTAAAGCTAGCAAAGAAGCACTCCAGAAATGGAGCACCTGCTATAACAGTATATGCAGATTTGCCTTCCACTCACAGACTTACTCATCATTGCCTGCTCTACTCAAAACTAAATTGGCTCTCCCAGACTCGCCAGACACTATTCTGCAGGCTGTACAATTGATAATATGATCAGAACGGGTCCCCAAATACCTTGCCGAACTATTAACTCAGCCCTCCCAAGCATACCTCCTCAGGGCATCTGCTCAAACCCAACTTGAAATTCCCAGATATCTCACACCAAAAGGAGAACGATCCTTTGCCATATCTGCCCCTCGCTTCTGGAACTCCATTCCCTACCACATCAAACTCTCCAAATCCCACAAGGCCTTTAAACTGAATCTTCGGGCACACCTATTAGAATCTGACTGCTGCTCTTGTGCTGTAACTTGAGCTTCTCTCCTAGCATTTTCTTCTCCCTATGGCACTTACTGATTTCCTACTGGTCTCCAAAATCTGAAAGTTTCCCACATCCAGCAGAAATCCTATTGTTATAATGCTACTTCATTTAAGTTTTGTTTGCTGTTTGTCGTTTCAGTTTAGTCATTGATGTATCATCAGATGAAAATAATTAATGTAATGTTATCTGTTTCTCTTTGTCGTTACTGATAATGACTGTACCTGGCTGTATACTGTTCAAATGTTTGTTCTCACCTCATGCTGCATCATGAAATACTCTTTAATGTTGACTCAGGTCTCCCCTGTCTGTACTCTCCCGGGTCGTGCCTGAATATAGGCAACATTGTTGTCTAGTGTACTTACCCGGTAAACAAAAAACAAATAAATAATAAATAAATAGTCACAATAGCTCTACTGATCCCAACCCAAACTGCAGTAGTTGAGAGAGGATTCAGCTTAATGGGCAGAGTGAAGTCTGACTAGCGGTCCTGTCTGTCTCCTATGACTACATCTGAACTAATGCGTGTCAAGCTGTCAGATACTAGCGTTCCTACACTTGACCTGCAGGGTGCCATTACACTATGGTTCAAATCTGGAAAACAAAAGAGAAGACCTCATGTGAGACCATATGGCTGCAGACTAGATTCAAGTTCTGATTCAGAAATAGACAAGACTCAATCAGTGTTTTACCTTGAAAAATAACCCCCCAAAAAGCAAACATTTTCTCTATTTTCACTTTATAGTCCATTTTATGTTTTAAGTTTAAAAATTCACCTCACAAAAATGTGGACAGGTAAAACTTTATCCGGACAGGCAACATTTACATTCCACCTGTCGCTCGGACAGGCATCTCAAAAAAAATTTTTCTAGCCCTGCTTACTGCTCTCAGTTCTCTCTGCTCCCCTTGCACCGCTTTACTCACCATGAAAGCTCTCTGCTCTCTGTTTGCAGATTCTCTATGGTGTCCCATTTGGCCCTCATCTGGAGCAATGAAGGCAACTCATGGTTCTGTCCAATATCCTCATCTGACTCACAATTCTCCCTACAGTGTCTTCTCCCCTGGCTCAAGTTTACCACTAAATGGTAAGGCCACCATTTCCAGCTGCCATTTCCTGTTCTTTCTTTCTGTGCTAGTGTCTTCACTCCTCCTTTCTCACTCAGTAAAAATAGTCTCTGAGCTTGCTTATGTAATCCCCCCCCATGCCCCCATCTAGGGGCATACACTTTAATTCACAGATGTTCCAGGGCAATAGAAGAGGGGCATCCTTAAGTGCTAACATCGTGACAATTTGCACTTCCAAATTAAGGCAGAGAAATAATATCCCATCTCTCAGGTGTCTTCAATATTCATACACTCTGCCTTCTCCCTCCATATTTGATTCTCTCCTCCCCGAAGGCTGCACACTGGACCAGAACCTCCACGCTGCACCTCTGCTGTTACAAGAGACCCTACGGTCCCCACGGTCCCGCCCAAGGCAAGATGAATACTGCAGCTGAAATGCAACTCATGGAAAGTTAATCACACTGAACATAATGGGGAAAAGGACTTCATTTCCTTTACTCCCCCCTCTCAGTTTAAATAATGCACATGACCACTATTTCCTCCCCAAACTGGCTTTTATTCCACACCTGTACCACAAATGATTCCCAGCAATACAGGAGTCACATACTTCACTTTAAATAGATAAAGCAGCTCCATGGGGCTAATTCACTTTGTACAAGCACTGGCTGGACAAGCTAAGGCAGCAGAACTGATGGATGCAAAGCAGTCACAAGCAAGGATTGTTTTGTTCTCCCTCTCTCTCAGATGATTCACCCAAGATGTACTCGAACTCAGATCCCTGCAATCTCCTGGCTTCTTTGGATCTGGTAAGCCAACACTTTAATTCTCTTTCCTCATCTGGTTCACTCCCTTCCACGCTAGCACTGGTCATCCCCCCAAACTCTGGCATGGGAAAGCGAGCTGCCTCCACCTGACCCCTGGGCATTGGCCCAAGCCACAGGGCTTCCAGGAACTTTACTGATGAGACAGGCCCTGACCCTCTTGAATGGTTGGCACTGTACACAGTGCTAATGAAACACCTGCCACCTTCACTAGGCTCTGCCTCAGCATGGTGGCCCCAAATCACCCAGGTTCCACTGGTCTTACTTCCTCAGGGTCCTCACTAGGCCACAACCCTATTTATTTGGGCTCTTCATATCAGACATTGCACACAGGGTGGTGAGCAAGGTAAGTCTGTTCTCTGACAACGCCAAAATCAGAGCAGTGGTGGATGGAGGGAGGAATTGAAGCAGCTGCAGGGGGACCTAAGCAAGCTAGAGGAGTGGTCAGAGAGCTGGCAGCTGGGGTTCAGTGCAAAGAAGTGTAAGGTTATGTACTTCGGTGCAAAGTACCCAAGGAGAGAATACTGGCTGGGGGGGGGTTAAGCTGGAGATCACTGACGAGGAGAAGGACCTAGGGGTAATGATAACAGGGACCATGAACAACACTGCCCAGTGCAGGAGAGCAGCTGCAAAAGAGAACTAAATGCTGGGGTGCATAGCGAGGGGGGTTTCATCCAGGTCAGAAGTGGTGATCTTGCCCTTGTACAGGTCGCTGGTAAGGCCGCACTTAGAGTATTGTGTGCAGTTTTGGAGGCCATACCTAAAGCATGATATTAGGCTACTGGAGGGCTTGCAGAAGTGGGCAACAAAGATGATATGTGGAATGGAGGGGAGAGACTATGAGAGCAGGCTGGGAGACCTGAATTTGTACACCTGGAGGATAGAAGGGACAGGGGGACATAATAGAACATTCTAGTATCTGAGGGGATCAATAAGGATGGGGCAGATGAGGTCTTTAAGCTAAGAAGGGAGGAACACAAGAGGGCATGGGCTAAGCATAGAGGGGGAAGATTTAGAGGAAATGAGGAGATACTATTTCACAGAGAAGGTGATAGCAAATGGCATGCACTACCAGAATTGGTGGTATCACGAATCTATAAACAACTTTAAAAGGACATGGGACAGAGAACAGAGTAGAGTGAGGGTGGGAGAGGGGGGTGGTGGAATGACAAAGGGAGGGAGTGAGGGTTGGGCAGCTGCAAACTAGGGGTGCTAGCTGCACACTCGAGCAGACTTAGATAGACCGGGTGATTTGTTTCAGCTGGCATGTTTGTATGTTCGTATTTACACCACCTGGGTTTGAATTAAGCTCCAGCACAGGAGCTACCCTCCAAGGTCTGCCATCATGGCCTGTGACCTGCCAGGACCTCGATGTACCGGCACCCCAGGACCTGCCCCTTCAAAGCAGGCCCCATAAATTGGGTGAAAGGATCCTGGCTCCCTCTACATTCCGGGCCACCCTGCCAAACTGGGTATGAAAGGAGCTACTGTCACCGGCTCCCCTCCTAGGAGGCCCCTGCCAGTACCCTCCCAGCCATGGTGACCTGGGGTACGCCTAATAGGGGTCTCTAAGGGCTCCCACCTGGCCTACAAAGCCAACTACTGTGCCTGCCCCAATGATGCAGGACCTGTCTGTTTTTAACGGTCTGCAAGTCCAGTGATTATTAGAAATACATTATTTGAAACCTTGCTAAACAACATTCATCCCTTAGGTAGGTAGGTACTGTAGGTGCACTGTGACTACAGCCAAACACACCTTCACCTAAAAAAAATATTTACATATATTTCATTGATTTATGAATTTAGGAGTCTGCACTCTGGCTCTCCTAGTTCCCCCTTCAAAATAAGGGGCCCTTTCTTGGGATATTTTTTGTTACACTCTGGGCTGCATTTGATTACGGTGATAACTTTCATACTGTTTCCTATACACAATGTTATTAGTGGGTCTAGGAGAAAGGGACGAGTCTGGATGCTAAGCCTGTGTTGTCTGAGAGCTCTAACTAAAGATTGCAGCATTAGGCTTGGCTCCTTCCATGCTAAGTTAATTCCCAGTAGACCGACAATAGCAGGCACACCAAAAGCCATGGGTCACTTAGAATTGGAATGTGCAATTACTCTTTTGAGGTTTCACCAAGCAGAAACACACCAAGTCGTAAACATTTATCACAGCTACATTTAGGGCTGAAGTTAAAAAGTTCAGTAGAATTGACATCTTGTACACAAGTGAAGTTCATATTGTTAAAATGTTAAATACAATCTAATGATTCTGCACTGTTGTCTGAGTGACTTTTGATCACAGTGATGTCTCCTAGCCCTTTGCACCCAAGAGATGATCTCAGTACAAATGACAATAAAGTAAAATGAGACACCTTGCATGTCCACTGTATTGTGCCCATTTTGGTGAACGTAGGATTAGTCTAAGGAATGCACTGGCAGATTGGGTGAAAGAGCATTTGCTGTCAGGTTGCAAAGTAAAAGAGGCTGTTGTTTGACATATGAAGACCCGCTGTTGAGGGCTGCCAAGGCAGTGGGAGGCTAGGCAGAGACCGAGCTGGAGTAAACAGAATGCAGTCCCCACCCCCCAAAAAAAATATTAAGTGGGAATTTTATTGTTCAAACTATTATGAGTGCAAATGGCTATTTACCATTTAAACAGTAAAGTCTGAACAGTAAATAACAAGTCAAACAGTAATTACTTAGCGAGTGATAGGGGACATGATTTCCAGTGAAAAAACACATATTTGCCATGGAGATATATTAATTTTTAGACAAACATCGAACTGAGTATAATCACTGAGACCTAAGTACAGGTGTTGTGCTGTCCTTAGCACGCAGTAGCTGTGTACAACTGTAGTTTGTAAATTGTTAGAAAAACAAGATGGCTGACAGCACGAACAGTATTTTCTCTGAGCATGACCAGCACATTTATAGTTCGAACAGTAAATTTACAGTTCAAACTGCTTTCATTTACCTGTCTGTCTTGCAGCTATCACAGAAGTCATTATAATTCAAAAATGGTAATATATTTTTTCACCAAACCATCGAAAGGTACACCCTTGGCACACACCACATCATCCCTAACAATTTCAGAGAAAATGTTTGTTCCGTGAGGAAAGAGGGGTTACTAGTGGGGTTACCACTGGGTTCAGTATGGGGTCCAGTTCTTTTTAGTGTCTTTATAAGTGACACTGCAGAGGGACTAGAAGGAGAAGTATGCCGCCTTGCAGATGACACAAAGATCTGCAACAGGGTTGATACACAAGGAGGCGTGGAAAGGATGAGAAGGGACTTGGCAAGGTTGGATGAATGGTCAGAAATATGGCAGCTTGGATTCAATGCAAAGAAGTGCAAAATAATGCACCTGGGAAACGTAAACCCAGAGGAAGATTACACAATGGGGGGGTAGTAACAACAACAAAAATGGAAAGGGACCTGGGGGTAATTATCTCAGATGACCTTAAGGTTAGCAAGCAATGTGAGAAGGCAGTAGGGAGGGCTGGGGGGATACTGGGATGTATAGGGAGAGGCATCACCTGCAGAAAACAGGAAGTTGTTATCCCTCTGTCCAGACAGTTGGTGAGACCCCATCTGGAGTATTGCATCCAGTTCTGGAAACTCCACCTCTGCAAGGACATAGACAGGATGGAGGCAGTTCAGAGGAGGGCAACTAAAATGGTGCAGGGTCTACAAGAAAAGCCATACGAGGAGACACTAAAGGAGCTTAATATGTATACCCTTGAGAAAAGGAGGGAGAGGGGCAACATGATAGAGACTTTTAAGAACCACAGTGGAATCAACTCAAATCCAAGATGGTAGCATCTTTCAGAAAAAGAGATGCAAGAACAAGGGGACACAATTTGAAGATAGTGGGGGACAGCTCAGGGGCAATGTGAGGAAGTATTTTTTCACAGAGAGGGTGGTGGACACATGGAACAGCCTTCCTGAGGAGGTTGTGGGGTCTAAAACTGTGGGAGAATTCAAGAATGCATGGACAGACATAAGGCAATCCTTGTGGGGGGTAGGAAGAAATAGGCTGTTGGTTAACTAGGATCTGCAGCTTATCCTGTAGGTAGGGAAATGGGCAGACTAGGTGGGCCAAGCTGTCCTTATCTGCCGTCAAAAGTCTATGTTTCTATGTGTGGGCTGTAGATAATGGAAAAAATCCCATGTTAACCTATGGGGAAAAATGTTTTTTTTTTCTGTTTTTTATCACTTGATATCTCAAAAACCATACAAGATGCCATCACAAAACATTCCAAATCTTGAAACACTGGCAGAATGACAATGCATGCCAAATTTTGGGCTATATCCTCAAAGAACACCAAAGTTATTATGGTGCAAAATGTTGAATTTAACACTGAAATGCTTTATATACCCTAACTATAGGGAAATGACTGTGCCCCTATGATATCTATATATAATAGTGGCACGGTAGTGTCAATACAGTTAGGAGTTGAGTAGACACTTTAATGTTAAGCCCCAATTTTTTCACTTTAATAACTTCAAAACTGTTCAAAAGATTTGCATGAGACTTTGCATGTACAGAGTCCTGGCATAGGTCTCTTGGCATACCAAGTTTTGTTCCGGTCGAATGTGTGGCTTATGAGATGCAGATAGCAGAAAAAAATGCAGAAAATCACAATTGTTTGCTCTTTTTTTGTCATTGTGTAGTGCCTAGACGATTTGAAAATTTGGTCTAAAATATTCAGGGTAGAAAGGGCTTGGCTCACAGAAAAGTCTTTCATGGGTTTGGTGAAAAAATGTTAACCCTTTCCAACGTTATTAAATTTTAAAAATACGGATTCTGAGCATGCTCAGTCAGCACTTCAGAGTAGCTGAATAACTTTACACAAGAAAGGGTCCTGAAGGAACTGGAAGTAATAAGAGTTGATAAAGCCAGATGGGATGCACCCCAGGGTCCTTAAAGAACTAAGAGAGGTGATGGTGAACCTCTGGCTATCCTGTTTAGCCGATCACTGGAAACAGGGGAGGTACCGAAAGACTGGAGGACAGCAGATGTAGTCCCCATATACAAAAGTGGGAACAAAGAGGAAGCGGGGAACTACGGACCAGTCAGCCTCACCTCAGTAGTGGGGAAGATCATGGAAGCACTACTGAAGGAGAGATTGGTGGAACATCTGGTTCTCAATGGACTTCAGGACCCAAGCCAGCATGGTTTCACCAGGGAGAGGTCATGTCAGACCAACCTCGTTGAATTTTTTGACTGGGTGACTAGGGAGGTGGATCAGGGGAGGGTAGTGGACATGGCCTATCTGGACTTCAGCAAGACCTTTGACACTGTGCCACATAGAAGACTATTACACAAACTAGGGAATATGGGTGGGGCAGGACAGTACTGTGGTGGGTAGGTAACTGGCTGGGCGGCAGGACACAGAGGGTGGTGGTAAATGGTTGTCACTCCACAGAGGGAAGAGTGACCAGTGGGGTACCACAGGGATCAGTGCTGGGACGGTACTATTCAATCGTCATTGAGCATTGCGCAGGACCTAGATGGCAGAATTTCACTGTTCGCTGATAACACAAAGCTCTGTAACAGAGTAGACACACCAGAGGGTGTAGACAGAATGAGAAGAGACCTGCAGAAACTTGAAGAATGGTCAGGGTTTGGCAGTTGAAATTCAATACAAAGAAGTGCAAGATAATGCATATGGGGCACAAAACCCTGGCACAATATATCAGTTGGGGGTGAGGATATAGCATGCACCAAGCAGGAAAGGGATCTTGGGGTTATCATCTCTGATGACCTCAAAGTAGGGAACAGTGTGACAAGGCAGCAGGTAAAGCAAATAGGATGCGGGATGCATAGGCAGGGCATTACCAGCAGGAAAAGGAGGCCATGATTCCACTATACAAGACACTAGTGAGGCCCCCACTGGAATACAGTGTACAGTTCTGGAGACCTTACCTACGTAAGGACATAGACGGGTAGAGAAGGTTCAGAGGAGGGAACAAAGATAGTACATGGATTGCATCACAAGTCCCATGAGGACAGGTTGATGGAACTGAACATGTACTCCTGGAGGAGAGGAGAGGAGAGGAGGGAGAGGGATATGATAGAGACATACAAGTATCTTACAGGGAGGAACAGGGTGCAGGAATACACTATTTTTAGCAAAAAGATGTTCCAGGACTAGAGGGCATGGGATGAAGTTGAGGAGGACGATTTAGAGGAAACGTGAGGAAGAATTTTTCACAGAACGGGTGGTGGACAAGTGGAACGCCCTGCCAGAGGAAGTGGTGGGGGCTGAAACAATCACGGGATTTAAGAATGCATGGGATAGACATAAAGGAATTCTGGAGGTCAGTGGTAAGGGGCAACAGACTTCTAGGAAAACATAAACTGAACTTATAAGCTCAAATGGGCAGACTGGGTGGGCCATGGGCCCTAATCTGCTGACACTGTCTATGTATCTATGTAAGTTTTGCATAGTATTTTGTATGGTATTTTATATGAGTATCTTTTTTGGTAAGGTTTTTTGTGTTTCATGTGGTATTTCTTATGGGAATCTTTTTCGTGAGGTTTTCATATGCTAACATTTTGTTTTTTGTTTTTAGTAAAAAAAAATACATTTAAAACACACAAAAATTGCATCATAGGGGGAGACCAACACATGTATGTTGGTCATCAGGACCCTATTAGGTGGATTCTGCAGTGAACTGTTGGAAAAAGGACCCTCAAAGGTGTTTCTTTTTTTTTTTAATTCCTTTTCATGACTCTGTGCCTTCTTGTTTTGTATTCCATTGATACAAACAATGTTGGCTAAACAGTGTTTTGTTGCTATTTTTGTCATTGGCTTGTGGCCAGATGGATTGGAATTTTGGTCTGGAATTTTTCAGGGTAGAACGTGCTTGGCCCACTGATGTGCCTTTGGCTGGTTTGGTGAAAAATATGAATCCATTCAGAAGTTATTATAGTTCAAAAATTGGCATCTGAGCATGTTCAGTAAGCACTTGTGTATCAATTGTCACTTGCTGCTTATACATTTTCCTAGTGTCTAGTGGCACCCCCACCCCTGATCACATACCCATAACAACAGATTTCGTTGGTGTCTACTGGCACCCCACCCTCTGATTGCTGTCCACATAACAGTTATACAGTTCCCTGGAGTCTAGTAGCTCTCCCCACAGTCACTGTCTCTGTAATACTGTAATTATACATTTGCCTAGTGTCTAGTGACACCCCACCCTTCTATCCACGTTCCTGTCATTTCATACATTTGCTTGGTGTTTAGTGGCACACCCCACCCTAAGATCACAGGCAAATCAGGATATAATTACACTATCTCAAAAATATGGACAGATGGGAGCCCTGTGCTCCAGCAGCTAATAAGGATACAATTATGGAGGATGGTCTGGGCCTCTGCGCCCACAGGCAAATAAGGATATGACTGCACTATCTTAAAAATTATGTACAGATGGGAGGCGGCCCCTGTGCTCCTACATGTGAATAAGGATACAATTGTGGAGGGATGGTCTGCCTCTGTGCTCCCACAGACAATTGTATACTATATCAAAACGTAAGGAAATTCATTGGAAAAAATGTTGCTAATGCACTAGTTAGGGTTAAAGTGACAAAAGTATGGAAAGGTGGCATTAGGGTTTCCAATCCTAATACCCCACAGGCAGCAACAGGCGTGGGGTGTGTCTTGAGGTTGTCAACCCTAACGCTCACCCCATTCTCAAATACTGTACCCATCTCAGCTTATTTACTCATGGTATGGGGTGAGCGTTAGGGCTGAGAACCCCAAGGCACACCCCACACCTGTTGCTGCCTGCAGGCCAGGGGCGGACTGGCCTGGGATGCCTGGGATGCTAATTGCATCCTGGCCTGTGTAAGTAATGGTGCTGCCTGCTGCCTGTGCACTTCTGGCGTTAATTTTTTTGTTCTCCACTGCCCCGAGCCCACGCCCCGACCGTCAGGTTTGGTCACAATTTTTTTTCCAGGGGGGCGGGGGGGTCAGGTGACGACGTGAAGACGGTCTGTGTAGACTATAGACAGACTGTAACCCCACTGGCCGCTGCCCCACACAGGTTAGGAGAGAGGAGAGAAGTGCCGTGCACTGCTGCGGCTGTCTTTCATTTAAATGAGCCAGGTCGTGCGCGTGCCCCCCGCCTGAGAGAGACAGTGTGTGTGTCAGTGTGCCTATTCAGGGAACGGAGTCAGACGCCGACGTGAAGACAAGCGGGAATGTGGGCGCCCCCGGATGCACTGTTTGATTGGCGGCAAACAAGGCTGAGGCTGAGGGACTTGCGACGCGACGTAAGAGCGCGGAGTGCCATTGCCCAGGGCCAGGCCACATCGATCTCGTCGGAGTCGGACGGAACGACGGATGCCGGTATCCCCTATAGGTTTGCATCACTCGTGAAGGTAAGAGCGTAGAGCCGCTGACGATATTTTTCTACAGCTTCGGCTTGTGTTCCCCCTCGGCTCTCCCCATAGTACATCACGTGACGTCCGTCCGGGACTCCGGGTGCAGCAGTAGCACTACTGTAGCAGTCTGCAGGGGCCCTCTCTCCCCAATAGTACATAACATACATCACGTTCGTCCGGGTGCAGCAGTAGCAGTCTGCAGGTGTTACTCTGTAGGCAGAAGGAGGCCTGAACAGTACACAGTTTCACTTTCAGATAGACGATTTAGTGGAGAGGGGCTGCTGTCGTAGTACCATAAATAATTTGTATTTAAGGACAAGGTGTTGCATTATAAGCCCTTTTTCTTTATGTGGGCAGCATTTTATATTGGTATTAGTCAGATTAAATGTATCAAAATGTATGACTTGACCAACCAAAATAATTTGACCCTGAAGTTTCACCCTAGTCCAGCAAAAATTCTGCCATCTGGGACAGCTTCTGGAAGGTCCTGGACTGGTGCTGTGCTGGGTATTATTAGGCAATACTAGATATAACCATTGAATCCATCATGTAACATGTGGCAAATGGAGCTGGTGTCTGTTGTAGTGCAACTTCTAGCTCCTTGTTTATGTTGGTTATAACTTATAGGATAGAAATGACCAATCTGCAAACCTGGCTGTAGTTCCATACAGCAGTAGCTTAGATTAATCACACATGTAATGTACTGATTATGAATCCTTTCAGCAGGAGAGGATCTGAGCAATAGCCAGACTTTCAATGTTTGGTTAGAAGCTAGCAATACAGGACTCAATGCTGTTTTTGACTGGTGGTAAAGTAGCAGTGCAAAGCATTTCACTGTATGTAGGAACCGTGGTTCATACACAACCTGAACAGCTCATCATATGGGTGTGAGTGGACCTGTATGCAATTGTGACAAAGTCTTGTTTTCCAGGATCAAGTTAATGGCTAGCAGGCAGGTCTGTAGCTTTAGTCTACTGGGTATTGGAAGCAATTAATTAGGACATAGAGGGCACAAGTAAAGTACTGTATGGTGCTGTTATCTGCACCAAGAACAAAGTGATGTGCCTTATTACAGATCAGGTGTACATTGTTTAGCACCATGTCACAGGCAGCATTGTAAACATGAGGCCATAATCTACAAGTGACAGAATGGAACTGGCCACTATAAGGTATCTAGTTTACACAGTTCAGTTGTTCTGTTCCAATACAGAGAACCAAGTCCTCTGTCAACTATGGTCACTAGATTATCAACATGGGGCAGGGGGTACAAAGGTGTCATCCAAGGTTACTCCAAGGTATTTAAGGGTTTCCACCTATTCAAGATTCTGTCCCAGGCCATTCCAGATGACAAAGGTGGGGCCTTCCTTTCTGTGTGGAGACTAGACAATAGCATTGGGCCTGATTTTCAAAGTTTCGAGAGTGATGCAGGGTACCTGCGCCAAACAGACATGGCGCAAGTGGCACCTTGCATCAATAATTGCCTCTGTAACTACTCTCAAAGGCAGCCTGCATCAGCCACAGGCTGTCTGTCCCAAACAAGGCTTGCACCACCTGTGCGCCACAAATGGCTGTGACATGGTGGTCATGTGGCAGATGCAAGCTGCCACAGCCCCATAAATTGGATTCTCAAAATTTTCCCAGAGGGAACAATTTAAGCACCCTAGACCAGCCAGGGCTAGTCTAAAGATACTTAGAAATATCTCTGGGAGACCCTGGCACAGTGTGGCACCCTGAACTACCCCTATGGACTGCTTGGGACATGTCTCTGCCCCGATATGCCCAATCTGTAACAATTAATTTAATTTATCCTGGTGGTCTAGTGGTCCCTCCCCTGCCCTGATATGCACATTATTATTTCATTCATCCTGGTGGTCTAGCAGTCCTGCCCCCTGGCCCCATATGCCCATATTATTTCATTACTCTTGTGGTCTAGCGCCTCCCAAACCCCACCTTGGCAAGACGTGCCCACCACCCTGCACTCCCCAACCTGTACCACAAGCCAGGACCAGCACAGCCCTCCTCACAACACCTTAGCTGGCTCTGGCTGAACTGTCACTGAATGTGTAATACAAAACAGTAGGCACTCACTGAATCAGCGAGCATCTACTGTACTGTATTACGTGCTGACACCTTGCTGAAGTTCAAACATGTCCCAAACCACATTTCTAGGAAAAGGTGCAGCAATAGATAGCAGTAAAAGACACAGTTCCTTCCTTACAGTTCCACCATCCTGCACTTTGGGCCTAGATCGAACCTGTCCCAGACACTGGCATGGCAGGTACAATATATGAGATCCCTGCAGGCCACCAAACTTACACTGGCAGTGCCACACTGGGTAATGGCTTAACTCAGGACTGCCACTACCGTGGAGACCCTGTCACAGCCTTGCCACCACTGTAACAGCCCCACTGCCAACTCTTCCTAAATGGAAGCCAGAACCTCAGTCCCACCCTGGTGCACAAGGTGGGATTACTCCATTTCTTCAGTACATGACCACCCCTACAAATCTGGGGACCCCACTCCCATGATCATGTTAGATGGGACTCGCACAGTTAAGGGATAATGGGACATAAAAAGGACGCAGGGTTTTTGTGGGTGTGATGGCAGCACTTCAGACTTGGGAGAGGGCTGAGGATTTTTTTTGTATTGACAGTGGAGTGAAATCATGGAATTGATCTAGTTAATGTTAATGTATGTTGTTTTCGGAGAACAGCAGCGCACTGCAGCCAAGCAAATGGGTAGTTTCATCTAGGGAGAAAAAACAATAATTGGTCACAGTGCAGGTCACGCAGCATTGGAATAACGTGCCATGAGTAGCCCTGTATTTATCCCCTCCCGCCATATATGAACTATTGGGGCTCCTCTGAGATCTACGGGGCCCATTGTCCAAGCCCCAGTAATCCCCATAACGCCGGATATAGAGAATGCTGTTATGTAATTATGCATTTTGTGAGGTATGAAAATTCCATCGGAATACTAGACAATCAGCTGGGTGGCTGGGTGGGAAATGATCTATCCTCCTTCTTCAGTTTTGTTTGTAATTTTATGAACATGTGGTAGAAAATATTACACAACAGGGTATTTCTAGGGAATTAATGCACACTTGCTTCTGGGTCATCTGTGCTCATTTAACCAATGCCTGATTGGGATTTCAAAGAAAATTAATTACCATGTTACAATGCCCTATAAATAACATGTTCAGTTTAACAATTGATAAAAGCATTTACTTGATAGTTTTTATTATGACATGGATCTCTAAATGTGTCACCCTCACTGTTATGTGTACAAAATGTGCAAACCCCACATTTCAAGCTCCTTCTAGGGAGCAGGCTGCATTCAGATGTATCAGTCTGTGTGAAATGGATAGCTACCACCCTGTCTGAGATGTTGTGGCCCTCATGTATGTTATACAAGGTGGCACGCTCACCCATTCCCTCAGTTTGGGCTCTGCATTCAAAATGTGCCAATGTTGTGCTAAAATTTTATTCACTTTAAAGCTTTGAGGGGTAAAGGATAGTAACACATTGACAGTCTCTGCCTTACTGAAGTACAGTAGCAATGACACTCTCTAGTTATAAAGCACAGGGTCAAATGCTTCACTATCAAAGAAAAGCTGTGTGCCACTGCTATAATAGTCCCTGTGTTAAATCGAACAGTAAAATGCATAATGATCCCTCCCTGCCTAGTAAATGGAGAAGCTCTGGATGTGATAAGCCCTTGGGTTTGTCATTCAGAGATCTCTTTTGCCTGCCCATAAGGAGCTTGGGGATGATTTGCTCCAACTTGGTGTGGATTGCGCCTAGGCATGGGGCGTGGGCAGGCAAGAATCATAATGCACTTAGGACCCTAGCAAGAGCTTGCTGAACGCAAACTACAAATAATTAGCCACTTCTCTCGCATGTGATGAGGGAGGAAAGTGTGGTGACAGAGAGAGAGAGAGAGAAAGCGGACTGAGCCTGTAGTGAATGGCAGCTCTAGCAGCATGCCATCACTGCAACAGTTCACCTCTCTGCCTTCAGACGAGTAGCAGTAGAAGCAGGTCTGCGCTTCCTCTAACTGGGTAAGTCAGTCGCACCTCCCGTTGCCGGAACTCCGGGTGTACTTGGAATCTGTCGATGTGCACAGTATTGGAAGATTTTCTGAAATGTTGACAAATAGTGATATTTGATGTAAACCGAGTGGTTAAATTGGAAGTATTTTTTGGGGAGGGGGGGCATCTACTTTTCTAAGTGGCTGAACTGTCCTTTCTAGGTGGTAGAACTCTGCTATATAGTAATAAATGGGGAAAGAGGGTAGAGGTGCTGGTTGTATTAAGTGATTATACAAGGTCAAAACTTGAAAACGTGAAACGTGTCAAGGGAACTGTGCAGAATTACATGTAAACAACTGTAATGTTAGCTTAAAAGTGAATTTGAGTATGTGAAACCAAATATTAAACATGTAGCGACATAACCCAACTGCTGCTGCAACCGCTGCAAGTTTCTCCAACTCGATACTTATTTTTTTTTAATAACAAGCTTGCTAAATAATGGCATATAATAACAACTGCACACTCGTAATTGCAGAATTAAGGCAGTTTAAGTACACATGGGAAATGATTTTCAAAAGATTTTCTACATAGGAGCAATCTGGGAGAAATCTATTTGAAAATAGGGACCCTGGTGTATACTTGCGGGATTACAACACCTATGGAGCCAGCGGGACCCCCGGTTAATAGCGTCTACAGCCTAATAGTGCACATCGGGCTGTTTCAATGGCACATGACACCTCACAGCATTTCCAGCTGTCTTGACCCAGCCAGGGCAGTCAGTCTGGGATTCTCCTCAGAGAGTTAAAGGGAACTTGTGTGTGTGTGTGTGTGTGTGTGTGTGTGTGTGTGTGTGTGTGCGCCTTTCCCTTATCGCTAATAATAGGTACCTTCACTAGACGAGGATTGAGATTCCTCGGTGGTGCTCACCCTGAACTGCTGGTGGAGTGGAAACCTGAGACACTAAAATACTCCCTAAAATAGGCTGGGGTGATGGCAGAGAGCTCGCCACGGGTCCTAGCTCCTTTGGCGCAGCCGGCAGGAACCAGTGCTGGGCAGCAAGAGACCCGCATCGTGGGGGCGATCTGTAAGTTTAGTGTTTCAGTGCGACTGGGAAGAGAACAGCACTTCAGGACCCGCTATGTGCCCCAGGTGGCAAAACTGATTCTCGGCGAGTGGCAGTGTTCAGCGATATGCTGCGCCTGTCGGTCAGTATTCAGTGCTGCTTTTGAATCACAGCATGCAACACTGACTTTCAACAAGGAGAACTAGCCAGGAGTTGTGCAGTGTGGGTGATAATGGGTCGCTTACTCATTTCTCCATGCCCTTGTTGTGATCCGTGACTTTCTTCTCAGGGTTGACAGGGTGTCCTGTGATCCATTCACTGGTGAGTCTATCTAAATTATTCTCCTGGAAAGAAGTTTGGTATATGGTCCTAGAAAGCCTGACAGTTGGATTATCTTGACCGAAGCATGGTTTGATCTTGGCAAGTTGAGGTTGTGGCTATTTCACTTTTTTATTAAATTGACTGTTTAGTTACCAGCGAAACAGTCGTCGTTGGCATCCAAAAACAAACCCGTTTAGACAAACTCCGCCACTCAAATGTGACTTAGGATCTTTCAGGTTTTATTACTGAATGCAATTGTCATTAAAACAGGAACTTTTCCCCTTAGATTTCGGACTCAATCCTGAAAAGCAGAACTAGTGCATATCTGGGGTTCGTTGCTTCACAGCTGTGGGTGCCAGTGTAGCTGTGTGTTGGGCCAGGGATGGGTGGTGTGGGTCCACATCATGGGCATCCAGTCGGATGCAGGTGGTAGCCTGCAGTCCCTGCCTGATCAGGGTGCAGGGCATGGTGAGTTACATCAGAACTTTATAACTGTCATGTAGTTTAAATGTTATATCCTCAGGCTGACTCTTTCATGACTGTTTCCAAAAATGGCATCCAGGTGTTACAGTACTGGAAGATACACACCTAATACATCACACACTCTTTTGAAATGATGCGAGTCTGGCTTTACATGACATTGTGTGCTAGCGGCAGTTACAGTGGGCAACATTTGTCTTCTGTTCTAAGTTTAACAGCATGCAGTGCCTCCTACATGTAAAGGAGAGGTATTGCATATAATATTTCATTTCACAGCACAGAGCTACTGCACTCTCCCTTCCAGGATGTATTTACCTTACCAGACCATTTGACAAGTTCTAGTTGTAGGCAAATGATGCCGCTGACCAATTAGTTACATCACACTGCATTGCAAGCCATATAACCCTTCTTGCTTGTCCACTTCACATTATCTGAATGTTTTATTATGGGTGTTGGGACTGCAACGAGGGCTCAGTTGCTTCAGTTTGACATGTGGTGGCTCTATTGCTTACTTACTGACATTCACAGAACATAAAATATGTACTATATATTTTGCTTATCTATGGCACAACGCTACAGGGCTCAAGTTGTCTGCCTTCTCATGCCATAATGTGACAGAAACTTGAGAGTTTTGTGTGAAAGACTATTTTATCACATATGTAACAATACTAGCAAATGAATCCAGTACTTAATATAAAGCTACCAACCTAGGTCCTGACCTAGGACCAAATCACTTGCAGGCAATATTCTTAAATTAATTTCTTTTGTAAATATCTTTTATCTGAACACGCCCTTCACATGTGTCTGAACTTTACAAACGTTTCTTTATGTGCATCACTGTGCAGATTTCAGTAAACTATATTAATCAAGTCATTGTGTGTGTTTTCTTTCCATAGCTATTAAATTAACTGGTTGATGTTTAAAATATTGATATGTTAATTGGGCTTAAAATGTAGTATTAGAAGTTCAATTACTACTACTGTTAAAATAAAAGTCACATTTCATGTAGACATGTTCCGCCGACTGGCAGCTCATGCAAATGTGGCCTGTCCTCCTTTTGTAGCATCCTGGCCTGTGACCTGGCCAGTCTGCCCCTGCTGCAGGCTGAGGGTGGGGTGTTAGGGTTGGAAATCATAATGCCACATTTCTCTGCTTTTGTCACTTTAACCCTAACTAGTGCATTGACTAAGTTTTTTTGCAATGAATAGGATGTCCACTTTATTGAGACACCCCTCTGGAAACCGATTAAGTGGCCATTCATTTCTATGGCATCTCCATCTGTGTAGGTAAAGGGATGCCAGATTACTGGGACAATTCAGTCCCATTCACATTCCCATTCACTGTCTTCTGTGACCATTCTGAGCCCTTCAGCCTACCTACTGCAGCCATTAATGGACTGTTGATGGGCTACTGAAAAGGTGTGAATAGCGTAAATGGTGTTGTGAACAATGCAGACAATGATAACCCCACTTGCCCAATCCTTACTGCCAGGGTTCGAAATATCTGGCTGCCCACTTGTCCCAGACAGCCGGTTTTCAAGTGGGACAGCTGATTTTTTCAGTTCACATGTCCATTGGACAGGCACTTTAAATTCTGCTTGCCGTCATCCATTTGTGGCACGAGGACCTAGCAGAATCCATACAGAGTCCTGTCCTGACAGTGGGGTCCCTCCTGATGTCTTACGTGCCCCTGCCCTGCAGAAAAGTGTAGCGCCACTCACCTACTCCTCCAGCTAGCTTTGCTTGCCCTGCTGTTGCTGTTCTGGGTCAGGACAGGTGACTGCTGCTACTGGATGTCACCTGACCTTCAACGAAGTGACAGTGATCCCGATCCTGCTCGGGAAAAGCCGTGCATGCAGCTGAGTTCAGTTCTGCAATTGCACATGCGCTAAATGTCACTGCACATGCGAGGTGGCTGTGCCCGAACTCGCGCGAAACATTTTCTGTCTGGCGCTTGAATAGTGAGGAGCGAGGAGTGATTGCAGAGCGAGTTGTATAGAAAAATGACACAAGGCAGCTTGTTTAACTACACAGACACTAACAACAGCCCTTTTCAGGGCTCATTCATTTTTTGTGCTGATATTCTGATACACAAAACAAAGTAAATGAAATTTTGACTTCTGCTGTCTGTTGGGTGAGCAGAGCTAAGTGGTGGTGGAGGAAAGAGGAGTGGGACAAGACAGGAGAATATCTTAAAGCAAGGGGAAGGAAGGAACATAAGAGGCACTAAAAAAAACAAGGGATTCTGGACTGGACAGGACAGATGGAACTTTGAAAAAAAATATATGTCAGACTTAAGGGGCTGTTGTGTTACCATCCCACTCACATCCTTCAGTGACTGAGACAGTAGTGTGTGTGGTGTTGTGTGGAGCCAAGTTGTCTCCAAAACAGTCCTCTATGTGTAGCAAGGGAGGGGAGAGGCAGGGAAATATTTCATAAAAAATTTTTTTTATAAAAACTAACAAAGCAGGCAGGCACTGTAGTCTGTGAAGGAGAGAGGAGGGGAGGCTGAATAAATCTAAGCTGCAGCAGCTCTAGTCTCCCACTCTCCTGCTCTGTTCGTTTGAATTTCTGCAATACCTACCTTTACCCTAACCTACAAACCAGATTGAGATAGATCACTGATCAGATCGCCACCATATACAGTTATTTAGGTTGAAACTACCTCAGTCTTGCTAAGTTAAGTTGCATTATCATATCTTAAAGCAAGGGAGGAAAGGAACAAAGAGGCACAAAAAAACAAGGAATTCTGGACTGGACAGGACAGATGGAACTTTGAAAAAAAATTATTATTAAAATTTAAGAGACAGACTTGAGGGCTGTTGCATTACCATATCCCACTAACATCCTTCAGTGGGTAGTTTGTGTGTGGTCTTGTGTGGAGCTGAGTTCTCTCCCAAACAGTCATCTTTATGTGTAGCCAGGGAGGGGAGAGGCAGGAAACTATTTGATAACAAAAAATTAATAAAAACTAACAAAGCAGGCAGACACTGTAGTATGTGAAGGATAGAGGAGGGGAGGCTGAATAAATCTAGGCTGCAGCAGCTCTAGTCTCCCAGTCTCCTGCTCTGTTCATTTCTTTTGCATCCCAGTATAAACCTACCTAACCTAACCAGCTCGAGATCACTGAAACTGCTTTAGTCTTTCAGTAGCTGGCTGCTCAGTTTATAGCCTTCCAGGTGGCTGCAGCTTGAAAGATACTGTGCGGTTGCGGTACCTGCATCCTACCTACCTGCTAGCCCCTCTGCCCCTGCCAGCCTATTAAAACAAACAGCTGCTGCCTCCTGCTGTACTTTCGCCGAGTAAGTACTCTGCTCTGCCACTGCCAGTGGAGGGGAAAGGAGGGGGTGGTGGTCCGTATAAAAGGAAAGGCTGGTGTGAATTAGGAAGGCAGGCACTCTCAAACTCTGTACACTGTTGTGTGGCTTGGATAACATAACTAAGTAAACCAAAACCAACACAAAAGAGAAGGGAGATTCATTCTTGAGAAAAAAAGTTGGCAGCTTGAGAGCTAATTAAGTTTGTTCTACTCTGGACTACTCTCTCTGTCTCTCGATCTCTCTCTCTCTCTCTCTCTCTCTCTCTCTCGATAAAAAAAAAACTAAACTAAACCTTCACTGTCACATCAAGAGATTATCTGATCATCACTGTAGTGTGTGTCTTCTGCTCTACTTAATTAAACATTGTCATTAGCACTACTACAGTAACCCCCATTCCCCACTAGCTAAGCAGAAGCCAAAAGGGGAAAATTTCTTGTTAAAGTTTGGATTTAAAAAAATTACAGGAAAGCCTTCAGTTTCAAGCCAAGAGGGAGGAGAAAGCTTGAGTTCCTCTATGTGTACTGCTTCTCCATTACTGATAGACTCAGCAGCACCAACTACTCACCCCACCATTGTGGCCACAGATGTGACAACTACTTTCACTAGTAGTGCCACTGCCAGTGCTGATATGCCAGCAACTCTGACTACTGTCACAACTGAAAGTGGGACAACAAGAAAAAGTGGGTTCCAGGAGACCTGGAAGAAAAATAGGGAGTGGCTACTATATGAGCCTGACGTAGGCATGACCTGCTCATATTGCAAAAAATACTTAAGGGAGACAAACACTTTCATGAGTGGCTGTAAGAGCATGAGACTTGAAAATGTACATGCTCATGAACTCTCCAAACCTCATAAATTAGCCAATGAAAAAAATATTGTGTCTAACACTGAACCTTCCAACTTAGCAATAGTACGAGGAATAATACAAATGGAAAAAAATGAGGTGACACAAGTAGAGCATTTGTTTAGAACAACTCCTTATTTGATTAATTCAGAATGCCCATTCACAGATTTCCCTGGCATCTTAGAATTACAACATGTAAATGGTACAAATGTCGGAGTCAGTTATAGAAGTGACAAACAGGCAGCAATGTTCACACATTTTATTTCAGAATCAATAAGGATAAAAGAAGCAAAACTGGTTAATAGTAACACTTTTATCTCTGTCTTATGTGACTCGAGCACTGATGCCTCAGTAATAGAAGAGGAGGCAGTCTATATTAGGACAATGGAAAATTTCCATCCATTTGACAAATTTGTTTCCCCTTCAGCCAGTCTCTATTCCAAATGGTGAAAGCATTTATAACTCAATAGGTGATGCCTTAGAATTCACCTTGGACTGTAAAGACTGGAAAGAAAAAATTGTTGCTTTTGGATCTGATGGGGCACCCGTCGTGTTGGGTAAAGTGACTGGGGTGTTTGGCAGGATTTTGAAAGACGTACCTCATTTGTTAGGGATTCAGTGCAGTGTCCACAAGCTGGAGCTTGCTATAAAGCAATCAGCAACATCTATTCCATACATGAAAACAACAGATGAAGTCTTAATGGGTATCTATAAAATATACCATAAGTCTCCCAAAAACTGGGCCCGGTCTCAATGAGTTAGCCAGTAATATGAGCTACACCATACACAAATAGGGTTGTCAGAACCCTCTGAAGTTCTGGGTTCTAGTTCTATTCTAGAACTTTTGCAAAAGTCCTAGGGTTCTAATCTTTTTTAGAACTTTTTAGAACTCGAACCCTATTTTTTAAATTGTGTTACCTACTTGATCTATAGCTCTCTCTCCCTCTTCTCTTCCTTTCCACAATGACTCCCTTGTGCCATTCCACCCACCTGCAGGGTAAGGGTGATTTTTTTTTCCTTTTTTTAACTACTTTAATTTTGGTAATACAGAGGAAAACGCTGGAGTCGCATGCTAGGCTAACCATATAACCCCTCCCCCCCTCAGCAACCCCTACCAAAGCAGACATAGTCAGGCTCAGGTGGCACACAGGAGAGACACTAGACAGCACAGCATTTTAAATCAGACACTGACTGTAGACAGTACGGTAGACACAATCAACACAGCAGACCGCCAATAAACATAATTAAACACCACCTACCCTTGCCTTCCTGCAGACTAGAGCTATTTTAGCTCAAGTTGAGAAGTTTTGTGCTGCTTTGCTGATTGCTGTGCTGGTTGTGGTTACTGGTAGAGCCACTGACCCACTCCAGACACAACAGGAAGAGAGAAAGCCTCCTAGATTGCAGCAGGCTTCTTTTTCTGGGTGCTCCCTGACCCTGACTGGCACCAAATCAAATGGCCAATAGTGTGTAGCACCTGCCAGCTTAGAACTGCCTTGTGCAAACTGTAATCCCCTCGCTCCCACCACCTCCTCTGCTTAATTACTTTGTCTTGTTTTTGTCCATACAGCATAGTAAGCTTATAGTCCCCCCACAGCATGATGATGTTGCTGGCTATCCCCCCAATTACTGCTCACCCCCACCCACCGAACTGCAGCACCACCAGTCAGTCCTACCTCCCAGTTAGTTGTTGCTTGCAGCAGCAGCCTCCACCTAGAGTCACCAGCAGTCTGTATTCCTAGTGAAACCCAGCACCCCCTGGAATGGCAGGCTCTCCTAGTGCACCAGCAGGCAGCAGCAGCAAAAGAGGCTGATGTTGGGCATGACGGGTCTTCGACATTTCACTTCCGTCATTTTGCTCCTGCCACTTTCACTCTCGTCATTTCGCTCCCGCATAATTTCGCCCCCATGCAGATTCACTCACCACAGGCATTTCACTCCCACTTATCTACTATTGTTCCCCTTCCCCCATCCTTGTACCAATCCCCCTCCCTCTCTGCTCTCCGACCAGTGAGATCTTTATGTGTACTGAGTAACAGTAAGCAGAAAGCCAATTCAGTGTATCTGCTTAATAAAGACTTTGCTGGTGTCCGAGTTGGTGGTCTTTGTATATCACAAAAGTCTAAAACAATATGCCAACTACAGTCTGTTCCACTTGTATGCCTTTCGGATGTATGCCTTTTCCGGATGCATGCCACTTTTAGTCTGGTTCCGTTTTTTTGTCTATCAACTCAATGTTAAACTGTCCAGTTGTATGCCTGTGTAATTCCGTTTGTATGGCCATATTTTTGAATCATCCTGCGTGTCAAGTGGTATCTGGATGGCTGCCTAATCAGCTAATTAGGTGTGAAGTCTTCTCTAGTGCTTAAGTGCTTTAATGATATAAAAAGGTGTGGCTTCATCTAGCAGCAGATCTGCATTCTTTTAATTTTATGGGGCGTTCTGTGGCAGAGATGTGAATAAAAACAGTGAAACAGAGACAGCAAGGACTCACGGGTCAAAGAAGCTTTACTACGCTGGCTTACAGCCTCTCGGGACTTCAAGGAAAAAGACTGTTCCCTCTCCCAGTCACTTGGTGTGCAGTTTGAACCTACTGCTGGCTAGCTCTCATGATGGATATTGGCTACAAATGCATACATGGGGAGAAAGCAGAAAAGTATAAGGCAAATAGCACTGAGAGTGAGCTGTGATCAGAATGGGCTGACTACTTTTTAACTCACTGTTTAAGTCGCACTATTGCTGCTTCATTTAAATCATTTTTACTTTTTTTTACCATTTTAAATAGCCCACAGTACTTAATAAAGATACACTCCCTATTAAAGTTTTTGTTGAAACTCTTATGTCAGTGGGACAGTTACTTATGAGAAGTCGTTGTGACAACTGCTGAAGTGGTTTAATGAACAAACTACATTTCCCGCTTGTATGCCATTCCGCTTGTATGCCCAAATTAACGGCCGTCTGCAGCTGAGGCATACAAGCAGAATTGACTGTACTTGCTAAGTGTTTGACTAAATTAAATTCGTGCTTATGGGAGAATTTAAAAATGTATGTCCAAGGTCTGCCTTGGCATTCCATCACTGACTAAACAATTTGTCAGGTGTCAGTGTCAGATGGTGGAAAAATACTGTATGCATCCGTAAATAAAATGGTTCAGGAAAGTGATGCAAAGAAATCAAATCTCCCATCAGGACAAATATTACTACACTCCTCAGAGCACTGTCAGGCTGAAACGGCAGGTTTGTTTTTTATTTTTTTATTTTGTCGTACCTAATGGTGCAGAGACAGGAGCTGCTGGTGAATGGGGGGGCTTCTTGGTCAAAGAGAGAGGGAGTAGGGCGGACAATTGCAGATTGGAATCTGAGCAGACATTTCACTCCTGGTGGAAAAATACTGTATGCATCCGTAAATAAAATGGTTCAGGAAAGTGATGCAAAGAAATCAAGTCTCCCATCGGGACTAATATTACTACTGAAGCGGCAGGTTCGATTTTCATTTTTTTATTTTGTCGTACCTAATTGTGCAGAGACAGGAGCTGCTGGTGAATGGTGGGGTGGTGGTGTTCTGGGTCAAAGAGAGAGGGAGTAGGGTGGACAGTTGCAGATTGGAATCTGAGCAGACATTTCACTCCTGTCATTTCGCATCAATGAATTTGCTGAAGGAACGTAATGATCAGGAGTGAATTGGAACGGGAGCGAGAAGTAGGGAGTGAAATGATGGGAGCATAATGTCACACTCCCATGCAGGACAAATGTGCTCACCTTTGCCACCTCATCCCCCCATAATTATACCCCTGCATCATCCCTCTCAGTGTCAGACTGTCAGTGTCAAGAGTTGACCTCACCGCCCCAGGAAACAGCAGGCAGTGGCACTGCAGTGCCGTTTAAGTAATAAAAAAAAGTCGAACCCCTTTGCAAACCCTCTAGTGTTCGAGTTCTAAATTAGAACTCGAGCACCAGGGTTCGAGAATGGTTCGAATCTTTCTCAAACAAGTTCTGACAACCCTATTCACAAACCAGTTAACGTGTCAGGGACCCAATGGGTTGCACACAGAAAAAGGGCTCTATCTGTTATTCTGTCCAGATACAAGGCCTTAGTTGTACATTTACAGCACATTGCTTCCACACCAGGGCAAACAAAAGATCAGGCCAGTGGGTTGCTGAAAACAATAAGTACTGTGAGATTTGTCCTCATTTCTCAGTTTCTGGCTGAATACCTTTCTGTCATGATGGCCTTCAGTCTAACTCTACAGAGAGACAGCTCAACAGTAGAAACAATAGTCAATAAAGTTGAAAGCATGGTGCTCTGGCTAGAGAACTACCCTGTGCAGGATAAACTTGACAAAGTCTGTAACAAATTGCTCTTGCTCCCTGACTCTGACACAGCTGACAGTGACACTAGCACAAGTCGACTGACAGGCTCAGCCAGTACTCAGGTTCAGTACCGTGGATCTAATATCTTCCTTAACTTAGATAGAGCCAAACAGGCAGTGTTGAATGATGTTACAAGCCTTCTTTCATCAACAATTGAAAGTATTAACTCACGATTTTCCAATTTTAAAACAGACAAAGTCCTACGGTCATTCAGTATATTTAACCCATTACAGTTACCAGACAGTGACCACCAACTAGCCCTTTATGGCAATGAGGAAGTCAGAACCCTCACAGAGCACTACAGTGACATACTCAAGAAACACAATCATAATGCAAACTTGATTGAAGTGTAATGGTTAGAGCTTAAACCACTTATGAAAAAAATCACTGAATCAGCTGTCTCCGAAATTTCACTATTTGGATTTCTGGCAAAAAATTCTCCATAATGATGCACATGAACAGCGATTCCCTGATATTCTGGTCTTAGTCAAAGGCATTTGACCTTGTGAATCACTCTCTGCTACTTTCCAAACTGTTCCACCTTGGCTTTGACCTGTCGTCCATCTCCTGGTTCGACAGCTACCTCTCAGGGAGGTTGCAATTTGTCCAAATTGAATCTGCCATCTCAAATCTTTCCCCTACCTCTGTTGGAGTCCCCCAGGGATCTATTCTTGGCCCACTATCTTTCTCCTTTTTCATTAACAACTTGCCCTCCCTTCCCTGCTCCTCCTCGTTAATCCTTTATGCCGATGACATGGTGCTTCTCTCCAGTGGTAAAGATCCCTTATCAGTAAGGGCACATCTTCAAGCAGACTTCAACTGCTTGCAGGAGTGGTTACTACAGAACAGGCTCCTAATGAATGCTAAGAAAACTGTAGCTATGCTTTTTGGCCCCCCATCAAGAATCAGATCTCTTACTCCAGACTTATTGATACATTCTCTAGATGACTCCCCTCTTGAATTCATTACTTCCTTCGGGTATCTAGGAGTCACTCTCGACCCATCTCTTGACTTTAACCTCCACATTGCAGCTACATGTAAAACAGTTTTCTCAAAACTTGGTCTTGCCTTTAAAATTAGGTTGTCCCTCAATGATGCTGCCCGGCTTGCTGTTGCACAAGGATTTCTCCTCCCTGCTCTAGCATATTGCTCTCAGGTTTACCTTAAAGCTAGCAAAGAAGCACTCCAGAAATGGAGCACCTGCTATAGCAGTATATGCAGATTTGCTCTCTCCACTCACAGACTTACTCATCATTGCCTGCTCTACTCAAAACTAAATTGGCTCTCCCCAGACTCGCTCAGACACTATTCTGCAGGCTGTACAATTGATAATATGATCAGAACGGGGTTCCCTAAATACCTTGCCGAACTATTAACCAGCCCTCCCAAGCATACCTCCTCAGGGCATCTGCTCAAACCCAACTTGAAATTCCCAGATATCTCACACAAAAAGGAGAACGATCCTTTGCCATATCTGCCCTCGCTTCTGAACTCCATTCCCTACCACATCAAACTCTCCAAACCCCACAAGGCCTTTAAACTGAGTCTTCGGGCACACCTATTAGAATCTGACTGCTGCTCTTGTGCTGTAACTTGAGCTTCTCTCCTAGCATTTTCTCCTCCCTATGGCACTTACTGATTTCCTACTGGTCTCCAAAATCTGAAAGTTTCCCACATCCAGCAGAAATCCTATTGTTATAATGCTACTTCATTTAAGTTTTGTTTGCTGTTTGTCGTTTCAATTTAGTCATTGATGTATCATCAGATGAAAATAATTAATGTAATGTTATCTGTTTCTCTTTGTCGTTACTGATAATGACTGTACCTGGCTGTATACTGTTCAAATGTTTGTTCTCACCTCATGCTGCATCATGAAATACTCTTTAATGTTGACTCTGGTCTCCCCCTGTCTGTACTCTCCCGGGTCGTGCCTGAATATAGGCAACATTGTTGTCTAGTGTACTTACCCGGTAAACAAAAACCAAATAAATAATAAATAAATAGTCACAGTAGCTCTACTGATCCCAACCCAAACTGCAGTAGTTGAGAGAGAGGATTCAGCTTAATGGGCAGAGTGAAGTCTGACTGGCGGTCCTGTCTGTCTCCTATGACTACATCTGAACTACTGTGTGTCAAGCTGTCAGATACTAGCGTTGCTACACTTGACCTGCAGGGTGCCATTACACTATGGTTCAAATCTGGAAAACAAAAGAGAAGACCTCATGTGAGACCACATGGCTGCAGACTAGATTCAAGTTCTGATTCAGAAATAGACAAGACTCAATCGGTGTTTTACCTTGAAAAATAACCCCCCAAAAAGCAAAAGTTTTCTCTATTTCCACTTTATAGTCCATTTTATGTTTTAAGTTTAAAAATTCACCTCACAAAAATGTGGACAGGCAAAACTTTATCCGGACAGGCAACATTTACATTCCACCTGTCCCTCAGACAGGCATGTCAAAAAAATTATTTCTAGCCCTGCTTACTGCTCTCAGTTCTCTCTGCTCCCCTTGCACCGTTTTACTCACCATGAAAGCTCTCTGCTCTCTGTTTGCAGATTCTCTATGGTGTCCTCATTTGGCTCCCTCATCTGGAGCAATGAAGGCAACTCATGGTTCTGTCTAATATCCTCGTCTGACTCACAATTCTCCCTACAGTGTCTTCTCCCCTGGCTCAAGTTTACCACTAAATGGTAAGGCCACCATTTCCAGCTGCCATTTCCTGTTCTTTCTTTCTGGGCTAGTGTCTTCACTCCTCCTTTCTCACTCAGTAAAAAAAGTCTCTGAGCTTGCTTATGTAATCCCCCCCCCATGCCCCCATCTAGGGGCATACACTTTAATTCACAGATGTTCCAGGGCAATAGAAGAGGGGCACCCTTAAGTGCTAACATCGTGACAATTTGCACTTCCAAATTAAGGCAGGGAAATAATATCCCATCTCTCAGGCATCTTCAATATTCATACACTCTACCTTCTCCCTCCATATTTGATTCTCTCCTCCCCGAAGACTGCACACTGGACCAGAACCTCCACGCTGCACCTCTGCTGTTACAAGAGACCCTACGGTCCCGCCCAAGGCAAGATGAATACTGCAGCTGAAATGCAACTCATGGAAAGTTAATCACACTGAACATAATGGGGAAAAGGACTTCATTTCCTTTACTCCCCCCTCTCAGTTTAAATAATGCACATGACCACTATTTCCTCCCCAAACTGGCTTTTATTCCACACCTGTACCACAAATGATTCCCAGCAATACAGGAGTCACATACTTCACTTTAAATAGATAAAGCAGCTCCATGGGGCTAATTCACTTTGTACAAGCACTGGCTGGACAATCTAAGGCAGCAGAACTGATGGATGCAAAGCAGTCACAAGCAAGGATTGTTTTGTTCTCCCTCTCTCTCAGATGATTCACCCAAGATGTACTCGAACTCAGATCCCTGCAATCTCCTGGCTTCTTTGGATCTGGTAAGCCAACACTTTAATTCTCTTTCCTCATCTGGTTCACTCTCTTCCACGCTAGCACTGGTCATCCCCCCAAACTCTGGCACGGGAAAGCGAGCTGCCTCCCCCACCTGACCCCTGGGCATTGGCCCAAGCCACAGGGCTTCCAGGAACTTTACTGATGAGACAGGCCCTGACCCTCTTGGAATGGTTGGCACTGTACACAGTGCTAATGAAACACCTGCCACCTTCACTAGGCTCTGCCTCAGCATGGGTGGCCCCAAATCACTCCAGGTTCCACTGGTCTTACTTCCTCAGGGGTCCTGGCCAGGGCCACAACCCTATTTATTTGGGCTCTTCATATCAGACATTGCACACAGGGTGGTGAGCAAGGTAAGTCTGTTCTCTGACAACGCCAAAATCAGAGCAGTGGTGGATGGAGGGGAGGGATTGAAGCAGCTGCAGGGGGACCTAAGCAAGCTAGAGGAGTGGTCAGAGAGGTGGCAGCTGGGGTTCAGTGCAAAGAAGTGTAAGGTTATGTACTTCGGTGCAAAGTACCCAAGGAGAGAATACTGGCTGGGGGGGGGTTAAGCTGGAGATCACTGACGAGGAGAAGGACCTAGGGGTAATGATAACAGGGACCATGAACAACACTGCCCAGTGCAGGAGAGCAGCTGCAAAAGTGAACAAAATGCTGGGGTGCATAGCGAGGGGGGTTTCATCCAGGTGAGAAGTGGTGATCTTGCCCTTGTACAGGTCGCTGGTAAGGCCGCACTTAGAGTATTGTGTGCAGTTTTGGAGGCCATACCTAAAGCATGATATCAGGCTACTGGAGGGCTTGCAGAAGTGGGCAACAAAGATGATATGTGGAATGGAGGGGAGAGACTATGAGAGCAGGCTGGGAGACCTGAATTTGTACACCCTGGAGGATAGAAGGGACAGGGGGGACATAATAGAGACATTCTAGTATCTGAGGGGGATCAATAAGGATGGGGCAGATGAGGTCTTTAAGCTAAGAAGGGGAGGAACACAAGAGGGCACGGGCTAAGCATAGAGGGGGGAAGATTTAGGAGGGAAATGAGGAGATACTATTTCACAGAGAGGGTGGTAGCAAAATGGCACGCACTACCAGAATTGGTGGTATCATGTAAATCTATAAACAACTTTAAAAGGACATGGGACAGAGAACAGAGTAGAGTGAGGGTGGGAGAGGTGGGGGTGGCAGTGGAATGACAAAGGGAGGGAGGGTGGGGCAGCTGCAAACTAGGGGTGCTAGCTGCACACTCGAGCAGACTTAGATAGACCGGGTGGTTTGTTTCTGCTGGCACATTTGTATGTTTGTATGTTCGTATTTACACCACCTGGGTTTGAATTAAGCTCCAGCACAGGAGCTACCCTCCAAGGTCTGCCATCACGGCCTGTGACCTGCCAGGACCTCGATGTACCGGCACCCCAGGACCTGCCCCTTCAAAGCAGGCCCCATAAATTGGGTGAAAGGATTCTGGCTCCCTCTACACTCCGGGCCACCCTGCCAAACTGGGTATGAAAGGAGCCACTGTCACCGGCTCCCCTCCTAGGAGGCCCCTGCCAGTACTCTCCCAGCCCTGGTGACCTGGGGTACACCTACTAGGGGTCTCTAAGGGCTCCCACCTGGCCTACAAAGCCAACTACTGTCCCTGCCCCAATGACGCAGGACCTGGCTACCTATATCCCCCATGGAGCTCCATACCCCCAACTCCTCGTTGACCATGACGCATGAAAAAGCCGTCCTGACTGTACTCTTTTTGGTGGGCTTCCCCACTGGCCCTCCTGGATCACTGAGCTCCTTTACTTGCCCACCTCATCTGCTCCTAACTCTACGCTTCCAGCCTCCCCCACCAGCCACAGGCCTCATGCCTGGGCTGGAAAGGCACAGATACTTCCTGTCTCACCCCTTTTATACTTCCTAAACCTACTTTCTGCTGCACCTTGAGGCATCCAACAGTCAATATCCCCCAGAGCACTAACCATTCCCTAGCTCTGGGGGGGTAGGAGGGGGAAAGGGATGCCTAAAATGGGAATATAAGCCCCTTTTTGTACATGGGGCTTACACTCTTCCCCCACCCAGGAAATCACTCCCTCCTGGGAATGATGGCAAGGGCCCAGTGATGGTCTTCTCCCATCAGACTACGTATGTGCACTCCCCAGGCTTCTGGCATTAGTCACACCATACCTGGCCACCAGGCACCACCCAACCCACCTGCCTATCCCAATATACTTCTAAAATTCCCCAAACCTACCTGTGCCAGGAGATAATCTAAATGGATAGAAACAGTCTTCATTATTATTTATGTTAAATAACAATTGCAATCACGTCTCATAATGGTTAGACATTTCAATTTAAAGCATCCACAAACAGCAACAATGAGGTATAAACTGTTTAGCTATCTCCAAAGGCCTCCCACCAAATTTTAAAAGAAGTTGCACTGTGTATAACCCCAGACCACTCACTCACACATCTGTACACACAACCTCTCACCAGTCTCTCAAACATATTTTATCATGATTTTAACAACATAATCAGTATAATTTTTTTTTCAAAATTTAAGAGCTTGATTTTTTAATTTTATCCTAAATTAAAGGTCCAAGTACAAAAGTTCTACTTCTTTAGTCCTTTCTCCTGGTGTCTTCTGCCAAGCTATATTGCTTTATTGGCAAGCATTTAAACTAGTCAAGGGGGGAGGCACTGGAAAGGAGCAGGGAAATCCTAGCCCCCCCCCAAAAAAAAATCACGGTAGTAAGTGCAGTAAACACCAACATAGAGGTGTCGATAGGGAGAAGGGCAAGGGTAAATGGAGAAAGTTATAAAGGCAAAAAGGACAGGGATGGGGCAAAAAGGAGTAAGGCTATCAGGAAATGGAGGGTAATGAGTACCAATGCCTGTAGTCTGGGCAACAAGCTCCCTGAGCTGGTGGACTTGATGAAAGAGGGATGCCTGGATATCGTAGCAGTCACATAAACATGGTACACAGAGAACCATGACTGGGATGTTAACATACCAGGGTACATAACCTACAGGAGAGACAGGCAGGGGAGAAGAGGGGGAGGAGCAGCTCTCTATGTAAAGGAAGGGATAAAAGCAACTGAACGAAAGAGTAAACAGGGAGGAGAGAAGGCACTGTGGGTCACCTTGGAGACTGGAAAGGGCACCACAATCCGCACAGGGGCTGTGTACAGATTCCCATGTCAGGGGGAGGGAATGGACAAGGATATGATAGAAGGCATTCTTAGAATGGCAGTGAAAGGGGAGATACTGTTGATGGGAGACCTGAATATGCCAGATGTTAACTGGAGCATATTTGCTGCAGCCACATCCAAGAGCAGGGCCATTCTTGATGCCCTACAGGTGGCAGGCCTCAGACAGATAGTTTCAGAACCCACTCGTGAGGGAGCAATCTTAGACCTCTTACTCTCAAATGGGGGAAGTGAGAGGATCTCAGATCTAGAAGTGGGTTGCCATCTGGGAACAAGTGACCATCAAGCAGTGTGGTTCATGTTAAACTCAGCTACAGAGTCAATCCATACAAAAGTGAGGGTACTGGACTTCAGGAGGGCTGACTTTGGCAAGATGGGAGAGTGCCTCAGAAAAGCACTAGCAAACAGGCTAGAAGAAGGTGTGGAGCAACAATGGGGGAATCATCAAAACTGCCATCACAGAGGCAACAAGCCTTTGTGTGAAGCAAATAAACAAATCAAAATGAAAGAAAAAGCCACTATGGTTCTCAAAAGAGGTGGCTGTGAAAGTCAGGAAGAAAAAGATAGCATTCCGGAAGTATAAGGAAACACAGAAGGAGCAGAACAGAGAGCTGTACCAGTTAAGGCAGTAGGAAGCATGGAGGGAAGTCAGAATAGCAAAGGCCCAAACTGAGGAAAAACAGCCAACTCGGTTAAGAAGGGGGATAAAACCTTTTATAGGTACATCAGTGAGCATAGAAAGACAAAGAGAGGGATAGTGAGGCTGAATAGAATGAACAGTGGGTGGGCAGAGGGGGACAGTGAAAAAAGCAGGGATACTGAATGAGTATTTCTGCTCAGTATTCACAAAAGAGGAGGGTGAAGTGCCTAATCCAGTTAACAGAAACACTCTTGATAGGGGGGTCGATCCCAGTCCTTTCACAGAAGAAAGGGTTCTGCAAGAACTCCTAAAACTGAAGGTGGACAAAGCAATGGGGCCTGATGGAATTCACCCTAGAATTCTAAAAGAATTAAGGGGGGAACTAGTGAAACCACTGGCTACTCTTTTTAGTAAATCATGAGAGGATGGTGTGGTACCCAAGGACTGGAGGAAGGCAGATGTGATTCCCCTTCACAAAAGTGGGACTAAGACAGAGGCAGGAAACTATAGACCTGTCAGTTTGACCTCTGTGGTAGGGAAAGTGATGGAGTCACTTCTGAAGGAAAGAATAGTTGAGTACCTAGAGGCCAGTGGGGCACAGGACCCAAGGCAGCATGGGTTCACAGCGGGAAGGTCATGTCAGATGAATCTAATAGATTTCTTTGACTGGGTGACCAAAGTAGTAGACCAGGGAGGGGCTGTGGACATGGCCTACCTAGACTTTAGCAAGGCATCTGACACAGTCCCACACAAAAAATTAATAGTCAAATTACCCAGCCTGGAAGTGGGTCCCAGGGTGGCAGCCTGGGTAAAACATTGGCTGGACAACAGGGCACAGAAGGTAACTGTAAATGGAGTCCACTCTGAAGAAAGAGGGGTTACTAGTGGGGTATGCAGGGTTCAGTATTGGGTCCAGTCCTTTTTAATGTCTTCATAAGTGACATTGCAGAGGAACTGGAAGGAAAAGTATGCCTCTTTGCAGATGACACAAAGATCTGCAACAGGGTTGATACACAAGGAGGTGTGGAAAGGATGAGAAGGGACTTGGCAAGGTTGGAGGAATGGTCAGAAGTATGGCAGCTAGGATTCAATGCAAAGAAGTGCAAAAATAATGCCCCTTGGAAACAAGAACGCAGGGGACGAATACACAATGGGGGGGGTAGTAACAACAACAAAAAAGGAAAGGGACCTGGGGGTAATCATATCAGATGACCTTAAGGTTAGCAAGCAATGTGAGAAGGCAGTAGGGAGGGCTGGGGGTGTACTGTGATGCATAGGGAGAGGCATCAGCAGCAGAAAACAGGAAGTTGTTATCCCTCTGTACAGACAGTTGGTGAGACCCCATCTGGAATACTGCGTCCAGTTCTAGAGACCCCATCTCTGCAAGGACATAGACAGGATAGAGGCAGTCCAGAGGAGGGCAACTAAAATGGGGCAGGGTCTGCAAGAGAAGCCATATGAGGAGAGACTAAAGGAGCTTAATATGTATGCTCTTGAGGAAAGAAGGGAGAGGGGGGACATGATAGAAACTTTTAAGTACCTCAGTGGAATCAACAAAGTCCAAGAGAGTAGCATCTTTCAGAAAAGAGACATGCAAGAACAAGGGGACACAATTTAAAGATGGGGGGGCCGTTCAGGGGCAATGTGAGGAAGTATTATTTCACAGAGAGGGTAGTGGATGCATGGAACAGCCTTCCTGAGGAGGTTATGGAGTCTAAAACTGTGGGAGAATTCAAGAATGCCTGGGAAGGACATAAGGCAATTCTTGTGGGGGGTAGGAAGAAATAGGCTGTTGGTTAACTAGGATCTGCGGCCTATCCTGTAGGTAGGGAAATGGGCAGACCAGATGGGCCAAGCGGTCCTTATCTGCCATCAAAGTCTATGTTTCTAGTCACATCAACTCCGTAGAGCAATTTTCCTGGCACAGTCCATAAGTTGTGACCCAGAAGGCATTGGCTGCAGGCCCCCCACCTGGAGGGAAGCAATATGTTGGGTCTGGCTTAGTGGTCACCTCTCAAAAGGAATCTGGGTCCAGAAGATAGTACTTGGTCTGAGTCCCCCTTAAGTCCTGGACCACAGCAAAATGCTTTAACAATGTCAAACCAGACCAAGTCCCTGTGTGACACATCGACCATGCCTGTTGGAACAACTGCTGAGATAGGGCACCTCCTCCACCTGGACAAATCTTTAAACGCTCCACCTGCTCCTTAAAGATACGGTGCTCCTACATCTCCTCAATGATGTCCCAAATCCGTTCTGGCACATAAGGATAATTCAAATTAGGATATTCTACCCGTAACCTCCTGTGGACCCACCTTTCGGCATGGCTCCATTTGGGCATTTCCCTCACACTGGTCCTCCTGGCTTGTCCCATTGGTAGCCATATCCCCCGTCAATATTTCAGGTTCAATGGGTCATTTGGGTTCAAACCATCCAGTCAGGTCCGGTGGGTCTTAGCCCAGACTGGGAGCTGTACACTGGGCTAATGTAACACCTGCCACCTTCACTCAGCTCTGCTTCAGCACCTGCCTTCCAATGGGTGGCCCAAAATCACTCCGGGTTCCGCTAGACCTGCTTCCTTGGGGGTCCCGGCCAGGCCCACATCCCCATTTATACTGCCTGGGCTTGAATTAAGCTCCAGCATGGGGGCTACCCTCCAAGGTCTGCCATCACAGCCTGTCACCCACCTGGACCTCAATGTACCAGAGCCCCAGGACCTGCCTCTCCAAAGCAGGCCCCATAAATTGGGTGCAATGCCCCCTGGCTCCCTCTACACTCCAGGTTGCCCTGCCACACCGGGCATAAGAGGAGCCACTGCCACTGGCTTCCCTCCTAGGAGGGCCCTCCCACTGCCCTCCCAGCCCTGGTGACCTGGAGTGTGCCTACTAGGGGGCTCTAAGGGCTCATACCTGGCCTACAAAGCTACCTACTGTGCCCGCCCCCAACAACGAAGGACCTGACTACCTATTTCCCCCACAGAGCTCCACACCCTCAACTTCTCGCCAACCATGACGCATGAAAAAGCCATCCTGACCATATTCTTTTTGGGGGGTTTCCCCACTGGCCCTCCTGGACCACCAAGCTCCCTTACTTGCCCACCTCATCTGCTCCTAACGCTACACTTCCAGCCTGCCGCCTCCAGCTCCAGGCCTAATGCCCGGGCTGGAAAGGCCCAGATACATCCTGTCTGACCCCTTTTATACTCCCTAAGCCTACTCTCTGTTGCCACCTTGAGGTGTCCAACAGTCAGTATCCCCCAGAGCACTATCCATTCCCTGGCTTTGTGGGGTAGAAGGGGAAAAGGATACCTAAAATGGGAATATAAGCCCCTCTTTTACAGGGGGCTTACACTTACTTGCTAGCTGTTAGCTAGCCGATGATAGTTATGTCTGATTCTTGCTCTTTAGATGAAGCTTGAAGTCAGTTAACAGTGCTCATTACCCACTCCTAGTCTCTCTAGTCTCTCTCTACCCATATCGGAAATGGAAACCGCCAGCACCCACCTCACTATACAACCACAGAAAGGTAAAACTGTCACTACTTTATATGTTTTGATGTTCCCATGCCTCGTCAGTGACTGTGTGATTGTGCCTACCTACTACCATGTTAATAAATGGACATCTAATATTTGGGACAACTGCTTAATCGGGACGAAATGCCAGTCACCAGGCCATCCTGATTATGCAACTTCTACTGTATGTGTATATATTTATATCTATAGTGCCACAATGGTTAGGGTTCAATGGTCACTTCTATGTTAAACCCAAAAGTTTGTACTTTAATAACTCTGCAACCATTTGACCAATTCACATGAACTTTTGCATGCACTGTCGAGGATGAAAGATCTTTTGATGTGGCAAGTTTTGTTCTGATTTGATGTGCAGTTGCGGAAATGTGGAGTGTCAAAAAATTTGAAAATTACCATTTTTGTGCAAATCCTTTGTCATGCCGTTTCTTAGAAATGGCTTGGGGAATTGGACTGAAATATGTAGGGTATATGCGGTGTGGGTCACAGATGTGCCTTTTGAAGGTTTGGTGAAAAAATATTAATCCGTTCAAAAGTTATTAAAGTTTAAAGTTTCCCAGTATTTCCTATGGGGAAAGTTTGATGTACCGTGTGAAAGTACTGGTTTGCTGCTGTGAAAGTGGTACTTATTGTTGCAAATGCGGAATGTAGTGTCGAGATTCTGCCATCATGTTTTCAGTTAGCGAGGTGAACAAATTTAAATAATTCAAAAAATACTTGGAGTAGGCAAACATCAACAGCTGTGTTTCCCTAATCGGGGCCCAAGGAGTCAGATTCTGTGTTTAGTTTGCCTCCGAAATGTTCAGAAACATGTTTATTTTGTCCTCGGCCATAGTTGTGCCACAAATTGTGGTGGTGTTTCATGAAACAAGTGGGACTTTGTGCTGCAAATTGCAGCAAACTCCCATTGTTTTGTGAAAATAAGGAAGGGTGCATCTCGGAACAGCTGCCGCAATTTGTGGCACAAATACCGCTGCGGGAAAAAAACTTTTCTGGGCATTTTTAAGGCAAACAGACCCCAGAATCTGATTCCTCTGCCCCCATTTAGGTAAACATCTATTGGTGTTCACCTAATCCAAGTATTCCCCCTTGTTTTACAGCCTCTAAGGGGAAGGGGGTCAAGGCATGCTCATATACATTTGCTGACATCGGGGTGCCCAATCCCCATGTCAGCAGTAGAGGCCCCCTGCCACTGTGGGACACTGGGAAGCCCACTCCCAGTGTCCCAAGATATGTATCCCCCCACGAGCAGTGTGGGACACTGGGGAGCCCACTCCCAGTGTCCCGATACACATACTTAATTTTAACCTGTACAAATAGAAAACAGTCCCCCGACATACCATACTGTTGCCAACATCAGGGGGGCCCAATCCCTGTGTCGGCACTAGAAGTCCCCCCTGCCAGTGTGGGACACCGAGGAGCCCACTCCCAGTGTCCCGAAATTGTATCTCCACCCCACAGCAGTGTGGGACACTGGGAAGTTCACTCCCAGTGCCCCAATATATGTATTTTTTTCAAACCTATAAAAAAGAAAACAGTCCCCCAACATCTTTTTTTTACCTGCAAAAAAGAAAATGGTCCCTCATTGTCCCCGCTGTCCCCTTCCCCATCCCAACCCATCCACTGAGCACCCACCACCCCCCTTGCCCTATACTTACCACTGGAGGTTGTTGGCTGTCATCTTCAGTGGACCGGGACATGTCTGCACTCTTCAAAGCCGAACCACAAACTGAGGAATGAAGGTAAGTGCCACATAATGCATTTCAGAGCATTTTCAACTTATGCTGATAACTTTGCTATTTTTTTGGACTTTTTGCACCAAATTTTCAATATGGCCTTTTTGGAACTACCACCTCATGAACACTGTGACTGTCATTTCATTGCTCAGGCCCAGAAGGCGATTTCGCGGTCACTGCACAGAAGCACCTTTCGAGCCTGAATAATGAAATTTCAACACCAGTGTTCATGAGGTGGGGTCTCAAAAAGGCCATGTGGAAAACTGGTGGAAAAATTCCTAAAAATGCCCAAGTCGTGCATTTGTTGAAATTTTTCTATGCATGCACATAACTTTGGTAGTTTTCAATATCTTGGCGCCAAATTTTCAACATAGCCATTTTTTCACACCTCATGAACAGTGCAGCTGTCATTTTTCACATCCTGCCAGAAACATGTTACGAACATACAAAAGTTGCCAGCAGCAAAAAGGCAATCCTAGTCTATCTAGGCTGCTCAAGATTGCAGCTAGCTCCCTATTCAGCAGCTGCCCCACCTGTGGTGCGGAATGACGTTTTGGCACAGAGTTTAACATTTTCACCTATGGAATTTATGAGGTGGGGTCATAAGAAGACTATGTTGAAAATTAGGAGTCAAAATATGAAAAAGTTCCAGAGTTATGACCATTCGTTGCAATTTCACTACACCCACATGTAACTTTGGAAATGTTAAATATTTTTACCCCAGATTTTTAACATAGCCTTCGTATTGCCCCACCACATGTATGTCACACAGGTGTCATTTTTCAAATTCTGCCCAAAATGTGTTTTTGCACCTGTGGTGCAGAATGGCACTGCAGTTGCACAGAATTATGTTTCAGCGTGGATTTGACAATTTTTCTGTACCAGGGTACATGAGGTGAGGTAATAAGATGGCTATGCTGAAAATCTGGTCACCGTTGTCCTATAAATGGAAGCGCAGGGACTGGAGGACCCTTGCTTCCACACTGGCATAGGCAGCTATGCGGATCATAGAGAGGCTGCGAGCACACGAGGGCCCCTGCGCTCCATCAAAGAAATAAGGATATGATTATACTATCTGAAAGTAAGAAATTCATTGCAAAACTTTGTTCATGCATCAGTTAGGGGTTCTCCACTAAAACAACTAAAGCAGGGAAATGTGGTGTTGGGTTTCTAACCTAACACCCTACCCCCCTGCAGACACTGACAGGTGTCGGGGTGTGCCTTGGGGTCATAGGCCCTAACGCTCACCCCATTCTCCTATACTGTGCCCATCTCAGCTTATTTACTTATGGAATGGGGTGAGTGCTGGGCCAAAACCCCAAGCCACACCCCAACATCTGTCAGTGTCTGCAGGGTGGGGGTGGGGTGTTAGGGTTGGAAACCCTAACATCACATCTCCCTGCTTTTGTCACTTTAGTAAGAACCCTAACTGATGCATTAATTATGTTTTTTGCAATGGATAGATGGATGGATGGCTGTATTACAGGGATGTGGTCGTGCCCCTATAGTCAGGGTTGGTACAGCACTTCGATGTTACATTCAAAATGTTGCACCTTAATAACTTTGGCGTACTTCAAGGAATGGTCCAAAATTTGGCATGCACGATCATTCTGTTAGTGTTGCAAGATCTGGAAAGTTTCGTGATGACATCTTGTATGGTTTTTGAGATATAGAGTGGTAAAAAAACAGCAAAAAACACACACTGTTTTCCCATTGGTTAACATGGGACTTTTTGCCCTCATCTACAGCCCAGACAGAATTAAACTTTTTCTTGAAATTTTCAGGATGATGGAGTCTGTGCCAAGGGTGTGCCTTTTTAATAGTGTGATGAGAAGGTATCTCACTATTTTTGAATTATAATGATTTTTATGATCGCTGCAAGACAGGCAGGTAAATGAAAACCATTCAGACTCCTCCTGGCCGCTCCTGAGATCCAGACGGACAGTAAGGTTGCCAGACTAGCCGAGGTAGCCGAGAGCTGCACCACTGGCCCTGCGCCACTGGCCCTACACTAGCTGTACTGCACCCTGATTGGACACTTTCTCTCCTCCTGCTTTGTGATTGGCTTTGTCCTGCTGAAACTTTTCTTCTCTTGGGGTTGTTGTGCCCATTGATTTCAAGTGCAAACGGCTGAAATTTTGGCCCGCTCTGTTTCTGAGACTGTTGGTTTTTAAACCGTTGCCTTGTATTTCTGCTAAAGTAATTAACTCTACACTCCTGTATTCTGTGTCGATTCAGAGGAAATTGTCTAAACTGTGTTGATGTAAAAAAGTTGTTTTCTGCACTCCTGTGCCTTCTCTGCCCTGACTTTCTTTCCCTGGGCTTGAACCACCCCTCTCCCACTCACTTTACCTTCCTCTCCCCAACTTTCTGCCCTTTCGCCTGTTCTCACCTTCCCCCTGTGGTGCCAAGGCTAGTCTTTTGTTCTTCTGAAAAACTTGACTCTGGCCGTCGCCCCCCCCCCAACCCTGCTCTAACTCTCTGTCTGCCACCTCAGTGTTTCAGCTCCCCACCCCTGATTTAAGTATCCCATGTCACCTCTTGTTGCTTTGAGCTCCCCTCCCACAGCTAACCCCTTATCTTTGCTCCTCTTTCCAGATTTCGCCCTTGACTTGGGCCACACAACCCTCCACCGGCACAGCCGCGGCTCGGGACTCCAGCCGCACAGCCGTACACCTCCTGGCTGCTCCCGAGATCCAGACAGTTGGGTAAGGTTGCCAGACTAGCCGGGGTAGCCGAGAGCTGTGCCATTAGCCCTGCACTAACTGTACTGCACCCTGATTGGATGCTCTCTCTCCTCCTGCTTTGTGATTGGCTTTTTGTCCTGCTGAAACTTTTCTTCTCTCGGGGCTGTTGCGCCCATTGATTTCAAGTGCAAACAGCCAAAATATTATGCCCGTCCCCCTCCCCCACCTTCTACCTTAATTAAATAGACCTTCCCCACACCCCCTTTGAGGCCCCTCCTCCTTGATCATAAGCCATTGGGTACCTTGCTTGGTCCTCCTCTCTATTCTTCCTTAACAGCCCTCTCCCACTTTTAACCCATGTCACACTGTGACATTGAGCTGTCTGGCCTTTACTCTTGCAGTGAATCTACTTCTTACTGCTCCACCTACTCCTCCTGCTCTCCATCCTTAATTTTTCCTAGCCCCGCCTGCCTGCCTATACGTCCGCTCTCCACCTTCCACCTTGCTTCTATCTTATCATGTGCTCTTCCTACTTTCTTCTTCCCTTTCTTTTCTTCCTTGCTCATCTCCGTTCCCTACTCCACTCCTTTGGAACCTGTTTTCCCTCTCCGCCCCACTGCTATCAAACCAAAACAGCTTTTCACCACCTAGGTACTCTGCACCTTGGGCCCAGCCCACTGCCCAGTGTCCCCCCCGCCTCCAAGGAACTGTCCTCTCCTACTGTTGGACTATGTAGACCCCCCTGGTCCTCCCTTTCTTCTCTAACCCTGACCCCTTGCCGTCACCCCATGGTACTCTCCTGCACGGCTAGCAGTCGAAAGCACTCCCTCAGGGAAATACATTTAAGCACCCTGAGGCTTGTGCTCCTACTCCTACTGTTGCCAGGCAATGTGCATCCAAACCCTGGCCCAATCTTCGCTAAAGCCTTAAATCAGAACAAACCCTCAGGTGCCCTCTCAATCATGTCAATCAACATCTGCAGCCTCTTTCCCAAAATCGATGCCCTGCAGGCCTTTACCAGCCAACACTGCTCAGACATCCTGGCAGTTGTCGAAACCTGGCTTATGCCATCAGTCCGTGACCAGGCAATCAGCCTTCCTGGCTACAATGTCTTTAGGTTTGATTGGATGTCTAAAAGAGGTGGTGGTTGCACCTTTTACCTAAAAGATACAATCCTGGGACACCCCATCAATACCTCTCTCCAGCCTACGACTGCTCAGATTCTTCCCATTAGAATCCTCCTAGGTGCCAGAAGCAAAGCTCTCACAGTTGCTACTATCTACAGTCCTCCTAAAGAACAAAGAAATGGTCTAACCGCAGAGCTGGACTTCGTCAAGTCACTTACTCCGGATACTGATTCTATCCTCCTTGGCGACTTCAATGTAAACTGGCCCACAGCAGAAGCAGGTGCACATAGGGACTCCATCACTGTGGCAAACCTCACCCAGATGGTAGACTCACCAACCAGGAAAAACTACAGAACCAGAACCAGCACCCTTCTTACACAGAAACATAGAATTTGATGGCAGATAAGGACCGCTTGGCCCAGCTCGTCTGCCCATTTTCCTACATAACAGATAAGCTGCGGATCCTAGTTAATCAACAGCTTACTTCCTCCTACCCCCCACTAGGACTGCCTTATATCTGTCCCATGCATTCTTGAATTCCCCCACTGTTCTTGACTCCACGACCTCCTCAGAGAAGTTGTTCCATGCATCCACAACCCTCTCCATGAAAAAATACTTCCTCACATTACCTCTGAGCCGTCCCCCCCATCTTCAAATTGTGCCCCCTTGTTCTTGCACATCTCTTTTTCTGAAAGATGCTACCCTCTTGGACTTTGTTGATTCCCTTGAGGTACTTGAAAGTTTCTATCATATCCCCTCTCTCCCTCCTTTCCTCGAGGCTATACATATTAAGCTCCATTAGTCTTTCTTCGTATGTCTTCTGGTGCAGACCCTGCAGCATTTTGGTTGCCCTCCTCTGGACAGCATCCACTCTGTCTATATCTTTGCAGAGATGGGATCTCCAGAACTGCACACAGTACTCCAGATGGGGTCTCACCAACTGTCTGTACAGAGGGATAACAACATCCTGTTTTCTACTATTGATGCCTCTCCCTATACATCCCAGTATCCCCCAGCCGTCCTACTGCCTCTCACATTGCTTGCCTACCTTTAGGTCATCTGATATAATTACCCCAGGTCCTTTCCATTTTTACTGTTGTCAGTATCTCACCCCCATTGTGTACTCTTCCCCTGGGTTTTGTTTCCAGGTGCATTACCTGCACTTCTTTGCATTGAATCTGAGCTGCCATACATTTGACCATTCCTCCAACCTTGCCAAGTCCCTTCTCATCCTTTCCACTCTATCTTGTGTATCAACCCTGTTGCAGAGCTTTGTGTCATCTGCAAAGCGACATACTTTTCCTTCCGGTTCCTCTGCAATGTCATTTATAAAAACATTAAAAAGGACCGGTCCCAGTACTGAACTCTGCGGTACCCTGCTAGTAACCCCCCTTTCTTCACTGTGTACTCCATTTACTACTACCCTTTGCATCCTGTTATCTAGCCAATTTTTTATCCAGGCTACCACCTTGGGACCCACTCCAAGACTGGCTAACTTGCGTAACTCTTTTATGTGGGACTGTATCAAATGCCTTGCTAAAATCTAGGTAGGCCATGTCCACAGCACCTCTCTGGTCTACTACTTTGGTCACCCAGTCAAAGAAATCTACTAGATTCATCTGACATGACCTTCCCATCGTGAATCCATGCTGCCTTGGGTCCTGTGCCCCACTGGCCTCTAGGTGCTGCTTGACTGGATCCTTGCCAGTGACCCCTCATGGATCTCAAACACTTCCATCCTTCCTGACTCTCTCAGTGACCACACCCCTGTCAGCTGCATTTGATCAAATAAATTCATTAAACCACCCCCAAAAACTATCATCAGCAGGGTTCTACCCCGTGGCCATCTACCTTGTCTCAAATCCCACCTCCTCCTTCAAGACTGGTCACCAATCTTCAAAGCAACTAATGTGAATACTGCCCTGGGCCACTTCATAAAAATCTTCACAGAGGCCTGTGACACGTATGCCCCTGTAAAAAAATGCAAAGTAAAAGCACTCTGTAATCCCCGGCTCACAGGAGACCTCCTTAAGCAACGAAAAACAAGGGATCACCTCTGGGAGCTGGCCAGAAACTCTGGTAGGCAAGATGACATCCTAAACTACAAACGTGCATGTAATGACTGCACCAAATCTATCCGGCAAAAGACATCAGCCTACAGTACGTTAAGAATGCCCTCACAAACTCCTGGGGAAACGGAAGAGGGTTCTGGAAAAACATAAAAGAAGTCACTGGGAAACAGTCCAAATCTCCCCCATCAGTGCTCAACATAAATGGAATTACAATGCTTGACCCTAAAATCATTGCAGACTCCTTCAGCACAGCTTTTACCGACCTCAACTCAGTTCTACCACCTGATTTCTTCAAGGAAGATGATGCTCCGATGTCCTCCACTAACACTACCTCAAATAATCAACCACGTTTCTACTTTAAAGCAGTCAAGCCTCATCAGGTTCACAAATATGTCATCAAAGCCATTAGCAAATCCAGATTTAGCAGTGACTCCCTCGACCTCAAACTCCTGTCCCTCACCCTAGAAGAGGTACTCTGTCCTCTGACCAGGATTTTCAACCTCTCCCTCAGCCTTAGCCAGTTCCCGGACAAGTGGGAATCTGCCACTGTCACCCCAATCCACAAAAGTGGTGACAAAACTTCCCATGAGAATTTCAGACCAATCTCCATGCTATCTCCCCTCTCCAAGGTGCTAGAACGTATTGTCTATGACCAGCTTACAGACTTTCTGGATAAGCACAACATCCTGTGCCTGTGCAAGCAACAACACAGGTTCAGAAAGGGTCACAGCACCTCCACGGCACTACTCAAATTCACCGGCACCATCCATAAGTCACTGGACATTGGTCAGCAAACTGGTTCCATTTTCATCGACTTAACAAAAGCTTTTGACACCGTCAACCATTGCCTCCTTCTAGTCCAGCTCCAAAATGCCGGGCTCTCACCTGACTCCATTGGCTGGTTCAAGAGCTACCTAGACAATCGGACCCAAAGAGTAAGAATTTTTTTAGTTTTTGTTGACCGGGTAAATGCACTAGACAAATCCTGCCTATTTTCAGGCACGACCTGGGGGAAGGGGATACAGATGAATGCCAATTGACCTTGAACCAGATTAAGCAGTTGGTGGTATTTTTAGTGAATGAGGGAAATTTGGCCAGGACACCGGGGAAATTCCCCTACTTCCTGCTTCCTGTGAGCAGGGGGGACCCATTTTCTGGTGGGACCAAGATGGCGGAGGAGGAGACTGGAAGAGTGAGGTTGGTGGATGAAGAATCAGTGGAGCTAGCTTCTTGGAATGGATATTGCAACTGAAGTATCTGTCTCTGTAGACACGGCGGCTGGGGAGCACCCGAGGGGTGGCCAGCTTATCACCTGCGATACCATTTCTAATATAGAGTCAGGAGACATACTTGATTTACACACAAAAAAACAGTGTTTAGAAGAGGAATTGGTTTGAATTAAACAGCAGATGGATGATTCGCTAGCACAGCGAGATGACGACTGTAAAAGAAAACGTTCAGCGGTTTCTCCACTATCGGACAACTCTTTGGGTCCTTTGAAGGTGTTGGTGACTGTAGAGCATGGTAATCCACTTCCAGACCAGGAAGAAAGGCCCCCACAACACGACTGAAGCGAGGGTGATGATGCCGGCTGGTCGCCGGAAAAAGCGCTCCTCTCAGCCGGATGGATGTCCTCTGCACAAGAAGTCTGGCAGCCAGACCCAGGTTGTTTACCAATAGGATCAACAAATCCGTTGCCTTCCTCTCCTATGATGGATTCAGGAGGGACATTTTCTGTTTCAGGTACTGTTGCCTCTGGGATTTCGGAAAAACAACAGGGGGTGGGGGTAACTTTGGATTCTTCACAATCTGATCATAGGACTGTTTCACCAGGGGAACCGGAGGTGTCTGTTGCCCCCCCCCAACTTAAGCAAGCCACTTCCATAAAACTATCGATTCGGCGAAATGTAGAAATGCAGTAAGGTTGCAATACGTGGGACAGAAGGAGTCGACACCTGATCGTTTTCATGTGGAGAAAATCTTGCTTAAACAGTCCATGGGGTTTTCCCCTTCAGAGGTTTATGCCTTAATCCATGCACCAGGAGAAAGTACTTTTGATGTTAGTTTTTGTACTCCAGCTTTGCTGGAGAAATTCTGGTGTAGATTTTCAAATTTAAAAACTAACCCTTTATGGGTAGATTTTCTGGTGATACCCTTGACTAAACAACCTTTTAGGGTAATTACTATTCTTTTCCGCAATGAGGGGGTTAATATAACTGATGTGACATACTGGTTAGAAAAATTATGTGCTATTCAAGGAAATCCTTCCCCCGTTTTGGATGATGAAGGTTTTTGGACTGGGGGTTGAAAGTTTAGGATTAAATTACACCAAACGGAGCAGGATGTTATTCATTTGCCTAATTGTATTTTCATAGGTCGGGATAAGGGGTTTCTGTTTTATCCTGGGCAGCCTAGGATGTGCATTAAATGTGGATCCACAAGACACATTAGTGCTACATGTGAGGTATTGAAATATATGTATTGTGGGGAATTAGGCCATGTTAGTGCACATTGTTTTCAAGACCCCAAATGTAACCTTTGTGAGGAGGTGGGTCATGTGTTTACTGATTGTCCTTGGGCAGCCAGGAACACAGAAAATGCTGATTTTGGAGTTCAGGATTATTATATTAAAGTGGCTATTACCCCCACTGTGTTTTCTGGGCCTCAACCTCCTGGTAAAAGACATATGCCGTAGATACCTGAATGTGGACCCCCCATTTTGGTTGTTGGAACAGAGGGTGTTTTAGCACAGTCTGCTGCACAGGAAAAATTGGGGGGACCATTATTTCGTCAGATCCTTTACCTAGTTCTCAAGATTTTGTTGTGGTTCGTCCAGATTGAATAAACAGGATGATATAATGGGTCTCTTCGTGAGTAGTATAGATTTACAGATTAAAACTATTGCTTATGCAGATGATTTGTGTTTAATATTGGCAGACAAATCATCAGCCTTTTTGCCTCAAGATGAGTTGAGAGTGTTTTCAGAAGTAACTGGTTCTGTAATCAACTACCAGAAATGTAGTATTTTATCAATTGGTTGTGAGGGTACAGTATGGAGTTCAATATGGCATTTTCCAGTAGTGACCTCCTATATTCGAATTTTGGGTATTTTTTTTGGTAGTCCTGATCCACAGTTTTATAATTAGGAAGAGAAAATTAGTACTGCACAAGGTTTGGTAACAAAATGGAATTCTTGGCGTATGTCTAAATGTAAAAGGATATATATGATAAAATCACATCTGTTACCATTGTTTCAATTTTTGTCGGCATTATTTCCTATCCCAAAAATACTAGAAACTTCAGTGTACAGTGTGTTTTTCCAGTGTCTTTGTGGGAATCGCCTAAACCCTATTAAAAGAGGGATTACCTATTTACCTATCACCCAGGGAGGCTTGGGAATGATTAATCCAATAATTTTTTTTCATGTTACCTTTCTTTTTCACAATATTGTCCCATTGGCTCATAATGTGGTTAGATTATGGTGCCCCTAGATTATGGATGAGTTTGGATCCCTATTAACACAGTGGGCCTCTTCAGGCTCCCTTTCTAAACAGGTGAAAATTTTCTTTTTAGCTAATTGTTGGAAGGATGTGGTGGGTAAACTCAAACTCTGGGAATTGCCTTATCGCTATCTGACTACTGGCACTCGGAAAATAGTATATGACTGGCTGTTGCTAATCTGGTTCCATGAGGAACCCTGGTTTACGATACTTCCCTCAGCTAATATACAAATTATGACAAGTTTTCTTTGTTGTCCCCGAATTCCAACATTTATGTGGAATTTTATATGGCTTTGTACCCACCAAAAATTGGGGTAAAGACGTGAAGCATAAGGGTGTAGTAGAACGAATGTGTCCTAGAATTGATACAGTGTAGTGGGTGGTTGAGACTATGCAGCATTTGTTTATAGATTGTCCCTATGTGGTTGGATTTTGGACTTCTTTTCATAAATATTGGGTCTCTGGGCCTTTCAGAGGGAGGATCCGGATGCATGGGTTAGGAACATTTACACCAGCTGCATGGGTCCAGTTTGACTCTGGGGCGTTATTGTTATTTATGGGACATGTTAAGTTTCAATTATGGCAAGCCTGCATGCATTAACTTTAAGACAGCAGGTATTGTCTAGTGCTTATGTGTTTTTGATGGTTCAGAAAGAGATTTTTAGATGGAGAGACTAGGAGCACAATACAGCCTCCCCTGATCTTTATAAATTATGGTGGAGACATATGTCTTGGCTGGATACTGGGTGAACATGATACTTTCTTTGTACCTGATAGTTAATTATTTTCTTTCTATAATTTTTTTAAATAAGAATAGGATATTGACCTTTTTTTGTATATAATACTGTTTTCATTTCTGTTTCATAACAATTTATATAAATTTGTCCGATCTCCATTCTGTAGTTTTATGGTGTGCATTTGTTTCCAGTTAGTATTTCTGTATTAGACAGCCATTTCTGATGTATGACTGTACTACTTATTTATTTTGTTATGATTTGTAATTTTTTTTTCTTCCTTTTTGCAAGGTACTACTATTTTTTGTATTACTTTGCTTTTGTTCCTTGAAAAAAGGTTTTCCCCTACTCTTTTAGTGGAGGGGGGGAGGTTCAGCTTTTCCATTTTGGGATTTTATAAATGAAAGTTTGTATTGCATGCTTGATGACATGCTTATTTTTTGTTTACTTTAAGTTTGTCTTATGATTTTGTGTGCAGTAACACTATTAAGTATGTATTTTATTTCTTTTATTTTGTGGATAAAAAATTCCCCTACTTTTTTGTGGGGGGTTTCCCTTTTGTCATGGGATTAGATTTGAGTTTCACTTCTGTATTAGACAAACCCTTTCAATATGTATGATTGTAATACTTATTTGCATTTGTTATGGTTTGTACTTTTCTTTTGTGTGAGGCAACACTGTTTTGTATTGATTTGTTTTGTTATTCAAATAAAAAATTCCCCTACTCTTTTCAATAAGTGCCATGGGATCTTTAACATCCACCTGAACTACCACCAATCCAAGCAGATGGGACCTCGGTTTAATGTCTCATCCGAAAGATGGCACCTCAGAAGTGCAGCACCCCTCTCATGCTGCACTACAGTGTCAGTACTGGGATATTAACCCAAGTGCCCGATGTGAGAACTGAACCCACAGCCCTCTAATGTCCTGGCCTCAGAGGCAAGTGTGCTACCTACTGAGCCACTGACACTGACAATAATTGCTGATACTCTCTCCGATCCCAGACCTGTCCGCTCGGGTGTCCCCCAGGGTTCCATCCTGGGACCCCTCCTCTTTAGCCTATTCCTAAACTCACTACCGGACTGCTGCCCTGAAAAAATCATACTCTATGCAGATGATGCAGTATTCCTCGCATCACACCATGACCCTAAACTATTGCAAAAAAACTCTAGCAGGGTTTCTCATCTGTTGAGACCTGGTTCTTAAGTCATAAACTGATCCTCAATCAGAAAAAAAACAAGTCCATGATTTTCAGCAGCCCCACAACAAAAATAAGCAATACCACATCTCCACTGAAACCAAGCAAGGTGTCACTCTTGAACAAACACAATCTTTCAAGTACCTTGGCATCACCCTCGACTCCCATCTCTCCTATACTGCCCACATCAATATTGTTGCAAAGTCTGCCAATACCCCATTGGGCCTACTGTTCTGGCACAGGAAACACCTAACCCTTGAAGCACTATCAGTCACCATCCAATGCTCCATCATAAGTGCTATCGATTATGGACTTATCATCTATTGCTCTGCCAGTGCCACCTCTCTCAAATGTGTAACTATCTCTCTAAATAAAGCCTGTCAACTCATCACAGGATCCCATTGTCTCACTCACACGTGTGACCTCTACTCTCAAACTGGGTGGCTGCAACTTGACAATCGCATAAAATACCAAACCTGCATCACTGCCAAGAAAATAACAATGGGTCTTGCTCCTCCTGGAGTCTGTGCTCTCCTTACACCCAGACACAGCAACGTCAATGCAAGGAGGTCCAAATCTCACTCTCTGCAAATCCCCCGGTGTCGCACAACCCAAGGACAAAGATCATTTGCCTTTAGGGCACCCAACTGGCTTAACTCCCTTGGTAGCGACATCGCCACTGCTCCCACATTTGGTGTATTTAAGTCTAGGCTTTGCCTCGCACTGCTTGCCTCCAGTTCCTGTGACTGCTCATCCAAGTAGTACCTACACCTTGCTGCCCACGCCTCCTCAGCTAGCACTTACCTCCAACTCTGCCCCTTTTCTAGCACTTACACCTGTCTGTCCATGACAAGGCCCCCCGGGCTGCCCTGCCCCCACCCCATGATCCACCACCCCTTCCTTTTCTCTTCTTGCCCCCTCCTTCCCCCACCTCCCTTCTTACCCCTCTCTTCCAGCACCTCCTACCTCTTTTCCTCCTTCCAGCCCCTTCACTCTGCAATCTCCTCTCCCCCTCACCTATACCACAGTACTACCTCTGTCCCTATTCCCCACTCTCCTATGTGCCCTGAAACTGCATGTCTTGTTAGTTAAATGTTATTGATTGTTACTGGTTACAAAATCTGTATACTGTACTCACTGATGTGGAATCTTTGTAAAAGAGCCTCAGCTCAAAGGAATTGTTGTAATCCTAGACTGAAATAAATAAAAAATAAATAAAGTCTGTTAATTGTTATGGATTTACTGTTCATGCTCAGAGAAACACTGTTTGTGCTGTCTGCTATTTTGTTTTTTTTTCCATTATAAAAATTGATTTCTAAAAGAAATGCTACTCGGTAAGGAATGACCAAGACCTGCATTTACTGTAGGTCTCAGTCACATGCTTAGTTCCATTATTGTATTTTGAGGGCAAATATGTCTTTTTGGGATGAGAATCATATCGCCCATCACTCACTTAACTAAGGATCAATCGATCTGAAAATAACCATTCAGAATTCTTCACAGTTCGAACTTTACGGTTCGAACTGAAGACTGTGAACTGTAAAGATCCATGGCAGTTCGAACTGTCATAGCTCCCTGGTGTCTAGTGGCACCCCCTACCCACCAATTTCTGTCTCCTGAAGATAAAATAATATGCCCCTGGTAGTCTAGTGGTCCGGCCCTGCTTCCCTATTCTCCAATCACTGTCCCCATAGTAAAAATTATATTCCCTGGTAGTCCAGTGGTGCCTCCCCTGTTCTCCAATCGCCATCCCCATGTAAAAGTGTCAGCAGCTCAGCTGGTTGCACACTCACCACTGAAGCCGGAAGATCAGAAGACTGTGGATTCTATCCCCACACCAGACTTTTGGGTCAAATCCCAATACTGACACTGTGGTGCAGCACGAGGTGAGTGCTGCACTCCTGAGGTGCCGCCTTTCAGGGGAGACATTAAATCAAGATCCCATCTGCCTGTTCTGGTGTTAGTTCAGGTGGATGTTAAAGAGCTCATGCCACTTCTCGAAAAGAGTACGGGAATTTTTATTGAAACACAAAATCATACAAGGAAAAAATAACCATGCAATGCAAAAAATGTAGATGATACAAATTAGAACAAAATAGTACATCAGTAAATTAAGGTGTAGGGGATGGATGGGTCAAGGAAAGGAAGCCCAACATGGAGGTCCAGCCGGCTAGAAGAACAGATCTCCTACAAACCTTGATGTCAGCATGGTAAACAGCTAGCAAACTGCACTGTATCATTCTTATAGTCTCTATGTGTGGAAAGAGCTTCTGTTAAACTGCCAGAGCACATCTTGCCTGCCACATATGATATTTACAGATGGAGAGGCAGATTTGCAGAGTGCCAACATGAAATGTAGTCCATTCACCTGTGTAGATGCCAAAAAACTAGAATGTGATAGGTAATCTGAGCAAACAATGGTTCTTTCCAGATGAAACCCAAAGTCTGTCAACAGGATTGGCTGTGGGGACAGTCAATGAAAAAATGAAACTGGGTTTCAACCATGTCAGGACAGGTGGGTCTCGGACAATAATGCTCACTCACAGATTTATGAATATGGGAACCCCTCACTGAAATCCTTCCATGTAGTCCTAACCATACAAGTTCCTACATGGGGGCTGGCAGGTGGGGATTCATCAGCTGTGTCAAAGCGTCCTGTATCAGAAACACAGGACAACCATTTCAAGCAGAGCTGGGGGGGGCATAATTTGTGGAGACAGTATGATTGCACAGGTTACATTGAGTCCCTGTAGTGATATCTGCCAGGGTCAAACTCCATGTTTTGAGCTTTTGCATGGTATGGACTGCATAAGTGGGCACTATCAGGAGGAGATCCATCCTACACCCCGGGAACAGGTTCCATTCCCAAAATAAACAAGCGGGACTAACCATCCCTCTAGCACTGGAGACCAGACGGTAACAGTCCTGCAGAGAGCATAGCCATAATTCCAAGATAAAAATAAACAACAGAAAAAATTGGGTATACCATATGAACCCCACCCTCATCATAAGAAAGTAAGTTACCGCTATAAATTTTAATCTAGAACCCCAAAGACCTTGGAAAAAATACTATACAATCAGGTCCCCAGGTGCAGAGGGGGAGGGAAAACATAACTAAGAAAAACAAAACAAGGCAACAGGAAGGTTTTGATTAAATATACTCTTCTTTTTTGAAAGAGTCCTACTTTTCCATACAAGTAATAAGGACTCTGCTTTAGTAATACAGTGTTGCCAATTCAGTAGAGCATCATTTTCACTATTAAACTAAATACCCCAAATCTTTACAGGGTTTGTCTGGACAGGGATTCCTGCTATGGCTGGCAGGAGGTCAGTCTCTAAAGGTGGATTTAGGGAAACTGACATACTTTTATTAAAATGAATATGTGATCCAGACGCCTGTAAATACGAGTGTAAGGTGTCTTGAACTGTGTAACCCGAATGGTAGTCCTGGAGGAGGATACAAATGTCATCCGCATAAGACAGGGATTTAAAGGGGGGGTCCTCAGGGATGAGGGAAATTCCCTTAATCTCTAAATTATACTGTATGCATCGTAACAGAGGGTTGATAAAGAAAATATACTGTACAAGTAGCAGCTCAAAGACAGCCCTGTTCCACACCTCTTTGGACATGAATTGGGGCCCTTTACCAACCAACTACAGAGGGAACCACAGAGGCACAACCATATAATACAGAGAGCCACTTTAGAAAGGGTTGTGGCAGGCTATATTTGGCATGGGTGGCAAATAAAAACCCATGATCCACACGGTCAAAAGCCTTAGATTGATCTAAGGACAAGATATACCCAGAGGTCAGATGTTTCTGTCCCCTGTCAAATATTTCACGTAACATAGTCAAGTTGTCCTGTATGCATCTATGGGGAATGGCGCATGTTTGAGATGGAGAGATCAGAATCGGGGTTACGGAAGCAAACTGGTATACCAATATTTTTGACAATGTCTTTTGATCAGTATTTAAAATATATAACACACGCCAGTTATGCGAGGAAGTCTTGTCTCCCTTTTTATAAATAAAAATCAAAACAGCTTGCAGCATAGAAGGGGCAAGTCTACCAGTGTGCAGAAAGTGGTTGAACAAAAATTGCAAAGTGGGGCTAACATATGATCAAAATTTAATATAAAAGTCAGAGAGGAGTCCATCATTTCCAGGAGCTACATTAGTCTGTAGACTGTGAGGGGTTAAATCCACCTCAGAAAGGAGGATAGGTTGTATAAGTGAAGAGAGAATATCTGAAGGTATAGGGGGTATTTGGAAGGAGTTCAGCACATCCCAAGAAGCAGACAAGGTGTTGGTAATTCCTAAAGTGTCCATGAGATGGTCGTGGACAATCCATAGGATATCATCCTTATTTGACTTAGAAATGTCACCTCCAGTGGTGGAAAGGTGATATATAAAATTAGATTTATGTCGGTGTTGGCTAGCCTTGAAACAGTACAGGGATTGTTTTTTACCTTGTGTGCCACACTTCATTTTGTATAACAAGGAAGAGGCTCGGTTATTGAATGTTTTTCATAGCTGACTTAGTGCTATTGATGGAGTCAGTCATCTCATCACCAACAGTGTATATTAAATAGATAAATTTATGCAATGTAGCTCAGAGACAAATATTTCAAATATTGGTGGTTTTTACACCGGGCCACCCAGGACTTAAAGAAGGATCAAAAGTCACATTTGGTGACTTCCCGCCACTGAGAAATGTCATCATAAGCTCCAAACCTTAACCAATGGTCTTGAAACAGTTGCTCTCATCTTGCCACCACCTGAGGATCAGCCAGGAGGGAGGCGTTCAGGCGCTAGGGGGACTGGGCTCTAGGGAAATCCTGTAATAAGGAACTGTCACGTAGGATAGCATAGTGGTTGGATGTTTCAACCAGTATTGTTTGAAACTGAGTTGTAGTGAGTGTGGAGGAGAGAAAGAAAAAAATTAATGTGGGTAGCCAGGGTACCCTTATGGAAAGTGGGTGTAGCCGTGTGGAGACCCGATGCCCTATCTGTCAGAGAGACTGTTGAAATGATTTCCTGTAAATATACAGTCACAATAATTCTTAGCAGATGTACATTGGGTCCGGGGGAGACTACATCTGAAATCTCCACCCAAGATCACAAGGCATCGGGTATGAAAGTAGGGTCTCAGTTCCTCAAAGAAATCAATCCAACTTGACTTTGTTTGGAGCACATAAACATTAATGATGTGTAAGGGAAACTAGTTAATAATAAATCTAGTAATAAGACACGGCCAGGAACAATGTCCAACAAATATTGGACCTAACAGGGAAAGAATCAAAAAAGAATAGCCACCCCATCACATTGGTCTGGACCAGGGGACCAGAAGGAAGGGCCATAAGTCCAATGCTTCTTCACAGTAGTCAGATCATGTAAAGATTTTAGCTGTGCATCTTGTAAAAAAATAATGGAACCTGGGAGCGAGGAAAGAATGGAAAGAGTTGTCAACCTTTTATTGTAATTTTTGATACTATTGGTGTTCAAAGACACACAAGAAAAGTGGGGCCCCGGGCGCATGAGGAAAATTAAGTAGGATGGGCTCCCTGTTTCTTAGTTCGAGACCTAATCTGACATTGTTTGGAGCTAGTGTCAAAAACAGGGGTATCTTGATCCGAGCCCAGGTCACACAGAGGAGACCTCTGAGTCCATCACATCTTCATCAGTGTGACAGGGAAAGACCTGTCCTTGTAATTAGACTGCTTTTCCTCTTAAAACTTCTGTTGCAACAGTGCTATCACTATACTTGGTATCTATCTCTAAAGTTTCAAAGTCTGTAAGGTTGGCCACCTTTGGGCACCCCCCCAATTGTCTCTGTCTCCCTTTATTATTTCCTTTCTTCTTAAGGTCCAGAAGCTAAGGGAGGTCATGGACAGTGACCTCCGTCAGGGAAAAGGCACCATAAGGTATAGGTGCCTGATACTATGAAAACCTAGGTATTTAAGTATTAGTATGTATCAGAGACATGTGGTAATCCAGGTAGTGTGGCCACCCTTTTAGAGCAGACAGCCCTTTTTACCTATTAATTTATATGGTACCCCTTCTGCTCTATAATAAATAAAGTAGTGGTAATGAAATATATTGGCATAACCCTCTTTTTATTTCTGTACCCTGTTTCCTTTGTTCCTCTCCAGGTTTAAAATGTAATAGGTTTAAAAAGTAATGAATGCAAAGCAAGCAAGCATGCTAAACAAGCCTGTCTTTATAATATAGGAATCTGCAACTATGTTTAAATTGCCTGATTTGTGCCCCTGCTAAATGGAAAAAGTGTGCAATGTTTAACGCGATGCTGGTTAAAGAGTCGGGCTTGCCACTGTGTGCAAGAATAAACAGAAATAAAATGTGGCGCTTAATAAAGTGCCAGACTTAGTTATAGCACCCGGGCTGCGGCGCATCTATTTCGGCTGTGTATATTAATGCTGAAATGCTCCACCCATTGGTACGAGTTCCCCCTCTGTTTTGATATCCAGAATTGAGAAGAGAGAGGAAGGCAAGAACAGCAAGAATCCCCAAATTTCTCCCCCCCCCCCAAGAAAGGATGCCTGGTCCACTTCTCAGGCATGCAGCTGATTCCTTTCAGGACCAGACTGTGGTTCCTAATGTTGACCCACCAGAAATGAGTCAAGTGTGTCAGGAAAGTATGGGTATAATGTCCAACTCCCCTCCGGTGCTATAAATAAAATATAAATAAGCTGCACCAACATATTTTCTTTAGTCAAAAGCTATGCTAGGAATAGGGGGCCAGAATGAAATATTTAGCCAACGGCTCTACATTTCAGCTGCTGGTCCCCAAAATAAAAGCACAGTCTGTTCTTTTCTTTCCTTATTTTGTTATTGGCAATGTGAAGAGTTAACTGTCCCCGTTTTTCCTTTATAAAATAAACAGGCGTAAATAGGGCAAATTAGAAAAGTTTTAACATTGGCCAAAAAAACTAACAAAGCTTTCACTCTCTATCTGTAGGAGAGAGTGCATGAAGTTCTTATGTGCCCTGAAAACTGATATACTGTAGGCTGATTCTGGTAATACAAAAAGTCCCTCACTTACTAGTTGTGTTCCCAGTTCACTTCAGAACATTTTCCAGAGACCCTGAATTACTAACAAGTGGTGAATCCAGCATTAGGAGGGGAAGCTCCCTGCAGTACTGAACCCTATAGGGCTGCAGCGGCCCCTAGTGTCCCATTTTATAATATTTCAAATGGGGGAATTCATGCCTTGCAAATGTATAAGCTCTTATTAAGCCTAGAGGGTTCTTTTTATAATAACATGCCACTAGATGCAATTGTTTATTGTTTAGTAAGCACTCTGGTTTTGTGTAAATTAAAAAGAGAGCTCAAAAAGAAAGTTTTAAAAAGTCTGATGATGCTCACACCCAGAGGCATTGCTAGCATGAGATATTATTTGGGGCTTGGGCCCCAATCAAAAGGCTGGGGGGCTGGGGGCCGCCTAGGCCCCCAGAAGCTGCAGACATTTTGCTGCTGTCTTGTGCAAAATAACACATTTTCTGATACTTTAGCCTTGTTTTTCCCCCCATACTTGTTCCATTATTTTGTGTCCTTTTTTTTTGGTTGGCTTGTCAGTTGTCAGGTAAAAACTTCATGTTGTAGATTAAAAGTTGTAGAATCAATAACGTACATCTGAAATATCAGTAGATCTGGGCTAAATCTACTGATATTTAAGAAGCACATGGGGAATGGAGGGGGCTGGGTCTGTAGCTACTGCTCACTTTAAATTGTATGCAATGCATTGCAATTGCTTGCAAGCCACCACACTGCTGTCCATGCAGGTGCGCACACTGAGTGTCAGTGTCCACTCCACTACTGCACTAAAACTACTTGACTTTATTGGATTTTGCTGCCTGCCAGAGAGTCTTTGTCTCTAAGACCCCATGGCCCACACCCTTCCCTTCCTTGCTTTAATTTAATTTCCTCCAGAAAGTCCTTCCTGATATAGGGTTACTAGCACTGGATTTCAAAAATAAGGGCAAGAGCCCCCCAACCCTTCCTTGTCCCTTACCACGCCTACCCCCGGCCACTTCTGAAGCATCGCAGTAAGGTATTGATTAATTCTTGGGCTCTAAAAAGCACAGGCAGTGCACCCCTAAGCAAAATTTATTTTTGTTTTAATGGACTGCACTGTAATTATGGGCCCATCTTTAAATAAAATCCCCCAATAAGTCTTGTGCTCTAATAAGCACAGGCAGTTTGCCCCTAAACAAAGTTGTTTTTGTCTTAATGGACTGTACTGTATAGCAGTCAACTTTTATTTTTCTGGGGGGGATTAAGAAATAGCTAGAGGTCTGGGGCCCGCCAAGGCCCCCAGAAGCTCTAGGGTTTTTGGTGCCCAGTGGTGCATTTTGGGGTGTTTACTGACGAGACAGCACAGCATAACAAACACTAGTTCAGTGCTAGCATATTACCCAAATTTGCCTGTTTTTTGTTGTTACTTACCAATTGACCTACTGCCAGTGAGTGGTGGTATCACTCACCTACCTTTTTCCCTCTCCACAGCTACTGGCAGAGCCTCTGATGGTGTCACTCACCCACCTTGACCCACTCTCCAGTAAGTGTTGCAGACACTAGGGGTGTCACTCACCCACCCTTACCCTCTCACCAGCTACTGGCATATCTTCTGGTGTTGTCACTCACTACCTTGACTCACTTCCAACAAGTGTTGCAGATACTGGTGCCATCTCTGACCTGGTGACTTTTTCTGCAGTCTAACCCCCAAATCTTTTCTCAATAAAATGAATTTTCCAAAAATATTGTCTGTTGATTTATTAAAATGCCACCCACTTCCCACAGACCGGGGTATCTCTCACTGTTCTATCCCTGGTTTGTGGAAAGTGGGTGGCATTTAATAAAACACATATAATGTGTACTTTTAAAAGCCCTCTGGCACATAGTAGGAGTATGCAAAAATGAAGATGCATCCTGCCGTGTTATGAAATGAAGTAGTTCTTAATACCTAAGCACACAACACTTTGGGAGCTTTAACTTTTTAAAAAAAACAGGCAGATAACCACAATTAGCAAACTTCATACACAAACCACTTAACATAACATACCAGCATCACATCACCTTCAAAAAACACAGGTACTATATACTGTAATGTATTGTTGTAAATACTTTTCGAAGACCTACAAAAAAACAGAAAACAGCCACCCGCTCACCCAGCCTTCCAGGTGTATGAGGTGTGATCTGCTATAGATGCTCAAACAAGTACAAAGGAAGAGCTGACCAGTCACTATAGCAAACACCAATATGTTTTGTAAAATCTTGTTTTACTAAATAATTGCATAAGCCTTCAAGAAACTGGCCACCAATAAAAACTGTTAATGTTGACTCATCAAGAATAGAAGAAAAGGCAAAAAAACGGATTGGAGCAATGACCCATGACAAGCTGTGTAGACAAGAAAAGGGCAGAGCATTCTTTCTCCTAAATGCTTTGCCTCTGTAACAGTAACTTATTGTATTGTTTTCGTCTCTTTATTTCCAGCCAGCAAACTTCAATCCCTAATGCAGAGCCATCCTGTTAGCCCCAGCACTAGTGAGCCTAAACTTTATTGTAACTGCCAGTACCATTCACTCCTAATGGTCATCAGTGACACGTGGGGCTTTCCTGTGTCACTGCATGCAAGTGACTAGACAGGGTTCCTTAAAGATTTGGTTTGGGGACATTGAGTGTGTGCATATCATGCACCAACTACCAAGAAACACAAGTTCAGCAGTAACAATGTTCTAACCAGTTGTAGAGTGTAGTAGTCCATTATTAAGAACATAATTATGATTCTGTGATAAATTATTACAGAATCATAATTATGTTCTGCTGGACAAGCACATTTAGCCAGGCAGATCGGTGTTCACTGCAGTGACAGACAGCTTCACAGTAACAGTAATCCACTTGCTTCATTTCCTGTTCTATGTGCTGGACTGGTTAAGTTACCCCACCTGTCCCCAGCCCAGCCTCCTGTAGGAGATTTAGAGGACCACTGGGCTGCTGTCTGAGCAAATATATATTTGGCTTAAACATAAACAAGATTTAACTTCCATTGTGTTCCCCAACCACATGTCCTACCTGGAAGCCATTTTCCTAATTTCCCCTTTTAGTGTCTCTTGTCCGATTCCTCCTCCTTGGACAGCTTTCTGATTCAGTCTGCCTCCCAATCCTGGGCCTCCAAAAAAGCCAGCTGCTGAGCTCCACCACTCATCTCTACCGTTACTGCCCCGCTGTCCATGGGGTGTCCCCGACTATTCCACACCATCGTTGCCATGTGGGGAGCGACTCACACAGCAGCACAAGCGAAGGATCCATGACTAAAAGGAACTCGGTCTGCACTTTTCTGCTCAGGGCGACTGTCGGCTGACAGAGCAAGAAACTTTCAAGAAAACCAACTGCCATCATAGCGGCGCCAAATTCCAATCCCGCTGAAATGGCAGCATCTGATTGGCCAGGTCCTCACTCAATCACTCATCCTCCAATCAAGCAGCTGCACACAGCTTGGTTGGGCTGGCAGGCAGGGAGGGCAGGCAGTTAAAATTAAAATGCTGGTGTTGGCTGGCTGATGAGAAAATGGAATAGCATTCCGTTTCCAGCAGTCCGCTCTTCTGCAATTTAACCCCGACCTCTGCAGCAACTCTGCAAATTCCCTTCCCATGGGGGCTTCAAGTTCAGTCCCTCAGCATCAGTGCCTATGCTGTACTTGGGCTGGGCAGTGCATAAAAATGGGGGTTGCAGGCAGCACACAGCACAGGAAAGGTTCAAGCCCCAAAGAAAATGTTCGGAGCTCTAGCCCCAAATGCCCAACTCTAACAACGCCCCTGCTCACACCACATGATCAAGTGGGCAAGTATATAAAGACTGATTCCTGAAGCGTTCAGACAGATAGGGTCATTCCTTATGGCCACTGTAGGTGAAGGACTGAGGGGTCTTCCTTGCTACAGCCTGTGTGTGGAAACTGGTGGAGAGTTTGCCACAGCCTTTAGAGACCATATTTTGTTTCTTTTCTGTTTATTATTTTTGTGACTGAAGTAAAGTCTTAATTTTATTTTGCTTGAACTCTTTAAAAAAAAATAAACATCGCACAAGCCAACATGCGTTAAACGTATATATTCGTGTGGTGTCCATTTGTTATCCCATACCATTACAATCAAAATTACTCCATTGACCAGACATGGACAATACAGCGAACTTATTCTCAAGGACTGGGGGGTCAGGAAAGAGTAGTGTGACTTTGGAGGTGGGTCAACGATGTTTTTTACGTGGTTGTACTAGTACTAAAGGGGTGCTCCGGGGGGGAGCCATGACTGAAATGGCGGTCTCTGAGAGTTCTATAGCAGGTTGGACATCCAGATCCTTAGAAGAAGGAGGCATCTGGAGTATGTCAGAGACAGGGGAGGCCACATCAGGGCGAATCTAAGCAGTAGGGGGGAGATATTTACCCCACCTCTGGGCTAGTGAGGAGTGGCTGTGTAGCCGGAAAAGAGGTCATGTCTCCAGGCACAACCACCAGGCTCCGGCAGGGGAGTGGGCAGGCTTTGAGCTGACTGCAGTCGCACCCATTGCTTGTCCGTGGACAATGATCACATCTTGATTCCATCCTTCCCTTGTATTAGCATAGCCCAGGGGCATTTAAGTTGTAAACTGATGTACAAATAAATAAATAAATAAAGAGTGACCATGGTCTTTACAGAGGTTACATCGAATGGGATTGAAACATACATTGCTAGAATGACCAAACTCCAGACATCTGTTACATATGTCTGTATCGCACACAGAAGTGACATGGGTGGGGGAATCGCATTTATAGCAGGTTCGGGGCTGGCCTGGATAAAAGCACACTCCCCTGTCCCTGCAATGAAACAACTATTTGGAAGATGGCAAATTCCAGTATTCCAATACCTCAGTTTTACTCATATCTTCCATCACCCAGTCCAAACCTGCTCATTATCAATGATCAGAAGGGGCCTATCTTGAATCTCACATTTCTTTTTCAGCCAATAGCAGATATCTGAAATGTGTACACTTTCATTACGAAACATAATAGTGATGTTTCTAGTCACAGGTTTGGAAAGGGGAATGGCTTGAAATGGGACCCTCTGGGGAGTATTTTTTATGGTTTCACATTTAGACAAGGAACCCTCCAGTGCTGGCACAAATCGGAAACTGATGTCATAGGTGGTATCACCAGACACATGTAAGACTGCAAATAAGTCATCAGGTGAATATCCTATAGATTCTTTCAACAATGTATGGATTACATAAGAGTCTATCTGGCAGGTGCTCCAAGCCACCAGTGTAGAAGAGTTGAACTGCATTTCGCCATTGTGAAGGTTCCTTCACAGTTGAGAACAGTTGTGACATCTGGAATGATCTAGAGGTAGGATAAGACAGAACAGAAGGTGTGGAAGCATTGGCAGCAGTAGTGGCTGTGGAGGCGGGTCATTCCCAATAATGGGGAGGGGGAGTGTCCTGGATTCTATTGATGACCAGTGGAGGATGAGGTCGGATGGACAGTGACATCTGATCTTGGGACATGATTAGGTGATCCCGAAGTTGGGGGAGTGGTAAAGGGTGGAAATGAGCCATGGCAAGTCTTATCCAGAGGTTCCCATGATATTCCATCAGCAGCTTTTCCCCAACCAGCAGCTAACAAAGAGGCTTCAACAGACCATTTGTTAAGTTGCATAAGGCCAAAGCAGGGCCCCATCTAGAATCAGGGGCTCCACGAGCAGCAGGTGTAGCTCGGGTGGTAGCGTCAGTAGAAGCATGACAAACTGTGGCAGCTGGTTCAGGAGGGGGTAATCGGGGAACATCTGTGGTGGCTGGAATGTTAGGAGAAGGAGGGGATTGTGTTTGAGTGTTTCTAGAGGCAGTCAGCATTGGGGCAGTCAGAGCTCCTATATCAAGGAGGGCAACAGAGTCTGGGGAAGGAACTGGCAGGCAGCTCTTGTCAGTAGCAATGGCCACAGGAGCTGCATCCAAAGGCAGAGAAGAGCTGAACAGCATCTGTTGCTTACCCACGCCAAGTGAGACAGCAGCAGAGTCCTGGGTCAGCAAATTCAGTGATGCTGCTGCAGTTTGTGTAATTAGTTTGACAGCAGTACCTGGGGCAGGCGGAAGGCAACATGGAAAGTGGTGGCACTAGGGTGGGATTCTGTGTGGGGGAAGAGTCCAGAAACTGTGATGAACAGAGGAAGGTCAAGTCTTCCTCTTCCAGTAATCACAGCAATTGTTGCCGCCATTGCACATATGCTGCAACCAGGGATACTTCATGAAAATGTTCCCCACTGGGGGGGGGTACAGGGATGGGGGGTCTGTCTTTGCAAACCTTCAACTTCTCTGTGCACTGTGTTCATGAAGGACTCTACATTTAAGTTAGTAGCATAGCAGCACCCACCCTCACGTCCAAAGTGATGCAGAGAAGCAGTGTGACATCCAGCAGTTGGCTGCACTCCTTCAGGAGCCATCACAGCCTGAACAAAACTCATCCAACTGGACTTCCCTTCAGTGGAAGCTGTCTGGCCATCCATGCCTGGAGTAAAGGTGCAAGTCATTGCCCCAAGGGGAAAGAAGGGCTCAATAGTTAAATTTGTCCATGCTGTACAGAGATATCACCATGGACTGAAGATGGTAGGTTCCTAGCCCTGTAGAGTGGGTCATCAGATGCTGGGCTAGAGGCAGTCACTCATGTGCCATAGAGTTATGAGCTACTACAGTGTCATTAAGCTGAATTATACAATTCTTTAATCTGATTGGCTGACTGGCACCTCTTACCTGTGGGAAATCCTATGATATACCCATGGGAAAAGGTGACAGTTGCCAGTCAGCAACATTAAGAACTCCCTGAGCAACCACTCTGATCAGTCCTGCACTGGAAAAGATGGTGACAGTCAGACGGCAAGATGGTGTGAATGTCCAGCTGATGGTACAGAGGGATGCAGACACCAAGAGAGACAGCGGTGTTTTTTTTTTGGAAAACTGACAGTAAATCTGCATTAAAAATTAATTGAAGGGTGCATGCCTGTGGTCATGTGGGGGAAGAGCTCCTGCCCCACATCCTTCTTAAACATTGCAGCAGACTCCCGCTCTGCTTAGAGCAAGTCGCACTCACCGTGCTCATTGGCGTGCTGGGCCATGGCTGCTCCCCCCCCCCCATTCCTTCCTTCCATTGTTTAGCCCTGTCAGTTTGTTTGGTTCTCTCCCCTTTGCTTCGTTACCCTGCACCTCTTTCCTGCCTACGTACTTGCCTTCTCTTCTCACTTCCTCCTTTGAGCGGCCCGGTTCCATGCTAGTTCTTCGCCGCTTCTCGTTTCTCCAGCATTGGCTGCTCGTTGCAGCTCCTCCTTGATCAGGCAGCCACTGCCTGTTGGATTCAGTACAGCTCACTCCTGCCACCATTATCTCGTCCGCCGTTTTGCTCCTGCTACTGAACACCGTCTGCTCACCGCATGACTTCAACTAGCAGCTGCTAGTTGCACAACATGCTTCGGTCAGTCCATACAGCTGCCTGCCCTTTCTACTGCTGCCTCATTTCCCATTCAGCCTTCCTAGTCTGCTTCACATGGCTCAGGCGCAGTTGCCTTCTGCTTTCCTTGGCCTCATGTACTGAGCTTCCACTCCTTCTCTGTACCTCCATCTTTGCGGTTGGTGCCTCTAGCTCTCCCTGCATAGCCTTTCTACTCACCTACTCGTACTATGAACTCGTGCCAGCATTAGCCAGACATTGACATTCGGTCATCTGCTGAATTTGTTCCTTTGGGCAACTACATGTCAATCAATCAAGGGCAGAATGCATGCCGTTTTCAGTGTTCCAAGGGATAGTGAGACTACATGAGTAGGGCTCTGCAAGCATGACACCTATTCATTTAGAGATGGGTAATTGCTTTACCTTGCATATATATTTGTTGTACATGATGAGTTCAATCCTGCCACGGACTTTTCATTGAACTGCCTTCAAGCTCCCTTCAGTAGCATATCTGAGATATGTAAGGTGAAACTATTACTTGCTTATCCACACAAGGAACTATGACTCTTCATCAATGCCATATGTTCCCTGCACTCATCTCTTTGGCATCGTCTTGTGCTGCTTACCCACTCAGCTTCGTAATTTCAGTGTTATTGCTACCAATTCCCACATACATGTTTGTCTTCCTAGCTACTTCCTTGCATTTCATACGTATTCATGATGACTTCTACTTCTGCTACTGACCTCCATGCAGATCCCCTTGCTTACAACTCGTTACATGTGGCTCACACCTCCACCCATTTCTTCCAGGGAAGATTTCCTCATTTGCTATAATTACTCAACTAGTACAACTTCACCTAAACTGGATCACATATGGTCACCTGTGGATTGCACTATTCCCATGGTACTCGCCCCGGATCTGCTCTTTGCTCTCTATTCATTCATTCTAATCCGCTGACCTATGTGGGGACTGACTGCGCTCACTAGCCTACAGGCTAGCTGCCACTATACCAGCTTACCGGCTGTCTAAGGGTCTGGCTGCACTTCCATGTTTATGAAGCTAGTCGCTTCACTACTTCCTATACCAGCTGACCTACGAAAGTCTAGCTACATATCCTAAATACGGGACTAGCTAACCATTCTTCTTATCAACTTGCCAATCTGTTTCCTTTCCAGCAGTTCTACAAAGGTCTGGCTGAACTTTCATGTTACCTGGTGCTACCTGCCTCTTTACTTACCTCACTGGCTGAAAGATGAGCTACCTCATCTCCTGAGTTACGCGGTCCCCGCATTTACTTACCTATTGGGCTTGCCCTGTTATACTTCATGAATGCTTTCTAACCTTGCACCAGTGCTTCAGATCTGCTTCCCTTACAGCCTGCCTAGATTTCAGCCCAGCTATACAGCCACTGCTTTCTATATCATCACCTAGGACTATACTCTACTCCTATCGAGCTTTACTGGAACTGGGTTCGTCAGTCAGTTGTCTTGTTGCAAGTCTTCTACCATTCCACGTATTATACTAGCCTCTGTTAGTGGAATCCTGGAAGTTGTACTACTTCTATGTCATCCTGCCTCACCTGCGTCAAAACCTGGATACAATTACTCCATCTACCTATCTATCAATTGCTAGCCTCAAGAGCTTCATACCTGCCTCGGCAAGCTCGGAGCCTGGAGATTCGCATTCTACCATACGCCTACCTGCTGCCGTGTCAGCCAGCCCAGGAGCTCCTTACTATGGATTCACATTTGATGTTTCGACATTCATCACCTATTCTTTGGACGCTTTGCCCTGCTTCCCTGCTTCTACGTCTTCATCATGCAGCTTGCTTACTACATTTACGTACAGGTTCCCTTCTTACCTTACTTGCTCATATTACCTGCTTCGCCCTTACAGAGCTTAGAGGTCATCATGACTAATCTGCCATTACAATCTACCGTGCTCCGCCTGAGCTGGCATCCGTCTAACCTATGTTTACTTATTTACTGCGATCCCTATCTGCCAGGACATGACCCTCTCCATTGCATGCAGTTCAACATTTCCATTGCATTAACTACAACTACCCTGTGTCCTGCCTCGCCCTACGGGGCCGGAGGTTCAGCCATCGCATTTAGTCAGGCCTGTGCTACTATGGGCCTGGAGGTCCTCTGTTCCTATATGTTACTGCACCATAATCACCTGCTTCTACGACCTGCCTTCGCCCAAAGGGCTGGGAGGTTTACATATTAATTGCCTGCTTTTACAACCTACCTTTGCCCATCGGGCTGGGAGATTTACCTACTAATCACCTGATTCTATGACCTGCCTTCGCCCATTGGGCTGGGAGGTTTACCTACTTCTGCTCTAGTTTGCCTCGGCCATCTCGGGGCCTGGAGATTCACACATTTTATTATAATCCTACCTGCTGCCGTGTCAGCCAGCCAGAAGCTCCTTTACTATGGATTCGCATCTGAACGTTTCTTCTTTCATCATCTATTCTTGGATGCTTTGCCCCACCGCTTCACCCGTGTGGAATTGCTGCTGCTTCACTCTTTCCAGGACACTTAGTTGAGCTTCTCCTGAAGATCTTCACTATCTGGATTTATGCTATACCACTTCTCGGACCCTGTGACAACGCAACTTATCCGACTCAGCCTCTTCTCTTATCGCCATCCAGGGCTCCTAAGTTTGTCTATTCAGGACTCGTCAGTATATTCTCAAAAGTCAGTTCTAGCTAAAATATCATTCTGGCTTGCAACGTAGATGGTTCTCCATTTCGCTGGACTGGGTCCTAATTTTTGGGGTTCGGATTAGCCTATTAGATTATTTAGGATTACTGTCATTTAGTATGCCCAGAAGGATGGGCAGATCAGTAGCCATGGGTCCTCAGAGGTTTCCCTCCAAGGGGATTTTTCCTCTCCTGCGTGTTACTGGTCACACTTTCCGGAGTTGGAGGAGGTGCTCATCTACTCATATTTAGGGGTGTATTCCTGCTTGACTGCTTCATCAGTCAGATACAGAACAATCCTTGATATCATTTTCTTTTGGGGGGGTCTCATAATACTAGACAAAGCTTCCTCCCTACAGGTGGGATACAGAGAAAAGCCAGCACCACAAAATAATAACAAACGATTCTCGGTTCAAGCATCCAAGCTCATTGCTCACATTATCCAGTTCATACGTACTATAACCATTGACTTGATCGTGTTCATGCTGAAGTACCTAAGCACAAATCATTCCATACTACTAGTACCTAGCAACCATTGTCTACTTAACAGCTGGCCTCTGTATCCAACAACCATCTACATAATTCAGCTACAGTATGTAACATAAGCACTGAGCTATGAACCACACATAACAATAACTTAGCACTCCTAAAGTTTCCTCCCCGCCAGCAAAGACCCTGAACCGGAAAAACATCAACAAACCCGGAAGCACACACCAACCTCAGCGCTTGCAGAGCACAGTGTGAAGATATACTGCCAACTGTCAAACTGTCTGTTTAAAAAAAAATAAGAAACTGAAGCTTCACTTTTTTTCTTTTCCTCACAACCTTTTCAGGCGAGTCAACCCCTTACTTCCTCAAAGTCACAAAAGTGACATTTACTCAGGAAGCAGATGCTGAACACAGCTGACAGACTCTCACCACTTTCACAACTCTCTCATGCTGAAACAACTATTTTTCACTCGCAGGCTGTCATTATGAAGAACAAAAAAACTCACAACTCTAAGGCTCTGTCAGCCTCTCTCTTTTAAAAAAAGAAGCTTCACACCATATTACAGTCTGTGTGTCTCTGGAGCTGTATTACAAACTCGCAGTTCTTCAAGGACACACACATTCTACCTAGTAACACAGAATTATTTTGTCTAGCACAGCAAAACATTCAATAACAAACATTTGTCAATGCCAAATGTTTGCTTACTGGCATTGGCATTGGCAGTGTAGGAGTTAGAGAGATGCATAATAGGAATGGCAGTGAAGTATTGAACTGAAGCCAGTGCCACCACCACCCTGCAGAGATTGACGGGCATTGGGGTGTGCCTTTGGGTCATCAGGCATAACGGCCATGCCATTTCACCACACCCTTACTGCAGACACCGACAAGTGTCACAGTGTGCCTTGGAATCTTTGAGCCTTATGCTCACCCCATTCCATAAGAAATACGGTGAGATGGGTGCAGTACAGGAGAATGGGGTGAACTTTGGGGCCAAAGAGTCCAAGGCACACCTCGATGCCTGCCACTGGCTGTAGGGTGTGGGTGGGGGTAGAATGGCAGGAGTATTACAGGCGACAATCCCAAGTCACACCCCTGATGCCTGTCAGTCTCTACAGGGTGGGGTGTTATGGTCGGAAACCCTAACATACCAGGCATTCATTGTTTTTTTCACTCCAAATACCACCTCATGAACAGTGGCAATATCAGTTTGTTAGCGGAAAGCTGATTTTGCACAGTGACTATGCCATTTGGCACCACTGGTGTGAAAACACATTTCAAACAGGATGTGAAAAATGACAGCTGTACTGTTCATGGGGAGGTGTAAAAACTGGCAATGTTGAAAATCTGGAGTGAAAATATAAAAAAACTGGTGAAGTCACGAGCGTGCGTAGAACCTGCACAACGCACACCTGTAATGTAATTAGTTTGGGGATTTTTTTTATAGCAGATTGTCAACACAGGCATTTTGGGACCTCCACTCATGAACAGTGTCACTGTGATTTTCTTAATCTGTCCTGAGCACTGATCTACCACAGCGACCACGCACTTCTGCACCGGAAGTGCAAAAACACATTTCGGACAGGGTGTGAAAAATGGCAGCTGTACTGTTCATAAGGAGGTGTGGAAAAATGTCAATGTTGAAAATCTGGGGGGCCGAGCCAGCAGCCTAGCCAGCAACAGCAGCTTTTTAGTGCTCCCAATCTAAGGCTTAATATTTTAAAGAAAAGCTTTGTTTTACAAAAGGAAATATTTAGCTGCACATGTACTCCGATAGAGGAAGACTTGCTGCATCCAGAGACTCAAAATTAAATGAAGATGGGTCGAAATAAAACCGCTAAGCAAGATTTCTTTTTACCACGCGCTTCCAGCTCAAAACCTCCAGACGAGGCGGCAGGCCCCATGCAAGCTACGAGTTCCAACTTGGAGGGTGCCACTCTAAAAACTTTACAGGCTGCAGTAAATGCCTTAACTAAAACAGTGCAGCAAATGAATCAGAAACTGGACTGCTTCTCCGAAAAATTTCTTACTATGGAAAATAGATTGGATGTCATGGGAGAGACTACAAAGACGATAGAAGCCACGGCGGGAAAGGCCCTAGCTGCAACTGCTACTTCCCTAAAAGAACAAGCTGCTTTGCGTACTTGAGTAGAACAGCTGGAGAATACAGTTAGGGCCACAAATGTAAGGGTACTCGGCCTCCCCGAGCAATCGGAAGGAGAAGCACTTCTCTCTTATCTTCAAAACTGGCTGGAGGACATAACGGGACTTTCGGATTTCCAAATAACAAGGGCTTATAGGATCACTCCCAGAAGAGCCCAGAACGCCATGGACAACCCTCGTACGGTCCTGTTTACCCTTCAGTCCCCAGGAGAATGAGATAAGCTGCTCGGGGTTTTAAGAAACAGGGGTCCCATATATATATACAAGAGGCTCGTATTTTGTTCTTCCCAGATGACGCCTATGCTACACGTATTAGAAGAAAGGCATTTGATGGAGTTAAAAACAAACTCAGAGACCTAGGTATCTCATTCACTCTGGCTTTCCTGGCTCGACTCTGTTTCACGGAGGGCCGCAGACAATACCGCTTCACGGACCCGAAAGAAGCCGGATCCTGTGTAGAGAGAATTGCAGCCAAAAGACAGTGAGAGAGAAGCACATCGGAAGAAGAAGACCTGGATGGAGACTGAAACTTTCTCCCGTAAGAATAAAGTTCTTCCAGAAGTGATTTTCTTCATATTCTGCATTATGACTCTCCTAATGAGCCAGTAGTTCACTATAATAGAGGGACTCTTATTACCTTTTTCCTCTCGAAAAAATCCTGGACTGTAAGTTAAAAGTTTAGCTAATGAAGACCTTCTTTATAAACTGGCTGTACTGGAGACCTGAGACTCTAAAAGACATTCTGTTGGTGTTTTTTTTTCTCTCTCTTTCTTTCACTGTCTTTTTTTTTTCTTTCATCTAGGCAGTTTTTCCTCTAAAAACAACTTGTAATGTAAAACAATTGCTTACTTAGTTTTTCAAGCAGGTGGGAATTCCCATGAATGTTACCTATTTTTGAAATGTACAATTAGTTATGGTAATGTTTAATGTGGAGTACAATAAGAGTGTAACCTGTCTAGCTGCAGGTTAGTTTGTTACAGCTATTTAATACTTCTCAGGAAGCCCGGGAGACTTGAACTCATCTTTCCTTTTTTGAGTGCCTTAATATACTTTTAATAGAAGCATACACAGGTCTGGCAGATTACTGCAAGGCACCAGATAACTGTGTATGATGTATTTTTTCAGGGCAGGGTTTTTTTTCTTTTTTTCTCCTGAGAATATAAAGCTACCTAGCTATAAGTATTTACCCACCTAGCCTATGGGAGCTCTAGAGTGGAGACTTATTAAAATATTGATGTGTATCACTAACATAGACCTTACAAGGTCAGATTGAAAACTTTTCTTGTTGTTAAAATTTCCCAACTGAAAATTAGGGCATTGGCAGCTTATTGCTCCTGAACTGAAAATTAATGCATTGATGTGAAATGTGTAATCTTGGCCACCCCCTATGTTGTACCAATCGAATAGATAGTCCTTATCCTTTGTTATGGCTTTCTAGACAATCAAGTTGTTATACCTGTTCAGAATGAAAGTATTTGTATGTTTAATGTACAAAATGCTATAAATAAAAAATTAAAAAAAAAATGTTGAAAATCTGGACTGAAAATATTACAAATTCTTGAACTTACAAGAGTGCGTGGAAACTGCGCAATGCACGCTCGTAACACAGTCATTTTATGGACATTTGTCACCAAATTTTCAACATAGCCATTTTAAGACCTCTGCTCATGAACAATGTCACTGTGATTTTCTTATTCTGTCCCAAACATTGATTTTGCACACTGACTGCGCCATTGTGCACTACATGCGTGAAAACACATTTTGGGAGAGATGTGAAAAATGTCAGCTGTACTGCTCATAAGGAGGTGTGGTAAAATGGCAATGTTGAAAATCTGGAGGAAAATAGTAAAGATTTGGGAGATTCGAGCATGCGTGGGGACTACTAGCATGCAGCTTGTAAAACAGTCATTTTAGGGGACATCATAATTTTCAACATAGGGTTGAGGGGCCTACCTCATGAACTGTGACACTGTCATTTTGTTACTCAGTTCGAAGGTGGTTCCACACAGTGACCACAAAATCACCTTCGGAACGAATAACAAAATGACAGTGGCCAGGAGTTCATGAGGTGGGGCCCCAAAACCCTATGTAGAAAATTGGTGCAAAAATTCCAAAAATGCCGAGATATCCACCAAAGTTGAAAAACATTTATGCCATTATACAGCTTACTGGCATTTCTTCAGTTCGTGGTCGGCTTTGAAGAGTGCAGACGGTTCCCGGTCCACTAAAGATCATTGCGCTGGGCCCGGAGGTAAGTATGGGTTGAGGTGGGGGTGTGAGGTGGGTGGGCATGGGTTGGGGAGCCCCAACGAGGGACTGTTTTTTGTTTATAGTTTTTCTCTTTTAATAAGATGACTTGGGACTTTTGCCATGCTGGGGTGGGCTCCCAGTGTGGCAGCTGGAAGTGTCTTTGGGGGCAGCAGATGGATGTTTGACACGTTGGAGTGGGCTCCCAGCGTGGCACCTGGAAATGTGTTGGGGGCATGGAGCGGACAGGATTGGGCACCCCCGTCGGCCACACGGTGTTGGGGGGAGTGCATGAGCATGCTGGGGTTGGCTCCCAGCGTGCATGTATTTGTTCGTGGTGGGGGGAGAACTTTCTGTGACAGTTCAGATGCAGTGCCGATGTAGGCAATTTGCATACTGCCTGAGGCAATGTTTTTCTTAGAACTGAATGCCACTGCATCTGAACGGCTGTCATAGTCAACTCGGATATTCACTGGCACAGTGCTGCCGTGCCTGCAAAAGGGAGCAGGGCATTGGAAGTGGGGGAGGCACACCTACGGATACTCATATGGTGGCACTATGTTTCTTGCACATACATGCAAGCAAACATAAAACTGATTTAAAATGCCAAAAAAAATCGTTTTTTTTTTTTTTTGCCACAAAAAGAGGGACATTGTATAATCACAATAAACCACTCCAGAGTGTAGGTTATGCTGGGATTTACCCATAGCTGACCTGATTTGACCACTCGGCCTGCTGCTTCATGGCCAAACCATGCCAGTGGTGGGTAAATCACAGCATAACCAATACCATCATGGTTTATTGCTTAAATACTGGCTGACATAGTTTATTATCAATACATATATACACAGATACTGTCAGCAGATCCAGTTTGCCCGTTTATGCTACCTGATGAAGCAGCCAGTGACCCTATCTGGCCAATGACTTTAGTTTTTTCTTCCTATCTCTAATATTCCTTTATTCCTGTCCCATGCATGTTTGAAGCCTGTTACCGTATGGGTGGCCACCACTTCCTGGGGCAAGGTATTCCATGCATCCACCACCCTCTCCATAAAAAAGAACTTCCTGACATTTCCCCTTATTCGGCCACCCATCAGTCTCATGTCATGTCCTCTTGTTATGGCACTACTTTTAAACTGGAATATGTTGTCCCCTTTCACCTTGATCATACCATTGAGATATTTGAACGTTTCTGTCATGTCACCTCTCTCTCTCTCTCTCCTTTGCTGCAGCATGTACAATTGAGGTCTCTGACTCTTTCCTCATAAGGCTTGTGATGTAGACCCTTCATCATTTTGGTCGCCTTCCTCTGCACCATCTCTATGTTGTCAATGTCCTTATGAAGGTGTGGCCTCTAGAACTGGACACAGTACTCAAGGTGAGGCCTCACCAGGGTCTTGTACAGTGGAACTATTACCTCCCACCTTTGGCTTGTGATTCCCCCAACATCCCAGTGCCCTTCCCCACTTCCTTGGCCATCTGCCTTGTGGCCTTCAGGTCATCTGTGAGTATGACATATTAAAATGCCAGCAGAATAGGCCTAACGGTCTTTCGTGTCTGCTCGTTTGGTCAGCCCCCACCCTGGGATCTGACCTTGCTGCCCCCCTCATCCTCTCTGGCTTCTCCCTTCCTAGTCCCGGATATTCCCACTGCACAGGACTCTGCATCCAGAACCCTTCCCCTGTACCTGCCCCACCCTCTTTTGAACCCCTCCACCGTCTCTGCCTCCACCAGCCCCCTGGGCAGTGCATTCCATGGCTCCACCACCCTCTTAGTGAAATAGCACCTCCTCCTTTCTCTCCTGAATCTACCCCCCTTCAGCTTGCACCCATGCCCTCTAGTTGCCGCCCCCCTTCCTTCGGAGCACCTTGACTGCTTCTCCTCTATTTAACACCTTCATGCACTTGAAGACCTCTATCATGTCCCCCCCGGTCCCTTCTCTCTTCCAATGTGTACATATTTAGCTCTTTGAGCCTCTCTCCATAGGTCCTATCCCCCAAGCCGCAGATAATTTTGGTTGCCCTCCTCTGGACCCTCTCCAGGAGTTCAATGTCTCCCTTTAAGTGTGGCCTCCAAAACTGCACGCAGTACTCGAGGTGCGGCTTCACCAAGCAGTTATGCAGGGGAGTATCACTTCCCTCCTTTTGGAGGTGATCCCCCTAGCGATGCATCCCCGCATCCTGTTGGCCTTGGCCGCTGCCCTCCTACAAGTTTCAGAGTTGTTCATCTTGACATCCACCACCACCCCCAGATCCCTCTCAGCCATTGAGACTTGTAGCATTTACCCCCAGGGTGTACTCTTGGCCCGGGTTTCTGGCTCCCAGATGCAGTACCTTGCATTAAACCTCAGCTTCCACTTTCTAGACCACCTTTCCAGAGCCTCCAGGTCCCCCTGTAGAGCCACCCTCCCCTCCTCCCCATCCAGCACTGCCCCAGTTTTGAGTCATCGCAAAGAGACTCATCTCACTCCTGATACCCTTCCTTATGTCAGAGACATAGGCATCGAACAGGAGGGGCCCAAGGACTGATCCCCGAGGGACCCCACTAATGACCCTCCTTGGGGATGAGACTATTCCACCAACCACGACCCTCTGGGTCCGGTCCTGGAGCCCATAGCCTATCCATATTATCATCTGGTTCCCCACCTCCATTTCTCCCAGCTTATTCAACAGGCCCCCATGAGGAACAGAGTCAAATGCCTTGCGGAAGTCAAGATTAGAGGACGTCCACTGGTCTACCCAGGTCCAAGGCTCTCGTCACCCAGTCATAGAACTCCACAAGGTTTGTCTGACATGATTTCCCCGGGATGAATCCATACTATCTATCATCCAGGCACCCCGACTTTTCCAGGTCCCCCCAGCCTCTCCTTGACAATGCCCTCCATCACCTTGCCCACAACCAATGTCAGTTTGATGGGCCTGTAGTTCCCTGCCACCTCCCTTGATCCCCCCTTGTGGATAGGCACTATATGCACCACCTTCCAGTCCTGGGGCACCTACCCTGTCCTCAGAGAGATGCTGAAAAGCTCCGCCAGGAGTTTCGCCAGGACATCCGCCAGTTCCTTCAGCACTCTGGGATGTAATTTATCTGGCCCCGGTGCTTTCTCAGTCTTAAGGGAGCTGAGAGCTTCCCGCATTCTCTCTGCCATGATTTACACCTCCGCTACCTCGTCCCCCTGCCTTGCCTTCCTTGCTCCTGCCAGTGATGGCCCATCCTCTCCCCAGACCCGACGATTGGCAAGGGTTCCCCGCCCCTCAGTTTCACCATCTCCTCCCATGTATGATGCGGCCCCCCCATTTTCCTTGGTGAAAACTGAGGCAAAGCACTCATTTAATACCTCAGCCTGCTCCCCCGGATCTTGTGCCCATCCCTCTCCTGTTTTAATCCTGCTAATCTGCCCCTTCACCCTTCGTTTTTCCTCAATGTATCTAAAGAACCCCTTATTCCCTCTCCTAATTTCCCTTGCCTGGTTCTGCTCCTTCCTTGCCTTAGCTGTCCTCACCACCCTAGTGGCCCTTCTGGCCATCAGCTCGTACTTCCCTCTATCCCTTTCACTCCTTGAGCACTTGAAATGCCTATAAGCCCCCTTCTTTCCCCTCACCACCTCCTGAACCTCCCTGGTCCACCAGCAGGGTTTACGGGCCCTACCACATTTTTGTCTTACTCTTGCACAGGTGCTGGTAGCATCCTGCACCACCCCCCCGATGATTTCCCACCTACTGTCAGCATCCATGTCTGGCCCAATCCCATCCAAATGCTTCTTAAGGATCCTTCCCATTCCTTGAACTCCACCTCCCTGAAGTCGGTTACCTCCGTCTTTGTGCAGCCTTCTACCACTCCTAGGTCTAGGCAGAACCAGACCATGGCATGGTCACTCCCCGCCAATGGGTCCCTTACCTCCGGGCCCCCAATCTGGTCACTGTCTGCCAGGACCACATCCAGTATCTACACCTCCCTGGTCAGTTCCCCCACCTGCTGAGTTAGGAACGCATCCTGAAAGACATCCAACAACCTCTGTTCCCTGGCCACTGAGGATGTCATAGTCTCCAAGTCCGTTCCTGGCATGTTTAAGTCCCCCAACACCACTACTCTTCCCCTGCCCAATTTGCAGTGTCTCCCAACATCTCCTTCAGCTCCTCCACCAGTGTAGGGGGTCTATACACCACTCCTATTTTTACTCTCTTGCTCCCATTTGTTATCAAGGTGACCCAAATCACCTCCACAGTTCCCTCCGCCTCCTCCACTCGTCCTATGCCAATGCAGTTTTTGACTATTATTGCTACCTCTCCTTCCCTTCCCTCCCCCCTGTCCTTCCTGAACATGGTGTAACCCTACAGGTTCAGATCCCAGTCGTGCCCTGTATTGGCCCAGGTCTCAGTGACCGCTGCCACATCCACCTCTCCCTCAGTTAGCATTGCCTGGAGCTCAGGCATTTTATTGCCCAAGCTCCTGGCATTTAGCAGGACTACCTTCCACCCCTTCCATATACTTCCATTTCCCCTGCTTGCGTTCCCATGGGGATTCCGTCTGCCCCCGGTCAGCACCTTACCAGTCTGACTTTTCCCACATTCCTCCAGCTCCCCAGAGGGGATGGAGACCAAGTCCCTCCTTTATCGGACCCCCCTCGACAGCCTTCTCTCCCATCCCTCCCTCCCCTTCACAAGTTTAAACCCCACCTTTCACCAATGAACCCCTCTATTTTCAACTTAAGGATTTCCCACCCCTCCAAATTGAGATGGAGCCTATCTCTAGCATATAGCCCCTTATCCTCCCAGGTTTCCCCTCAATCACCCATCAACCCATACCATCTGGCCCCACACCACTCCCTGAGCCACTGCTTTATCTCTCTAATCTTCCTCTTGTGTTCCCCACTAGCCCTTGGCACCGGCAGGATTTCCAAGAAGAAAATTGCGCATCCTATGTCATGACAGACCCTGGCAAGCTCCCTGAACCTTGCCTGTATCTTTAGCTCACTATTTCCCTCAATGTCATTGGTACCCAGGTGGACCAGTATATCTGGGGAACCTCCACAATCCTTTGCCAGCTGATATACCTCATGCTTGGCCCTGTGCACCATTAGTCCAGGGAAGCATTTTGTTCTAACCGGGCAGGCTTCCCCCTGCCTATCCCATTTGATACCCCTGATCATGGAATCACCCAACAGGATCACTCTGACCACCCCTTTTCCTCCATTCCCCCTTCCATGTCCCTCATCCTTTCTACCGGCCCCTCCCCCCAGCCGGCTCCTTGCTCCTCCCCTATCTGGGTGCCCCTGCCACACCCTCCTTACTTACCCTGGCCACCCCTCCCTCTGATCCTATGCCTCTTCTCCTCCTGAGTATCCTTTGTACCACGCCATCCCCCCATCGCTGCTCATGACTGATCCTTCCCCCATCTGCTAAACTTGCCTGGCTCATCCTCCCTTTCTTCCCATCTCCGTTCAGTTCTCCTTGCCTGTCGTGCTCCCCTGTCATAACCCTTCAGCTGCCTTTACTGTAACCTCCTTGTACTTCCGGTCCCTCTCCTTGCCCTTTCCTCCCAACTGGTCCTTCTCCTTGCGCTTTCCTCTCTCTACCCCCTCCTCCTCCTGCTCTGATCCACTGCTCCTCCCATTTTCCCATGTTCCAAGTTCCTCCTTGTTCTTCCTGCTATCCGGCCCCTGCCTCCTACCCTCCACTCCCTTTCCATCTCCAACAGCCCCTGTTATGGCTACATCACCCCCTCATCCTCAAGCAGAAGAAGAAGAGAATTGAAGCAGTTACTGAGCTTAAGGTCTGATACACCTCTCCTCCCTCCCTTGCTTCCTTCTGTCCTGCCCCAGCCATCTGCCTACTTCCCTGAGAATGTCCTCCCTTTGCCCCCCCCATAAGGGTCTGCAGATACCTGCCTGCTTCCTTGGTAGTGTCCTCCTTTTGGGTTCCCTCTGTCATGGTCCCTATGTGACCCCAGAGTACTCTCCTGCACTTCTCTCCCTATGCCCCCACCTCTAGTGCTTGGTGCAACCCTGTGGAAGAGTCCCTGCCCTATTCCCCAACCATACCTCCCCCCTCCCTCCCTCCAGCTGTCTCCTAATCCCCTCAACCTCCTCCCTAAGCTGTGCCAGCTGGTGGCACATTGGGCAACCACCGAACTTCCAAGCCCAGTCCAGTATCATGGCCGCCCCACACCCTCTGCACCCCACCACCCTCCCAAAGATGCTGGCCCTAATGACGTGTGGTCCCATCCCCCTCCAAGTAGGTTTCCTTGGGTGAACTACCAGGGTCCCCACTAGTCCAAGATACACTCCTACCCACTAATCAGGTCACCCACTAATCCTAGATACAGTCCCACAGTAAACAGGTACCCACATTACTAGGTGCAGTACTACACAGTAAATTTATAGGGGAAGTGTACAACTCCCTAAGCTCCTCTCTCTCAGCCCTTAAACCCAGCCCCCAGTGGCTAGAACTACATGAGCTGCACCTGAAGCCTTTTCCTCCAATTGCAGGGCAGGTGTCCCCCTATAAATCAGCCTAGCTCTGGGGAGGGTGGGACTGGGGCCCACCTGACTCTCACAAGAGTGCATCAGCCCTGTGACTTCCCCTCACTGCACCTCCAAGCACTACCAGCTAAGAAAATCTTTTAAGTCTACTTCCTCACAGCATCCAGCTAGAAGCTTCTTTCCCCATTCACCTCTAACTGACCCCCAAGTCCCTCTCCTCCTTAGTAACTGCCTACAGCTCTCCCCCCAACCTGTAGTTTGCTCCAGGGTTCCTGATCCCCATGTGCATGATTTTGCACTTCTTTGTGTTCAACCTTAGTTGCCACACCTCTGACCATCTCTCTAGCTGTTCCAGGTCCTTTCTCAGCCTTTCCCCATTCACTTCTAACTGAAAACTGACTGAGTTGAGAGTCCCACCTTACTTTCAAACAGCACTAATCCCCTGTAATATGATGCCTGCACTTACAGGCCAGATAGCAGCTTTTAAACACACACACACACACACACACACACACATATACACACACCAAATAGTCTGCTAGAAACAAACAGAAAACCAGCTAAGAAAATCTTTTAAGTCCACTTACTCTCATAGCCTCCTGATTTTAAACACCCACAAATAACAAACTGTCTGCTGGAAACACACAGAAAACCTGCTAAGACAAATCTTTCAAGTCTACTCCCTCACAGCATCCAGCTAGAAGCTTCTTTCCCCATTCACCTCTAACTGACCCCCAAGTCCCTCTCCTCCTTAGTAACTGCCAACAGCTCTCCCCCCAACCTGTAACTTGCTCCAGGGTTCCTGATCCCCATGTGCATGATTTTGCACTTCTTTGTGTTCAACCTTAGTTGCCACACCTCTGACCATCTCTCTAGCTGTTCCAGGTCCTTTCTCAGCCTTTCCACCCCTCCAGGGTATCCACCCTGTTGCAGATCTTGGTGTCATCTGCAAACAGGCAAACCTCTCCCTCAAGCCCATCTGCAATGTCACTGATGGAGACACTGAAGAAGCCAGCCCCAGAACTGATCCTTGAGGTACCCCACTGATCAATGGGGGATCACTTTAGGCCAAGCAAAGGTTCGTTCTTATCTGCCATTCCCAGTGGTCCCCCGGTTTGAACTGTTGCCTGGCTGCCAGTTGAGGCAGAAATCAGAGATGCCATGTCAGAAATGGATTTCAAGACAGTGGATTCATTGCAGACTACTGCAGCATTCAGAGTGTTCGTTCGATGGCAGATGTCGAAGCCAGAAGCTGCCAACATCTGTAAAGCAGCTGCATCAGAGGCATGCTGCATGTTCTGCAATTCCTCAGGTTGCTAAGACCAGCAGTAGTGGCATTCAGTTTCTGCAGTTCTGCATTCAGCAGTTCCTGTCTTTTCAAAAACATACACTCCTCTGTTCCTAAGCATTGTAGTAACAAATCCTTGGAGATGTGTAGCACTGCACTTCCAAAAGCATGATCGAACATTGTCTCACCAGCATAAGCCAGCTCTCATTATGTCAGAGTCATTCCGTGGTCCTCCAACCGTGCATTGCTGTGCTGTCTATAATCCATATCAACTTCATTCAAATTCGACTGTGAAGCTTCAGTCTTTTGTGGTTGCAAGGCAGGAGAGAAGACCAACTCTCCAGCTTCAAGAACGGCCATCTTCTCTCCCTGCTCACTCGAAGTAGCCAGCCTCACATGCAAAGATGGTCAAGGGCTCGCCCAATCGAAAGAGTAGTGGACATTCCCAAATGTCCTGGCCAAATTTCCCCCATTCACTAAAAATACCACTAAGAGCTTAATCTGGTTCAGTGTCATTTGGCATCCATCCGTCAGGGGTGTAGCTAAGAATTTCTGAACTGCACACCAAGTGTGGAGTCACTGCTACCCCCTTCCTCCATTAGGGTGAGCTACCCCTCCCCCATCCATATCCCCTTCCCTAATGCGTCATTTTCTGTATTATATATCAGCACACCACTGGCCACACCACCAAAAGGTATAACAGACTGGTTTTGGTTACAATATTTTACTGTGACCAGCCTATACCTCATCATCAAGGTAGCCAGTCCCACAGACATCCATTCACACCACACCAGACATGACACACCAACATGTTTCAGACTAACAGACTGGCTTTTGGTTACAATAGTGCATTGTGACAAGCCCCTGTACCACATTAAGGTAGCCATTCTTAAATATGGGGGCACATTTTTTTTTTGTGATTAAACTGTTTAATTTTCCCCAACTGCTATGTACCTGTGTGTTACATTTTGTATTATTCGATTATTGGTTTTGTCTCTGTCTTTATCATTCTTTCCCCTGAAAGGTAAAAATGAACTATACTACCTGCCACACAATTGACAGTCCCATTGATACATTTTTTTATTTAACACATGGTATACAGTGACAGTGTAGGTTATTTATTTATTGTGTCTTTTATCTCCCTATTTCACTCAAAACCCTGGACAAGGATCTCTTTCTAGCACTGTTTGCCTCTGCTCAGCTATCAGTTTTGGCAACTGCTGCTTGCCATTGGCAATACAATTTTCATCATTAGTAAGAATGGATTCAGACTTATCAGGAGTTTAAATTTTTTTTCTACCCAGGTGGTGCAATGTAAACTCTAAATACTAAACAGTATGAAATTGTCCAAGGTTTCAGAAGCAGCTCAGAGCTCTGCCACATGTTGAGATCCCTTTATTTGTAGCTGATATAATACATGTATGTCGTCAAATCTTTATAACCATCTGACTTTGATAATGTTTGTAAACACTGCAGCAGAGATAAGCAGCTACCCAATACAGCAAATTAACAGTGCAGCAGAGATAAGTAGCTATGCAATAGAGCAAACTAGACTGAAATCCTGCTTTATCTTGTGTTTGTTGGGCTCAGTGTCCAAGGCTTAAACTGTAGATGCCATTTTTATACCTTGCAAAAATAAAATATGCGTGCCAGCATATAAGTATCCAACCAGCCACTCATTCTCACAGAATACTGTACTTTATTGAAAATATGCAGCTCTACATTTTTTATAAGAATCCAAGGGTCCATTATGTTTTTAAACTGTCACACAAGGGATTTGCAGCTGACTAGGTGCTGCCATTACCTGGCATTGTCACTGATAAAGGCAATTTGGCAAATGCACTGACTGCACACTGACTCAAAGCAGACCTCCTCCCATGACCATGATCGGACTGCTGCTATAATATTCTATGAAGAATCACTGCCTGTAGTGTCCTCCACATCCCTGATTGACCCCTGATTTTACAAGTTACTTACAACACTGCCCTGGCTAGGGCTGAGGGGGAGGGGAGAGAAAGAGAGAAACGACTGACCGTGACTGACTTGCCTGTGCCCACCACAAGTCCACAACAACTAGTCTCTGGCTCTTACCTTGAGTTGCTGAAGATTAAGGAAAGGAACTCACTCTAGTCTCCTGCAGCAGTGCAGCTCAGTCTCAGCCTAGGACAGTGAAGCGTATCGCGGGTGTGACTCCCTCCCAACCAGAGACTCGTGGCTCTCGAAGTTCCAACACTAGATACTCCTCGCCCACCTCACAGCTCTCTCTTGCTCTCCAGTCCAGTCTGAATTAGAAATTCACAGACTCTCAGCAGCTGATCGACCACAGATTAAAGCGGCGCAGCAGCAACTCCTTCAACGCCGGAATTTGGAAAAATCCTCACTCCCGTCCCAACCCAATACAATCTCTGGACCTGACTCGTCTCTGGCTGCTGGTCTTCTTGATTGACTCCTCTCTCCAACAACCGCACTGCTCTTATCTGCACCGGAAGACATATGAAGAGAGACTTAAGGAGCTTAATATGTATAGCCTCGAGGAAAGGAGGGAGAGGGGGGACATGATAGAAACTTTCAAGTACCTCAAGGGAATCAACAAAGTCCAAGAGGGTAGCATCTTTCAAAAAAAGAGGTGTGCAAGAACAAGGGGGCACAATTTGAAGATAGAGGGGGAGCGGCTCAGAGATAATTTAAGGAAGTATTTTTTCACAGAGATGGTTGTGGATGCATGGAACGGCCTTCCGGAGGAGGTTGTGGAGTCAAAAACAGTGGTGGAATTCAAGCATGCATGGGACAGTCATAAGGCAATTCTAGGGGTGGGGGCAGGAAGAAGTAGGCTGCTGGTTAACTAGGATCTGCAGCTTATCCATTAGGTAGGGAAATGGGCAGACTGGGTGGGCCAAGTGGTCCTTATCTGCCATCAAATTCTATGTTTCTATGTTTCTATATCAGGGCATTTAAAGAGCCCACCAGACCCCCGACCCACCCCTTACTAAACACTGCCATGCCTCCTTTGTTGGCAAGTGGACCTGATTGAGAGACCACAGCTTATTTCTCAATCAGGTCCTCATGGGGCTAGTACGCAATCGCATGACTCACAGGCAGGCAGTTTAAGTATCAGAGACCCCCCCCCCCCTCCTCCCTCAGAAAGGACAAAGAGCACTTGGGAAAACACGTGAAAAAAAAACACAAACAAAGGAATGCGGAGTGAGTGAGACGGAGACCAGCTGGCTCCTGCTACCCCAGCTGATAGCTGCAGCACGCCTTGGCGTGTCTGGTGTATCGGTAGCTACGCCCTTGCCATCCGTATATCCCCCTGCCCCCTGGACAAGGTTGAAAATAGGCAGAATTGTCTAGTCCTCCTTTCCCAATCAACAAAAACTAAACATATAAATTTAAAAAATCATAATCTCTGGTAAAAACAAAAACAAGGTGCTGCGTCAGCATATGGTCTAAAAGCAAAACAAAATGGTTATATTAAATGCACACTGAAAATAGAAAATAGAGTTAAAAATCTACATTTCGACCTTAGGTCTTTTTCAGGAAATATCTAAAAGAGAAAAAAACAGTTAGTGTAGAGAGGAAAATTCATCTGTTTGGGCGGGATTTGAAAATTTTTCTCGCCCTTGTTCATGAGGTGGGGGCATGAAAAGGTTATGCAGAAATGTGGCATCAAAATATGTAAAAATGGCAACGTTATGCACTCTGGTAGTCTAGTGGTCCCTCCTCCATTTTCCGATCACTGTCCCCATGTAAGCATTATATTCCTCGGTAGTCCAGTGATCCCTCCCCCTGTTCTCCAGTCACTGTCCTCATGTCAAAATTATATTCCCTGGTAGTCTAGTGATCCCTCCCTCCTTCCCCATACTCCGATCACCATCCCTGATGGTTTTTTTTTTTGTGTGTGTGTTGTAAGCCTGTAAAAAAAAAAAAAGGTCCTTCACCGATCAGCCGCCCCATCCCCACCTCCCACTCAGCATCCACCACACCACACCCACCAGATCAACCACACACACCCTCACTCACCAGGTCCCAGGTTCGAGATTCACTCTCCGATCAAAAACATGTCTTGCTGCTGGAATCGGTGGCTGCTGTATGAGAAACTAAGGTAAATGCGGTTCAGTGTATTTCAATGGGAGAGTTCAACTTTTATGCACAACTCTCCTTTTGGAGACCACATCTCATGAACAATATGACTGACATGCAACTCCTGCCCAAAAGGTGATTTTGGAGTCGATTGGCAAATTCACCTGTTTGGGTGGGATTTTAACATTTTTCTGGCCCTTGTTCACAAGGTGGGGGTCATAAAAAGGCTATGTAGAAATGTGGCATCAAAATATGTAAAAATGGTAACGTTATGCACATTTGTTGCAATTTTGCTACGCACGCTTGTAACTTTGGAAATTTTAAATGTTTTGACACCAAATTTTCAACATAGTCTTCTTATTACCCCACCTCATGTATGGCACAGCTGTAATTTTTCAAATCCTGGCCAAAATGTGTTTTCGCACCAGTGGCACAGAATGGCACTGCAGTTGTGCAGAATTCCATTTTAGCGGGGATTTTAAAATTTTCTATACTGAGTAACATTAGGTGGGGTAATAAGATGGCTATGCTGACAATTTGGTCATTGTTGTCCTATAAATGGGGCCCTGCACTTCCACAGCTACATACATATATACATCTATGGCGGGATGGGAGCGCAGGGCCTGGAGGCCCACGCGCTCCCACATGCAAAGAAAGATACACTTATACTATCTCAAAAAAGTAAGGAAATGAATTGCAAAAAACTTAATTAATGCTCTAGTTTGGGTTAAAATAACAAAAGTAAGGAAATGTGGCGTTAGGGTTTCCAACCCTAACACACACACACACCTCCAGACAGCTCAGCAGATGTGGGATGTACCTTGGGGATCTCATGCTTAACACTCAAGTTGGGAAATGAGGCATTAGGGTTTCCCTAATACTCCACCTTCCAAAACCAGGCAGGAGAGCAGGTGAGGGGTGTGTCTTGGGCTTCCCAAGCCTAACACTCACCCCATTCTCATAAATTCTACACATCTGACCTTGTTTACAGATGGAATGGGGTGAGTGTTAGGCTTGAGAAGCCCAAGGCACACACCCTACCTTCTCTCCTGCCTGGTTTGGGAGGGTGGGGTGTTAGGGAAAACCCTAACACCTCATTTACCAACTTTTGCCACTTTGACCCTAACTGGAGCACTAACAAAGTTTTTTGGAACATATATAGCATTAGGGTTCACAACTCCAAAGCACACCCCGCACACCTGTTCTTGCATGCAGGGTGGGGGATGGGGTCCTAGAGTTGAAAGTCAAGGGTGGGGGGGGTCTTAGGGTTGGGAACCCTAAAATCTCCTTTCACAGATTTTTGTTGTTTCAAACCCTAATGGTGCATTAACGCAGTTTTCTACATAGAATTTCCTAACGTTTTGCTAAAGTATCTCCATAGCCATAGCTGTTTATGGGCCTTACACTCCCATCTATTCATAAATGTAGAGACAATGTGTTGTGGGAGCACAGAGACCCCGGGCCCTGTACTCCCATGCATATATATTGTAATTGTCCCCGATTTTCATGTGGGAGCACAGGGCCCGCTGGGCCCTGTGTTAATATCTATCCATAAGTGTAGAGACATTGTAATTAACCCTCATCTCCCTGTGGGAGTGCAGGTCCCTATGGGCCCCGCACTCCGATCACTCCATAATGGTATCCATATGTGAGAGAACAGGGTCCTCTGGGTCCTGCGCTCCCATCTATCCATAAGTGTAGAGACATTGTAATTAATCCTGATCTCCCTATGGGAGCACTGGGCTCTGACAGCACAGGGCAGGCCCTCTGGGCCCTGCACTCCCATCTATCCATAAGTGTAGAGACATAGTAATTAACCTTCATCTCCCTGTGGGAGTGCAGGGCCCTCCTGGCTCTACACTATCATCTGTCCATAATGGTATCCATATGTAACTGCCACCGCACCCTGAGCAGTGCCTCCCGACTCCGGTGGCTTCTCCAGCCACTGCCACCGACCCCTCGGATGACCTCAAGCTGCCCTCCTGGTCCCAGCACCCAGCCAAGCCCCTGAGACTGCCACTGCACCCCGAGAGGCACCTCCTGACTCCGGTGGCATCTCCAGCCACTGCTGCCGACCCCTCAGACAACCTCAAGCCATCCTCTTGGTCCCAGTGCCTGGCCAAGCCTCTCAGGTACTGCCGCCAAAACTCCCGGAGATGCCCAGCTTCCAGCGGTTCTCCCATTGGTCTGCCTGCCACCTAGGTGAATCCTGATTGGCCCAGTGGATAGCCCTAAGAACCCAATTGGTGCACCTTTTGACTGAGGTTTCTAAGCTGCTGTATGGCTTTCTGAAGCCCTGCAACCAAATTGCCTTAGTGGTCGCTACCCAAGGCTAACAAAGAGCACAGCCAGCCTGCTTTTTCGGTCTAATGTATGATTTTATGGATTAACTCTGTAATATTGTATTTTTGATCTATGTAGTCAATTACTGACACACTACTTCAGACTTAAAAACTCTGTAACCGTGTTATTTATGTGTTGGTTGTAGTTATACTGCCTGTTTAAACGTATTGCTCTAAGTGATTACAGCCCTGTTTTTGCTGCTTGTATTCTCTACTGCTTTTTTTCTCACTGCCCACGGTCTATGGGAGCCTGCCATTCAGTATTTCTCTAAATCCCGCTCAACTGGTGACTTTTCCCAGACCCCTCTGCTGTTTTTTCCTTTTTTCCCTTAACTCCTGCACTAAGCTAACTCTCGGCAGTCAGACCCCCCCCCCACTTTTAAATTTCTCTAACTCCTCTTAATCACCCTTCCTCTGTCTCTCTAAATCCCCTCCCACTTCTACCTCAATTGCTAATTTTCCTTTTGTCTAGAATCGCACCCCCACCCTCTCCTCAAGCTCCCATCTGCTCCACTGCCTAACTATAGCTCCAACTTAATCTGCCTTTATCTAACGCTGTTCTCCCTCTTTCCTCGCAGGCTGCCACCGTGCCCCGAGTGGTGACTCCCGACTCCGGCGGCATCTCCAGCCGCTGACGCCAACCCCTCGGATGACCTCATGCTGCCCTCCTGGTCCCAGCGTCCGGCCAAGCCTCTCAGGTACTGCCGCCAAAACTCCCGGAGATGCCCCCTTAATATTCTTCAGGTGAAGCTACCTCTGGCAGGAAGCTGCAACACTGGACTTAGGATTTGCAAGAAAGCAAGTTGTGCTCACAACAGAGGGAGGTGAACCTTACAATTTACAATTGTCCCTGGTTTGTAGCAGATTCCTTAGGAAAGTTAATATTCTTCAGGTGGAGGATACTTCTAACTGAAAGGTGAAATAAGGAACTTAGAATTATCAGAAAAGGCAGTCTTTCAATCAACAGAGGGAGGTGGACCTTGCTTTATTTTTGTTATAATTGTTAAGATTTTCAGTTCAGGAAGAGTTTAAACCCACAGGGGCAGAATACTGTTTACTGTGTCTGTCCTTGTGCACAGCTGATGTGTTTTGGGGCTGACTGCTTTCAGAGCACAAGTCACCAGGCTGTTTTGCGTCTGGGGAGGTTTACCTGTGTCTGACTTGGATGTTTGGATTTTTCTCTGTTTGATTAGCAGGGTATTTTCTCTGTCAAATTGTCGTGTAGGGTATCTTGCTGACAGGAAGGCACTCATCACAGTGGTAGGTCAGAGCTTTTAGCTGATTGTTTCGTGAGGGCATAGTTTAGGCCCAAACCCTTCCCACCCCTCACACCACCCACCCCTGGAAATAGTTCCTTTATACCTGGAGTTCTGACATCATTTCCTCAAGAGGGCAAGGTGCATATCACTGTCATATCCTCTCTAGCACACTGCACTGACAATATAAGCATACACATTATATAATATATATATTTCTATATAACAAACCAATCACACACACACACACACAAAACAAAACAAACAAAACAAAAAAAAATAAACAAGAAGGTAGACAGACATGTGGGGAGTAGTGCAATGTAATGGTTGTGGGGCAGCAGTCTTCTGGGAGTCTTTCTGGAGGCTGAGATGCTGCCCTGTTTGCAGACATCTCTCTGCCCTGAGGGAGGAAGTTGCCTGTCTTCAGGCCACACTGGATAGTAGTAAGGGAACCTTCCCCCAGGCTGCACTGGACAGTAGTAAGGGAACCTCCCCCATCCAGGGAGCACCAGAGCCACCACCACTACCTCAGAGGTTGAGAACAAAGCACTGCAGTTGGACCATAGTGAGCACAGAGAGGGTAAGGGAGGTGGAACAGAGGCACACCCAGTCAGTTATCCCACTCCACAATCCATACACCATTCTGGGGGAGCATAGTTCCCCTATGGATGCACCCGCAGAGGAGACTAAGGAGGTTGCAGACAACTGTCACAAGGGAGGCCCTCAGGAAGGAGGCAGAGGACACCACAGGGAAAGGAAGCAGCTCCTGGTGGGGGACTCAATTATTAGGGGGATAGAACTGGGGGGAGCAGGGAAAACTGAAGTAAGGTACCTGCCTGGTGCCATGGCTTAGAGGGACAAGAAGCGCATCCTTAGGATCACGAGAACAGTTGCACGGGAGTCTGAGCTGGACGTCATTATCCACCTAGGGACAAATGACTTGGCTCATCATGAGATTAGAGCAGTGCAGAAGGACTTTGTAGAGTTGGGGAGGGGCCTAAGACAAGTAGCACACACAGTATCCTTCTCAGAGGTGCTGACTTTCAGTGGCTTGGGTGAGGCGAGGGTACTTTGCACCATGCAGTTTAACGATTGGTTGAAAAAATGGTGTGGAGCACAGGGGTTTGGCTTCATTGGGGACTGGGGTTCCACCTGGAGGGACACCAGCCTATACTGGCAGGATGGTCTGCATCTGTCCAGGAAGGGAACAAGTTTTTTGGACAATCAGTTTAAATGCTTCATTGGCAAGCTTTTAAACTAGTCAAGGGGGGAGGCACTGATAAGCAGCAGGAAAATCCCAGCCTTCCCCTACAAAACAGGATACTAAATGAGAAAAGGACCAATGTAGAAAGGTCAGTGTGGGATGCTGCTACAGAAGGTAAAGCCATCAAAAAATGGAAAGCAATGAGTACCAACGCCCGTAGTCTGGGTAACAAGCTTCCTGAATTAGTGGCCTTGATGGAGGAGGAACATCTGAATATCGTGGCAGTCACAGAAACATGGTACACACAGAACCATGACTGGGATGTAAACATACCAGGATACACTATCTACAGGAGGGACAGGGAGGGTAAAAGAGGAGGAGGAGTAGTTCTGTACATAAGGGAAGGAATCAAAGCAACAGAACAAAAGGGTAAACAGGGAGGAGAAGAAGCACTGTGGGTCAATTTGGAGACAGGCAATGGCACCACAATCCGCACAGGGGTTGTATACAGACCCTCCTCTCAGGGGGAGGAAATGGACAAGGAAATGATAGAAAGTATACTTAGAATGGCAGAAAAAGGGGAAATATTGATGAAGGGTGATCTGAATATGCCAGATGTTAACTGAAGTGCAGTTGCAGCAGCCACTTCTAAGAGTGGGGTTATTCTAGATGCCCTACAGGAGGCATGCCTTAGACAACTAGTATTGGAATCCACTCGAGAGGGAGCAATCTTAGACCTGGTTCTCTCAAATGGAGATGGAGAGAGGATCATAGATGTAGAAGTGGGTAGCCATCTGGAAACTAGCGACCATCGAACAGCATGGTTCACAATAAACACAGCAATAAAGTCAAGCCATACAAAGGCAAAAGTACTGGACTTTAGGAGTGCTGACTTTGCCAAAATGTGTGAGTCCCTAAGGAATGCACTAGCAAATGGGCAGGAAGGAGGGGTGGAAGAACAATGGGGAATAATAAAAACTGCCATCACAGAGGTAACAAGCCTTTGTGTGAAGCAAATAAACAAAACAAAATGATGTAAGAAACCACTATGGCTCTCAAAGAAGGTGGTAGTGAAGGTTCAAGAGAAAAAGAAAGCATTCAGAAAGTACAAGGTATCATAGAAGGAGCAGGACAGAGAATTGTATCAGTTAAAGCAAAAGGAAGCTGGGAAGGCAGTCAGAACAGCAAAGGCCCGAACCGAGGAAAAAATAGCCAACTCAGTTAAGAAGGGGGGATAAAACCTTTTTTAGGTACATCAGGGAGCGAAGGAAGACCAAGGGAGGGATAGTAAGGCTTAATAAAGGGAGGGGTGGGCAGAGGGTGACAGTGAAAGGCAGAGATACTAAACAAATATTTTTGCTCAGTATTTACAAATGAAGAGGGGAGGTACCTAAAACAAACAATAGAAACACTCTGGATACAGAAGTTGATACCAGCCCATTTACAGAAGAAAGGGTTCTGAAAGAACTCTTAAAACTGAAGGTGGACAAAGCAATGGGCCTGATGGGATTCATCCCAGAATTCTAAAAGAACTAAGGGTAGAACTAGTGACACCACTGACTACCTCTTTAACAAATCATGGGAGGATGGGGTGGTACCTGAGGACTGGAGGAGGGCAGATGTGATTCCCCTTCACAAAAGTGGGAGCAGAGCAGAAGCAGGAAACTACAGACCTGTTAGTTTAACCTCAGTGATAGGGAAAATGATGGAATCACTTGAAGGAAAGAACTGTCGAGTACCTAGAGGCCAGAGGGCACAGAACCCAAGGCAGCATGGATTCACAGCAGGAAGGTCATGTCAGACTAATCTGATAGATTTCTTTGACTGGGTGACCAAAGTAGTAGATCAGGGAGGAGCTGTGGACATGGCCTACCTAGACTTTAGCAAGGCATTTGACACAGTCCCACACAAAAGATTAATATACAAGTTAGCCAGCCTGGGAGTGGGTCCCAAGATGATAGCCTGGGTAAAGAATTGGCCTCCAGCCCTTTTGCAATGTCACTGATAAAGACATTGAAGAGGACTGGGCCCAGTACTGACCCCTGTGGCACCCCGCTAGTCACGTTGCTTTCCTCAGAGTGTACCCCATTAACCATCACTCTTTGGCTCCCACCACTAAGCCAAATCTCCACCCATTTTACTATTTTAGGATCTACTCCTAGGCTACTCAATTTGTTTCAAGTTCAAGGGTATTACAGGAAAGCTCCATTGAGCAAGCTCATTCACAAGGAGGTCCTGGATGCATGGTTACAATAAATACACAATGCAGGCAATAACATAACAATACGTAAATTAGAGGTAGCAAAGAAAGTGAAAGAGAGGTAGCAAAGAAGGTGAAAGCCAAAAAGATTGCATTCAGGCAATACAAAAAGACACAGGCAGAAGGGGATAGGGAGAAGTACCAGGAGAAGCAAAAGGAGGCAGGAAGGTCAGTAAGGAAAGCCAAAGCTCAGACAGAAGAACACATTGCAAAATCAGTGAGTAGAGAGGACAAAACCTTTTACAGGTACATAAGTGAAAAAAGAAAGACAAAGGGAGGGATAGTGAGACTGAAGGGGAGGATGGGGGCTGCGTGGAGGATGACAACAGTAAAGCTGACATATTGAACAGGTATTTCTGCTCAGTCTTTACTGAGGAAGAGGAGGGTAATGGGTCTGAAGGGAGTACAAGGGGTGAGAATGGTGCAGAAATGGACACAAGTCCCTTTACATGAGAAAGGGTCCCGAAGGAACTGGAAGTAATAAGAGTTGATAAAGCAATGGGGCCAGATGGGGTGCACCCCAGGGTCCTTAAAGAACTAAGAGAGGTGGTGGCTGAACCTCTGGCTATCCTCTTTAGCCGATCACTGGAAACAGGAGAGGTATCCAAAGACTGGAGGACAGCAGATGTAGTCCCCTTATACAAAAGTGGGAACAAAGAGGAAGCAGGGAACTACAGACCAGTCAGCCTCACCTCGGTAGTGGGAAAGATCATGGAAGCACTACTGAAGGAGAGATTGGTGGAACATCTGGTTGTCAATGGACTACAGGACCCAAGGCAGCATGGTTTCACCAGGGGAGGTCATGTCAGACCAACCTCATTGAATTTTGACTGGGTGACTAGGAGGTGGATCAGGGGAGGCAGTGGACATGGCCTATCTGGACTTCAACAAGGCATTTGACACTGTGCCACATAGAAGACTATTACACAAACTGGGGAATATGGGTGTGGGCAGGACAGTAGTGTGGTGGGTAGGTAACTGGCTGGGTGGCAGGACACAGAGGGTGGTGGTAAATGGCTGTCACTCCACAGAGGGAAGAGTGACCAGTGGGGTACCACAGGGATCAGTGCTGGGACCAGTCCTATTCAACATCTTCATCAGTGACATTGCACAGGACCTAGAAGGCAGAATTTCACTGTTCGCTGATGACACAAAGGTCTGTAACAGAGTAGACACACCAGAGGGTGTAGACAGAATGAGAAGGGACCTGCAGAAACTTGAAGAATGGTCAGGGGTTTGGCAGTTGAAATTCAATGCAAAGAAGTGCAAGATAATGCATATGGGGCACAAAAAAACCCTGGCACAATATATCAGTTGGGGGGTGAGGATATAGCATGCACCAAGCAGGAAAGGGATCTTGGGGTTATCATCTCTGATGACCTCAAGGTAGGGAAACAGTGTGACAAGGCAGCAGGTAAAGCAAATAGGATGCTGGGATGTATAGGCAGAGGCATCACCAGCAGGAAAAGGGAGGTCATAATTCCGCTATACAAGACACTGGTGAGGCCCCACCTGGAGTACAGTGTACAGTTCTGGAGACCATACTTGTGTAAGGACATAGACAGGGTGGAGAAGGTTCAGAGGAAGGCAACGAAGATGGTGCATGGATTGCATCACAAGTCCTATGAAGACAGGCTGAAGGAACTGGACATGTACTCCCTGGAGGAGAGGAGGGAGAGAGGGGATATGATAGAGACATACAAGTATCTCACAGGGAGGAACAGGGTGCAGGAATACACTATTTTTAAGTGAAAAAGATGTTCCAGGACTAGAGGGCAGGGGATGGGGTTGGAGGGAGGACGATTCAGGGGAAACATGAGGAGGAATTTCTTCACAGAACAGGTGGTGGACAAGTGGAACACCCTGCCAGAGGAAGTGGTGGGGGCTGAAACAATCACGGGATTTAAGAATGCATGGGATAGACATAAAGGAATTCTGGAGGTCGGGGTAAGGGGCAACAGACTTCTAGGAAAACATAAACTGAACTTACAAGCTCAAATGGGCAGACTGGGTGGGCCATAGACCCTTATCTGCTGACACTGTCTTTGTATCTATGTATCTATGTATAAATGGCGGACCAGGTTCTACAAGGTGTATGGATCAACAATCCTGAGTGAAAACAAAAACAACTTTTTGCACTACTTCTCTAGAGTACCATATCTGCCTCTTTTTTCTCTTACCTTTGCTGACTGGCTTGACACAGAGCTTAGTAGCTTTTTCAATTTCTTCTCTTATTGTAGCCCACTGTTGTTCTACTACCCCTAGTTTCCCTATCCCTGCAAGGGTATCTCTGAGGCATTCTCTCATTTTCTTAAAATCGGCTCTCCTTAAGTCCAGGACCCTCATCCTTGTGTGGTATGATTCTGGCCCTGTTGTTACATTAAACCACACTGTCAAGTAATGACTGGTCCTCAGGTGGTCCCCCACTGTGATGTCAGCAATGCTGTACCTGTTTGTCAGTACAAGGTCCAACAGTGCCCCCTCACGAGTGGGTTCCTTAACCAATTGCCTGAGGAACGTCCCCGGCAGAGGGTCCAGGATGTCCCTACTCCTGGTCGCTGCTGCAGCAGGTAGGCTTCAATCCACATTAGGCAGATATGAGAATCAGAGTCAATGTACTGCACCAAACATCATAAGCAGAAGTGGAGAAGATCACTAAATGCCTTTATAATTTTGCAAGCATGCAGATCCATTTGTAACCCCTAGGTGGTGCTATCCCAAGGGCTACTACCCCTGCCTGCTTGGCTAGTAGCAGGTTAAGGGGCCTGAGTTTTGAAACGGGTGCCTTCACCCGGAGGTCAGGGTTGGTAGTGATCAAGCTAACCTGGGCACAGCCCTCCGGGACACTGTAACCCCCCTCTTTCCTTACTAGTGGCCAGAACAATACACAATAACCACTTTCACAATACCCCTGATACACCACACAAGTACCCACACTGTTTGCACTTACCATCAAAGCTTTCCTCTGGCCCAGCCCTGGGAACTCCCTGTAAAACAAGGTTATACACAGCAAATAACAGCAGTACAGTACTCTTGCACAAACTGGAACCACAGTCAGGGTAAATGCAAAAAAGAGTTAGATCTGATTTATTTAAGGGTCTTGAACAAGGGAAGGGTGTAATCAGGTTAGTTTGCTTAAAGGCTGTATCAATCAAACAGTTATGCATGTACTTCAGGGTCCATAAACAGTCACACACTCTGGGTACCCAGATGGAGAACAGGGGGCTAGCCAGGAACGCTGCAGCTGGTTGGGGCCCTGTGATGGAAGAAAACAGCACACACTATTTGTAATCTGGAGCCGGAGTGTTCAGTTTGTGAAAAGAAAACAACAAGACAATGAGATGACACACTTTTAGTTTGGACTGTTGTTGCAGGGAGCTACCCTGATGATTACTCACGATACCCAAGACTGGGCACAGGCTGGACGAAAATCGAGACAGCAGGTGGTTAATCTGGAGTGCCAGGAGAAGCAGGGCCCATGTGATTCGCTGAGGTGTCATTCCTGTTCAAGCATGGAGCAGGGGTCTGATGCCCAGGCAGGTCTCTCGTCAGTGGCTTTCTCTGTGCAGTGGGGTAGTCTGGCCGGGCCAGCGTGACACGGCCCAGGCTGAATTGAGATGAATGCGGATTCAGTCCAATTAGGCTGGATAAAGCTTCCAACAAGCAGAACACAGTTCAGACAGTGGGGAACCAAAATACGACCCAATTTCAATATCCAGCACATTTACGTGTAAGGAAATTCTACTGTATCAGGCAAACCGCTCTCCGGTCACGATCGCAAAGTCTCTGCACAAACCAGGGATTCAAAAGCAGCTGGAAATCCTGACAGGCCAATCGCATTCAGCAAATCTTCGGTCTTCTTCAGGTTAAAGCCTGGTCACAGTCCAGTGGCTTAAATAGTCCTCACAACTCGGATTCAGTCCGACAGCAGGCAGACAGGCAGGCCAAAAATCAGCCCTTTCACAGTTCTCCCATGCAAAACTACGTAGAACTGCAGCTCAAAATCACTTGAGCTCTTACTTCTTCACTTCTCAGCTCAAAACTGAAACTAGCTGCAGCAGCCTGGGAAATTACCCAAGATCCAAAAGGTTCGGTTGGCTGAGTCTCCTGTCAGTCACAACAAAGGCTCCCCCTTCAGGTGCAAAAAGGTGCAAAAAGCCCAAAAATGAAAATTACGTACCTACCGTAATTCTTGATCTTCTCTTGTATCTTCACCATTCATTACTTCCTGGGTGTAAGCCGGAGGTGCGCACCCGCCACGGGAGCTTTTTTTTTTTTTTTAAAAGCTAGCTCTAACAGTGCCGCCTTTAGACCCGACGCCTTAAGGGGCTTACAAGCGCGAGGCGGCTGCTAGGCCACTGACTCCTCCTCCTCCAACTCAGTTCTGTGAGCCGGAGAGGCAAAATTATATTGTGGAAAAAGAGAAAGCGAAGAAGATAGCCAAGGGATAGCAAAGTAAGGAAAATAAACTGAAAAAGGAATAAGCCGATGGAGAATAGACAGAGGAGAGAGTATTCCTGCCCTAGGGATCGCAGGGCCTCCTTACCGGGGCGACTCTAGGAGGAACAGATAGAGAGAAAAGGGAAGGAGAAAGAATGAAGAAGAGAGAAGAAGAAGAAAGATGGGATGTTGAGGAGACCAGAATGCCCAACGAGCATAGTTAGCTGAGAGGCTTAAGGCTCGATTTAATAAGGGGGCAAGAATCCCCACTGGTAGTGCTGAAGAGAAGGTTCACCGAACCCGCTAGACAGACAAAGGAGGGCATAGTCTTTGACCTCAACATGCCATGGTCCTTGATCCTAGCTGCGGGCTCCTGGCCCGAGAGCAGGCCTTGCTTCTGGAAGGACACCCGGCTAGGAAAAGGTTGATTCCCAGCTGCTCAAAGGGTATAGAAAGAAAGTTTAGCCTTTCAAGGCAGTTTGTAAGAAATATAACAGAACTCAATCGGACTTGCTATGGCAAGGCAGGAGAGACTTGAAACTGGCAAGAACCGGTCATGGTTGGCACTGCTTTTCCTGCAACACTGTCCTCAGAAGGACCCTTGAAAAAGGGGGGGTTCAAGACAGAGTATGACTCACAGACTTACGAGGAAAATATGACCTGGGAAGCCAGGGCTGCCTTCAAGCAGTCGGAGAGAGTTCCCTCAGTTTTAAGAGAGAAAGAAATAACTGCACTGCTCCTCTTGCTCTGCAAAAAAAGAAAGGGGTTGATTCTAGGGCTCAGTAATTGATTAGCAGAATATTGTGGGACCAAACTGCACAGACAGAGTCAGGCAAGGTCCCTAGGAGTGCCTCGCCTGAGAACATGGCGGTGAGATAGTCGTGTAGCTCACTACCCACTCAGCACTCCTGCAACAAAAGCCCACGAATCTTAGAGTAAATAATTTTCCTGGAAACTTTAAGGAAAAAGGCAAGGATAGAGATGTCCCCTTTTTTTTTTATTTTTTTTTATATATATATTATTTTTTATTTATTTTTTTTTTTTTTTTAGGCTCAGCAAGAGGGAGGAAGAGACGGGAGGGGAGACGCCACAGAAGGAGGCCACTGAGGGAAGGTGGAGGTAGTAATGAATGAGAAGATACAAGAGAAGATCAAGAATTACGTAGGAAATGCACTTTTCATATCTTCCCTTGTCAATCTTCACCATTCATTACTTCCTGGGTGAGTACTAAGCTCTCTTCCCCAGGAGGGGAAGGGTAAAGACCCTGAGGGAACAAGACCCCTAGCCTCCTGTTGGTGAGAAACAGAAGGGAAGACCCTGGCTAATTCACAGAAGCCTATGTGAGAAGAGCTAGAGGTGCCTCCCGAGGACGGAGATGGAGATAGCCCTGCAAAAGTCTCCTAGCTCTAGAGAAAAGAGACGGTCCCCGGAAGGCGGAGCGATCACCCTATGCCGGGCCAGGGTGACAACCTGAAAGACGAGTCATGCCGTCTGGCTTAATGCAGATCGCTGTCCCCGCAAGCCTGGAAGCCACCTCATTGGCGCTATAAGATGCCTTGCCTGGTGTTTTGCCAGCTCCAGGCCTATAGCGGAGAGGGCAACAGCTTGTCTGGTTTGCTCTGCATCAGGCATTGACGCTTAGAGTTGAGAAAGCATCGACCACAGGTGCCGATTGTAGGCAGCGTGGTGAGCCTGATGTGATGCTATACGAGCAGCCACACGAAGAAGAGAACACTCTTCGCCCCAACGGTCGAACTGAAGGGAGTCCGGTCCGTGGCAGTCGCGGCGCCAGGCAGCGTGCCCGGAGGGAGTGTCAAGGTAGACCAAGCCAGAAGGGGGTTGGAAGAGTACCTAGAGACTTGAGGGGCACAATACCTACGCTGACAGTCAGCCGGGCTGGAGAAGAAGCGCTGGCGACTGCCAGGATAGGATAGATGCCTCCTGGAAGGGGATAGGCCAGGAAGGTACCACCAAGTGTTGGGCACTGAATTCCCCAAGGAATTCACGCGTCTCCCGTTCGGTATTGTCTCTATGAATGTAGGAGATCCAAAGGTCCCTCACCATCCTCGAAAGGAATCGCTGATATTCAGTGAAATCAGCATCGGAGGAGAGATGAACAGGGGGTTCCTCCCCCTCAGAGGAGGGAGACAAGGATGATGGGGAGCTGGAATGCTCAGAGGACTCCTGCGGCGGTGGGGAGAGTCGAAAGACCCGCTCATGCATACATCTAACGTATGAAGGGAAGGCCGCTGCAGAACCTCTGAACTGCTCCCAGGATAACAGACCCGTAGGACCGACATGGCCCAGGAGCGGGGGTGGTGGAGGCAGAGAGATGGGAGAGGGGCATCTGCGAGGAGGCAACTGATCTCTGCCAGGGCTCTGGAATCCGGGGAACGGAGCCCGAGCTGGCAGGGTCCCGGACAACAAACCAGGTTGCAAGACGGAACCCTGAGGAAGCAGAGCCTGGAAGAGCCCAGGGGGAGAATCTCCCCTGCGACAAAGTCGGGACTGCATGGATCCAGAAGGGCAGCCCACAACAATGCCACCGGAGGACACCCTAGAGCCCCGGAGGGAAGGGCGGGGTTCAGAGCTACGGCTCCTGGCCACCCCCCCTGAGGTGGCCAAAGAAGACCGAGGGCCTGTCCCCTGCCCCTCAACCCCTCAGACTCGAGAGAGCCCTCCTCACCGCAGCTGCTCCCACCCCCAGAGGGAGCAACAGCACCCGGAGGGTTGCCGCCACCGGGTCCCCGGGAGGGGAGCCTCCCTTAGTCACCCCCACATCTCCCTCCTGGGACCCAAGGCCACCCAGCCGGGAGCCCTCAGGAGAGGACGGAAGGGGGGACAGAGGGAGGCTCGCTGCCGCCTGGTACCTCGTGGCACAGGGGACCCAGATCCTGAAGAGTGGGGGTGCCAGGATGGGTCCACGTCTGAGTCATCGGCCTCCGAGGAGGACGAGACCAGCAGGACCTCAACACTGGCTACCCCAGGGGTTCCCGAGGCAACGGCGCCACGGACGGCACCGGTACCCGAGGCGGCGCCGCCTGGCCCCTGAACATCAGCAACAGCCAGGCCCGGTCCCAGCTCCCCGTGGCACCAGCGGGCCAACGGCACCGCCTCCCGCATCGGAAACTGAGCCGGGCGCCACGAGGAGGAGAAACCAGGCCCACGCGCCGCTTAACGCACTGGGGCCAGCGGCACCACCAGCGGTGCTATCCTGATCACCGGTGCCGCGACGGCACCGGATCCAAAACGGCGCCGCGAATGGTGCTGCCCATCACCGCACCGGAATGGTGCCGATCCGAAACGGCGCCAGCGAACGGCGCGCCTCGATCACCGGCACCGCGAACGCACCGATCCAAAACGGCACCGAAGGCGGCATTGAGGGTCCGCGTGTCCGCCCAGAAATCATGGGCCTCGACACTGGGGAGCCTGCACTCCGGAGGTGACTCTCGAGGCGGTAGCCGACGCCGCGCCCCGGAAGGGACCGCAACATTCTCGACACCGTGGAAGGGGCCTTCTCCGCAAGATAAGATGAAGAAGCCCTCCTCCATGGATCGATAGGCCCGGAGGGGACCCGGGGAAGGGCCTAGAGACCTTACCTGGGAGTCCTGCGGAACAACGCCCGGCCCTCTGAAGTCGGCGGGCCTTGCCGAGCTTGAAAGCGCCGGGGACTTCGGGAGGACGCGACGGTCCATGGAGAAGCAGGCATCGCACTAATCCATATCATGGTTGGGTCCCAGGCATCGAAGACACATGTCATGCCGGTCCCGAGACAGAGAAATGCCGCCACAGGAGCACAGGCAGCGATGGGGCGGCCCGTCTTAAGCGCGCCGCCCAGAACTGGACATAACAACACCATAAAACACAGTAGGAAAAACACCCGACGCCATACAGATAGAAAAGAACAGTCTTACTCGTGGTAGGCAACAGTGCAAACGAAGAGGAGTCGGGCTTGGTATTGCGCACTTACGAAACACTACTCCGCCGAAGCAGGTGCTGCCTCGATATGGGAGAAACAGAACTGAGTTGGGAGGAGTCGGTGAATACTAACGGCCACCCTCGCATGACGCCCAAAGGCGCCGGGTCTCGAGGGCGCGCCTGCTAGAGCTAGCTTAAAAAAAAAAAAAAAAGCTCCTGTGGCGGGTGCGCGCCTCCGGTTTACACCCAGGAAGTAATGAATGGTGAAGATTGACAAGGGAAGATCTACAATTCCTACAGATTTTGACTCCAGACAGCTCCTGTAGTCCGGCTCCATTTCAAGTCCCACCAGTACTTATTGGTCCAATTCACAGTCCAGGACCAAGATAGTGGAGATAAACAAAACAGTCCTTGCTGCAAAGAAGGCAGGTTAGACAAACTACATTACCATTATCACTCTAAATGATTTTCAACAAATAGTTATATCTTTCAACGGAGCTCCCTCTCAGATTACTTATGACTGCAATCCAGGCAGCTCTTAAAGAGACAGTGCACAGAGACTATACAGGCACTCTCTGGCAATCACTTTTAAACTGCTAAAATGCAGGACACCAGCCTGGCAATGAGCATTTAGGAAAGCTCAAGGTAGACTTTTTGGGAACCCCCATGTGTAAGGGTTTACACATTTACGTGAACAGATGACCTTAAAACATAAAATCTGAAACATTGAATCTGACAGTAGATAAGGACCACTTGGCACATCCAATCTTCTCATTTCTTTCTACCTACACATTACATCAGACTGTGCCTGCTCTACATCTTTTTCTCCCTACCCCCTTCCTTTCCACTAAGATTCCTTTGTGATTATCCCATACATTCTTGAACCACATCACTGTTTTCACCCCCGCCACCTCCGCTGGAAGACTGTTCCAGGAATCCACCTCTCTTTCTGTGAAGAAGTACTTCCTCACATCTCTCCTGAATCTACCCCCTCCAGATTCATAGCATGTCCCCTCTTTCCTGAGCATCTTCTCTCCTGAAAAATACTCCCCTCCTGTACCTTATTTACCCCTGTGAGGTATTTAAAGTTCTCTATTATATACTCCCCTCTCCCTCATCAGTTCCAGGATGTACATACTCATTATTACCAAGGTGGCCATTTTGTGTCAGGTAAACAATGGATAGTTTAGACTTCATATGAAGCTACTGGAAGTAATGATCCTGCACCATTTTAGTTGCCCTTCTCTGGACCGCCTCCACTCTGTTATTCCTGAGATGTTGTCTCCAGAACTTATCACAGTTCTCTGTGTGGGGTCTCACCAGCGATCCATACAGAGGCAACGCCATCTCCCTCTTTCTGCTGGTGTTACTCCTTCCTATGCATGCCAGCATCCCACTCACCCTCCTTACTGCCTTGTTGCACTGGCTGGCAACCTTTAGGTTATCCAATATGAATACCCCCAAGTCTCTTTCCTACTTGGTAGTCATCAATATCGCTCTACTGATTTTGTACTCTGGCCCTGGGTTTCTGTGCCCCAAGTGCATTATTTTGCATTTTTTCATTTCAAAACCCAGCTGCCATACCCTTGACCACTTCTCTAGTTTTCTCAGGTCTCTGCTTATTCTTTCTGGAGTGTCCACCCTATTGCTGATTTTGGCATCATCCACTAAGAGGCAGACCTTCCCTTACAGCTCCTTTGCAGTGTCACTTACAAAAACATTAAAGAGGACTGCTCCCAGCACTGATCACTCCTAAGCTACCCAGCTTGCTTACTAGTCTCCTATGTGGAACGGTGTCGAACGCCTTACTGAAATCTAGGTAGGCCACATCCATTGCTCCACTCTAATCTAGTTCCTTAGTCACCCAGTCAAAGAAATCAATCAGATTCATTTGACATGTCCTCCTCCCTATGAAACCATGTTGCCTTGGGTCTTGTAATCCACTGGGTTCAAGATATTCCACAATCCTTTCCTTCAGCTGTGATTCCATTAACTCTCCTACCACCAATGTCAGGCTAACTGGCCTATAATTGCCAGCCTCCCCCTGCTACCACTTTTGTGTAGTGGGACTACATCCACCCTCCTCCAGTCCTCCAGAATCACTCTTGTTTCCAGTGAGCTGTTAAATAGAACTATCAGAGGTGCAGCCAGTACTTCCCTAAGCTCCCTCAATACCCTTGGATAGAAACATATAAACATAGAAGTTGATGGCAGATAAGGACCGCAAGGCCCATCCAGTCTGCCCATTTTTTTCTACCTTATCCACCATAGGCCTTTACTCTGTCAATGGCCTATCTATTCATACTCATCTGTATTATTCCCTTATGCCTATCCCATGCCTGTTTGAAGCCCTGCACTGTATTCATATCCACCACTTCCTGAGGTAGGCCATTCCATGCATCCACTACCCTTTCTGTGAAAAATAACTTCCTCTCATTACCCCTTAATTGGCCTCCCTCTAATCTCATGCTGTGTCCTCTTGTTCTGCTATTTTTCTTATATTGAAACATGTTAGACTCTTTCACCTTGTTAATGCCCTTAAGGTGCTTGAATGTTTCAATCATATCACCTCTTTCTCCCTCCTTTGCTCTAGGGTATACATATTGAGCTCAGTTAATCTGTCCTCATATGCTTACTGATGTAGTCCCTGCACCATTTTGGTTGCCCTTCTCTGGACTGCCTCAATTTGGTTAATATCCTTGTGAAGGTGTGGCCTCCAGTACTGCACGCAGTACTCCAGATGGGCCTAACCAGTGTCTTGTAAAGAGGGATTATTACCTCCCACTTCCGACTTGTGATACCCCTGCTAGTACACCCCAACATCCCTCTAGCCTTACCTACTGCTTTAGTGGTCTGCTTGGATGATATCAGGTCATCGGTGATGATGTACAGTTACATATGTTAATCTGCCTAATGGAAAGAGGCCAGGTTCATGTCACAGTGTCTGAGTGATGCAGTGCAGTGACTGTGGAGTGGCAGTTTTCAGAGAGGCCTCCCAGGGACTGTGGTCTGCCCATTTCTTGGTCATCCCACTGTGCAGTTCCCCACCTTTAACCTTACAATCCCTCAATTAGTCTTATTTTTCTCGCTATCATATCTTAAAAATGTCCTGTCTGTCCCCATTTTGATACTCACGGAGCAACTGTATCCTCAGTTTGCACCCTTGTGATCCTTATTGAATTGCCTGCCTCCCTCTGTTTTCACAGATACACTTCCCTGTCCTCTTCACTCCTATGCCTCTGTAGATATTTTGAATGACACTTTTGTAGCCTTTACCTTTCATGAGATTTCTTGTGAAAACCACAGTGGTTGCATCTTTCCTTAACTTTTGCTTACTGGTTTGACTCAGAGGTTTGATGCCTTCACTATGCACTCTTGCAGTTTTACCCACTGTTGCTCCTTCCCCTCCCCAGGTCCTCTCCTACCTCTCCCCGCAGGTCATTGCTGAAGACACATCCATCATTGTAAAATCAGCCCTTCTAAGGTTCAGGACTCTCACCATTGTGTGATTGGGTTACTCACCAATTCTTATGCTGAAACACACTGTACACTGATCACTGGTTCACAGATGACTTCTCACCCTGGAGTTGTCCCTGTCCCTGTTAGTAAGCACCAGTTCCAGTGTTGCCCCATCATGAGTGGGCACACTGATAAGTTGCCTATGGAAAGCCCCCCCCGCAGGGAGTCCAGGATGTCCCTGCTACTCACTGAGGTTTCTGCAGGGAAAAGTGCATGTTGATAGAATAATCGAGGACAGCATATGTAGTCCCTCCTTCATGAGCAGGAAAGGAACCATTTACCAAGGCTTGTTTCCAGGTGCAACCAGGTGGACATACCTCTCAACCTCTCTCATCACAAATCAGGGACAAGGCTTAAAATGATCAGGGACAAATTACCAAAATCAGGGACACATCTGAAAAAATAGCAATATTAGTTCCAGAAGCTATGTACAATGTGCTTCTTAGTATAAATAGCATTTTCTTAATGAGAACTAGACTGTAACACCAATGGCTGGCATTATTTTGTGATTCAAATCCCTACTCTTTAGTGACAGAAATGCCAAATTTAGGAGGGACAGAAGAAATTTCTGAGGCAAAATCAGGGTCATCCCTGAAAATAAGGGACAGTTGAGAGGTATGCAGGTGGATACCCGCAAGGGTAACATCTGAAATCAGCTAGGTGATCGATACCCACTTAGCCATACAAGAGCTCCTGTTTACATGGCAAGGCAAATTAGTTGTTAAATATTTTCCATTTCTGCCAACCAATTTTCTCAGTATATGCTTCCAGCATTTTGTACACATTCAAAGTGGTTTGAATATTGAAAACTTCATGTCAGTTAGTTACATTGTAATGAAAGATTAAAAAGTTTCTTTGCAGTAAAAAATCATTTTCTTAACTTGTACCTGTCATAAGAAAGAAATAAAAGGTGCACAAACAGCACTATACACACAGTTAAATAATATGGTGTGCACACCAGAGCAGAAACATGTAGCATCAATCTAAACATCCATTTCTATAGACTGTGTAGTGTCCAGATGGGTCCAGATAAGCATCCCTGATGCGCCACACACAGCAGCTTGGAATGGGTAGACGTCTGTGCTGGCCAAGTCTACCATGACACCACAAAGTGAACTGGCAATACGCCACATGACGTCTTGAGCGGTTAATGTCAGGGTTCAGTGCAAACACCTCTTCCCAGAAAGCAGCAGTGATTGAAAGTACACCTGGTGACAGCAAGCAAGCAAATCTTTATTTATATAGCGCCTTTCAATATCAAGGCGCTGTACAGAATATAAACCATAAATATACAGGCAAACAGCAATATAAATTGTAAATCAGTCTGGGGAAGCCAGTGAAAATAAATATGTTTTTAACAAAGATTTAAAACTACTGATGGTCAGGCATTTTCTTAACTGACGAGGTAGAGAATTCCACTGGGTTGGTGCTACAAATGAAAAGGCGCGAGCTCCAGATGTTTTAAGATGAACCCTGGGAGTCTCTAGCATTCCTTCGTCGGAGGATCGGAGGGGCCGACTGGGGGAGTAGGGAGTCAGGAGCTCTTTCAGGTAGTCAGGTCCCTGTTCATGTAGGGCTTTAAAGGAAAGCAAGCCTACCTTATAGGTAATCTGCCACTGAACTGGCAGCCAGTGCAGTCCATGCAGCACAGGTATTATGTGGCTGGACCTAGAGGTACCAGTCAGCAGCCTGGCTGCAGCATTCTGCACCAGCTGCAAGTGGTGGATATCAACCCTAGACAGCCCTAGGTAGAGGGCATTGCAGTAGTCAAGACGGGTAGTAATGAAGGAATGGACCAATGTTGGAAGGTCGCCCGGCAGAACCAGGTGTTTCACCCAGACGATATTCCTCAGATTGTAAAATGAGGATTTAACCACAGCTGACACCTAAGATTTCATGATCAAGCCGTAATCAAAGATAATGCCCAGGTTCCGCACCCGATCTGAGGTAATGAGCGGAACACCGTCCAGCCACATGCCCAACACATGCCCAGTCCCCAAACTCGCCCCCTGGCCACCCAGGTCCACAACCAACACCTCAGTCTTATCCAGATTCAGTCTCAGTGACAGAACATATTTATCCATTTCCTGGTAATTATATGATCAAAAAAAAAAGTTAACACTTTCCAAAGCAAAAGTACAACCCTGTTCACCCACAGAAATGCCCTCAAAAGCCAACAGCCACTACATAAAATGTGTGCTGCCTGATAATAATACGTAGTGGGGAACCAATGGTGATTTTTTTTCTAATGTCAATACACAACTTAATAAGCTAGACCAGTGCAACAAAAAATTGCATGTCACTGTCAGAACACAATGTGTCAATTCCTACCATAGTGCTCGGGCAGTACAGTGTTGAAGATGCGCCATATATGGGGTGTTGACCAACACAAAACAGGCAGTGTCTTGAAATGTACTGAATGCATTGAAAAGCACAGTGGTGAGAAGAATGTACAACAATAGTGACCACCACAAAGCAACTTTGCAAATAGTGGCATGCTCACAAATGGGGATGACTTGTGTAATCACACAGAACTGAGCCACTGAACCTTTAACAGATCATCACAGAAGCCAACCAACTGAATTACCACTCATCAAGACATACCCTAGTGGAACGGGTTTTCTCCTCACACCCCCAATGCATTGTTGCAGCGGTCATACTTCCAGATGCCTTCAGTGAGCACTGCATGACAGTTTGTCTTAAGAAATGACCACTAGCACCCTACTCCCCGAAGTGCATGTGGTCCAGGACCCTTTGATCACTGAACAAAGAAGTTTTTTTATGAGCGACCTGGCTGGAAGTGAATGGTCCACCATGCTACAGCCCCTAGATATTGATATGACCATCAACATCTTTCAATCAGTCATAGAGATACACATCCTCAGTAGGAAATCCATGGTTACATCCTCTGCCTAGATACAATCCACTTCATTCCCAATGAGTTCTTCAAGATGTGTGACCCAGTCTGGTCCTGGAGTAATGTATCCTGCATCTTTGGTGGACTTGCTGTCTTACAGGGCACTTTGACAGTCTTGCAGTAAGGGCATTTTTATTGCCAAGTTAACAGAATAATCTTACTTCCCTTGACAAATCAAGGAAGAGGATTCACTCCCCTTTCACCCCCCACACCAATCCTCTCACCCTGTCCTCATAGGCAATGACTCGACAGTACAGTATGTGAACCCACCTCTGTTGCTGCTCACTGTAATATTTTGCTTTGTCACACTTGTGCTCGCACCTCCCTCCCTCCCTCCTCATGGATCCACTCTAATCATTCCTCCTCCTCCCTACTCCTTAACTCAACTCACTATGGGGTTTGACTTCCCCATCACTCCCCAAGGAGAACCTGTTTGCCATTTCCTCACTCAACCCTAAAAAATGTGGGACCGGTGTCTTGGAACCTAAACTCCATATTTCCGCTCCTACCAGTGCCTCCAACTTACTCACCTCATAACTCTGTACTTCAGTTTTTGCTGTGTCCCTCAGTCCTGGAAGTCTGAGAAGGTTATACCCCTCCACAAAAGGGGTGATGCCTACAGTTGTAACGACGTCTGCTCTATCTCCCTCTCTATTCTGAAATGATTTCACTGCAGTCAACATGTGCTCTTTATGTCGTCTTTATTGTAATCTAATTTGTAATTGTGCTTATACAGTTACCCCCCCATGGCCCCTGGAAAAAGGCCATGGCTGGGTGTTCCTCCAAAGGTAGAAAATAGTTAAAGCACAAGTAACAAAATAAATCGATTGATGAAAATCAGTGGTTCTATGATAACAACACACACACAATGTTTGCCATGTACATGATGCAACCTGAATTACTGTTCCTGAACACTAATGCTTCTTAAGACATAAGCAATGACCATTGTGAGGTCACATTGTGAGTAATATACTGTTCGGTAATTACCCCAGAATATCATTGCTGGGTGTGAATGTGTGTGTTGCAAAGGTGTTGTCATTTTGACATTCTGGAGGGACCACAGTCACTCAGCCCAAATAAAGGCAAATGGATGATATGAACACCAGTGACATGGCACCGACCAATTATAAAACTCATTTAAAAAGGGTTGAAAATGAATATACTCACTGGTGAAAGTGATAGGCAGTCCTCCACAGACAGTTGGCGGCACATCCTCTTTTCCAGGGTCCCCATCTCCTGACAGCGCTGACAAATGCACCAAGATGGTGAGTTGGCTGACTGCTGTGCAACAAACTGCAGTTCATTTGGTTGCCGGAGCAATTTGAGGATGTCAAATACAAGGCCTGATATCTGCTCTGCACATCGCATCAAAAGCTCACGTAGTTGCACCACGTTGAGGCATGAGATGCAGGACTAAAAAGCAAATAAAATGGTTGTAGGTATGTGCAAGTATAAATCACAATAATTATCTTTACGATTTTCAAAAGTGTGGGAGACAATACACGAGACAGGACCATGACAGTAGATGAGACATGAGAGAGGACTGGGCTAAATTTTAGTGATGGTTGGATATTTTGCCACTTGCATTCAATGCAAATAACCAGAAGTTAGTAATTTTGGTGGCAAGTAAACAGAAGAGCCAATATTGCCTGTGGGTTGTGCAGGTCAATAAATCATTGGTGTAGAAAGACTTCTAAGTGATCATTCTGAGTAAAATAAGCCACACAGCACACAGCAGTAGAGTATCAGCCAAATCAAACAGGGTGCTTTGATGCATAGCCTGTGGTATAACCAGTAGGAAGGTACAGGTATACTGCCACTCTACAGGTTACTGGTTAGGCTGCACTTGGAGTAAGTGAGCAGTATTCAATCATGTACCTAAAGAAATATGTCTAATTACTGGAGATGTTGCACACAAGGCTGAGCAAGATTATCCGGGGGCAACAAGGCAGGCCTTATGAGCAGAGAAACAGCACGCAAAACAGGTACTCATTGGAGGATAGAAAGGAGAGGGGAGACATGGTAGAAAGCTTTCAATACTGTAAGGGCTGCTGGAAAATAAACTCCAAGGGTATCTTCAATATTGGGGACCGCAGGACTGACATGGAGCACTATATAAAGATAGTAGTATGCCACATCAAAAGGGACATGCGAGAACACATTTTCACTGAGAAGATGATGGAGAAGTGGAATGTGTTAAGCGTGGAACTTGTCAACCTAAGTACAGTTGAGATCTTCCAGAGAGGTGTGGATGTGGTAAAATGGCAAACTTGCATGCAGCAGTTGGAAAGTGTGGTGCAGTGGGATGCCAATGGGTAGGAAGAATTGTACAATGGGTAGGTGGGGGGAGGATCACCCAGTAGATACTATGCAGTATGCAATGTGGAGTAGGCTCGATAGACTGTTAGGCTGGGGTCTCCAGACAGTTTTGGGCTGTTCATATTTATAAATGTTCTGTTTGAAATGTTAGTTACACTTATCACCTGTGTTCGTCATTGTCTACGAATATGTGCCTGGACAGTTGGAGCAGATGCCACAATGCACACTCCACGACCACGGACTGTACAATGACATTCACTGTTGCCATGTCTTCCACGACCTCATCCACGGTGATCATCACTGTTTGCAGTGTGATTGCTGGACTGTAACGATGGTACCCTCTATGCCAGGTTCGAAATTTCCAAAGTAACATTTGAGTTGTCATCAACTTCAGCTTCAGATACTGATGAAGCTGACTATAAAACAAAGAAGACATGTATAAGTCCATTGTACAATTTAGTCATATGATATATACAGCTACAAATTGTGGTTTGCCCCAAAGGACCATCAGTGTAAGGAATTTAAAAACCATTCAACAATATTGATGTACATCGAAGAAGCCTCAGCCCTGTACAAAGTGTATCAATTACTACTGCTCATAGAGGACACATGCAGAAATGTGAAAGTGTGTATAATGCTGGCGGCTGTGAGTATGAGTAACACATACTTTTTTCAGCCAAAAATGGAGTAGCACATACGTAAGGAGACACAGTGACTATGTAGGATGATAGGATTGTGGGGTACTGTTGATCGTCATCAGTGTGCTGAGTTGTGGTGTTATTTTGGATAACAAAATTACACAGAAGTGAACCATGCAGCCACATGCAGGCTCATGTGGCTAAGGTTAAAAACAATGTTGCGTTCAAACGAGAGAATTAATAAACTGTAGTTTGGCATTGGGTGGAGAGATGTTACATAGAAACATTATTATTGTGGGCTATTTTTTTCCAGTGGGGAAATTACATGGCATGAACCAGAATTTCAGTAGTTGAAATGCATGGAAAATGAGTCTACTCAAATGGTACCCACTAACGTAGTGGTAGACAACACACGAATAGGAAAACTAGAAAGATCATTGAAACACTAACATTACTGGAGATCAACAAACTGGAGGATCACTAGTTATTTTCACAATGCTCCATCATGAATGTGAAGAAAACAAAGTGCAAACACTCCATTAAAAATCGCATGTAAACGATGCAGGTAAAAGCTGCGCCAAGTAGTAACAGCGTACGGGTGCAGGTGTATCTGGAGCACGTTAAACCCATGGGAGCATAACGAAAACAGTCATTGTGTACTGTGGCCATTCTAAAAGAAAATCTAGTCAAACAGGAACACTTACATGTGAAGAGACCATAGTTGGCTGGATGCTGTCGTTCAGTTCTCACCGTGGTGTGTATGAAGGGCTCCATGATTCATTGTAGCTTTCATAGCTGTCACTTGATGATGACTTGAACTATAGAAAAGAAAGAAAACTGTAATTGAGAACCAGCAATAAAGTTTGGAAAAAAATACCAGAGATGACCACAAATAATACCTTGCTGTAGACCACTTATAAAATCATGCAACAACCGAGTACATGCCATAGTAACACAATACAGTGTTATTACAGCATTTTTGTCCTCATGCTGTCAGTAATATCATCTGATCCTTGTGCTGTCATTGCTATCAAACCTGAAATATAGAAAGTACTTACAGGGAGGCGAGCTTCGGCATCCCGGTCTCCATCAGGTTAATCCATGGAGATTAATAGCCACACACTGATATCTCAGTAAAATAGCTTTTTATTTAGATCCATTGATCCATCAAGCAGAAGAATGCCAACTATGAAAGATCTGGATCCTTCTCCTCCAAAACGAGAACTCAGCCAAACGTTTTTGCGAAAGTGTGCACTTTCTCAAGACCTTTTGTTTGCTTTGGCAACGGTCCACTGCAATGAGCAGCCACTTTCTTGCCTGTCCTTTGCAAACCTGAAATATACACTGGCTACATACACTGTCCAGAAAGCATGCAGTTATTATGAAAAAGTAATTCCCATGTAAGAGTTGTGTTAAGATGATTCTTCACACTGCCTCAGTGTGTGAAAATGTTATAGTCGTGGTATGTGGATTTTCACACACCTCATGGATGTATGAAAAACATAACACACTCAGGCACTATTCACCATGAAATGCATTTGGCAGACACATAGAGAATCCACATGTAGGGAAAGCACCTCAAGGTATACTAGACTGCATTGTAATAATAATAAACAAATCAATGAGCCATATAGTCTTTTTGTGTGTGAGACGTACAGCAAAATGTAAAATGGGCATGAAATAATTTAAGCCACACAACATGCCACTGGTGAATAAAATTACAAGACTTACAACTGGAAGCATTGTCCTGGTATGCAAGGTGACCTGGTCCTTATTAAGATTCACAGCAAATCACTGAGATGCATCCTTGAGCAGTTCTGCAGCTGTAACGACAAGCTCTAGCCAGAACTGATATCGCTGTGGCGAGCTTCTATAGTCGGAGAAAGAGCGCCGCCAAGTGCCATCTGCAAGATGGTGGTGGCGATGCAACTATGCATGCATGGCACTCATCCATGTGTAGTTGTGGTGAATGGCATTCTGCCAGTCCCAAGATGGTGGTGCCGGCGGAACTGCGCATGTGCACGAGGCACACATGCTTAGTTCCTGTCCCGGAATGCAGAAGTAACAGCCGAAATAGCGTGGATGTTTCGGCTGTTGCTCCATAGTGGTCGATCATGGTGGAGTGCTCCAAATCCTGTTGGACTTTTGGAAGGATACTTCCAAAGGTCCAACGGAAGCATGCCACGATCGGCTGTTCTAGGAGTCAAAGCAAAATGACTGTAGGCTCTTCCCACAGCCGTAAAAGGGGAATCACAAAGATAGAAGCACTGCCATTTCAACTGGAGAAAAGGTACAGTGGTGTCTGCACTAGTTAATATGTTAAACTATGTTCTACTTGCTTTTGAAGGAAGCCAAGCGTTTGAGATTCACAATTTACATTTTTGACCATTTTCCAGGCTAAAAGAAGGAATGTAGTGCATGTCTTGGTTATTGGCTCTCATTCCACTTATGAGTCACCCACTTTATCCTGTGGAATAACTGCAGTATTTATTGAAGACACAGTTCTCTATTCCATCATTTCACTGTTCCTTCTGCAGTGCCTTCCATATGCTTCAAGCAATGTGTTCACCAAGGATAAATAAGAGGCTTCACATTTTATTTCAGTTATTTAAAATGTTTGACCAAGAAAAGTGCACTTGCACAGAGCACAGACTCATTTCCAGGTACTGTACATTTGGGCAGGGGGAGCATGGGAATAAATACAGCATAGCAATTTACAATAAAACATGTTTCAACAGGTAACAGACTCTATCCATTATTATTACAAGGCCAGGAAATAATGTGTGAAGATAAACAGGCTGGTATCTATAGTGCTTGTAAAGGCTGGCCTAAAGAGGCTTAGACCAGAAAACAGCACAACATTGTTGAAAAACAAGTAAGTGTTAGAAAATGTGTAGAAAATTGCAGCAGCACAAACTGCAGTTGCTTGGTAAGTTAAGTCAGGGGTCAGCAGTAGAGACAGATGAAGTTGTCTGCTTTGCCGCAGCCACAATTCACATAGTTATTCACCCAGCAAACTGCACAAATTAATACATGGAAGCAAACAGATTGACAAGTCAAAGGTGAATTAGGCAATTCACCTAGTTATGCCATGCAAATTTGTGCAATTTGCAGGCAAAACATATGTGAATTGGTGTCTTTGCAGTGCATACAATACCTCCCTCCACCCACTGAGCTGTAATTCCACACCCTGACCACCTCAAACCCTTTTCAGTATCATAAACTCCCTCTCATACCCCCAAAAGAACCCTCCTCCCTCCTCCCCTCTTTGCCCTGGAGATTTTGTCAGTCAATTTTAGTCTCAGTCATCAGTATTTAAACAGCATTAATGGTAGCCAGGTACAGTAAGTGTAGTGTGTAGTACTACATTCATAATTCTTATCACTTTAGTATAAACCTGTCCCCACCTGTGTGTCAAACATACTCTCCCTGCTTTCCACCACCCTGCCAGTCACCAGTCCCAACTGACATGAAGGCCCCCAACCTGACCCCCTCTGGCCCCACTGTCCTCCTCCTCACACCAGCACCCAGAACAAAGTCAGTTCTCACTGACTCGAAAATAATGAAAACATCTCCCGATGCAGTAAAGGCACTGGCACATGAATGAATGGTGATGTTTTTACTCCTAGTAAAACCTGATTGGCTGAATGTCAGCCAGTCAGGTTTATTAGAATAAAGGCATCACCATTCATATGCACCAGCCCAGCAACATTGCCAAGACAGACACTGAACAGAGCAGATACACTGCACTGGGAATAAAAATGTATTGTCATTTTCAAACAAAAGATTGAGCAGCATTTGGGAAATGTCATAATGTCAGATGCAAACACCTCATGATGTCATGTGTGATGACATCATGCCATGCTGGAGAGTTGCTCAGTGTGTATAAAACTGCCAGATCAGTCACACACTGGTGCTCCCACTCGATACAGAGGAGGGGACTCATGCCAGAGCACTTGAATCAATTGTAAGCCTAAAGCAATCTAACAAGGAAACAAACATTTGTCAATGCTGAATGTTCGCCGCTTATATTGCTGTTGTACCGAGTCTTGCTTGTACACATCTGTGCTATATATTTACAGAGGATAGAGCAGATGAGATGCATTGTCTCACTTTCACTGATGTCCTGCTTTTACACATTATTATATTGTATTGTGGCTAAACAGAGATGCCAACTAGGATCTTGCCGGTTGCATAAAAGTAGTTAGACTAGGTTTTAGCCTTGTTTCTTGACTTTAAATATGTACTTAGACTTAAATTGTTTCAGTCAGTTGCATAAAAAATGACTTGAGATTTTTTTGACTTATTAGGTGACTTGTATATAAGCTTGCTTGGTACCAGGCTTATTTATTGGATTTGGACTAAGTTCCCACAGAAACTTAACTGATCCGTTTTTTGAAGTCAGGGATATGGTGTGTGAAGATGGCAGGACACATGATTATTGTTCAAGATTATTTGAATGAATTGTCTCTTCATAGAGAGAGTGTTTCATGACAGGTCAAACCCTTTGGAGAACCTTTCCAACATAGAAGTTTTTGACAGAATGAGGTTCAGAAAGGAACGTGCTGGAGGTTGTTGACTTAGTGAAAGAAGATATAGAACCACCTACACACCAGAATCACAGCATACCAGCATTGCTGCAAGTTGTCTGGCTCTTAGATATTATGCCACTGGTTGTTTCTTAAATGTTGTTGGCGATTTCATAGGGATCCACAAGTCTACAGCTAGCAGAATTGTTATGAGAGTGTCATTAGCACTGCAGAGAAAGATAAACAAACTTATTAAATTCCCACAAGATCCTGCCTTGGTTCGTCAGACAAAGACAACGTTTTTTGACATTGCCGGATTTCCTAACGTGATTGGAGCAGTAGATGGCACTCATATTAGAATCCAAGCACCTGCTGTTCAGGAGAGTATATATGTGAACAGAAAAGGTTATCACTCTGTTAATGTTCAAGTTGTTTGTGACTCAGATTTGATGTTTACCAACATTGTTGCGAAGTGGCCTGGTAGCACGCATGATTCACGCATACTCCAAAACACTGACGTATGGGAAGGGTCTGAGAGAGGACATCTTAAGGGGTTTCTGCTTGGAGACAGTGGCTATCCATTGAAGTCATGGCTGCTCACACCTTATTTAAATCCAAGATCTGCTGCACAAAAGTGTTACAACTCATCTCAGATGAACACGAGGAGCACTACTGAAAGATGCATAAGGGTATGGAAGCGAAGGTTCTATTGCCTGCATGGTGAAATACAAATGTTGCCTGAACATGTATGTGCCATCATTTGTGCTACAGCTGTACTGCACAACATTGCAAGGTAATCAAAAATGGATAGGTTTAGAATTAAGCAATAGATAGTAGGCCCTGTAGCGATGAGGGTTGAGGTGCTGGGCATCACACCTCGTGCCACGTTGGTGAGCCATGTTCAGGAACGAGAATGGGTCATCGGGGGTCGGCAGGGGAGGAGAAGAATCAAGAGTACGGAGGATTGCTCTCCTTTTCCAGTGAGGGGGTTCCTGAGTGTCAGCATTCATTGATATCTGCCAGAGGCTGGGGGACAAGGCGTGCCACACCAAGACATGGGTTGGAGCTAGGACAGATGCACATTTCTTTGCATCATTGCACATCCAAGTTCCAACTGGAATATCATGACAAAATACTGCTGACCTTCATGTATGAGCCAGGCATGGTGCCCAACCCTTGAGCCTCGACAGTTCCGCTTCGGTGGCAACACGCTGGGTGGGGCTTCCTGGAGCAAGGGTTTGGGCACTGTGGCCAGGGCGAGCCCATTTGCAGGTCTGAGGGGCTCAGTGGTAAAAAAAAAAAAGTGAAATATAATTAAAAAAATATTAGCAATATGCAACTAATTGGTGTGGGGATAGCCAGATTTATCCACTGGTGGTGTGGTTTGCTCACGAGGTGAATCTGAGTGAGAAACCACACAGAAAATGGGTAAATTCTGGCATCACCCACACCCTTGACTAGAATACTGCAATTGTTAAATCTTCTACTCAAGTCTCTATGTGAAAAAAATAAAGGAAAATATGGTTTGTGTGACATACTAAATTATTTATTTTTCATGATCTATTTACCGCCTCCTATGATCACACTGCAATCCTCTCCTTCGGGCAGCCAGTCCTCACATTGCCTTCCACCGACCCGCTGTCCTGCTGCTCCTCGCCCCTCTGCCCCGGAAGTATCCATTCATGGGGGTGGAGGAGTACCCTTACCTGCCAGTACTTCAGGAGGAGAGACCAGAGTGCACGTAGCACTACTTAACGTCTTTACGGTGTCACGGAAATGCAGCCAGGAGTCATTGTGGCAGAGAGATGCAAGGAGGTGGGTCACCATCATTCGGATGGCATGCATGCATTTTGAGCATTTTCTCTTGCTCCTCTTCACTGTGCTGCCCTTTGTAGTGCCCCCATTCTCCACTGGGACAGCTACAGAGCGAAGCTATCAATCCAATCCACCCCAGGAGAGGACAGCATTCCTCTGGATGCTCAATCCTCTCCTTCCCCTGCCCAACCCTGGCACCTAAATTTGTTCCCAAACCCGGGTCGCCAGTGTGGCTCGAGGTAAGGTGTCCAGTTCCTCAGCCCTCTGTGCCACTTGGCTGTCCTAAGTTATTTTAATGTAATGTATTCTTTTCACTTAAAAAGAGATAGTCCAGTTACCATTCTAATTCGTTTACCTACTATACTTTGTCACTTTTACCTTGACATAGCGTGCCCCTATGAATTGTCAGTAAAACTAATTAATATGTATGTGGGCTCATATTTTATTTATTATCCTCGAACTGTGCCACATTACATTGGTTTTTGGCACTCCTTATTTTTTTGAATGAGGTCTTTCTGTGGTGGGTTTCTGTGTTTAAAGCTGGCACACGGAGTGTTGGGTAGTATCTGTCACTAAGCGTGATTAAAAAATGGTGGTGTTTTCAAATTGAGATGGGTATGTTTGACCAATTAGCAGGCATGGAGGGCACAATGATTTTTTCAATGGTTAAAGGGATACTTAGGCTGCATCTTGTTATTTACAGGGCTCTCACTGTTAGTTAATGTACCCCCTGACAGCCAATCAGCTTTATTAGATTTTAAAACCCATTTTCTAAGTTAAAACATTTTTGTTGTGTTTTCTTTTTTTTTTTTTTTTTTTTTTTATTGCATCATTCCATGTTCTACCAACTAACATTAAGCTCCCAGTCAGTTGTTGATGGTGGCAGCCCCCCCACACACACACATACACACACCTTCACCCAATATACTCACCAATTCTCCGGTCTGCTGTTTGTTTCTGTGCCGTATCAGAAGGCTAAGATAAGAACGCTACACAGATGATCCAGTCCAGCTAATCAGTATATTCAGTATCATGCAAATTTGTATGTTGCAGGGTCTAACAGTAGCCATGCAGCTAGAGTGGTCTGAACAACAGCATACCCCCACAACCGAATTGACTTGGGTGATTTGTAGTTTGAACTTGTTTAGTCTTGTGTTCACTCTTTATGTCTATGAGCGGCTATTTACACTGAACTTTACATATCAGGTCCTTGATATGTTGTGGTCAACACCAACATAGAGGATAATGTATGGGCATCAGTTAACAACAGTGCTGTATTCACTCCAAGAGGTTACCATGGCAACTGTGTAAACCTCGAGAGCGAATCTCGAGAGGTTTACTGTTGCCCTGGTATCCTTGAGGAGTGAATTCAGTGAGGTTGTTAACTGATGCCCATACATTATCTTGTATAGTGTATGGGCTCAGTACAACGAGAGCTCGCTACTAAAGGTTGTCTACAAATTAAAAAAAAAACTATCGTCCTGCCTCCCCCAAGAATGAGTTACAATTGTCCCAGTCCCTCAATCTCAGAGACAACATTTTGTTTGAGAAATGCATTTGAATACATCTGCTGTTTGGACATTAAACTTCCTTACTTTATGGGGAGTTCTTCACTTTTGGGGTCGTTTTTCACCACCGTGGCCGTTTCCCAATCTGTGCTGCTTAACTTATGCACCTGTGCATGCACATTCCATGTTGTTGTACTATCGATGTGATGTTCTCATGATAGCACAACAGCAAGTTACGTCACATCGATGGTACAACAATGTTGTCTTTCTACCGAACTCAGCATATAACAACGTTCCACCATTCACTATATATAGAGGATAATGGATAGGCAACAGTGAACAACAACAGTGTTGTTTACCTTCGAGAGGTTGTCATGACAACCATGTAAACCTCGAGAGCACCCCCCCTCGCTCACACATAAACATTTTTTATTTATTGAGCATGGCCCCTTGCTCCAGATCAACATTTTTTTAAAATAAAACTCGGCTGCTGTCCTTACTTAGGATTTGAGTCCCACAGTTCTACTCTGGTGCCTGCATTCAGGGTGATGGCAGTTTCCCGGTGCACAGCACATTGAAAGATCTGCACATGGCAGTATCCACTGATGCTGTTGTATCATCGATGTGATGTCCGATCAATGGAATAACAACACAGAACATCTCATCGATGGTACAACAACACAGGTAAATGATGGATTTCTGCTAAATATAACGTTCTGCCATACACTATATTTAATTTTGTGCTGGATGTTAATGAAATGTACCTGTCAATCTTGTGCGTTACCTTGTCACTGACCTTGACTTCCATGTGGTTAGTTTCTGCGTTGTCACCACATTGTCTGCATTTGGACAGCATGTAGTGTTGTCTTTTATCTGTTAAGTCAGTGACATTTCATTAGTAAGGGTCTATGGTTACTCACATTTTGCCACTCTGATTAGCAATAATTTCATGAATATTCACCGTTGACCAATACCCCATCCCCACAGACTTGAATTCCCTTCCTCATAATTCCTTAACTTCACTGTCCCCATTTTCATTATCTAATGATTTTTTACTGTGCTATCCTCTGTTGTCCCTTATTTATCCTCTTAATCTGGGTCCCAGAAGGTTCCCATCATGTCACTCTACCTGGCAATGTTCCTGTGAAGCGGATTGCCTCGTGTTGGCTTCTTCGGTGCATGCAGACTCCTCCTTCCCACACTGGCCTAGTTCTCATCACATGGAGTTTTCTTCATGTGATGGCATATGATACCTGGAAGAGAAGATGGAGAGAACAAAGCCACCAAGTGTATAACATTTGTTTTACCCCTATATTCTCCCCTCCCTTAAACAAGAAGTTAGGCAAACTTGCAAATTGTTTTAGTAATTAGTTTACGTCGAAATATATATGAACTCATTATTACCTATGCATCAAGTTTGTGTCAAGTAAACAATGGAAATTTGAGATTTCATACAAAGCTATTTAAAGTAATGAGCTAAACACCCCCCCCCTTCCCCAACTGCATGATCCTTGTTCATCTTCTCCTATTGACCATATACTATAAATAATCAGTATTATCTACTTGCGCTTTGATTTCTGAACAGGATTAGGAAAATTCCAGATCCAGATGAAACATTAGGTGACTACTCACAGTCTGCATCAGAAGTAATCACTCATGAGATGGAGGAATCAGCAGCCACTTGCACTGTGGTGACAAACAGTGTGTTTGCAACAGTATATTCTGATGTTCTTTATAATATGTGTATTGATTGTTAATGTTCACTCTGTTGATATATATATATATATTTGCGTATAACGAAGTAATATACAGTACCATGTGTTATTCACATAGAATAATGCATGATTAACTGTGTTGTTTTGGGTTTATAATTACTGGTGTTCGCTTTTTCCCATAAGGAAGCATGGTTATAATTTGCCATTTTAACCAGCTAGTCATAATGGCAAACACTAGCCAGGTATCCCTCAAACCATGTATGCACCAGTAGCAGTCTTCTTTTACTGCTCAATGTCCCATAAAGCAATTCCTTTGGTCACATACTTAATCACCACTCGTAGCCGGCGGTAAGTTGCTTTTGTTAATTAAAAAGGAAAAGACAGTCATTTTTCTCTACTGACTAACCCTTTAAAAAATAAAAAGAGAGCAAAAACCAGGAAACCAGGAAATGAGTGGAGTGGATCACTCCTAATTCTGACTAGTGCATGGCTGCCTGAACACAGATATGTTTATTTTATTTTCTATAACTACTGAGGCAAAAAAGTGCACGCCAGCAATTATAGCAAATAAAATATGGTATGGTGTGTGTTAAACTTTGATTTTAAACTTTCTAGTTGTCTCTGTGGATATGGTTGACATGGTCTGAGAATGGCTCTGGCATCATTTTAATAAGAGCAATGATTAATTTTTTTTTCACAGTTTCTGTGCCCCCTCTCCCACCTCTAATTTTACATTGATCATGGCAAATGATATTGCTTTCCTGGATAGATTTATTGGCTGTTGGAGATATGTTATTTTATGCACACTTGGGTAGTGTGAAGCTGACCTTAATCATCCAAATAGATTTGTTATTTCTCAGTTTACAATTTAAAAACTTGCCGTGCTTAGTGAAATAAATATCCTTGCATACTGTATCTAACACTGTAATTTTTTTTTTCAACAGGTGGAGTAGACCCTCAATCAAATTTGAATTTAAACTGTCCTCGATTTTTACTGAATCAACCTCAGAATTATGTTAGTGCATGTATATACAGTCTGTTCAACTCTATGTTTACTTGTTTATTTAATAAATATGGGCCATATATGATATATTTTGTGACATATATAATAAAAAATTGTTTCATGATCTTTATTTTGCATGATACATTCCCTTGTTTTTAAGAGGGAGTGTCAATGTCGTGTATTTGTGTCTCTAGTCTTTACCATACTCAGGACGGTCAAGCCCAGGGCACCGACGTGCTGCTGTACTCTTAGCCTCCACCAGGAATCAGCTCACGATGGGCTGTGTCCCCTTCCTCCCTCCGGAGAAGGTGATCTGTCATTGGACGCTCCAACCTTTTCCCCCCAGCCGCCCCTCCAGCTGATCGGTTCCGCTCCCGAAACCAGGTCACCGGCATCGCAGACAGAAATCCAACTGCTGTGTCAATGGGCATTGAAGCAAAGCTTTTATTCATACTATTTAAAAACATGCTGTACAACCACATTTGGAGACCTCATAATGGGGTTAATGCAAGCCCTTATTACCTGACATAGAGATGTATGGTGCAGTGCAGTTCAAGATAAGTAAATGAACAAATAAATTAAAAATAATAGGGATGCCTAGTGGTGCTAGAGCTACTTGACCCTCGTCAGGCATACCACCGCATGAACAGGAGCTTAGGTAAATGCCAACCCTCCAGCTGGCACTCGTGAGCCCCCCTCAAGGAAAATTAGATGCACCCTGCACCCATCCTATTGCACAATACTGCCCACCATGTAGTGCGTTATCTGTTGCATATTGCTGGGTGACCATGTTAATTACTTTGCATATTGTATGGTAAAGAATCAGAAAGTTAGGACCTTCCAAACTTAAAGTAAATGTAAACTGATGTAGAATATTAAGTCATAAAGATACATATTATGCAATGTATCAGTTGATTAAATAACTTATTTGGAACATACCAAATGTAACGAAGTACTATATATAATGTATTGAAAAGTAGTCTAAAAATTCAATAACTTAATCTCAACTTTATCTGTATTGATGACTATTCTTTTTTTACATCTTCAAAATGTCTAAGACTTACTAAAATGAACCATAATAGAACTTTTTAAAATAATAAAATATTTAAATGTCTTAAATAAAATAACATACTGAACCCAGTCAACTGATAACTACATATTTCAGAACACATAAATTACAATCAGTTAATGGGTAATAAAGTATTGCACATACTGTGATAGTACTATGTATATATTTTCAAATATTAGACAACATAACATTTGTTTGGTTTTGACTGAATAAATTTACAAATTCACTGACAATACTCTATGCTGTGTCATCAGATGATATCATTATGTGGCGTCCTTACCACGAACACATGACAAATTAAAATTCCCCAATACTTAATTTAAATCAAGTCAGATTTAAATAGACAAGTAGATTTAATAATTTGTATAACATGTGTTACTTCTTCTTCAGTTTATCAGCTTTAAGATGTATCAACTCAGTCTCAGATTTAAGTTTCTTTATTTCTAATTTTAATTTTTCATTTTCCAGTTGAAGGTTCTCCTTCTGAAGTCTCAATATTTAAGTATACAAATCAGGTGAATGCTGTCTCTTTTTGACTCTTGACATGAACTGTTGCTGTTGACTCTGTTTCAGGACCTAGATCAAATGACATTTTGTCTTCAAAGCAAAACAGCTAACTAAATAACAAATTAGATAATTAAATGTACTGTTGAGAATTTCAATAAAACATACATGGTGTTACATATATAGAGAATAACTGATGGGTAACTATGGAACCATGTGATTTGTTCAGGCGATATGTCTCAGATGGTTAAACAAGGTATTGTCAACATCCGACAACTGCAATGTCAGAGTCAACCCATCATCAATAGGTCTTATAAAAAAGGGTCTCTGAAATGCTGCAATCAGATTGGCTGTTAGGATTCCAACAGCCTCATGTTAATCTATGTTATACTGTCATGCACAGCCATGGCACATGGATTCTTCCTGTCAGCATTCCATCCACTTTTGTTTGTTTGTGTGGGGTGGGGGGGCCACCAGATCAAAATTCTTAGCCTTAAAAAAAAAAAAGCATCATTGTAATTAAAGTTGCTTGCTGGTCACATCAGCAGGAACACTGGATAAAAAAAAAATATCGGTACCAGAGGAAACACCATGAGATTAGAGGGAGTTCAATTAAAGAGTAATGTGGTGAAGTTCTTATTCACAGATAGGGTGGTGAATGCATGGAAAGGCCTAACATAGGAAGTGGTGGATACGCATACAGTGCAGGGCTTCAAACAGGCATTGGGTAGGCATAAAGGGAGCAATACAGATTAGTATGAATAGATAGGCCATTGACAGAGTACATGCCAATGGCACATGCATATGGTAGAAAACATGGGCAGACTGGATGGGCTTTGAGGTCCTTATCTGCCATCAACTTCTGTGTTTCACTGAGGGACCCTTAGCGGACACACTAGGGTAAGGTAATGTACTGTAGTGGCCTGGGCCAAGGGGAGGAAGTAGAGAGGAGTCTATGGTTGGAGATGTTAATGCAAGTGAGTCAAAAAAACTAGGGATGGGGCCCTCGAGGGACATAAATGTGACAGGGACAAGACATAGAGTAGAGACTAATATGGGAAAAGCACTGGGGGATTGCGCAGAGGGTGAGGGCTTGGGGAGAGAATTACCACTTGGGGTCCACAGTGCAAGCAAAAGTTTGAAGTGGAAAATTTGATGAGGGGGGGAATAACATCTCAAACAAAGAAAAGGAGGTCAAGATGAAGGGTGACTGTGCAGGAGGTGAAGGGGAAATCTGCTGCAGGTCCCACAGTGGACAAGGATGATGGGGGAAGGGTGGAGGAGGAAATAAGAGACCATTAAGTATATGAGAGGGGATAAGCAGATAATCAGAAGATGGACTTTTTAAACTAAGGGGGCACAGGAGGATCAGTGGGTATACACTATGGATAGAGGGAGGCAGGTTTAGAGGGAACACCAGGAATAACTTTTTCCCTGAAAGGGTGGTGGAACAATGCAACACTGGGCTGACTTTGTTGAACAGGCAGTCCTTTTCTGCCATCATGTTTCTATGTGTCTATTGCATTATTAAGTAATATCCCTTACATTTAAGCAACACAGTTACTTCTTTTTTCCAAACATACATAATGAAGTGGCCTATATTCTATGTGTTATACCGTCCATAGTGGGTGGCATGATTCAGCAATAAGGCACAACAGAGTATGGGTTATTGGGGATTTATCCATGCCTTGTGTGGTGTGTCACGAGGCGTAACTGAGTGACTTAATCACACAAGAAGTGAGTAAATCACCCAATAACGCACACCCTGAAGTGCCTTATTGCGATTATACACTGGACCCATGCATAAAATACATTTAAAATGTGTTTAATTATGTGTTTTATAAATGCCATTTCTCAGCCGTGGGTTATACAGGATTTACCAAAGGTCATGTGACATGTTTAGACCAATGAGGTTTCAGGATTTTCACACACCATTGTATAATTTACACTATACATTTACAGGGGAGATATACAGCCCTTCTTCTTTAACGACTGGCATAATGAAACCACTGGACGGTCCAGTACAGCTCAATACCATCTACCCTGTCTGATATTATTGAGTACATTAATAACTCATAAGGGCAATGTTTCAAATCTAGGTTATATTACAACGTGCATCACACTCACCATATAACTAATCATGTGAATCCTCTACACATCCATTTGAAATGGATTCATTGTTGGGGACCGCTTGCTGATCTAGATTAAAAAGTAAAAAATTATAAATTGAAATGAATATTTTCCAGGCACAACATGATTATCAAACTCAGATAACAATATTAAATTAAGAAAGGTATTGTGGATGAATCTATGGCATTCATATTTACTCAATCACTGGAAACAGGAGATATACCCAACGACTGGAGTGTAGGTGTTGTAGTCCATTATATCAAAAGTGGAACCATGGTTCTCAAAAGAGGTAGTGGAGAAAAGTAAAGGAGAAAAATGTTTAGTTAGTCTTTCTTTACCTTGTAAAATTAATATTTTCAGTAACAACACAGGAGAATATTATCCAGGAAGTATGAAAAGCAGGAGGGAGCACTGCATCAATAACTGTGGAAGAAAATATGGAAGGCAGTCAGACTAACGAAGGCCCAAATGGAGGAAAATAAATTCAACTCAGGTAAGAAAGTGGATAAAGGAGAGGGGGAGAGGGGGAGAGAGGGAGAAAGGGATTGGGAGAAGGAGAATATTTGGGGGGAGAGTGGGTGGAAAGGGGAGGTGTTGGGTGAGTATGGAAGGGATGGAGTTGCGGTACAGAAAACAAAAAAAGTACCGCTCCTGTGACACACAGTATCGCTATCGTAACTAGTGCTCTGTCTGTCTCTTGCTAAAGATAGTTTCTCATTTTCCAGTTAAGCTAGTTTATCTTCTATGTGAGCACCTCCTGAGCTGCTGTACAACTAAAGAAAATAAAGTAAAAAGTAAAATTAAACACTGCCTCATTCCCGCAGTTAATCATTGCATGCCACTTTCCAGCCCGTCACTGACGTCCCGAGCTGACACTCAACTGAATAAGAAGTAAGAGAATGAAACAAATGCCTTGAATGAATACAAAATTTGGGGGGAGGGGGGGAGTTTTGACCATGCTAAGCCCAGACAGTACATGTGTGTGTTGTGTGTTGGGGGGGTTGCAACCATGGCAATCACCTCAAAGTACAGAGGCTCCGGTAGGATGGCAATGTAATGCAGGCAGAGTAACTATTTTACTACAAAATAAACAAAGCACTTCAGGGTTTTAATATTTTTTTTGCAATAATATACAATACATTAGAAAATGGGCTTCATTAAATCTGAGCTCTGATTGGCTGATCCCCTCGACAAGGTGGGCATCTATCAGTCATTAGAAAATGGGCTTTTTATTTTCTGGCATCTGATTGGCTAGTACCCTTGCCGGAGGGGGGTACATTAACTTTAAATGGATGCCCAGGAAATAAAAAGTGCCAGCCTACAGCGCCATTTCACCCACTGAAATATCCTACTGCCCATCTCTGCTTCCTAATTGGCTAACACACCTAATTTTAATTTAGAAACTGGGCTTTTTATTTCCTGGGTTCTGATTGGCTTGTACCCCTGCCGAGGGGTACATTAACTTTCAATAGATGCCCAGGAAATAAAAAGTTCCAACCCCAGTGCCCCTTCACCCAATTAGTATCCCTGTGCCCACCCTGCTTCCGCATTTGCCCAAAACACCCAAATTAATTTTAAATCACCGCCATTTTTTTCTGTCACTTAGCGAGAGATATTCTCCCCCCTCCCAAGACTTAAGTACCAACTGCCTGACTACACAGCATACAACCTCAGTGTTTGTTTGCACAACAAATAGCACAGAGCACCTAAAGCTGCTTTCCAGCTGCAAAACGTGTAAACTGTATTAAGTATCACAGATCATTATCTCTGGTACCACTACTAAGCATAAGAGCAGCGGTATTTTCTTAATTTTCCATACTGCAGATGGACGTCCATCTGCGGTATGGAAAACGAAGAAAACACTGCTCTTCTCCTGCTCTGTAGCAGTATTGTAGATACTGCTGTCTTAATACTCAATGCAGTGACCATTTTTGCATCCATTTCTTTTAGGATTAATTCAATACTTTTCCCTTTCATGAAGGTCAGACTAACAGTTCTGTTAAAAAACCAAAACTTACCTGAAATAATTAATTGGATATCTTCAATTTGAGGTTGGCTCGCATCTGGAATATCTAGATATGTAAAGCTAAAATTTGACAGAAATAAATACATCTTTCTCCAATAAATTCTATACTTGTGCAGTTGTAGATACATAGACAGTGTCGGCAGATAAGGGCCTGTGGCCCACCCAGTCTGCCCATTTGAGCTTGTAAGTTCAGTTTATGTTTTCCAAGAAGTCTGTTGCCCCTTACCCCTGACCTCCAGAATTCCTTTATGTCTATCCCATGCATTCTTAAATCCCATGATTGTTTCAGCCCCCACCACTTCCTCTGGCAGGGTGTTCCACTTGTTCACCACCCATTCTGTGAAGAAATTCTTCCTCATGTTTCCTCTGAATCGTCCTCCCTCCAACTTCATCCCATGCCCTCTAGTCCTGGAACATCTTTATATAACTTTATGTTACCTGAAACTAACAATCTTATAAGTAAGGTACATTACAAAAATGGGCACAGAAATGCTGCAATCTGATTGGCTGTAAGGATTATGATAACCTTACATTAATCCCATATCACTTATAAAATGAGTAACAGATTTTTAATAATTTGATTGGTTGTTAGTCCTATTGTCAATTCTACCACCATGCCAGCCATTAACAGCATCACTGATAGCATCTGCTGGATAAAATGTCATGCCTGTGGCCAGGGCACAGGGTGGTTAAATGGGTGAGAAGATAGCTGGGGGACAGGAGGTAGAGGGTCATAATAAATGGGGTGGCATCTGGAGAGGCCATGGTTACAATCAGTGTAACTGAGGGATCGGTGTTGGTGCCCCTACTATTTAATCTATTTATAGGGGACACTGTAGAGGGACTTAAAGATGGTGTGAGCCTGTTTGCAGATGATATTAAGATGTGCAATATGGCAGACAATCAGGAAGGGGTAGAAAATATGCAGAGAGACCTAAGGAGGCTACAGACATGGTCAAAGAGATGCTAGCTTTCAATCAACACTAAACTGTAAACTCATGCATCATGATTACAGGAACCGGAGGACAGGTGACTGAATGAGTGGCAGATATCTGGAGGTAACAGAACAAGAATGGGACCTGGGCATCACTATATCGAGGGATCTGAAGGTGAAAAGACACTATGGGAGAGCAGTGTCTAGGGGCAACGGAATGCTGTGATGCATCAGAAGAGGGATCACCAGTAGAAATAGGGAGGTCACAGTATCCTTGTACACTCATCTGGTTAGACTACATTTGGAATACGGAGTACAGTTCTGGACTCCATACCCAAAAAGGATGTGGGAAGGCACAGGTGAGCTCAGAGGAGGGCAACAAAGATGGTAAAGAAGCTCAGCCACATATCCTATGAAGGAAGATTGAGGGATCTGAACGTGCACTCCCTGGATCAGAGGAGAGAGAGACGGGGGACATGACTGAGACCTTCAAGTACCTTAAGAGTATAAACCAGGTCCCAGTAGAAAGTATCTTCCAGCTGAAAGGTAATCAGAGGACAAGGAGGCATGGCCTACAGGTGGAAGGGGAGCAGTTCAGGGGTAACATTAGGAAGTACTTATTTCACACAGAGAGGGTGGTAGATAGGTGGAATAGGATCCAGGAGGCAATGGTTGGTGATAATTATTCCCCCCCCCCACCGAGTTGACCCCCTCCACCTGTACCCCCTGGAGTTTATGATCTTTAAGTAGAGGGGTGTGGATGACAAAGCGTTGGGGCGCAGCCCCCATGTGAAAACATTAAAAATCCAAGTCTCCGCGCAGTGTTGCTGTGCACCGGGGAGTCCATCGCAGAAAAAAACTTTCGACAATGTGTCTTAGCACTAACGGCAACTGTCCGTTATCACATAAAACAGTGTGTGTGTGTGGGGGGGGAATGGGGAAAGGGAGTGGACAGAGATAAAATATGAGGTCATCCAAGATAGTACAGAATTATGTCGTTCCTTAAATCTTGACAGTTTGACAGGATAACTTGCCGGACTGTTGTACACCCAAAATGTTCTGCATGGAAGGGTAGAAATGTTGCCAGAAAATCTGACTAAATGACCAAAATCACTTAAATAACATGTATTTAACCCATTGAAATGAGGATAGCATACGTGGTGCCCATTCACATTAGTTGGATCAAATACCACCGCATTTCTGAGGAACTCACCATTCATAATGCTAGTGAAGATCTCCAATAGGCTGCTTGAACAAGCACCAACATTTGCTGGACAATCCACGGTGTCTGAAAAGACAAACAGATGAAAAAAAAAAACTTTCATAATCATAATATAAATATGAAATGTTTCAGCAGTAAGACACAAAAGTAAATGGATTATTAGGATCATCAAATGGGTAGCAAGGATGCTGGCTCCTTATTGACTAATGTCAGCTTTCTACATCTCCATTATCCAAGCATAGCTGAAAATAATACATTTTAAAATGGCATCAAATGTATTCAAAATTATCAGTTTCATAATCACAATAAGACACTCCATGGGGTACGTTATGGTGTGCTAATGGCCATTCTCGACAGATGGAAGTACTCGGTTAAGCCTCATGCTTCAGAAAACTTGGGGTGGGCCATTATCCCACTGTAGTGCACTGCCTGTCCTTCATTATTTAAGCAGTATACTACAACAATGTTTCACCCACACCCTGTCATGGCAAATCATCATTATACAATATAGTAAGAAGAGGAGAGCTGTTTTCATGGTTTTATATACATTTTAAAAGTTACGATCAAGGTGAAAAAAACAATGTGGCAGCCTGCAGCATTGATCTTTGGTACCCTGATTGGCTGGCAATTGTACTGTGGGGTGATGGTAGGATACCCCTTTCCCATGAAATCACAATCTACACCATATCAACTGGCATGAGAGCCAGTAACTCAGCTGTTTTAATTCCAGAGTTTTCGAGCATTAAATGTGACAACCTTCCAACCCTTTTCTTTTCCCCACAACAATCCATTTTTTTTCTCATTCCTCTTACCCTAACCCCCAACATCATTACCCATACAATTTTGCCTATCCAGACAGATTCACCCTCTTTGGGATACCAACATACCCACTATCCACTCTCCAACTCCCCACCCCTAGTATAAATCAACATTGTTCATATGTAGTCCTCCACTTATGATTATAAAATAGCCCTGAAATTACTGTCTCGTGAGCAGAACACTTCAAATGTGTCGACCACCATTTTGTTTCCTCACGGTAAGCAGAAGGTGCAAAAATAAACAAGCAAATAAACTACTGGCTCCATTATTTCTCCTGAGTCAAACACCATGTCATGGCATCCTATGTGAACAAGGATAAGCAGTTTCTATAAATTCAAAGTTATGCATATTGGAGCTAGGAATCCCAGGACAGAGTACTACCTGGGAGGAGTCCCAGTATCTGCATCAGAGGAGGAGAAGGACCTGGAAGTGATGATCACTGATGACCTGGATCACTCCACACAGTGCAAGAAAGCTGCAGCAAAGGCAAACAAGACACTGGGATGCACAGCTAGGGGGATCAGTAGTAGGATATAGTAGGTTATACTTCCCTTGCAAAGGTAACTGGTAAGGCCGCATACATAGGGCACAGAGTTAATAACTGTTGCCCACATCTATAAAAGTACATTTACTAGCTGGAGAAGGTCCAGATGAGGACTACAAATATGATAGTGGTGCAACAGGGTAAGGCATACAAGGAGAGGTTGAGGGCACTGAACATGGGTACTCCCTGAAAGACAAGAGTGAGAGAGAACGGACATAATTGGGATCTTCAAGTACTTAAAAGGGATAAATAAGGTTGATAAGGAGAGTTTCTTTAACTTGAGTGGCAAATATAACACTTGGGGACGCAGACTGAAGCATGAAGGTGGGAGGTTTAAGGAGACCAGGAAGCACTTCTTCACAGAAAGGGTGGTGGACACGGAATGCACTACTGGAAGAGGTCATCTAACTGAAGACAGTGGGCAGCATTAAGAGAGGCTGAAATAGGCATAGTGGGAAAGTAAGGATCATGAGTATGGAAGATGGGAAGAGTTGGGAGGGGGTCAGGAACATTGGCTCACTCTGTAAAAATGTCATCAGCCTCTGATCAACAGACCACTTATTGGCACTGCTCCTGCCAACATCTACATCCCTACTCTTCGAGAAACTTACCCCAGCACCATGTAACACCCTCATGATAACATATGATGGATATCATACATCTCCATCAAATCAAATCAAATCAAAATTTATTTATAATGCGCTTTTCAACATATCAAAATGCAAGTACAAAACAGCATCTTACATAATAAATAATGACATAAAAACAATAAAAAGCAGCAATAAACCTATCCAAATGCTAGTTCAAATAAATAACTCTTCAGGGACACCTTAAATGATTCTGTGGACAGGCACTCTCTAATCTGACGAAGTAGAGAATTCCACAGGGTTGGGGCCATGAAAGAAAAAGCTCTGGCCCCAGATGACTGAAGGCGAACCCTGGGAATCTCTAGCAATCCCTCATCAGCGGAGTGAAGTGGGTGGAGAGGGCGATAAGGTTGTAGGAGATCTTCCATGTAGCCCGGTCCCTGACCGTGTAGGGTCTTATAGGTCAGCAACGCGACCTTGAAGGTGATTCTCCACTGCACTGGCAGCCAGTGCAGTTCGTGCAGCACAGGAGTGATATGGCAAGTTCTTGGTAGCCCAGTCAACAACCTGGCTGCAGCGTTCTGCACCAGCAGCAGGCGACAGAGAACCACCCCTGGCAACCCTAGATATAGAGCATTACAGTAATCAAGACGCGAGGAAACAAAGGCGTGGACCAACACAGGAAGGTCATCATCTGGAACAAGGTGTTTTATCTGGGTGATATTCCTCAGATGGCAAAAGGAAGATTTGACAGCGGTAGATACCTGTGCCTTCAATGTTAACTCACTGTCAAGAATTACACCCAGATTCCGCACCTGTTCAGAAGGTCTCAACTGGTTACCCCCAAACACAAGGCCAGAAGGAGACCCAGGAGTCAACTTCTCTACACGATGACCCGGGTCGACAACCAACACCTCAGTCTTATCCGGATTTAATTTCAACCAGTTTGCACTCATCCAGTCCTGAATCTCAGCGAGGCAGTTATTAAAGACCAATAATGCGTCATTCTGTTCAGGTACAAAGGACATATAGAGCTGAGTGTCATCTGCATAGCAGTGAAAACTCAGCCCATAACACCTTATAATGTCTCCCAACGGCAGCATATACACCTTGAACGACATGGGGAAAGCACAGAACCCTGTGGCACCCCACAGGACAGAGCAAAGGGAGCAGAGGAAAAAATTCCTGATACTACCCTCTGACTTCTGCCTGTGAGGAAAGAGTAGAACCATCTGAGGACTGTCCCCGACAGTCCGCAGAACAGACGCAGGTGATCTAGCAACATCCCATGGTCCACGGTGTCAAATGCTGCAGAGAGATCAAGGAGGACCAAGATCGAACGGCTTCTCCAATCTTTCGCTATTAGGAGATCATTAAGTACCCGAACCAACGCCGTCTCGGTAATATGCCTCTTCCTGAAACTGGACTGGAGAGGATCATAGACCTCATGGGTGGTAAGAAAGTCATTGAGCTGCAATGCAACTACTTTCTCAATAACCTTGCCCAAAAAGGGCAGGTTAGAGATCAGTCTGTAATTAGCGAGACAGTCTGGGTCAAGGGAAGGCTTCTTTAAAAGGGGTGTCACGATAGCCTCTTTCAAAGACTCCGGAAACACCCCTTGGTCCAAAGAGCATCAGACTATCTCAGCAAAGACTGGTCCAATCACATCCATGCACCCCACAAGGAGGCACGTGGGACCAGGATCCAAACTACAGCAAGTCGGTCGCAAGCCCTGGACAATCTTCATGATATCCATGATCGCTGGCTGGTCAAAATCTGTCCAGGCAGACCTAGGGCCTGCAACCCCACATCGATCACTGCCACGCTCATTAGAACGCATACCGTGGATCTCCGACCTGATCAATGACACCTTATCCTCAAAGAACCGAGCAAACTCATCACACTTTATTTGTGAAAAGCCTCTCCGACCCCACAGACAGGCTGGATTGCACAGTCTGTCCATGGTCCTGAAAAGCTGAGCTGGTCGATTTCTTGATGCAGCTATCTCCCCGGGACAGGAACTCTGCCTTCTTACGGGAGATTTCTGATTGATAGTCCACATAATGGGCCATCAATCTAAGTCTGTCACCTTCCAGGCTGGATTTCTGCCAACAGCACTCCGATCTTTGCCCCTTTCTCCTCAACTCCCTCAATGTCCCATCACACCACGGGCACCGAGGGTGAAGGGAGAGTGGGCGAACACGGACAGGCACAATGGAATCCAGTGCCCTCAGCACCATATTATTATAGTGCAACATTAAGGCATCTGGTTCCATGCACGCCATAGGCCAATTCGATAGGTCCAGCACCGCCATCAGACCCTCAGGGGTAACTTCCCTCAAAGGGTGGTACTGGACCATCTCCAAAGGGGTAGGTCTCACAAGGGGGGGGGTCGCGAAATTGAATCTTATGGAGTGATGGTCAGACTACCCAACTGGTTCCACCACCAGTTCCGTGATCTCCATCCCCAGAGTGAACACCAGATCCAGAGAGTGACCCTGAATATGGGTAGCAGCGGTAACAACCTGTGTGAAGTCCAACAAAGTCATTGATTGGAGGAAGTTTTGACCCAAATGCAAGAGTTTATCATCGACCCATGCATTGAAGTCCCCCAGGACCAACCACCTGGAGGGCTCCAACACCAGGTCGACAATGAAGTCTGCAACTTCCTGCAGAAAAGTTTTCTCATCACTGGGTGGATGGTAGACGAGTAAGATTCTGCTGCCCACACCTGCTCCCATGATACATTCAAAGGATCTAGGGGCCACCACTGGAATCTCCACAAGACCCAACTCCGATTTTAAACAAATAGCGACCCCCCCACCCCTTCAATCCAACCTCAGGCAATGTATTACCGAGTACCTGGCTGGAACAGCTGATTCCAATATGGGACCAGCTTCCTCATCCAGCCAGGTCTCGGTAATGCAAGTCAGGTCAGATGACTCAACAAGATCAGCAATAATTGCTGTCTTGTTTTTTATAGACCTGGCATTGCATAACACCGCCCGGGTTGGACGAAAGGCCCTGGAGGAGCGGGCCACTTGCCCACTCTCAGTGGAACCCTTGGGTATGGGAACCAGGCACCACACTCTCCTATCCTGGACCCATTTCGCCCCAGGGCATCTCCTAGACCCCACGACCCTTATCCACCCACTCCACTCCCCCCCCTCACAGCCAAGGAACCCCCCTCCCCTCCTCCGTGCAATCTCCAAGGCACAACAACGCCTATATACCTCGGGTTGCAGCGGGGGGCAATCGAAGGGGCACAGGTCCCTCAGCCTAGAAGGGGAATAGTGCCTGACCACGGAAACCCGGTCCCAGCACATGCTGCCAAATATTTAAAAACAGATATTAATCAATCAACCAATTTGATTAATACTATCAGTACTGCAAACTTATTTATATTAAACAGCAGCCCCACTTCCCATTTCTAACACAAAATAAAACAATTATCCATTTCTCTTCGGACAAAACTCCCCAGAAAAAGTCTTAAACAGTCTGAATAAATTTTAACTCCTAAAGCAGAGTGTGAAAGCAGAGTCTCAATTTCTTTCGACCTGTACACCGCTGAAAACTAAGAATAATGAAAAGACCCTCAGAGCTCTCACCCCTGAGGAATTTGTCCCGGGCCTATCTCTCACATAGGCAAGTAAACAGTCACACAAATTTGTTCTTAATACAAAGCGAAGCACTCTCACTGCTTCACCAAAATATGCAAGAAGAAAGAAAGAACAGTCTGACCTCGGGTAATCACATCCTTTGCTGAGCAAGAAAAACATTACATGTCGATTCTTCCAACAAAGCCCCTCCAAGAAATCGGCATCCGGAGAACTACCAGCTGCTCCCAAAGCTTTCAGCAGCAAATATCTAAAAAATCCAAATAACTAAAAGATGGGAAATAACAGGCTCCACTCCCAGCGTCCACAACTGAAAATAATTGCTGGGATACTTCAAGGCCCGGGGAATGACTAAACCTATAGCCAAACCACAAAAGTCTAGAAAAACAAAGGGCTCGTCAGTCAGTTCCCTGGCTGCTCTAGAGCCCCGTCACCTGTAACCACAGCAAAAACTAGTTGCCGGACACTGAGAGCTAGGCCCACCCGTACTATAAAAAGTCAATCCAGCAGAATGATCCAGGATCCTCATAGGCACTCCATACCACAGTCAAAGTGGGGAAAAGCACATCCCACTGCATAAAAATCCAATTTATCTGGATCTTCAGATCTTCCCAGTCATTTACCAGAAAAATCCTCGACAGCGCAAATTACCAAAACAGTCGCACCTCCTCAAAAGCTGGAGTCCCCGAGGAGTGAACACCACTCTAAGATATTCCTTCAGCACTCTGAATGTTAAATGCGCTCTCATCACATCAGCGCTGACTCCATAAACGAGTGTTAAGGGCAGCAGACTCCACACTCCACAGCCGTCCTCAAATGTTCCCCCGGTCACTGAGGGTACTTGTAAAAACAGTCTCGCTCGATTTCCAGCTGTATTCGGTACTGGGATTCCTCACTCTCAAAGTCAGCCTGTTACCAAAGCGATATTCCAAACAGCAGGCTCCACATATCTCTGCCACAATAAAGTAAAACTAATTATGGTTTTAACCCATAGACCACAGCCGTAGTATAGCACTGAGACAATGCAGTTAAAAATGGAGCTCCGATACAAAATGGAGTAAGGGCAGCTCAAACGAAGTGAGACAATGCAGTTGAAAATGGAGCTCCAATGCAAAACAGAGTAACGGCAGTTCAAACAAAAAAATATAATGTTAGTTTCAAACCACAACAACTGTGATTCAAAACATAAAGCTACGAACCCTGCTAGACTACTAGCGTGAAAAATACGATTTACAATTCTAAATAACTCACTTACACACCCTAACTAACTAAACTAAACTGAAACAAAAACAGTACAAAATGCAAAAAGTTTAAAACTCAGAGCAGCTCAGGCAGCTCACACACCGCCGCCATCATGTATGATACACAACCCATCCTCCATCCTCTCATACTCTCTTAAAATCCACAACCCAAAAAGCTCAAGACTCTACATCATGCAACAGAACAGACACTGCCGTGCTACCAGTCAGAAATGCCTAGCCATACATCACAACAAAACAATCTGTAAAACATAAGACATATCATGTCACTTTACTATGCTTTCTATCTCGCTATCCTCTAGTCTAATTGAATAACCACACTTAGACAATGAACATGGGTGGATTAGATTTGCCGTCAAATACCCCCACCCCACCTCAACCACACAGAACACCCACAATCAGGACACACTAGAACAGCAACAGCAGGATTAAAAAAAAACAGAATTGACACTCCATACAGGGGTTTGAATCCCACACACATCCAATTATCAAAGTGTAACCATGAAATATTCCATTATCAGTTATTTTCATCTCAGAATTATTCCAATAGTGTAAGTATTGCACTACACATCCATCTGCATTGTAAAGCACTTTGGGATGTAGCGTGTGTAAGCAGCAATACATAAATCTCACTTCTCAACATAGCATGACAGTCCCTGCATTGTCAAACTTACATCACACATCTGTTTACAAGGCACAGCACTATGAGGAACATTGCATATGAAACACGTAATAATAAAATCAATTTTCAAATTCAGAACTACTCCAGCCTTTGAAGCTGATGAGCCTCCTGCATCTCCACCAGTAATGTGCTGCACTTCTTGGCTCACAAACGTGGGACACAATAAAATTAAATTGGGACACAATTAAACAAATACAATGGTGAAACCCACTGCTCACTAAAGAAAAATGTCAAGTTAAAAAAATTCAACCCATCACTGACATCCTAAAATGAAGCATCCAGACCATACAGCAGAGGCTAATATGGTATAATAATTATTCAAAAATATAGCCGAGCCATTTTCCAAAACCCCTGAATGGAGCAGGCCGCAACCTGTACTCCGTGAGGGGTGGGAGTACCATCACTTGCCGCACAGGGTACTCAAAGCATGGTAGCTACAGAGCTCTAAGTTGGAGATCAATCTGCACCCATACATTTAAAAGAAGACAGAACTTCATTACAGAATCAAGACTCTGTGTCAACAGCACTTAACTCATGTTATTTATGATTCACCTCAAATTACATGAGCCCATCCTAGCAAGCGCTTGTGCTCTCTCTGCCCCCAGAAGGCAGCCCAGACAAAGTGAACTTGTCGATTCATTTGCAACGGCTTCAAACACTGGCGATGTGGAGCACTGATATCTCACCCATGGCGACAATCCATCTGACAGCCCAACAAAGCATGTTGTTCATCCAGCATGAGGGGGTTAGGCTGGACATTTGCCCTTTCACTGGGATGGGAAAGGGAGAGCTTGCCGATTGAAGCAAGTGAATTGTGCAGCGGATCAAAGTGGGGTATCAAGAATTATCCCTGACTTGATTGCTGATGAGCCTCCTACAGCTACATCGGCATCACAAACATGCTGGACTGCATCATACAGCAGAGGATCCCTTCTCCCTTCCCCTGAATGGAGCAGGCCGAAGCACGCGTTCCATGAGGGGTGGGAGTACCAGCAATTTCCGCACAGAATACTCAAGGCGGTGACACTCGCACTGGTACTGGGATCAGTTCCTGGTTTTCGGCAGGATGATGTCTATATAGTGTGGGGAAACTTTACATATTTGCTGCTATAAGGTTTTCACACCTGTATTAAATGAACACCTACCTCGTTATTGCAAAATATAAGCAAGTGTAAGTATTTCTTTCAGTGAAAGTATCTACTTAGTAGTGATTCCATGCGTTGACTGCAACAACGGAGATAAACACACATGCCCCCAACACACACACTCCCACATGCACACACACACACACCCCGTTATTATAATACAATATGAACTTACTTTGAATGTCAGTTTTACTAACACTGGCACTCTCTTTTTCCACAGAGTTAAGGCATGCACTGCCCTGAGTCGCCACACATGACTCCATACCTCCCTCAATGCCATTAAAAATTGCTGACTGACTACAATATATGTCCATTAGCAGTGTAGTATAATTAGACAAATGCTCATGTGGACCACCTCCAGTCCTGTTTTTTTTTTTTGTGAGATTTCCTTTTTAGCATCTGCCAGTAAATTTTTCCATTTTCTTTTTCACCTCATCCACAGTTTGTTCCATGGTGGGATTAATAGCATTTACTTTGTTTGTTACCTCGTCCCAGCATTTCTTTTTGTCAGAATTCTTCAAATTTGGACAAAGTTTACCAGTCAGAATCAATTTTCTGAAGTAAACCTCTTCAATTAGGCATAATTTATAATTTTCAGAAATGTTACACTTCTTAATCTTGGCCGCCATCTTGTTTTTTCCTGACAACTAGATAAACCCTATTAATTGACTTAAAGTAGTTGCTAGGCAACATATATCTAAGACCAGTCTTACATAAGTCAAGTCATTTTTTGCTTTATGCAACTTCCCTAAACAGAGGTCTTAGACAAGACTACTTTTAAGACAAAATACTTAAAAAACTGTCTAAGTGTTAAGACAACCTTTATGCAACCAGCTGAGCCCCAGTGCTTCAGCCCTCTCTGAGTCTTTGTTAGGGGGTGGATCTAGCAGCCATCAGGCATGTCCATCTTTTATACTACATCAAACAGAAATTTACATATCATTGAAATATGTTTTGCACACCAAATAAGTGGTAATATACATCAATCGATTACACATTAATCTTGTGCACATCAAAACATCGCTGAATACAATTATAGCAAAGACAAACCATTAGTTCATAAGTAATAAATTCATTGCTCTGGTTCAGAGAACATTTCTAGATTTCGTAGTATTATACCTCAATAATGCATGAAAAGGGAGGGTGTACTCCTTAGGGATAAAAACTCCCCAACATCCATGTTTGATTATTAAGTACAAAAAGTCATACTCTGCTATCATACTGTTCACACAGAATAAGAAAATTCAAAAGGAAACCAGGGTTACTGTTATCAAATCCTCCATGGTAAAAAGGGGGTTGGGGGTGGAATAGTAGGAGACAGAAAGATGCAGAAACAAGATAGCCAGACCGGAAGAAAGAAAAAAGGGGAGGGAGGAAAACACAGCAGTAAAATTTCAAGTTTGCTAACATAATAGCATGTAAATTTTACTCATGTACATTACCTCATTGAAATACAAAAAAACAAGGTTATACACAGCAAATAACAGCAGTACAGTACTCTTGCACAAACTAGAACCACAGTCAGGGTAAATGCAAAAAAGAGTTAGATCTGATTTATTTATGGGGCTTGAACAAGGGAAGGGGCGTAGTCAGGTTAATTTGCTTAAAGGCTCTATCAATCAAACAGCTACGCATGTACTTCAGGGTCCATAAACAGTCACACACTCTGGGTACCCAGATGGAGAATGGTGGGCTAGCCAGGAACGTTGCAGCTGGGTGGGGCCCTGTGATGGAAGGAAACAACATGCACAACACACACTAGTTGTAATCCGGAGCCGGAGGGCTCAGTTTGTGAAAAGAAAACAACAAGACAATCAGATGACACATTTTAGATTAGGTTGTTGTTGCAGGGAACTACCCTGATGATTACTCACAATACCCAAGACTGGACACAGGCTGGATGAAAATCGAGACAGCAGGTGGTTAATCTAGGGTGCCAGGAGAAGTAGGACCCACATCATTCGCCGGAGCGTCGTTCCTGTTCAAGTGTGGAGCAGGGGGCTGATCCCCAGGCAGGTCTCTCATCGGTGGCTTTCTCTGTGCAGCGGGTAGTCTGGCTGGGCCAGTGTGGCAAGGCCCAGGCCAAATGGAGACAAATTCGGATACAGTCCATTTTGGGCTGGATACAGCTTCCAGCAAGCAGAACACAATTCACACAGTGGGGGACCAAATCACGACCCACTTTCAACACACAGCACATTTACATGTAAGGAAATTCTACTGTACCAGGCAAACCGCTCTCCGGTCATGATCACAAAGTCTCTGCACAAACCTGGGATTCAAAAGCAGCTGGAAATCCTGACAGGCCGATCGCATTCAGCAAAATCTTCGGTCTTCTTCAGGTATGAACCTGATAAAAAATCAGTGGCTTACTTCATTCTCACAAACTTGGATTTAGTCCAAAATAATTCTCTTCTCTCCCTCTCAGGGGCAGCAGACAGACATGCAGACCAAAACTCAGCCCTTTCACAGTTCTCCCATGCAAAACTACACAAAACTACTGCCCAAATCACTTGAGCTGTCCTCGTTTCACTTCCCAGCTCAGAACTGACTGAAACAGCAGGCAGCTTGGGGAATTCCCTCAGATCCAAAAGATTTGGTTGGCTGATCTGTCTGTCAGTCACAACAAAGGCACCCCCTTCAGGTGTACAGTAAAAAGGTGCCAAAAGCCCAAAACTACAATTCCTACAGATTTTGACTCCAGACAGCTCCTGTAGTCCGGCTCCATTTTAGGTCCCACCAGACTGATTGGTCCAATTCGGCAGTTCCAGACCAAAATGGTGGGGATAAACAAAACAGTCCTTGCTGCAAAGAAGGCAGGTTAGACAAACTACATTATTATTACTACTCTAATGAATGATCAGCAAACAGTTACAACTATTAACAGGGCTCCCTCTGCGCAATTAGCGATGGCAGAAACAGAGTGATTACCTGGCAGCCTGGAAGGGACTCAAGCATGACAACACTCAGCCCCCTCCCAGATTAATTATTACTGCAATCTAGGCAGCTCTTAAAGCGACAGTACATAGAGGCTACACAGGCACTCTTTGCTAAACGCAGGACACTAGCCTGGCAGTGAGCATTTAGGCAAGCTCATGGAAGACTTTTTGGGAACCCCCATTTGTAGGGGGGCGCTACACCCTTCCCTGCCTGGAGAAAACTTGGCATCCGTGTCAAGTCTGTACCATCTTGCATCAATTAACATAAACTTATTACTTTACTATACATTTGTACTACACTTTATAATACTATATCCATTTTGACAATACATTAGGCATATTTCACACAAGTCAGTTGAACATTTCTATACTAAATCAGGTAATAACTTCTTGTACATTAAACACAGTAAGGGGGGGGGCCTTCCCTATCAGCTAACTTGGGGCTGGATGGGGCAGGGGCAACATGGTGAGAGGGCAGAACAAGTAACTAGGAATGGGCTGTCAAGCTTAATTTGGGCAGTGAGCTCGGTGAAACATAAACACCTTTGTGAACCACATGGAGAGGCAAGTCCACAGGCCTCCCCCAAGAATCACAGCTGAAACGCAATACTGGCTTGACAGCTTGGCCAGTCTTTCTGAAGGGAAAAAACACAGTCTCTGTACTTTCAGTAACAGCCTTGGGGCTTTCATCACTTGGGAGGGGTGCCTCTGCCTGAGCAGGAATGTCCAAACTTGGAGCACTGTCGGACCCTTGCTCTGTAGGCTCTGTTTCCACTACACTTTGTTCACTTTGAAGACACTTTGGCACTGAAGGGGGATTGTCAGCACTTTCATAGTGTTCCTCAAGTTCTGGCATGTTACCAGAAAGACTCATACCATCAGCCTCTTCTTCAGGCAAATCATACAGTTCCACAATACAAAGAGACTCAGCATCCTCAGACGTGATACTTTGCACTTCACTTTCAGGGAGCATTGGCTCAAAGGATGAAGCTGGGGGATTAGGCAGTCCAGAAGGCCCAGCTTCATCCCCATGATTAGTCATGGGATTACCCCAAAACAGCTGGCTCAGTTCATAGGAGGGGTAATAGATAGGATCACATTCACTTTTGTCAGAGATGAACTGACAGTCACTGTCATTCTGGGCCTGCTGCAGAGAAAACCATTAATCAGTGACCACTGGGATAGGTTGACTGGGGGTTCAGCCTCAATCATGACTTGGCTGATAGGTAGCAAGTTGTTACGGTTCATGGTCTTGGCAGCTTTGGAGTTGTTCTCTGCGTGCACCTTGTACACAGGTAAATCATCCAACTTTCCAACTACTACATGGGGAAGATGGTGCCACCGATCAGCAATTTTGTGTTTACCATGCAGTCCCAAATTGCGTAACAACACACGGTCTCTAGGTCGAAGCTCTTGACTCTTTACTTTTTTATCATGCCTCTCTTTGTTGGCTAGATTTCTCTTGACGGCCATTGTCTGGGCCAGTTGATAGGCATGGTTCAATTGAGCTTTCAGTTTTTGTAGATATTGCAAGTAGTTTTCAGCTCGGACCCCATCTAGAGAGACCCCAAAACAGACATCAACTGGCAGCCGGGCTTCTCTCCCGAACATGAAGCAGTAAGGAGGAACCCAGTAGCATAATTTTTCATGCAATTGTATGCGTGTACCAAGGTGCTAATCTGCTGGCTCCATTTATGCTTGTCTTTTGGGTGGTGGGTGCCCAGAATGTCTAGAAGGGTGCAGTTAAAACATTCTGGTTAAGGGTCTCCCTGCGGGTGATAGGGGGTGGTTCTTGAATTTTGCACCCCCATAGAGAGAGCATTTCTTTGATTAGTTGACTCTCAAAGTCTGTGCCCTGGTCAGAGTGGATCCACTGGGGGGCACCATAGTGGATAAAGAAATTTTCCACTAGCACCTTGGCCACAACAGATGCCTTTTGATCTTTGGTGGGAAAAGCTTGTGCATACCATGTGAAATGATCCATAACCACTAACACATTGCCAGTGTTCTGCTGATCAGGTTCTAAATACAAGAAGTCTATGCAGACTAGTTCCATGGGGGTGCTGGTAGTAATATTAACAAGGGGGGGCAGCCCTCTGAGGCAGAGCTTTTCTTTGCAGGCAGTGACTACAAGTCTTTACATGGTGCTCAACATCGGCCTCCATTTTGGGCCAGTAGAAGTGAGATCGTACCAGGTCAAGGGTTCTGTCAATACCGAGGTGCCCCATTTGATTGTGGAGGGACCTCAGTACCAAATCTTTAAAGGCCGTGGACAGGATCAATTGTTGCTTATCTACTTTGCCACTACAATCTACTGTCTCTCTATACAACAACTGATTGAGCAACTTCAGTCTGGTGCCTTCTTTAAACAATAAAGCAGTTCACAAGTCGGTGGAATGTAACCTAGACTCATCTTTCCCCCACACGCAGGGTATCAAGTGCTGGCTGAATCATAGGATCTTGGGATTGAGCCCACTGAATGCTGTCATTGTCAAATTGAGGTAGTGCACTAATATCTAGAGCAGAGAAGTGGCAATAAGCAGCTGGTATGCAGGTGTCAGAAGGGCACAAGCAATCTACTAAACAGTTCACTGTGTCCGCAGGCATCTGTTCATCTCTATCAAACTTTTGGCACAATGCTCAAATGTCAGGTTCAGACGGCCTGACCAAATCATTCTTGGAAGTGGGCCTTCATGATAGGGCATCAGCATCAATATGGTTCAGGCCTGGTCTGTATTCGACAGCATAATCATAGGTTGATAATACAGAAAGCCACCAGTGTCCAGTGGCATTTAACTTAGCTGAAGTCTGTACACAGGTCAATGGGTTATTGTCAATCTTCACCAATATCTTTGCCCCATAGAGGTATTCATGAAACTGGTCAACGATGGCCCATTTTAGCACAAGGAACTCCAACTTATGCACAGCGTAGTTTCGTTCAGACAGGGTCAAGCTCCTACTGGCGAAAGCTACTGGTCTCAGGCCATCCTCATGGTCTTGATACAGCACCGCTCCTAGACCCTGCAGACTAGCATATGTATGCAGCACATAGAGTTTGTTGGGGGTCAGCTCAGGTGAGGATGGGGGCGTGGGTGAGCTGCTATATGATCTTATGGAAGGCTGCTTCACAGTCGGGCATCCAGCAGGGCCCGAAGAGTTCACCTGGGTGGAAGTACACTTTTTCTGGTTCTTTAACGGCCCCTTTTTTGTGTTTACAATTGGAAGAAGGGTAATCCTGGGTAAGGTTCAAGAGTGGGTGAATCACCTTAGAATAGTCTTTTCTGAACCTGTGGTAGTAGCCACAGAACCCCAGGAAATGTAGTTCTTTCAGATTATGGGGCTGGGGTCAAGTAGTCAGTGCTTCAACCTTACTGGGAGCAGTCTTTATCCCTTTTGTAGATACTATGTGCCCCACATACTTCACAGAGGTTTGGAAAAACTGGCACTTGTCAATGGACAGCTTGAGGCCGAAGTCTTCCAGTCGGTCTAGGACTTTAAACAGTCATTTCTCATGCTCCTCTAAGGTGCTCCCAAACACAATGACATCATCCAAGTCCACCAGGCATTCCAGCAAATTCATATCTCTCACCGCACGTTCCATCAGTCGCTGAAAGGTGGCCGGGGCACCCGATATCCCCTGTGGCATCCTCAGAAACTCGTAGAACCCCAAATGACAGAAGAAGGCTGTTTTCTCATGGTCTTCTGGGGCCATCGGGATCTGGTAGTATCTGCTGTGAAGATCCAACACCGAGAACCATTTGCTCCCATTCAAGAAGTCCAGGGCATCTTGTATATGAGGCATAGTGTATTGGTCTGGGATGGTCCACCGGTTCAGGGTTCAATAACCAACACACATCCTCACAGACCCATTCTTCTTACGCACAACAATGGGAGAGGCGTATGGGCTCCTGGATTCTTGTATCATGCCAGCAGTGAACATTTCCTGCAGGTGTCTTCTCACATCATCTATGTCTGCTGGGGCTAGGCATTGGGACCTCTCCCAAAATGGACATTCATCGTGCATGTCCAGGGTGTGATGCTCCACACCCTGGACACATCCCACATCCCATTCCTTCAACAAAAACACTTGGTCTCTCTGGGCAAGTCTCTTGCTAATTCTAGCCTTCCATTCAGCTGGCAACTGGGAGTCATCAAAGTCAAACAAGTCTGGGGTCACTCTCTCCTTCTCACCAGGGTGCTTGTTGCTAGGCAATACTGCAGTGTCTGTGCAGTGTACTGTAGCTAGGGTGCACACTCTGTTCACCCAGATCTCCCAATCTGACACATTGTGAATCTGGACCATCACTTGTCGTGCATAGGCATGGGCATGAGCAGGCAAGATGCTGGGCTTGACTAATAATCCTTCTGGCAATTTTCCATTGCCTGGCACATCCAACATCAGTATTTTGTTCTTGACATCTTTCCGGAGGTGGACCTCCCCTTGAATGGTAAACTGGGCGTTAGGGGCCAGTACCATTGAATCGGGATCCTTCTTCTACACAGTCCCCACCGGTTCATCCTGGTGTACTTCCTTGAGTTTCTGTTGCAAATCATAGGCCCTCTTGATCAGAGCCAGAATTCTCAGGGCCTTCCCAGTCCATCGCCCTTGTTTCTCATGACAGAGTTGCGCCAGTCTCCTAAACATATGGGCGTTTGTTCCAATTAACAGGGGAACCCCATCATACAGTCTGGTGGGGGGGACACACTAGGGCCAGTGTCTCTACTTGCTCCTCTACACCAGTGACAGTTACAGGAAAAGACAACCAGAGGTGGGCATATCCTAAGTAGGGATAAGACTTGTCGCTCAGCCCCCACACATGTAGGCCTTCCAGGGATTGTAAGGGCACATCAGATAAGTGTTTGTCATACTGTATGATGGGGTTCCCCTGTTAATTGGAACAAACACCCATATGTTTAGGAGACTGGAGCAACTCTGTCATGAGAAATAAGGGCAATGGACTGGGAGGGTCATGAGAATTCCGGCTCTGATCAAGAGGGCCTATGATTTGCAACAGAAACTCGAGGAAGTAGACCAGGATGAACTGGTGGGGATTGTGTGGAAGAAGGATCCCGATTCAATGGTACTGGCCCCTAACACCCAGTAATAGTAAATGGAGTCTACTCTGAAGAAAGGGGGGTTACTAGTGGGGTACCGCAGGGTTCAGCATTAGGAACGGTCCTCTTCAATGTCTTTATAAGCGACATTGCAGAGGGACTGGAAGGAAAAGTATGTCTCTTTGCAGATGACACAAAGATCTGCAACAGAGTTGATGCACAAGGTGGGGTGGAAAGGATGAGAAGGGGCTTGGCAAGGTTAGAGAAATGGTCAAATGTATGGCAGCTTAGACTCAGTGCTAAGAAGTGCAAGAATAGATCCAGAAGCAAATGATTTGATACTTTTTAATGGACCAACATAGATGTAACAATAAGAACAAAGTGCTCTAGCTTCCGGACCAACCAGTCCTTCTTCAGAAGCTCATGGCAGTTGTTTAGAAAATACAATACTTATAACAGCTAGATAATGCAAAGAAAAACAGAAAAAAATCTCCATTGGTTTAAAATAATCATTAAAAAAAAAAAGAAACAGAAGATGATGTCAGAGAAGTTTAACAGTACAATATTGCCTTCAGCCAGAAAGAATCTTGGGTCAGATGTGCTTGGTGGAACACACATACAAAGAATCCTACTGCATATAAATTTAATTGACATAAGATAACACTGCTGAAGCAGATAACTCCTAAATCAAGCTATGAGTGTCATAGTTAGTATAAGGATGTGATTACTGAAAGGCAACCCCACCCAGATTAAAGACAAACTAAGATTGTTATAGGCTCATGAAATTTCAATGTTAGCATTATAGACAAGAATTTACTAGTAAAGTTGTCTTAAAAACATCAGTGCACACTGTGCGATGTGAAAAACCTAGCTGGACCTGTCACCCAGCTGTATTCTCAAGCCAGATATAAGGCTCAAGAAATTTCAAAAACCTCAGGACTATATAAATGATAATTTAAATATAAATTGATAATATTAGTGTCAAACAAAAAACTCTAGTCGAGGAACCTCAAGGAATTAAGACCAGGTAGCCTGATATGTACTGATGTCAATATATACTGAGAATGTAACAACTTGATGTACCACAAGTGTCTAAGGAATCTGAAAAAGAGATAAAAATGTAATTTCTCTCCTCCTCTTCATACAAACAATACAACCTAACCCACCCCACATCACAATAAAATGGGTGGGGGAGATACATAGCTTTTCATATCAATGTTTACCACCTGTGGTCACCCTATGTGGTACCCTTGTATGTATATCCAGCCTGTATCATGTAACATGTATTTCATGTATATACTGTTATTACCTATCTGTGTTTGTACTTTAAGTGTTTATGTCACAGGACCTCCTTGTGAATGAGCTTGCTCAATGGAGTTTTCCTGCAATAAACTTGAACTTGAACTAAAGGAGATGTTGTCTCTCTCTCCCCCCCCCTTTTCTCTCTCTCTCTCTCTCTCTCTCTCCCCCACAGACACACACACACGCACACACTATCTCTCCTAGTGAACCTATATTAACTTCAGTCATTGCAATTGTTTCCCAAAGGAATTCAACTTGTCATGAAATCCTGAGTAAAAGGGCTTATGTCTCCTAATATCTACAGAGTAAAAATGTAACACTATTTAACTGTACTACTATCTGCAAAGTAACATTTCCAAGGATACTAGATAGAACTACCATGAAATAAACCTGCCACCCTCCCCAGGATAAGGTAACTAGAAGTAAATATAAAGTATATGTGTAAGACCAGAGGTCTAACATACCTACATATCCACAAATTACTACAATATTAGCCTAATGTAAAAAGATCTGTGCAGGACCCCCATGCAAATGAGATCACACACCCCAATATGTACAGAGTTACAAAAATTATATATAACAGTATATGATAACACTCCTGTATGTACACTAGCAGGCTGGGTAATCTGAATATGGTGCAATGGAATCATCCCCAGGCAAAAGATAAAAGTAAGGAGGAATTAATATTCATTATGTGTGTGAAATAAGAATAGTAACACATTATAACTCCATATATCTAAATAGAGACTTACCTCAATGTGACAGCAAGCCCCACATCTGTTATATCACATACCTCACAACACATACCCACACACATACATACACACACGCATCCACATCCCACACATGCTGAAGTCCTATAATATGTCAGTTTGAAGAAGAAAAGGTCTGTGGATGTTAGTTTCTGTAGTGTCCCATAAAGCCAAGATCAACGTTCATCCCATCTGCTACCATATTGAGATGTAAAATAAGTTTAATCTCAAAAGCTCGTCTCTGTTGTGTTTTTGAGATTTCCTTTTAAGATCATTACTGACATATCTGAGACTGAGTGGTCAGGCTGGGAGAAGTGGTGTCCCACTGGTTTTTCAGTCTTCCTTGCTGTAATAGTATGTCTGTGTGAGTTCATCCTAGTGCGGAGCTGTTGGCGTGTCTCTCCTACATAACCTGTTTGTGGACATCTCTTGCACTGAATGAAATAAAAAACATGTCGTGACATGCATGTATGACTCCCATGCACCTGGAATTGTCTGTTTTGTAATGTAACCACACAGTCCGAGGTAGAAATGAGCCCACAAGTCTTACAGGGCGTTGATTGCAGGGGTCGTGTGCCATTGTGTGACATGGTATTCTGTTCGGTGAAAGTTTGCTCTAATAATTAGGCTGGATAAATTTGGTGGTTGTTTAAAAGATAGTAGTGGGAGTTCCTTAAAAATACAATTAAGGGTTTCATCCTCACTAAATATTGGGTGGAGATCTTTAATAATCTTACATGAGCGTTCAAGGTCTGGATGATATGTGACTAGCAAGGGTATTCTGTCTGTAGCTGTCTTTTCTTTATATTGAAGTAGCTGTTGTCTTGGTACCTGCGTTGCCCATTCTGTTATCCTGTCAATTTCCCTGGAAGAGTGTCCCTGCTCAATAAAGGTGTTTTTCGACATAGCCAAATGTGTATCTCTGTCATCCTCATTTGAACAAATACGGTGACAACGAAGTGCTTGACTGTATATGACAGATTTTTTTGTATGGTTTGGGTGGTTACTTTTCTTGTGCAGGTATCTCTGTCTGTTTGTTGGCTTCCTGTAAATACATGAATGTAAGGTTCCATCCTTAATGATGACTACGTTGTCCAGAAAGTTAACCTTGGTGGTAGAGTACTCCAGGGTAAGCTTTATGGTAGGGTGGAGATTATTCAGTTTGTGATGAAAATCTTTGAGTGCATCTGTGCCTTCCGTCCAGATGATAAACAAATCATCAATGTAACGGAAATAAGCTAGTGGTTTGTGGGGATACTGCCTTAAAAATCCTCCTCCAAGTCAGCCATAAAGAGGTTAGCATACTGTGGAGCCATTTGCTGCCCATTGCTGTTCCCATAGTTTGAACATAATGTTTACCATTGAAGTTGAAGTTGTTATGTGTCAAAATGAATTCCATAAGTTCCCCACCACTCCAGGGTTGATGTTTTGTTCGGTCCTTTCTCATGTATGTATATAAGGCATGCTGCAACGCCATCTGTGTGTGGAATATTAGTGTAGAGGATGTTACATCCATTGTCACTAAAATGGTATCAGGTGGTAAATCCTTATAACCAGAAAGTACTCACAAAAAGTGTGTAGTGTCCTGGATATAACTGTCTCTTTCCATAACCAGCAGTTTCAAAATGGTCTCTACAAACCCTGAGATCCCCTCAGTCAAGGTACCATTACCAGAGACTATGGGTCTCCCTGGATTGCCAGGTTTATATATTTTAGGCAGCATGTAGAATGTCCCTGGCCTGGGTTTATCAGGGATGAGGTGAGTTAGTTTCTCTCGGACATGGTCAGGAAAAGTTTTAATTAAGTCACATAGTTCATCTTTATATCTTGTAGTGGGGTCACTCTCTAGTTCTCTGTAGTATGTAAGATCTGTTAGCTGTCTATTAACTTCCGTAATATGATCCTCTCTGTTTAAAATCACCACTGCAGAGCCTTTATCAGCTTTTTTGATGACAATGTTGTGGTTTGATTTCAGTGTCCCTATAGCTCTCCGTTCCAGTGGAGAAAGGTTATAATGGGTTTGTTTTTGCCTGGTAAGGATCTGACCACTGACTTGTTGGCGGAAACAATTAATGTAATTGTCTAGTTTTTTGTTACACCCACTTGAGGGGGTAAAATCAGATTCCTTTTTCTTATCCATTACATTATTGCTGTTTGCACTGTCTGCACCTGGTAATGCACCTGGGAAACAAAAACCCAGGGGAAGAGTCCACAATGGGGGGTGAGATACTAACAACAACAAAAATGGAAAGGGACCTGGGGGTAGTCATATCAGATGACCTAAAGGTGGGCAAGCAATATGAGAGAGCAGCAAGGAGGGCTGGGGGGATACTGGGATGCATAGGGAGAGGCATCACCAGTAGAAAACAGGAAGTTATTATCCCTCTGTACAGACCGCTGGTGAGACCCCATCTGGAGTACTGTATGCAGTTCTGGACACCCAATCTCCACAAAGACATAGACAGGATGGAAGCTGTCCAGAGGAGGGTAACTAAAATGGTGCAGGGTCTGCACAGGAAGACATATGAAGAGAGACTTAAGGAGCTTAATACGTATAGCCTCGAGGAAAGGAGGGAGAGGGGGGACATGATACAAACTTTCAAGTACCTCACGGGAATCAACAAAGTCCAAGAGGGTAGCATCTTTCAAAAACAGAGGTGTGCAAGAACAAGGGGCACAATTTGAAGATGGGGGCAGCTCAGAGGTAATTTAAGGAAGTATTTTTTCACAGAGAGGGTTGTGGATGCATGGAACGCAGCCGGAGGAGGTTGTGGAGTCAAAACAGTGGTGGAATTCAAGCATGCATGGGACAGTCATAAGGCAATTCTAGGGATGGGGTAGGAAGAAGTAGGCTGCTGGTTAACTAGGATCTGCAGCTTATCCAGCAGGTAGAGAAATGGGCAGACTGGGTGGGCCAAGTGGTCCTTATCTGCCGTCAAATTCTATGTTTCTATATACCAGTCCTGAAACACAATGGTCACTTGCGACCCACTGTCAAGCACAGCCCGAGTAGGAATACCATTCACAGGCACATTAGTCTCCATTGAAGGGCCCACTATCTTGGACCAGTCTGGAGGGACAACAGCAGGGGCCAGGACAGATGATTTAGCTACAGAGGGGGTTGAGTTAGAAAGGCCAAAGCTTTTACTGTGGTCATTTCATGCACCCCTTGATCACTTACTAGTTTTCTGAAGCTCTCCTTGAAGCTGGGTCACCACTTTCTCTAAGTCCTTCTGAGACTGGCATTCCCTCTTCATATGGCCATCCTTGCTGCAGTTGTGACAAATGACACACTCTCGAGACATCCTTGGGGAAAACATAGCAGGGGATGCTGGAGCATCAACAGGAGATTTTGATCTGACTTCTGCGGGTAGTGTACCATCTCTAAAAAGTTCCTTTAGGGTGGCAATTAATTCCTTGAGCTCAGCCGAGAAGCCACCCCCAGTAGAGGATGTCTGAGGGTACCCCCCCACCCCCAAAACAGTCACGTTCTGACAGGGGCCAGGGTATTTCTCAACAGGGGATAACCTCAATGAGAATATCTGGTTGTACCTTTCTGACTTCCTTCAGCAACTCCTCTCCCCACCGTTTCCCTTAGTGGTCTCCATTTAGGAGGGGCCTTCCAGTGCCATGATCACTTGAGCTGCACTCGCCCCATAATTACAATCTCCCTCTTCCCCTTCAACCTCCCAGAGTTCTTTTATCAAGTCACAGTAGTCAGGTGGATTCCTTCTCCTATCCTGGAGCCTTAACTGGAGGATCTGCAATTTAGAATGATTTGCATGTTGCAGTATGTGCCGCAATCTCACATGGTTTAAGACCCTGGCGGCTACCTCACATTTCCAGTAAGCTTTCTGCAAAGCTCTTTCTAGATGAGTAACATACACAGACAAACTTTCCCCTTTCCATTGTTTGGTACCTTGGAATCTCCACATCCAATTCTCCCCTGACTCACTGCTCCCAAAATTGCCTTCGAGTGCAGATAGGTACTTCTGAGCAGATGCATCAGGGTTTGTGGACCTCAAAAATGTAATGGCTTCGAGGGTGGGACCCCCTCAAACTTTCTATGATTCTTTTTCGCTTCTCAGCCTCAGCACACTGCCACTCGGGTACCAAGAGGGCAACATAGTTTATCCAGATCTCTCAGTCATCCTCCCCCTGGGGGGTGGGGAGGGTGCCCAAGAAGATTCTCAGCCTTCAATAGAAGTCGTAACTAAATGGAAGGTACAGATATAGGGGCCAGCATTGCCATGGGCACAGAAGGTGGGGCAGTAACAGGTGCTGGAGTGGGAGGGGGTGTTAGGGAAGGAACACCCCCAGATGGAAGTAATAGTTTCTTAAAGTCCTCTACAGCTTTCCCTTCCTCCAGCAGCAACTTAGCAAATTTCTCCTCAAAAGTCTCAGATAATGGTGGGAGCTCATCCTCCCCAGGGTCTTTACTGTCTTTTGTTATCACTCTCCAGGCAGCTGGAACCCCTTCAGGGAGCAGTAGTCTGTGGCACTTTAGAGTTGTCCACAAGGTCACTACACTCTATCAAGGCTATGAAAGTTTGGGTGATCAAATCGGCCTGTCGACCCACCACCACAGGGTTTTTTAAACATTCAACTTTGGAGAGTGCTCCCTCCACATTGTCTTTACTGGTACCCAAGGGAATATCCAGTATAAGTAGAGCATTTTGCGGTCGATATCCTGCCCAGTACACCACCCCACCAACTAGTGTACAGCCATTTCTACTTGGGTAGCCATTAATCTTTAACAATAATTTGCAATTTTTGGCCACTAGAAGGCACAAAATCCCAGCGGTGAGCCTCCCAAAATGCAACCCCTAGGTGGCACTATCCCAAGGGGTACTTCCCTTGCCTGCTTGGCTAGTAACAGGTTAGGGGGCCTGAGTTCTGAAATGGGTGCCTCCACCCGGAGGTCAGGGTTGGTAGTGGGCAAGATAACCTGGGCACAGCCTTCCGGGAAACTGTAACCCCCCCCTTCCTTATTAGTAGCCGGAACAATATGCAATATGCAATAATCACTTTCACAATACCCCGATACACCACACAAGTACCCACACTGTTTGCACTTACCACCAGGGATTTCCTCTGGCCCAGCCCTGAGGACCCCCTGTAAAACAAGGTTATACACAGCAAATAACAGCAGTACAGTACTCTTGTACAAACTGGAACCACAGTCAGGGTAAATGCAAAAAAGAGATCTGATTTATTTAAGGGGCTTGAACAAGGGAGGGGGCATAATCAGGTTAATTTGTTTAAAGGCTCTATCAATCAAACAGTTATGCATGCACTTCAGGGTCCATAAACAGTCACACACTATGGGTACCCAGATGGAGAATAGTGGGCTAGCCAGGAACGCTGCAGCTGGTTGGAGCCCTGTGATGGAAGAAAACAATGTGCACAACACACACTATTTGTAATCCGGAGCCGGAGGGTTCAGTTCGTGAAAAGAAAACAACAAGACAATCAGATGACACACTTTTAGATTAGGCTGTTGTTGCAAGGAGCTACCCTGATGTTTACTCATGATACCCAAGACTGAACACAGGCTGGATGAAAATCGAGACAGCAGGTGGTTAATCTGGAGTGCCAGGAGAAGCAGGGCCCACACGATTCACCGAGGCATCATTCCTGTTCAAGCGTGGAGCAGGGGGCTGATCTCCAGGCAGGTCTCTCATTGGTGGCTTTCTCTGTGCAGTGGGTAGTCTGGCTGGGCCAGTGTGGCAAGCCCAGGCCAAATGGAGACAAATTCGGATACAGTCCATTTTGGGCTGGATACAGCTTCCAGCAAGCAGAACACAGTTCACACAGTGGGGGACCAAATCACGACCCACTTTCAATACACAGCACATTTACATGTAAGGAAATTCTACTGTACCAGGCAAACCGCTCTCCAGTCATGATCACAAAGTCTGCACAAACCGGGGATTCAAAAGCAGTTGGAAATCCTGACAGGCCGATCGCATTCAGCAAACTCTTCAGTCTTCTTCAGGTATGAACCTGGTCAAAAATCAGTGGCTTATTTCGTTCTCACAAACTTGGATTTAGTCCAAAATAATTGTTTTCTCTCCTCTCTCTCTCAGGGGCAGCAGGCAGAATGCAGACCAAAACTCAGCCCTTTCACAGTTCTCCCATGCAAAACTACACAAAACTACTGCCCAAATCACTTGAGCTGTTCTCATTTCACTTCCCAGCTCAGAACTGACTGAAACAGCAGGCAGCTTGGGGATTTCCTTCAGATCCAAAAGATTCGGTTGGCTGATCTGCCTGTCAGATACAACAAAGGCTCCCCCTTCAGGTACAAAAAGGCCCAAAAAGCCCAAAACTACAATTCCTACAGATTTTGACTCCAGACAGCTCCTGTAGTCCGGCTCCATTTTAGGTCCCACCAGACTGATTGGTCCAATTCAGCAGCTCCGGGCCAAAATGGTGGGAATAAACAAAACAGTCCTAGCTGCAAAGAAGGCAGGTTAGACAAACTACATTATTATTACTGCTGTAATGAATGATCAGCAAACAGTTACATCTATTAACAGGGCTCCCTCTGCGCAATTAGCGATGGCAGAAACAGAGCGATTACCTGGCAGCCCAGGCGGGACTCAAGCATGACAACACTCAGCCCCTTCGCAGATTAATTATTATTGCAATCTAGGCAGCTCTTAAAGCGACAGCACACAGAAGCTACACAGGCACTCTTTGGCAATAACGATTAACTGCTAAACGCAGGACACCAGCCTGGCAGTGAGCATTTAGGCAAGCTCATGGAAGACTTTTCGGGAACCCCCATTTGTAGGGTAGGGTTACAATAGAATATAATGTATACTCATGTATCTGTCCTCATTAGAATTAGCCACACTTAAATTAAATACATGCCTTTAAGTAACATTATGAGTTTCCATAAATTTCCATCACACGAGTCAGTACTTTAAGTGACGGTATTGTAGTTAGGACTGGTACTGAATTAACAAAATAGATTATCCATTGAACAAAAAGGGGAAGGAGTGTGAAGATGAGGTAGGAAATGAAGGTTGATAATTCCAAAATGGGGATCCATTACAGGGTTAAAAACTGGACATGAATATTCAAGTAAACTGTATGGCTAGCATTAAAAACATTACATATATACTGTACATATACATGTGTGTGTGTGTGTGTGTGTGTGTGTGTGTGAAGAATTAGCAGTAGTATCAGAAAATTGACACTAGGGCAATATTTGTTCATTGATATTAAAATTACCTTAAGTTTTAAACACCAAAGTCATTACTATACTTAGCTGAATTCATGACTAAGTATTGCTGATACTGGCAGGCGACCACCGTATTGAAGCAAAAGGGTGAAGGAAAAAAGAAAAAACAGGAAGGAAGATGAGAAGAGGGGAAGGGAGGAAAATATGGAGAGGATGGTTCGATCTAGATGTGCAATATGCAAGAGCAATATGTGACTTTATCATTTTTGTGTTTGCTTGCACGCTTATTGTGTTTGCTTGTGCAAGAAACACATTGGGACAGTACTCTGCATTTCAGAGGTGTGTCAGGGATAAGTCCAATGCAGAGCACTGTACAGTGGGTGCGACCCTGACACACCAACGAACGGTGAAGTCTACTGTGACAGCCGCTGGAATTTCACAGTGAGAGCTGGCCTTCACTTGAGAGAAATAATGAAATGCACCAATGAGAGAGTGCGCTTCATTCCTCTCATTTGCATAGAGACCCCTCAGGCTTCAGCATTAGCTGCCCTGCATCTCCTGCCTCTCTTTTTCCACATCCTCACTCCTCAACCCTCTCCCCCGCAGGACCGGTGTTTGGCAGATGCACCAGCAAGACCGAGGTGATGGGTGGGGACGGGCGCATGGTAACTTGCTCAAAAAAAAAAAAAGAAAAGAAAATTGTAATTTTTATGTTTGCTTGCAAGCATGTGCAAGAAACATAGTGCCATCATCCGAGATTTCGGAGGTGTATCACCTCCTCCTCCAATTCAGTCAGTGTGTTGGCAGGCGCGGCCCCTGTAAGCCAATGCATGCTGGAGCTGTCTATGACAAGCTCCAAAATGCAGTGGCATACAGTTGAAAGGGGGAGCTACACTTCAGTGAGCAGCGATAAGATATCGCCTGCTCATGTTCAACTCCCCTACACACACACACACACACACCACAGAAGCATGCATACTCGTGCTGCCTCCCCCTGTACACACATTATAGCCGGCGGGGTGCCCAATCCCCGTCGACGTTGTGCCGCTTCCCCAAAGCTTTCCACATGCCATGCTGGGTGCCCACCCCAGTGTGGCAACTCATAGAAAAGCCGACAGGGTGCCCAATCCCCCATCGGCTCCACTGTCCTCACCCCGAGTACTGGGTGCCACGCTGGGAGCCCACCCCAGCGTGGCAACTGATCATATGGCTGACGGAGTGCCCAATCCCCGTCGGCTCCACGGCCCCCAGCCATCCTTGTGCCACGCTGGGAGCCCACCCCAGTGTGGCAAATGTCCCACGCATCTTTTTTTTTTAACCTGCAAAATAAAACGGTCCCACGGCGCTTCTCCCAGCCCCCCACAACCCACACCCATCCACTGCGCACCCTGCCTCCCACACCCCCTCACCCCATACTTACCTCCGGAGCTCAGCACGATGATCTTCGTGGACTGGGAACACGTCTGCACTCTTCAAAGCTGACTGCGAACTGAGGAAATGCAGGTAAGCTGTATAATGGGCTAGATAGGGGTTTTCAACTTTATTGCATATCTCAGGCATTTCTTGGAATTTCTGACCAAATTTTCAACATGAGGTTTTGGGACCCCTTCTCATGAATGATGTCACTGTCATGCGTGTATTCGAGCCCGGCGGTGATTTTCAGTCACTGCACAGTCACTGCGCAAAAATCACCCTTCGGCCTGAATAATGCCATGACAGTGACATCTTTCATGAGAAGGGGTCCCAAAACCTCATGTTGAAAATTTGGTGCAAAAATTCCAAAATTGGCTGTTTTATTTAGAAGGCTATGCGCAGTCTCGCACGCAGGTCGAAATCTCAGAATTTTCAATATTTTCACTCCAGATTTTCAACATTGCCATTTTACCACACCTTCTTATGAGCAGTACAGCTGTCATTTTCACATCTCTCCCAAAATGTGTTTCCACCCATGTAGCGCACAATGGCGCAGTCGGTGTGCGAAATCAATGTACGGACAAATTAAGAAAATCACAGTGACACTGTTCATGAGCAGAGGTCTTAAAATGGCTATGTTGAAAATTTGGTGAAAAAATTCCTAAAAAATGACTGTTTTACGAGCGTGCGTTGCGCAGTTCCTATGCATGCTCGTAAGTTTGCGAATTTAATATTTTCACTCCAGATTTTCAACATTGCCATTTTATTACACTTCCTTATGAACAGTACAGCTGTCATTTTTCATATGTCACCCAAAATGTGTTTTCGCACATGTAGCGCACAATGGTGCTGTTGGTGTGCGAAAGCAATGTTTAGGACAGATTAAGAAAATCACAGTTACACTGTTCATGAGCAGAGGTCTTAAAATGGCTATGTTGAAAATTTGGTGACAAAAGTCCATAAAATGACTGTGTTACAAGTGAGCATTGCGCAGTTTCCACGCACCCTCATGAGTTCATGACTTTGTAATATTTTCAGCCCAGATTTTCACCAGTGGCATTTTTCCACACTTCCTTATGAACAGTACAGCTGTCATTTTTCACAACATGGCTGAAGTGTGTTTTCACACTTTCAGCGCAGAGATGCGTGGTCGCTGTGGGAAATCATTGTTCAGCACAGATAAAGAAAATCACAGTGACACTGTTCCTGATTGGAGGCACCAAAATGCCTGAGTTGACAATCTGCTGTAAAAAATCCCCAACCTAATTATATTACAGGTGTGCGTTGCACAGTTTCTATGTACGCTCGTGACTTCACCATTTTTTTAAATATTTTTACTGCAGATTTGCAACATTGCCATTTTTTACACCTCCCCATGAACAGTACAGCTGTCATTTTTTACATCCTGTTCGGAATGTTTTTGCACCTGTGGTGCTAAATGCCGTAGTCGCTGTGCATAAGCAGCTTTCGGCTAACAAACTGATATTCCCCCTGTTCATGAGGTGGGGTCACAAAAAAACATGTTGAAAATTTGGAGTGAAAATACCAATGAATGCCTGAGGTATTCGGGTTTCCAACCATAACGCCCAACCCTGTAGAGAATGACAGGCATCAGGGGTGTGACTTGAGATTCTTGCCTGTAATGCTCATACCATTCCACACCCTGCAGCCAGTGAGAGGCATCGAGGTATGCCTTGGACTCTTCGGTCCCAAAGTTCACTCCATTCTCCTATATCGCACCCATCTCACCGTATTTCCTAATGAAATGGGGTGCACATAAGGACCAAAGACCCCAAGGCACACCATGACTCTTGTCAGCGTCTGCAGGGTGGGGTGTGGTGAAATGGCATGGCCGTTATGCCTGATGACCCAAAGGCACACCCCAATGCCTGCCTCTCTCTGCTGGGTGGTGGTGGGGTTGGCTTCAGTTCAGTACTTCACTGCCATTCCTATTACGCAGCTCTATAACTTCTGCACTACCACTGCCAATGCCAGCAAGCAAACATTCGTCATTGACAAATGCTTGTTAATGTCTGTCAGGCTTATGTCTGACTTCAGTACTAGGAGGACAGAGTCGGCAGTCGCCTGATGCTCAGTCAGAGCACAGAGGATGAGTGACAAGCAACTGCACTAAATGCCGATCCTGACCACTGGCTGACATGAACAGTCTTAACTCGCCAGCATGCAGATTGTGACCCCCCCCCCCATACACAGTGTGCCCTCCTTTAGTACCACAATCAAAGTCAATCCATCTTGGTCCTGAGAGGGAGAGAAAGAGCAGAAATCAATCTGTGTCCCTGATGCAGAGAGCCAGGGCCATGACCAGGGGGGTGCAAAGAACGCATTTGCAGTAGGGCTCACATTTTGAGGGGGCCCGGCAGCAGCTGCCTTACCGATAGTTGCAGCTGTTATCACTGAAGTCCAGATTAGCACCGATGAGAAAGGAATGATGAAGGAGCGAGGCACAAGCACAATAAAAGAATGATTGCTTCTTCCTTTTGCAGTAGTGTGTGGGAGCCCAGCAGTGGGGAGTGAGATAGGTTAGGGCTCGGTGTGAGAAGAAATGGTGCTGGGAAAGGAGTGGAGGACTGTGGGACACAGCCATTGTTGGAATTATGCTAGGAATGCAGCCTTATTAACTTTCACTGGAATCTTGGGGGCAGTAGCTTTGGTAGGCAAGCATGGTGTCTGAGATGCAATGTGTCCCAGTAGCTTTGCAGAAAAACAAAAACAGTTTTGGACAGTTCAGGTTTGCCAGCTCGGGTCATTAATGTCACAAGTGAAGACTGTAGGCTATAAATTTAGTCCCCCAAAGTCCACAACTCCCAAAAGCAAGTCTAGCATTCACTTTATTGATGACCGACGACCCTGCTGTGTGCCCTTTCAGCCTGCCTTACCGAAATGGAGTCAGTTGCACTATCAGATTAGCCTGCACAGATCCCACAGAAATCCTCATGCCTAGAAAAAGTAAGCTGCTGCAAACCTTTGTTGTATTTATAATATAGGACGTGCTGGTGAAATAAGTGTTCATGTGGGAGCCCGTTTTGGGACTGGGAGGAGCATATGGAGTTAATATGAATTCCAGAAAGCTGGGAAGCGATGAGGTTTTGCTAACAAATAAAAAAGAAGCTTACAGGTGATATTAGAGATCCAGCTGCATCTGTTTTGTTGAATGTGTTTTAACAAATGAAACAAGGTCCTCAGCACTGCACTACTTGTAATTGGCAGCACTACATAACAGTTTCTGCTCTGAACATTTATTCAGGAAAAAGACTCCATTGTGCTTTCTGTCTGGGAAGCTGTGTGACATCGCTGTGTTGCTTACACGCATGTGAAAGAAACACATTGCTTTCAACAGTTAGGGAGAATGCCTAAATGCGTCAGGAAATTCAGGCCATGTCACCACACAATCAGCTGTTTTGGTGCCTTACAAGGTACCAAAAGAGCTGATTGGTGTCCCCATGGTGACAGCTTCTCCATTGGCCTCTCACAGTCCCCAGGAAGCCAACAGAAAGCCGCTGCCAGCCATTCAGTGTACCTTCCTGGTGAAACATTTCAATAAAAAAAGGAAAAAAAGCCAACAGGGTGCCAAGTCCCCCTGTCAGCATGCCCCCTTCCAGTTCAATTTGCCGACAGAGGGGCCCACTCTCCGATGGTATAATGTCCCCTCTCCAAAATTTGTGTGCCAAGGGGTGCCCAATCCCCCTGCCAGCATGCCCCCTTCCTGGTAATTTTGCTGATGGGGAAGCCCCTACTTTCTTGTGTGCTGTGGGGTGCCCAGTCCCTCTGCTCTGTTCTCCCCCGCACTGTATGTGCCGCGAGGTACCTAATCCCCCATTGGCTACAGCCCCGAAAAACACTCAGGTGACATGCTGGAAGCCCACCCCAGCATGCCAAAATTAAATGTCCCTGCAAAAAAGAAAACCTTCCTGTGAGTTATTTTTATTTATTTTATTTTAATAAACCTGTAAACTAGAAAAAGTTCCCTCATTGATTCCGGTGGTCCCTCCTTCAATCCACGCCCACCCTCTGCATACCCCACCTCCAGACACCCCCCTCACCCCATACTTACCTCCGCAGCCCAATGCGATGATCTTCGGTGGAGCGGGAAAACATCTGCACTCTTCAAAGCCAACCATGAACTGAAGGAATGCCTGGAAGCTGTACAATGGCATAAATTTTTTTTATTTCAACTTTGATTCATTTCTCAGCCATTTTGGGGAATTTTTTCACCAAATTTTCAACATGGGCTTCTTGGAACCCCACCTCATGAACCCAGTCACTGTCATTTTGTTATTCAGTCCCAAAAGGTGATTTCACGGTCGCTGTGTGGAACCACCTTTTGGGACTGATTAACGAAATGACAGTGTCACAGTTCATGAGGTAGGACCCCAAAAACCCTATGTTGAAAATTTGGTGAAAAAATTCCAGAAAAAGGACTGTTTTACAAGCACGTGTTGTGCAGTTCCTATGCACGCTTGTAACTTTGGTCATTTTTAATGTTTTCACTCTAGATTTTCAACATTACCATTTTACCACACCTTCTTATGAATAGTGCAGCTGTCATTTTTCACATCTCAACTGAAATGTGTTTTCGCACATGTACCACACAATGGCACGTTCAGTGTGTAAAATCAATGTTCAGGACAGATTAAGACTATCACAGTGATACTGTTCATGAGGTAGGCTCCCAAAAACCCTATGATGAAAATTTGGTGAAAAAATTCCCCAAAATGACTGTTTTACAAGCGTGCGTTGCATAGTTCCTATGCAAGCTCGTAACTTCGAGCATTTTTAATATTTTCACTCCAGATTTTCAACATTGCCATTTTACCACACCTCCTTATGAACAGTATGACTGTTATTTTTCACAACTCACCCAAAATGTATTTTCACACATGTAGCGCACGGTGGCGTGGTTGGTGTGCGAAATCAATGTTCGGGACAGATTAAGAAAATCACAGTGATGCTGTTCATGAGAAGAGGTCTTAAACTGGCTATGTTGAAAATTTGGTGACAAAAGTCTATAAAATGACTGTGTTAGGGGCGTGCATTGTGCAATTTCCACGCACCCTCGTAAGTTCACAACTTCATAATCTTTTCAGTCCAGATTTTCAACATTGCCATTTTTTATACCTCCTCATGGACAGTACAGCTGTCATTTTTCACACCCTGTTCGAAATGTGTTTTTGCACCTGTGGCGCCAAATGGCGCAGTCGCTGTGCAAAATCACCTTTCAGCTAATGAACTGATAGTGTCACTGTTCATGCGGTGGGATCACAAAAAGCCCATGTTGAAAACTTGGAGTAAAAATACCAAGAAACTCCCTGGGTGTTAGGGTTTTTGACCATAACGCCCTACCCTGTAGGGACTGATAGGCATCAGGGGTGTGACTTGCAATTGTCGACAGTAATGCTCATGCCATTCCAACCCAACCCTGCAGCCAGTGGCAGCCATTGAGGTGCACCTTGAACCCTTTGGCCCCAGAGTTCACCCCATTCTCCTATACTGCACCCATTTCAACGTAATTCCTTATGGAATGAGGTGAGTGTAAAGCCCAGACACTTCAAAGCACACCTCGACACATGTAAGCATCTGCAGGGTAGGGTGAGATGAAATGTCATGACCATTATGGGCGACGACCCAAAGGCACACCCCAATGCCTGTCCATCTCTGCAGGGTGGGGGTGGAGTTGGTGTCAGTTCAATACTTCACTGCCATTCCTATACTGCATCTAACTCCTGCACTTCCACTGCTAATGACAGCAAGCAACACTTGGCATTGACAAATGCTGGTTTTCTGAAGTACTTAAGTGCAGTCTCTAGATAAACAACTTGCACAGCGATCAGTTTTCTGTCATTTAACCCATAACAGGGCCCATGTAAGTGTGCCATTTCCCATTTTATTTATGTTCGGTCGCTTTGAGGGGGAGGTTGTGCTTCAGGACAGGATTTTACTAAGGTTTTAAACTCACCATGGAAGTCCGTCCACACTAACTTCATTTGTTTCAAAATAGTGTTTAAACATGGTTGCACCGCATCTACACTGTTGTCTCCTTGGTGAGTTTAAACCCACTTTTTAAAATGGTTTTAAAGGAGATAGGAAACGCAATCTCAGTTTTATTTAATACAGTAAAGTCTTCATTAACTGATCCACCCCCTCCCCCCCAATTGGATTACAACACACTGAAAGGAGTTAGCAACTGCAGCCCTTTCAAATGATAGAAACAAAGAAGTTGACGGCAGATAAGGACCATAAGGCCTATCCAGTCTCCCCATCTTTTTCTACCTTATGATGAGGTGAATAACTCCTGATTTCATGTCCTGCAGAGTTTCTGTTGACTTGGCTCACCAACTCATAACAGCAAAGCAGATCTGAGGACATGATGGGAAACTGACAGTACATAAAGAGAGTTCACAACTCTCTGATTCCCAGACTTACAGCACCAATAGAAGATTAATTAGATCCTGACAGAACTTGTGGTCACAGGCACAGAGGTTGGGTGTATGTGGTGGGGGGTCCACTTCAAAGGTAGGCAATAGTAAGCATTTTATGTTATGAGATATTAAAAAAATACTGGTAAAACTGCAATGGGGAGGGGGCAGAACATGCTGTTGCTGATAGCATTACTTTTCGCAATAATTTTGATAACAAAAAATCACTAGTCCTCATGCAGCATGAAAATCAGCTGTAGACTTGAAACTGCAAGAACAGTGGCATCGGGAGTTATTTACTTCATCATTTCAAAGGGCTGCGCACACTAATCTGCCAAAGCAGTGTGATCACCTATGTGTAGTAATCACAGGGGTGTATGAAAACTCTCATCAGAGGCATTGAAGACAGCAGAGAAGCACACATCACAATTTTTTGTGTTAAAAAAACCTGGAGTTTTCATTTCCAAAAATGGACTGCACTGCCAGTGCCAGGATAGTCCCCAGCATTAGTGCTGCTTCTGGAGAAACACAGATCAATCTCCTGTCCACACTACCTGGTAAACCATGTTAGGTTTGAAACCATGTTTAAAACCAGTTTTAAGACTAGGTCCCTTGCAGGGTTCAAACACAGTTCTTAAACACGGTTTCAAACCATGTTCTCTGTGGATGCTAACCGTGTTTAGGCTTTATTAAAATATTTTAAGGGACTTAAAAAAAACATTTTAACAAGCCCAGTGTGTACAGGGGTGACAGCAGTTCAGTAACTCAGGTCTTGAAGTGCTGTTAATGTGATTATCACCTTGTGTGCAGGTAAGAAAGTTGCAGAATCGGGAGAGTGTTTCACTGTGCATAGTAAGTGAGGCGAGCAGGGAGGGAGGGGGGGGAGAGAGAGAGAGTAAGCTTAGATCCCAAGGCCCCGGCCTGCTAAATGTACCTCCCACCCGCACCATCATGGGGGACCGGAGTTTTGCTGTCCATGGTCCCAGGCTCTGGAACTCCTTTCCTGAAAGGGTCCGCACTGCCTCCTCCCACAAGCTTTTCCGGTCCTCCCTGTGGGATCATCTTAAGTTGGCCTCTCGCTGTGAATGTCCTAAGCCTCCTTAGTCACCCAGTGCCCACTGGTGCCAGCTTTTTTTCTCCTGCTCTGGCGTCACCACTCTTGCGCTATGACCTCGTCCAAATCCCCCCCTCTCTTGTTCGACTGACTCTATTGGTGTTCCTATGCTCATAAATCCTAACCAGCCCTGTTGGTCATTGTACTTATCTGTAATTTATACCTTGCCCCTGCATTGTATCTGGGTGTACCTTCCACGTAAATGTTAATAACTGCGAAAATTGTCTTTTCTCCTGTTTCTGTACCTAAATGTATTCGTCAGAACCAATTGCTGTATCGATGTACCTGTTGTACCCTTTTGTCTGTACCTAAATGTATTCATCAGAACCAATTGTTGTATCGATGTACCTGTTGTACCCTTTTGTACTCTCCCGGGTCGTTCCTGAAAATGGGCATAAAACTTGTCTAGTGTACTTACCCGGTAAACAAAAACTAAATAAAATAAATGAATAAATAAGTGCTGCGCTGTCTGATATCTGCCTGTGTGGTGGGAACTGGAAGAGACAGAGCAAGCAGCAGAAAGACACAAACACAGCATTAAATCAAAGTTGCTGCAGTGTCATGTGACTGTCTCTGTGCAGGTAGTGTTGCAGCAGGCTAGAGGGAGATGTTCTCCAGGTCTCAGCGCTACCCCGCTCCCATCACCAAGGCACTGGATAGCTGTTGTGGAATCTCCCACAGATCACAGTGAGAGACACGCACACCGAGCTGGAAAAGATACGATCAGAACCCCTGATTGTGGCGCCAAACTGCTGTCGCCTCCTCGCCACCTTGACAGAGGCTACCTGTTACCCTCCCTCCAAACCCTGGTGGAGGGAGACAGGCTCTCCTGCTCTGACCTGGCCAACACCTCCATGGCTTTCTTGATGAAAAAGAAGTTGAAATTCCAGACCATTTTCACCCTGGAGGAGCTGACTGCTGTCCCCTTGGTCAATGCAGTGCTGTTCTGTAAGATCCGGCTGCTGGACGGGGGACACTTCACAGACTTCACAGACCTGTCATCCAGGTAAGGACTCTTACCCCCCCAGTCTGTGTCTTTCTGTCTTTTACTGCCCTCACCCCCTTGCAGTCCCTACCTGTACCCCTCTTTTACCCCACACAGTCAACACTGCCACTGCATTAACCTGTAACAAACTAAAATGGTCCCTCATCATCTCCCCAAGGCATACATTAATTTAAAAAAAAAATGCTGCCAGAGCAGCGATCAGGAAGGTGGGGAGGAGGCACTTTAATTACATGCCTCCTCCATCACCCGCTGGCTCACACCTTTCCCTGTCTCCCACCCCTGTGGAGTATGCTGCAGCCTAGGCTCTGTATGGGCTAGGAGTTCTAGAGCACCAGCAGGCACTCTCAGTATAGCAGGATTGTGTTATCGGCAGACTGCCCAGCACTCCAACTTGTTCCTCTGCTGCCACCAGAAATAAACCCCCCATCACTGCCCACAGCATAACTAGGGCTCAGGGAAGCCCCTCTTACACCCACAAAGGGTTTAAAATTTACTTTAACACAAATGCTGGCCTCAGAACAACGGAGCTAGCCCACTAGGCCGCTAGGGCTATCTTTCTGTTGTACCCCACTTTACAGGGCATTTTCAAGCCCCACTGACGACCAATACTACTTTTATTTCTACAGAAGGGCTACTAGCCTCCAGTAGCCCACTTGGACTACTAAATAAATTACTGGCCACTTGACCACCACTAGGGCCAAAGGGTCCCAGCTGAGCCTCCCTTTCCCTAACCTCACTCCCTTTTCTATCCTTCTGCTTTCTTACTACTTTTGTATCTAACTAACCTATTTCTCTTCTATTTTTGCAAGTCTGACCGAACGAGGACTGCTACCTTAGTCAGATAAGTATTCATTTTATTTCTATCCTATCCCTTCTGCCCTGCTGGTCCCCCTAACAGCTGTGGATCTTCCGTGACCCTTTTTATATTTTATTTTGCAGGTATGTTGGCGTCACCGCTTTGGATATCTACCCAGGCACCCTGCGGCAGGTAAGTCCCTTTATTTTACCTTACTTTGGGTGGGTTGACTGCAACGGGTGTCCATGTCCATTACAGCCACATCTGTTGCTGTTTCTCTGTCCTGGGTGCTTTCTGCTTGTGGCTGGTGCGGACTTCAGGAAGGCTTGGCAGAGCAGTAAGTTCACTAACCCTTCTACTTCTGCAAATTGTTTGAGACTAACAGGGTGATGTAACCATGCCCACGCACATTCCATAATTACATTCACTGTTCTGCTCATGTAGATGTCCATGGAAACATAAACACAGATTGCATGTGTTATGATCCCAAATTTTCAGTACAGCCAGTTCTTCACAGCACCTCATGAATATGACAGTTGTCATTTTTATGATGGCGTGCTTGTGCAGCCAACATCTTGTGGTAGTGCAGATTTGGAGGCGCGGTAGCTGATGGACTAATGCAGGGCATGCATCAATAGGTGGTTCCCTCATTCCGCAATCAGCCTGCATGCCGGCTCCACACCATGCATACTAATGTGGTGAGCACATCTAAGGAAATGTCCACTGCAATGCGAGCAAAGCTCATCACACGCAGCGAACCCGTCCTACGTGCTCACCAGCTAGTAACATGGTGGCACAGCGGCCACTAAACTGCCGACTTCGGGGGTGCCCAATCCACCAGTCAGCTTACTCCCGCCTCAGTAGTGCCGACAGGGGAGCCCACTCCGTCAGGAACATGAAAGCAGGGGACACATTCTGCCGATGGGGAGTGCCCAATCCCCGTCGGCATCCATCCCCCCATTCCCACTTTAATGTGCCGAAGGGGGAGCCCACTCCCCGTGGCATAATGCCCCCCTTCTTCTGTGCCAATGGAAGTGCCCAATCCCCCGTCAGCTACTGTACTTCCCAAAAAAAGAATCCACCTGTAAAAAACAAAACCGTCTGCAATGTTGTTTTTTTAGTACCTGTAAAACGAAAACGGTCCCTCATAGTCTCCCTACCCACCACCTGCACCTACCCACTGCGCACCTTGCCTCCCCACACCACCCCTCACCCCACATTTACCTCTGGAGCTCAGCGCGACAATCTTCGGTAGACCGGGAACACATTTGCACTCTTCAAAGCCAACCGTGAACTGAGGAAATGCCGGCAAGCTGTATAATGGAATAAATAGGGTTTTTTCAACTTTGATGTATGTCTCGGGCATTTTTTGGAATTTTTGCACCAAATTTTCAACATGGAGTTTTTGGGACCCCTCCTCATGAATTCTGTCACAGTTATGACATTAATCGGTCCCGAAAGACGATTTTGCAGTCACTTCGTGGAATCACCTTTTGTGACTGATTAACACAAGGACAGTGGCAGTGTTCATGAGGTGGGCTCTCAAAATGCCTATGTTGCAAATTTGGTGAAAAAAATCCAAACAGTGGCTGTTTTAATGAAGCGGCGCTATGAAGTTGCTACGTGACGTCATAACTTCTGAATTTGCAATATTTTCTTGTTAGATTTTCAACATTGTCATTTTTCTACACCTTGTGAACAGTACAGCTGTCATTTTCACATCCTGGTTAAATGTGTTTCGCACTCCGCGCACTACACGCGGTCACAGTGGGAAATCAGTGTTCAGGGCAGATTACAAAAATGACAGTGACACTGTTCATGAGCAGAGGTCCTAAAATGCCTATGTTGAAATTTGGTGGCGATACTCCATAAAATGACTGATACGGCGTGCGTTGCGCCGGTTGCATGCGCTGCGTATTGTTGTGTATTTATAATATTTTCACTCTGTATTTTCACCATTGGCATTTTTCCACGCCTCTTGATGAACAATATAACTGTCATTTTACATATCCTGCCCGAAATATGTTTTCGCATGTCCGGTGTAGAATAGCGCAGTCGCTTTACGAAATCACTTTTTGGGACAGTTTGAGGAAATGACAGTGACACTGTACATGAGCAAAGGTGCTAAAATGCCTATGTTGAAAATTTGGTGCCGGAACTCCATAAAATGACTGTGATACAAGTGTGCATTGCGCATTTCCCACGCACCCTTGTAACTTTGCAAATTTGCAATACTTACATGCCACATTTTCACCACCGCCATTTTTTGATACCTCCTTATAAACAGTACAGCTGTCATTTTTCACATCCTACCAAAAATGTGTTTCTGCACTGCACTACCAAAGCCAATGCCAGCACGACAACATTCGGCATTGACAAATGCTTGTTCAAATGTGTTCTCGTAGCATCCTGAAATGTGATTTCGCAGTCACTGCACAAAATCACCTTTCAGGCAGGAGCTGACCATTTTCTCTACCACTGCACATGAGGCGGGGTCATAAGAAGGCTATGTTCAACATGTGGCAAAAAAAAAAGTTATCAGGCTATGTTGCATTTTGCTTACACAGGCTCATAACTTTAATACACCCCTGACACATAAACCATGCAAGCAAACATTCTGCATTGACAAATGCTTGTTCCTTTTTTTTTATTCACAGTTTTATATCCAATTTACTGTAGGTTTAAATGTGTGAATAAAGTTTGTTCTTGACGTACTGCATGTGATTCTGGATGATTTATTTTTAACATTTCTGTCATGGCTTCTAGTGCTCAGAGGACTCGACAAACACAGAAAGGATGCGCTGATTTTATTTACTTATTTAATTTATGTATGTATGTATGTATATATATGTATGTATCTGTATGTAGATATGTATATATATATATATGTATGTATGTATATATATATGTACAGTATGTATATATACTGTATATGCATGTATATACAGTATGTATGTATGTATATATGTATGTATGTATATATATGTATGTACATATATATGTATGTATATATGTATGTATATAAGTAGGTATGGACAGTATTTATTTATGTATTCTTGTTCCTTGATGAGCTGTGACATCTGAATCATTTTGACTACCAGTGAACATCTCCAGGCTTCATGAGCAAGCACGCTCAGGAAGGGAGTTGGGTTCACACTCTGATTTTAACCTAATTATGCTATCAGTGGGAGGGACTGTGTGTGGGGGGGACTTAGAATGAGTAATCAATGAAACCAATGTCTTTTTTGTTATTTTATCAAATCCTTCTGGTTCTGCATTACTATACTGATTATCTGACAAGCTGCAGCAGCAAGCATGAACATCAGTCCCTCGAGCTGCCAGCTTCTTATCAGTGACTCCTTTCTTTCTTGTTTTGGTGGGAGTGTTAAAAACATTTCAGAAAGGAGGGAGTTGAAATCAGACCAACTGTTTCTCTGTGGTAATACATTCAAACTTTGGTGAATAAAGATGTCTCAATACAGGATTTGTTGTTCAGACAGGCTGCAGCATAACAGTGAGGGCGAGTCACTTGTGCTGTCAGCTTGTCGTTTCTAAGTCCCCTTCTTTTCCCCACTATTAAAACAAGCATTTGTCAATGCCGAATGTTTGCTAGCTGGCATTGGCATTGGTAGTGTAGAAGTTACAGAGCTGCATAATAGGAATGGCAGCGAAGTATTGAACTGAAGCCAACCCCACCACCACCCTGCAGAGACTGACAGGCATTGGGGTGTGCCTTTGGGTCATCAGGCATAACGGCCACGCCATTTCACCACACCCTACCCTGCAGACACTGACAAGTGTCACGGTGTGCCTTGGGGTCTTTGGCCCTTATGCGCACCCCATTCCATCAGGAAATACAGTGAGGTGGGTGCGGTATAGGAGAATGGGGTGAAGTTTGGGCCCGAAGAGTCCGAGGCACACTTTGATGCCTCCACTGGCTGCAGGTGAGGGTGGGGTGGAATGGTATGAGCATGACAGGCAAGAATCCCAAGTCACACCCCTGATGCCTGTCATTCTCTACAGGGTGGGCGTTATGGTTGGAAACCCTAACGCCTCAGGCATTCGTTGGTATTTACTCCAAATTTTCAACATGTTTTTTTGTGACCCCACCTCATGAACAGTGGCAATATCAGTTTGTTAGCCGAAACTGCTTTTGCACAGTGACTATGGCATTTGGCACCACAGGTGCAAAAACACATTCCAAACAGGATGTGAAAAATGACAGCGGTACTGTTCATGGGGAGGTGTAAAAAATGGCAATGTTGTAAATCTGTTGTGAAAATCTTAAAAAAACTGGTGAAGTCATGAACGTGGTAGAAACTGTGCAACACACACCCGTAATGTAACTAGTTTGGGGATTTTTTTACAGCAGATTGTTAACACAGTCATTTTGGGAGCTCCGATCATGAACATTGTCAGTGTGATTTTCTTTATCTGTCCCAAACAATGATTTCCCACAGCGACTATGCATTTCTGTGCTGAAAGTGTGAAAACACATTTCGGCCATGTTGTGGAAAATGACAGCTGTACTGTTCATAAGGAGGTGTGGAAAAATGCCACTGGTGAAAATCTGGACTGAAAATATTACAGATTCATGAACTTACGAGGGTGCGTGGAAACTGTGCAATGCTCACTCATAACACAGTCATTTTATGGAGTTTTGTTGTCACCAAATTTTCAACATAGCCATTTTAAGACCTCTGCTCATGACCAGTGTCACTGTGATTTTCTTAATCTGTCCCAAACATTGTTTTCGTACACCAACTGTACCATTGTGCGCTACATGTGCAGAAACACATTTTGGGCAAGATGTGAAAAATGGTAGCTGTACTGCTCATAAGGAAGTGCGGTAAAATGGCATTGTTGAAAATCTGGTGTGCAAATATTACAAATTCGCAAACTTGCCAGCGTGCGTAGGAACTGTGCAACGTGTGCTCCTAAAACAGTCATTTTTTGAAATATTTTCACCAAATTTTCAACATAGCCATTTTAACATCTCTGCTCATGACCAGTGTCACTGTGATTTTCTTAACGTGTTCCATACATTGATTTCACACACCGACTGCACCATTGTGTGCTACATGGGCAGAAACACGTAGTGGGCGAGATGTGAAAAATGACAACTGTACTGCTCATAAGGAGGTGTAGTAAAATGGCAATGTTGAAAATCTGGAGTGAAAATATTGAAAATTTAGAACTTGGGCGAGCGCATAGGAACTCTGCAACGCACGCCAGAAACAGTCATTTTAGGAATTTTTCACCAAATTTTCAACATAGCCATTTTAAGACCTCTGCTCATGAACAGTGTCACTGTGATTTTCTTAATATGTCCCATACATTGATTTTCACTGACTGCGCGAATCGGGTATGCCATGGGGAAACATTTTGGGTGAGATGCGAAAATGACAGCTGTACCACCTATAAGAAGGTGTGGTAAAATGGCAATGTTGAAAATCTGGAGTGAAAATATTGAAAATTCGCGAACTTACGAGCGTGCATAGGAACTGTGCAACACACGCTCGTAAAACAGTCATTTTTAGGAATTTTTCCACCAAATTTTCAAAATAAGCTTTTTGAGAGCCCTCCTTATGAACACTGGCAGTGTCAGTTCATGAATCATTCCAGAAAGGTGATTTCGTGCAGTGGCTGCGAAATCACCCTTCGGGCCCGAGTAACGCCAAGACAGTGACAGCATTCATGAGAAGGAGTCCCAAAAACCCCATGTTGAAAATTTGGTGCAAAAATTCCAAAAAATACCTGAGATATGCAGCAAAGTTGAAAAAACACTATCTATTACATTATATGGCTTACCGGCATTTCCTCAGTTCGCAGTCGGCTTTAAAGAGTGCAGACGTGTTCCCAGTCCACCGAAGATCGTCGCGCCAGACTCTGGAGGTAAGTATGGGGTGAGGGGGGTGTGGGAGGCAGGGTGCACAGTGGGTGGGTGCGGTGGGGGCAGGGAGACTGCAAGGGACCGGTTTTTAATTTACAGGGGTTTTTTTTTTCATTATAAGACAACGCGGGACGTTTGCCACGCTGTGGTGGGCTCCCAGCATGGCAGCTGGAAAGGCTGTTTGGGGGGGCTGGAGCTGACCGGAGGATTGGGCACCCCCATCGGCCATACAGGCTTGTGCCATGCTGGGGTGGGCTCCCAGCGTGACAGCTGTAAGGCTGTTTGGGGAGGTTGGAGCCGACCGGGGATTGGGCACCCCCGTTGGCCATACGGGCTTGTGCCATGCTGGGGTGGGCTCCCAGCATGGCAGCTGTAAGACTGTTTGGGGGGGTTGGAGCTGACAGGGGATTGGGCACCCCCATTGGCCATACGGACGTGTGCCACGCTGGGGTGGGCACCCAGCGTGGTACCAGGAAAGATTTTGGGGGGGGCGTGGAGCTGACGGGGCAATGGGCATCCCCATCGGCTATACAGTATGTGCGTGGGGGGAGCACGTCAGCACGCAATATGTGTGCGTGCAGTTGGGGGCTCTGCTCACTGAAGCAGAGCTCTCCCTTTCAACTGTATGCCACTGCATTTTCAGCTGTCATAGACAGCTGAAGCAGTGATTGGCGCACTGCGACCATGCCTGCAAACACACTGACTGACTTGGAAGAGGCTGACACACCCCTGGAAAACTCGGATGATGGCACTATGTTTCTTGCACATGCGTGCAAGCAAACATAAAAAGAAAGCAATTCTGTAATGATGGCAGTAATATTGAAGGTGCCAATTTAAAAGTTTTCACTGGGTGTTTATAGGACAGGCTTCAGCCCATGAGAGAACACGAACCTGACTCATGCTGTCAGCTTGTCAGACCTAACTTCCATTTTTCTTTTTTTATGTATTTATTTGTTTCATTTTAGAGTCCCCTTCTTTTTCCCACTGCAAATACATCACATCATTTCAGACTCTGGTTATTAAAAAAGAAAGTAATTCTGAAACACTGGCAATATTGCTGAAGGCGCCAAATAAAGAGCTTTCCCTAGGTGTTTGTATGGTTGCAGCATATGAATGAACAAGGACCTCATTTATGCTGTCAGCTGGTCAGACCGAACTCCATTTTGCATCTGATGTGCTTGCGCACCAAACGCTTTTGGACAATAATGGTAAATGTAATGAGTGTCACTGCCACCCCGATGCAACGGACACTTCACTGGGTGCATCCCACAGCCACCTATCAATGGGGAAGCTGTCAATGACAGCAGCTTCAAAGAGAGCCAGAGAGTTAAAAGAAACCTGCTGCTGCAATCACAAATAGTTTGTCATTGCAGTTGCACACACCCCCGCAACCAGGTTGGCTCCTGCCGCCAAGCACTGTGTCCCTGGGCCTTGCTCCATGGGCAACTTGTTTGCTTGGTGTGCCTTTCCTGGTGAAACATTTCAATAAAGAAATGAGTGGGCAGTGGTTCCTGCCGCCCGCCACACACTCCACAGAAAGCCAACATCAGGGTGCCCAATCTCCATGTCGGCATGTAACCCTCCTCCCCCCATTGATGTGGCACACTGACAGCCCACCCCAGTGTGCCAAAGTAATTGTTAATTTTTTTCCGACACCAGGATGCCCACTCCTGGTGTCATGTACCCCCTCACCCCAGCCCGGCGGTAATATTTTGCAACTTCAGGGTGCCCAATCCCTGTGTCATGCCCTCTCTTGTGGCGTGCACACACACACACACACACACACACTGTTGTAGCGCTGGGGCCCACCCCAGTGTGCCTAAATGTTTGTTTGTTTTTGCCGACATTGAGGTGCCCAATCCCCATGTCGGCATTCCCCCCTCCCATTGGGGTACACTGGGAGCCCACCCCAGTCTGCCTAAATGTATATTTTGTTTACCTGTAAAAAAAAGAAAATGGTCCCCATAAGTCTTTTTTTTTCCCACTGTAAAAAATAAAATGGTCCTCTGTCATCTCTCCAGTCCCCCTTCCCATTCCCACTCTCTCACTGAGCACCCATCTCCCCACACACCCCCACCCCATACTTACTTCAGCAGGTCAGGAGCAGTGATTTTCTGTGGGGCAGAACATGTCTGCACTCATCAAAGGTGACCAGCAAACTGAAGATTTCTAGGTAAGCTGTATAACGGGAGTCAATGGGGGTTTCAACTTAGGTTTTCAACATGGGGTTCTTAGGACCCCACCTCATGAACATGTCACTGTCATTTCATTGCTCGGTCCTGAAAGGTGATTTCGCGATTGCTGCACAGAATCACCTTTTGGGACCGATCAACAAAACAACAGTGCCACTGTTCATGAGGGGAGGTCCCAAAAAGCCCATGTTGCAAATCTGATGAAAACATGCCATAAAATTACTGCATTACAGGTGTGCATTGCGCAGTTTCTTTGCACGCTTGTAACTTCACTAATTTTTCATATTTTCATTCCAGATTTTCCATATTGCCATTTTTTCACACCTCCTCATGAACAGTACAGCTGCCTTTTTTTTCACATCCTGCCCAAAATTAGTTTTCACACCTGTGGCACCAAACAGCATGGTTGCTGTGCAAAGTCACCTTTCGGGATTGAGTAACAAATGATGGCGCCACTGTTCATGGGGTGGGTTCCCAAAAAGCCCATGTGGAAAATTTGGAGTGAAAATACTAGCAAAATACTAGCAAACGCCCAGGGCATTAGGCTTTCAAACTATAACGCCCCACCCCCCCCACCATGTAGAGACTGACAGGCATCGAGGGTATGACTTGGGGTCGTAGGCCATAATGCTCATGACATTCCACCCCCACCCCCACCCTGAAGCCAGTGGCAGGCATCGAGGTGTGCCTTGGGGTCTTTGGCCCTAATGTTCACCCCATTCTCCTATGCTGCACCCATCTCAGCTTATTTCCTTATGGAATGGGGTGAGTGCTCTTCACGCTAAGCTAATATATGAATCCTCACTGTCCCTTCTGCTTGTCACCCTATCCCTGTCTCCCCACCAACCACCCAACCTATCCTTTCACCCATCTGCCCCACCCACCCCTTTATTCCTACCCCAACCCCTTTACCCATTCTGCCTCCTAGCACTTCTTCCCTTCCTCCACCTCACTATCTCACTCACCCTCCTCCCCCGTCCCCACATTCCTACCCCAACCCCACCTTTATCCATTCTGCCTCCTGGCACTGCTTCCTTCCTCCACCTCCCTGTCTCCCACACCCCTCCCCTACCCCAGTCACCTCCTCCTCCCTAGACTCCCTCCATGTCCCCCATCTCTGTGCACAATATTCCTGTCCTGCTGAACCTACCACCCTCCCTTCCCCACCTCCCTGTCTCCCTACCCTCCTACACCTACCTCAGTCACCACCCTCCCCTAGACTGCCCTCCCTGTACCCCATCTCAGTGCACACTATTCCTGTCCCTCTGAACCTGCCACCCTCCTCTGTGATGTCATCTACAGCCCCATGTTTTCACTTTTTTCTTTTTTTCCCTTTCCTTCTGCCCCCAATGAAGACTTTTCTCATTCTTATGTGTATCATCTACGTGCACATTAGTGCATTTAGTTTTATGTATGTAATGTATCAGTTATTTGCAACAATCCAAGTTGTACCTTATCATTGCAATTGCTGTTTACTTGTGCGATCCAAATCTGTTTTGTATAAGATCATGTATGTCATTGTATTGTTTGAAATCTCCAGGACCTCCTTGTGAATGAGCTGGCTCAATGGAGTACTTCCTGTAACAATAAACTTGAACTTGAGCGTAATGGCCAAAGACCCCAAGGCACACCATGATGCCTGTCGGTGTTTGTAGAGTGGGATGAGGTGGAATGGCATGATTGTTACGGCCACCGATACAAAGACACCCCCCCAATGCCTGTCAGTCTCTGTAGGGTGGGGGTTGGCGTTAGGATTGGAAACCCTAATGCCTTAGTGAGGAAGTAAATCAGGGTGGGGCAGTGGACATCCCCTACCTTAATTTCAGGAAAGCCTTCGACACCGACTAACATAGGAGGCTGATTAACAAGATGGGCAGTCTGGCACAAGGCACAAAATGTTCAAGTACCTCAAGGACATAAACAAGGTGCTGGAACAGACATCTTCCAAAGCATCAAATGTTCTGCATTGACAAATGCTTGTTTCTTTTTCTTCTTTTTTCAATTTCAGACTGTACCACATCATTTCAGAGCACCCAGAAAAAATAGAACTATGTTTTATGCTGACACTAATATTGCAAGTGGCTAACAAGAAAGTGTTATCTCTAGATGTTTCTGTGACAGGCTACAGGATAAACCTAAGAGGGAGTGAACGCTATTCACTCATGCTGACAGCTTGTTATTCACTGGTTTCTATTTGAGTGTTATGTACCATGTCAGGGGGAAAAAACGACCTACTGAGGTTGGCCAGTAATCATTTCAAACTTAAAAACAAATAATCATGAGACAGTTGAGCCATTATTTTCCACCACCTGACATAATCTTGAACACTCACAGTGAAAACATGTGAATAATGAAAAGTTGACAGCATAAGTGAATCTTGTTATCTCTTATGCTGCAGCCTGTCATACAAACACATACTGGACACTCCTACTTATGTGCCATAACATCATAACTCCATTGATTTCTTTGTAAAAGATCTGGTACACTTGCAAAGCAAAAAAAAGCAGGAGTTCAAAATAAGTTGACAGCATGCATGAATAATCTTCACTCGTACAGTATGCTGCAGCCTATCATAGAAGCGTATGGTGAAAATCTTTATTTGTCATATTCCAACATTATTACTGTCTAAGCTCAGTAAGTCCCAATTTTTGACATGTTACAAAACACTCAAATACACGCATTGGTCAATGCCGAATGGTCGCCGCTTGTACTGTATTGCTATTGTGCCGGATGTTGCTTTAACACATCTGAAGCTTCATCAGAGCACACATTGGTCCCAAAATATAACAAGCAATGCTAGATCAAAACATATCTAAATATTTAAACAAAATGAAACACTTCCCCAGTAAACAAACTGATGGCATGACATGGACAGAATACATCAATATATTACTGTAAAATTTGCTACTGGCCATCTAACTTACTGGCTCCAGATAGCTGCTGGGACAGTGAGAACCAGTCAATGCAGTCCACACAACAGTTCTAAAATGAAATACGTCCTCAGTAAACAAACCCACGGCACGACACAAACAGAATTGTACTACTGCAACATGGGCAGTCTAGCCTAAGGAAGCCCAGGAGTTCCGGACACCTCTGATTTATTTATTAGGCATCATCACTCATTGGCCCTGCCTCATTCAGCACTATCCGAGGCTTCTTGGTAAGGTGGGCTAGGTTAGCATATCTCGACTCCTATCCACAGATCGCAGCGGTGAGAAGCTGTGTGGCTAAAAAGGTCTCCTCCTCTCCAGTCTCTAAAGTCAGCTGCTGGATGGAGGGGATGAGGAGCGTCCATCTTTCTCATGGATTGGTCGCCATTGCCTCACCACTACTCCAGTTCCCAGTTCCACTCACCAGAGGTAAATGTTGGGTGGCCATGTTGCAGAGCATCCCACTGTGAATTGTGTGATATACAACTGAACACAGGAGTGCCTTGTCATCCTCTAGCGTTTGGTAGTGTCATGATGGCATGACCACCTGTGATCACATAAAGGTTTTACATAGTGTGTATTAATGGATGGCACAGCCAGGAGGGACATCAGGCATTTTGGACAAAAAACTCCAATGTGGGAGTCAGAACCACATCCTTAGACGCTTGAATGTTATAGGGAGGTGGGTATGTCAGAAAAGACTGCAACCAAATGGATTGTGATGATGAAGATTTCCCAGTGAAAGGGGTTTGAAATGTTTTCCAGCCCCACTGTTACACTGTGCCTAAGCCCAGCACACTGGGACAGTACCTAACACACGAGGGACAGAGGGACCCACCAACAAAAGATTATAGCTTATCAAAAACCCATGAGGTGATGCAGGCTACGGAATGCCCCCCAGATGCAGTCTTCATGTGATGTCAGGTGTGGGAAGGAGTGGGGGAGTGGAGGAATGGGATTTTTAGTAACAGAAAGTGACTGGTGAGTGAAATGAACAAAATGAGCAAAACACTGATGGTGTCTCTTTAACCAAAACTTCTTTTTTTTTTGCTGCAGACCACAGTTGATTGACAGCACCATCTCTTCCCCCACCTTCCTTCCCCCTACAGTTCCACTGTATCTGTCCCAGGCATTTTTGAACCCCCACACCACTGTTCTTGCCCCACTATCTCCACTGGAAGTCTGTTCCAGGTCTCCACCACCCTAACTTTGAAGAAGTACTTGTTGACATCCCTCCTGAATTTAGCAACCTCCAATGTCATAGCATGCCCCCTTGTTGTAGAACAGCTGTTTCTCTGAAAAATACCTCCCTCCATTACCCTATTAACCCCGTGAGGCATTTAAAGGTGCCTATCATAACCCCCCCTTCCTCCTTTACTACAAGGTGTACATAATTAGATCCTTTGAGTCTCTTCTCATAGGGCTTTTGACGCAGACCTTCCACCATTTTGGTAGCCCTGCTCTGGACTGGCTCCATGCTATGTCCTTCCTGAGATGTGTTCTCCAGATCTGGAAACAGTACTCAAGGTGAGGTCTTACCAGTGATGTATATAGGGGTAGTACCACCTCCCTTTTCCTGTTGGCGATACTCCTTCCTATGCACCCCAGCATCCCACTATCCCTTCAGACTGCCTTGGCACACTGCCTGGCCATTTTTATATCATCCGATATGATCACCCTCAAGTCTCTTTCCTGCTTGTTAGTCGGCAATACCACTCCTCCCATTTTTTCTCTGTCCCTGATGTCTGTTGCCTAAGTGCATGATTATGCACTTTTCTGCATCAAAACCCAGCTGCCGTACCCTTAACCACTCTTCAACTTTCATCAGGTCTGTAGTCATTCCCCCCACCTCCCAGGAATGTCCACTCTGTTGCAGATCTTGGTGTCATCCACAAAGAGGCAGACCTTCTCTTCCAGTTCCTCTGGCATGTCACTCACTGAAGAGAACCGGTCCCAGAACTAATCCTTGAGGTACACGCCACTGGGTGACCCACAGCACTTGTGACCCCCTTGAATTCCATGTATTTCTGTTGCTTTTATGCTTTCCTTTACTTAAAGCATCACTACCTCCTCCTTTCCTTCCTACCCTGTCCCTTCTGGGCATCATGCAGCCTGGTATGACCATATGCCAGTCATGAAGCAAAAGGGGAGTGGTCTGCAAGGAAAATGAGGAAGTACAGTATGTTTTGAATGTTAGGGTTTTGGATGCCTGGAGCAATATTACAAAATAAATAATAAATAATAATAATATCCTGTTTTACTGTTTTGTTTTACTTATTTTTATCTATTGTTGACTCATATGTACTGCACACTTGTTTGAAACTGTATCAACTTGTAGACATTGTTTTTCCACTCATTGTTGTTCTCCACAAACTGTTTTGTTATCTCTGTAACCCTGTATCCTCCCGGGTCGAGCCTAAAATAGGCATTTCTATGCCTGGTGCACTTACCCGGTTACCAAAAGCAAATAAATACATTAATAAATAAATAAATATTTTTATTTGTATAGCGCAATTCAATCATCAATGCACTTTACACACAAGACAACAAAAAAAATTCACTAAAAATCATATAAAAACGACAACTTCAATTAAAAATCCTCAGAACTCATAAAACTTCAAATATTAAAAGCCTGTTTGAATAAATAGGTTTTTAAACTAGTCTTGAAGCTCTCCACGTCCTGCACTCTCTAATCTGATGAGGTAGAGAGTTCCATAGGAATGACACCATGAACACAAAGCCCTGGCACCAGATGTCTTCAACCGCACCCTGGGAACCTCTAACAACCCCTAGTCAGTTGAGCAGAGAGGTTGGCCAGGGCTGTAAGGGACTAGAAGCTCTTGCAGGTAACCTGGTCCCAGTCCATCTAGGGCTTTATAGGTCAGAAGACCAACCTTGAAGGTGGTCCGCCACTGTATAGGCAGCCAATGCAGACTGCGCAGCACGGGAGTAATATGAATGGTACATGAAGTCCCAGTCAATAATCGTGCTGCAGCGTTCTGCACCAGCTGCAAGCAGTGGACATCAATCCCTTGAAGCCCTAGGCATAGGGAGTTGCAGTAGTCAAGGCGCGAGGTCACAAAGGCATGGATAGGGGAGAGGGGATTGGGTTTTTGTTGAAACAGTGATGAGATCCAAGCATGCATGGAACTGGCATAAAGAAAACAGGTATGAAAGCCAGGATGTGTGACAAAATGCATGTTACTGTCATAGTAGAGCTTATTGTGCAACCCCATAACCATTTTAGTGCCTGTCGTTATGAAGCCGCCCCCCAATGTCTAGGGGTATGCCTGATGTTAATTGAGGGGGAAGGGGTGTTGTGTATGTGGCTGTGAGAAGCACTTTTTATTTGGTTCACACAAAGCAGCTCAGACAAGCAGCTTGCAATCAACACCATCTATTTACTTCCACTTCCTCTAGAACATATCACATGACACAGTAATACAATGACACACTGAAACCACTAGCGGGCACCCCAACACCATACATAACAGGGGGCATTATACAGCCAGAAACAGTCTCAGAAAAATATTTTACTTGTTAGCTGGGTTCAGATGAGATTATGCAGGGGTGCCAGCCTTACTTAGCAGCAAAGGGCATACATCAGCTGTGGGGGCAACTTGATTAGTGCAGAAACACAATGGGCAAAATGATTAAGTTCATTGTCCACTCCAAGGTAAAAGAAGAAGAAAAAACATGATTTATTAAATTTGATTAACTCACTCCATGGAGCAGTGGTTACAATTCACAGGGCAACCATTAGGGTGACTTGCCCAATACAGTCTGCAGCAAACCTTTTGTTGTTAGAAGCTTTTAACACTGAAGTGCTCCCTCAGTGCCGAACAGGCTCCTACATCCTGGCAGCAGCAAACAGAGCAGACCCAAAAGTAAGGCCACAAACCTGATTTTCTTCTCCCAAAACTTTTCTCCTGCACAAAGCTTACTTTTCACATTCACTTCACAGAACACAAGCTGGCCAAACCGCATTGACAGCTACAGATAAATAGAGTAGCGGAAACTGCATACGGTACTCCCAGCGCTGGTGGTTCAAATCCACAGCTCCCAAAATGGTTGGTCTCTGAATAGCAAACAAAGTCCCACAGAAATTACCAAGTCCCCTCTATCCTAAGCCACATACAGCTCCGAGTATCCCATGGAGTTTCTGCTTATCCCTGGCAACCCCAGAGACCCATACAATGCTCCACTCTTAGGCGGAATAGGCTTCCCAGCTCCTCCTGACCAGGTCGAAGTGCCATAGGAAAGGGAGACAGGCTGCCACCACTGCACTCCCCACAACACAGACTGCCACCACCATGCTGCCCGTGCAACTTAGCATGGAACCTTCTTTGCTCTCGCCCAAGGACGAGAAATATGGGCACGGGAGCCACCCATGCCAACTCCACCAAGGTGCCAGAGAGTCGCGAGGTGGGCCACTTATTTTCTCCCTAGGCACTGACTTTCCACAAGGCACAGGTGGTCTCAAAAATGGACTCCAGACTGCTCACATTATCCACTGATCTTCAAGAGTGGTGGGTCGGGTTGGCAAACGACTCACCCTGGCCCTGAACCTCGGCCCTCACAGCCGAACACACTTGGGCCATCTTCTCTCCTCTCTTCTCTTCTCTTCTCTTCTCTTCTCTTCTCTTCTCTTCTCTTCTCTTCCCCCCATGGACTCTCTCTCTCTCTCTGTTTCAAAAAAAAACTTTCCTTTTTAAACCCTCTGGCCTGGGGTCCCCCTGCTTGCAGGCAGGCTGCCAGCTCCAGAACTGCAAGCAACAGAACTTCCTTTGCACTAACTAGAGCTCCCAGATAAATTAATTAGTACATTATCAGAGGGGGCTTGTACTTTTCTCCCCCTCATAAAATGTTCACCTCCTGGTGAACGCCTACTAGTGGCTATCCCACCTCCCAGAAGGGAGATATGTGCATCTCCCCCCCTCTCACAAGCCAAGAGAGCACTACTGGAACACCACCGCAAAGGTGAAACCCAATAGCTCCCAAAGTTAAGGGCACTTTTACTACACTAACATGCAGCTATTACTTTACCAACCTACGGGGTCCCATGGTGACCCACCCAGTGATTCCCTTGGATGGATTGCCAGGTACTGCAGCAGGGGCACCCCACACCCATTATCAGTCTCCCAACCTATCTAAAACCTTAGGGTGGCTGCTGCCAGGAAGGGCTTAAAACATAACCCCCATGCTAATATTGCATAGCTACCAAACATTTAAAGTTACACAAATAAACAACACAATTATAAGGAAACAGGAACAAACACACTGCAACTTTAAATGCATAAAATACTTAAACATTTCAATATTTCTTTGTTCATATCAGCTAACTTTCTCACCTGAGGCTCATACATCACACATGCAGACACATGTGCATATTTTGCACAGCATTCCACTCACACCCACTAACACTGGCCTTACGCACCGTGCACAGTATTAAAGCTCAACTATTAGATTCAGCGGGGCATATTCCAGTCCAGCCACCTCCTGCTGAATTTTACAAACTGGAAATTTTGCTTTCCCAAAAGGACGCACATTTTAACTTACTGGGGAGTCAACCCCTTAAAACATTTAAACATTTCACAACAAAGACCAATAAAAGGGGTTGATCTCACCCAGAATCCAGCTGTGGGGGTCCATATTTTTTTCAGTCCTGCCAGGGCACCCGATGCCAAGGCCTGCATCGAGGGGAGATGAGTTCAGATACAAATCTTTTTAGGGCAGTCTTAGAGCAGTCTGTAAAAGAAGCAGCTTTATTTCTGGGGCTCTGAGGCATGATACAGTTTCAGATCAGGCTTGGTACATTCCTCACTAAAAGCATCCTCATAGATAATGTAATACTTTGTCCTCTGTCCCTCTCCATCCTGGACCATTGCAAAAGTTTCGAACAATGTCACTCCAGGTCCACACCGTTGAGGTACACATCTGTTGTGCTTTCCTGATGGCTTGCTGCTTATGGCCTCCCAGATCCAGGGCACTCCATCTGCTTCTCTGCTTGACCTTGTCCAGGGCTCCTTGGAAGACCCAGTCCTCTCTCCTTTCCTCGATGATATCTCATATCCTCTCACACAAATACGGACAATTCTCTCCTGAGAATTCCCATTTGACCCTCCTTCTTACCCAGCACTTGGCCTGTGAACAGTTGGGCATGCTGCTCACACTGGTTCTCGAGGCAGCACCGTCTAGCAGCCAACTCCATGAGATGTACTGAGAGTAGTGGGGGTCAGTTGGGCGGAGGGTGCCCATGTCCTTCTTTTGCTTTTGACAGAGATGCCACAGCCGGGGGATGGTGTTTGGGTATTTCAAACTGGGGAAGCGGTGGCTGGCCTGCCAGTGCAGTGGCTTGATTTCCGCTTGCGTCGCTAGTGACCCAGGTTCAGGAGTGGAACTGGGTTGTCAGAGGGCTGGCCGGGGAGAGAAAGATGGAGGTCCTTAGACTGCTCTCCTTCTCTGGGGAGAGGATGGGTGAGAGTGTTCGGTGTTGAGCGACACCCAGCGGAGGCTGGGTTGGTGCATGCACACCAACACTGGTATCTTTCAGGGGCAGAGCAGATGCTGGTCGTCATTGCACGTCCCCACCCCTGCTTACAGGGAAAACGGCAGAGGCCCGGCTCGTCTCGATGATGCCCTGCCCTGGACCTCTCATAGCCTCAGATGCCAGCTCCCCCCGACTAGATACTAGATTTGCAGCGTTAAGGACCGGTGCCGCAACCCCGCCCCCTCTGGGGGAGCGAGCCAGGGGTGACTGCGGGAGCACTGGCCATGACTGGTGGCGGACAGCCGAGGGTCCGTGACCAGGGCGGATAGTACTGATGGTCAAGGCACTGCCAAAAAGTTTAATAAATCCAAAAAAAAACTCGGGAAGTGGTAAGGCCTTGGGATGTCCTGTTCCCACAGAGGATCATCAAATGTGAAGGACCTATCACAGACACCCGGAGCAGGGGATACTGCATCCAGTCCTTCTGTGTCTTCCATGGTGTTTGAATCTTCCTCAGAGATAACTTCCTCCACCTCCACATCTGGTGGCTTAGCTACTGCAGCACCTGCAGTGGCGAGGGAGGTCCTTGGGTGGTCTTCTTGGTGCCATCGCTGATGGGTGGGTACCCTTAGCAGGGGGTTCCGCTGGTGTAAGTTTCCCTGCCACCCCACAGTCTCTCCCTCTGCTAGGGGGAGGGTCAGGCACTGGTGGGGGAGAAGGGCTGGGCAGATGGCTAGCACGCTTCTCCCCAGGAACAATCTCACAGGCTGCAGTTTCCACTTTATACCAATTTTCTAGACTAGAAGTGCCCATATTAGAGCAGAGGTGGCAGTTCAACTCCAGGCAGGCAGATAAGGCAGGGCAGGCTGGGCTGGAGGAGGTGCTCTACTGCTGGCACAGTTCAAACAAACTGGTAGCGCTTTCACATGTCCTCCTGTTTGGTGGCAGGCCACTCATCTCTCCTGCATGCCACCCTTTTTTTTTTTTTTTTTCACTTACTTTTTCCTCCCTATGGCTCCTTTCTTCAAGTCATCCCCTCTTTCTCCAGCCACCATCCGGCCACACCCGTCTCCCATTCAGGCCACCACCTAGCTACCCCCATGACTTAGCCCTCCCCCATGACAGGGTGGCTGGGATCTCCCAGCTCCCCACCAGGACTGGATCCAGTACAGGTGGCACCCTTGGAGATGGTGTGTGAGACGGACAGCCATCAAACTGCTCGACCTTGGTGCCATTTCCTTTTTCTATTATGGTGGCTAGTGTGCAATGCCGACAGTGGGTGTGCCATGCGTGTGTCCACCCGTAGTGCGTCCGGCAGCTGCTCCGCCTCCGTGCCCCACTGTTTTGGCCAGGCATGCCAACACCTAGCCTCAGCTAGGTGTCAGGCAAACACCAGTCGCTGTTCCCCACCCTTCCCGAGAGAGGAGAGCAGTCCTCCAGTCACTAAATCCTGTCCCACCCCGACCGGCCCCCAACAACCCGCTCACATCACAAACATGGGTCACCGGCGTGGCAAGAGGTAAGGCATTGCTACCTCAGCCCTCCATGCCACCGGGCTGGCATGCCACCCTTTTTCACCATCTCCTATAACCAGGATAGGAGCAAAGTGGGAACAGAGACCATCCTGTTCCCATCACCAGATGCTTCTGCCATTGTTGTAACCATTGAGAGTTTTTCTGCTGCTGCTCAAAATATATAGAGCCTTGTGAGCAATTTTCTCCTCCAGGTACAAACATTTGTGGCTCAGTTCACTGTGGCTTCACAAGATGGTGCTCCCACTCCTCTCACTGTGACCTCTGGCCCCAGCCCTGTCGCCTCCAGCCAATGACATATGGTCCTCAAAGTTCTGCATACATTAAATGATTGCTAAACAGTCCACACTGGCAGAAAATGGCACTGCATAGAAGGCACAAAGTTTCACAAGTCAAAAATGGTGCCCAGCACCAAAACGAATCTCCCGAGCTGCTGTATCCTCAAATTCACAGTCCAGGGACAATTCTAGCACCCCCAAAATGAGCAGTAAAATCCCAGATGAGCCCCCCATGTTGTAAGCCCCCGATGTCTACAGGAATGCCTGATGTTAATTGAGAGGGAGAGGGCACTATACAGCCAGAAACACAGTCTCAGAAAAATATTGCACTCATTACCTAGGTTCAAATGAGATGTCTTCAGGGGTGCCAATCTTACTTAGCAGCAAAGAGCATACAGCAGCTGTGGGGACAACTTGATTAGTGCAGAAACACAATGGGCAAAATGATTAAATCCATTGTCCACTCCAAGGTAAAAGGAGAAAAAACATGATTTATCAAATTTGATTAACTCACTCCATGGAGCGGTGGGTGCAATTCACAAGGTGAGCAACCATTAGGGTGAGTTGCCCGATACAGTCTGCACCAAACCTTTAGTTGTTAGAAGCTTTTAACACTGCAGTGCTCCCTCAGGTCCATACAGGCTCCTGCATCTTGGCAGCAGCAAACAAACCAGGCACAAAAGTGAGGCCACAAATTGGATTTTCTCCTAAAACTTCTGTCCTGCACAAAGTTTACTTTTCATGTTCGCTTCATAGAACACAAGCTGTCCAAACCACATAGACAGCTACAGATATGTAACCCCCCTCTGGGGGCTTACCGTCTGTTCTGTTTTCTCCCCATGCTTCCTGAGACCCATGTCCTTTTGTTCCCCAGAGTGTATTCTCTGCCCTTTCAGGGCATAATTCCTCCATCGTGAGTTGCCAGAATGCTGGATTTGGCCGGCACTTGCATGTGTGCCTAGGCATTTTGATGTTGCCGACCGCCATTGCGGTCTGGAAACGGGGAGTTGGTACATGGTCCTGGTGCCCCTCCTGGTGTTCTTGAGGACCGGAGACCTGAAGGGGATTGCGCAGAGCCCCGTAACATTAATGAAACTGTAGTTTGAACAACGGTGCCGCTTGGGGGTTATAAATATTAATGAGCAGCCTCATGAATAGTGATGAGTGATGCCTGCTGCCTGAGGGGGACAGAGTTTCAGTGGCAGTGACAGTTAAACTTCTGGAAGCAACATAATAAGAGTGGGCTCATTTGACAGGGGGCAGTGGGAGTTGCAGTCTGCTGGGGTGATTGTGTAAGTGAGGGGTTCTGTTGGGCTGCATCAGCCTCTGGACAAGAAGAGATTGTATAAAACTGAATGGGATTCCATGTAAATGGGAGCTCACATATTTGTGACACTTAACCTCAGTACTGCAGCCAATCAGAGATCTAGGTGCCCAAACTGGACTGAAAGGGACTCCTGGGAGAAGGAGGGGACTAATTCAGGCATCTAGTTCATGCCCCAATAAACAAGTAGGAAATATTGATCACTATTGTTATTTAAGCAATAAGGCACAACAGGGTGTGGGTTATTGAGGATTTACCCACGCCTTGTGTGGTGTGTCACGAGGCACAGCCGAGTGACTTAACCACACAAGAAGTGGGTAAATCATCCAATAACTCACACCCTGGAGTGCCTTATTGCAATTATACAATGGACCCATGTGTAATATAGATTTAAAATACTTTTACTTATGTTATTTTTAAATGCCATTCTTCAGCTGTGGGTTATGCAGGATTTACTCATGGTCATGTGACATGTTTTGACCAATGAGGTTACAGGATTTTCATACACCATTGTATAATGATTATTGAAAGACTGCAAAAACCAATCGGAATGCTGGATTTTTGTCTGATACTGTCTGGACCTTCTGGGATTTCTTCAGTCTGTTCCCAGGCTCTGGACAAGTCAGGACTGTTCTATAAGCGTGGACCTTGAGTTTCAGGGGCTTACTCAGGCCCCCATTTGGAGATTAGCTTGTTAGCAGAAGTGGATTGGAAATGGGAAAGAAGGAAGAGAGACTGAGCTGAGATTTTGATTCCCCAGGTACTTGCTGCTAGACTGACATGAGAAGAGGAAAGAGAGAAAACTACTGAACTATGATTCCCCAGGTATGGAGAAGTTGCTTGCTATTAATGGGAGACACCGAATGCTGCAGAAACTCTGGGAAGTTGGACTAGCTGAGAAGACTGTGTGGATTATCAGAGTGCTACAGTCAGGGCTGAGAAGGTGTTTGCTTTTGTGGGACTATAATAGAAAGTCTGAAGAGGCAGAGCGTCTCTGGTTGTCAGGGTACTAGCTGAAGGCTGTGTGTGCTTTGGTATCTTGGTGTAACTCCTAGTTGGCACTATCCCAAGGGCTACTACCCCTGCCTGCTTGACTAGTAGCAGGTTAAGGGGCCTGAGTTCTGAAATGGGTGCCTCCACCCAGAGGTCAGGGTTGGTAGTGGTCAACCTGACCTGGGCACAGCCCTCCAGGACACTGTAACCCCCCCCTTTTCCCCTCTAGTGGCCTGAACACTGTATAATAATCACTTTCACAATATCCCTGGTATACCACACAAGTACCCACACTGTTTGCACTTACCACCAGGGCTGGTTCCTCTGGCTCAACCCTAGGGACCCCCTGTAAAACAAGATTATGCACAGCAAATAGCAACAGTACAGTATTTTGAGCACAAACAGGAACCACAGTCAGATTACATGCAGAAAAAGTTAGATCTAATTTATTCAGGGGACTTGAACAAGGGAGGGGCAAATTCAGGTTAATTAGCTTAAAGGTTATATCAATTAAACAGTTATGCATGTGCTTTGAGTCCCCCACACAATCACACCTCTGGGTACCCAGGTGGAGAAGAGATGGGCTAGCCAGGACAGTTGCCCAGGGTTGCAACTGGTTGGGGCCCTGTGATGGAAAACACAACATGCACAGTACACAATATTTGTAATCCGGAGCCAGAGGGCTCAGTTCATAAAGAAAACAAAACAACAAGACAATCAGATGACACACTCAGATTAAGCTGTTGTTGCAGGGAGCTACCCTGGTATTTACTCACCATACCCAAGACTGGACACAGGCTGGACGACAGTCGAGACTGCAGATGGTTGATCTGGAATGCCAGGAGAAGCAGGGCCCACACAAGTTGCAGAGGCGTTGTTCCTGTTCAAGCATGGAGCAGAGGGCTGATCCCCAGGCAGTTCTCTCGTCGATGGCTTCTCTGTGCAGTGGGTAGTCTGGCTGGGCCAGTCTGGCAAGGCCCAGACCTCATGGAGACAAATTCGGATGCAGTCCGTTTTGGGCTGGATACAGCTTCCAGCAAGCAGAACACAGTTCACACAGTGGGGGACTAACTCACAGCCCACTAGCAGCTCATAGCACAATTACATGTACGGGAATTCTACTGTACCAGGCAAGTGCTCCCCCATCGCAATCGCAAAGTCTCTGCACACACCAGGAGCTCAGGGGTAGCTGCAACTCCTGACAGGCCAATCGCATTCAGCAAAATCTTTGGTCTTCTTCAGGTTGAGCCTGGCCCACTTCAGTAGCTAACTTTAGTCACACAAACTTGGATTTAGTCCAAAATAATTCTCTTCTCTCTCTCTCTCAGGAGCAGCAGACAGACCTGCAAGCCAAAAACTCAGCCCTTTCAGTTTTCCCATGTGAATCTACTCAGGAATGCTGCCCAAAATACACTTCAGCTCCTTCTTGTTCAGTTTCCAGCTTAGATCTAACTGAAAACTGCAAGCAGCCCAGGACTTCCTCAAGATCCAAAAGATTTGGTTGGCTGATTTGGCTGTCAGTCAAAGCAAGAGCTCCCCCTTCAGTTGCAAAAAAAAGGTGCAAAAAAGCTCCAAACTAAAGTTCCTACAGATTTTGAATTCAGACAACTCCTGTAGTCCGGCTACATTTTAGGTCCCACCAGTACTGTTTGGTCCAATTTGCAGTCCAGGACCAAGATAGTGGGGACAAACAAAACAATCCTTGCTACAAAGAAAGCAGGTTAGACAAACTACATTATCATTATCACTAAGTGATTTTCAGTAAATAGTTACATCTTTCAACAGAGCTCCCTCTCAGATTACTTAAATTGCAATTAGGCAGCTCTTAAAGAGACAGTACACAGAGGCTATACAGGCTCTGGTAATCACATTTAAACTGCTAAAACCCAGAACACCAGCCTGGCAGTGAGCATTTAGGCAAGCTCAAGGAAAACTTTTTGGGAACCCCCATTTGTAGGGGGGTTACATTGGTATCTTGGTTATAGAGGCAAAAGAAAGACGAAGCCCATCGTGATTGTCTCCCATCAGCAGGTGGGTTAATTACTGATTCTCGAATGTAGAATATATTTATCAAGGTTACGTTTAAAGCAATCTAAAGACTTAGAATTTACTATGGAATTCGGTAATGAATTCCATTGTTTGGCCTCCCATATAGTAAAGAAATGTGCTCTTTTGTTAGTTTTGGCCCTATGAACTAACAGTTGCTTATTGTGTGATCTTAATTGAGGTTTTCTGTTAATAAAATGAATTCCCATTTCTTTCATGAGCTCATTGTTTTGAATAATATTGTATAGAAACAGAAGATCACCTCTCTACCTTCTTTCCTAGAGGCTGAACAGCCCCAGTTTAGTTAACCTCAAGTTGAAGTTAGTGTTACTTAGTCCTGTAATCATTTTATTGAGATGTCTTTGGGGTCTCTCTATGAGTTTTATATCCTTCTTCAAATAAGAACACCAAAATGGGGAGCCATAGACAAGATACGGAATCACATATGTTTTGTATGACTGAATAATGCAGTGTGGTTGCCTGGTTATGGATGAATGTCTTATTGCATGAATAATGTGTGTTGCTTTCTATCAGCCTCTGACCAATGGTTATTTTGAGAGAGTGACTTATTGACTATGGTCCCTATGATCTCTTTACTTAAAGATTTTAAAGTTTTCCCAGTCAATGTATATTTAAACATTTTTTTGTTATGTCCAAAGTGCAATGCTGAACATTTATCAGAATTACGTGTCACTTTGTTATTCTCTGCGCATTTTGATACTGTATTCAGGTCTTTTTGGAGCGCCTCATTACTATCCTGAGTGTCGACTGTTCTCCCCATTTTGGTGTCATCAGCAAATTTTGTTAACTTACTTTCAACACCTACATCCATGTCTGAGACATATAGGCCAAATAAAACTGGGCCCAGAACAGAGCCCTGGGGCACCCCACTGCACACCTTGCCTGTGCTGGATAATACCCCATTTACTCTAACCCTTTGGGTTCTATGGTTGCGCCAGTTATAAATCCATCTAGTGATGTTTTTGTTTATACCCATATGAAGTAATCTGTTAACAAAGAGGTCAAGCGGTACTTTATCGAAGGACTTGCCGAGATCCAGCATGACTACATCATATGGACTGCCTTTATCCAGGTTCCTGTTTACTACCTTGTAAAAAGCAATCAAGTTGGTATTGCATGACAGAGCTTTTCGAAACCATGCTGTGAAACACCCTGAAGCTGCAAAGCCTTGATTTCTCTGTCAGACAAGGTTTGTAGAATGTTTCCATAAGTTTACAACATATTGCGGTGTCTTGTGTGAGATGGTTAAAATTGCTGAGAGCTGAGGCCTAGCTGCAGCCTAAGAAAAGGTTGTGGACACTGCTAAACTGGAAAGTGTGGACTGGTGTGCAGGGGTTGTTGTTGCCAAGTTTCCCCTTGCTGGATTGCACTTGCACTTATCGAAATAGAGGCTAGCACCCACTCAAAATGGTGCTGGACTTTATTGGAGCGACTGCCTGAAAACCTTGCATTCTAAAACTCAGTGCAGGAGGGTCCCCACCATTTGGGAGTCCTCCCCCAGAGCCAGGGAGGGAACTTGCTAACCCCTCCCAAGTGGGACTCACTGTCTCAAGATGTTACTGGCACTTGCTGGAGTGCTAGGGCTCCTGCAACCCATCATGGGAGCTGGGCTATGGAGCCACTCCTGGGTCTGGCCCTTCTGGGGCTGGTGTTGTCCTGCCATAGTGCTCTGCAATGGGCCAGAAGTGGCTGAAGGTGACAAGTGGCCAGAACTACAATCAAGGTGACCAGCTGCAAGATCCTCGAGCAAGTTCCACCCAGTCAGAGGGATCCTGGCCAGCCTGTGTCTGCTGCTGCACTAACTCAAGTAGCCCCATTTCCCCCGGAGCTGAGATTGACAAACAGTGAGTACCCAGGACCTGGTTCCTGGGAGGGGAAGGGGAATTTGTCTGTTTTCAAAACCAGAGTTTCTACAATTTCTGGGCCCCAACAGCCGGCCAACTCACAGAACCGATCAGGCCTGCACCTAGTGGGTACCCCTAGGGACAGTACAGGGACACTGGTACCAGTGGGGGAGGGCTTGGCCTGTGGGCCCACATGTTTGCTGTTGCATTATCTTACTAATGTTTCCTTTTTTTTCCTTCACAGCTACCTTATGTCCCAGTATCCCTTTCCTTATTCCTAACCCCTTGAATAAAGTTGTGAATTTGTTTGTTAAAACTGTGGTGTTAGTGAAAATCATTGCATGTGCTTACTGCTGAGAGATGATGTGAGACGGCATCTGCAAGAGATGCTTGCTGCTGATGTAATACAAGAATCCAGAAGCCCATATGCTTCGCCTATCGTGGTAGTGAGAAAAAAGAATGGGACAGTAAGGATGTGCGTGGATTATCGCACCTTGAACCGGCGGACTATCCCTGATCAGTATACAATGCCCCGCATGCAGGATGCCTTAGACTGCCTGAATGGTAGCAAGTGGTTCTCAGTGTTGGATCTTGGCAGTGGGTACTACCAGATCCTGATGGTCCCAGAAGACCGTGAAAAGACAGCCTTTATCTGTCCGCTTGTTTTCTATGAATTCATGAGGATGCCTCAAGGGATTTCAGGCACCCCAGCCACTTTTCAATGACTGATGGAGTGTGCAGTGGGGGACGTGAACTTATTAGAGTGCCTGGTATATCTAGATGATGTTACTGTGTTTGGCAGCTCACTGGAAGAACATGAGAGCCGATTGTTCAAGGTGTTGGACCGATTGGAAGACTTTGGCCTTAAGCTATCCATCGATAAATGTCAGTTCTTCCAAACCTCTGTAAAAGTATGTGGGACACATAGTGTCCACTGAGGGAATAGAAACAGACCCGAGTAAAGTTGAGGCCTTGATCACCTGGCCACAGACCCGCAATCTAAAAGAACTGCAAAGATTCCTGGGATTCTGTGGCTACTATCGGCGGTTCATCAAGGACTATTCAAGAGTGATTCGCCCTCTACTCAATCTTACTCAAGGTTACCCTCCTACTAACAGAAAATATAAGAGGTCAGCTTCCCCTGAGGCTGAAAGAGTGTATTTTCACCTCAGTGAAGTCTTTGGGAGCCCGATCGACACCTGATTGTGAAGCTGCTTTTCATGAGATTATATATCAACTCACTCACGCTCCTGTCCTTGCCTATGCAGATCCAGCAAAACTCTATGTCCTACACACTGATGCTAGCCTGCAAGGTTTGGGGGCTCTGTTGTACCAGGAGCACTAGAATGGCCTGAGACCAGTGGCCTTTGCCAGCAGAAGTCTGACCCCATCTGAAAAAAAACTATCCAGTGCATAAGTTAGAGTTCCTAGCTCTGAAGTGGGCCATTGTTGACCAATTCCCTGAGTACTTGTACAGGGCTAAGATACTGGTAAAAACTGATAATAATCCTTTGACTTCTGTGCAGACTTCAGCCAAGTTGGATGCTACTGGCCATAGGTGGCTTTCCGCATTAGCTACATATGATTTCGCTGTTGAATACAGAGCAGGCCTGAACCACACAGATGCTGATGCTCTCTCGCGGAGGCCTGTTTCCAGAAATGAATGGGTCAGACTGTCAGAACCAGATATTTGAGTGCTATGCCAGAAGTTTGACAAGGAGGAACAAGTGTCCATGGACACAGTGGACTGTCTAGTGGATTGCTTCGGTTCCTCTGAGAATCGCATACCTGCTGCTTATTGCCACTTTACTGCACTAGACATTGGTGCACTGCCTCAGCTGGACAATGACAGTATTCAGTGGCCTCAATCCTGAGATCCTATGATCAAATCAGCTCTAGAAGCCCTCTACGCAGGGAAAGATGTATCCAAGTTACGCTACACTGATTTGAGAACTGCATTGTTATACAAGAAAGGTCCTAAGTTGAAACTGATTAATTGACTGTTATACCGAGAAACAGTAGACAGAGGGGGAAAAATAGACAAACAACAACTAGTTTTGCCCACTGCTTTCAGAGACTTAGTATTAAGGTCCCTACACAGCCACATGGGGCACCTTGGTATAGACAAAACACTTGACTTGGTGAGATCCAGATTCTATTGGCCTAAAATGGGAGCTGATGTTGAACAACACATTCAAACTTGTAGTTGTTGCTTACAGAGGAATGCTTTGCCCCAGAAGGCTGCCCCCCTTGTTAACATCACCACCAGTGCGCTCATGGAGCTGGTCTGTATGGACTTTCTAAGTCTGGAGCCAGATCAAAGAAATATTAGTAATGTGCTGGTGGTCACTGACCATTTTACACGATATGCTCAAGCTTTCCCTACCAAGGACCAGAAGGCATCCACTGTGGCAATATATTTGTAGAAAACTTTTTTGTTCACTATGGGGCTCCACAAAGAATCCATTCTGACCGAGGGAGAGAGACTTTGAGAGTCGTTTGATCAAAGAGTTGCTTTCTCTGTGGGGAGTGCAAAAGTCCAGAACCACCCCTTACTATTCCCAGGGGGGACCCACAGCCTGAATGTTTTAGCTGCACTCTGTTGGACATGCTGGGCACCCTCCACCCAAAAGACAAGCCCAGATGGAGTCAACAAATCAGCACCTTGGTACATGCCTACAACTGCACCAAAAGTGATGCCACTGGGTTCTCCCCCTACCGCCTGATGTTTGGAAGAGAAGCTCGACTGCTGGTAGATGTATGTTTTGGAGTTTCTCCTGATGGGGTTCGAGCCAGTATGTGCAAAAGTTAAAGGCCCAGCTAAATCATGCGTACCAACTGGCTCAAACCATGGCTGCCAAAAGAAATCTGGCCAACAATGAAAGGTATGATAAAAAGGTGAAAGCACAGGAACTCCAAGAGGGAGATCAGGTATTGCTAAGAAATCTGGGACTGCATGGCAAACACAAGATTGCTGACAGGTGGCACCATCTCCCTCACATTGTAGTGGGCAAACTAGATGATCTGCCTGTGTACAAAGTAAGGCCTGAGAATAATTCAAAAGATGTTAAAACAATGCATAGAAATCATTTACCGTCCATTAGACAACTCTTGATTGAGTCTGAGTCCCCAGAAAGTGCTCCCGCTGGACCAGTGACCCGAGCTGCTGCTAAGCAAAAGCAAAGAAAGTCTGCACCTACAGATGCTGAGTTAAAGTGTTCCCCACAACAAGTCCCTGTTGAACATGACTGTCAGTCCATGTCAGAGGAAACTGAGTGTGACTTTGAATACTACCCTTCTTACGAACTGAGTCAATTGTTTCAAGGCAATCCCCTAGTAAATCATGGAGATGAAGCTGGGCCTTCTGGACTGCCTAAGCCCCCCAGCTTTGTCAATGGAGCCAATGCTCCCAGAAAGTGAAGTGCAAAGTATCAAGTCGGATGACATGGAATCACTGTGCATGGTGGAACTGTATGAGCTCTCAGAGGAGGAAAATGATGAACTGGAACAGACGGGTGATATACCAGAACAAGAAGAGTATTTTGAGTGCCTTGATGGTCCACTGGCAGTGCAGGAGAGCTCTCCCTGTGAAACAAGTGTTGTGACCCCTGAAATTGCAAATACTGGAGCTGACAGTGGTCCAAGTTCTAACCCTGCTACCCCAAAAGAAACCCCCCTGGCAAGTAAAGATCACGCTGAAAGTGAGGACCAAAATGCAGAAACTGTAACAGTTCCCCCTAGAAAGACTGGTAGAGCTGTAAAGCCTGTAGTACACCTCAGTTAGCATTCTCCTGGGAGGCCTGTGGATTTGCCTCTCAATGTGGTCCACAAAGGAGTATATGTGTCCCCAAGCTCATTGTCCAAACTGAGCATAAGTGCTAACTCCAGGTTACTTGTTTCACCCTCTAGATATGGTGCTCCTGCCCCATCCAGCCCTAAGGTAGCTGATAGGGAAGGGCTTCCTCTCTTCAGGTTTCATGTGCAGGAGGTAATAATCTGAGTAAGGTACAATGTGTGTATAATGCTGTGTAAAAAGTAATGTGCTGAAAAGTATCAGAAATGTGTTTATGGCAAAGGTGATATGGTGACTGATGATTACACGTATAAGCCTAACATGTTAGTGATGTAAATGTATATGATGTTATATTGCAATTTATAAGGGTACCTACTTGACGCGGACGCCAAGTTTTTCCAGGCCAGGAAGGTAAACTCTTCCAGGAGCTTGCCTGAATGCTCCAAGTCTGGAGCTGTTCGGCGTTTAAGCCACTTAGGTGTGAGTGCTTTAGAGCCTCTGGTACTGTCTCTTTAAGAGCTGCCTGCTTGTAGCCATAATTAATTGAAAAGGGGGGACTGTGTGTTCTAATGCCCGAATCTCGCCCAGGCTGCTGTCAATTCGCTCCGTTTCTGCTGTCGCTACATGTGCAGAGGTAGCCTTGTTGAAAGATATAACTGTTTGCCAGAAATCATTTAGAGTGACTGAGAAAATGTAGTTTGTCTAACCTGTCTTTATTTCAGCACAAACTGGTTCAGTGTAGCTCTTTCATTTTGGTCCTGAACTGCTGATTTGGACCAATCAGGATGATAGGGAGACCTTAAAATGGAGCCTGTGGACGAATCAGAACTTGGACTCTCAATATTGAGCCAGCCACAAGGGGATTGTATGGGCAGTGACTCTGGGAAATGTAGTTTTGACCTTGGTGCCTTTTTGCACCAACAGAGGGACCCCTGCAGTGACTGACAGCTGAATCCACCAACAGAACTGGTGTGGAGCCAAAGGAAATGCCCTGCTCTGTTACTGGAAAGCTCAGATCAGTAGTGACAGTGAAGAGAGAAGAAGCCCTGCTTTTGCTGCGATGTGTAGTTTCATGTGGGAAGCGAGCGTGAGGCCCTGAGTTTCGGCCTGCAGCCGTTGTGAGTGCCAGTTTGGAATGAATCCGAGTTGTGAGGAGAAAGAAGCACCAGAAGTGTGGAAACCAGGCTCACCCTGTAGAAGACTGGAGATATTGCTGAATCGCTCTCGGTCTGTCAGGAACTGAAGCTGCTGTGTGTGCTCCCGGGTGTTTTGCAGTAAGTGCAATCGGGATCGAGGAGCAGCCTGCCTGGTATAGTACTTCCCTTTTACATATGAATGTGCGTAGTACTTGTGGGGAACCGCTATTTCATGTCCCCTGTACTGTGAGCTGTATGCTGAAGCTGGAAGCAAACCCCAGCTTGTGTCGGACTAAATCCATTTGTTATCAACTGCAGTTGGGTCCAGTCGCAAGGACCTTGTCTCCATGCCCTGTTATTTCTGGCAATCCAGAAAGAACATCCACCATCCAGTTCTCAGCTTGGGTATTGTGAGTACAAATCAGGGTATTCTCCCTGCAGCCTGTTATCAATTACAAGTGTGTCATCTGATTATTGCTGTTTCATTTCTTCACTAACTGAGCCCCAGTGCTCCGGATTATAATTTGTGTGTGCTTGTGTTTTTTTCCATCAAAGGGTCCCAACCAGCTGCACCAACGCTGGCTAGCCCCCCACTATCCTGGGTGCCCAGAGTGTGACTTTTTAGGGCCCTACATATGTGCACAGTACTGTAATTTGAACTTTGCAAAAACTAATCAACCTGATTGCCCCCTTCCGTGTTGCTGTTCCCTAAATAAATCAGACTCGTTGTTATACTATATAGTGTCTGTGGTGTCAGTACAGATAAAAACAGTATTGCATTTTGCTGTGTTTGTTGTTTAACCTTGTTTTATAGGGGGTCCTCAGAGATGTGCTGCAGAATCAGTCTCGAGGGTAAGTGGTATCTATATGTGTGAAAAATGTTCATATGTGGGGTATTGGGAAGGTAACTCCCGTGTACTGTGTGGGCCACTAGTGGGAACAAAAGGGGGCTGCAGTGTCCCAGAGGGCTGTACCAGAGCCAGTTTAATTACTATTAACCCTGACCTTTGGGTGGAGGCACCCGTCATAGAACCTAGGCCCCTTAACCTGTCACTAGCCAGACAGGCAGGGGTAGTAGCCCTTGGGATAGCACCACCTAGGGGTTACACAGGGATACCCCATGGATCTCACAGTCCCTCCTTGACCAGATGCGCCTCAGAAATAACCTCTGGCACAGGGCCCTGAACTCCCAGCTACCCCAGGACAGGCAACTCTACAGAGAGGCGAGAAACAAATGCACCTGGGCCATCAGGCAAGCTAAGGCAACCTACTATAAGCAATCTCTCACAACCACCTAGGGCCCAGGGAAAAACTTGTGGAACAACATTAAGGAGCTATGTGGGAAAACCGTCTCCCCTGCCCTGGCACAGCTTCAAGTCAAGGGACCCCTCTCCCAGGACCCCACCACCATATCCAGTGCCCTTAACACCACCTTTTCCGACCTCAGTCACATTCTCTGCAAAACTTCTTTGACCCTATTACTAGCCGCCCCTCGGACACCTCTGCCTCAACAGTGCCCCCCTCCCTTCTGGCTGCGAATCATCTCCTGTAGGGAAGCTAAAAACTAACTCTCCAAAGCCTTGCACAACTCCCGCTACAGCAGTGACTCCCTTGACCTCAAAATCCTCAGACTAACACTTGATGAAACCCTGCATCACCTCACCAATTCCCCTCTCTTTGGAAAAGAAGTATTATAACTCCAATCCTAAAGAGTGGGGACCCCACTTCCCCTGGTAAGTACCGACCCATTTCTATCCTTCCCCCCTCTCAAAAGCTCTCGAGAAAATTGCATTGGACCAGCTCTCCGATTACCTGACCAAACATAATCTGCTCTGCCACGAACAACACGGCTTTAGGAAGGAACACAGCACAACCACAGCCTTACTTGAATTTACATCATACATTACAAGGCACTGTAACAGGGGTCAATAGCTGGAGCCATATATGTCGATCTGACCAAAGCGTTTGACACCGTCAGTCATGCACTACTTCTCTACTCCCTCCCCTCCTACCATTTTGCCACTGAGGCTATCTCCTGGTTCAAAGACTATCTCACTGGCCGGACGCAACAAGTCAAAATTAACTCCACCCTCTCCTCCAAGCAACCAGCCCTAATTGGTGTCCCTCAAGGGTCTATTCTAGGGCCACTGCTTTTTGCTTTCTTCCTAAACTCCCTCCCACTGTCCTGCAGCGGTAAGCTCTTGCTCAATGCAGACGATGCCGTTGTTTTCTGGAAACATACCAATCCTAACTCCCTCCAAAGTGCCCTACAAGGCTTTTTAGAGAATTAGAATCCTGGTTCACTGACTATCACTTAATACTAAACTACAACAAAACAAATCTATGATCTTTGCCCACCGACAAAGCCCATATAGTAATGCCCCTCTATCCATCTCAAACTCACAGAGCCTCCACATTGAACAGGTCTCAAACTTTAAATATCTGGGTGTCACCCTGGACACATCCCTCACCTACCACACACACATTAAACACCTTTCCTCCTCTGTTAATACCCGGATAGGGATTCTATACAGACATAAGCACTGCCTACCCCCATAGGCCTTACGTCTTGCTGTCACCTGCTCAGTCCTTTCATTGGTCGACTATGGTATTGTAATTTATGGCACCGCAGACCAAACAGCCCTACACTGCATTAACCTAGCTCTAAACAGAGCCTGCCATCTGGTCACAGGCTGTGATAGACTAACCCACATGTGTGAGCTCTACAAGCTTGCAGATTGGCTGACCTTCAAAGGGAGACTTAAGTACCATAATTGCCTCTAAGCCAAAAAAAATACTTGTGAATCTTATATCCAAGGGCCTACAGCCCCTCATCCAGCCAGCCACTCACAGGAGGGCCCCTAGATGCCCTACAAGCACCTCCCTACTAGTCCCCCACTGTAGGACCTCATTAGGGCAAAGGTCTTTCCGTTATTGTGCTCCCTTTTGGCTTAACAACCTACCTCCCTCTATCTCCCTGGCCCCTAGTCTTGGCCAATTCAAAACTAGTATCTAGAGCCTCCTTCTTGACTCAGAAGCCTGTGGCTGTTACCAACATTCCTCTCAGCCGAGTATACCAAATGACTAGCTTATCTCCTGATAACATCCTCAGGTCCTACAATCTAGCTGCATATAAACCTCGACTCAGGGTTCTGTAAATGACCCCTCGAACCTGTAACCTGTCTTGTCTCGCTACAATGACCCAGGATCCTATAAGATCCTAGCGATGGTAACCAATGAATGTAAATACACTATACTGTGTGACCAACGTATAAATTGTTTAATGTAATGTGTGTTCTTTTGTACTGATGAGGAGCCTTTGCAAAGGAGTCTATGACTCAAAGGATTGCAATTCTGATTCTCATTAAATAAATAAATAAATAAACATTACTTACTAATGTTCACTCACAGTCTATGACCCGTGAGGCTATACCAGAGTGTGCACTACTCTGCATGGAATATGACAGCAGATAAGTGCCACTTGGCCCACCTGGTATACCCTTTTTTCTCTTCCATTCTTTTTTGCTGCAGACACATTTGACCTACAGCACTGTCTTCCCCACCCCATTCCAGACCACGTACAATTCCCTTGTGCCTATATCAGGCATTTTTGAATCCCACCAACATTTTCACCCCACTACCTCCACTGGAAAGCTGCTCCAGTAATCCACCAATATTTATGTGAAGAATTGCATTACTTACTGACATGTGTCCTGAATCTTGAATCTAACTGCCTGCAGCTTCATAGCATGTCCCCTTGTTTTAGAGCACCTTTTTCTGAGAAATACTCCCCTCCTGTACCTTACTAACCCCTGAGAAGTATTTTAAGGTCACTGTCGTATCCCCCCTCTCCCAACTCTCCTCAAAAGTGTACATATTGAGATCCTTCAGCCTCTCCTTGTAGGGTTTTTGATCCAGTCACTGCATCATTTTGGTAGAGCTCCTCTGGACCGCTTGGTGCTATCTTACTTCCTGATAGAGAATAATGCCTGTGCATGTGTGTGTGTTACGCCGGTTACGGGAGTGCACCTCCTTGGAGGAATTCAAGAATAACTTGAAAACTTATCTCTGGCAAATGGCCTTCTTGGATGGTTATTCATAGTGTAATTATTACTGTGTTGAGATCTTACTTCATATTTTATTAACTGATTTTAATGTTTGATGTTATTATGCTATGATTTTATTTATATGTATTATTGGATTTATGTTTGATGTTATTGTTTTAATGTGTTCAGTGCCTTGGTAAGTCAAAAGGCGCTTTATAAATAAATTTATTACTATTATTATTATTATGAGGATTTTCACATACCCTTGGTGTGTGATAATCTCATAAGGGTCTATCCACAGTAATAGGGGACATACGTGGGACATGACTGTGGAAAAATAAATGTTGTCATTTCTTTCTTCTTTCACCATCAGTACTTTACCCTTAATGTCCTTTACTAAAAGTGTAAACAGGAAGATAATATAACTTGTGGTTTTCTGAGTACAGTCCCTAATGTTTGAGAACAGTAACCAGGTAACGTATGTAACAGGGACAGAGAATATGTTAACTAAAGGTATGTATAAATATTTTTGAATCGCTACATGAATTTGCACCACTTTAACTCATTTGGTTAATTCACTAAGCTACTCCAAAATATTTGCATGCAAAGAATGTGATAACCATCAATCTAATATGTGGCAGAGAATTACAGGGCAGAGTAATTTCAAAGTTTTCCCTCACCAACATTTCTTGGGTTGTCACAGATTAAAATGCATTCATACATAACTGGGGACAAGAGTAGATGATATTTAAAACTTTTTTTGATCACTTTAAAAATTAAGCTCCAAACATCTGTGAAAAAGTGTTTCATTAACGTATGTAACAGGACAGAGAAAAATTCTAAAACTTTAAGCAGTCCCAAAAAACATTGTGGAAAAAAAGAAAATCAGGCAATTGGAGTCCTTTATTCTTTTACACTTCGGCCCAGATATTCAAAAGGGTTGCGCCATGCGCAACAGGGTTGCGCGTGCGCAACTCCAAAAATGCGCCATTCTGCGATATTGAGAAGGGGCCAGTTGCGCCACCGGAAACACGCTGAGCCACAGCGCAATGGAAATGAAGGCATGCACAACCGAGGGGGGCGGGTCCATGCATAAAGTGCGCAATGCGATATTTGAACACTTGCGCAATGCGCAAGAGTGGCTCAGCCGGAGGATGTGCTGTACCGGATGTGAGCCAAAATAAAAAGGCTCAAGGGAGCGGCGCAAGAACTCTAGCAGGCCACAAACCGGGGGAGAGAGACAGAGAGACAGAGAGAGAGAGAGACAGAGAGACAGAGACAGGAGCAGGAAGGGCAGAGAGGGACAGTGGGTCCTGGAGGACAGAGAGGCCAGTGGGGGGTGCCCGGTGCAGTGGAAGCAGCAGTGGGGGCAGTGGGGGTAACACAGGAACAGCAGCTGGGGGGGCAGGAGCCAGGGAGATGGACAGTGTCAGCTTCCACATGGAAGCTGTAATGAGGTGAGACAGCATGCTGCAGGGGACGTGGCCATGGAGGGGCCCGTCGGTAGTACAACCCCAACAAGTGATGTCGGGCCCGCATCAGCTCACGAGCTGTACAACGCGATGTCGAGATTGTGGCCCGCACCGCCTGAACAGGGCAATACTGAGACAGCTCAGTGAGCTGTGCAGCGCTGTGATGCAGGCACCTCACGCGGAGTCATGCTCTGTCCGTGGAGACCAAGGTGACAGCCTGCATGTGCCTGCTCGCCACGGGCACCTTCCAGAGGCCGACAGGGGACACCACAGGCATTACGCAGTCGGCCACGTCACGCATCCTCACCCAATTCCTCAGCGCACTGCTGCCTCATGCTGTGGAGTACATCCATTTCCCCAGCACTGCGGCAGAGCGTACAGCAAACATGCAGGAGTTCCACAGGGTAGCACAAATGCCTGGTGTGCTAGGTGCCATAGACTGCACCCATGTGGCCATTCGCACGCCACCTGGCCCCGACGGGCAAGCATATCGGAACCGAAAGGGCTTCTCGAGTGTCAACTGCCAGGTGGTGTGTGATGCCACTGGGCGCATCATCAATGTCTGTGCCACACACCCTGGTGGAGCACATGATGCCTTCATATGGCACCAATCTGCACTGTGCCATCGATTCAAGTGGGAACATCCCCACGGGTCATCTAGTGGGTGAGTACACATGTATGGAATGCAAACTCTGTGCAAGGGTGGGAATGACACAGGTGCCATGGCAGTGGCACACAAGGATATGGGCAATATGGACCTGACCTAACACTGATCTCCACTATCTCCACACAGGTGACTGTGGATACCCACTCCGTCCCTGGCTGCTCACACCATACCGGTGCCCCACGACCCCAGCGCAGCACGGTTTCAATGAGGCACATGCCGCAACACGGAACATCATAGAGCGGGTGTTCGGATACTCAAGGCACGCTCCGATGCCTGGACACTCGGGCGGAGAGCCCTACAGTACAGCCCCAAAAGGCCTGTGGATATTCCTGGCCTGTTGCATCCTCACAACATGGCCAAAGACCATGGGATAGCCGTACAGGTCCAAGAGGGGACAGCGATGGGGACGCCAGTGCACCGGTGATATGGGTGATGAGCCACCCCCAGGACGGAGGGACCCCGACTGACATGGCAGGCCCAGCTGCACCGGGACACCATTGCAGAAGAGCACCACGCCCAACACAGGTAAGTCAAGGGACATGTGCAGGCAACACTGTCTATGCTAAACCACAGGCACACAGGGGAACACACTGCAGTATGAAGGTAGGGGAGTTGAAGGGTCTAGGCATACCAACACATCATCAGAGAGGGGTGAGCACTCAAATGAACACACACACACACACCAGGCAGCATACAGGGGTAGCAGCACAGCACTGCGGAAATTACACGCTATCACACAGCACCACCAACCACCCTCACCACCTGGACTGTCCACGTACATGTGTCAGGACCTGGGCAACCTTGCACCTTAGTGTACAGTGCAATGCAGGCATCATCATCCACACGCACCTGTGGATAGCAGTTGGGAGAGTGTGCAGTGGTCCGTGTGTCAGTTTGGTGAGCAGAGCACCAGCAGTGCACTGCCCACCATGACACACATTGCACACAGGGCGGCACCAGACAGGGCCTGCATTGGGAGACAGCTCAGTCAGGAGCACTGTCCCACCGGCCACCACGGATGCATGGGCGGCCCGTCGACCTGCCAGCACTGGCAGGCTGCGCGGGGCTACTCGGGTGGCACTACTGCACCACCAGGGGTCCCAGTGCGTGACGCGACCTTGCCCGCACAGGGGTCTGCATCCGCGAAGAAACTTGCACCAGGGTGCTCGGGATGCCACAGCAGAACCCGCGCCGACAGGCCTGGTGTTGCCGGCGCTTGAGGCGGGAGTGGGTGCGCACTGTGTGGGGTGCATGGTACAGGGTCACCAGACAGTGTGGTCAATCGGTGCGCCACAGAGACCACCGCCTGGGTCAGCCTGTCGATGGCAGCAGTCACATCCGTCCGCATATGGACCATCTCGCCCGGTCCCGGCACACTCCCCTGCTATTCCGCCTCCACGGACACAGTCAGTGTCCACAGACCTGCAACCGCCCCTGCAGCTGTACCAACTCCTGCAGCAGGCGCTGTGCGGTCCAAAGGGTACTGTGCCCCAATGGCATCGTGACCCCTGAGGTGTGGATGGTCCTGGTGCACAGCACCCCTTGAGGTGGCCGCTGTCCGCCAGGACCAGGTATGGGCTGATGTCAGGCGGTGGACAAGTGCCACTGCCTGACGCTGTCCTCCCAGGCCTGGTGTGCAACTGCTGCTGCCGCCTCCAAATGGGTGAGCCCCAGGTCCACCTGTTCCACCCCTGTGCTGTCAACAGTGCCAGACACCTGCTCAGCCACCGATGCTGCCCCACCGGTGCTGACAGGCCCAGCCTGTGACTGTGCCAGCATGCTGGTACACGGTGTGGAGCTGGGCGGCCCAGGGCGCGCGTTTTGGCCTGCCATGTGTCCTCGTGGGACCACACTCTCACTGGCCATGCAGGCCTGCCATCATCAATAGTGCCGGGCGCGCACCGCCATAGGCACAGCATGCTGGCACACCTGCATGCCACAAACTGCTGTGACACAGGCTGTGCACCCTGCACCTGTATCACTGCCGGCGGAGTTGTCGGCCCAGCCAGCCTGCTGCTGCAGTGCGTGCAGGCTGCTGGCGGAGGTGGAAGGTCCTCCTCCTGGTCCAGCAGGTCTGCCTCACTGTCAGCACCCACCACCACCGTCTCCTGCAGATGAACAGGATCTGAAACAGAAAGAGAGTACATGTGAGTGCATGTGAACAACAGCCCCCCCCCACAACATCACCATGACATACCGTGCAGTGATGGGCTTCCACCTGTCTGGAATCCTCCGCCAGGAACACCCGCAATGGCACTCGGCTGCATGGCCGCAACCAGTGTCTCCTCGGTCGGGGTCAGCTGCAACACCACTGGTGGTCCCCCACCAGTGGCAGCACGTGTCCCCCTGAAGGCTGCCACCTTCTCCTTCAGCCTCCTGCGGTCAGTCCCCATCTTCTTGCGGCATTCCTGCACGGGAGCCTGGTGGCTTCCTGCAGGTTGACGGCCAGAGCTACCTCCCATGCAGCTGCACTGCTGAGGGTGCCCTCCGCCCACTCAAAAGCGGCTCATCCTCCAGGTAGGCCTGGAAGAGGGCCTCAGTCTCTGCTGTGGTGAAGTTCAGCCTCCTCCCGCCTGCCGTCCACAGCCTCGGCCTGGTTCTCGCCACCATGCTGATCTGTATGGGTGGAAGTGGACACCTGTCACTGTGCAGTCCACAGCATTTCCCCATGAGCATAGCTGCAGGCTGGGGCCAGGCCCCCTTTCCTCGCCTGGCAGATACTGATGGAAAGGTGCACTCTGCCCTTCTAAGTGCCCTCATCATGCTCAGCCCCCTCAACCTGTGACATCCTCCAGCACCCCTGCCCATGAGCATTGTCCTGAGCATCACACAGCATGTAACTCACCTCCAGCTGCAACAACCAAATCTGGCCGCCACAACCCAGTGTCGCGATTTTTATAGCGCAACACATGCAAATGAGGTGTGGCCAACTTAATGACATGCTAATCGCGCCACTGCGCCTTTGCATGGCTGATCGACTGATTTGCATATGTCAGCTGAATATCGCGTATTTGCGCTTAGCGCAATAGGGAAGGTCCGGCTGAGCCGATGGCACATGTTTCTGGCTGTGTGCTACACTGCATTGCGCATGCCCAGACAGGTTACGCATGTGTCGATCGCGCTGCAGACCTGCTGAGCGCGATAGGCGATTCTGGCCATGGCCACCATTGTGCCAGTGGCGCTACGGCACTGGGCACTATATGGGCGGCTGTGGCACTTCTGCGTGATAGTCCACTGTGGCACTGGTGCTGTGCTTAGCAGTCATGCAGGATGCCTATACATCCTATGGCGCTGTGCGTGCCCGCGCCATTGCCGTGACCTTGTGTATGCCCTCTGACCCTGGCGCTGTAGGCGCCGCTGGCGTGTATGTCCCTATTGCGCTGTCTGGTTACAGCGCCATGTAAAGTGACGGCGCTTGTGCGAACAGCGTGATTGGAGCCTGTGCTGGTCTATTGCGCAACAACCCACGTGGGGTCACAGCGCAGCGCCATATTGCCTGCTGTAAAGTTGGGGCCATGGTTCGAGGAGGGCGGTGTCCGAGCCCAGTTGAAGTGGCCAACCTGGTGGGTCTAGTGGAGCCCCACTATGAGGGACTATATGGTGAGACCCCTCACTGGACCTAGGACCCATGTGTGGCAGCAGCGGCCACTGACCTGGTGGGTCACGGGCCGGGGCCGGTCCGCGGAGCAGTGCCGCACCGCACAATGATCTCACCGAGGGACCCGAACTGTTAACGTGGCTGCCCCGCGAAGGTGGCAGGGCCTGGTGCCTAGCTGATGTGAGTGTACCATCTATTCACCTATATTCTCTGTAGGGTGTGTGTGTGCCTGGGTGGCTGTGCATCGTGTGTCAGTGTGTGCAGCTGCGATGGATGGTTATGGCTGTGTGGCAGGCAGTCTTACTGGGGCAGGGGGCACTCTGCTTTTGAGTCACACTGATGTTTGTCTCACCATATGTCTCCCACAGGCCGGATGGTGAGGGCGCCGGACGAGGCTGATGTGGGCCATGCCAGGGCCCCAGTGCCACAGGCCATTGGGCAACAGCAGCAGCAGCAGCAGCATCAGCAGCAGCAACAGCAGCAGCAGCAGCGGCAGACCGAGCTGCTGGAGGAGTGTGAGTATCATTACGTCATGGATGCTATTGCATGCTGGGGGGGCAGGACCACCAACCATGATGGACACAACCAAATGGGAGGTCGTAGTTCCACTAGACGAAACACTAGTGAGTCCCACACTGGAGTACAGTGTGCAGTTCGGAAAACATACCCGTGCATGGACAGGGACTGGGTGGGCGCGTTCACAGGAGGGCAACATGGATGGTGCATGGATTGCATCACAAGTCCTATGCAGACCGGTTGACGGAACTGAACATGTACTCCTGGAGGGAGGAGGGTGTGGGGATATGATGGGGACATACAAGTATTGTACAGGGGAACAGAGTGCAGGAAACAATATTTGTCAGTGTAAAGGATGTTCCAGGACTAGAGGCATGGGATGCAGTTGGAGGGGCTCGTTTAAGAGGAACATGCGAAAGTGTTTCTTCACATAATGGGTGGTGGATTGTGGAACACCCTGCAAGAGGATGTGGTGGGGCTGACTTGGTCACGGGATATCTGTATGTGTGGTTCGCCATGAGGGACTTCTGGAGGTCAGGGGTGAGGGGAACGGACTTATAGGACAAGAGAGTGATCGTACAAGGCCAAATGGCCAGACTGGGTGTCCCATAGGCCCTTATCTGCCGACACTGTCTATGTATCCATGTATGTAGGCGTGACACAGGTGACCTGCATCACAGTGCAGCATCACGACACGCGTCTGTGTATGCATCACAGGTGGTCCAGGCATGCACTGGGCACGATAGCTGTAACTGGCATCGCTGCGTTGCAACATCACGACAGCCTAGTTTGTACTGTGATTGACATGGGCAGTGTGTGTGGGCAGTGGTGCACATGGCTGGTGCTGCCTGTTTGTGATGGCCATGTGCATGTTCACTGTGGGTGGGTGCATGCCATCACATGTGCAGCACATAGGGTTAGATGGGTTGCAGGTTGAGTGATGTTCAGGGTTGTGGTCAGTCTCAGCCATTGACTGTGTTCCCATTTTCCTAGGCCTCGGTGTGCTTCAGCGCATGGCGCATGATGTGCGGCGCCTGACCAAGGTTGTGGTCGAAGGCCGGGGGCTCCTGCAAGCCCTACAGGCCAGGGGAAGGCGGCGCAGACATAGGAGGGACGACGGCAAGGAGGGAGCAGGAGCCTGCTGGGCGTAGCCCACCTTTCATTTGACCTTCACCCATCCTTTCACCCTGCCTTCCCTCTCCAAGTTTTTTCCTCCCTTGAACACCCCTGCCTTTTACCCGTCCCCCCAACTTGTACATAGTTATAACTTTATTGTTCACTGTTTTCATTTCAGTATACATTTCTATTTTGGTACAACTGCTGTGTTGGTGTCTGCTTTGCAACTGGCTCTGGGTGCTCCGTTGCAGGTGTACATGCCATCTGGGCTACTATGGTCCTGGGTATATGTGTGTGTGTGTGTGTGTGTCCATGGGAAAGTATCACCTGCATAGCATTGCCTTTCTGTTGCTCTTGCCATCTGCTGCCACCCACTGCTGGGTGCACAGGGTGGGTCTGGCTGGTCTGCTTCTCTGCAGCATGGGGTTGCCGTGTGGCACGGGGGGCATGGTGTTTCCTGCAGTGCCTGTCACTGCACATGAGCGTGTGTCTTGGGGCACGGGGCATGTGCTGTGCGACGGGGGACTGATGTGCACTGTGGTTGTCAACCCCCGGGTGTGGCACCTCTGCCTGCCAGTGGTTGTGCTGGGGTGTCATGGCTCTGCCATGCTTTAGTTGGCTTGTCCACATGGGCACGTGGATCATCCATCCCACCCCAGTGATGCTGTGCTTGGGGTGTGCCAGTGTGGTGTGGGTTCTGCAGTGAGTTCCTGTGCCCATGTGTGGCATGGCTGGCGGTGGGCCCCAGCCTGCCTCCCTGGATGTGCAGTTCCATTGCTCTGGGGGGCTGTGCTTGCTCTGGCAGCTCTGCACTGCTCAGCTGAGCTTCCATGGTTGCGCCATGGCGCCAGCATTTTAGCTCAGCCCTCCTACCTGGTTCGCCATGGCGCAGTCCATATGCGATATTGAGGCGTTGGTTGCTTACGCAATTTGCTCTGCTCCATGTTTGAATCATCGTGACCTGTTCTGCATTCTTGCAACTGGTTTGTGCTTGCTCCTGCTGTTGCGCTACTTTTGAGCTCAGTTTGAATATCTGGGCCTTCATGTTTAATGTCTAAAGTAATGACTCAGTTAGCATAAAAGTTCTATAGTTGCATACCATCATCACAAAGGAAGTTCATAATACTACAAATTTACTATACTGTACTAACTAACTAGAAATACCAGGCACACTAAGTAAAATTAACTAAAACCTTAACCGTAACACCACAATATACGCACTATATACATTGCTTATTACAGACCTAATACCTCCAACAAATGTACATATGTACATCTGGCAGATCCCATGTGACAGCATTACTGAATCCACCAGATATGAGCATTGACCAGCCTACAGTGACTCACTCAAGCTGGTGTGCTCAGTACATCACTTGCAAACACACCGGCACCCCACGAGAGATTGACCAGGGACTTGGTACACCCCAGGTGACAGTGTAACTGAATCCATCACAGCAGAACATGGTTGCTGGCCTACAGTGACTGAATCTAGCAGGTGCATACAGTACACAAACTGCACACCCACCAGGGCCCCATGAAGATTGATCAGGGACCTGGCAGAACCCAGGTGATGGCGTACCTAAATCCACCAGACGAGAACCCTGACACCAGTCCATTGTGACTCAAGCCAAGCGGCTGTGTGCAACACACAACTTGCACACCCACCAGGGCCCCATGAAAGACTGACCAGGGACTTGACAGTCCCCAGGTGATGACATAACTGAATCTACCAGATGAGAATGTATGATAATGTGGGCAACCCACTGGACTGGAAACAAAATGGAGGCAGACATGGACACAACCACTGAATTGCAAACAAAATGTAGGCAGGCACGGACACAAGCACTGGATTGCAAACAAAATGGAGGCACACATGACTGCAGCAACTGGCTTGTAAACAAAATGTAGGTAAGCATGGACACCCACAGAACTGCAAACAAAAGGAAGGCATGCCCAGACACCCACAGGATTGCAAGCAAAATGGAAGCACTATTTCCATCCCCCCTCCAGATCCATGTCAGCAGTCCCTGAGGCTTGGCAGACCATTCTACAATTCTCCAGCCCTGTCAGTAGCCCCCTGGGACCCAAGATCAGTCCCACCCTCCTTCACATCAGCCCCGTGGTATGTGAGATCAGTCCCATTTCCCTCCCCAGTCCCTGGAGCCTTGTGGCACACTTCTAAAATGCTCCAACCATGTAAGCAGTCCCATGGGACCCAAGGTCAGTAACACCCCTCCCCATCAGCCCTCTGGCATGTGAGATCAGTCCCATCTATCTCCCCAGTCCCTGGGGCCTGGTGGCAAACTTCTAAAATTCTCTAGCCCTGTTAGCAGTCCTGTGGGATCCAAGGTCAGTCCCAAACCCTCCCCATCAACCCCCTGGAACATGAGGTAAGTCCCATCCACATCCCCAGTCCATGGGGCCTAGTGGAACACTCCAGAAAATCTGCAGTCCCATGGAACCCAAGGTCAGTCCCAGGTCTTCCTCATTAGACCCTTGGCACATGAGTTCAGTCTCATTCCTCTTCCATGTCTATGGGGTCTGGTGGCAAAGTCCAACAAATCCACAGTCCCATGAAACCCACGGTAAGTCCCATCCTCCTCCCCATTAGCTCCCTGGCATGTAAGGTCAGCACCATCCCCTTCCCAGTCCCTGGGGTCTGGTGGCACACTCCTAAAACTCTCCAGCCCTGTCAGCAGTCCCATGGCATCCAAGGTCAGTCCCACCCCTTCCCATCAGTTGCCCTGGCACATGAGTTAAGTTCCACCTCCTTTGCAATCCGTAGGGTCTGGTGGTGAACTCCTAAATTTTCCAGCCCTGTAAGCAGTCCCATGTGACCCAAGGTCAGTCCCACCCCATACCCATAAGCCCCCTGGCACAGAGGTCAGTCCCTTCCCCCTCCCCAGTCCCTTGGACCTGGTGGCACACTCCAGCAAATCCTCAGTCCCATTGGACAAATGGCAGTCCCACATCCCCATTAGCCCCAGGCATGTGAAGTCTATCCCATCCCCCTCCCCAATCCCAGGGGCCTAATGGCACACTCTGACAAATCCACAGTCCCATGTAACCCAAGGTCAGTCCCTCCCCCTCCCCATCAATTCCTTGTGCATTAGGTTAGTCCCATCCCCCTCCCCAGTCCCTAGGGCCTGGTGGCACACTTCAACAAATCCACTGTCCCATGGAGCCCAAGGTAAGTCCCACCCTCCTCCAAATCAGTCCCCTGGCATGTAACGTCAGTCTCATCCCTGGGGCCTGGTGGTTTACTCCTAAAACTCTCCAGCCCTGTCAGCAGTCCCATGGTATCAAAGGTCAGTTCCACCCCCTCACCATCATCCCCCTGGGATGTAAAGTTAGTCCCATCCCCCTCCCCAGTCCTGGGGTCTGCTGGTACACTCCTAAAACTCTCCAGATCTATCAGCAGTCCCATGGTACCCAAGGTCAGTCCCACCCCCTCCCCCTCCACCCCTGGCATGTGAGGTAAGTCTCATGCCCCTCCCCAGTCCCTGGGGACTGTTGGCATGCTCTATCAAATCTGTAGTCCCATGGGATCCAAGGTCAATCCCACTGCCCTCTCTATTGACCCTCTGGAATATAAGGTCAATCCCATCTCTGTCAGCAGTCTCAAGGGTCCTAGTGGCACACTCCTAAAATTGTCTAGCCCTGTCAGCTGTGCCATGAGACTTATGGTCAGTCTCATCCCTCTCCATATGTTGTCAGCAGTCCCAAGGATACCTGGCGGCAACTGTCTCCCTCCTCGCTGCCCTATTAGCTATACCTTGGCCAGAACCATTTTGTAATTTTAATTGGTGCCGTTGTGCTTCCAAGGAGCAAGTTACTACTTCAATCTTTATTTTTATAACATACAAGGGTCCTTAGTTGCAAAATTTTTCTGTTCTAAAATATTGTCATTGGCATTTGTCCATTTTAAATTTAGTAGGAAATTACTACAGCACCCAATACGTCTATTGTTTTTAATCTCAGACTTTGCAGCAAACATTCCATTTCTAATTTACTTTCAGATCAGCTGGCAGCACCCCCTTCCCCAAAGCATGTGGGTGACTATTTTATTTTTTTGCATTATTTCTTTTTTTGCCCCTATGTGCCCAGGATCTGCCACTCCTTCAGGCAGCCACAGTCCCTGATGTCCCCCTACTACTCCTTCCCCTGCAGCCCTCCTTACCTCATATTTGCAGCCTGACCCCAGAGTAGCACAGCGTAACCCTTCGCTGAGTAGGTCTCCCTCCTCTGAGGAGTAAGACACCAGTGGGGACATCCAGCACACTCTTCTCTTGGTCCCAGGGCACTGATGAGGTAGATGGAACTTCCACGGGAGGCCCTTCAGAGGCGTTGATAGGCCGGCCACCATCATCTGGCCAATCCTGGGCTGTTTTCCATTTTCTTGGTTCATCCCTCTGTTGTGACGCTCATGCAGTGCTCCTGGTCTCCACAGGGGCTGCTGCAGAGCAAAGTGATACCACTACCCACCCCAGGAGAGGATAGTTCCTAACACAGGTCATCGGCATGATTCAAGGTAAGGCACCAGCGCCTCAGCCCTCTACACCACCGGGCCAGGGGGTGACTATTTTAAAACAAAAGTCCTTTGTTGCATCCCCAAAACTAATGCTCAGTCAAAACAATCAAGTCTTGTAGAATATCTTAATAATCACAATTAAAAAATAAAGTCCCATCTATTTGTATCAGGGACCACTGGTTTCCTGAGATCCATGTAACAAACATGACTGAACTTGGTTGTGGGCTGTTAGGACAAGTCTTGACAATGTTAAAACAGATTCCAGGCTTTTTTCACTTTAAATGCATCAGTAAATGACTACGTCACCTATTACTTTTATATTTTAATCTCAAACTTTGCAGCAAACATTCCATTTCTAATTTACTTTTGGATGAACTGGCAGCCCCCCCAAAGCATGTGAGTGGCCATTTTAAAATAAAAATTATTTGCTACACCCCCGAACAAATGCTCACTCAAATCAAACCAAAAAACATCTATCATCTCCTAATAATAACAATGAAAAATAAGGCACCACCAGAAGCCTCGTTTGTGACAGGGACCATTGGTTTCCTGAGGTCCCTGTTACAAACATGATTGAACTTGGCTGTGGGCTGTTAGGACAACTTTTGAAAATACTGTTTTGGATTCCGTGATTTTTTTACTTAAAATGCATCAGTAAATGACTACAGCACCCAGTACTTTATATTTTAATCCCAACCTTTGCAGCAAACATTCCAAAAATAATTTACTTTCAGATGAGCTGGCAGCCCCCCTTCCCCAAAGCATGTGAAAGGCCATTTTAAAACAAAAATAATTTGTTACACCCTAAACAAATGCACACTAAAAACAAACAAAAATCACATTAAATCTCTTAATAATCACAATTTCAAAATAAGGTACACCAAAAGTCTTGTTTGTAACTGGGACAGACATTTTTAGGAGGTACCCGTTACAAACATTAGCATGCTACCTCTGTCCCTGTTACAATCAGGACAGTACCATAAGATCACTAAAAAAAGATGTTTGGAAGCCTGCAAAAGTCATATATCCACAATGAATTACACAGCCTTACACACCTGTTTAGCACATTACAAAACTGTGAAATTCACAGGATGACTGGCACACAGAAGGCAGTTATTAGAGCCACAAAATATATAACCTTGAACAATATGTCAAATACTTGCCATTTTCAGACATAAATGGATATATTTAAACAGCAGTCATGAACCCCAGTAAAATAGATTATAAATTCAAACTTTATTTAACATAATTAACCATGTCAAGTAGCTAAATCCTGTTGTAACAGGGACAAATGTATTACCTCTGTCCCTTGTTACAAACATGATTGACCTTTTCTCTGTCCCCAGAGACCTTACTGAATGCCAATCTGTACACAGCATTCTCCCATTTCAAATTCAACAACAAAATGCAGTCAGATGTATAGCAGACAGTATAAAAACATATTATTCCACTGCTATGTAGCCCCATTCATGTCTGCTTACATTTCTGACCAGTTTCCACATTCCTGTTCGTAACAAAGTCACATGTTTGTAACGGCAAGTTTGGAGGAGACAGAGAATGTTCTCATTTGGTGTTTGGGAAGAAAATTGACTGATCCGCAGGCAAAGCAAAGTTTAAAGGACTTAATCTGGTGTTAGGATTGGCTAGAAATAAGCCAATGACACTGTGAAAAAAAGTCACACTCCTCAAGCATGATAAGCAGCTGTTACTTATGTAGATGGGGTGGGACAGAGACAGATAGCCTGGTTCTACTTTTAAAGGCAGCCAGAGCATCTTTGAGATTTGAAATGTTTTTTCAGCCAGAACTGTAAACTAACTGAGCCTCCTTCAGTTTCTGTCATCCAGTGCCATGATTCTTGCACAGTTTCACGTTTATACCGGTCAATCCTGTATATAACCTAGGGGGACAGAGAAGGTTACATAATAGATTGTCACATTTTAACTCATTCTGGAAAAAAAATATATATAAAGGCACACACACGGTGATGTTACAGGGCTCTTTATGTAAAATGCAGTTGGAGACTTATTTTTTCAGCACAGCATTTTGGTAGGTAGAAGGAAAGCATACAATATGTGGTGTCTTAAAATGTCCCACCTAGCCAATGCAAAAACCAGGGGATAAATCTGTAAGTTTAAAAAAAAAACATTTTTTCGTAAATATTAGGTGGCTGAAGTTATTTATGTTATCTTACTAACTTCTGTAGTAGACAACAGTGCAGTTTTGAAATATATTTAAACACTCTTTGTAGAGTTACTGAGTGTTAAAGTGCAAGTGATGCAAATGTACCGATTTAGTATGGACATGCCCATAAACCCCTCGAGAATTGCTCTTGGGGTTTATGGATTATCACACACCTTGGGTATATGAAAAATCCTCATAATACACACATGCTCAGGCATTATTTTCTACTTATTACCACAGCACAGCAGTGATGGAATATCTAATGTGAACCCCCACTCTTCATGTGTGTGGGTTTACTTCACTGTGCTACTGGGGGCCTCTCAACATGGCTTTAGAAGCTGGCACTGATCCCACTCTTCATCAGTTCCCCTCTTCTGTGATGCTGCATGTGAATGATCATGGTCACAATGGCTGTGGCAGAGAGAGAAACTACCTAACAGGTAAAAATGTGTCCAGGACACTTCTGGTCCAAAAACATCTAATTGTCATCTCAGTTGGGCTACCACGCCAAAATTACACCGTAAAAAAAAATGAATTATCTAATGTGAACCACCATTCTTCCTGTGTGGATTTACTTCACTGTGTTACTTGGGGTCCCCCAGCCTGACTTTAGAAGCTGGCGCTGAGCCCACTCTTCAGCAGCTCCCCTCTTCTGTGATGCAGCGGGGATGAGGAATCTGCAATAAGGAGGAGCATCTTCACCAGACCACAGGGCAGGTGGCAGGGTTGGGACTTTGGTCTTTGCTCTGCTGGGTGCTGGCTCTGTGCTGCTGTATGTCAAGGGACCATGAATGGCCGGGCCTCTGCACCTAGGGACTTGATACCTGAGAAAATGTGGCATGTGTGCATTTGGCGTGCAATTGGAAGCTGTTGATGTGGAAGCCCAAACACAAACCCACAAACTGTATATTTTCCATGCTCAGAAATATATTTTAGAGGGCACCTGCTTCAGGGGATGATCCCATAGAACATACTCCCTGCTAACCCACTATAACCCCCAGCATAGTTCAGGAATGTAAGGCAAGATGTAACAACAGAGAGTTGTGAGCATGGGAAAAAGACTATAAAAATTAAACAAAAGCTGTAACTTTAGCAAATTGGCAAATACAGAAACAAGATCCATGTCTGCCATTACTTACTTACAGACTGAATTGTACATAGATAATGTAAGCCAGTGAAAAGCAAACCAGTAATTAATAATAAGCAATATACTACATTACTGTAGAACTTCAATGAAAAGAAGGAATAGCACCTCTAGTCACTTGCTAGTGTAACCCCCCTTACAAATGGGGGTTCCTAATGTGCCTTATGCCTGCTTGATGTTCGGCGTTTAGGCCGTTTTTACTGGGTAGCCAGTGAGCACCTTTAAGGCCTCCGTATCTGTCCCTTTAAAAAGCTGCCTGTTGCAGTTGTAGTTGGATAGAAGAAGGGGGTTGAGTGTTTCTATGCTCGAGTCCCTCCCGGGCTGCCCGATAATCGCTCCCGGTTCTGCCATCGCTAATTGCGCAGAGGGAGCTTTGTTAGAGGATATGCTTGTCTACTGGTTATCTGTTAGAGTAATAATGATAATGTAGTTGTTCTAACCTGCCTTGCTTTGCAGCACAGAGGGTTTTCGATTGCCTCCTCCATTTTGCCCCAGAACTGCTGAAGTGGGCCAATCAGTACCTCGGGACCCTGCAGAGTGGATTGACCAATAGAGGAGCTGCTTGTTTTGGGAAAGGTATTATGGGCTATGGCGCTTTTTCTGCACCACTAAGCACTGGAGGAAGTGACTGGCGTGTACAGCTAGCCAATGACAGTGGGTAGCGCCTGAACTGAGAGGAGAGCCCCTTGCTGTTGGGGGTTAGATGCGTTGTGGCTGGTGAGGAGTGAGGAGCTTCTGTGCTTCTGCACTGGGAAGTGTTCACGTGGGAAGCTCGTGAAGGCTCTAGGCACATGCTTTTCTCTGCAAGTGAGTTCGTTTAAATCAAGGGCGGTCAGAGGAGGTTGTGCCCTGTACAGCTACCCACCAGGCTCGACCTGCAAGAGGACTGGAGAGAATTGCTGAATTGCGCTCGGTCCGAAGAAAAGTGGAAGCTGCCATTGCAGTATCTCTGTGGCTGTGAGTTTGGGAGCATTGAAGCAGCTGCCTGGTGTGGTACCCTCTGTTGCTATTTACCATATAAATGTGTAAGAAGACTGATGAAAGTCAGGCTCCATCCTGGTAGCGTGAAGGAATCACATATTTGCTGGGGTTGTGAGTACTAATTCAGGGTCGCTTCCCCTGTAGTGTGTTTATGCAGTGGTTTCAGTGCACCATTTAACTCGGATTACTTAACTGACCTTTCCTCTTACTTTGACCTGCTCAGGACTGTTATGTTTGTGTGTCTAAGGGCCCCAAACTAGCTGCCACATGTGGACTAGCCGCTAGGGCTTGGGTACCCCGGACAATAAGCTGTAGGTTTAGGCCTGTGCACAGAGCCCTAGGTAGATAAGTATAGTGATAAGCTAATCAACTTGATTCCCCTGTCCTTGTTGTTTTCCCTGAATAAATCAGATTGCTTTTATACAGTTACATCCTGGCTATTGTGTACATTAATGGTGAACTGCTGCCTGGTGATTGCAATATAACTGTGCCTTTACTTTACAGGGGTCCCCAAGGGAGCTGGAATATATTTTCCATGGGGTAAGTGTACTAGTGAACAGAATTGTTGGTACCCAGTGTGACTCACTAGTGGGGGCGAAAGGGGTTGCAGTAGCTCAGAGGGCTGTAACATTGGTAGTCTTAACTGTGCTTAACTCCGACCTCTGGGTGGAAGCACCCATCAACGGATCTAGGCCCTCAACCTGCCTCTGTGGGGGCAGACAGGGGTAGTAGCCCTAAGGGTAGCACCCCCTTGGGGTTACAAATTGGAGGCACCGCTGGGATTAGCGTCCCCTAGTGGTCCAGTGAGGAGATACCCCAAAGATGGAAAAAATGGAAGGGGATATGTTGGGAAAAATTAAGCTGGGACCCATCAAAACCATGGTACACAAACTAATGGGTTGGGGTGAAGCCGAAGAGCTAGATTCTCAGAAGATTGTATTATTGTTAGATGTGCCCTTGGGTACCTCAGCTGCTGATATTGTCTCTGTTGCAGAACGGGTAAAGTGTTTGGGTAAGGTTGAAGTGAAAGGACGTATGGCTGATTTGCTTGACCAGACATTGCAGGTGCTACTCCTATGCAGTGTGGCCATCAACCCTGAGAAGGTACCTCCTGTACTTTACCCAGAGGGTGCGTCCCAGGGGTGGAGGCTAATCCATATCCGAAGTGGGTCAGTCACTCCTGGGGGGGTTTCCTCAAATGAACAGTTTTAAGGATAAACTGCTTAAATTGTTAGCTGTGGAGGGGAGGACTACCCAGGAGTTGCTACAAGCCTTGATCTGTCCAGTGATACACTGGGTTCTCTCGGCACATCCCCGTGCCCGCCTAAGAGTTCAGTGTTGGCTTCTGCCCCTGGCAGTCCCCTCCATACAGCTAGATTCCTACCAGAATTAAAACTTTTCTCTGGCATGGTACCAGTGCCTTCCGGGAAGATGACCTGAGGCCTGATGGACTATGCCACCCTTTGGTCCAGGAGTGGCAATGCTCTGAGGGGAGAAATGGAAGAGGCTGATGGAGAGTCTGTGGGGTCCTGCCTAGAAGCCATTAGATTCTTCTGGGCCACCCGTCTGAAGCCACCGCTGCAGAGTATCTCTCCGCTTTGAAGGGGTTTTGGGAGTATAGAGACTGGTGAAGATTTATTATGGAAATCAGGTCTGCTAGCAGTGAGAGAAATGAAAACTGTCCGCTTTTGTCACTAGAGTGGAGGGCCTGCAGAAGGCTTATAGAAAGGGGAATCACTGCTACAGCCCTAAATCAGGTTTGGTTAGAACATGTTTTAAAGTCTGCCAGATTCTCTAGTGTAACGCTGCTGAAACAAGTTGCATGATCGGCGGGCCACCCCACCTGAATATTGTCAATTGATGAGGGAAATTCGGGAAGTGGAGACTGATGAAGAGGGGTGAGAACCCTGTGTGGGGGCAGTGAACCCTAGTGGGACTCCTGAGACTAATACCCCTGAGGAGACTGGCTCGCCTGGAGGGTCCAAGGGGTCCCCAGATTTCCTGGGTACTGTGGGGATGCGGGTTGTTTCCTCTGACCCCTACATGGAGGGTGAGTTGAGGGTTGAGATCAGGAATTTATGGGAATTGGTGAGGGACTTAAAGCAGTCTACTGTGTACCCTACTCGGCCTGTGGCCCCTGAGTCATGTAGAGCCCTGAACCCTAGCCCTAGAGAGCTTCCTCCCTCCCCGCAGGGCCCCCCTCAGAATAGTGATCCCCGGGACCCTAAGTTTTGTTATCACTGTGGGGAAGATGGGCATTTCCAGCCTGACTGCCAGAGGCCAGAGAATTTAAGGAAGGTTAACAGCAGACTGATCGCTCAACACCGCCAGACCCAGTCTCGGGCCCCCAAGAAAAGTTTTGTGACTCAGGCCCATGCCCGCCGGGCTACCAATGTTGCTACCCCCAACTGGTCTGATGTGGTCGGGCCGTCTATGGAGACCCGGGTGCGGGTGAATGGAATTCTACCGAGCTGTACTGGACAGTGGCTCCCAGGTGACCATCATGTTTCAGGACTGGTACCAAGCGCACTTATCTGAAGTGCCCCTACAGCCTCTAACTGGTCTACATGTATGGGGGTTGAGCGACAAGGCCTATCCGTATTTGGGGTACATCCGTGTTTCGGTTATCTTTCCCTGCAACTGTAGAAAGAAATAGATGAGCAAGTGAAACTTAGTTTAGTTTGCCCACCCACTGGACTGTACAATGGGGTGCCCTTGTTGATTGGGGACAATGCACACATGTTTGGACGACTGGCCCAATTGTGGCTCAGGAGAAGCGAGCATTCCAGACTGGGCGAGCTTTTGAGTGTACCTGTTGTGATTCAAAAAGGTCAGGGCCACCAGAAGATGGGTAGTTTGAGGAACCCAAGGCCCTATGGGGTGGTGTGGAAAAGGGATCCGGTCCCCGTGGTACTTGCCCCAAATGCACAGGGTGTTTTGCATGGAGAGGTACGACTAAAGACCGATGTCAAGAATCAGTTGTTGATGCTGGATGCGCCTGTGGAAGGAGGATTACCTGAGGGGTTATTGCTCAAACCCAGCATTCTGCCGGCTAGGGCCCATGCTTATGTTAAGAGGGTGATGGTTCAAGTGTACAATGTGTCTGATAAAGAGATTCGAATAAGAAGAGGGTGTACCCTGGCTAGCATTCATTGTGCAGATACTGCTGTATTACCAAATAGAAAGAGTTCCTGAACGGGTGATAAAGTTACTCCTGATCTGCTTGACTTCGGTGATTCCCCGTTGCCCGCTGACTGGAAACGAAGGGTCAGTGAGAGGCTTGCCAAGAGGGACCAGGTTTTTTCCCTGAAGGAGTGGGATGTAGGATGTGTACAAGGGGCTGAGCATCACATTCGACTGCACGACTAAAAGACCTTTCAGAGAGAGATCCCACGCCTGGCTCCTGCTGACATAGATGATGTAAGGCACATCTGCAGGAAATGTTGGCTGCTGGCGTAATCCAAGAGTCTATGAGCCCTTATGCCTCCCCCTTTGTAGTAGTAAGGAAAAAGAATGGGGCAGTTCGGATGTGTGTAGACTATCGTACTTTGAATAGGTGGACCATTCCGGATCAATATACCATGCCACGCATACAAGATGCCTTGGATTGTTTGAATGGTAGTAAGTGGTTCTCTGTACTGGACCTTCGGAGCAGATACTACCAGATCCCGATGGCCCCAGACGACCGGGAGAAGACTGCTTTCATTTGTCCCTTGGGCTTCTATGAGTTTATTCGGATGCCTCAAGGAATTTCAGGTGCTCCAGACAATTTCCAGTGCTTGATGGAATGAGCTGTGGGGGACATGAATCTACTCGAGTGCTTGGTCTATTTAGATGACGTTATAGTGTTTGGCCGATCATTGGAAGAACATGAGCAGCGATTATTCAAAGTCCTGGATCGGTTGGAGGATTTCGGCCTTAAATTGTCTATTGACAAATGTCAATTCTTCCAGACTTCCTTGAAATATGTGGCCACATAGTGTCCACCGAAGGCATAGAGACTGACCCTGGAAGGTGGAAGCGTGACCACTTGGCTCTCAACCCAGAATTTAAAAGAGCTGCAATAATTCCTGGGTTTTGTGGTTATTATAGGCGGTTTGTCAGAGACTATTCATGAGTAATCCGCCCTCCTTAATCTCACCCAGGGGTATCCGCCACCACAAAAAATATAAGAAGGTGTGTACACTGACCTGGAAAAGAAGTACTTTCGGCCAAACTATATGTTTGGGGATCGATGGACTGCTGAGTGTGAGGAAGCTTTTCACGACATCATATATCAACTTACTCACGCTCCAGTACTGGCCTATGCTGACCCAGTCAAGCCCTACACTCTTCATACTGATGCCAGTCTACAAGGATTGGGGACTGTGTTATACCAGGAGCACTCCAATGGGCTGAGACCTGTAGTGTTTGCCAGTAGAAGTCTGACGCCTTCAGAGAAAAATTACCCCGTGCACAAACTAGAGTTTTTGGCTCTAAAGGGCCATTGCTCATCAGTTTCATGACTATTTGTATGGTGCCAAGATATTAGTAAAGACTGATAACAACCTCTGACCTATGTACAGACCTCTGCCAAATTGGATGCTACTGCATAGGTGGCTCTTCGCCTTGGCCACTTATGATTATGTTGTAGAATACTGGGCAGGCCTAAACCATATAGATGCGATGTTTTCTCGGAGGCTCAAGGCCCCAGACTGAATAGGTCCCCGTTGTCTGAACCTGACATAAGAGCCCTCTGCCAGAAATTTGACAAAGAGGAACAGGCGCTCCTGATATGGTGGACTGTGTGTAGATTGTCTGGGGCTGCCGGACAACTGTATACCTGCTGCTTACTGTCATTTCTCCGTTTTGACTTAGCTTCCCGCCGCAACTCAACAATGATGATCCCAACAGGCTCAATCCTGTGATCCTATGATAAGAACGGCTGTAGAGGTTTTGTGGCAGGAAGGAATGTATCCAAACTACGCCCCACTGACATACGGACTGTTTGTTGTATAAAGAGGGGCCCAAGTTAAAGCTGATCAACCAACTACTATATAGAGAGATCAGAATAAAGAGGGTCGGGATACACCGACAACAACTGGTGCTGCCAGTGGTTTTTAGAGAGCTAGTTCTCAGGTCATTGCATAATCAGATGGGGCACCTGGGCATAGATCGAACACTTGACTTGGTACAGGCTCGATTCTATTGGTCGAAGATGAGTGCGGACGTGGAACAGTATGTCAAGACCTGTGGTCATTGTTTGCAAAGGAAAGCGTTACCCCAGAGAGCTGCTTCACTGGTCAACATTACTACTAGTGCTCCTATGGAACTGGTCTGTATTGATTTCCTGAGTTTAGAGCCTGATCTGAAAAGAGTTAGCAACATATTGGTGGTCACTGATCATTTCGCCCAGTACGCACAGGCTTTTCCGACCAAGGATCAGAAAGCAACTACAGTGGCTAAGATACTTGTTGAGAATTTTTTCGTCCACTATGGGGCTCCGCAGCGGATTCATTCCGATCAGGGAAGGGACTTTGAGAGTCGCTTGATTAAAGAGATGCTATCTTTGTGGGGGGTACGAAAATCACGAACCACCCCCTATCATCCGCAGGGAGACCCTCAGCCTGAAAGGTTTAATCGTACATTGCTTGACATGCTGGGCACCTTACAATCAAAAGATAAATCGAGATGGAGCCAACAGATCAGCACTTTAGTTCATGCCTACAATTGTACTAAAAGTGATGCCACAGGGTTTTCCCCCTATCGACTGTTGTTTGGAAGAGAGGCCAGATTGCCAGCGGATGTGTGTTTTGGGGTTTCCCCTGATGGGGTGCAAGCAGAAAACCATCTACAGTACGTACAGAAATTAAAGGCCCAATTAAATCATGCCTACCAACTGGCTCAGACCATGGCTGCTAAATGGAATCTGGCTAACAAGGTGAGATATGACAAAAAAGTGAAAACAGTAGAGTTGAGAGAAGGGGATAGAGTGTTGTTGAGAAATCTGGGACTGCATGGCAAACATAAAATTGCCGACAGATGGCATCACCTCCCTCATATTGTTGTGGGACAGCTGGCAGACCTAACTGTATAAAGTGCGGCCTGAAAACAATTCAAAGATGTGAAACCATACACAGAAACCATCTGCTGCCAATTGGGCAGATCTTGATTGAAGCTGACACTTCCTCTACCTCCTTCCAGGCCCGTGACTAGATCTGTTACTAAGAGAGAACCAAGCCCGTGGAGCCTTCAACAAGTCCACCAAGGAGCCTTGTCCAACCCCCGAGAAGGAGATGGTCAACACTCAGTGTCAGAAGACAGCGAAGATGATGTTGAATACTATCCTCTTATGAACTAAGTCAATTGTTCCGGGCAATCCCCTTATTAACTCAGGAACTGAAGCTGGCCCATCTGTGTTGATTGAACCCTCTATTTTGTCCCCGGAGGAAATGCCTCCAGAAGATGAATGGGGTAGCAGACGAACTCAAGGGGCTGAGTCCTTAGGCTTGGTTGAACTGTCTGGCTTGGCTGAATTATCTGATTTTTCCGAAGAAGAGAGTGAAATGGGGGAACAAGCCCGTGATATGCCCAAATCGGAAGAATATTTTGAATGCCCTGATGGTTCCCCTCTAGTACCTAACCCGCCACCAGATGAGCCCAGTGGGGTGGGATCAGGGATAGAAGGTCAAGCCCCTAATAGTATTATGTGCACTGAACCTGTTCCCCTTGAGGAGATTCCCGTTGCTACTGGCACTGATACTGAAGTGGAGTCAGGGCCTGTTCAGAATCCCCTGAGACTCCTAGACAATCCGGCCGACAGATACGGCCAGTAATTAAGTTGAGCTATGAATCCCTGGGTCAGCCAGTGGACCTGCCCTTAAATGTGGTTCACAAGGGAGTGTATGTGTCCCCCCGTTCTTTGCTTAAGTTAGCCCTGGGGGAATAACTCCAGATTGTTAGTATTACCCTTTGAGTGTAGTGTTTCTGTTCAGGGTGATACACCAGTGACTAGAAAAGAGGGGCTGCCCCCGTTCCGGTGCCATAAGCAGGATTTAGTAACCTGAATTGAAAACAAAAGGGAAACCAGAGTTATGTGTACAATGAGTATGAATCATAATATATTGGTAATGTAATATTTCTATATGTGATTTAAAATGTGATGTAGTGTTAATTGAAATGTTCGACCAAATTGCCTCAAGGGTAATGGCTTGACGCGGACGCCAAGCTTTTCCAGGCCAGGGAGGGTGTAACCCCCTTGCAAATGGGGGTTCCAAATGTGCCTTATGCCTGCTTGATGTTCGCGTTGCTAGGCCTGCTTACTGGTAGCCAGTGAGCGTTTTAAGGCCTCCTTATCTGTCCTTTAAAAGCTGCCTGTTGCAGTTGTAGTTGGATAGAAGAAGGGGTTGAGTGTGTTTCTATGCTCGAGTCCCTCCCGGCTGCCGATAATTGCTCTGGTTCTGCCATTGCTACACTGCGCAGAGGGAGCTTTTGTTAGAGGATATGCTTGTCTACTGGTTATCTGTTAGAGTAATAATGATAATGTAGTTGTTCTAACCTGCCTTGCTTTGCAGCACAGAGGGTTTTCGATTGCCTCCTCCATTTTGCCCCAGAACTGCTGAAGTAGGCCAATCAGTACCTCGGGACCCTGCAGAGTGGACTGACCAATAGAGGAGCTGCTTGTTTTGGGAAAGGTATTATGGGCTATGGCGCTTTTTCTGCACCACTAAGCACTGGAAGAAGTGACTGGCGTGTGCAGCCAGCCAATGACAGCAGGTAGCGCCCGAACTGAGAGGAGAGCCCCTTGCTGTTGGGGGTTAGATGCATTGTGGCTGGTGAGGAGTGAGGAGCTTCTGTGCTTCTGAGGCTGGGAAGTGTTTCAGAGACAGCGAGTGAAGGCCTAATGCTACCAAGCTTCTGCAAGTGAGTTTGTTTCAACCAAGGGCGGTCAGAGGAGGCTGTGCCCTGTACAGCTGCCCACCAGGCTCGACCTGCAGGAGGACTGGAGAGAATTGCTGAATTGCGCTCGGTCCGAAGAAAAGTGGAAGCTGCCGTTGCAGTATCTCTGTGGCTGTGAGTTTGTGGGAGCATTGGAAGCAGCTGCCTGGTGTGGTACCCCTCTGTTGCTATTTACCATATAAATGTGTAAGAAGACTGATGAAAGTCAGGCTCCATCCTGGTAGCGGTGAAGGAATCGTCATTTGCTGGGGTTGTGAGTACTAATTCAGGGTCTCTCCCTGTAGTGTGTTTATGCAGTGGTTTCAGTGCACCATTTAACTTCGGATTACTTAACTGACCTTTCCTCTTACTTTGACCTGCTCAGGACTGTTATGTTTGTGTGTGCTAAGAGCCCCAACCAGCTGCCACATGTGGACTAGCCGCTAGGGCTTGGGTACCCCGGGACAATAAGCTGTAGGTTTAGGCCTGTGCACAGAGCCCTAGGTAGATAAGTATAGTGATAAGCTAATCAACTTGATTCCCCCTGTCCTTGTTGTTTTCCCCCTGAATAAATCAGATTGCTTTTTGTACAGTTACATCCTGGCTATTGTGTACATTAATGGTGAACTGCTGCCTGGTGATTGCAACATAACTGTGCCTTACTTTACAGGGGGTCCCCGAAGGGAGCTGGAATATATTTTCCATGGGGTAAGTGTACTGGTGAACAGAATTGTTGGTACCCAGTGTGACTCACTAGTGGGACGAAAGGGGGGTTGCAGTAGCTCAGAGGGCTGTAACCGTGGTAGTCTTAACTGTGCTAACCCCGACCTCTCGGTGGAGGCACCCATCAACGGATCTGGGCCCCTCAACCTGCCTCTGTGGGGGCAGACAGGGGTAGTAGCCCTAAGGGTAGCGCCCCCTGGGGGTTACACTAGTCTTTGCCCATTCCAACTATGATATTTTATTTCACATTTCGGCACCAATAAAAAACTGCCTCACTATTGTCAGGCAAACATAAACAAAGCAGGAATGTAAACAAAGCTAGTACTAATATTAAGTAATATTTGTAGCCTTGCAACATTTGTGTAGGTTTCATAATGTCATGCTGCAGCACAGAATACCTGTTGAATCACCATGTATTACAGCACAGCACGGTGCTGTGATTGTGAATGATTATACCATGGACATAAGTCAACAGCCAATGAAATCATCAGACTGGCAGTTTACCACCGGTGTAAATCCTCTGATAATCAATGGCTGTTGATGAGACTATCCATTTAATCATCTGCAGCATAGGAATAAATACAATAAAAATAAAAAAAACAGATCAAGCTCTTTAATATTTGTATTTTATTATAGTAAAAAAATGAACCTTGGTATAATCACAATAAACCACTCGAAGGATGTGGGTTATCGGGGGATTTACCATGGCTGGTGAGGATTTACCCACTCGGCTGTGCCTTGTGGGCAAACCACTCCAGCCGTGGTAAATCCCCTGATAACCCACACCCCCTCATGGCTTATTGCTTAATTATGAACTGGTGATCATAAATAGACAAATCTGATTGGCTGAGAGCTTTTTGAAGCTGTGATGATATCGGGCTACATCATCACGGCTTCAAAAAGCCTCCTCCGCCACCAGCCTCCGCAGACAGAAATTCCTCCGTCAGCTGCATTTCCCCGCTTTACCTCATGCAACTGTGCCCACTGCCTCTGGAAAAATGGACGGAGTTCCCCAACACGAGCGTCATGGAGCGTCTGTTTAAAAACAACCGTCGCTCATTCCTCCTCACACAACAAATACCACAAAGCAGAAAACACATCCAGCGTGGCATCAGGCACGCCTCAAGCAACTCCCCGCGAACACGTAAAAAAAAAACTGTCCACACGATGTGTGTATGCGTACCTGTTTAGTTGCTCTCTCCCACTGCCACCAGATCAGAGTGTCAAATAAATACAGTCCATCTTCACACAGCCTCGGAGCACACAGCATGACCAGGTTAAATGTAAGGAGCACACACTGCTGGGAGGTGAGAGTTCAGAGCAGCACCTCTTCAACTATCTCCACTTATAACAGTGCCACCTGCTGACCAGAGAATTATAGGAACTTTTTTCTGAACACATACTCCTCCATCACTCTAAAAGTCATTTTAAAAATATTTTAAACATTTTTTTGTATTTTATACTACTAAAACTTTTAAGCCAGTTCATAATAGCAGTAAGTCACTCTAGGGTGTGGTATATCATGGGATATCGTCACTTCTCGGACTGTTGGACGCACTCGGCCTGCGGCCTCGTGCCCAACCACCCAAGGCGTGACGATATCCCATGATATACCACACCCTGTCATGCCTTATTGCTTAATTATACCATGGGGTCTGAGAATCATACATTCTTTTATCCATGGAAAATCCTGGCATAACCCATGGGAAATGGTGCCAGTTAGCCACTTCACAAAATGAAAACCTACACGCGTTAGAACCCCTTAATGTTTTGTCCGCCATCTTGATTATCTGATTTACCAGAGAAAAAAGAAAGTGACATCAGGATCGGACAAGTCCTAAAGTCACCTCCAACCTCACATGAAACAGTATTTCAAATATTTAGTCCTTCCCCAGCCACAATTCCTTCTCCATTAAATAGATGTAGAATTAGTGCTCTGTACAGCAGTACCTGCACTCTGCTCCAAACCTGGTTTCTTGTACCATTTTTCAGCATCCCCAATCAATCCTGTCAGCCGCATGAGAAGGCAATATGAGTTACCGCTCTCTGTCTTTTTGGAGCTCCCCACAGTAGTTTTCTGCAAGCTTTCTATTTTTCAGAGGACTACAGCCTTAAGAAGGAACTAAGTTGGGGGGGGGGCATGCACACACACACAGTGACATGGCTGATTCTTTTCCAAGGACGATAATGAAGTCGGAGAGAGAGAGAGAGAGAGAGAGACACACACACACACAGGGACGTGGCTGACAGGTTTGTTCGGGGATGCTCAAAAACAAATCATTATCTATCATTATCTATTTCTCTCTCTCTCTCTCTCCCCCCACTCACACTTTTCTCTCACTCACTGAACAAGACAGATAGCAGCTCACTAAACACCAACAGCCGCTCACAGCTCGTGCCACTGTCTCTGATATAACAGCTCCCACCTGACGGAGCTGCCCTGCCCTGGCTCACTCCCCCAACACTTGAACTGTCACTCTCCCAGCCAGTACCCTCTCCTAGTCATTACAATCTCAGCCAGTACCCTCTCCTAGCCCAGTACACTCTCCAGCCATAGTTACCTATTCTACATAGCAACAGGGGACTATTTGACAGAATGAGGAAGGATACGACAACAAAAAATCAATAAAACAAAGTTTAAAAAAATATATGTGACTTTGTAAGTAATTTATTTTTTCAAATTTAACTTGTTACCCATTGCATAATTGCAATAAACTACTTCAGGGTGTGGGTTATGCTGGAATTTACCCACTTCTGGTGTGGATTTGGTCGCAGAGCCGCAAGCATGTGTGAGTGTGTACCCAGGTTCTTTTGGTTTCATTCATCTACATAGATGCTATACTGGAAGTCACTGAGTCAGTTGGTGAGGCAAGCAAGACTAATACTGTAACAAAATGAAATACATTTAAATGAAATAAAATAAGAAAAATGACTGTAGCACCTGGACGCCATGTCCCAACGGGCTACTTACCCCTGCCATGATGGCCAGACCAAGGTTGAGGGGCCTGGGTTCCTATTTTGAACTAAAACTGGTTCTTTCCCAAAGTTAACATTATTGCACAGTGCCTCCACCCACAGTATACATTTTAAGTGGGTCTAATATTAAACTGGTACAACCCTCTGGGATGATGTACCCATCCGCAATACTGTAATGCCCCCCCCATACATGGCTTAACATTTTGTAGACCCCAAATACCATTTTATTGAATTATTAGCTCACTCTAACAACATGCTCATGACACCAGATTTATAAAAAATGGTTAACCAACATTTGTTTACAAGGGTGAGAGTTAGAATAGGGTGAAATGATTTTAGAGGGTAAACAACAATTGCATTGATTTAGCATGGCATCAAAATAATCATATTGCATTTCAAATTCAAACTCTCTTATCCTATCTGACCACCCATCAACCTTCTGATGAATTCAGGATGTTATTCTCTCTATCTCTCTAGCTAGTTGCAGTAAATGACAAGTACACATTAAACGCCCTCACTGGTACCAGTCCCCAGTCTATAATAGAACCCCGCAATTCTATACCTCTGGGTACCCAGTACTAAATAAATGTTGCAGGCCTGATATGTTGCAGTTGGTTGGCCAGCATTGGGACCCTTAAAGGAAAATTGGATTAGCCTTTAGATGCATTCTTTAATCTTTAATTTTGTAAATCACAGGTAATTCCCACACTGTGGTAGCTTGACTGTTAGAGTACCGAACTGTGCAAACACAAACAACTATTTACAGTCCCCTTTTTGGTTTTGCAGAACTGAGTCTGCATTCTCACAGTTCTGTAGTCATCATCCGGTGCAGAAAAGGTTCTCTCAGGCAAATATGTATTAGATGCAAATCAGGAGAAAACTGTAAGCTGAGGTGCAGGCAGGAGCTTGTGCTGACCCCTTTTTCAAATGGCTCTTGCAGCTTGCAGGCTGGACTCACTCAGCTTCTTTGAAGGTGACCATTTCTTGGGATTTGAAGTCACATTTTGGACCATTCTGGAAACAGACCAGGCTGGGACCAGGGCCAGCACGCCTCAGACCCCCATGTCTAGGCTATGTCCCTCAGGGGGAAGCGCATATGGCAGTGCCTTGGCTGGCACACTACCAGGTTGACTTCCAGGCCAACCCAAGATACAGTCTCTTGTTCAAATTCAGGCACTTCAGTTGCTTTGAATCATAGATACATAGATACATAGACAGTGTCGGCAGATGAGGGTCTATGGCCCACCCAGTCTGCCTATTTGAGCTCGTAAGTTCAGTTTATGTTTTCCTAGGAGTCTGTTGCCCCCTTACCCCTGACCTCCAGAATTCCTTTATGTCTATCCCATGCATTCTTAAATCCCGTGATTGTTTCAGCCCCCACCACTTCCTCTGGCAGGGTGTTCCACTTGTCCACCACCCGTTCTGTGAAGAAATTCTTCCTCATGTTTCCTCTGAATCGTCCTCCCTCCAACTTCAACCCATGCCCTCTAGTCCTAGAACATCTTTTTAGCTTAAAAATAGTGTATTCCTGCACCCTGTTCCTCCCTGTAAGATAATTGTATGTCTCTATCATATCCCCTCTCTCCCTCCTCTCCTCCAGGGAGTACATGTTCAGTTCCTTCAACCTGTCTTCATAGGACTTGTGATACAATCCATGCACCATCTTTGTTGCCCTCCTCTGAACCTTCTCTACCTTGTTTATGTCCTTACGTAGGTATGGTCTCCAGAACTGTACACTGTACTCCAGGTGGGGCCTCACTAGTGTCTTGTATAGCGGAATTATGACCTCCCTTTTCCTGCTGGTGATGCCCCTGCCTATACATCCCAGCATCCTATTTGCTTTACCTGCTGCCTTGTCACACTGTTTCCCTAACTTGAGGTCATCAGAGATGATAACCCCAAGATCGCTTTCGTGCTTGGTGCATGCTATATCCTCACCCCCCAACTCAAATCATCACAGGCATTTCAACCATTCAGCCAGCATGGCAGACGTGGTCCTTTCAACATACAGGATACAGTCTCAAACACAGGGGTGCATTCCCAGTGACTTTAGGGAAGACCCACATTCTTCCACAGAGCAAACTAGAGCTTCAGGCATGGCTCTTGACTGAAGCAGACACAGAGCTTAAGGCGTGACTCCCAACCAAAGTAGGCATTTCACGTTGCAATAAATTCTTTTCACAATGGCTTCTCACATGCAAGATCACAGGCTTCTCACAATCTAAATATGGTTCCCTTTGGCCAGCTGGTGGTTTGCCAGCTCCAAATGAACTTTACAAAATCCTCACAGGCAACTTCTGGCAAGCTCCGACCTCAGGATACTTTCCTTCCATTCTTGTAGGCACACTAATCAGTGATATCAGGTGTGTCACAGTCAAAGGACCGTCCATGGTCATTCACACAACTGTCCACCCATCTCTTGACACTGGATATGCACAGAGTGCAAACAGACATTGAGCACCTCTTGGCTTCTTGGCCCCAAGAAGATCTCTGAGTTACTTGTATTTTTAAGTAGAAGTTTACTCACTCAGGACTAGCATGCAGCATTCTATTAACTGAAGTCACAAGATTCGTCAGCACTCTCACTGCTGAGGTAAAGACATTCTTGCAGCTCTTTCACAACCACAGACAAGGATCTTTGCAGCTCTATCACAGCCGAAGCCAAATCAGGAATTGCCCACAAAATCCTCTCCAATATGGGAAGGAAAATGCTAGCCCTGGGGGACAGTAACTGGCAACCCCCAGGCCAGCCACTCCAAAATACTTGCAGCCACATTTCTCTAGCAAGGGCCAGAGCCCTCTTCCCCATGGAGGGGCTCCCACTTAACTAACTCCAGATGTATTCTCCTTGGCAAGGGGCAAGAGCCCCCCCCATGGAGGGGCTCACGTTGACCTGACTCCAGACTGAAGAGCCCCTGGGGTTTTGGGAGCTATCTGCAGCTCCTGATTGGCTGAATTCATTGTCTCACCTAAAAATTAATATTCATCAGGCTCCCTCAATGACTGATAGGTCCCCAAAAGTTGTCCCTGCTTTTTCCCCCAATAAAGCTTTGGCACTGTTCTAAAAGTCTCTGCCTGTATTTCTAGCTTTCTGATTGGCTGCTAAAAGGTCAAAGGCTGCAACTATGGCTGCGTTTTAATACAGTCCCCAAGCAGTCCATCAATGTCCCCACAACAAAGTTCTGGTGCAGCCAGTATAAACAGTTTACTTATTTCATTGCCCCTCTGTCTTGAAGCAGTCGCAGTGCCCTACAAAGCACTTCATTTCTAACATTTTGCTGCAGCCCTTAGCCCATCGCTAGCACTAGAATTTAGTGTCCCCAAGCACTAGACAGGCATATGCATCCATATTTAAATATGCCTCATTAATATTCAAGAGACCAGACCCTAAGACACAGCGCGATTGGTGCCCCTTATTTAAAATGTAAAGAGGCCTCTCAGTAGCCTTGTTCAGGTGTCCATCCCTGACTAGCTGCCTATGGGGACCGGAACACTGAACAGCCATCCGTTTCACCGCTACAGCGGTAAGAAAGTGAAAGTGCGCTTCTGTGCATACACGAGCCATCTGCCCTCTGTGAAGTGTGGGGAGAGAAGGTGGCAGCTCCGCAAGAACACCTCCGGACCCACCCAGAGACTACCAGGAGAAACAGGGATAAGATGGAAGTTTCTATGCACCCAAGGGCACAAAAGGGACTCAGGCTCTGGTGGTGCTACTTGGGGGGAAACAGGGCAGATGGGAGATGACCCAAGGAATAGGGCAAATAAGGTAAGCCCCCACGCTGGGGTTACATTACAAACTACAGCAACTGTGTATAGTCAGGGTGGGTGAGCCATAGACTTATTACTCTAGTGCCCTAAGTGTCCAGCTCTTTGATTGGGGGTCCCTTGATGTAACAAATATTCTGTTCATTATAGCGAGGGAATACCGTAGATAGCTACATGAAAAAAAGTTTGTAAGTTGAGTGGTCAAGTTTTATTTTTTAAAATAGAAAATAAAGCAAAATTAACTGATTCTGAAGTGTTAGAAATTTTTTGGGAAAGTTGAACACCTCTAGTAGCCAAGCTCCATAGTTGTACCAGGTCACTGCAGAGCTAGAGCAGTCTGAGGACTGCATGTCTTTGGTGTGAGAAGCTGCATTGTTGTCTTTGCTGCGTGAGGCTCCCTCAGTGAAATTAAATTTTATCAAGAAACTTAACTGCATGTCAGGGGTTGTGACAGCACTGCATTATGTATAGTATTTCTACAAGATTTTTTTGGGACTCCCGAGCTCAGTACTATATATACACTGGGCCAGATTTTCAGACTTGCGCCAAAGGCAAGTGCAAGCCCAGCGCAGTGTAAGTCAGATGCACAATGGGGAAAAGGGAGCCATATTCAGAAGATGCACACCCCGAAATGCTCCATCGCAACCAGGCTGAATATGGCAAAGATGCACCGTTGCCCAACCAGCGATGCGCTGGTGCAACCAGGAATGCACGGGAGCATGCCAGAGCACAAAACCCAGTGAGCTGAGCAAGAGCAACAGGCAGCAGTGATGCACAGGCAAGGAAGCTCAGGGGTGGGGGGCACAGGACGCCACCAGCATGGCACACCCGGGTACACATATGCACCATCCCAGAGGCAACACAGGGGACAAGGGGATGGTGCACATAGAACCCCAGTCCACCCACCGTGGAACAAGCACCAGGCCTACACACTGTCACCACCACCATGCCAATGGCAGAGCCATGCAAGAGACATCCACTGGGCATGCCGGCAGGGTGCCATGGCCATAGTGCCAGGAGAACAAGCAACCACAGAGAACCATTATCCAGGGGCAAGGGAGGCACCGGCCACCTATGGCCACACAGACCACCACCTGGAGTGAGGAAGGGTACCGTACAACTGCCCACAGTGGAGATGTGCAGCACTACAGGTGAAAGGAAGGGCAGGCAGTCAAGTACACAAGGTGCAGGGCCATCCACAGGCCACCATGGGACATCTGACAGAGGGCCAAGCACAGGAAAGGGACAAGGGGCACATGCCTTGTGCACACAGGAGCAGTGGCACAAGAGGACGGTGGAGGGACACCAGAGACATGACAATGCACAGCGGAACTGACACCTACAGCATGGCTCTACACGCCAGCTTCAAAGTAAACACAGACACAGTGATGTAGCAAAAGAAACATTTTACTCAAAAAACAAAATCTGAATAATATACAAGTGTTAGGAGAGGCACGGGGGAGGGTAACAGGAGGATGGGGGCAGGATCCAGGGGCTATACAATGGGAAGGGGGTGTTGGGCAGGGCAATAGGGTAAGACCAGGTCAAAGAAGGACTATGTACAAGGCCAAAGGGCTAACGCCATCAACGGAGCTCCACCACCATCTGCTACAGGACCCTCCTCACCACCACAGTCTCATGGATCTGCCTCCACATCAGGTGTGATGAATATTGCTGGTGCACCACCAGGCTCCACATGGCCCACAGCAACCTGCCAGAACCCCTCCAGGATGCCATCCCGGGAACACCAAGGAGAAGGGACAGGACAGGTACTAAGTGATATGCTTGGATGAACTCCAGCCCACCCACAGTGTGCATTGGACAGCGGGGGGGAACACACCACCAGATGGACCGTAATGACCCCGCACATGGAGGGCCACACCAGCCATCCACACAGCACACCACAGTGGTGTGGACAGGCTGACAGTGCCATGCAGTGGGCACATGTGTACACAGGCATGGGCACATGGCATAGAGTGCAGGCACCCGTTACTGCACACACGGTGGAAGCCGTGCGCGCCTCCCCCCCAGGGTGGCACATGACCAGCACAGACCATTCAACACCGGCATGCACAATGGACTGTGCGCCCACCATGTCTGTGTAATCACATGGCTTGGGCAACCATGTCCAGACCCTCTGCCCACCCATAACCCACATTGACACAGTAAAGGAATGTGAACAAGACAACCTGGCCAATGCAGTCCTGCCAGTTGTGCCGCCGCACAACCTAGCCGGTCCTGCCACCGCACCTCTGGCTGGTCCCTGCGCCACAGCCACCCTGGCCCTCCTGCAGTCCTCTGGCCCTGTGGAAGGAAACAAGAGAGGTGGACATGAGTACACATGCACACACAGACAGTTCCCTCACCACCACACAGCCTGCATGGCACAGGGCACGATCTCGTCTGCCCCGTGGCCTTGTTGCCTGCATGACTGCAACACATGCAGCAGCCATGCAGGACACACAGTGTCCAACAGGACCATGACAACCCCTAACAGCAGCATACACTGTACAGCCATACACCCACTATAGCATTGCCCTGTGCAGGCATGCCACATGCGCATACTAACCTGGCTATTACACCACCCCATGCTGCACACATGCCTGCAGGCATTTGAATCTCTCCGGGTCCCAGTGGCACAGGTCCCCATAATGGTGCCTGCACTGCTTCACCATCCGTGGCACTCCTGTGCGGCACTTCATGGACATAGCCACCTGCTGCCACACATTGCCACGTGCCTGCTGCAGGGGTACCTGGCCAAACAGCTGGTCCTCAAATGGCTGGACCATGGGCACCAGGTTCACAATCTCCACATCTGTCTAGTTAATTGCCCTCCTGGAACCTGTGTCGCTCACCATGTCGCCATGTGTGTTGATGGATGGAGGCATAATGGCCGACACAGCAGGCATGTGGAGCTGCATGCAGATGATATGCAATAGTGAACAGTGTTACGAGACCTCACAGCATGTGGATGTGTGATTGCTGTGCACTGTGTATGTGTATCATGCAGCAATGCGCATGCACACTGCACCATGGTCTGGTGGGTGAACGAGGCCATGTACATGACCCCGAGGGCACAGGGCATGATCCCATGCAGCATCACACATGAACCAGGCATGCGTGGCATTGTGCAAGTCATGCAGCTGCACAATAGTCAGCTGCACTATGTTGCAGGTGCATGCACGATGAGAAAGCAGTAGCACATGTGCACTAGCCCCACAACGCGCCTGTAGGACGCTCACATGATAGGACTGTGCTACGGTGTTTGCATATGGGCACTACAGCCACACCTACTGTGCATGCGCCAGACTTGCACAACATGGATGCTCTGGCACAAGTCAATTGAGTACGGCACAATTCACGATATTCAGCTGCAGTATGTAGATCACCTCATCAGCCCATCTGCGGCACATTAGGGTGCATTAGCATATCATTACCATTGTGCACAAGCCATTTGCATGCGAAGCACCTTATAAGCACCATGGAACAGCACAGGGCATGGACTGGTATTGCAGCCATTTAGGTATGTTGATGCTAGCTGGGACTGTGAGGCCTACACCAGCTCTGTTAAGGTGCACCACTCTGGGCCATGCTGACACTAACCCCATGTGCTGTCACTGTCCACAGGTAGCAGAATGTCCAAGAATGAAGGAGAGGAGGAGCATGGGCCTGCCCGCCTGCAAGCACAGGTCCAACTTTACTAAGGAGGAACAGCAGACCCTGTTCAAGGCCTACCTGTACAGGGAGTCCCTGCTGAGCAGTGCCACAGGTACCACTCAGGAGAGGTCGGTAGGGTGGAAGGCCGTGGTGACATGTGTCCACGCCCATGGCAGGCATCAGCACACTGCACAGGAGTGCAAGAAATAGGTCGGGACCGACAAGCGCAGGATCAAGGAGAAAGTGGCAGCCATCCAGGCATCCCGCAACAGGACTGGCGGTGGCCCATCCACTGCACCCACCCTGTTGGCCACTGAGGAGCTGGTGGCATCCACCATCAGCCACTTAGTGGTTGAGGGTGTGCCAGGTGGTGGGTTTCAGATAGGTGGCAGCCCTTCACAACATGGTGAGTATGCATATTACCTGCATGTCTGGCATGTGTGGGATATCACATGTGGGTGTGCCGGCTGCCATGTGGCATGCCACGTTTGTGAGTTGCCTCCACCATGCATGGCACACCGTCGGACTGCGGCAATGACGCAATGAACACTGGGGGGGACATGTACATGGGGTCTACAGCACCAGTAACACTGTGTTCCTTTCTTGCAACACCATCACATCTCTGTGGAGAGGCCCAGGCAGAGGCAGCCGCAGCCACGGTCCCAGAGGAGGAACCATCCATATCCACGGGCATCCGTGGCAGGGACCAGCCACAGCGCAGCAGTGTGGGGATGGAGGATGTCCTTGGACTGGGGTCAGATGACACGCTGGCAGAGCTCCTTCTGGATGACAGTCTGCCGGTGCTCTGTGCTGACACCCAACTGGGGGCCACATCAGACTCCGATGAAGACTTCACACTGATTCTGGACAGTGCTGGGTGTGTGGTACCTGAGACGCCCCAGGCACTGGCATGGGCAACATCAGGGCCCAGTGCTGTGCCTCCAGCTGGGCAGCTACTACCCATCCCCACTGGCGCAGTGGTGTGTGGCACCACTGCTGTACCTGGCAAGGGTGGTGGTGCTGTCACAGACACAGCAGAGCTGGGTGATGCCCAGTGGATGGTCAGGATGCAGCAGGATGTGGATAACACTGGGCAGCACACCAAGGGGTCCACCACCAGTGTGCCTGTTGGAACCGTACTCCCTGTACAGTCCCTTGTGCAGCGTCCACCAGAGTGGGGCGCTGGACATTGTGCCATGTCACTTCCAGCTGGCTGGCATCCTGCCCAGGAGGTGCAGGATGCCAATCGGCTGACAGAGCACACCCGGTTGCTGATAGCATCCATGGAGAACCAGGTGCTGCTTGCCATGGAGATGCATGCACTGCAGGCAGTGGTGCATCAACTGGCCGAGCATCAGGACAGGGGTCATGCGCGGCTTATTGATGAGCTCCACCTGCTGCAGGAGGCCACGACCGCATCACTGGACCACAAGACTGGTACCATTGCAGCCGGATTTGCATTGCTGGCTGCCTCTGGGCTTGGCCATGCGTAGAGGACCCCCTGCAGTGCTCTGTCAGCTCCATGGTCCCAGTGTCTGGTGACCCCTGCACAGCAGACACTGGGCTGCGATGTTGGCATCCCTGGCACCCCCAGCGTGAGCCTGTTTGGCCGCCTGTACACCCCAGCAAGAACACGGTGGTTCTCGGTCATTCACCCCTGTGGGTGTGTCAGACACACCCCCGTTGGCCGATGCGCAGCCTGCAGCTGCTGACCAGCCTCGATGCAGCTGCCCACATGGCCTTGGCAGCCGAGGGACCACACAGTTGCCCTGATGTGTGTCCTTACCTGCTGTCCGCTGCTGCTGCTGCCGGTGCACACTTGGGGTGGTGGTGTGGCATGCATGTGGTGGTGCGCATGTGTGTTGTGGTGCATTCCCCCTGTGTGTGCTGGCCAGGCTGCTGTGCCTTGTGGCGAGGGTGTGATGACAGCAGCATCATGCCGGTTGTGCCTGTGCATGGGTGTCATGCGTCTGATCCATGCCATGTTCCTCAGCCCGTGTGTGTGTGTGTGTGTGTGTCCATTCCCCTGTGCTGTGTGTGTGTGTGTGTGTCCATGTGTCACAGTCTCCACCTTGCCTGCTGTGTGCCCCATTCCCTGCATGCATCCTGCTGTGCACGTCCAGACCTGTGTGTGGTGTTGTGGTCTTTGTGACATATGCATGCATGTCAGTGCACTTACCTGCGTTTTCCAAAATGCGCCTGTGTTATTGTGGCCCAGTGCCTCCTGGCCTCTGCTGCCAGCCTTGGGTCCTGCCTCCCCAGTGGTGGCTGTCCACCGCCCTCCAACCCATTGTCACCATCATCCCCACTGCTGTCGCCTTCATCCACCTGGACAGCTATCCCATGGTCAATAGCCATGTTGTGCAGTATGCAGCAGACCAGGAATAAGCCACAGGCTTTCAATGGGCTGTATTGTAGGGCACTACCTGACCTGTCCAGACAATGGAAACAAATCTTCAGCATGCAAAAGACACGCTCAATGATACTGCGCATGGAGGTGTGTGCCTCATTGTATCTCTCTTCTGTGAGGGACAGCGGTCACCGGTAGGGGGTGAGCAGCCAGGGCCTGAGTGGGTATGCACTGTCACCTGTGTGGGGAAGGGCATGGTTATCACTGTGCTGTGTTGTTGCCATCCTCTTGCCCATGCTGCCCAATGCCCCTTGTGCCCCACCCACCCTGTTTGCCTTCCTTCCTCCCACATCTGTGCTGCATCCACACCCTGCCCTGTGCCCTACTCACCCAACAGGTGCCCTGTGGGGATGTCCCCATATTCAAATCTCTGCCACAGTATGGAGCTGTGCCAGATAAATGCATCGTGTGCACTCCCAGGGTGTGTGGCGCAGACACTGATTATGCACCCTGTGGCATTGCACACCACTTGGCAGTTGATCGAGGGGTAGCCCTTGCGGTTCATGTATGCGGCTCCCTCAGGGTCAGGTGGTGTGTGTGTGACCACGTGGGTGCAGTGTATGGCCCTGATCATACCTGGCATGCATGCCACCCTGTGGCAGTCCTGCATGTTTGCTGTACACTCAGCCTGTGTGCTTGGGAATCATATGAACTCTGAAGCATGTGGCAGCAGAGCGTTGAGGAACTGTATGAGAAGGCGGGATGTGGCCGACTGGGTGATGCCTGTGGTGTCACCTGTTGGTCTCTGGAAGGTGCCCGTGACAAGCAGGCACATCATAGCTGTCACTTTTGTCTCCACTGACATGGCGTGGCTCCGTCTGGTTGGTGCCCGCATCTCCTCACTGCACAGCTCATAGAGCTGCCTCAGAATGGCCCTGTTCAGGTGGTATCAGCCAACAATCTTCACATCACTATACTCCTCAAACATGTGTTGGGCACAGTACCATCTGTGTTTGACATACCACCGATGGTCCCTTCCTCGGCCACGTTGCTGTTCCTCCCACCTCCTCACACCCCTCATTACCTCATCCATCATGAATGGTGCACCATCCCTCTTTCTCCTATTCCTGTGTCTGCCTGTTTTTATAGGGTTAAGTCCACATGATGCAACTTCTGTTTTGCTCCTGATTTGCGCCATGGTTTCAGGTTGAATATGCCATTGCTCCGCATATTCATGGGAATGCCCCCTTCACTTGTGCTGCATGCACTACATTTGTCCCATGGTACAATGTGACTTGCGCTGCACAGCCACACTGGTTGAATATCGCTCTGCGGCGCAAGTTTGTAGTTATGCTGGTGCAACCCAGTTGCACCATGCGCAACTGCTCTGAATATCTAGGCCACTGTGTACAGTGTATATGCATGTGTGCATTATATGTACATGAAAAGAAGAAAAAGAAAGGTAGGTGTGTATTTGCCTACAGAGCTCCCCTAGAAACATCATCAGCACAGAACAAGAAAGTCTCTGTAAGCCTTCAAGAATAGCAAAGCTGTCCATAAATCTGAGACCCAATTTGCCGGCATAGAATCTAGCAATAATGTACCTGCAAAGGGTAGCTCTGTTAGTGACTTAAAAAATGACTTTTGCAATTACAAGAGCAAGATTTTATATAAGGCTTCACTCAGATGTACCACCAGATTATGGTATGAGGAGAAGTAGTTGAATGAATAATATTATTCAGTCATGAATAGTTGCCAGAGAAAACAAAATTGATAAAAAAATATAACACAGAATAAATGCAGAATTTAAAGATGAAAATAAAACACACTTTTTACCCCCAGTTGGCGAGGCTTGATCCAGCTTGAAAATGTGGATAAGGAACACACACTGCTAAATATCAGCTGCACTTGGTAGGTATGGACAAACCACCATAGCGTGAACAGATGTGAAAAGGAATGAGCATCGGTGCCAAAACACAAGGCAAGCAGCCAGCTGAAGTTCCTGTTCCTCCCTCTCCCCCTCCGGAGGTTGAATAGGTAGCGTGAGTGCACACATGAGAAACAGGATACCTAATTACAATAACATAGGGAGAGCTACAGGCAAAAACAAGATCAGAGTTTACAAAATTCTTGGCAGGTAAAAAGGCTAGCGACTGCACTAAACACTCAAAAGTGGAACTGTAATAACTGCTTGAACTGGAACACAGCTTGGTAAGTGCAGTGAATAAAATGATCAAAACACTAACAGGGCTCCTTTAAGTCTTGATTTTTAAGAAACTTAAAACTGTTATTAGGTCACCTCTCATTCACCTCATCTCCAAGGAAAAAGACCCAGTGTACTCAGTCTGGTATTATAGTCCATATGTCTCAGACCAGTAATCATCTGTGTAGTTTTCCTTTGAATCCTCTCCAGTCTTAGGGCCATATTTTCAAAACTTTGCGCCAGGCAAAAACTGTTTGTGCAGGTTTAGCACGGGGTTAGTGCAGGTCTGCTATATTCAAAAGGCCAAATAGCACAGGCAAACTGCATTAGCGCTGGGCAAAATCATAATGTATGCAAGGAGCAAACTGACATGAATACAGGCGCAATGCTATATTCAGCGACTAGTGCCATGCAAAGTGGTTTTGCGCGACTTAGCGTGGCACTTAGCGCAGTGCACATTACCGCCCAGGAAAAGCTTGTCTTAACCCTGGGCAATCAGCTTTGCACGACACTTTGGCTTTGCACGCTGTTTGTGCAGCTTTGCGCAACCCTAACAAAATAAATATGACACACAGACAAAGCCAAACATAGAGGAAACATGCTGCTAACTGATCGCATCACAATGATGCCATCATCTGCCACCAGTCCCAGCCATGCCAGGCAGTAAGTGGTGACCCTGCTGCCAGTGGACAGCATGGCAGTGTGGTCATACAGCACACACCTGCGGACCACTCTTCTGTGGACACCAACAGATGCCAGCACACACATGCAGCACTGTGGGCTTGGAGGATGTTGAAGGGAGAGTGTATGGGTGGCCAGGCTGTGCCACAGACCAGGTGTGGCCACAAGGATGGGACACATCATGCAGTGCACATGGGCCAGCATTGGGAATATCCCAACACTAGTGTGCCTTTCTGATAATATATACCCCCCCCAGCCACATACCGAACAGCTGTACAACTGCCACAGCACACAAAGCCAGACATGCATATGTCACTGTGAGCATCCCATGCCAGAGGTGCAGCATCTGTGGGTCACACAACAGCGTAACAGTAATGTGCAGTGTCAGTAAACACCTGCAGGTTGGGCCTCTCACTGTGTATAGTGCAGTCATCCTCACTGCCCTACACACCATAAGCATTGCTGTGTCCACACACTACTGGCCCCCTTGCTACTGTAGTGTCTGCTGTGCACTGTAGCATGACCTACAGTGTGTCAGTTGCATGCAGCACCACCACCTTCTGTGCCTATGCTGTGTTGTCCCAGTACAGCTGCAGGCAGCAGCGCATGTGGAAGTACAGTGTACAGAACTATAATATTACCCAAACTGTTTGCGCAGTGCTAACACATTTGAATGGGTTTAGCGCAGGGCTAAACTGTTATCCCAGCACAAACTGCATGCAAATCAGGGCATAATGAGATGCTAATCTGGATTTTAGCCCAGAAACTACCTAAGTAGACTCATTTACATGTCGCTTTTGAATATGGTAAAGTTTAGCGCCGGGCAAATGTGCTTGCTCCAGGCTAATGGTTTAGCCTTGTGCTAAACCCGCGCAAATGTGTTAGCGCTGCGCAATCAGTTCAGGGAATATTTTACAGTTTTGCACACTGTACTTTCACATACGTTGCTGCCTGCAGCTGTACTGGGTCCACGCATTTTCTGGCACACGCATTGGCCACATAGTTCACCTCTACCTACCTTCACATCGCTGTGCAGTGTGTTGCTGTTGTGGTTTCCACTTCCTGGTTGCCATATTCAGAGCTGTCTTATTCCAGGTCTAAGTTTGCCCTGCACTCCCAGCCCAGTTTGCCCGGCCTCATTCCCATGCTATATTCAGAAGCTGTTTGCTCTGGGCTATTCCTTTTGAGTATAGCTTGCTTTGTGCTCCGGGTTAAGTTTGCCCGCTGGGCAGTGCTAATTTAGCCGTGGGGCAAAGTTTTGAATATCTGGCCCTTCGAGTATTCCCCACATCTTGGGGAGCCCAGAACTTCCTGCAGTACTTCAAGTGAAGTCTCACCAGGGACCTATAAATAGGCAAAACAACATTTCTGTCCCTACTCGTAATGTTCCTCCAGACACATCCCAAGATTTTATTGCATTTTGCAATTATCTTGTTACAGCTTTTGTCAGGCCTAAGGTCTCTTGACACCATCACCCCCAGGTCCTTTTCTCTATCTGTGAATCTTAGAGTGTGATTTCTGAGTGTACACTGTTAGTGTCTTAGGCATGTTATTGTGTATTGATTGTTCTTTTTCTTAATTATTGTTGTTGTGTTTGTTGTAAATCGTTTGTGGTTTTAGTGATTTGATGTTATGTCCTTTGATGTGGAACTTTATTTTAATTTATTTGTGATATGGAACTTCATTGAAAATGAGCTTTGCTCAATTGAATGTATCCTTTTATTCATTATGAATAAAAAATGATTTACTACTACTACTACTACTATGCCCCCAGATTTTTCCTGCCAAAGTGCATCACCACACACTTTTCCAGATTGAACCTCCATTTTTTTTATCCATTGCCCACACGTATAAATTATTTAATTCATCTTGGAAATCCTTTATTTGCTAACTAGTTTCTACTACACTACCTATTTTAGTGTCATCCACAAACTTATGTATCCACTCTCCTTTCATGATATTCATACTAGTGACGTAGATATTAAATAGCGAAGGCCCTAACACTGAATCCTGAGGAACCCCCCCACTTGTCATACCCCCTGCCCAGGGTCAATTCAGTTTATCCTGACAAACTGTGACCTGTCTTTCAGCCATTCAGCCAGCCTGGGAGCGGGTCCCAAGATGACAGCCTGGGTAAAGAATTGGCTGGAGAATAGGACACAGAGAGTAATAGTAAATGGAGTCCACTCTGAAGAAAGGGGGGTTACTAGTGGGGTAACGCAGGGTTCAGTATTAGGACCGGTCCTCTTCAATGTCTTTATAAGCGACATTGCAGAGGGACTGGAAGGAAAAGTATGTCTCTTTGCAGATGACACAAAGATCTGCAACAGAATTGATGCACAAGGTGGGGTGGAAAGGATGAGAAGGGATTTGGCAATGTTAGAGGAATGGTCAAATGTATGGCAGCTTAGATTCAATGCTAAGAAGTGCAAGGTAATGCACCTGGGAAACAAAAACCCAGGGGAAGAGTACACTGGGGGTGAGATACTAACAACAAAATGGAAAGGGACCTGGGGTAGTCATATCAGATGACCTAAAGGTGGGCAAGCAATGTGAGAGGGCAGCAAGGAGGGCTGGGGGGATACTGGGATGCATAGGGAGAGGCATCACCAGTAGAAAACAGGAAGTTATTATCCCTCTGTGCAGACAGCTGGTCAGACCCCATCTGGAGTACTGCGTGCAGTTCTGGAGACCAATCTCAAGAAAGACATAGACAGGATGGAAGCTGTCCAGAGGAGGGCAACTAAATGGTGCAGGGTCTGCACCGAAGACATATGAAGAGAGACTTAAGGAGCTAAATATGTATAGCCTCTAGGAAAGGAGGAGAGGGGGACATGATAGAAACTTTCAAGTACCTCAAGGGAATCAACAAAGTCCAAGAGGTAACATCTTTCAAAAAAAGAGGTGTGCAAGAACAAGGGGCACAATTTGAAGATGGGGGGGCGCTCAGAGGTAATTTAAGGAAGTATTTTCACAGAGAGGGCTGTGGATGCATGGAGCAGCCTTCCAGAGGAGGTTGTGGAGTCAAAAACAGTGGTGGAATTCAAGCATGCATGGGACGGTCATAAGGCAATTCTAGGGGGTGGGGGTAGGAAGAAGTAGGCTGCTGGTTAACTAGGATCTGCAGCTTATCCATTAGATAGGGAATGGGCAGACTAGGTGGGCCAAGTGGTCCTTATCTGCCGTCAAATTCTATGTTTCTATGTTTCTATTCCTTAATCCATTTTGTAATTCTAATATCTAGATTGTTGTCCTGTAAGAATTTAATTAGATCAGCATGAGGAACTTAATCAAAAGCCTTGGCAAAATCCAAGTAAACCACATTGGCCAGCCTCCCTTCACCCAGAGGCTTGCTCACTTTGTCAAAGAAGTTAACAAGATTTGCCTGGCACAGTCTTCCACTTCTGAAGCTATGTTGATCCTTATCCCACAAACCCCTCAAAGTCAGGTGGTTTTCAATTAATTTTCTTGGTAGTAACTCTGTAACTTTTTCCAGCACAGATGTGAGGCTAACTGGCCTATAATTTTTCCTTAGTGCCATACTGCCTTTCTTAAAAAGTGGCACAATGGCTGTCCTCCAATCATAGAAACATAGAATTTGACAGCAGATAAGGACCGCTTGGCGCACCCAGTCTGCCCATTTCCCTACCTGATGGATAAGCTGCAGATCCTAGTTAACCAGCAGCCTACTTCTTCCTACCCCCACCCCCTAGAATTGCCTTATGACTGTCCCATGCATGCTTGAATTCCACCACTGTTTTTGACTCCACAACCTCCTCTGGAAGGCTGTTCCATACATCCACAACCCTCTCTGTGAAAAAATACTTCCTTAAATTACCTCTGAGCCGCCCCTTCTATCTTCAAATTGTGCCCCCTTGTTCTTGCACACCTCTTTTTTTGAAAGATGCTACCCTCTTGGACTTTGTTGATTCCCTTGAGGTACTTGAAAGTTTCTATCATGTCCCCCCTCTCCCTCCTTTCCTCGAGGCTATACATATTAAGCTCCTTAAGTCTCTCTTCATATGTCTTCCAGTGCAGAACCTGCACCATTTTAGTTGCCCTCCTCTGGACAGCTTCCATCCTGTCTATGTCTTTGTGGAGATTGGGTCTCCAGAACTGCACGCAGTACTCCAGATGGGGTCTCACCAGCTGTCTGTACAGAGGGATAATAACTTCTTGTTTTCTACTGGTGATGCCTCTCCCTATGCATCCCAGTATCCCCCCAGCCCTCCTTGCTGCCCTCTCACATTGCTTGCCCACCTTTAGGTCATCTGATATGACTACCCCCAGGTCCCTTTCCATTTTTGTTGTTTTTAGTATCTCACCCCCCATTGTGTACTCTTCCCCTGGGTTTTTGTTTCCCAGGTGCATTACCTTGCACTTCTTAGCATTGAATCTAAGCTGCCATACATTTGACCATTCCTCTAACCTTGCCAAGTCCCTTCTCATCCTTTCCACCCCACCTTGTGCATCAACTCTGTTGCAGATCTTTGTGTCATCTGCAAAGAGACATACTTTTCCTTCCAGTCCCTCTGCAATGTCGCTTATAAAGACATTGAAGAGGACCGGTCCTAATACTGAACCCTGCGGTACCCCACTACTAACCCCCCTTTTTTCAGAGTGGACTCCATTTACTATTACTCTCTGTGTCCTATTCTCCAGCCCATTCTTTACCCAGGCTGTCATCTTGGGACCCACTCCCAGGCTGGCTAACTTGTATATTAATCTTTGTGTGGGACTGTGTCAAATGCCTTGCTAAGAAGTCTAGGTGGGCCATGTCCACAGCCCCTCCCTGATCAACTACTTTTGGTCACCCAGTCAAAGAAATCTATCAGATTTGTCTGGCATGACCTTCCGCTGTGAATCCATGCTGCCTTGGGTCCTGTGCCCTCTGGCCTCTAGATACTCAACAATTCTTTCCTTCAGAAGTGATTCCATCATTTTCCCTACCACTGAGGTTAAACTAACAGGTCTATAGTTTCCTGCTTCTGCCTTGCTCCCACTTTTATGAAGGGAATCACATCTGCCCTCTTCCAGTCCTCGGGTACCACCCATCCTCCCATGATTTGTTAAATAGGGTAGTCAGTGGTGTCACTAGTTCTACCCTTAGTTCTTTTAGAATTCTGGGATGAATCCCATCAGGCCCCATTGCTTTGTCCACCTTCAGTTTTAAGAGTTCTTTCAGAACCCTTTCTTCTGTAAATGGGCTGGTATCAACTTGTATCCAGAGTGTTTCTACTGTTTGTTTTAGGTACCTCCCTCTTCCTTTGTTAATACTGAGCAAAATATTTGTTTAGTATCTCTGCCTTTTCACAGTCACCTCTGCCCACCCTCCTCCCCTTTATTAAGCCTCACTATCCCTCCCTTGGTCTTCCTTCGCTCCCTGATGTACCTATAAAAGGTTTTATCCCCCCTTCTTAACTGAGTTGGCTATCTTTTCCATCTAGCACTTGCCCGTTATTTAAGGATTTCCTGAAAATTTCTATCGGTTCCGCTAATGCTAGGGCCAGTTCATGTAATACCATAGGATGTAACTTATCAGGCCCTTGGAATTTCCTTATATTGAGACATTTCAGGACATCATATACTTCCTTCAAAGAAATTTCAAACGGGCTATTAGTTGTGGCATCACCAATCTGTATATTAACTGTATCTAGGAGGGAATACTGATACAAAGTAATTATTTAAATATTCTGCCCACTGCCCTCTCATCTTAGTAGTTACATTTCCCTCTTTGAGCAGACCAGCCATACTGTTTGTCCCCCTTTTGTTCCTGACGTATGCCCAAAATATTTTTGGATTGGATCCTGAGTTCTGGCAATATGTCTCTTGCAGTCCCCATCTGCTGACATAACTCCTATATTCCTATCTCCTTCTTGGTCAACCTAATAAGCAATTTGCATTCTTTTGCATGTTTAATATGTCCTTTCCAGAGTTCTCTGATTCTAGACACCTTCGTTCTCCTGAATAACTTTTTCTTCTGACTGTCTTCAACACCTTCCTTTTGAACCAAATCAGTTTATGAACATACGAAATTGCCAGCAGATAAAGGCCTTATGGTCTATCAAGTCTGCTCGATTGTGCAGCTAGCAGCCCTGATACTGCAGCTGCCCCTCCCTCCTCCCATCCCCACTCCCTTGACCCTCCCTTACCCTGTCCCATCCCCATTTGAAGAAGACCACTGTTCTGCAGGATATCTCTTCCTCTGGCAATGTGTTCCACCCACACACCACCCTCTCCATAAAGAAGTGTCCCCTCATTTCCCTCCTGAACCTTCTCCCTTCCAATCTCAGCTCATGCCCTTAAGTACCCCTCCCCTTTCATTTAAAGAGTCCCTCTGTGCCCATCTTATTTATTCCTTTCATGTACTTGAAGGTTTCAGTCATGTCCCCCCATTCCATCTCTCCTCCAGGAATGTACATGTTCAACTCCCTCAGCCTGCTCTGATAGGGTAAGTCCCCTAGTTCCTAGATCATCGTTGTTGCACTGCGCTGCATCCCTCCTTTGTTCTTGTTGTTACATCTATGTTGGTCCATTAAAAGGTATCAAATCATTTGCTTCTAGCACCCCTCCAGTAACTTAATGTCCTTCTTCAAGTACGGTCATCAGAACTGCACACAGTACTCCAGGTGTGGTCTAACCAGTGACCTATATAGCGGCAGTATCACCTCCCCCTCCAGGAGGATATGCCCCTGGCAGTACAACCCAGCATCCTGTTGGCCTTTGCAGCTGCCTTTCTACACTGTGCAGAGTTGTTCATTGCACCCGTTATGATCACCCCCAGATCCTTCTCCTCCTCCATCTTGGCTAGTTGAATCCCCCCTAGCTGGTAGTTCCTCCTTGGGTTTTTTGCACTGAAATGTAGCACTTGCACTTCTTGGCATTGAACCCTAGCTGCCAAGCATCCGACCAAGCCTCCAATTTGACCAGATCATCTTGCAACCCTTGCCACCCTCCTAAGTCATCCACTACTGCTCCCATATTGGTGTCATCTGCAAACAGACTGATCTTGCTCTCGATGCCTATTGAGATGTCTGTTATAAAGATCCCAAACAACACCGGCCCCAGTAGAGAGCCCTGTAGCACCCTGCTTGTCACTGCCCTGGAAGCTGAGAGCTCCACTCCCATCACCACCCTCTGCTGTCTCCCCTGCTGCCAGTTCACTACCCATCCTACCAACTTTTCCCCTGCCCCTGTGCCTTCCAGCTTACTTCCTAGCCTCCCACGTGGCACCAAATTGAATGCTATGCTAAAGTCCAGGTACAGGACCTCCACTGCATGGCCCCTGCCTAATTTCCTGATTACCCAGTCATAGTATTCCACCAGGTTGGTCTGACAGGATCTGCCTGAGACAAACCAATGCTGTCTACCACCCTGCAGCCCATTAGTCTCTAGTAGGGAAACCAGCCTCTCCTTCGGGATTGTCTACATCAACTTTCCCATGATGGATGTGAGGTTTACCAGTCTGTAGTTCCATGGCTCATCCTTGGGGCTGCTCTTGTGGAGGGGTACCACGTGCATCATCCTCCAGTACTGAGGTACACTCCCTGAGTCCAAAGAGGCATTGAACAGGTCTGCCAAGGGTTCTGCCAGGACTTCTGCCACTTCCTTCTGCACCCTGGAGGTGTATGACATCTGGCCCAGGTGCCTTGTCCAACCTCAGTGCCCTCAAGTCCTCCAGTACTCTGCTCACTGGGATTTCCCCATCTGTCACCTCCTCCCCCCCATGCCTACCCTCCCATCCTCCTTGGGTACAGCCCCCCTTGTTTTGCATTCCTTTCACACACGCCCTAATGCACACACCAACCTCAATCCATCCCCACCTACACACTCTTATTTTGACTGAGGGTTTACTCATAGAAATGAGAGTGGGATAATCCCACTGTCATTTCTATGAGTAAACCCCCAGTCAAAATATGAGAGTGTGTGGGTGGAGATGGATTAAGGTTGGTGGTGTGGGAGCTGGGGGTGTAAAAGAAATGAAAAACAAAGCTGATATATATATTCTGTCACTCATTCAGGACTGCCTATTGCTGTTTATTATAAAATGGGCACTGAAATCCTAATATCCTGATTGGCTACAACAACCAGTCACCTGACCATGTATGAAGGCAATACTACCCATGATCATACTGGTATTTAGCCTCTTCGCAAACCAGTACACGGCATCAGAATGTTGAACTACTAACTGGCAGCCATTTTTTCCCCTTGCATTCACAATACCCTTATTTCTAATATACGTAATGTATTCACTCCCAATGCTTTTCCACTACCTCTCTATGACACCCATCCTACTTTTTCACCATAACACAGCTAAAAAGGCACAGTGAAATTGTTTTTTTTATCTATGTCAATTGGTAACACTAGCCAGAACATTCCTTTTACACAGTCACAGCCTTGCATATGACCCACGTTTAACTAGGCCCTGAACTAGGCTCATTCTAACCAAATCATCACACAAATCTGTTTAAAACAAAACAAAAAAAAGCCATGCTCTATACATTGCTCACAGTTTTGGCACTCTTTATGTTTATGCAGTGAAATCTGTCACTCTGTGCTCTTTAAACTCTGTCTCCCTGTCCCTCCGTGCTCAGTCAGCAGAGCAATGCATTCAGCTTTCTCTCACTCTAGCTCCTGATTCATACAGTGGAAAGTTAAACTCAACAGCATTACCCTAATGTATCACTGTGAACAGGAGATGGCCTATTTTTTGTAAATCACAACCAGTTCTGAACAGTACCTGTTTATTTCAGAGGCCGTCTGGGCAGAGGATGAGTGCACTATGGGGGGATGGGGCTGGGGAGGTGGAACTCATTAAGTTTGTTTTTTCTAGCTTTATTTTATGGATGTGCCTGTGCAGAGGATGAATGAGAAGGAGAAGGGAGGAGGTGGGTCTGTAGCCAGCAATGTAAAGTAGGTTGAAAAAAACTACAAGTATAACAAGCACAGTAGGACAAATGCCCTCTGTCACATGATAAAATAACAAAGTGCCAGCTGGTGGAATGATTACGTAATCAAAAATACAAGTACATTTTTCAATGTTTACGTAGTTAAAGGGTGTTTTTCAAATTTCTAAATGTATTTTAACTAAAGAAACCCATTTTATAAGTGCAATAAGACATGGGTTGGTGTTAAGATACCTGCACACCCAGGGGCAGGTTCCCAGAAGGGCAAGTGAAAGTTTAGTTATTTCTTTTCTACACAGGCTTAAATTTGTAAACTATAAATACAAATATATAAAATATATAAAAAGGATAAATATTTAAATAAAAAAATTAATTCATACAAAATATATCGGGACCTGAAAAAACAATGTTTTGTTCATTTATAGGCTTTCCAAGGCAACCGTGTTAACTCAAAGTCCTGCCATCATGATGGAGAGAAAAGGCAGAACATTATCTCAGAGCTGCGAATAAAATGGGGATGATAACAGCAAATTCTGGTACTATACTGAAAGTATCCATGCAATGGGTTGAGCTTCTCCTGTAAGATGCACAGTTTGGTCATGTTACCTATGGTAAGAGGCTGGGTGCACTGGACATGCTAACACTGGAAGACAGATGGAAACGGGGTGATGTATTATAGTTATTTAGGATACTTGAGAGCCCAGACCTCACAAAGTCATGTGATTTAAATCTTAAAGCACAGACTACTAAACTTAGGTCACATAATCAACAACTTTCAATACCCAGAGCTGATACTAATAAAAGGGATAATTTCTTTACAGTCAGATCACCAAGGGCAGGGAAATCATTACCACAAAATCTAGTTGAAATTAGAAAATTCAAAAAATTTAAGGGAGAATTGGACAAGTATCTCAAGACACAAAAGACAATTAAAAGATATGCCCACTAGGAGTGGGACACAGTCCTGATCAGCACAAGCCTACTTCTGTCTTTCAAAACTGAATAATACCAAGTTAGTGAGAGCGTACCAAGACCTTCACTCTTGAGAAGAGGGAGCTGGAACCGAGAAACCAGGCTCCATATTTCTGTGTCAGCAGTGATGTATAGCAGTGTTAAGCCATGCTGCCTCTGATCAAAAACCTCATTCATCAGTCGCTTTTACAGCAAAAGAGTTTGGCTGCTTTCAGAGGTATCATAATTGCCTATAAGACTCATGGTTCATTTTATTACTCCCCATTTCATGCTATAAATTAATATACAATTTAGACAGAATATTTTAAAATATTATTTGACAAACTCTAAAATTATTATACATTACAGCATTTTAATAACTATAATACACATAAATATTTTTTTGCTCTTTTTTGTATTATTCCAAACATAGCAACACATAATTTTTCCTGCATTTTAGCTGTGTCAAACTGATCTGCACATTAATTAGCTCCCTGCTGCAGACTACAATTTACTATGTCTTTTTTCATCATCATATTTTAAGACTGTGTCTGTAAAATTGACAGGGATTTTGATATCAACATTACAGTAAAATTCCCAACAAACAAAAATGTGGGTTACAGTGATTTTTTTACAGTATTAAATAATAGAAAAAAACAAAGACAGAATTAAACCACTGAACCATTTCATATTTAACTTTATATTGCTTCCAATTCCAAAATAAAAACACAAACACAATAAAAGTGCTGTAAATGTTCAATTCTAAATATAAAACCTAAGTGTTTTCCCACCTCTAGATGCTTGGGTAAGGACAAGACAATTGCTGCTCCTCAAGAGTTCCAGTAGCCAGATGCTTTGGGAGAGTTTGCACCACACATGTGTGCCCTGTAGTGCAACAGGCTTCCAGGTTGTGCAGAAATTTAGCATCTAGTACCTGGATGACTAGTATCACAACAAAACTGGGCACTCACTGCCTCTTATAATAAAATACACAAGCCTCCATACTGTGTTGAAAAAGTGCACTGTTGTCTCTTTATTCCCTTTAGACAATCATCGATAAAATAGCAGACAACAAAAAATGCCCGCCTGATGCATACCTGGATGACTAGAGACGCTGACAATCATGGTTAAAACAGCTGATCAGCAGCTTTTTATGGCTGTGGGCATAGCCCTGCAGATGTTGTACATTCAGAAAAGGGCTGATGTCATTTTTGCTACCAAACAATATGATAGAGTGTTAAAAATAGATTATACAATGGCAAGAAATAATCTTGAACTGTGATTGGTCAGTTTGGGGCTGGACCCATGGTGTTATCCCAGCATAACGCCACAGGTCTAATCTCAGCAGTGTGAACCAATCGAGGATGATCTCCAGCATGATGAGGATCTCTTTTTTTTTACATCTCCTCTTAAGAAACTAAAATATTTTTCCACACTAATAAAAACATTCTTTAAAATTATTTTTTTATTTTATATATAACAACAAACCATTGTATAATAGGAATAATGCACTCCAGGGTGTGTGTCACTTGGGCTAACGCCACACCTGGTGCATTGGACGCACTCAGCCTATGGCCTCGTGCCCAATTCTTCCAGGCATGGCGTTATCCCAGCACGACACACACCCTGTCATGCATTATTCCTTTATTCCTCTGCTGAAGCCTCATTACTACGTTGCCTGTGTATGTGTAGGAAGCTGCAGAGCATTATTTTTTCCTCTGGCTTGAGGAGTTAATTGAGCCAGCAGAAAGTTAACTCATTATCTTCCGGCAGTCATTCTGTGTCAGATTACCAATGGATAGTACAGGCATCATAGAAAGCTACTGGAAGTAGAATGGGTTAAACACTTTCTGGAGCTTTCTGCATCACAAATAAGGTCTGCTGTGCCATCAGCCCCTATGAGCACCTCATTAAGCCATCTGACACCACCATCCTAAGAGCAGTCATTCTGCTACTTTGCAGGACATTCCACAACAAAGAGTCCCAGTGATGCTGGTTTCCAAATAATACACCAATTTCATTTTCTCAGGCAGGCAGTTCTGGGCTACTGTTTATATTCTACTGAATGTTCTTAGCCTGCAACTTGTGGCTATAGGTGTTTACAACTGAATGATAGTAACCACATTTGCTTCACTTGCAAATAGGTAGGCATGTTTCTGTCTGATTTTTGTTTAACTTAGGTTACACATAGAATCTGATCAGTTCATAACATGCTGCATTGTGATTAAATGAGCTAGTAAATGGGGGCTTTGGTTTCCTTCACAAATATTTTTTTCCTGACCATGGATATATTAAAACAAACATTTCTCAACAAAATGTTTAAAAATAAGGAGCTTAGCAGTAATTTAGTTGATGTGGTGTAAAGAGCTTCTCCCTTGAAAATTACCTGATTGGGGGGGCTGCCACAAGCAGAATGGGACGTCATGGATGGGAAGTTCATGACAGCATAAGAGCCATGATGGCATTAAAAGCTTAATGGTGTGGATATAGAGGCACCAATATTTGAGCATGACTTTGGCAGAGGACTAAGTGTGACTTGGGGGTGGGGGATCATCAGAAACTGAGTGAGTTTTGTTATTTTTAGTATAATGGTTTTCTGAAACTTCAGCCTTCAATGGGTTAGACTGTGCATCCATCTATACAGTATGTCACTAAGCCACATGTAGTGGGGTATGAGTAAAAACCAGAATACCAGACCTGGACCAGAGCTGTAAAATCTGGACCAGGCACAGCTTATACAAATATTGCTGATCCACTCACTCCAGATGATCTGATCTGGCTTTTACCTATCTGGTCTGGTCCTGATAGTTCTGTTTTCAACCATGCCAAGGAAGGGTTGAAAAAAAGACTTCCAGGAGTGGACCAGATATGTAAAAGTCAGACTGAACAGTGCAGTCAGAGTGACCGAACCAGCAGTATTTGTGCAAGTTGCACCCAGTACGGCCAGTTTGGATTTTTATAGAACTGCTGTGGTTTAGATCTGTCAGTCCAGTTTTTAATCAATCAATCAATCTTTATTTTATACCAAAAGGTATGTGAGCAAAAATGCCAGTTTACACAAATGTCCAGTTAAGCACAAAAAGAGAACCGAATACCAGGTCAAACAATTACATAGTAAAATACAGTATAAACAGGTCTAATACAGAGATCTTGAGAGATATAGAGAAGAAAGGGGAAGCAAGTAAACAGTGACAAATTTATAGCATGGGATATAGTTGGAGGTACAATTCAGGAACATGAACGATTGTGTGATGCATCGGAAAGAAGACGTGCAAGTTCTGCAACACCCAGATTCTGCATGCAGACGAGCATTCCCACTGCGTGATCTGCCTAGGCCCCAAACACCAGCCTGTGCACCCTGCCAATCCTTCAACCAGGCCACATGGATTAGGCACCAGAAAAAGCTTGAAGCTCACCTGCTGGAGAACTGAATATCTCTGATGGAAAAGGAGCTACAGACTCTGCAAGAAAAATCTTCTTCTCCAATGCCAGAACCCAAAAAGAAGAAAAAGGACAAAGAGAGGTACCAATACCGGGATAAGTCTCCATCCACTTGGTGGTGACCATCGGGCACCACTGCCACCAGAAGGGCCTCCACTTTGGTAAGTACCCCTACTGCCAGTTTTTCTACTGCTCCAGTAGATCAGACCACGGCCTCCCTGCCTGCTTTACTCATGGTGCAGTCGGGGCTCTTCTTGGATGACGGAACCTCTGTTGTGCTCCTTAGGCCCATATCTTCTTTAGGGTCTGTCGCCAACAGCCAGGTTGCTAAGTCACTTCCCAGCCCCACTGAGGAGTGCATGGTTACAGCCAGTAAGCTGGACTCCAGCTCCGCTTTTATCTGCATGGCCCAGGCCAATAAGTCAGCCATTAGCTCTTCTGATGTCTGCACGGCCACGGCTGATAAGTCACTCCCCAGTTCCTCTGGGGACCACACAGTTGAGGCTGTCCCATTAGGGATGCAGGATACCCCCTAACATCGAATTGAGCCAGCTGCCAGACACAGAACAGTCTTTAGAGGGTTTCTCACTCCCACTGACCCAACCAGACCCTCGAGGCTTGCCTGAAGATACAGAGGTGTGTGTACACTAATCTAGATGTTCCCCTTTCTTCACCGGGTCAGTCTCTTCTTGGTTCACCCACCGGGCCTATTGTTAATCCCTCTGGGGACCTTCTGTCAGTACCTCCTCAACACAAGCCCCCTTGGACAACCAGGTTCCGCCATCTTGGACTCCAGGTCCCAAGACAACAGTGCGTCTTCCGTCGGGTTCTAATCACACCCCAACGCCAAGTGACCCTTCATCAGGTGACTCTTCGCTGGATCAGGGTATGTCTGGCACTTTGGCCATGCCTCAAATGATGAATGGCCTTCTGTCAGGCCCCCAGGAGCCAAATCTTCCAGTGCTGGACATTCCTGAGCCTGATTCAGTGCCAGCCCCTTTGAATGTCCCTATGGGGCCAATGCCTGGTCCTTCTGGACCTCCTGTTGGGCCTTCAGCCTCATCTCCTGCAGGGCCTTCAACTCCACCTCTGGCTGGACCTATGGGCAATGTTCCAGGCTATCTGCCCGCACAATACCCAATGTACCCTTTGCCGGAGTATCCAACATCTGGTCATCAACCACATTTTGTAATGGGGTACCAGATGCCAGGCTATGTCTAATCAAGGGTATGCTCCTTCTGGCTTTCCCTACTCCTATCAGGCTCATGGACATCCTCAATATCAGACACTGGGCTATCCATAATACCAGCCTCCTCCTACACCACCTCCTCCTCCTCCTCAGCCTCTGCATCTGCCTCTGCCTTCACAGCAGCCTCAGGCTGATATCCAGGCAGTGTTTCAGACCCTGATTCAGGAGGCCAGGAGTCAATTAGCCTTGGAGCTTGACCATTGGAACCCAGTAGCAGCCTGTACTCCCGCCTCCTTCCCAACCCCTAGATCAGCCTCTCCTGTGGATTACTACCTTTCCGGAGATGTCTCCTCTAGACACCAGGTAAGGTATAAAACCCAGGACACTCCTCTAAAAAGGGTTCAGGCCCCCAGCAGCCGCTCTACAGACTCTGACTCTGACTCATCCTCCAGCCATGTTATGCATACACCTATAGAGCCTCAGCCTAAGGAGTCCCTGAAGTCCCCTCCAGAGGACCTTCCTTTATAGAACTCCTCATAACTATACAAAATGCCTGTGGCTGGGCTATCCAGGAACAGGATCAAAAGCAGAAAAGGTTTGTGGAGCATCTAGGCATAACTGACTGGGCTCCATCAAGCCTTCCTCTATTCTGGCTGATTCAAAAAAGGCAGACAGGATGTACCACCCCCAGATGGGGTCACACACCTTACTGGCCATCCTAATGCAGACTCAGTTGTTATCACGGCTGCCCATGACTGGTCCTCTGAACCTAAACATTTGAGCATGTTTTCTCCTGATAAGGAGTCTAAACAGCTGGACAATTTTGGTTGCAAGATCCATTCCTCCTCCTCTTGCACCCTCAGGTCCCTTAATCATGTGGCTTATATGGTTTCCTACCAGAAATCTTCCTTGGCCTCACTCAAGTCCAAGCTAGAAGCTATCCAGGACTAGAAGCTTAAGGCCGAGATTGCTAAGATGGTCAGAATGGCTAAAATCTCCTGTTGTCATGCCCTCCGGGCCACTTATGACACAGTAGACTCAGTTGCTCACACCACAGCCACTGCTGTCTGCATTAGGTGACATTCATGGCTCAGGATTGCTGGCCTGGCACAAGACATCCAGACCTCCATCCTGCATGCCCCTTTCATGGGATCCATGTTATTCGGAGGTGATGCCAAGGATATTATCACTGAATTGCAGGACCATGGTAAATCCATCCACGACATCCGCTTCATGTACCGAGGGGGGGTTGCAAAGGCAAACAGCCTTTTCATCGGCAACAGAGACATCTGACCAAAAAGGCCTCTGCCAAACGCCAGACCAAATGCTGCTAACCAGTATCAGGAACCCCTACTCCCCCTGCCAAGTTCCAGAAGCCCCCCCAGAGGAGCTGCCGGCTCCCTGCCCTTAGCCTCCTGACTCAGGGGGGACCCCCCTGCCTCCTCCAGATTCTCTAGAGGAAACCAGGGGAGGGGAAGATTTGCCCTCCACCTTCTGGGGTCGCAGGACATAACCACAGACTCTTGGGTCCTTCAGTTAATAGCAAGAGGTCACACCATAGAATCCCTAGACAGGCCTCAGGACAACCCCCCCAGGCCTCTCCCATTATCCTCCAAGGTACCTGTCTCAGATAGGCTAAAAGATCCAGGCTCTTTTGCAAAAAGTCAAACATAGAGCCTGTGGCTCCAGCACAGATAGGAAGAGGGTACTTCCATTTATTTCTAGTGCCCAAAAGGTGGGCAGCCTAAGACCCATCTTGGACCTCAGCATGCTCAACCTTTATGTTGAGTACAAGAGGTTCTGCATGCTCACCTTCCAGGGACTTCTACTCCTGCTCCACAAGAGCCATGGGCTTTGTGTGCTGGACATGCAGGATGCTTACCTGCACATCCCTGTCTTCCAGGCCCACCACCACTTTCTTCAGTTTGTTTTCCAGGGGGAACATTACCACTTCAAGACTCTCCTTTTTTGCCTATGTTCGGCACCTTGGGTTTTTACCAAGTGCCTAGCAATGGTGGCTGTGGCCCTATGCTGCAGAGGAATTTAATTGTGACTGTATCTGAATGACTGGCTTCTTTCAGCCCCATCACAGAGCAATCTGAGGGAGTCCCGCTCCTACACCCTGGACCTCTTTTCCAGACTTGGAATAACAGTCAACTATCCCAAGTCCCACCTCTCCCCTTCCAGCACCTACAGTTCATTTGGGGCGGTGCTGGATATGGTCCAGGGCAGGGCCTTCCTCCCACTGGACAGAGCACAGACCCTGCAGTAACAGGCCAGATTAGTGGCCAACTCACGCTGGACCACAGCTCAGTTGATCCTCTGTCTTCTTGGGTTGATGGCAGCTGTGATCCCTACAGTTCCTCTAGCCAGACTGCATATGAGGGTGACCCAATGGACTCTTCATGTCCAATGGGATCAGCGGCTAGACAACCTGGACCACAGGGTCCTAGTGTCTGGGTACATGAAGAAGGATCTTCTTTGGTGGCAGAAGTTGTCCAATCTCTCCACGGGGGTTCCCCTTTCAACCCCCTGCTCCTACTATTACAATTACAATGGATGCTTCTTGTCAAGGCTGGGGAGCCCACCTAGGAGACCATCAGACCCAGGGAACATGGTCTTAGCTGGAAGCATCTCTACACATCAATGTGTTAGAAATTAGGGCAATGCTGTATTCCCTCCAGGTCTTCCAGCCTCTTCTATGTCCAGGGACACTCCTGGTTCAGATTGACATATGTCTGTGGCCTGGTACCTGAACAAACAGGGAGGCACTCACTCATACACTCTATGCTGGGAGGTGATGCAAGTGTGGTACTGGGCAGTCCAACACAACCTCCATCTAACTGCTGTCCATGTGCCGGGTGTCAGCAACATCCTGGCAGACAGTCTCAGCCACACAACTGTCATGGCTCATGAGTGGGAGCTAAATCAAGAGGTGGTTGAAAGCTTATTCGACCTGTGGGGTCAGCTGGAGATAGATCTCTTCGTCTCCCCATTCAACACAAAACTACTCAATTTTTGCTCGTTCATTCCCGGGCATGGTATTTTTTGGTGAGACATGCTGTCTCTTTGCTGGACAGGGAGGTTCTTGTATGCCTTTCCTTCCTTCCCAGTGCTTCAGAGGGTTCTCCCGAAGCTACAGGTGGAAGGGGCTCACATGATTCTAATAGCCCCTCTTTGGCCTTATCAGATTTGGTTCCGTCTTCTTCAACAACTATCGATGAACCCCCCAGTACCTCTGCCTCTCCGCCATGATCTTCTGACTCAGGAGCAGAGCAGACTGGTGCATCCTGGCAATAAATCCCTCCTTCTACATGCATGGCACCTGTGGACATGTGGAATAACTCCCATTGTTTTTTTTCTACAAAAATTGTCAACTGTTCAGACGCATTTGCAAAAAATGATTTATAATAGTGAGCCTTTTTGAAACGTTATTCGACTTACCATACTCATGCTTGTCTACCCACTTACTCAGTCCCCTACTTGTTTCTGTCCATGTACTAATTAATTCCTGTTGCTTCATATCAAGGGGTTGTTGATTTTCATACTATATGTGCCTGGGATCGAGCAGCAATAAAAGATAAACTATGCAATATCCTCAATAACACACCTACCCCAGTTTACTTTTACCTAAAGCCCATTTTTAGGCCTTGTACAGTAAGATCTTCCTTCAAGAGAACAAGTTGTAATGAAATGTGTAAGATTTACATTAACATTTGAGTTTATGAACTTTTATATTTTACTAATTATGTGTGTGTGTGTGTACTGTACAGCAATCTCTAAAAAATCAAACACATCAAATGTCTTCCTAAACATGTCTCAACATTGTGTTTGTCTTCTACCTTGTCACAACATATAGCTGTCTCAGCAGTGTTTGCAATTAAGATGCAGTACCTTCATGTGTATGATGGCCCAGTTCTGCTGAGTTGATTGCTATAACAGTGCATAGAATAAAATGTGAAACACATAGGTAACTGTAATACAGAGGGTGGCATCATTTTTATATCTGCCCTTTCTCAATGTACCGTACTTTGATTCAGTTAGTGTATGCAATGGCAATTCATGTTTGTGTTTAAACCCATGAAATACCCTTATCTAGTTAATGCATTTATAGCCATAGTGACTCTGCCAGAGCTTTTTCTCTGAGCTGATTGTCCTCTATGTTTCAACCTCTGATACTTGTTTTGTGGTGGCAGTTGGTGGGATAAGTGTTATACTCATGATTGCTGGCATATGTTTGTATAGTCCGTGCTTACTGAGTGGAGACTCCTGATACTCATGATAGCTGCCATACTTGTATTTATTTTATGCTTATTGAGTGGAGACACCCGATTAATCAGAGCATATACTGTGCACATTTGTGTATGTTTCTGTTTGCTTGTGTTTCCTGCTAGGTGAAGGGCATGGAGGGTCCTCCTAACCTTCTTGTCTTGTCCCATGTGTTTTCCCACCACTGGAAGCCTGGGTCATGATGAGACATTTGCCACTGCTTAAGTGTTTCAGTAGCCAAACTGGCTACCACAGGGTTTGCACCACACTGTTATGCCCTCCCATAATCCATCTAGCTTGCTGGGTGGGTTGGACTAAAGTTTATAATATAATACCTGAGTTCTAGTGATGCTGAAGTTGTGTGTGTTGGGGGGTCCAAACTCTCTCAACCACAGTGAATTATTGCATCTGGATGCCTGGCTCAGAAACACACAAAAGTGCTGGCAGTGAATGTTATGTGACTGGGGACCTTTTGAAAGTGGATGCAGTAGTTAGCATGAACCAGTGGTACATTGCAAGCACTAATACACTGTTACAAAAACATCTTCATGTTCGCAAGTAAAATCCATTACTGCATTGTCAAGTACAATCAGTCCCTGCTGCAAATTAGTGATGAGTCAATTACAAGTCATTGGCATGCGGAATATTGAAACCTTTATTATTCTAATTTTATTTTGGAACCTTTATCATGATTATTTTATTTTATACCAAAACACAACCAAACTGCCCACCAGTGTCCCCCCCTTGAGAATACTGTAATAATAAATATGAATTAACTGGCAAATGGACCTGCAACAGTAAAGTAAAAAAAAAGACAACAATCGTTGCTTCTTGCTTATCTGTGTTTTTTCACAGCCATCAAAGAAAAGGCAATACTGAAGCCATAGATTGTATCCTGGCTTTTTCACTGGGTATATACTTGGCGTGACCTCACCTTGCTCTCATATTAGCAATGGCATATAGTAAATGAAATGTGGCACTAGTGGACCGTTTTGCAATAGTTGCATACCGCATGTCAAGGGAACTTTGTTGTTGGCTGGTGCTGGTTTATATGTTGGCATGGATAATAATAAACATAAACTTTACACGTTTTGAATGTAAATACCTTGCAGTCTGTGCATTTGACTGTTTATCAGTTTGGAAGGACATCTAAACAAAGATGTAATTGTCATCAGAATTAGTATCATGTTGTAATTGCCTCACACAGCCAAAACAAACGAGAACCACAGGGAGTTGGTAACTTGAACTGGAGAGAGCAGCAGCTCAACACTGGTTTTTTTATGAGTGAAACACAGAAACATAGAATTTGATGGCAGATAAGGACCACTTAGCCCACCTAGTTTACCCATTTTCCCTACCTACCTACTGTAATACCACAGACCCTACTTGATCCCTGGCTTTTACCCTCCCTTTCTGACCTGCTAAGGTTCTCTTGTGCCTCTCCCATGCATTTTTGATTCTCATCAGTTTTTACCACCACCACCACCACCTCTTTGAGGTTGTTCCATTCATCCACCACCCTTTCTGTGAAGAAGTAGTTTCTCACACATCCCCTGAATCTACCCCCTCCATTGTCATAGCATGACTCCTTGTTATTGAACATCTTTTTCTCCGAAAAATGCTACCCTCTTGTACCTTATTTCTACCTGTGAGATATTTGAAAATCTCTATCATATGCCCACTCTCACTCCTTTCCTCCAGGGTGTACATAGTGAGGTGCTTTAGTCTCTCATCATAGGGCTTTTGATGCAGACTCTGCATTATTTTAGTTGCCTTCATCTGGACCGCCTCTGCTCGTTCTATGTCCTTCCAGAGATGTGGTCTCCAGAACCAGACACAGTACTCTAGAAGAGGTCTCATCAATGATTTGTACAGCAGTAACACCACCTCCTTCTGTCTGCTTGTGATACCCCTCCCTATGCACCCTATTATCCTACAGGCTCTCCCCACTGCCATGTCCCACTGTTTGGCCACCTCTAGGTCATTAGATATGATTACCTCCAGGTCGCTTTCCTGTTTGGTGGTCGCCAGTACCACTCCCCCATCTTGTACCCCGCCCCTGAGTTCCTGTGCCCCAGGTTAATGGTTTTGTACTTCTTTGCACTGAAATTTAGTTGCCATGATCTTGACCACTCCTCAAGATTTCTTAGACCCCTCTTCATGTTTTCCACCCCCCAGAGTGTCTACCCTATTGCAGATCTCTGTGTCATCTGCAAAAATGCATACCTTCCCTTCTAACCCCTATGCAATGTCGCTAATAAAGACATTAATGAGGACTGGTCCCAGTACTGATCCTTGTGGCACCCCATTGGTCACCCTCCCTTCCTCGGAGTGAACTCCATTTACCACCATCCTCTGTCACCTATCCCCCGACCAATTTTTTACCCAGTTTACCACCTTAGGACCCACTCCCAGGCTGGTCAGCTTGTTTATGAGTCTCCTATGGTGAATGGTGTCAAAGGCTTTACTGAAATCTAAGTAGGCCACATCCACCACTCCACCCTGATCTAACTCCCCGGTCACTGGGTCAAAGAAATCAATCAGATTTGTTTGACATAACCTTCTCCTAATGAATCCATGATGCCTCGGATCCTGTAAGCCTCTGGATTCTAGATATTCTACAGTCCTTTCCTTCAGTAGTGATTCCAATAATTTTCCTGCCACTGAAGTCAGGCTGACTGGCCTGTAGTTGCCAGCCTCCTCCCTACTACCACTTTTGTGAAGTGGGACTACATCTGCCCTCCTCCAGTTCTCCAGAATCACTCCCATCTCCAATGAGTGGTTGAACAGGACTATCAGTGGTGCAGCCAGCTCCTCTCTCAGCTCCTTCAGTATCCTTGGATATACCCCGTCTGACCCCATTACCTTGTCCACTTTCAGATTTGTGAGTTCCGTCAGGACTCTCTCTATAAATGGACTGGTGTCCACCTCCCTACCTTCAGTGCTCCTGTCAGTTAACTGTGGTCCCCCACCTTCTCCTTCTTTTGTGAATACTGAACAAAATATTTCTTCAGGATGTCTTCTTTTTCTTGGTCCACCTCCCCACACTCCCCTCCTTCTTTCCTTAGCCTTACAATCCCTCCCCTGGTCTTTCTCCTTTCACTTACATACCTGAAAAATGTCTTGTCCCCTTTCTTTATGGCTTGGGCTATTTTCTACTCTGTTTGCACCTTTGCACTCTTGACTGCTTTCCCTGCCTCCCTCTGTGTCTCTTGATACACTTCCCTATCCTCCTTCCTCTGTGTCTTCTTATACCTACTGAATGCTAACTTTTTTGGCCTAATCTTCCCATCCACTCCTTTTGAGAACCATTGCAGACTTTTTTTCCTCTTGCTATTGCTAGCTTGCCTAACGCAGAGGTTTGTTGCCTTCACTATAGCCCCTTTTAGTTTTGCCGGCTGTCCCCCCCGCAGGGCATGCCTGCGGCATTCCCCATCTCTTTAAAATTGGCCCTCCTTAAATCCCGGACCCTCACTTTGTGTGGTTCGATTCTACCGCAGCACTTATATTGAACCACACTGTGCAGTGATCACTGGTCCCCAGGTGGCCATCCACTGTGACATCTGCAACACTGTCCCCATTGGTGAACACAAGGTCCAGTATTGCTCCCGCACAAGTGGGCTCTCATACTAGTTGCTTGAGGAATACCCCCTACAGGAAGTCCAGGATATCCCTACTCCTAGCTAAAGCTGCAGCTGGGATGCTCCAATCTGCATCTGATAGATTGAAGTCCCTCACCAACATCACCTCCCCCTTAGTCACCATGTTTTGGATGGCTTCCACCAGAACCTTGTTCATCTCCTCCCCCTGTACTGGAGGTCTGTAGATCATGCCAGTGCAAATAACAGCTCCATTTCCTCTCTTTAAGGTGACACATAATGCTAGTGCTGTGCGGAATTTTCAAACTCTGGCGTAATGAAATTCCGTGGAATATTCAAAATTCCGCTGAAATTCTGCTGAATTCTGCAAGAAATGGAATGGTGGAATTCCGCAGCATAAAATAGTTGTGGAATAATTTTCCATGGAAAAATCACTGTTCCGCGGAATATTATTTTGCGGATCTCAATGTTTTCAGCGGAAATTATTGCGGAATAATTTTCTACAGAAAAAATACTGTTCCGCAGAATATTATTCCACGGATCACAGTAGGCAGAATTCTGATGGTGAACAAGTGAAATTCCGGTGGAAATTTCACCTGTGGAATGGTCATTCCACACTAATTCTGCTGGTGGAATTCCGCATTCCACACAGCACTACACAGTGTTTCCACTCCTTCCTGTATTCCCTGTATTTCAGTTATTTTATGCTATCTCTCATGTAAAGAGCCACTCCTCCCCCTTTCTTATCCACCCTTTCCTTCCTGAACAGAGTATACCCTGGTATGGCTACATCCCAGTTATGGTTCTCATTGCACCATGACTGGGTCATAGCGATGATGTTTCGTTCAGCCTCTGCCATAATGACCACCAAGTCTGGGATTTTATATCCCAGACTTTGAGCATTTGCGCACATCACCTTCTGAATTCTGTTCCCACCCTTCTTGTCCTCCCTCCTTCTTCCTTCTTGCCTACTCTCCTTTCCCCCTCTGCCTTCTTTCCCTTCTCACTTCATTTCTACCATTCTGCTTTTCCTGTTTTTAGTTACCTTTGGGGATTTCCCTCCCATAGGGTTCTCCCTCTTCATTATTTCAACTTCCAGGGGGGAGACAGTTTAATTCTCTTTGTTTGTTTCCATCACCCCCCTCGGCTAATTTAAATGCTCACCAATGTAGCATGTAGAGCTGTTCAGCATGATTTTGTGCTAACATCCTTACAAAGATGAGCTGCACTAAACTCATCAGTGAAACTGTTGTTTTTTGACTGAAATAACTTAAATAAATCTATAATCTATTATTGCTGTTCACTGCACAGCCTAACAGCGGGTCCACAGCACAGATGGCACAGCCCAACAGCATTTCAGCTTGATCAGTGATCAGTTAACTGTAACCAATTTTTTTTTACTTTGAAGAGGCACAGATGATAAGGCGATAAGGTAATGAGGTGATGATTAATTATTAGATGTTCACAGCCCTACAGTGGTAACACGTATCTATGGTTTTCCATGTTTAAGAGCTGCAAGAAAATAAAGTGGTTATTGGGCATTAAAGAGCCACAGGTTTTACTGTGAAGAGCAACTTATAGCTCGTGAGCTGTGGAGTGAGTATCACTGATTTAAACCATCCACTGAGGACTTTGGTTCCTCACCTGGATAGATGCAGGCCATCACCCCTGTGTAGGCCTTTATCCCTTCAGGTAGGACCCCAGTCCCAATGTAGCAGAATCCTTTCTCTCTGCACCACTCCATCAACCATGTGTTGAAGCTTCTGGTACCAAGTGCTGTATCCTTCCCCCTTGTCATCGACAGGCAACACCTCAGAAAAGACCACTGAGCATGCTACCTACCTTAGACTCCTCCCTAACTCCCCGAACTCCTCCTGCACTATGCTAGCCTTATCCTTAGACAGGTCATTTGTCCCAAGGTCTACAATAACATCCAGCTCTCCATCCCATCCTGCCGCCCTAGCGATCCTCAGGATCCACTTTCCATCCGTCCAAGATGTGGTACAGGATAGGCATCTAACCTCCCACTTCCCCTTCCTTGCTTTTCTCAAGTTTGTCCCCCTCACGATGGAGTCCCCCAGCAGGAGTTCCTTCCTTCTCCTCTGGGATACTCTGCCACCATTCTTGGGGTCTCCACTACAAAGGACCCCCGCATCCTCCCTGGTCACTACTGCAAATGCCTCCATGGGATAGTCCCCCCTGCCAGAGCAGCATAGGAGTTGCATAGTGGTACCATCTGGGGGATGTGCCTTTGACCCCTCACCTTTCCCCAGTCCACCATATTCCAGTCACCCCACCTCCTTGGCAACCTTAGAAGCAGTGGTGACAGACTTGGTGGTCCCTGGGTGGGAGAGAAGGCCTCCCAAATCCTAGCCAAATCAGCTTGGAGTTGAGGAAACCTCCCCCCCAACTCAGCCCAGAGAGCTGCACATAGATGGAGCAGCACTGCAGTATCCAGAAGTTCTCCCTGAAAACTGCCACCCCATAGCCACTGCTCTACACCACTTCCAGCATGTCTACTTCCTACCCTGTTTGCTTTTGTTTTCCTTTCTTTGAACTCTTTTGTACCCTTACCCTAGATAGGGTGTTTCACCTTTTCCCAGCTTTGCATTAGACCCTACCACTCTTCCCTCCCTAGCAGTGTGTGTTTACCAACAAGAGTTTAGTGGAAACAGAGAATTTAACATCAGATAAGGACCGCTTGGCCCACCCAGTCTGCCCATTTCCCTACCTAATGGATAAGCTGCAGATCCTAGTTAACCAGCAGCCTACTTCTTTCTATCCCCACCCCCTAGAATTGCCTTATGACTGTCCCATGCATGCTTGAATTCAACCACTGTTTTTGACTCCACAACCTCCTCCGGAAGGCCTTTCATGCATCCACAACCCACTCTGTGAAAAAATACTTCCTTACATTACCTCTGAGCCGCCCCCCATCTTCAAATTGTGCCCCCTTGTTCTTGCACACCTCTTTTTATGAAAGATGCTACCTTCCTGGACTTTGCTGAGTCCCTTGAGGTACTTGAAAGTTTCTATCATGTCCCCCCCTTTCCCTCCTTTCCTCGAGGCTATACATATTAAGCTCCTTTTGTCTCTCTTCATATGTCTTCCGATGCAGACCCTGCACCATTTCACACTTGTCCTACCTCTCCGCTGCTATGCAGCGTGTCCGGCTGCTGGCTGCCTCATTAGGCATCATTCGGTGATATGTGTAATTATACTATGCGTAATTATAATAAGTGAATTATAAATAAATACTCAGTAATAACTTGGATGGTTTAGAAGTGAGTGGGTTTTGTATATTAATTATAAGGGAAATAATTAGAACTGAATATTAAATTTAGTGATAATTGTATACCACTCACCTAAGTTTATCCCATTGTAATAGCTCTTCTTAATATTATGATTTTAGTTCTGTGCTACAGTGTATTTAACATGTACATTTTACATTACACATATAGGGAGCCTTTTTTAGGAGGTTTGTTTCACTCTGAAGGGCTGCAAGAATCTTCAGCCCATAAAGAAAATGTTTATATTACTTCTAACTTTTTGACTAATGATTGTTATAATAGCTTTATTAAAGCTTTTTTAATTAGAAGGACTGTTTTTCTTGCATCCCCTTTAAGAGTTATTATGGAAAGGGTTTTTTTAATGATGCAAAATAGCATTTGTAGGTTTAAAATGAGAGGAATATTGAAAATGTTCCTTATTTATTGTCTACTGGCTGTGGTAATGTACACCCTAACCCAGGTCCCCTGTTAATTAATGATTATGATACGGATGCACCAAATTATGGAGGTTTTGAACATTGTACATTTTAATGCAAGAAATCTGGTGAAGAACTTTGTTGTTATTAAGGACTGGGTTGAGGAATGTAAACCAGGAATTATTATTATTACAGAAACTTGGCTTAACAATAGAGCCTCTGAGGACTCAATTGGGTTAGCTAATTACCAGATATTTAGGAAGAATAGGAACCAAAGAGGGGGAGGAGTTGTAATTTACACTGAGAGTAATTGAACTACTAAGGAAATTCTATGCCCTAGTTTGGACTGTGGTATAGAAATCCTGGCCATAGAGATTACTGTGCCCCATAAAAAACATATTCTTCTCATGGGAACTTATAAACGTCCTAAGGTGGAAGCAGGGGTATTTCATGTTCTATTAGAGTTTTTGTTGAAGTATAGATACTCCCATGAGTTGTTTCTTGTGGGTGATTTTAACGTGAATTGGGGAGATATTGACCCAAATCATCCTTTAATTGATTTACAGGTTGATTTGGGACACACCCAGCTGATATTGGAACCCACAAGACTTAACCACCTAAGAAAGCTAAGAGAGCCTCAGAAATCCAAAATTTTGGATCTCATGTTTACTAATTTTCCCCAGAATTATACATCATACGGGGTACTATCTGAACCATTCTCTGATCACCAGTTGATTTATGCTACTAGAATTAGTATTACTGCACCTAATTCAAGTTATAAGGCGTTTGGAGAGATTTCAAAAGATTTGATTACTTATTATTTATGCTAGACTTAGAGAATGTTCAGTGGACTAGGTTGGATTTGATTCCTTCTGCAACGGATGCCTGGGATTTTTTTGTAACAGAGTTTCTAAATATTTGTGATAAACATGTACCATTGAGATCTAGGAAATATAAACTTAGGGGAAATACTTGGTTTAACAGTGATTTGTTTAAAGCCAGGAAATATAGAGATAAAAAGTGGGGAATTGCTAAGAGAACTGAGAGGGATGCTGATTGGTCTGCTTACAGACAAGCCCGAAATGTTTATTCATCCAAGGTTAGGCTAGCCAACAGGAGCATGTTAGATTTAAGTTAAATAATAATTATAAACATGATGCAAGATCTGTTTGGAGGACTATATCTGACCTAACAGGAAATAATAAAAAGCAAGATGTAAATAAAATTATGGTGGAGGGAACTGAAATGGAGCTTGGGAGGGAACTTGTGGCCATCTTTAATACACATTTTAGTAAGGTGGGCTCTTCTGTACCCACTAAGGATGATCAGTTAGATTGTATATCAACTGGGGAGGATAAATCCTCTGAGCAGGAGACTTCTGGGGTCTTTAGATTTACTATATCTCACCTGAAGAAATGAAAACTGAATTGTTGAGGTTGAATATATCTAAGGCAATTGGGTCTGATGGGATTCCAGCTAGATTGTTTAAGTATGTTGCCCCTTGTATAGCTGATCCATTGGTTCTCATTTTTCATTTATCCTGTAATTGTAGTGAGTTTCCAGAGGGATGTAAGGTAGCAAGAGTAAAGCCTATCTTCAAGGGTGGGAACAGGAGTGAGCTGGGCAATAATAGGCCCATCTTGCTCCTGCCACAGATTTCAAAGATGTTTGAGAGAATTATTTCTATTCAACTGAGATAATATTTGAACCTGAACAGCAAAATGTCTGTTTATCAGTCTGGTTTTAGGTCCCAACACAGTATCACTACCACATTGGTTAAGGTGGTTAGTAATCTGCAGCTGAACCTGGACAGGAGACAAATGGGTGGAGCTTTTTTTTTTACAGATCTTTCTAAAGCTTTTGATACTTTAAACCACCGGGTGCTCCTGTCCAGGTTCAGCCAGATCGGTATGTCTACTCAAGTCATTAATTGGTTCTCATCTTACCTAAATAAGAGAAAACAATTTGTGGAGATTGGTCCCTTTAAGTCAAATTTAGTTGATATGGTTAATGGTGTCCCACATGGGTTAATCTTGGGACTGTTGTTATTTAACATTTATATTAATAATCTTAGTTTTGACCTCCCAGACATACGGTATCATCTTTACACAGATGACACTATAATATATGTTGAGGGTCCAACCCTGGACCTGATTAGACCTAGGCTCTAGATGGCCTTCGATCAGGTGCAGGATTTTTTTAAGAGGCATTTCTTAGTATTAAATTCCAAAAAGACCCAGGTTGTTCTATTCCAGAATAAGCAATGTAAATAACAGAAATCAGGTCTGATTATAACAACTTTGGATGGTACTGTTATAACGGAAGGGGATCGCTATAAGAATTTGGGCCTTTGGCTAGACTGTAACTTGTCTTGGTCCCTCCACATAAATAGTATGATAATGGGATTAAATAGGAAATTGGGAGCTCTCTATAGGTTTAAAAATATATGTTAAGGGATGTCCATTTAAATGTTGTGAACTCCCTATTAATGCCTATTTTAGACTATGATGATCTCCTATATGGTGGAGCCTCTGTTTTTTTATTGGATAGGGTGGACTTGATGTTTCATAGGATGGCTTGTTTGTACTAGAGATCCCATATAGAACTCACAGGTGTATTTTGTTTAATAACCTAAGTTGGCTAAAGCCTTCTGTGACTAGGAATTTATATCTCCTTAAATTTATGTTTCAAATTTGGAAAAAAGGGGTTCCAATCTACATTTCTCAGTTATTTCCACTTAGAAGTATGAAAGACAATCTCAGGACAGCTCAGGGAATACATTATTTAACTTCTAGATGTAATCTGAATGTGGGTAAGTCATTGGTACCCTTTAGAGGGATGACTGTGCGGAATAAAATTCCTGTGCGTTTAAGGGAAGTAAATCAGATAATTCATATCTCTGATTTGAATAAATGGTACCTGGGATGGGCAGCTAGTCTATCCCATTGTAATCAATGGGATATTTATCAATCCAGATTGTTTACATATATTGCTTCTTGTTGTATATTGTATATTTTTTGTATACTGTAACTAATGCTGTTTTGTATGCTGTGCTCTCTGAAACTGATGTTTGATGTCTCCTGTTTTGATACTGGGACTTCATTGTGAATGAGTTATGCTCAATTGAATGTTTCCCTTATTCATATGAATAAAAAATATTTACTACTACTACTACTACTAGGCTGACTCCAGTGGCAGACTCCACTGTCCTTGCCACATGGGTCCTTAGCGCTGGGGGGCCCCTTAATGGTCTAGTCCCTAAGAATGACTCAGCCCTACATCCTAGTTCCCAGGCAGCACCCAGGATTGGCTGCTTGATGAGGAGTGGGCTGCAGTCTTTCTTCTGATTGGCTCTGCATTAGGAGCCTCCTGTAGCTCTCTTTCTCTGGTGCTCGTGTGTCCCAGGTGATCAGGTATACTGCCCGGGGTGGGAAAACTGTCCTGAGTCGGGGAGAGGCTCCAATCCTCTCTCCCTGCCTGCAACAATGAAGATTCTTCTACCAGCCTCTGATGTAAATCCCTTCACCAGGGACTTCAAGTTCACTGCCACCAGCAGGTTTTCACCAGTAGGAACCAGGAAACATGTTTCTTACCTCCTCCTTTTCACAATGTCAAGAAGATTAACACAGTAATTGTGGGTGGAGTGCCCCTTCAGAGACAGACTGCAAACAGAGTCCAGCAGAAATAACCAAATTACCTTAACAAATACACAGGCAGTCATTTGTTCTGTCAAAATATGATTCTTTAATAAAAGACTACAAGTATTTACAACAGTATTTATGTACAGTCAGACAAAAGGATTACAGTTTACTAGAAATGCAAATAAATGGAGTTACACCAGACAGATGAAAGAATCTGAGCTATTCTCACTCTACAACCCATTTATTTACCTGCTGCTGTCTGAAGAAAACACTAATCCTTAAGCTGTATTTCTTACCAGACCTCTAGTTGCAGGACTCTGGGTTTTCAGATGTTACTGGGTCCAAGATAACGAACCGAACCTCAGCTTCCTGTTTTATTCTTTTTTTTTTTTTACTGCGGGAGGTGGTTTCTCCCCTTTGAGTAACAGGTTACTACTGCTTCCCCCTTCCCAGATGGGAGTATGGAGGGATGACATCATCCAGGCTAGCTGGCTCACTTCACACCCACCATTGCTCTGTCCACTTTTACAATTCTGTTTTGCAGGATGCCCGAGGTGTGCACCCCCACTCCCCTGCCTTTCAGGATGCCTGAGGTGTTCAAAATGGCATGCTTACATCTGCCTTACAGAACCTTGTGGCTGACTGTTCCCAAGGGAACATTTTCCTGAGCAGCTATGGCCAATATTTCCCATAAGACCTGTTTGGTCCTGTGACATTGGGAGCCATGTTTTGTGCCCACTTATGACAGATAGCAGAAATCATGTCAGCGGCATAATTATACTAACAAAAATTATCAAAAGGGTCTCAGAAATGCTGCAATCTGATTGGCTGTCAGGAGTCCAACAGCCTTACATTAATCCTTGTTATACTGTCACCCACAGCCTGATTACCATGGCACATGGATTCTTCCTGTCAGCATTCTAGCCTCTAGCACTGCTGAATGACTGGAATAATGCATTCTGATTCTGAACCATCATTCTTAAACTGTTGGTGGAAGAACCATTTTATTAAAACTCTTCCTCTACACACCGATGACCTGTGTTCAGGAGTGAGCGCGGGTCGACGGGGGTCGGTGGGGTGGAGAAGGATGAAGTGTCCTCAGACAGCTCTTCTTCTCTGGGGTGAGGGGGTCTCCCAGATGTCGGTGCTTGCCTGGCCCCTAGCAGTGGCTGGGGGTAGGCACACCAACTCTGAAACTACTAGGGGAGGCAGAGGAGCTGCCATCAGATGCACTGTGGGTGGACGCACATGCAGTACATCCCCCGATGGCATTGCGTGCTCCTCTGCCCTGAGGGAGAAAAAACAGAAAAAGATGGCAGCCTGGCCACATGGCTTGATGGATGTCCATGCGATCTCCGGCTCCTGCCTCACCTGAACTGGATCCGTACAGGGTGGGTGAGTTGGGGGCTCCCTACCACCCTGCTGTGGGAGGAAAGCCACAGGAGTTAGAAGGCAAGGCCGGGAGTGTGTAGATAGGGATGGCAGCTGGAGTCCCACACAGGATGCTGAGACATGGAAGCAGATCAGGTATGCCAAGGGGGAAAAAGTATAACAAAAAAAAATATCCCTCTAAACCAGGAAAACATTCAAAAAGTATACTGTTAACACTTTTCTTTTGGAATAACATTTTATAATAGCAGTAAGGCATGACCAGGGGTTAGATTAACAGTCACTTAATCACCCCGTAGGGGCAATATGGCACTCCGCTATGCCTCATGCCACATTACACCCCTAGGGGGTGATTAACGGACTGTTTATCTAACCCCTGATCATGCCTTATTGCTTAAGAAATTACTAGATCAATCTGGTAATATGTCCATCACATCTCCACCCCCCCAGGAAATAAAAGCGTGTCTCTTTTGGGTGATCTCCAAGAGACACTGCCATTCGTGTAAGGACTGGAGAGTGCTTAAAGGAACATGTCATGCACTCAGCCCTGCCTTAACAGTCTATCTGCATTGACATTCTGTCCCCCACTTTGGTGCTGAATGATCATATTATATAACTGTAGTACCAAACTCCAGCAATAACTTTGTGCTTTGCCCACTAGTCCTATGGAGCCATGTCAAGGAGTTATGATCTGTGACTACAGTGAACTACCTCCCATACAGATATGGCTGCAGCTTATGAAGAGCTCACACTATTCCCAAGCATTCCCTCTTAACTGTGGCATATGCCTCTTCCTTGGGCAGAAGCTTCCAGCTCAGGTACACTATGGGGTGCTCCTCCCCTTGCGGTGTAACCTCGCTCAGGACAGCACCCATCCCATGGTCCAAGACATCCATGTGTACTACAAACTTTAGGTCATAATTGGGACTAGCAAGCACGGGTGACCAACATAATGCCTCCTTCAACCGTCGGAAGGCAGACTCACAGACCTCTGTCCAGTGAACTTTCTCAGGTGTCTCTTTTTCATCAGGTCTGCCAGGAGCTTGGCCATATCACTGTAGTGAGGGACAAACCTCCTGTAGTACCTGGCTATTCCCAGAAATGCCCTTACCTGTTTCTTTGTGGCAAGGATGGGCCAGGCCTGGATGACATCAACCTTTGCTGGCTCTGGATGGATGCATCCGCTGCCCACCAGGTACCCAAGGTAGAACACTTCCACCATGCTTACTTGGCATTTTTACACCTTAACTGTCAGCCCTGCAACAGTCAGTCTGCAGAATGCATCCCTCACGTGCTTGATGTGATCCTCCCATGTCTAGCTGTAAATGGCTAGATCATCCATGTATGTCAGAGCAAATTCACCTGCCCCAGCCAGAATGTGATCCACAAGCCTCTGGAAGGTTGTGGGTGCATTCTTCATCCCAAATGGCATTACTCGGAATTCAAATAAGCCATATGGGGTAACAAAAGCAAACCTCTCCCTAGCTGCAAGGGTTAATGGCACCTGCCAGTAGCCCTTCATCAGGTCTATCATAATATGGAACTGGGCTCCCCCAGCCATTCCGAAGTCTCATCTGTTCTGGGCATGGGTAGGCATCAGACTCCATACAGCTGTTGAGCCTCCGGTACTCAACACACAACCATGTGGTACCATCCTTCTTGGGGATCAGGATCACGGGCGAGGCCCAGGGGCTACTGGACTCCTGGATCACTCCAGGGTCTTGCGTCTCCCCGAGTTCCTCCAGCATGTTCTTCTTGACCCTCTCTGGTACCCTGTAGAAGGACTGCCTCAGCAGAACTTGGACCCCAGTGTCCACGTGATGTTCAGCCATTGTGGTGTACCCTGGATTCCCCATGAACATGTCCCCAAATTCTTGCAGCACTCACCTGATCTCCTTGGCCTGGGCCACTGTCAGCTGCCCTGAGAGGGTGAGGTTATCCACTGAGGATCCCATCTTCTAAGGCTGGGAGAACTCGGTGAAGTTCTGACCCTTAATAAATAAGAACCAGAACACGGTGAAGTTCTGATTTGTTCTGATTAGTTCTGATTATTTATAAATATTTGAATAAAAAATAGGGATGTGCGGACCAACCCACATAAAAAAAGAACCCCGGAACCAATGTGGTCCGACGGACATGGATCAATAAGAGCTGACTTCTTAATTGTACTGAGTCTGGTTTGTCCACTGCAATTGGCTATTTTATAAAAAAAGAGCACAGCACAGTTAAATACAGCAAGGCAATGCAGCATATTAAAAGTAAAGACTTCTGCCATCCCACTCCAACGTAAGGGAAAAGCAGCAGACTCCCCCTTACAGAGTTACAGAGACAATTTACTGTTTCCACGGTAACCGCCAGTGCCACCCTCACCCACCGCTGAAATGAGTAATTATTTCACCACCTTTATAAGGGGAAAAAGAAATAAGATCAGCTGGTTGAATCAATACTGTGCAGTGTGCATCTGACAAAAAAGCCGATTTGTATTTCATCTGTGATTCTGAGGATTGTCACAGCACGTGTGTGTGTGTGTGTGTGTGTGTAAAGTAAAATTGACTACTTGGTGCTTGTCACTATGCAGCATGATTTAACATCTGAAAAAACTGTGCACATTAAATACATTTGTAATTACTGTCAGTTGTCTCTTCATTTTGTCTCAGCTTGTCCTCGAGCAACTTGTACCTCGCCTCACATTCAGTGCTCAAGACTGAACACCTCTAAGTTGTCCTTTGACTCATCACATATAGTGTTTCAATTGGCTGCTAATTCTCTAATAAAATACTTTCATACCTGCAGGTAATACAAATTTTTAGAAAGCACCACTGTGTGTGAGGTTGTTGGTGGGGGGGGAGGTGTGAGTATGGGTGGATGAATTCAGGTGAAAGAATTGCTGTCAGTGTGGTGATTAATTGCACCAGAAACTGGTACAGTCTGCAGCAAAGACCATTTTTGAATTTTTTTGCATGACTTGTATTACAAAAAACAGTGACTAACTTGATCTATTCATTTAAAAAAATACTGTGTTCTGTAAATAGAAAATGCGCGTGTGTGGGGGAAGGGTAGTGCTTGGTTCACTTCTATGCTCATATTTCAGCCTGTCGGTTAGATCACAGGGAAAATCTGACATCATCAAAGCAGATCTCATACAAACTAAATAAATAGAACACTGATTGTTCGAAATGTTTGGGTATCAGTCAGTCTGTTCAGATAACCAGGAGTTTAGTAGGTTAGGGTCACATTGCATTTACTAGAAAAGTAATTTATTCAGCTGATCTTGTTAATGTGGACACATTTCCCCAAAAAAAACATAAATAGTCATTTTTGTTGAATTCTTAGCCAGGGTGTTATTTCCTATCAAACTGACATGATTGCCAAGATACACTACAGAGGACTTTTGACCATCCACCTATAGATCATGGTACTGTGTTGGGGCTATATGTTCAGCGGACGCTTTAGTGCTTTATCCATCAAGCATCTAATATACTTGCAACCTGTGTGTCTATGGAACAGTGTATACAGTCCCACACTGATATGCAAGCCACCTTTTGCCAGTTTTTGTTACTGAACATGTCCGTGGCTGCCTGGATTGCACACACAAGTTACCTGTCCCTATAGCTGTCCTACAATGTGGCATAGTGCACAGCTATATTTCACAACATCTGTGCTAGGTGCGTATCCCCTGCCTGTAATGCCACTGCACCAATGTTAGCACTCTGACATTCACATGATTCCCCATGTCTGAGATCCACCTCTGCCACATTCTACCGACGCTGCTGAGTGGTTACCCTGTTTCTGTGATAAGGCCAGTGTCCCGCCGCTGCATTTGCCAGCATGGTTCCACTTCCTTCCATACACAGCATAGACATCGGTTTTCAGTGGTCGAATGCAGTAGCCTTGCCCTCCATCAGTCCTTTCCATTGTGCCATCTATTTGTCACAAGGGACCACTTGCAGCAAGTTTGGGACGCTGCTGCTGCATCTGAATTTCTATAAATGTGGTGCAGGAATCTCAGCACACCAGAGTTTGCCATAAGCAGGCTTGTGCTAATCAAAGCGACCTTTGGAAATAGAGCCCCATGAGTTGATGCATGGGTGTGCAAGTAAATTGTAGAGTTTAATGAATGTTGAATACCCAACTGCAGACTAGCTAAACATAATCATTTCTCTGCACATATTAAAGAAATTCAAGTCACACCTTCTCAAATGAGTATGGGCAGTTCCTATTTATTATTTGGAGATGAAACTGGGACCAAAAGTGAGACCAATAGAGATTTTTTTATTTCTTAACATCGTTTGTGGAGCTCAGATATTATACTGCAGTTCAATGTATTGTCTTTTACTTTTTTGGCGGGGGAGTTAAATATATTTAGAATGGCACTATTATGAATTTTTTCAGGTGACTGGTTCTTGATCACTTTTTACAGAAGTGATTGGGGACTTTTGGAGAGGGACACAGGTGCAGTGGGGATGGGTAACAAATATTTTGGGTAGCAGAACAGACCAATTTGACTTGTCTGAATCAAAATAGTAAAAGAGCATTTGTAAGGTGAACTGTTTTGTATTACTTAATACAAAAAAGCAGCAGTAAGCAAGGCTATTGGAAGTGAGGTTTCCTCTAAAGATCCATGACATATTCACGGCAGAAGTTTGTGTATGTGGGGGGGGGCATGCAGATGCGTCAGTCATGGTGGGTCCTGGACATGATGGACGAAGGGTTATATTAAAACAAAATCACACATACTTAAAAATTAAAGATGCCAGTGCACCATTTATTTCAAGTATTAAAAATCAATGAAATCATGTTGGGATTCCTTACAAGAGCAGATGCTGGTATTTATTAATCCTGTGTATGTAAAAGTCGGACTTATTATTGTTTCTCAAAAGGAGCAATGTATACACAAAACATTGAGCAGCACGTGAGTGTGACCGATTACCATTTACCACCCCGATCTGGCACTATGAAACTGTAACAGGCATGTTTGTTTGATTAGGTAATAGGTATTCACATCACTGCTGGTGCTAAGCTGGCCTTTTCAGTCAAAGGTGAATGCATTGATTTTTTCCAGTATTATAGCAGCTAGCAGCAACAGATGCAACAGATGCATTGAGCTTCATAGTGCAGTACAGTCTCAATTACATTACAACCTATTCCTTTTCTTAATTTGGGCTCTTGATACGCAAACACATGTGAGAAAAGAAGCAATTGCCTTGAACTCATGCCACCACTGGGAAACTTTCAAGTTTCGTCTGAGTGTGTGTGTGTGTAAGGGTGGGGTGTTGGGTGGGGGTGTAAGGGAGGGTGTGTGTGTCGGGTGGGGTAGATGGGACAAAGACACCATCCAGAATCAACAAGTACTCATATAGATGGGCGATGCATGTTAAGAAAAGGCTAAAAGGCTAAAAGCAACATTTTTTTCCGCTTTTTTCCAGCGCTTTCAAGGTCTTTACAAAAAATACAAATTATTACAATTCATTACTATCTCCTTTAAAGTGACTGTGCTTGCACCACACACAGACACACATGACAGTGAGATACCGCTGCCACCTGATTAACTGTATGTTGGTCACGTGGCATAGAGGTATATAAGGCTGTGTGTGGCGCGAATTACTCAGTGCGTGGCTGACTGCCTATGAGAGAGATACAGAGACGGAGCTTTGAGCTCACTGTACTTTTTGTATTATCTGATCACAGCTTACCTTTGGCAAAAACATCCACCAACTGATTGACTTCTTTTTAAAAAGAAAACACTGAAATACACAACTAAAAATAAAAAAGGGGAGATAAAAGAAAAGAAAAGAATCGATTGTTGGGGGGGTGGAGCTTGTCACTCACAGTGGACAGCCTATCTCCTCGTGTTTATCAGATCTCATCTGCTCTTCCTGTTATCCAGTATATCCTGCAGGATCACACAGCTTCCAATATCCTGGATGAGCTCAATAGAGAGATACAGTACTGGCTGACATCACAAGGGCTTTCTGTAGGTTTTATTGTGGCTGACAATGGTTCAAACATAAAGAAAGTATTGTCTGATGGGGGCTTTGTCCACATTTGATGTTTTGCACACTGCCTAAATTTGATTTTGCATGCATTTATGGAAGAAGACAGAGATATAAAGGCTCATATATGTGACAAAAAGAATATGCACTCATTTCAGCCACTCCTGCAAAGCACATCAACATCTTCAGGCCATACAAGAAGAGCATGGACTGCCTCCTAATACACTCATCCAGGATGTTGCAACGAGGTAGAACTACCTTTTACATGTTCCAACGACTGCTGGAGCAAAAAAAGGCTGTAAGACAGTATAGACTAGAGAACAGCATAGGGGATGCTGATGTGTACATTAATCCTTAGCAGTGGGCTGTTTTAGAACTTCTCATCAAGATCCTGCAACCCTTTGAGGAAATTACTAGGGAAGTGAGTTCCAACAGTGCCACACTCAGCCAAATAATCCCATTGATCAAGATTATTAGATTTCAGCTGAATGCAATCAGGGATGAGTTGAAAGGTGCAACAAGCCAGTTTCAGATGGGAGAGTCTAGTGCAACTGAAAGGGACTTGCCACCCAGAATTAAAAAAGACATAGTACATAGAATGCTTAAAAAAGTCAGAGATGATGAGAAACTTGGTGAAATGCTCATGGCAGAACATTACATTATTGCAACAGTACTAGACCCACGGTACAAAATGAAACACCTCTCACAGTATGACCCAAATGTGTTCCGAAACTGCAGAGAGAAAATCATTCAAGATGTAGATTTGCTTTTGAAAAAAACCATGACAACAGAAGCAGCCCCCTCATCCATTCCTCCTGCACCTTCACAGCTGTCTCTTCTCAGTCAGGCTACAAAACCGTCAGCTGCTGCCATTCATTCTAGACCCAGCAGTCATCTTTGGGGTCACTTGGATGCTGTCGTCCTGGAAAAATCAGCCCTTCCTTCTCCATATGCCACTGCTTCTGCCCAGGCCATGGGTGACTGTTACCTAGCAGAAAAAGGTATTGCATGGAATGAAGATCCCATTAAGTACTGGCAAAGCAAGGCGCCTGTATGGCCTGCACTTGTGCAGGTAGCCTTGAAGTATATGGTCTGTCCCCAACCAGTGTATTTTCAGAGTGACTCTTTAGCTGTGCAGGAAATGTGGTAACAGATACACAATCTAGGCTACTACCAGAAAATGTTGAGAAGTTAACATTCTTAAAAGTAAACCTCCCATTGACTGGTTACAGCTATGACCCAGAGGCACCAAATACGTTTCACAGTGACCTCAAAGATGACTACTTGGAAGAGTAGAAAGATCACTGTTTCTTCAGAAAAATAAATTAATACTCAAGTAAGCCCATATGTGGCCTGCACAATTGTTGTACCCGATGGCACAATGTTTTCAGCATGTCCTAACAGACTTTGCTAATTTTTGGATTGCCTGAACCTGATGGCACACATTTCTCATTTTGAATAGACTTCTTTAATTTTTGGATCGCCTGAAGTTGGGACTTGTGGCACAATGTTTTCAGCATGTCTTCCTCATGTGCTTTGCTAATTATTGGGTTGCCTGAACCTGATGGCACACTTTTTGCAGCATGTCCTAATGGACTTGTGTAATGTTTGGACTGCCTGAACCTGATAGCACACTTTTCGCAGTTTGTCCTCATGGACATGTGAAATTTTTGGACTGCCTGAACCAGATGGCACACATTTCGCAGCATGTCCTCATGGACTTGTATAATTTTTGGACTGCCTGAACCAGATGGCACACGTTTCACAGCATGTCCTCATGGACTTGTGTAATTTCTGGACTGCCTGTAGTTGAGACTGATGGCAGAATGTTTTCAGTACATCCTAATTTCTGGATTGCCTGAACATTATGGCACACGTTTTTCAGTATGTCCTAATGGACTTGTCTAATTTTTGCATTTTTGGATTACCTGAATGTAGGTCTGTGCCCACTCAGTACAGGCTCGACCTCACAGCCACACTCCCCCTTCCAACACAGTAGCTAGGTCTCTGGATTCCTAAGGACATGCAGTTATTTTTTTGGTGGGGTCCCCTAAATGTGTCATCAATTTGGGTGGGTGGAGGGGACCCCATGCCATAGAAAATAACTGCATGATTCTCAGTGGAGCACAGAAGGAACTGGAACAACAATACCAAACTGATATCTGTTAGGAGGAAGTAGGCTGCTGGTTAGTTAAAACCTGCAGCTTAACCAATAGGTAGGAAAATAGGCAGATTGGGTGGGCCAAGCGGTCCTTATCTGCCATCAAATTCTATGTTTCTTTGTTTCTATGATATGTCCATTATATAGTGTGTGCTACTAAATGGGAATGGGATTCCTCTTCTGAGGCCAGACAGCTCAGTTTCAGTTTACAGTTGCAGCACTAGTACTACGGGCTGTGAGACAGGAAATGGACAGAGGTCAACTGCATGACTGCCATATTCAACTGATAAGCACGTCAGTGCTATAAACTCACAGTTTTCATATCCTGAAATGCTGACTACAATTCTATGTGTGTGTCACAAATGTCAGTGTTGTTTTATGCAATTATATAGCAGATTTGCAGTTTTCATCACATTTTACAAAATGTTCTGATTCGAATCAGAACTAATTAGAACTTATTAGCACTTTGGCCTGGGTCCTGATCCTGATAATAAGGGTCAGGACCTTTTCAGGTCCGCCCAACCCTAATAAAAAATGCGATAAAATGCATAAAAGTAGCCAAAGTTGGTCATGTTCAACACAAAGGCCAAAAGAAAATAATTTAATGCATGATTTGTATAAAAATTACAGTAAAACTGCTAAATAAAAGCAATAACTGCTAGCTGCTTCATGACTGGGTTGTACTGGTGGCATATCCTACACAGACCCTTGACGTGAGTGTGCTAGAAGAGAGAGAGAGACGGAGGGAGGGAGAGAGACAGACAGACAGATGCAAGCACTATTTTGCCTGCCTGCCTGCCCTGCAGTGTACACACAGTGCACAACCACACTGAGGCCAAGATTAATTTCTTTATTTGTGATTTCTTTGACTGTAGAATTTCTCTTTGGCCCCCAGTAGACTCTCTCTCTTTCTCCTCTGGATGGTGGCACAAGTCAAAGATTTATTTTGCCAGCCTGCTCTTGCCCTGTGTACACACACAGCCACACTGGAGCCAAGAATAAACTTTATTTGTGATTTCTGTGACTATAATATTTCATTTTGGCCCCCAATACTCTCTCTCTCTCTCTCTCTCTCTCTCTCTCTCTCTCTCTCTCTTCCTCCCTCCCTCTCTCTCTCTCTCTTTTTCTCCCCTGGGTGGTTGCACCAGTCAAAGATTTATCTTGCCAGCCTGCCCTTGCCCTGTACACAACCAGCCACAATGAGACCAAGAATAAACTCTATTTGTGATTACTGTAACTATAGCATTTCTCTTTGGCCCCCAATAGTCTCTCTCATTCTTTTTCTCCTCTGGATGGTGGCACAAGTCAAAGATATATTTTGCCAGTCTGCCCTTGCCCTGTACACACACAAAATTAGCCACAATGAGACCAAGAATAAACTTTATTTGTGATTTCTGTAACTATAACATTTCTCTTCAGCCCCCAATAATCTCTCTCTCACAAGTCAATGATTTTTTTTTGCCAGCCTGCCCTTGCCCTGGGCCTCTACATAACTCTCCTCGCCCCTCTTCCTGGTATTCAATATATGTTCAAACCCACATAGAATAGGAGTCAGGCAGTTTGTGAGGTACTACTTGTTGCAATAGCCATCAAACCTGTTACTATCTGTATATAATTTAGTTATAAATATATGTTTTTGAATTTCTGCTTGTGAAACATGGCAGTCAGCAAAGCATCATGGAATCTTGAATTTTCAAAAATATACTGTTCTCTCTCTGAATGGAAGGAAACAGCTGACTTTAAAAGAAACTGACACATGCCTAACAAAACCTGTGTGGAAATCATAAAAGTCATGTTCTCAGAGAGTTGGTGCTTTGAAGTGAAAATATTGCCTTTTTACGAGGTGACAGGAGGGAGAATGCTTCCTAGTCAGTCTATGTCAAAAGTCTCAGTGTTGAGAGGTGGTTCTCAGACTGTTTTACTGAGAGATCAAAGGAGAATGCTGTCATAAACTATGCTTTGATGAAGAAGAGAGTGTCTTGTTATATTTAAAATATTGCTGTCTTTGCAGATTTCAAAACAGGCAGTAAGTTGAAACACTTGGTTATACATTGGTCATGTTATAAATTAATTACAGGACTAATAGTGATCTCATGTGCTGTGACATCACAAGGAGAGTGGGACAGTATTGCTATTCTGATAATGTTGAAGCCTGGCTGAAAGAGCTGACACTTGTGTTCTGGACTTCTAAGGGACACTTTTGATCCTGGACTCAGAGAGGTACTTTTGCCAAAATAGGCAATTTCATTCCATTTATTTACCAACTGGAACTAGAGTAGGCTGAGTTATTCCGTGCAAGGTGCTTTGTTTATAGTTGTCCATTTATTTTCTGACTGTACCCTTAATGTATCTATGTTCTGTATTTTGTATTTTATTTACTATTTTTAATGTAATTAACCTTTTTTTTCCTGAGACATGCTCATTGTGTGTGTGAATGGTGGAACAGTCTTAATATTCTAACACAGCTGTTAAATGCTTGTTGTGCCACACTAAGAAGGATCTGTATAAAGATCCAGCAAGGTAAGAAAAATACCCGAGTCTCATTGAGTCTGAGGGGGGAATTTGTGAACCAGGTTGGTTGTATGCCCGCTGGGTCGAGTACTGCACTGCTTTCCCTGAAGAGAGTGTGATATTTGGACCTGTTACCTGAGTGTGCTAGCTAAAAAGGGTTCATAATTGATCCCAGGTCTCGAGACTGGTAGTTTGCTCAGACCCAAAACAAACAGGAGGGTGTCCCTGTTTGTCCCCTGTTCATGAATCACACTTAAAGGTTAGGCACTGTGGTAACAGAGGGCCTGATCCCAGGAGTGGGTTTGTGACACTACTTACCTAAGTCGATCTCCACTCCAAGAACAAGACAGACAGCTGACCCGAGAGTCACTGACCAACCGACCACAGCAGCTGCAGCCCGCACTCAGATCTCCACCACATGCAACTGTGATGTGTGATCCTCCTGCTTCTGGGCATGGCTCTACTCCTCTCCTCAGTCTTTTTTGTTCTCCATGACATCGTCCGTTCCTCCTTACCCCCCTCCATGGGGCACCAGGCATGCAGAAAAAAGTCTTGCTTTTCAAGGACCCAGAACTGGACTTCTGCAGTGAAGTCTGTATTTATCTGGATCCGTGGATTCAAGGTTCAATCTGGGGTCCAGATTTAAGACAGAACAGTCCACTCAGCCCTGCCTTCTACCCAATGGTCTAAATAGGCACACATTTGGACATGCAGTTCTACATAGCTGTGTCCTGGGCCTTTTCTTAATTCTCTGAATTTCCACCTATAAGACTCAGGAGTTAGTTCAAAATGTTTTAATAACACTCTTTTAACTTTATCATAGTCCCTGAAATCATTATCAACAATCTAGCGAATGCATGCAAAGCATGGCCAATAAGCAGTGGGGTCAAGTGGGTCATCCAAGAAGCCTTGCCTAATTAGACTGCCCACAAACCCATTCAAATGATTTTAAAAACAAATCCAGATAATCTCTCTCCCAGTATTGTGGGAACATTTTAGAAATAATTGTGGCTTTGTGGGTTGAACCCACTTTGCCATTATTTATGGTTTGCCATGGTGTTTCCTGGCACAGTTTCTCCATCGCAATCTTGTGCTGTTGTTCTTTCTCTCACTCTGCTCATTCCTTGTCTCACTCTGCTCATCCCTTCTCTCTTTCCTCCCACATCAGGATCTTGTGCTGGTGAACTTTCTCTCTTTCCTCTGCCTCTAACCTAACTTTCTTCCTTTCAGCATCCTTCAGCGCATGCTGTACCTTCAGGATCTCCAGTTGATGTTGATCCACTGCTGCACTGGCTCTCAGCTCAGGTTTGGGCTGTACAGCTCCCCTAGCTTGTGCCACAAGGTGCCCCCCTTGCTCAGCCACTGGGACCTCAGTCTCACTACCAGGGCCACCATCCTCAGCAACCACCTGCTGACCAAGTATTGGGCCATCCACTTCTGGGACCGTCTACCCCACTGGCATTCGGTCATGCACCAACAGGGCTTCCCTGAGTGCACTCTTTGTCATGTCCTTATGGACAATCCCCTTCTCAGAGCACAGCTCATGAAGCTGCTGTACATGAAATTTGACATAGGTTGTGGAGCTCATATTCTCTTGCTATGCTGCATTAAGCTGCCTAGAAATTTAAAAAAAGTACTAAATACTGTAACCTTTTTAAATCTAGTTTTTTGACTGTTAAGGTATATTTCTGCTGGCACCCCATCACCAGTGTGCTATCTCTCTCTCTCTCTCTCTCTCTCTCTCTCTCTCTCTCAGAGTTTCTGCCTTACAGGAAAGCACACTGTAAGCTGCTCTGCTCTGTACTGTACTGCACTGCACTGGTACCAGTTGCAACACTGATCCCACCACTCTGTCACCAATGTGAGAAAATCCCCTCACCAGGGACTTTAAGTTCACTGCCACCACCAGATGTTTACCAATAGGAACCAGTAAACCTGTTTCTTACCTCCTCCTTTGCACAAGGTCAAGAAGGTCAACACAATAACTGTGGGTAGAATGCTCCTTCAGAGACAGACTGCAAACAAAGTCCTGCAGAAATAACCAAATTATCTTAACAAATACACATGCAGTCACTTGTTCTATTAAAATATGATTATTTACTAAAAGACTACAAGTATTTACAATATGATTTATGTACAGTCAGACAAAAGGATTATAGTTTGATAAAAAAATAAAAATAAATGGAGTTACACCAAACAGTTAGTAGATACAAGAATCTGAGCTTTTCTCACTTTGCGACCTATTTATTTATCTGCTGTTGTCTGAAGAAAACACTATTCCTTAAGTCGTAATTCTTACCAGACCTCTAGGTACAGGGCTCTGGGTTTTCAGATGCTACTGGGTCCAAGAGAGTGAGTTGAACCTCAGCTTGCAGTTTTATTCTTTTTTTTTTACTGTGGAAGGTGGTTTCACCCCTTTGAGTGACAGGTTACCCCTGCCCCCCTTCCCAGATGGGTGGGTATATGGAGGGATGATATCATCCAGGCCAGCTGGCTCAGTTCACACCCACCCCTGCTCTGTCCACATTTATGATTCTGTTTTGAAGGATGACTGAGGTGTGCAACCCCATGCCCCTGCCTTTCAGGATGCCTGAGGCATTCAAATTGGCATGCTCACATCTGCCTTACAGAACCTTGTGGCTGACTATTCCAAATGGAACTTTTTCCTTGAGCAGCGCTGGCCAATATTTACCATAAGACCTGTTTTGTGATGTGACCTTGAGACGACAGATAGCAGAAATTATGCCAGAAGTATAATTACATTAACAAACTAAAATTGCTAGATCAATCTAGTCATATGTCCCTCACATGGCCACTTTGGGAGCTCTTTAATCCCCTGGTTGTTTCCTAGTTCCCAGGCAGCACCTGGGATTGCCTGCCTGGTGAGGAGAGGGGCACAGTCTTCCTTCTGATTGACTCTACTTTAGGATCCTCCTGTAGCTCTCTTGTTCCAGTGCTCATGTGTCCCCAGTGAGCAGAGACATTGCTGGGGCAGGAAAACTCTGTTCTAAGTTGGGGAGAGGCTCCGGTCCTCTCCCCCCACCCACAACAAAGAAGATTTGCCTGCCAGCCACTTCCAGGGCTCTATAATCCACTGCTCTACTTCCTTCTTTCCAGGCAACACCCGGGATTGGCTGCATGGTGAGGAGAGAAGTGTGGTTTTCCTTCTGAGTGGCTCTATTTAAGAGCCTCCTGTAGCTCTCTTGTTCTGATGCTCATGTGTCCCCAGTGATCAGGGACACTGCCCAGGCAGGAAAAACTCTGTCCTGAGATGGGGAGAGGCTCCAATCCTCTCTCCTGACTCACAACAAAGAAGATTTGTCCACCAGCCGCTTCCAGGGATTCTATAATCCACTGCCCTACTTCCTAGTTCCCATGCAGTGCCTGGGATTGACTGCCTGGTGAGGGTGGAGGGGCCAGTCTTCCTTCTGATTGGCTCTACTTTAGGAGCCTCCTGTAACTCTCTTGCTCTGGTGTGCGTGTGTCCCTGGTGATAAGAGATGCTGCCCAGGGTGGGAAAGCTCTGTCCTGAGTCAAGGAGAGGCTCAGATCCTCTCTCCCCACCTGCAACAAAGAAGATTAATCCACCGGCCACTTTAGGCATTCTTTAATCCCCTGCCCTACTTCCTAGTTCCCAGGCAGCACTCAGAATTTGCTGCTTGATGAGGAGGGGAATGTGGTGTTCCTTCTGATTGGCTCCACTTTAGGAGACTCCTGTAGCTCTCTTATCCCAGTGCTCATGTGTCCCCGGTGATCAGGGACATTGCCCAGGGTGGGAAAACTCTGTATATATAGGCAGAATTATGAAGGGTGCACCAGTAACTAGGTCCAAATGGCACATACAAGAGAAGGAGAGAGAAGCTGTAAGTCCCTACAGAAGGAGAGAGAGTAGTAGTTTTGAGGCAGAGCTGCAGGTTTGCAGCCCTTATAGAAATACAGATGCAATTTATTTATTTATTTAAAAGTTTTACAAGGAAAGCATACTGAGCAGAGTACTGCTCAATTCCAAATGCATCCTGGAGGTAGACGGAATGGAGAATACATACTTACAGATACATACTTACATAGAGTTTCAGAGTTTCAGAAAGGAAGAATAATCACGTTGCTGTTAGGGCAAGGTCGTAACAATTAAGCACAGGGTAAATTATACATATAACAATGGACCTGCAATTGTTAAGATGATGACCAATAATTACTGTAGTAGGTAGTTGTGTGGGAACAAAAACATTGCAGATCAATAATACGCATAAATTACTAACTAAGGGAGGGCCATCCAGCAATTGTAAGATGATGACCTACAGATATAGTGGAGGTAGCACAATGCTTCACATGTATAGCTAAACTAGGACAGGCTAGACTCTGGTGTGTAAAACTGAACTAGTCACAAGCACAAGTAGAGGTGAAGTGTTTTTTGAGGAGGAAGTTGAGGTACTGAGTGGGGGGGCAAGCTGGATGTCTGTGGTAAGAGAATTCCAAAGTTTAGGCCTGCAATAATCAAAGGCTGCCTGGCCTGCCATGGTGGACATGTGCAGGACAGCCAGGAGATGGGAGTCAATGTTTCTGAGTGAGTATGTGGGAGGAGAAGCAGCTGTTATGACTGAGGAGTGGTGGGGGGCAGGGATTGTGTCCAGAACTTAGCCGTTAGCTTAGCGCAGTGGAAATTTCTCCAATCCTAAAGTGAGGGGAGGTCTAGGGTCTGGTAGAAGATGCAGTGATGGGTGAAGGGAGGGCAGACAAGGGTGAAATGACAGAAGGAGTGAAAAAGAGGGTCTAGTCTGGCAAGGGTGGACTTAGGACTGGCACAGTAGACCACATCATTGTAGTCAAAAATAGGGAGAATCATTTTCTGCACAATTGCATGATGGGCTGGCAGCGGGATGCATCCACAGTTACGGTATAGGGCTCCCAGCTTGGGGTGAAGCTTTTTGTGGATGGCAGTGATATGAACAGAAAAACAAGGTGCTGGTCAAGCCAGAGCCCTAGGTATCTTAAGGAGGTGCAGGCCTACAGAGTAGTCCCATCCAGGGTGTGGAAGGTGGGGGTGGAGGCAAGTCGAGAAAGTCTTTGCCTAATGCTGAAGGTCATTGAGACAGTTTTCTTGGTGTTGAGAAAGAGCTGATTTGAGCAAAACCAGAGCTGAACATCGCTGAAGTTCTGCTGCAGTCTGGTCACATCAGTGTGTGAGAGGCCAGTTGTATACAGTACCATGTCATCCACATATATGTGGATGGATGTCTGAGGGTAGGCAGTGGGGAGGTCATTGAGGAAGATGGAGAACAAGAGCCGGCCAAGGACCGAACCTTGGGGTACACCAGTGGTGACTGGAAGGGAGGCAGAGGTGGAGAGGAACCAGCTGGTGGCCTTGCTAGAAAGCCCTACAAGAGAGAGCTTGGACAGAAGGGGAGAGTGTGAGACTGTGTCGGATGCCTTTGCCAGGTTGACAAAAATGGCCAAGGTGATGTGACCTTTATCCATATTAGTCGATATGGAATGGGAGAGCCTTAGGAGGAAGGTGGTGGTGAAATGGGACTTCCTAAAACCAGACTGGCAAGGTGAGAAGAAAGCAGAGGAGTCAAGAAAGGCTGGGAGTTGTGAGAGAATGAGATGTTCTTGGAGTTTGGCTAGTACCAGAAGGAGGGAGATAGGGCGGCAGTTACCAGGGATGGAGGGGTCACTGCCTTTCAGGAGGAGGATGACAGAATCATGCTTCCATGTAGATGGGATTGAAGCATGGGAGAAAGAGAGGTTGAAAAGTGCAGCTGGGGGATGGCGATGGCAGGAGCAGACAAGTACAGCATTTTGGAGTCCAACCCAGAGGGGCATTTGCCTTTGGTGGGATTAAGAGCAAGCAGGGTATTGCATACCTGTCGGTGAAATTTGATGGAAGGAAAAAGAGGGGTCAGGTGGGGTGGTATGGACAGGGGGGTTGCGGGAGAAGGATTGTGAGGGGTAGGTGGGGGAGTGGCCAAAAATGAGGAGGTACAGCTTGTGAAGAAAGAGTTACATTCTGAGGTCACTGAGAGAGGTTCTGTTACTGTGGAGCCGCCTATATTTAGAACAGGGGTGGGGGGCTGAGAAGGAGGTGGAAGAGTGATCTGACCACTTTCCAGAATTTTGCTGTGTGATTTAGATTGGAGTGGAAGAAGGCTTTGAAGTAGTTAGCTTTTGCCTGGTGAAGTAGCCTTGTACAGGCATTACATAGTGTTCGATACCTTACATGCACCTCAGGGGAGTCAGAGGCTTTGAAGGACTTCCATGTATGGTCCCTGGATTTGAGGTGGATCAGGATGTCAGCTGTGACCCAGGGGAGGTGAGCACACCTCAATTAGACCTGTCTGAGAGGAGCATAATGGTCCCAGATAGTGAGAAGCCTGGACATAAAGTTCTCCAGGGCGGAGTCAATAGAGGTGGCTTGAGGGATGAAAGACCAATCTGTGTTGGCCAGGTCGGTTAGGAGAGAAGTTAGGTCTAAGGATCTGTAATATCAGGTCAGAAGGGTATGGGGAGGAGGAGGCTAGGGCCAAAATATTTTCCTTACTGAGAAGATCATGTGGTGATCACTTAGGGGAGTCCAGTAAGATGCCTGAGGCAACTATCTGATGTGGATGCGAGTTAAGGGACCAGTCTAGGAGGGAGTGGTGCTGCAATTTGTGGTTCAGGCGTGTGGGTTTGGAGATCAGTTGGGACAGGTTTAACCCATCCACCTGGCTACAAAACTTGGAACTAGCACTAGAAAGCCAGTTCAAATTGAAATCCCCAAGGATATGGAGCTCACCCCCATTGCATGTGATTTAGGATGCCCAGGTGATCCAATACAGAGCACTTAGGAATCAGGAGGGCAGTAGCATCCTGCTACAAAATGGGGATAGTGTGAGGGAGGGAGAGTTTTACCAACAGGGCATTGATAGATTGAATGGGCACTGAAAGCATAACAGGGTAAACTGAAGGGAGGATGAGATGTACATAGCTTGTGCTCCACCCTTCTGTTACCTGGATGATCACATAGATGATGTGTAACCAGGATAGGGATTTTAGTGTCCTGGTGGTGAGGCTTTAGCCAGGCCTCTGAAATAATCAGTATGTCAGGTTTTTAGGGATAGGACAATTGGCTGCAGTAGGGTTAATTTATGTAGAAAGCTGCAGATATTTAGGTGTACTAGTTTTAGGCCTTTAGGGAGTTGGGGGGGTTGGTATGGGGTTAGGCTCGGCGTCACCAGCTAAAGGGATCAGTAGTATTAGCATATGCTTGGTCATGGGCATAGCCCTCTGAAACTTGCAGGGGGAGTTAGGTGACTGAAAGGTATGCATTGAGGTGGCACTGGCAGAGAAGTTTAGGGCTCATAGCCCAGCATGAAAGTTTGGAGGCAGGATGGAAGGACCAACTAACCATTTGTGTAGGAGAACTCCAGGCAGTGGTAAGATGGTGGAGATGGCAGAGGTTGAGGAGGGGCAGTAAGGGTGCTATTAGTTAGGTGACAAACCTGCGCTGGGTAGGAGGAGGGTGGGAAAGATGTCATAGGGACAAGAACAGAGATTAAGATCACGTAAAGAGGAAACATGGCGATTGATTGACAGAGTAGAACACAGGAGGGTGATGACTTCTAGTGATGGGAGATGATAAGCTGCAGAGGTGAAAGTTGGCTGATTGGTTCAGCATGACACATGAGCATTACCATATAATGGTAAGTTCACCAAGGGTGGTGGTAGGGGCGGTGGGGCAGCCGACACAAAGCATCAGTGGGTCTCCAATAGTTCAAAATGAATAAAAACTGCTAAAGTACTCCGATGTTCCTCTGGTACCTGTCTGCGGAGGGGTGAGTGCAGCCCAAGGAGGGCAGGCTTTGGGAGCTCTTGTGACCACCAACTTCAGCGAGCTGCAGAGAAATCAGAGTGAGAGAGAGAGAGAGTTAAATACTGGTAAGGGAGGTTGGACTATAGGTGGGTAACAAAAGCTAATTTATTGGATGCGAAGCACTCAGGGAAGTCATTCAAAAACCTGACTGAAACTGGGTTGTATTAAATGCTACAGGTCACATTACAGCCAGAGCAGGGGCTAGATTTGTGGTGCATTTGTGGTTAGCCCAGCACACACCCGGCAGAACTTAGACTTAGAATACTGCAGTAAACAAAGCACAGTCACTTAATTAAATACAAGCAGTTTTGGGTAGAATTAGCTAGATTTAAAATGATTGCATTAGTTAGAGCATTTCCTTGCTTAAATTACTAATCAGTTTGGGAAACACAAAACACAAAAATTACAAGATTTCAAATAGTTGGAGCCCTACTCATGCTACCTAAAACTGCATTAATTGAACAGGTGCACATACAAATTATACCTAGCCAAGCAGGCAACAATTTAGGGAATTAATTAGAGTCCATTGCCTGCTACTGTAATAAATGTTATATGAACACAGCCTAGCCCTGTCTGTGCATGTGAACCAATTCAACACAAACAGAATTACATTTAAAGCGCACTGGACAGCTCACTCCAGCTGGGCTAGACCTTGTGCAGGTAAATAAATATACAATAATGGATGGGGAAGTGTACTTAATGAGAAATTAATGGTTGCCCGAGGTGTGGAATTCTACATAAACCCTGAGGCGAAGCCCGAGGGGTTTATTAAAGCATCCCACACTGAGGGCAACCATTAATTTCAAATGTAAAAACACTTCCCCATTTTTTATTATTTATAATTGCTGGGCAGCAATTTTTAGCAGCCCTGAGTCTGAAACACAGAGATACACTGACACTGTCTCTCAGTCACACACACACACTGTGTTGCTGTCAGAAAAGTTTATTTCTTGTGAGGAGTATTTTTGTTAAGCCCTTTTTGTTTTGTGTCCCTCAAACTGCAGTCACACTTTGTTTCTTTTACTTGCAATAGCGCTTACCTCCAAGAAGATCCGCGGAGCTATTACGTGAAGCAGTGAAGCAGTGCAGAGCCGTTTTGTAGGCGGGGAAGCGCTTTGGAGCATTTTTCAGGAATTCTTATGCGGTGTGAGTTCTGGACAGTAGGATCAACCAGATAAGTTGTTTTGTTAAAATAATACGATGGGACTCCTGGTGTGGCGGCTCCTGGGTAAGCGGAGCTGCCATGTTTGTGTCAGTGTTTAGCCTGCTCATGGGAAGTGAAGAGCCAAACAGGATGTGGCTCTTTCATGACTGAAGTGGAGCGTGTTTGCAAATTATAACTCGATCAGGCAATGCGAAAAATTGCTGACCAGTTATTATATTAAATTAAGGCACACTGCTGATTTAGCACAAAACATTAAGGAGTTTACAGATTATAGTAAAAATAAAACTATCTGTACTGCTCTACCAATAGATTTTAAGGGCAACGAGACAGCTTGCCACAGTCCACAGTTTGAAAAATTGGCACCAAAAGTTCCAACGGCTCCAACAGTTCGAAATTAATCAAAACTGCTGAAGTGCTCCAACACTCCTCTGGTACCTGTTTGCAGAGGGGTGTGTGCAGCACGGGGAGGGCAGGCTTTGGAAGCCCTCATGACCACCAACTTAGTGAGCTGTTTGCCGAGGGGTGGGTGCAGCGTTGGGAGGGCAAGCTTCAGAAGCTGTAAAGATCTGTGGAATATTTAGAGACTAAGAGATGGGGGTGTGTGGAGGCCAGGGCAAAGAGGCAGGTGGGAGAATGGGGGGAGGAGTGGAGAGGTAGGGATGACTGGGGTTGGGGACACAGCGAGGCTGGGAGGGTTGTGAGCTGCAATGGATAGGGGGCAGCACTGTTTCTGGGAACCTGGTGGAAGGTGGGGGGTGTCACAAACACATTCAGCTGGTCAGGCCCTCTGCTCCCACAGTGCCAAACTTCAAGCACAGTAATGTGAACAGGTAACAAATAGGGTAACCCTCCTGTCTACTTGTGGGTCCAAATCACCTTTAGTCTCAAGTTCTGAGGGGATTCAAATTGTGAACCTTATGTTTGCATACCCAAGTGTACAGGCTCAGATAATCTTCTCTTCGGGGGGATGCAAGATATCTTTCGATTAAGGGCACCTAACCAGGTATCCAAAATGAACCCTTAAAACTCTATAAAAGACCTTAGGCATATTCTTACCTTTTCCCAGTTTAGTAACACCATCAAGCCCTTGAACAGTTGTCAAATGTAACCATCTATATGTCACATGCAAATAAAAAGAACTTGCAGACCCAGGCAGTCTTTCAAAATAAAGATTTTACTAAAGATAAAAAAATATGAACAATGTAAACAAGAACAATATATCAAAAAGCATACAATCACTTAAAAGAACAAGGTTAAAGTACAAAACATAAACTCCTACCACAATACAATTAGACTTTTTCTACCTAATGTATTACCTCTATATAGTGCTTAAGTTAGATCAGAGATCTTGTTTCTTAGGAGTCCAAAAAGATATGTCCAGGGTTTTAAATAATTGATTAGCAGTTTTTTTTCCTGGGACAATACTAACTATACAGAAAGTATTTATATAAGTTTTCTAGAAGTGTTAAGTTTGTTAAACACAATGAGGCAAGTACTATGCATTTTTACAATGTTTTAGCACTTTTATGAGCAAAACACTAATCAATTTTTAGACTTAAAAAAACCCTGTATTTCACTCAAAGATCAGACACAAGTCCTGGTTAAACTGTGTCTCTCTCACACACACACACACACACACTTTCTATGATGTCATCTTGCTCCTCCTTTTAGAATATAAAAAATATACAAACAATGATATTCCTGTCAGGAGATATTTTAAATACTGTGACTTCAGCAAAAACTAAATTCCCAAATGATGACAGTCATTAATCAAGCCTTTCCTTTGATCTTGTGTGGTTCCTGTTCCCAAGGCAGGTCAAAGATATTACAACTTTTCACACCAGGTTGGTATAAAATGTTTTTCCTCTAAGACACCATAAATGATTACAAGCCCTATATCCTAGCAGCTGGGTCAGTTCTAATTTAGACAGAAAAACAGAAGACCCTTAATTAAGTCTCTCTAGTCTTTTAATTACCTCCTGGTTTCAGGTCACTTGTTACTTCACTGACCTGCGGGGACACCCATAACACAGGATGTCTCATGTGAGGCACTCACATACCATATTCTATATTACAAATATCATAGAACAATCATAACCAGTTAGCCAAGCATCACAATCCTCCCCACCTAGATTGACTTTGGGGGCTCTATCCCCTGCATGGGATGAGCTTCCCAAGTCAGTTCACTCCTCATAGAGATGCAACAAGCCATCTGTGTTCTGACTGGTCACTCCAGCCCTTTGTAAGATCATCATGTCATACCCCTGCAAGGTAAGACTCCATCTTAATAGTCTACCATTAGTTTTTCCTATTTGTGTCAGCCAAACCAGGGGGTTGTGGTCAGTTTGTACCTGAAAATGCTACCCATATAGGTATGGCTCTAATTTCTTTAGGGCCCACACTATGGCAAGGCGCTCTTTTTCCACAGTGGAGTAAGCCTGTTCCCTGGAAAGTAACATTTTACTAAGGTACACTACAGGGTGATCTTTCCCTTGGTTGGATGTCTGACTCAGTACTGCCCCCATACCCATGTTTGAGGCATCAGTCTGGACTATAAAGGGTCTGCTATAATCAGGACTTGTCAATACAGGAGCACTGCACAGTGCCTCCTTCAGTCTGGTAAAAGTTTTTTCACAGGCTGGTTCCCAGGTAATTTTCTTAGGCATCTTTTTCTTGAACAGGTAAGATAGGGGAGCAGCCAGGGCACTGTAATTGGGTACACATTTCCTATAGTAACCTGCTGTCCCTAGAAATCTCCTCACCTGCTTCTGCATTTCTGGTCTGGGCCATGCCTTGATCACCTCTATTTTTACTTGGTTAGGAAGGAGCTGTCCCAGGCCTACAACATGCCCGAGGTATGCCACTTCAGCCATGGCCACCTGGCACTTCTCAGCTTTGACAGTGAGCCCAGCTCTCTGTATCCTGCCCAGCACTTCCCTAAGGTGGGACAGGTGTTCCTCCCAACTGGCACTAAAGATGGCAATATCATCCAGGTATGCCATGGCGTACTCCTCAGCACCATTTAACACCTGGTTCACCAACCCTTGGAAAGTGGCTGGGGCGTTCTTCATTCTGAAAGGCATTACTTTAAATTCAAATAAGCCTATCAGAGTGATAAAGGCCGACCTCTCCCTAGCTCTGTCCATCAACTCTACCTGCCAATAACCCCTTTGTCAGGTCAATAGTCATACGGTAGGTCGCTCTTCCCAACTTGTCCAGGAGTTCATCCATCCGGGGCACTGGATGGGTGTCTGACTTCATGACTGCATTCAGTCCATGATAGTTCATGCAGAAATGAGTAGAGCCATCTGGCTTGGGCACAAGGACTACGGCTAAGGCCCAGGGGCTGTGGGATCTTTGGATTATCCCTAAATCCAGCATTTCTTCCACCTCCCTCCTAATGTCCTTTTGGACAGCCTCTGACACACGATATGCTGTCCATCTATGGACGTCTGTGTCCCTGTCTCCACATCATGCGTCACTAAGGAGGTTAGTCCAGGCTTGGTGCTAAACAGGGGGGCAAAGTCTGCTAAAGCCTCCCTTACTCCCTTACTTTCTGGATCTTGTCTGGGGCCAGCTGGGGAGACAATGTAACTGCCTCCACAGAGAACTCCCACTTGCTTTCTTCCAGAAAGTCCAGAAGGGGGTCTCCTTCATCCATCCCCTCCTCAGGACTACATACTGCAAACACCATGTCAGCCCTATTACCATATGGCTTCATCATATTGACATGGTACATTCTTTCTGTCTGTCTTCTATCAGGTAACTGTATGATATAGTTCACATCATTTACCTTACTAACCACTTTGTACGGTCCTGCCCACTCAGCCTGCAGCTTGTCTTTCCAGACCGGGATAAGGACCATGACTTTTTGACCCACCGTGTATGAGTGAGCTCTGGCTCTGCAGTCATACCATACTTTATTGTTTCTGTTGGACAGCTGCCAGGTTGCTCTGGGCTGCTCATAAGCTCCTTCAGCCTTTCTCTAAACCTAAGGACATAATCCACTATGAGAGTTCCCTGGGTGGTGTGCTTGCCTTTCCTGTCCTCCCAGATAAAGTCTAGGAGCCCATGTGCCTGCGTCCATATAAGAACTGGAAGGAAAAAATCCTGTTGACTCTTGGGGCTCCTCCCTGTATGCAAACAGGTGGGGAAGGTATTTCTCCCAGTCCTGCCCATGCTGTTCAGCAAATGCTTGGAGCACTGACTTTAGGGTACTGTTAAATCTTTCCACAAGCCTATTGGCTTGTGGGTGATAAGGTGTCATGCACCTCTGCACCACCCCACACTTCTCCAACAAACATTTCATCAGGTCCGACATGAAGGAACCCCCTTGATTGGTGATAACCTCCTGCGTAACTCCAACATGGGAGAAAATCCCAAGTAAGGCATCTGCCACTTTGTCTGTCCTTAGTGAGAATAGGATGACTGCCTTGGGGTACTGGGTGGCATAATCCTCCACAGTCAGGATGAACCTCTTCCTGGAGGAGCTGGGGGTATTTAAAGGCCCCATAATATCCATTTCCACCCTCTGTAATGGCTCTTCCACTATGGGCAATGGAATTAGGTCAGCTTGGGTTTTCTTACCTGCCTTCCTTATTTCTTGCTACCAGTGACAAGACCTGCAATACTCCTTCACCTGCTGGGTGAAGTTGGGCCAATAGAAATTCTGGGCCAATCACTGCATAGTGCACGCGATTCCCAGATGACCAGACAAGGGAATGTTGTGTGCAATCTCGAGCAACTGCTCATGATACCCCTGGAGAATGACAAGCTGCCTGCCTATCACCCCTCCCTCTGTCTTCACAGCCTGAGTATACATCAGTCCATTTTCCCAATAAACTTTATGTTTACCATCATCTCCCTGTGCTCCATCAGAGTCTGCCCAAGCCCTCAGCTTCTCTAGACTGGGGTCACTTTTCTGAGCAGCTGCAAACTCCTTACACATTCCCAAGGCATGGGACAGGTCCCTTTCAGTCTTTAAACTAGGGTCCCTAGCACTAGCATCAGCGTACTCAGGATCACTATCATCCCTAACCCTCTAACAATGGGTCACCCCTCCTTCTTCGGAGTAACCCTCCGTAGCTGTGTGGTTAACTGCTACTGGGGGAATTTCTATCCCCTTTTCATTAGTCTCCATATCAGGAGACACAGGCTGGTGAACCAGTCTCCCAGTGGCTTACACAAACTGCTTCTGTGGGGTTCAGGGAACTAAAATGTTACCTTGCCACTAGGCTACAGGTATGTGCACACACCATCCCCTGTTTGGGACTGTTGCCAAGGATGATGTCAACTGCTAAAGTTTTGGCTACAGCCAATTGTTGCACAGTTCCCCCTGTTTCGCCCTAGTCTAGGAGAACACTAGCAAGTGGCAATGTGGTCTCCTCATCAGTGAACCCTTGCATAGTTGCAAATTCATTGGGTATAAGCTGACTAGGCTCTACCAGATCCCCTTTTACCAACATCAGGGATGCCCCTGTGTCTCTTAACCCTTGTGTCTGTACACCATTCACTGTGACTGGGTGCTTGTGTTCCCTCATGTTCACAGGCATGCTTCCAGGGACACACAAACAACCCACTTCTTTCCTAGCCCCATTCTGTGTATTGCTTGCCCTTTTGGGACACTGTCTGGCTATATGCCCAGTTTCTTTACAGACCCAACATTCATTTCTTTTCTCAGAGAAATCTTTTCTCTGAAACCTGGGGCTAACTGGTTTCAGTGAAGGCAGTGAGGGTATTAGCTGCCCTGAAGGGGTTCTTTTCCCTTTCTGTGCTGCCACTCCCACCCCGTTCACTCTCAGAGCAGGTCTGCTCTTGGCATAGCCATCCGAGAGTTCAACAGCTTCTTGCACTGTTTACAGATCTTGGTCCTCCACCCAGGTTTTCAACTCTGCTGGGCATGCCCAAAAAAACTGTTCTAATGAAACAGCATTTTCAATTTTATCTACAGAGTTTGCTTCAATTCCTTCCCATCAACATTTTAAAAACTGACGTTGTTTCATGGCTAGCTCCTTGTAGCTCATATCAGGGCTTCTCCTGAGCTTATGGAATTTAGCTCTGTATGCTTCTACAGTTAAATCAAACTTTTTTTAAAGTGCAGCTTTAAGTTTTCTGTAATCATTACTGTCCTCACTGTCCATTTGACCCAATGCATCCCGAGCTTTCCCGGTAAGTAGCGGGGATAGCTGGAAGCTCCAGGACCCTCTAGGAATTTGTGCCTGAATACAAACTTTTTCAAAGGAATTTAAAAAGGCATCCATATCCTCCCCCTCCTCTTTAAATTCAGCTATCAATTTGGAATTCAGTTTGTAACCCAGTCCTGATGTTCCAGTTAAACCCAAGCCACTTACCTGCTCTGGTGCCGTGGTTGAGTCGTAGCTTCTCCAGTGCATGTTGCCCTGTAGCTCTCGCCTCTCTCGGTCCACTTCTTGCTGTTCCCTGTCAGCTTCTCGCTGTTCAGCCCTCTTCTCCTCTATGACTTGCTGGCGGTCACGCTCTTCACGTCATCCTCTCGCTGTTTTGCTCCCTCTTCTCTCTGCAGCTCATTTCTCTCACTAGCCAGCCCTCTGGAACTCTAGTTCCATTCTGCACAACTCAGTCTGCAGCCTGATTGCTTCGGCTCCAGTATGCTGGTGACCTTCCCTGCTGCTGTGGCCCTTCGCTTGCACTGGCCTTGCTGTCGTCCTCACCAGATCCGGACACTACACTGGCTGCTGGCCCTCAACACTCAAGGTTTGGTCCCTTACAGTCGCAGTCAGTGACTTGATGCTCTGGGCATCTGCTGCCATCAGGGCATCCATGAGGTTCTGCTTGGTGGCTCTCCCCTCATACAGGACTCCTCTGTCCTGGTACAACTGCCTCAAGTAGTTCTACAGTGTGCCCACTGTAGTTGGAAGCCATCTTCTTCCCTAACTACAGCTACTCTAACTTGCAGTTTAGAAAAAAAATAAAACAGGTAGGGACGTGACTGTAAGCAAAATTATATAGTTCTGTTTCCTTTTTAAAAATAAATCACTGCCTTGTTTTGCAAGTGAGCTGTACAGTATTAAGCTGACACACTGAACAGTTAAAGCTTGTGTTACCAAATTTATCCACACCGCTGCCAACCAAATCTGTCACAAACGCACTCAGCAGGTCAGGCCCTCTGCTTCTATAGTGCCAACCTCCAAGCGCAGTAATGTGAACAAGTAACAGAGAGGGTAACCCTTCTGTCTGCTTGTGGGTCCAAATCACCTTTATTCTCAAGTTCTGAGGGGATTCAAATTGTGAACCTTATGTTTAGAAGTCACCCAAGTACAGGCTCAGATAATCTTCTTCAGGATGCAAGATATCTTCGCTAAGGGCAACTCTAACCAGGTATCCAAATGAACCTTAAAACTCTATAAAAGACCTTAGGCATATTCTTACCTTTCCCAGTTTAGTAACACCATCAAGCCCTTGAACAGTTGTCAAATGTAACCATCTATATGTCACATGCAATAAAAAGAACTTGTAGACCCAGGCAGTCTTTCAAAATAAAGATTTTACTAAAGATAAAAAATATGAATAATGTAAACAAGAACAATATATCAAAAAGCATACGATCACTTAAAAGAACAAGGTTAAAGTACAAAACATAAACTCCTACCACAATACAATTAGACTTTTTCTACCTAATGTATTACCTCTATATAGTAGCTTAAGTTAGATCAGAGATCTTGTTTCTTAGAGTCCAAAAGATATGTCCAGGGTTTTAAATAATTGATTAGCAGTTTTTTCCTGGGACAATACTAACTATACAGAAAGTATTTATATAAGTTTTTCTAGAGTGTTAAGTTTGTTAAAACACAATGAGGCAAGTACTATGCATTTTACAATGTTTTAGCACTTTTATAGAGCAAAACACTAATCAATTTTTAGACTTAAAAACCCTGTATTTCACTCAAAGATCAGACACAAGTCCTGGTTAAACTGTGTCTCTCTCACACACACACACACACACACACTTTCTATGATGTCATCTTGCTCCTCCTTTTAGAATATAAAAATATACAAACTAATGATATTCCTGTCAGGAGATATTTTAAATACTGTGACTTCAGAAAAACTAAATTCCCAAATGATGACAGTCATTAATCAAGCCTTTCCTTTGATCTTGTGTGGTTCCTGTTCCCAAGGCAGGTCAAAGATATTACAACTTTTCACACCAGGTTGGTATAAAATGTTTTTCCTCTAAGACACCATAAATGATTACAAGCCCTATATCCTAGCAGCTGGGTCAGTTCTAATTTAGACAGAAAACACAAGACCCTTAATTAAGTCTCTAGTCTTTTAATTACCTCCTGGTTTCAGGTCACTTGTTACTTCACTGACCTCATGGGGACACCCATAACACAGGATGTCTCATGTGAGAGCACTCACATACCATATTCTATATTACAAATATCATAGAACAATCATAACCAGTTAGCCAAGCATCACAATCCTCCCCACCTAGATTGACTTTTGGGGCTCTATCCCTGCATGGGATGAGCTTCCCAAGTCAGATTCCTCCTCATAGAGATGCAACAAGACCATCTGTGTTCTGACTGGTCACTCCAGCCCTTTGTAAGATCATCATGTCATACCCCTGCAAGGTAAGACTCCATCTTAATAGTCTACCATTAGTTTTTCCTATTTGTGTCAGCCAAACCAGGGGGTTGTGGTCAGTTTGTACCTGAAAATGCTACCCATATAGGTATGGCTCTAATTTCTTTAGGGCCCACACTATGGCAAGATGCTCTTTTTCCACAGTGGAGTAAGCCTGTTCCCTGGAAAGTAACATTTTACTAAGGTACACTACAGGGTGATCTTTCCCTTGGTTGGATGTCTGACTCAGTACTGCCCCCATACCCATGTTTGAGGCATCAGTCTGGACTATAAAGGGTCTGCTATAATCAGGACTTGTCAATACAGGAGCACTGCACAGTGCCTCCTTCAGTCTGGTAAAAGTTTTTTCACAGGCTGGTTCCCAGGTAATTTTCTTAGGCATCTTTTTCTTGAACAGGTAAGATGGGGAGCAGCCAGGGCACTGTAATTGGGTACATTTCCTATAGTAACCTGCTGTCCTAGAAATCCTCACCTGCTTCTGCATTTCTGGTCTGGGCCATGCCTTGATCACCTCTATTTTTACTTGGTTGGAAGGAGCTGTCCCAGGCCTCACAACATGCCCAAGGTATGCCACTTCAGCCATGGCCACCTGGCACTTCTCAGCTTTGACAGTGAGCCCAGCTCTCTGTATCCTGCCCAGCACTTCCCTAAGGTGGGACAGGTGTTCCTCCCAACTGGCACTAAAGATGGCAATATCATCCAGGTATGCCATGGCGTGCTCCTCAGCACCATTTAACACCTGGTTCACCAACCCTTGGAAAGTGGCTGGGCGCTTCATTCTGAAAGGCATTACTTAAATTCAAATAAGCCTATCAGAGTGATAAGGCCGACCTCTCTAGCTCTGTCCATCAACTCTACCTGCCAATAACCCCTTTGTCAGGTCAATAGTCATACGGAAGGTCGCTCTTCCCAACTTGTCCAGGAGTTCATCCATCCGGGGCACTGGATGGGTGTCTGACTTCATGACTGCATTCAGTCCATGATAGTTCATGCAGAAATGAGTAAGCCATCTGGCTTGGGCACAAGGACTACGCCAAGGCCCAGGGGCTGTGGGATCTTTGGATTATCCCTAATCCAGCATTTCTTCCACCTCCCTCCTAATGTCCTTTTGGACAGCCTCTGACACACGATATGCTGTCCATCTATGGACGTCTGTGTCCCTGTCTCCACATCATGCGTCACTAAGGAGGTTAGTCCAGGCTTGGTGCTAAACAGGGGGGCAAAGTCTGCTAAAGCCTCCCTTACTCCCTTACTTTCTGGATCTTGTCTGGGGCCAGCTGGGGAGACAATGTAACTGCCTCCACAGAGAACTCCCACTTGCTTTCTTCCAGAAAGTCCAGAAGGGGGTCTCCTTCATCCATCCCCTCCTCAGGACTACATACTGCAAACACCATGTCAGCCCTATTACCATATGGCTTCATCATATTGACATGGTACATTCTTTCTGTCTGTCTTCTATCAGGTAACTGTATGATATAGTTCACATCACTACCTTACTAACCACTTTGTGCGGTCCTGCCCCACCTGCAGCTTGTCTTTCCAGACCGGGATAAGGACCATGACTTTTTGACCCACCGTGTATGAGTGAGCTCTGGCTCTGCAGTCATACCATACTTTATTGTTTCTGTTGGACAGCTGCCAGGTTGCTCTGGGCTGCTCATAAGCTCCTTCAGCCTTTCTCTAAACCTAAGGACATAATCCACTATGAGAGTTCCCTGGGTGGTGTGCTTGCCTTTCCTGTCCTCCCAGATAAAGTCTAGGGGCTCATGTGCCTGGCGTCCATATAAGAACTGGAAGGGAAAAAATCCTGTTGACTCTTGGGGCTCCTCCCTGTATGCAAACAGGTGGGGAAGGTATTTCTCCCAGTCCTGCCCATGCTGTTCAGCAAATGCTTGGAGCACTGACTTTAGGGTACTGTTAAATCTTTCCACAAGCCTATTGGCTTGTGGGTGATAAGGTGTCATGCACCTCTGCACCACCCCACACTTCTCCAACAAACATTTCATCAGGTCCGACATGAAGGAACCCCCTTGATTGGTGATAACCTCCTGCGTAACTCCAACATGGGAGAAAATCCCAAGTAAGGCATCTGCCACTTTGTCTGTCCTTAGTGAGAATAGGATGACTGCCTTGGGGTACTGGGTGGCATAATCCTCCACAGTCAGGATGAACCTCTTCCTGGAGGAGCTGGGGGTATTTAAAGGCCCCATAATATCCATTTCCACCCTCTGTAATGGCTCTTCCACTATGGGCAATGGAATTAGGTCAGCTGGGTTTTCTTACCTGCCTTCACTTATTTCTTGCTACCAGTGATAAGACCTGTAATACTCCTTCACCTGCTGGGTGAGTTGGCAATAGAAATTCTGGGCCAATCACTGCATAGTGCACGCGATTCCCAGATGACCAGACAAGGGAATGTTGTGTGCAATCTCGAGCAACTGCTCATGATACCCCTGGAGAATGACAAGCTGCCTGCCTATCACCCCTCCCTCTGTCTTCACAGCCTGAGTATACATCAGTCCATTTTCCCAATAAACTTTATGTTTACCATCATCTCCCTGTGCTCCATCAGAGTCTGCCCAAGCCCTCAGCTTCTCTAGACTGGGGTCACTTTTCTGAGCAGCTGCAAACTCCTTACACATTCCCAAGGCATGGGACAGGTCCCTTTCAGTCTTTAAACTAGGGTCCCTAGCACTAGCATCAGCGTACTCAGGATCACTATCATCCCTAACCCTCTAACAATGGGTCACCCCTCCTTCTTCGGAGTAACCCTCCGTAGCTGTGTGGTTAACTGCTACTGGGGGAATTTCTATCCCCTTTTCATTAGTCTCCATATCAGGAGACACAGGCTGGTGAACCAGTCTCCCAGTGGCTTACACAAACTGCTTCTGTGGGGTTCAGGGAACTAAAATGTTACCTTGCCACTAGGCTACAGGTATGTGCACACACCATCCCCTGTTTGGGACTGTTGCCAAGGATGATGTCAACTGCTAAAGTTTTGGCTACAGCCAATTGTTGCACAGTTCCCCCTGTTTCGCCCTAGTCTAGGAGAACACTAGCAAGTGGCAATGTGGTCTCCTCATCAGTGAACCCTTGCATAGTTGCAAATTCATTGGGTATAAGCTGACTAGGCTCTACCAGATCCCCTTTTACCAACATCAGGGATGCCCCTGTGTCTCTTAACCCTTGTGTCTGTACACCATTCACTGTGACTGGGTGCTTGTGTTCCCTCATGTTCACAGGCATGCTTCCAGGGACACACAAACAACCCACTTCTTTCCTAGCCCCATTCTGTGTATTGCTTGCCCTTTTGGGACACTGTCTGGCTATATGCCCAGTTTCTTTACAGACCCAACATTCATTTCTTTTCTCAGAGAAATCTTTTCTCTGAAACCTGGGGCTAACTGGTTTCAGTGAAGGCAGTGAGGGTATTAGCTGCCCTGAAGGGGTTCTTTTCCCTTTCTGTGCTGCCACTCCCACCCCGTTCACTCTCAGAGCAGGTCTGCTCTTGGCATAGCCATCCGAGAGTTCAACAGCTTCTTGCACTGTTTACAGATCTTGGTCCTCCACCCAGGTTTTCAACTCTGCTGGGCATGCCCAAAAACTGTTCTAATGAAACAGCATTTTCAATTTTATCTACAGAGTTTGCTTCAATTCCTTCCATCAACATTTTAAAACTGAGCGTTGTTTCATGGCTCCTTGTAGCTCATATCAGGGCTTCTCCTGAGCTTATGGAATTTAGCTCTGTATGCTTCTACAGTTAAATCAAACTTTTTTTAAAGTGCAGCTTTAAGTTTTCTGTAATCATTACTGTCCTCACTGTCCATTTGACCCAATGCATCCCGAGCTTTCCCGGTAAGTAGCGGGGATAGCTGGAAGCTCCAGGACCCTCTAGGAATTTGTGCCTGAATACAAACTTTTTCAAAGGAATTTAAAAAGGCATCCATATCCTCCCCCTCCTCTTTAAATTCAGCTATCAATTTGGAATTCAGTTTGTAACCCAGTCCTGATGTTCCAGTTAAACCCAAGCCACTTACCTGCTCTGGTGCCGGTGGTTGGAGTCGTAGCTTCTCCAGTGCATGTTGCCTCTGTAGCTCTCGCTCCTCTCGGTCCACTTCTTGCTGTTCCCTGTCAGCTTCTCGCTGTTCTCGCTCCCTCTTCTCCTCTATGACTTGCTGGCGGTCACGCTCTTCACGTCATCCTCTCGCTGTTTTCGCTCCCTCTTCTCCTCTGCAGCTCATTTCTCTCACTCAGCGTCCCTCTGGAACTCTAGTTCCATTCTGCACAACTCAGTCTGCAGCCTGATTGCTTCTGGCTCCAGTATGCTGGTGACCTTCCCTTGCTGCTGTGGCCCTTCGCTTGCACTGGCCTTGCTGTCGTCCTCACCAGATCCGGACACTACACTGGCTGCTGGCCCCTCAACACTCAAGGTTTGGTCCCTTACAGTCGCAGTCAGTGACTTGATGCTCTGGGCATCTGCTGCCATCAGGGCATCCATGAGGTTCTGCTTGGTGGCTCTCCCCTCATACAGGACTCCTCTGTCCTGGTACAACTGCCTCAAGTAGTCTACAGTGTGCCCACTGTAGTTGGAAGCCATCTTCTTCCCTAACTACAGCTACTCTAACTTGCAGTTTAGAAAAAAAATAAAACAGGTAGGGACGTGACTGTAAGCAAAATTATATAGTTCTGTTTCCTTTTTAAAAATAAATCACTGCCTTGTTTTGCAAGTGAGCTGTACAGTATTAAGCTGACACACTGAACAGTTAAAGCTTGTGTTACTAAATTTATCCACACCGCTGCCAACCAAATCTGTCACAAACGCACTCAGCAGGTCAGGCCCTCTGCTTCTATAGTGCCAACCTCCAAGCGCAGTAATGTGAACAAGTAACAGAGAGGGTAACCCTTCTGTCTGCTTGTGGGTCCAAATCACCTTTATTCTCAAGTTCTGAGAGTATTCAAACTGTGAACCTTATGCTAGCATACCCAAGTGTACAGGCTCAGATAATCTTCTCTTCAGGAGGGCATGCAAGATATCTTTTGCCTAAGGGCACCTAACCAGGTATCCAAAATTAACCCTAAAAAATCTATAAAAGACCTTAGGTATATTCTTACCTTTTCCCAGTTTAGTAACACCATCAAGCTCATGAACAGTTGTCAAATTTAACCATCTATACGTCATATGCAAAAAAAAGAACTTATAGACCCAGGCAGTCTCTCAAAATAAAGATTTTACTAAAGATAAAAAAATATGAAAAATGTAAACACAGAACAATACATCAAAAAGCATACAATCTCTTAAAAGAACAAGGTTAAAGTACAAAACATAAACTCCTACCACAATACAATTAGACTTTTTCTATCTAATGTATTACCTCTGTATAGTGCTTAAGTTAGATCAGAGATCTTGTTTCTTAAGAGTCCAAAAAGATATGTCACTCAAAGATCAGACACAAGTCCTGGTTAAACTGTCTCTCTCTCATACACCACTTCTATGATGTCATCTAGCTCTTCCTTTTAGAATATAAAAAATATACAAACAATGATCTTTCTGTCAGGAGCTATTTTAAATACTGTGACTTCAACAAAAATTAATTTCCCAAATTATGACAGTCTTTAATCAAGCCTTTCCTTTGATCTTGTGTGGTTTCCTGTTCCCAAGGCAGGTCAAAGATTTTACGACTTTTAACACCAGGTTGATATAAAATGTTTTTCCTCTAAGACGTCATATAAGGTTACGACCCCTATATCCTGGCAGCTGGTTCAGTCCTAATTTAGACCAAAAAACAGGAGACCCTTAATTAAGTCTCTCTAGCCTTTTAATTACCTCCTGGTTTCAGGTCACTTGTCACTTCACTGACCTGGGGTGGCACCCATAGTACAGGATTTCTCATGTGAGGCACTCACATGCAACATTCTATATTACAAATATCATAGAACAACCATAACCAGCTGGCCAAGTGTCACAGGGGGTTGTCCAGTGTGCAGGATGTTCAGACAACTTGCACTGGAGATAGAGAGCTTGAGACAGGAACTGGGGGGAAGGGACAGGTATGAGGGGGTGAGGAGGAGATGGGGCAGAGGGGCAGGGAGGGCTCCAATGCAAATAGACTAGGCTGCCACAGGCTGGAAGGGGGCACTTGGCCTGGGGAGGCCAACTCCACAGGGTCCTGGAAGCACCAAAAAGGGGTGTTGGCAGGTGGTAGGGAGCATGGGGAGACAGAGAGGAAGTAGGAAAGAGGTTCAGGGTAAGCAGCGGCAGGAAGGGATTTCAGGGGATGACAGGGGCAAGAGGCTGAAGACAACAAACAGGTACGCAGTACTGGTTGATGAAACAGAGCAGGAGGTTGGGGAAGCCACCACAGAACAAGAGTCAGGTGACCAGGAGGGAAGGGGGGATATATTGTAGGGTACAAGGAGAGAGGGAAGACTGTGGGAAAACAGCAGGAGGGGCAGGGAAGTAGATCAAGTTGGCGTAAACACACTAAACAAAGGGGGAGCAAGGCCAAAACATGTTGGGAGGGGGAGGGGGAAGGGGAGGCACAACGCAGGGGGCAGTGGGAGGACACAAAAGTAGTTGAGGGGAAGTGGTTGTAGAAGGGAGCAAGGACAGAAAGGATGGAGGAGGAGAGCAGGTGGAGGTGCAATTGGAGGAGAAGTGAGGGGAAAAAGGGCAGGGTATTAAAGGAGAGGCCACTGAGGAAAAGGGGCTTGTAGGACAGCAATCCATGGGGGAAGTGCAAGGGATGGGGGAGTGAGTACTTGTATTAGGGGATTCTATGCTCAGGGGGGTGAGATGGAGAGGTAAGGGAGCAAGGAAGAGCCAAACCTGGGTGGAGTGTATGCCAGGTATGACATTGGGGAGAATAGGGCAGTGCATTCAGAAATATGTGGAGAAGGCAGGAGGGAAGTCTCATATAATTGTGCAGTTAGGAACAAATGACCTAGAGGGCAGTACAGTGGAAGAAGTGCAGGACAGGTTCAGGGAAGTGGGGGGTATCTGCAATCAGGTGGGCAGCTCAGTGACATTCTCCGAGGTACTCGCAGTACCTAGGGCAAGCACAGCGAGAAAACTAAAAATACATGAGTTTAATGCGTGGCTGAAGGGTTGGTGTGCAGAAATGGGCTATGGGTTAATAGGGGAGTAGGGTGAGACATGGAAACATAAGGGGCTTTATGCCAAGGATTGGCTGCATCTCAACATCGAGGGTACAAGGGTTTTGAGACAGAGGCTGGAGAAGTACATTAAAAATAACAGATTTAAACTGAGAAGGGTAGATGGGCTGAGTTGGACAGCAGGGAGAAGGCACCTTACAGGGGAGACCGGAAGGCCTCGCCCCCCCAGAGAGGGAGGAGGAGGAGAATGAGGGGAAGTTACCAAGATAAAAGTGGAAGGGGGAGAGACGGGAAGAGGAGGGGCAGAGCACAAGGTGGACTGCAGTGTGCCTGAATGCAAGGAGCTTAGCAAACAAGGTGGCAGAGTTCCAGGCAACGATGGCAGAGGGGGAGGTAGATATTGCTGCCATCACAGAGACCTGGGACACCCAATACCATGACTGGGATCTCACGATCCCAGGATATAAGGTGTTCCACAGGGGCCAGGAGGGGTGGCTATTTATGTCAGGGAGGGGAAACTGTGCACCAGGGGGAAAGGGGATTAGGGGAGGCCAGAAGCCATATGGGTATTGCTTCAAAGCCCTAAAGGTAAGAAGCTCAGAATGGGAGTGGTGTACAGATCACCCTCACAGGGCGAGGAGCTGGATAGGGAGCTGGGGGAGCAAATCAGGAAGATCAGTAGCAAAAGGAATAGTTGCAGTGGGAAACTCCAGCCTACCTGAGGTTGACTGGCAGACAGTAACTACAGCACACGCCAGGGAACAGGTGCTGCAGAAGGCTATCCAAGACAGCTACCTAGTGCAAAGGGGTGATGGATCCTACTAAGGAAGGGAACATACTATACTTAATGCTGACAAATGGGGATCAAGTCCAGGATGTGGTAGTACAGGACCCTCTAGCATGAAGCGACCACTGCTCAGTGTGGTTCCTCCTCAACACAGGGAGGGAGTCAACTAAGACCAGGACAAGACTGTTGGATTTCAGGAAGGCAGATTTTGCCAGAATGGGCAGCATCCTAGAGGGGTATTTAGCTGAAATTAACCCAGGGATGGATGCTGAACAAAAGTGGGCAATCATTAGGAAGGGGCTAAATGAGGCCACAAATATGTGTGCCAAATCTCAGAGTAAGCAGTCCAGGTAAAAAAAAAAAGTAGCTGGCTCAGCAAGGAGGTGGAGGGGAAGGTGAGGGTAAAAAAGTCTGGTCTTCATTACGCTCAAAAAATCTGGGCATGAGGAGGATAGAGAAGTGTTCACAAAAGCATCTAGGGAGGTGACCAAGTCAGTCTGGGCAGCCAAGGCAGCAAAGGAGCTGAAGTTGGCTCAGGGGATCAGAGAGGGGGGGAAAGGGTTCTTTAAATACATAAGGGAGAAGAGGAGTTGGAGGGATGGCATTGTTAGAATCAAGAGAGAAGGAGGATGGGTGGAACAAGGGGAAGATCAGACGGAGGCACTCAGTGAATATTTCTGCTCAGTGTTCACGAAAGAAAGGGATGGCCCAATACCGCAGGGGAAAGGAGGCAAGGCTGGGGGGGGTGCAAGTAATGGGTTCAGAAGAGGAAAGGGACCTGGGGGTAATAGTCACAGGGCACATGAAGGTATCAGCACAGTGTAGGAGGGTGGCAGCAAGGGTAAATAGGATGCTGAGGTGCATTGCCAGAGGGATCACCTCTTGAAAGGGGGAGGTCATCCTGCCATTGTATAGATCACTGGTGAGGCCTCACTTGGAGTACTGTGTACAGTACTGGCTCCCATACCTCAAAAAGGATGTGAGATTAATGGAGGGGGTGCAGCGTAGGGCTACAAAAATGATCATGGGATTAGTGGAGTTGCCATACGAGGAGAGGTTGAAGAAGCCCAACATGTACTCGCTGGAAGACAGAAGGGAAAGAGAGGACATGATAGAGACCTTTAAGTACTTGAAAGGCATAAACAAAGTCAGGGAGGGAGGATTGTGCCACTTAAAGGGGAGAAGGGTCACAAGGGGGCACAATCTGATGTTGGAAGGGGGAAGATTTAGGAGGGCGACGAGGAGGAACTACTTCACAGAGAGAGTGGTGGCAGGTTGGAACTCACTGCCGGAGGAGTTAATCACTCAATGGACAGTGGATAGCTTTAAGTGGGGTTGGGTGGAGTCAAGGGCAGGGTCAGTATTGACAAGAACACAAAGGGGGTAAGGACTAGGAGGAAGGAAGGGGTTTGGGTGGGGTTGGGGCAGCTGCAGTGATATGAAACTAAGAGCTGCACAATCGGGCAGACTTGATAGGCCTGTGGGCCTTTTTCTGCTGGCAATTTTGTATGTTCATCTTGAGTTGGGGTGAGGCTCTGATCCTCTCTCCCTGCCCACAACAAAGAAGATTTGTCTGCTGGTTATGTCAGGGGCTCCTTTATCCTCTGCCCTACTTCCTAATTCCCAGGCAGCACCCAAGATCAGCTGCCTGGTGAACGGGGGGCAGGGCACAGTCTTCTTTCATATTGGCTTCACTTTAGGAGCCCGTTAGCACTCTTGCTCCAGTGCTTGTGTATCTGGTGATCAGGGACACTGCCCAGGGTAGGAAAACTCTGGCCTGAGTCAGGGAAGGGCTCTGATCCTCTCTCACCACCTGCAACAAAGAAGATTCATCTGCTGGCCACTTTGTGGGCTCTTTAATCCCCTGCCCTACTTTCTAGTTCCCAGGCAGTGCCCAGGACTGGCTGCCTGTTGAGGAGGGCGTGCAGTCTTCCTTCTGACTGGCTGCACTTTAGGAGCCTCCCCAGTAGCTCTCTTGCTCCAGTGTTCGTGTGTCCTGGGTGATCAGGGATGCTGCCTGAGGCAGGAAAACTCTGTCCTGAGTTGGGGAGAGTCTCCCAGTCCCCTCTTTCTACCCGCAAAAAAGAGGATTCATCTGCCAGCCACTTCAGGGGCTCTCAAAGCCTTATTCCTACTTCTAGTTCTCAGACACTGCTTGGTGAGGAGGGAGGCACAGTCTTCCTTTTGATCTGCTCCACTTTATGATCCTCCTGTAGCTCTCTTGCTCCAGTGCTTGTGTGTCTCTGGTGATCAGGGATGCTCCCCCAGGGTAGGAAAACTCTGTCTTTAGTCAGGGAGAGGTACTGATCCTCTCTCCCTGCCTGCAACAAAGAAGATTCATGCACTGACCACTTCAGGAGCTCTTTAATCTCCTGCCCTTCTTCCTAGTTCCCAGGCAGTGACAGGTATTGGCTGCCTGGTGAGGAAGGGGTGCAGTCTTACTTTTGATTTGCTCTGCTTTAGGAACCTCCTGTACTTCTCTTGCACTGGTGCTCATGTGTCCCCGGTGATCACAGATGCTGCTCGGACAGGAAAACTCTGTCCTGATTTGAGGAGAGGCTCCAATCCTCTCTCCACCCTCAACAAAGAAGATTCACTGCTGGCTGCTTCATGGGCTCTTTAATCCCCTGACCTACTTCCTAGTTCCCCCAAGCAGTGCCTTGGATTGGCTGCCTGGCAAGGAGGGGGCATGGTCTTCTCTCTGATTGGCTCTGTTTTAAAAGCCTCCTGTAGCTCTCCTGCTCCGGTGCTCGTGTGTCCCCGGTGATCAGGGACACTGCCCAGGGCAGCAAAACCCTGTCCTAAATTGGGGAGATGCTCTGATCTTCTCTCACTGCCCACAACAAAGATGATTCATCCACCGGCTGCTTCAAGGATGCTGTAGTCCCCTGCCCTACTTCCTAGTTCCCAGAAGCACCTGGGATTGGCTGCCTGGCAAGGAGGAGAGCACAATCTTCCTTTTGATTGGCTCCACTTTAGGAGCTGCCTGTAGCTGTCTTCCTAAGGTGATCATGTGTTTCTGGTGATCAGGGGTACTGCCTGTGGCGGTAAAACTCTGTCCTGAGTCAGGGAGAGGCTCTGATCCTCTCTCCCCACCCGCAACAAAGAAGATTTATCCACCAGCCACTTCAGGGGCTCTTTAATCCATTGCTCTACTTCCTAGTTCCCAGGCAGCACCTGGGATTGGTTGCCTGCTTAGGATAGGGGACCCAGTCTTCCTTCTGATTGGCTCTGCTTTAGGAGCCCCTTCTAGCTCTCTTACTCCACTGCTCATGTGTCCCCAGTGATCAGGGATGCTGCGCGGGGTGGAAAAACTCAGTCCTGAGTTGGGGCAAGACTCCAATCCTTTCTCCCCACCCGCAACAAAGAAGATTCATCCTCCAGCTGTTTCAGGGGCTCTTTAATCCCTTGCCATACTTCCTAGTTCCCAGGAAGTGCCTGGCATTGGCTGTCTGGTGAGGAGCGGGCATAGTATTCCTTCTGATTGGCTTTGCTTTAGGAACCTCCTGTAGCTCTCTTGCTCCTGTGCTCATGTATCCCTGGTGATCAGGGATGCTGCCCAGGGTAGGAAAAACTCTGTCCTGAGTTGGAGAGAGGCTCTGACCCTCTCTCCCCACCTGCAACAGTGCCCAGTTAACATTTAGTGCTCATCTAAAGTTTTGCAGGGGGGAAAAAGCGATACCTGAATCATGGGAGGTCGTTTAACTTGCACAGCATCACGCAGGGATGAGTGACCTCAGATAGGGGATATCCTTGTTAGACATGGTGGAGCAGATCTGTCAGCATGGTACGGCCAGCTTTAGTATGGCTATTATGGTCATGTTTGGTGGGAGATTTTACGAGCAGTCAGTCTACTGAGACATACCACCACCCCCCATTAATGGCCGGCCATGGGAAACAGTTTTTCAGATGAGCAGCTAAAATGAGTACATACCCATGGTGGTTCTATGTGATAATAGGGACTGCACAAAGGCGAATGCTATTATTGCGACCTGCATTATCACAAAAAACATTTTCGGCGATATGCAGAAAAAGGCTAGTGGGAATTGGGCATGCAGGGGGACCGCAACCCCCAAAATAAAGATTCTCAACTCCAAGGGGAGTGCATGTCGAGGTGGGGGGGGCACATCAGAGTTAAAAAAAAATCTAATTCCTGCAGCTGCAGGAAGTGCAAAAGGAACACCCGCCTCCAATCCCGAACTCAGGACCTGCTCCGTCAGAGTCAAGCACCCTACCCACCACACCACACGGTTGGCTCGGTGCAAGCAGGCTCACCACGGGGTCACATCCCTGTTCCCCATCCCTCTGCATTCTGTCGCCCACCCTCCCTTCCTGTCGCCCATCCTAACCTCGCAGTCGCAACATTCACCGTCCTCCTACAGTTGCCACAATAATAGCGCCGTCACATGGGTCGCCATTATGACAGTCACCCATATGCGGTCGCTATCATCACAGTATACCCCCATGGTTACTGTATCACCCACATCTCTACTGGTAACAAAGTGATGGCAAATGAAATTTCAGAATAACAACAATCAAATATTAGCAAAAACAGAATAAAATCACAATTCAAATATTAAAAATCCAAACCTTACAGAGTCCAACTTCACTCCACCCACCCACCCCATTATGTAAAACAAAGGGAGCTATACATGTTATTTCATATTTGATAAGATAAATCTAAATGTACAAAATGCTAGATACAGTCTAATATCATAAAGGCCTTGATTTAACTCTCTGGCACAAAAAAAAGAGAGGTCAGTTACGTAACCTAAAAAGGACATCTGGATTAAAATTTTCTCATGACCATACCCCTTCAATTGAAATGAAATGTAAAACAAAATAAATCAACTAAAGATAGTAGAAAGTGTTCTGTCTTACCCTTTTGTCATTATGGTATTCTAATAGTCAAAAAGAAAAATAAGGTTAACTTTGAGTTTACAAATAGATATGGTTAGCTACTAGTAGTCAAATTGTATATACTAGTTATAGGGAATGTGACCCATATAGTTACTTTCATCCCTTATTTTATCAAAGGTTATCAAGCAGATTCAGTAACTTACTCCATCACTGTATATAGTGGGTTTGTTTGCTATGGAAAGAATTAATTAACTGAATAAGAAGTAAGTTCTTACGCATGTAAGAGGTACATTCCTTAAAAGAAGGCATGGAGTCCTCCAACCAAAATTTCAGGATAAGCGGTTTGGTTGTAACCCCAATCAGGGAAATATTGCTCTATCAGTAGTTGAGGTACCCCCTGAGGGCTACCTAAAACAGCTGCAAGCATGTTAATTTCACAGCTATTAATGACCTTCTTGATCACCTTTACTTCCATTTCCTGTTGTAATCTTTGAACAAATAAAAGTGACCAGAACCCGCATCATATTTGCATTTAGGGCATATATTAGTGTCTTTGAGTCTCATTTAATATGACTTTTGAGGGGTCAAATAAGCATTTTGCAAGATTTTGAGCTGAATTAACCTTAGTTATCCAAGGGGATACATTTATATATATTTTGCCACAAACCAGCCCAGTTTAAAGATTGATCCTTAGAAACCTTTTGCCAAAATGAATTTTGAAATGGGCATTCTGAACATTTGGTTGTTTAAAGAAACTGATAAATATTAGATATGGGGTGAGTTTTATCTTAACACTGGCCTTCTGAAGATTTAAAACAAAATCTGCATCCTGATTAATCGATGAGTAGGGGCTAAAATGTGACTTCAAAGCTATTTTTATGAGCAACAAATTCAGATAATATTTTTTAGACAATCTAAAATCTCTTAAAATATCAAATAAGGAACGAAACAGCCCATCCTCTAATAATGAGGCAACCTTAGGGTTGGCTCCACAAGGAAGAACTGTTGAAGTAAATTGTTTTCCATTAATAATACAGTTTGGGTTATATAAAACATGCTGATTAATATTCCTGTTGAGATTAATATTAAAGAATTTACACACCTGATTATGCATTTTTAAGGAGGTATCTACAATATAGAGGATTGTGTATGATCACTAATACACAACAAGGGTATTTTTCACTCGAAAGGTTTCCATGGTAACTGGAGACCTCAAGAGCACAGCTTGAGAGGTCTCGTTACCATGGAAACCTCGAGAGTTGAAAAATACCCTAGTTGTGTATGAGTGATCATACACAATCTTTTATTTTATTTATTTTATTTATTTATTTAGCTTTTGTTGACCGGGTAAGTGCACTAGACAAATCCTGCCTATTTTCAGGCACGACCCGGGGGGGAGGGGGATACAGATGAATGGCAACTGACCTTGAACCAGATTAAGCTGTTGGTGGTATTTTTAGTGAATGAGGAAATTTGGCCAGGACACGGAAATTCCCTGCTCTTCGATAAGTGCCATGGGATCTTTAACATCCACCGAACTACCACCAATCCAGGCAGATGGGACCTCAGTTTAACATCTCATCCGAAAGATGGCACCTCAGAAATGCAGCAACCCTCTCATGCTGCATTACAGTGTCAGTACTGGGATATTAACCCAAGTGCCAGATGTGGGAACTGAACCCACAGCCCTCTGATCTCCCGGCCTCAGAGGCGAGTGTGCTACCTGCTGAGCCACTGACACTGCTATAAATGCTTTATAGTGTATGGTAGCTCATAAAAAAGTCTGCCCTTACTTTTCTTTAGTTTCCGGTGTGGTTTTCTGTTCCTCCAGCCCGTTTCACCACCGTAGCCATTGTTAGTGCATCGCCGGTCACCCAATCACACATATGCACCCCGCTTCCACGCACGCGCACACATCTTCTCGGTGTTATGCTGCACTAGCTACATAGCTAGTGCAGCACAACAGCTACGATGATGAAGCTAGTGCAGCACAACAATGCTGTTGGGAGCATAGATTTCCATGCTCAACAGCGTTATACCTTACACTACAGAACTTTTAAGATCCTTTGGTATATTTTTCAATTTAGCATATAGAATAGCCTCAGGTGCTATGTTATGCTTTTTTACAGTACGTCTTTCTAGGAAAACCCAAGTCGGGATAGGTAAATGATTTCCTGGAGGTGCTACAAGTTTCCTTTAAGGGGGCAGGTGGAGATCAAACTGTCCCAAATTGTACACCATAAATCCTTGAGCTAGGTCCTGTCAGCTAGGCTGGTTTTATTCTGCCATCACCAAATAACAAGTACTGTCATGGAAATGGATGGTTGAAGACAAGAATAATTTTACTCAAATTTAAAACTATGGGCTCCATTTCTCTCCACAGGAACATTTATCCTTACGCTGGAGCACCTTCTGTGCCAATCTGTTCAAGGACAGCAGTTATAGCATTCAAATTAACAACCTCCTTAGACTTGCTGTCTCTTCATTCTGAAGAACCTTAAATTCATCCCGCTGACTTCTTGTAGGGAAAGGCACATGCATGTACTACTGTATAACTCTCTCTCTCTCTCTCACTCAGAAACATACAGTTCATATTCATAATTTTCATCATCTGGTGATTGTTCCTCCATGATGAAATCTGGAAAATCAGTTGTTGCCATGTATGCTTTGGGCATAAGAGTGACCTAAGGAGCTACTGATGTAATCAGTTGCTGCTCAGCACCTACTCAATGGGAATCTACTCACACTATAAACTTCTCAGGTGGTGACATTTTTATTACAGTGACCAAGCTAGTCAGACAGGTTACATGTACCAAATAAGTGAAAAAATTATTGTAACCAAGTTGCCACTAAAAATACATTATAGAGAGATAGGTAGACAGACAGACAGATGTCAAGCGATTGCTGGTTAAGTGCTGACACTCAAGCCGGCAGCAGCCTTCCAGCTGCGGCTGCAGGAATCAAGAAAGCCCCACTGTTCTCATACAGAGAACATGGGTGAATGGCTCCTCTTGCTAAGCTGGGCACCCTGAAATTTTGGGGTTGCCCAGAAAAGGTATTTCTGTTTCTTCTGAAAAGCTCTATTATCTGGTGCTACTATCTGAGTAAGAACAGAGCCTCGGGTTTAAAATGTTTGATTGGTTTGAAAGGTAAATTTATAATTAGCATGCCAAGGAGGCCAAGTGAAACTTCGTAGATTTTCATTTCTTATTTTGTTAGTGGATTCATAATCTGCTAACAAAAATAAGAAATAAAAATCTGCAAAGTTACACTTGTTCTCGTTTATCTGATCCTGGAATCAACATGGGAATAAAAAATATTATCATGCATAACTATCTTTGTGTAATTTATGGGTACACTAGCATGCAAGTTCTCTCAGCTTTGTCCAGATGTTTAACAAAATAGTACCCTTTCATAATGAGCCTGATGATTTTAAGTCCAAAGTTCATAATGGAACGCTAACATTAAAGGATTTCAGTCTGAAATTTTACTTAATCTTTTTTCTTTAAACTGCCATTGACAGTCTTTAGGTTCTGAACAGCAAGGAAGATATTGGGCTCCTTTGTTCTCTTTTGCACCATGCAGTGTTACCTTGTGCAAGAAGAATTGTCTGCCTCAGGCATGAAATTCTTCTTGCTTAAAGTAACACTGCCTCTGATCACCAGTTAACTTCTAAAGTAAAATAATTAAGTGGATGAGTCCCATATGACTGCTTGTACTCTTGTCAAAAGTTACCAAAAATGCCATAAAAATTCTAAATGCCAAAGTTAGGTGATTCTCTGTGGTAAGTCAGACTGCCCTTTGGTAGCACTTTTTAGAAATTCAAAAATCAAATGCAACATTTTTTTCATATTTTTAATAAACATTTGAATTCAAGTCCCTGTGTCACTATTGGCGTTCCCTGAAAATGTCATGCTGTTTGGTTTTGTGGTTTTCTTTAAATCGGAAATTGTTAATGTGCTCTGCAGTAACTGAAATTAGTGAAGTTGTTTCTGTCCCTATCAGTGAGGCCTGCAGAGCGATGACATCATTTTGGCCTAGCCTGCTGCTTCAGCCGCTAAGTCTCTGATTGATTGAAGATGTTGCAATTCTCAGTCAGAACAGTCTATAGAGCTAATCGTTTGCTCGCCAAGTTTTTTACTAACTCATCTGGTTTGCATTTAGATAGATTAGCTTAATCTCTATCATTCTGTTCTTATAAAAAGTTGATCATTTGAGTTTCAGCACTGAACTGAAGTGGTATGAATGTTTGTGAGAAATCACTTTGTATCATAGCTGTCAGATCTTTTTGATCAACTGAGCAAGGCTGCTGCACCACATGTGCCCTGTCCCACAGTCAGGGCTGCCATACCCTGATGCCCCCCCGTCTATCCTGCCACACAGTAGAGGCTTCTGCACCATGCTTTCCACTGTCTCTGCCACCACATCCAAGGCTGCTGTGGCCTGCTGTGCCCTAGAGCCCCATGCCTCCACAGTTAAGGCTGCCGCACCATGCTGACATTTGCCATAAGACAAGGCAGGGCATGTGCTGCACCCTGTCCCCTGCCTCCACAGTTGGGGTAGTTTCTCCCTGTTTCCCCTTGCCACCAGAGTCAGATCCTTTGCTTCACCCTGTTGCCCATGTTCCTTGTCCCAAACAAGTGTGTCTGCTGCACCCTGTCCCACAGTTTGAGCTGCTGTACCCTGATGCCTCCCCTGTCTCCTGCCCAAACAGTCAAGTCTGCTGCATCCTGCTACCCACTGTCCCCCACCCTGTAACACAAGATGGAAGTATTTTTTGGTTTTCTTTCAAGCAGTTTGGGCAGTGTACCAAAGGATCTGACTATGGTGACAGGGAGCAGCCTGTGGAGGCAAGAGGCTCTATGATGCAGCAGAGCACAGTGGAGGCAGGGGACAGAGGACAGCGTGGTGCAGAAACCTTGACTGTGGGGCATGACACAGGTGGGAATCAGGATACAGCAGCCCTGACTGTGGGACAGGGTGCACATGGTGCAGCAGCCCTGGCCATTTGAGGCAAAGGAAGTGCATAGCAGGATGCAGCAGCCCCAACTGTGGAGGCAGGGGCATGGACTCTAGGGTGTAGCACAGCACATCAGCCCTGACTGTGTAGACAGGAATAGGGAGCAACAAGGTGAAGTGGCCTAGACTATGGGGGTGGTAGACAGAGGGAAGCAGGGTGCAGCAGCCCCAACTGTTCAGGCAGGAGACAGGGATGGCATCACGGTACAGCAGCCTAAACTATGGGACAGGATGCAGCAGCCATGCTTATTTGGGACAAGGGATATAGGCAGCAGGGTGTAGCAAAATATCTGACTCTGGTGGCAGGAGGGTAGAATGGTGCAACTGCCTCAACTGTGGAGGCAGGGTACAGGGTGCAGCAAATACCTGAACTCTTGTGGCAAGTGGCAGTGTGGTGCAACAGCCCTATTTGCAGAGACATGGGGTTTAAGGCATAACTGGCCACAGCAACACTGACTGTGTAGAAAGGAGCAGGGTACAGCAGCTCTGGCTGTGATGACAGGGGACAGCATAGAAACATAGAAACAAAGAAAGTGATGGCAGAAAGGGATAGCAAGGTCTATCCAAGGTGTATAGAGGATGTGACTTCCCAAGATGGTGGCCAGGCTGGGCTAGCTATCAGTTGGGGTACAGCACAGCAGAGCAGAGCAGATTGTTTTAAATTTGTCTTTCTGTTGTTTTTCAGTCATTTTATTTTTTCGTGTTTATTGTGTTTTTGTAAAATAGTGTTAATAGGTTTAGCGGCAGTTAGTAAGGGTTTTTAAAGTGAGTTAACGAGGGTAGGTCAGTTCGTGTGTTAGGGGTTAGGAATTATGAAATACATAATCCGGAGTCACAAACATTTTTCCACTGCTGTATATCGACATTTAGAGATTTAGTGGTGGAGTTTCTGATTTACTCCTGGATTTCTGATTTACTCCTGGATTTACCTTGTCAAGTCGTGTTAATCTGAGGTGCATTGTAGAGTCAGACGTTTCAATTCATTTGGACATTTACTTTGGCCCAAGTGGAAATATTTTCTGGAGCTCAGGGAGGACTGGTGCTTAATCAGGGCTCAACTGTAGAGTCGGAGTTGTGTTCAGCAGCCCATGGAACTGTTCTGTGAAGAACTGTTAAGTTCTGTTGAGGCACGTTTGGCTGACGGACTGTGGCTGGGACTTTAGTTTTCAGTCTCTTTTCAGTCTGTTTCAAGTCTGCCCATGTAAAGCTTGCGAACTAACAGTACTGGGAACTGACCGGTGGTCTTGTTCTGGGTTGTTGAACGGGCGACCTTTCTGGTTGATTGTAGGGATTCCAGCTGGATTCGGGTGGCCTCAGGAGGTGTGGATTAGGCCTGCAGGAGAGTGGTGCAATGTTCCCACTCCTCCTAGGCCATCTTGAAGGCTGACTGGTGAGCTGGGGATCAGAGTGACCAAAGTGGGGTGCACAATATTTTCAGCCGGGTTCTTGGCATTAATACTGGGGTGTGCCGCCTGTATTTCCGCGATGAATAATCCTGCCAGCCCTAGATTAAGAATGTCTGAACTGTCTGAATTTCACTTTATTCATCGAGGAGGCATCTGTTTAGGGTCAGATTATTCCTTGACTTCCACATATTGGGCCTAAATTGTGTAGGGCAGTGAGAGTGCCCTTTAATCAATTATTTTAATGTAATACTGTTGGGTTTCCTAGGTGTACGTGAGAGGTAGTACTTGGAAAACCTTTGTGAATTAACTTTCTGAAGAAGTGGGAGATCTTCAGTCTTAAAACACTGACAATTTTTAGAGTATTAGTGACTGCTCATTTTTAGTAAAGTCTTTCATCTGCTGCTGGAATTATTGGCTATTTTCATTGGGAGGGGTGGAATTAGTATTTTATTCTAAGTAAATGTTAATTTATGTTGTGTTGTAAATTGTTGTTGGTTTATGATTATGGATTGTATGGGTGAGTGGTTATAGTTTGAGTGTTTGAGCGTTGTTGAATTTGTTTGACTGTGATATTGTTATGCTGTAGGAAATGAGTTGGGAGGGCCATATGATGGTCAGGCACTAGTCCCCCTCTGGACTCTTGGACCTTTGCCCCTTCGTCTGTTCTTCTTCTTTGCCATCTGAGGTATATATATGAGATGTTGTGCCCTTGGAATAGCCAGAAAGAGAAGAAGGGGGGTCCTGGGCTGGGGTGGAATGGAGAGGAGCAGTAAGATAGGGGTGGTGGGGACTAGGAGATGCCCTGGGGTGAAATGGGATCAGAACAGGGGTCCTCCCTGCCTGATTCCTATACCCAAGGGCACTGCTGAATGCAGGTAGATGGCACAGTCTTCCTCAACTACCCATCCTACTCGGATGGTGTTATGCAATGCCAGGTCTGTTTGTAACAAGACTGCTATTATAGCAGATCTTGTTGGGACAGCAGACCTGGCATGCATCACCGAGACCTGGCTGGACAAGAACTCAGGTCCAGTATTGGCCTCGGCTGTTCCAGCAGGTTACTTGGTGATACACCGGCCAAGGATGGATCATAGGGGTGGGGGTGCAGCCATCTGTTTTAGATCAGAAATGGGCCTTATTGAGGTGCCAGTGGGGTGAACCAGATCCTTTGAGTGTATCATGGGTGCGGGTATGAGGTGCAGGATATTTCTCATTTATCGTCTACTCAGAGATGGGAAAGAATTCCTGCAGGAAGTTGTGGACTTCATTGTCGATGTGGCATTGGGATCCCCAGATGGTTGATTCTGGGGGATTTCAATGTCTGGGTCGACGATGAACTCACACAATTTGGATGTGACTTCCTCCAACTAATTACTTTGTTGGGCCACATACAGGTTGTTACCTCTGCTACCCACATTAGGTGTCACTCATTGGACCTGGTGTTCCTCCTGGGGATGGAGATATCTGATTTGATGGTGGAACCAGTCGGATGGTCTGACCATCACACCATAAGGTTCAGTTTTGGGGCTTCCCCCAATGGGCCTGCCCCTACAGAGATGGTCCAGTACTGCCCTTTACAGGGTGTGACTCCTGATGATCTAATGGCAGTACTAGACCAATTGAGCATGTCAAGGGAATGTATGGATGTGGAGGACCTGGTGCTCACCTATAATGCAGTGGTAACAGGGGCCCTGGATTTCATTACTCCTGTTCGTGTTCACCCCTTCACCCTCTGTCTAAGGTCTCCATGGTTTGATGGGACCTTGAAGGAGTTGAGGAGAGTGGGACGAAGGCTGGAGAGGGCCTGGTGGAAATTGGGCCTAGATGGTGACAGGCTTAGGTTGATGGAACATTATGCTTTCTATCAATCGACAATCACCCATAAGAAGGTAGAGTTCCTGTCCAGGAAGATTGCTGCTGCACAAAATCAACCAGCTCAGCTCTTCCGGACTGTGGACAGATTGTGCAAGCCAATCTGTCTTCAGTCTGCAGGAGCTTTTTCATAAGAGAAGTGTGATGAGCTTGCTCAATTTTTTGGAGATAAGGTTGTCGCCATCAGATCCGAGATTGGCCAGTCTACCTCCAATGAGTGCTGCGAGGGTCGACATGACATCACAAGTGCCTGGTCTGTCTGGATTGATTTCAGCTGGCTGGAATTCACTGACATCATGAGGGTCATCCAGACTTTGCAGCCAACCTGTTGTAGTTTGAATCCTGACCCTACGTGACTCCTGGTGGGCTGCATAGATGAAAGTGGCCCGATCCTTGCAGAGATAGTCTGGAGTTCATTGGAGAAGGGGATCTTTCCTGGTCCCCTAACGGAGGCGGTCATGTGACCGCTCCTGAAAAAACCCTCCCTTGACCCAGATTGTCCTACTAACTACAGACCTGTCTCAAACCTGCCCTTTGTGGGTAAGGTTATTGAGAAGGTGTCTGTGCTGCAGCTGGATGACCATCTTACTATCCACGATGTCTATGATTCTCTCCAGTCCGGATTTAGGAAGAGATATAGTGCTGAGATGGCTCTTATATGGGTACTTAATGATCTCCTAATAGCAAGAGATTGGAGGCCCTGTTCCATCTTGGTCCTCCTTGATTTCTCTGCAGCATTTGACACTGTGGACCATGGAGTACTATTTGATCACCTGTGAACCATCTGTGGACTTTCAGGCATGATCCTCAGTTGGTTTAGATCTTTCCTCCAGGGTAGGACTCAGAGAGTGGTAACGGGGATTTATTCCTCTGACGCTCTCTCCCTGCCCTGTGGTGTTCTCCATTTTGGTGCCCATGTTGTTTGAAGTGTATATGCTGTCATTGAGAGACATTATTAGGTGGTACAGCTTGAGTTTTCACTGCTGTGCAGATGATACTCAGCTGTACTGGTGCTTTGTACCTGGGCAGGAGGATGCAATCTCGGTATTTAACAACTGTCTCTCTGAGATTCAAGACTGGATGAGTGCCAGCTGGCTGAGACTAAATCCAGATAAGACTGAGATGTTGGTGGTGGACCCAGATCGTCGGGTGGCGGGTATGCTGGTTGGACAGTTCCATGGGCTTCGGCTTGGGGATGTTTCACTAGCTGCCTCACATCAGGTGCATAACCTGGGCGTTATTTTTGACAACAAACTTACCCTGAAATCTCAGGTGTCGGCAGTCGTCAAAACCTCGTTTTTCCATCTGAGGAATATCACCTGGGTGAAGCATCTGGTTCCTCCCGATGATCTTTCTACCCTGGTCCACGCTTTTGTGACTACCCACCTTGACTATTACAATGCCCTCTACCTGGGGTTTCCAGGGGTTGATATCCGCTGCTTGCAGCTGGTGCAGAATATGGCAGTCAGGCTTGTGACTGGTACTTCTAGAACCAGTCACATTACACCTGTGCTCCGTGGACTGCACTGGCTGCCTGTACAGTGGCGGATCACCTTCAAGGTCAGCCTGTACCCTGTGGAATTCTCTACCTCCTCAGGTGAGAGAGTGCCAGACCATCCAGAGTTTCAAGTCAGCCCTAAAAACCTATTTATTTAGGCAGGCATTTCCTGAAAGTGTGTTATAACCGATAGTCTTAGCCATGCTGCTGTTTTTTAATTTTATTATGGGTTAATGTGGATTTTAAATGTGGATTTTATGGAATATTAATGTTTCAATTTATATGTGGTTATTTTATGTACAGCGCTTTGGCTTTGAAAGGCACTTTGTAAATAAAGTTATTATTATTATCATCATCTAGTCTGCACAAGAACCTACATGGTGCTATTTCCCCTCCCTTCCTTTGCATTTCCATATTCTACGTTTATATCTAGCCCAAGCATTCTTGAACTCACTTACCATTTTGGCCCCCACTACCTCCTTGGGTAGGCTATTCCATGGGTCCACCACCCTCTCTGTAAAGAAGAACTTCTTTGTATTACTCCTGAGCCTCCCTTCCTTCAGCCTCATGTTGTGCCCTCGCGTTCTCCCACTCTCTTTCAATTGGAAAAGCTCCTGAATGTTAACCTTATTTATACCCCTTATATATGTCACCCCTCTCCCTCCTCTGTTCCAGGGAGTACATGTTGAGTTCCCTCAGCCTGTTCTCATATGCCATATAGTGCAGTCCCTGAATCATTTTCATGGTGCTCTGCTGCACTGTCTCGATTCTGTCTATGTCCCTTTTGAGGTGCCATCTCCAGTAATGTATGCAATACTCCAAGTGGGGGTGCACCAGCGCCCTGTAGAGTGTTAACACCACCTCCCTCCTGTGACTCGTGATTCCCCTCTGGATGCAGCCTAGCATACCACTTGCTTTTAGTGCCACCTTTTCACACTGTTTACCCAGTTTCAAGTCTTCTGATACAATGACCCCAGGTCCCTCTCCTGGTTGGTGGAGGCTAGCTTCTCTCTTCCCAAGTAGTAATCCTCTTTGGGATTGTTTCTGCCTACATGCATGACTTTGCACTTTTTGGAGTTGAATTTCAGCAGCCATGTTTCCGACCACTCCTCCAGTTTCTTCAGGTCTGAAGTCATACTCCTCACACCCTAAGGGGAATCCACTCTGTTGCAAATCTTGGTGTTGTCAGCAAATAGACACACTTTACCATTCAGCCCATTTGTGATGTCTGCTATGAACACATTAAAGAGTGGGGGACCCAGAACTGAACCCTGTGGTACCCCACTAGTCACTTCCCTGTCAGCTGAAAATGACCCATTTACCTGAACCCTCTGTGTTCTTCCTCTCAGCCAGTTGGTGCAGAAGCCTTCACTGTGGGGCAGGACACAGTGGGCCATCAGGGTACAGCAGCCCTGACTGTGAGATGGGGTGTACATGGTGCAGCAGCCCTGCCTATTTGTGGCAATGGGAGTGGGTAGCAGGTTGTAGCAAAAGCCCCACATTCGGTGGCTTGGGGAAGCATGGTGCAGAAGCCCCAACTGTAGAGGCAGAGGCCCTGGGACTCAAGGGCTTAGCAGAGCACAGCAGCCATGTCTATGGAGACATGAACAGGGGGAAACAGGGTACATTGGCCGCAACTGTAAGGGTGGGGACAGAGGGAAGCAGGGTGCAGCAGCCTCAACTGAGGGGCAGGAGACAGGGCATCAGAATGTCATATAGTATTTCTAGTTATATACATACATGATGTATTTCCACACGGAAACCCTCAAAGAACTGACATTTGTGAGTGTGTACAGTACATGTGCCTGAAATTACAGAGTGTGGCAGACACCAGTTTGTCAATCTGACATGAAAACAAACATGTTCTCACATGAACCTATTTATCAAGGCTGTAACGGGATTTGCCATCTGCCAGCTATGTGTATATAATTTTGATATAAATATATGTTTTTGAATTCTACTTGTGAAACATGGTCGTCAGCACAAGGCATCATGTGACACTGGATTTAAAAAAAAATGTTCTGGCCTTGCTTGCTGTCACAGCTAGCTTGTAAAAGCTGACTTCCTGGACTATAATAAAACCAGGTTATAAACCAACCACTGCTTTGAACACAGGCAGCTTGTTGTAAAATATTGCCTTTTATGGTGTATCAAGAGGGAAGCAGTTTCTGATAGATATCTGTGAAAATTCACCCAGCTATGAGAGGTGTTTTTATGATGTTTTGCTGACATATCAAAAGGGAATACTGTCATAAACCATACTCTGATGAAGACAGTCTGTCTTGTTATAATTTAAAATATTGCTGTCTTTGCAGATTTCAAATGGGCAGTAAGCTGAATCATTTGGTTATACACTGGTCATGTTACAAATTAATTACAGAATTAAGAGTGACCTCAAGTGCTGTGACATCACAAGGAGGGTGGGACAGTATTGCCACTCATATATTGGTGAAGCCTGGCTGAAAGAAGGACACTTTTTGTTCTGAACTTCTAAGGGACACTTTGGCCAAGATAAGTAACAGCTCGAATCATTTGCTAACTGAAAACCTGAGGTAAAAATAGCTAAATCAGTTACAAGGCACTTTGTTTTGTAATTGTCCATTTCTTTTCTGACTGTACTGTAACCTTAATGTGTACGTCTGTTTTATGTACTGTATTTACTATTTTTAATTTTAGTAAACTTTGTTTTTCCTTAAACCTGCCTGAGACATATTCTTATTTTGAGTGTGACTGGAGGAACAGTATTGATAATTTGACATTACTGTTAAATTGCTTAGTGTGTCACCATATACACTCACTCTAACAAGGATCTGTGTAAAGATCCAGCAAGGTAAGAAAATACCAGCATCTCAACTGAGTTGGCAGGGGGTTGTGAACCAGACTGGTTGTATGCCCACTGGGTCAAGTATTGCGCTGCTTTCCCCAAAGAGAGTCTAATATTTGGATCTGTTACCTGGGTGTGCTAGCTAAAAAGGGTTCATAATTGGCCCCAGGACTTGAGACTGGTAGTTTGCTCACACCCAAAACAAACAGGAGGGTATCCCTGTTCATCCCCAGTTCATGAATCGCACTTCAAGGTTGGGCACTGTGGGAGCAGAGGGCCTGACCCCCAGAGCGGATTTGTGATGGATTTGCTTGCAGTGGTGGGATCTAAAAGATTTGTCTGCATACTGTGCAATTATTTGGTGGCACGGGCATTAACAGTCCAGTGTGTCAGACTGATAAACTGTAACAGTTCACACACAAACAAGGCAGAGATTTTAAAAGAAATACATAATTTTGGTTACAGCCTAAGTTCCCTACCTGTTTTTTTTTGGGGGGGTGCATGCTAGTGTAGCCATAGATTAGGGAAGAATATGGCTTCTACCTACAGCGACTACACTGTGAAATACCTGAGGCACTTGTGACAGGAAAGAGGAATCCAGAGTGAGGGACAAAACAAACAGCACCTTGTAGAGGCTTTTGTGGTAGCCGATGCACAAGCAACTGCCCAGGGCCTCAGGTCACAGTCGGTGACAAAGGGACCAGACCTTGGGCGTGGAGGAGCCAGGGTCCACCGCCATGTCCAGTCCCAAGGAGGAGGACAGCAGGACCAGAGGGAACCCAGGATCACAGCAGCAGGGGAAGATCACCAACATGCTGGAGCCAGAAGGGATCAGGCTGCAGCTAAAGTTGAGGAGAATGGAGCTGGAATTCAAACAAAGGACATTCCAGATGGAGCTGGAGAAGCAGGAAAAAGAAAACCAGCACTAGAGAGAAGCAGACGAAAGAGAGTGACAGCTTCTGAGAGAGGCTGAGTGAAAGGAGAGAGAGAGCGCCAGAGGAAATTTGAACTGGAGAAGCTACAACTCCAATGACCATGTGCCAGAGCAGGTAAGTGGCATGGGTGAACCTGGAACACCAGGACTGGGTTACAAGTTAAATTCTACATTGATAGCTGAATTTAAAGAGGGGGAGGATATGGATGCATTTTTAAATTCATTTGAAAAGGTATGCATTCAGGCAAAAATTCCCAGAGAGTCCTGGAGCTTCCAGCTATCCCCGCTGCTTACCAGTAAAGCTCGTGATGCCTTGGGTCATGTGGCAATCAGGACAGTTATGATTATGAGAAACTTAAACTGCATTGCTTAAAAAGTATGACGACACCTGAAGCGTATAGAGTTAAGTTCCGTAAGCTCAGGAGAAGCCCTGACATGAACTATGAGGAACTAGCCACAAAGCAATGTCAGCTTTTGAAGCATCAGTGAGAGGGAGTCAAAACAGACTCTGTACAGAAAATTGAGGATGTGGTACTTTTGGAGCAATTCTTTTGGGCTTGCCCAGCAGAGCTGAAAACCTGGCTAAAGCACAGAGATCCAAAAGCAGTTCAGGAGGCTGCCGAGCTCTCAGACTGTTATGCCAGGAGCAGGCCTGCTCAGAAAGGGAGTGGGGAGGGTGTGGCAGTGTAGAAAGAGAAAAGCGCACCTTCAGGGCAGCTAAAATCCTCACTGCCTCCCCAGAAAGCTGGCAGTCCCAGGTTACAAAGAAAGGATTTGCCTGATAAAAGAAATGAATGTTGATTTTGCAAGCAACTAGGGCATCTTGCAAGACAGTGTCCTAAAAAGGCACAGAGTGCACAAAGTGGTGCTCAAACAGAGGTAGGTGCACCGTGTATCCCTGAAAACATGCCTGTAAACATGAAGGAGCACATTCACCCGGTTACTGTAAATGGGGTTGAAACCCATGGGTTGAGTGACACAGGGGCATCCCTTACTTTGGTAAAAGGAGATTTGGTTGAGCCTGAACAGCTTATACCTAATCAGTTCATTACAATACGGGGATTCACTGGGGAGGAGAAAACTCTGCCACTTGCTAGTGTTCTCCTGGACTAGGGTGACACAGGAGAGACTGCTCAAAAGTTGCAGTGGCAGAAAATCTTGCCCTAGATGTGATTATAGGGAATAATCTCCAAAAGGGGGTGGTGTGTGCAGTTACCCACAGTCAGATGGCAAAGACCAATTGTGATTCCCTGGACCCAATAGAAGCCCCTGTAGAAAACACTAGGAGGCTGGTTCCCCAGCCTGTACCTCTGATATGGAGAGTAGTGAAAGGGAGGTAGAATTTCCCCAGGTAGTAGTTAACAAAACAGCTGCAGAAGGTTACTCTGAGGAGGGAGAGGTAACCAGTGGTCAGAGGGCTATGGATGGCAGTGACCCTGAATGCCCTGACACTAGAGCTAGGGACCCTAGTTTAGAAACTGAAGGGGACCTGTCCCATACCTTGGGAATATGTAAAGATGTTGCAGCTGTTCAGAAAAATTACCCTAGTTTAGAGAGACGCAGAATCTGATGGGACACAGGGAGGTGATGGAAGACAGAGTGTATTGGGAAAATGGACTGCTGTATACACCGGATGTAAGGACAGAGGGAGGAGTGATGGCAGGCAGCTTCTCATTCCCCAGGGGTACCGTGAGTAGTTGCTCAAGACTGCTCATGATATCCCCATGTCTGGACATCTGGGAATTGCGCACTATGCAGTGATTGGCCCAGAATTTCTATTAGCCCAACTTCAGCCAGCAGGTGAAGGAATATTGCAGGTCTTGTAACCGGTGCCAAGAAATAGGGAAGGTGGGTAGTAAAACCCAAGCTGCCCTAATTCCCTTGCCCATAGTGAAGGAGCCATTTCAGAAGGTAGGAATGGATATTGTGGGGCCTTTGAATACCCCCAGCTCCTCCAGGAAGAGGTTTATCTTAACAGTGGTGGATTATGCCACCCGGTACCCAGAGGCGGTCGCCCTATCCTCACTGAAGGCAGACAAAGTGGCAGATGCCTTGCTAGGGATTTTCTCCCATGTCAGGTTACTGCAGGAGGTTATCACTGATCAAGGCGGTTCCTTCATGTCAGACCTGATAAAGTGTTTGTGGGAAAAGTGTGGGGTGGTGCAGAGATGCACGATACCTTATCACCCACAAGCCAATGGGCTTGTGGAAAGGTTTAATGGTACCCTTAAATCAATGCTCCAAGTGTTTACTGAACAGCATGGGAGGGACTTGGAGAAATACTTTCCCCACCTGTTGTTCGCATATAGGGAGGTGCCCTAAGAGTCGACAGGGTTTTCCCCCTTCAAACTCTTATATGGATGCAGGGTGTGTGGGCCCCTAGACTTGATCTGGGAGGACTGGGAAGGCAAGTATACCATCCAGGGAACTCCCATAGTGGATTATGTCCTTAAGTTTAGGGAGAAACTGAAGGAGCTGATGGGAACATCCCAGAGCAACCTGGCAGCCACCCAGCAGAAGAAAAAGGTATGGTATGACCATAGAGCCAGAGCTTGCTCGTACACTGTGGGTCAGGAAGTCATGGTCCTAATCTCTGTCCAGAAAGAAACTGCAGGCCGAGTAGGCAGGACCATACAAAGTAGTCAGACAAGTGAATGATGTAAACTACATTGTAGAACTGCCTGACAAGAGACATACCAATAGAAGGTACCATGTCAACATGATGAAGCCATATGCAAATAGAGCTGACATGGTATTTGCAGTGTGTGGTCCTGGGGAGATGGAAGGATGAAGCAGACCCCCCCTTCTGGACTTGCTTGAGAAAAGCAAGTGGGAGTCCTCTGTGGAGGCAATCAATCTGTCACCCCAGTTGACCCCAGAACAGACCCCGGAAGTAAGGGAGGTTTTAGCAGACGTTGCCCCTTTGTTTAATGCCAAGTCCAGACTAACCCCCCTTAGTGACACATGATGTAGACAAGGGGATGCAAATGCCTATACAGCGGACAGCATACCTGGTGTCTGAGGCCATACTAAAGAACATTAGGAGGGAGGTGGAGGAAATTCTGGATTTAGGGGTAATCCAGAAATCCCACAGTCCCTGGGCCTCACCCATAGTCCTTGTTCCCAAGCCAGATGGTGCTACTCATTTTTGCATGGACTATTGTGAACTCAACACAGTCACAAAGTCGGACACCCACCCAATGCCGTGGACAGATGAACTACTAGAAAAATTGGGAGGATGGCCTACCTTACCACCATTGACCTGCAAGGGTATTGGCAGGTGGAGTTAACTGCCAGAGCTAGGGAGAGATTGGCCTTCATCACTCCAATAGGGTTATTTGAGTTCAAGGTAATGCCTTTCAGAATGAAGAACATCCCTGCCACCTTCCAAAGGCTGGTGAACCAGGTGTTACATGGTACTGGACAGTATGCTGTGGTGTACCTAGATGATATTGCCATCTTCAGTGCCAGCTGGAAGGAACATCTGTCCCAACTTAAGGAAGTGTTGGGCAGGATTCAGAGGGCCGGGGTCAGTGTGAAAGCTGAAAAGTGCCAGGTGGCCATGGCAGAGGTGATATACCTAGGGCACGTAGTAGGCCAGGGACAGCTCCATCCTAATCAAGCAAAGATTGAAGCAATAGAGGCATGGCCCAGACCTGAAACACAGAAGCAGGTCTGGAGTTTTCTAGGGACCACAGGGTACTATCAAAAGTTTGTTTCAAACTACAGTGCCCTGGCAGCTCCCCTTTCTGGCCTGCTAAAGAAAAGAATGCCTAAAAAGGTAACATGGGAGCCAGCCTGTGAATGAGCCTTTACACGACTAAAGAAGGCACTGTGCGGTGTGCCTGTGTTAGCCAGTCCAGACCACAGTAAACCATTTGTAGTCCAGACAGATGCCTCAGATGTGGGTATTGAGACAGTACTTTGTCAGACTTCTAACCAAGGGAAGGATCACCCAATAGTGTACCTCAGTAAGAAATTACTTCCCAGGGAGCAGGCTTATTCTACAGTGGAGAAGGAGTGCCTTGCGCTGGTGTGGGCACTGAAGAAATTGGAGCCATACCTGTACAGGAGGCACTTTGAGGGACAGACAGATTATAATCCCCTTGTTTGGCTATCCCAAATGGGTAAGACAAATGGCAGGCTTCTAAGATGGAGTCTTGCCTTACAGGGCTACGATATGACTAACACCCACAGAGCAGGGTCAGCAAATGTGAATGCAGATGGGTTATCCTGACAATTAGAGCTGTGAACTAAATTTAGGGAACCTATTCCCTGCCTAGGAATGGATCCCCCCAAATTCAGTCTAGGAGGGAGGAGTGTAATGGGAATCACCATCTGCCAGCTATGTATATATAATTTTGATATAAATATATGTTTTTGAATTCTGCTTGTGAAACATGGCAGTCAGCACAAGGCATCACTGGACATTGGATTTTTAAAAGAAAAAAATGTTCTGGACTTGCTTGCTGTCACAGTTAGCTTGTAAAAGCTGACTTCCTGGGACTATAATAAAACCAAGATCATAAACCAACCACTGCTTTGAACACAGGCAGCTTGTCATAAAATATTGCCTTTTACAACGTATCAGGAGGTAAGCAGCTTCTGATAGATACCTGTGAAAATTCACCCAGCTATGAGAGGTGTTTTTATTATGTTTTACTGAGAGATCAAAAGGGAATGCTGTCATAAACCACACTCTGATGAAGACAGCCTGTCTTGTTATAATTTAAAATATTGCTGTCTTTGTAGATTTCAAACAGGCAGTAAGCTGAAACATTTGGTTATACACTGGTCATGTTACAAATTAATTACAGAATTGAGAGTGTCCTCATGTGCTGTGACATCACAAGGAGGGTGGGACAGTATTGCCACTCTGATATTGGTGAAGCCTGGCTGAAAGAACTGACACTTTTTGTTCTGAACTTCTAAGGCACACTTCGGCCAAGATAGGTAACAGCCCATATAATTTGCCAACTGAAAATCTGAGGTAGATTTAGCTAAATCAGTTACAAGGTGCTTTGTTTTGTAATTGTCCATTTCTTTTCTGACTGTAACCTTAATGTATATATGTCTGTTTTATGTACTGTATTTATTTACTATTTTTAATTTTAGTAAACTTTGTTTTTCCTTAAACCTGCCCTAGACATTTTCTCATTTTGAGTGTGAATGGAGGAACAGTATAGATAATTTGACAGAACTGTTAAATTGCTTGGTGTGTCACCATATGCAGCCATGACAACAAGCAATGTTGGGTAAGTTACTTTTCAAAAGTAATCAGTTACAGTCATTAGTTACTTTTGAATAAACGTAATCAGTTAGTTACTTATTACTTTTATATAAAAAGTAATAAGTAACTGTAACTATAATGCATATTACTTTATATCACTTTTGATAACGTGGTTGTATTTACTCACTAAACATAGCTATGTACTCATGAAACCCCAAAAAGTGTATAAAAGAAATAAAACAGATTCTAAAGACAATTAATATGTTCATTAGTAACACAGTACCTATCTGACATTGCCAGCCCCAACAATCCCTTTACATTTCCATAAATAAGGGTTCTATTAAAAAAAACACTCAAACACACACCCTGCATCTACTACTGCCCTCTGCAATCTTTTTCCCTCACAGCTGAAACCTGGCTTTGTTGTCCCTGACCTTTTTCACTTCCATAACACCAGCACTTGCGCTCCAACACACATACCCTGCATCTACTAACACTGCCCTTGGGGATCTTTCCCATACAGCTGTATATCCTGACAAAAACAGCCACAACTACCCCTTTACATCCCACCCTTACCCCACTGCCACACACACCCTGCTTCATCTTCTGCACTTGGCTGTCTTTCCCACATCTAGCCTGTATTCTCCCCTCCTGCCTGTGCAAGAGCCACAACTACCCCTCTTGAATTTCCATAATAAAATCCCACCCTCACATAGCTCCCCCTACACTCACACATATGCACCCTGCAGATCTACTGCCCTTCCTTGCCTTGGTGATCTTTTCTCATTTCCCTACAGCAGCCTGAATCCTAACATTGCCATTGCCAGACACAGATCCACCCAACATCACATACAATAAATTCCACCAACACACATTTTCTTACCGCAACAAAATTTAAACACTCTTTCCCACAGCTGAACCTTGACTCGTCACTGCCACTGAGACACAGTTATAATTATGACTAAGTCTGTTATGACTATTATGCCACTTACAGTATGCCTCAAGTGACGTCAAACAATGTCACTTACAATCGAATTATCACACAACACAAAACACTTTATGCACTCCGATACATACCCCTTCGATGATGATTTTATTTGAGATATGACGGGTGATGGTGACAGACCTGGCAGGTGGGCAAACGGGTGATCAAGCAACCACTGTGGCAGTTTGGCACATGTGGTGTTGATGGAAATAGGCCCTTAGCCCTGCCTGCAGATGGACTACTTGCCTTTTTCCCCTACAACAGCTATTCTGGCCCAGATTCCCTCTGGGTTCACAATGGCTACTGTAGAGGGTCACGGCTGATAGCATGCATGGGTGTAGCAAGCTATATATAAATTGTACATTGACTGGCCAATCTGTTGCCCTCTCAAACAAATTTCATTAATTTCTATAGGAATTCTTAGCTGTACAATGTAGCGTAGCATAAGTAGTATAATTTGTATATCAAATGTTGCAAAATTATATATTTAATGATAAACTGATACAATGATGTTTTCTGAATTTTATTTGCACAGCATATGTTACAGATATAGAACAAAACGGTAATATTAAATGCATGCTGAATATAGAAAACTGAGTTAGAATCAATATTTCAACCATAGGTTTTCTTCAGGAATTATCTAAAAGAGAAAAAAGCAGCTTAGGGAAATAAGAGAAATATTTCTGAGGAAAGAAAATAGTGGGAGGCTGTAGGAGAAATATAGAATAATACATGGGGTGGTATGTTTAATGGGATTTTACACACCTGAGGTGTTGGATGCCACATAAATCCAGAAAGCAAAGCTCAGGGCATTTATTTAAGTGTCTAACACCGAGGGTGTGTGCAAAATCTCAAGTTAAACACACCGCCCCATGTTTTATTTTATGTAATTGCTGGGGAGCCTTTTTTCAACACAACAATTATATAAAATAAAGCCACGTCACTGTGCATCAGCCATCCCAGGGTTTCAGCACTGTCCATTGTCAGAGCTTCACTTCTGAAACTTTTTCCCCCTTTTTTCTTTGTTTTTCACAGCTTGGATATAGGCCAGTTATTTACTTTTTTTTATTAATTTAACTTACCACCGAGTGTCTTCACAATGAAGTGTGCAGGCATGCGGCATTACAGAAAGGCAGAGAGAGAGAAAAGAGCTGCAGAAGGCCTTTGTGTTGACCAAGGGAAAGCCAGTGCATGTTTGCCGTTATAACCCACAGGTTATAATGGCAAATTATAACCCAGTTTCCCTTAGGGAAAAACTGCTAGCCAGTTATTATAAAGTGCTAATAGTAAAGGTAAGACTAGAATCTGGAAAATGAAAAGGGGATGATAGGTATGAAAAGGCAGAGTAGAAGTGAATGGATGAGGAGTCTTTAAGTGGGGACTAGTTAACAGGACCTAGTAAGAAGGCTGAAAGGTGAAAACCATGTGTGCAAACTGATTTTCATGTTCTACAAATTAAAGAAATATTCAAACTGGAGGGGCCAGTGATTTACACCAGATCTGCAACAATTGGTACAAGGACACCCAGCTCAAGGACACATCACCAGAACTATTCAGCCTAACAATATCTTCTGTAATAAAACAACCCTGATCGTACAGTCACACTGCCAGTGTGTGTCAGTCCAACACCCACTGGCAGTGTGACTGTAACCACGTAGAAAACAGTGGTGCAAAAAATGAGGCTACCTTGTAGTCGTAGCCACTCTGTTAGAACAAGGATCTCTTAGAGTAAACCAGTATTAGGTTAAAATTCCTAGGCTAAATGTTACAAGGCTGCATGTCTTTGCTCCAGTTCTTGTGCCATGGGTTTACACCACCCTGTACCTCTGGCAGCTCATAATACCAAGACACGGCGACTACTCAAACCTGAATATCAGCAAGGCTACAAAAAATGGCACCTCACAGCCATAAAATGTTGCCTAAATGTTTTATTGTGTAAAAAGGCAAAAATGGTAGGCAACTTGCATTTAATGTGCAAGGTGAAGATGCTGGGTGCTTATGCAGTGCTCGTCAGAAGGCATTTTTTATGTTGGCTTGCAAGCATACACAAGCAACATCCTGTAGCAGCACATTTCGAGGTGTGTCAATGTTGGCCATTGCAGAGGATGTTTTAGTGGGTGCGTCCCTCAGCTGCCAATCAGTGACCATGCTGCCAATGACAGCAGTTTCAGAGAGAACCAAAGAGTTGAAACGAATCTGCCGCTGCAATCAGAGACAGACTGGCCATTGCAGCGGTAGATGACATGCCTCCCTTATGTGCCTTTCCTGGTGAAACATTTCAATAAATATGGCAGCTCCTACCATCTGCCATACAATCCCCAGAAAACTGACATCGGGGCACCCAATCCCTAGGTCAGTATGTCCCCTCACACACACATTATGTGGCACACTGTAACATAGCGGCTCCTGCCACCCACCACACACTCCCAAAAAGCCGACATCAGGGTGTCCAATTTCAATGTTGGCATCCCCCTCTTAGTGTGTCTTTCCTGGTTAAAGTTTCCCCTTTCCTTTCCGACACTGGGATGCCCACTCCTGGTGTCAGATGTGCACCCCTCCAACCCTTCTATATGTCTTGATGACATTGTGGTGCCCAATCTCCATGTCGGTGTCCCCCCCAGAATTGTGGTATACTGGGAGCCCACCCCAGTGTGCCTGTTTTGTGTGTGTGTGTGTGTGTAACCTGTAAATGAAGACAACCTTCCCTCGCAGTCTTTTCCCCCCTGCAAACAAGAAAACAGTCCACCATTGTCTCCCTTGTCCCCTCCCCCATCCCCATCCTCCCTCTGCGTATCCACCTCCCCACAACCCCCCTCCCATACTTACCCTCCAGAGGTCAGGAGCCGCGATCTTCTCTGAACCAGGACACGTTTGCACTCTTCAAAGCCAAACTGCAAACTGAAGAAATGACAGTAAGCTTTATAATGGGAAGCAATGAAGGGTTTCAACTTAGGTTGATATCTCAGCCGTTTTTGGGAATTTTTGCCCCAAATTTTCAACATGAGGTTCTTGGAACCCCACCTCATGAACATGTCACTCTCATTTAGTTTCTCAATCCCGAAAGGTGATTTTGCAGTCGCTGCGCAAAATCACCTTTCAGGACAGATTAACAAAATGACAGTACTGCTGTTCATGAGGGGAGGTCCCAAAAAGCCCATGTTGCAAATTTGGTGGAAAAATTCCAAGCAATGACTATGTTACAAGCGTGCATTGTACAGTTTCTACGCATGCTCGTAACTTCACCAATGTTTAACATTTTCTCGCCAGATTTTCAACATTGCCATTTTTTCATACCTCCTTATGAACAGTATAGCTGTCATTTTCACATCCTTCCTGAAATGTGTTTTCACACCTGTGGCGCAGAATGGCGCACTCGCTCTGGGAAATCAATGTTTGAGACAGATTAACAAAATCACAGTGCCACTGTTCATGAGGAGAGGTTAAAAAAATGTCCATGCTGAAAATTTGGTAAACAAATTCCAAAAAATGATTGCATTACAGGCATGTGTTGCGCAGTTTCTACGCACCTTCGTAATCACCAGTTTTTCATATTTTCACTCCAGATTTTCAACATTGCCATTTTTTCATACCACCTCATGAACAGTACAGCTGTCATTTTTCACATCCTGCCAGAAATGTGTTTTCACGCTTGTGGCACCAAATGGCACAGTCGCTGTGCAAAACCACCTTTTAGGATTGAGTAACGAAATGATAGTGCCACTGTTCATGAGGCAGAGTCACAAAAAGCCCATTTTGAAAATTTGGAGTGAAAAATATCAACAAACAGCTGGGGCATTAGAGTTTCCAACCATAATGCCCTACTCTATAGAGACTGACCGGTGTTGGGGGTGTGACTTGAGATCGTTGGCCATAATGCTCACACTATTCCACCCCCATCCTGCAGCTAGTGACAGGCACTGAGGTGTGCCTTGGGGTCTTCAGCCCCAACATTCACCCGATTCTCCTATACTGCACCCATTTCAGCATATTTCCTAATGGAATCGGATGAGTATAAGGCCCAAAGACCCCAAAGCACATCACGACACCTGTCAGAGTCTGCAGGGTAGGGTGCGGTGAAATGGCATGAGTATTATGGCTGATGACCCAAAGGCACACCCCCAATGCCTGTCAGTCTCTGCAGGGAGGGTGGGTGTGGGGTTTGGCATCAGTTCAATACTTCACTGCCATTTCTATTATGCATCTTTCTAACTACTGTACTACCAATACCAGCAAGACAACGTTCGCCATTGACAAATGCTTGTTATACTTTATAGCCTGATGTTATAACAAACTGAGCATGCAGTCAGCTGAGCAGCCTTTGTTTACACTGAAACCTGAATATCAAAAGACACATAAAAAAAAAAATATATATATATATATCAAAATAAAAGCAGTAGACATCCTGTATCTTGATTTCAGCAAGGCCTTTGACTCTGTGCTCCACAAAAGGTTGATCAGGAAGTTGGTGGATGTCAGGGTTGGCAAAAAGAAGGCCAGATGGGTGGAAAATTGGCTGAAGGATAGACCCCAGAGGGTGGTTGTGGGGGGGAAGAGTTATCTGGCATAAAACAGGTAACCAGTGTGGTCCCGCAAGGCTCAGTGCTGGGGCCGGTGTTGTTCAGTGTCTTCATCAATGACATTGGAGATGGCATTAAGGGCAAAATGTGCCTATTCACAGATGACACCAAGCTCTGTGGGAGAGTGGACACAGCTGAAGGGATACGGGACCTACAGGAAGATCTGGAAAAGCTAGGGAGGTGGTCCAGGATCTGGCAGCTTAGCTTCAATGGCAAGAAATGCAAAGTTATGCATATTGGAGTCAAGAATCCTAGGACAGAGTACAACCTGGGTGGAGTCTGAGTAGCTGCATCAGAGGAGGAGAAGGACCTGGGAGTGATGATCACTAGTGACATGAAGCACTCCATGCAGTGCAAGAAAGCAGCAGCAAAGGCAAACAAGATGCTGGGATGCATATCTAGGGGGATCAGTAGTAGAGAGGAGGTTATACTGCCCTTATACAGGTCACTGGTAAGGCCGCATTTAGAGTATGGAGTTCAGTACTGGTGCCCACACCTCAAAAAGGACATTAACCTGCTGAAGAAGGTCCAGAGGAGGGCTACAAAGATGATAGCTGTCAGCAGGGTAAGGCTTACAAGGAGAGGTTGAGGGCACTGAACACGTACTCCCTGAAAGACAGGAGAGAGAGATGGGGGACATGATTGGGACCTTCAAGTACTTGAAAGGGATAAATAAGGTTGATAAGGAGAGTCTCTTTAAGCTGAGTGGAAACCATAACATGAGGGGGCACAGTCTTAAGCTAGAGGGTGGGAGGTTTAGGAGGGAGGTCAGGAAGCACTTCTTCACAGAGAGGGTGGTGGACACTTGGAATGCACTGCCAGAAGAGGTCATCTCATTGAAGACAGTGGGAAGCTGAAAGAGAGGATTGGGCAGGTACAGGGGGAGGGTAAGGGTCATGGGTAGGGAGGATGGAAGGAATGGGGAGAGGGGGCAGGCTCAGCGGCTCAAGCCGTGGACCCTGCAACCTGAGCAGACTTGATAGACCAAATGGCCTTCTTCAGCTGGCTTCTTCGTATGTTCATATGTAAACTCTGGATTTCTGTGATCGTCATTAACATCTTGAACTTCACTCTTGAAATTTATGAAGTCACAGGAACCCCTTGATGGGTTACATCAACTATAACAGATGGATGCCCATCTTTTATTCTATCTATATTACAGTAACTAGTTACTTTTAGGGAAAAGTATTGTCATTACAGTTATTTATTACTTTATTTTAAAAGTAATCAATTGCTATTACTAGTTACCTAGAAAAGTATCAGATTACAGTTACTAGTTACTATCCAACACTGCTAACAAGGATCTGTGTAAAGATCCAGCAAGGTAAGAAAATTCCAGCATCTCAATTGAGTCCGCAGGGGGTTGTGAACCAGATTGGTTGTATGCCTTCTGGGTCAAGTATTGTTCTGCTTGTCCTGAAGAGAGTGTGATATCTGGACCGGTTACCTGGGTGTGCTAGCTAAAAAAGGGTTCATAATTGACCCCAGGACTCAAAACTGGTAGTTTGTTCGGACCCAAAACAAACAGGAGGGTGTCCCTGTTTGTCCCCTGTTCATGAATTGCACTTCAAGGTTGGGCACTGTGGGAGCAGAGGGCTTGACCTTTGGAGTGGATTTGTGACAGAGGCTACATCAGTGACAAACTACTCCTAATGATGAACAAAGTTTAGATTTATTTTATAGTCATTAAACAACCCTGTGTTATATAGCTAGAAAACAATGCAGAGTTTTGATGAGAAAGAACTGACAGGTGTGATACAGACAATGTGATTTCTCACAAACATTCATACCACTTCAGTTCAGCAATGAAACTCAAATGATCAAACTTTTTATAAGAACAGTAGAACAGTAAGGACAGCCAAGGCGTTGAGAGAACTAATGCTGGCCAACAGGATCAAAGAAAGTGAGGATTTCTTCAGGTATATAAGGGAGAAGAGGAAGAGGAAGGATCAGATTGTTAGGATCAAGAAAGGCAGTGGGTGGGCGGAAAAGGGGGAAAAGGGGAAGGCCGGGGTGGGGGTAGAGGGGCAGGAGATCACTGATGGGGAAATCACAGAGGAAAGGATGTTGGAGGACCTCAAGTCCCTGAGGGTTGATAAGGCACCTGGGCAAGATGGAATTCATCCTAGAGTACTGAGACAGTTGGCAGTAGTCCTGGCGAGGCCGATGGTGGACCTGTTCAACAACTCTCCGGAAATGGGATACGTACCCAGGGACTGGAGGGTGGGGCATGTGGTGCCCTTCATGAGAGTGTGCCCAAGGACAAACCCAAGAGCTTTCAACACATTTTTTACTAACTGTGCCTCCTCCCTTCTGTCCAATAACAAGCACCCCCTCATGATTCCAGCATCACCCTCGCCACCCCCACCCCTGTCCTCCCACTTCTCGTTTCGCCTGGTCTCCCCAGTCGAAGTTCTAACAGCCCTACATTCACTCAATCCTTCCAAAGGTAAATGCCCCATTGGCCTTGACTCAAGGATGCTTTAACTTTCCACACCAGCCATCGCCACCCCACTGGCCTCCCTCTACAACCTCTCTTTCTCTCTTGCAAAAATCCCGGCTAAACGGAAACAAGCCACAGTCATCCTCTCCCTAAAGGTGGTAACCCTTCCTCACCGGGCAATTACCGACCTATCTCCCTTCTTCCTATTCTAGCCAAAGTCCAGGAACAACTTGGTCTCGCCCAACTATCCTCCTTCCTTGACTCCTCCTCCTTTCTCTCACACTACCAGTCTAGCTTCTGGACATCGCACTTCACTATCACCTCCCTTCTAAGGCTAACCAACAACATCCTCTCCAGCATGGACAAAGGGCACATCACCACAGCGATCTTTATCAACCTAGCTAAAGCTTTTGACACAGTCTCCCACTCACTCCTATTAACTAAGCTCACCCTCGCCGGCCTCTCAGGTGAGGCTACCAGCTGGTTCCAATCTTACCTGGACGGGAGGCAACAAGCAGTATGAATTGGTTCACACACCTCTGTCCTTTTTCCTGTCTCTATAGGGGTTGCCTCAAGGCTCGGTCCTTGGCCCGCTACTCTTCTCTATCTTTCTAAATGATATGCCCTCACTCATCCATACACATGTACATCGACGACACCATACTATATGCCTCAGGTCCATCCCCTGCTGATGCTATCCAGCTCTGGTTCCGCTCAAATCAGCTATTTCTCAACCCTGAGAAAACTGTCTCACTCACTTTTGGGTCCAGGCAAAGGCTCTCCCGCTTCCCCACAACCCCCACCTTCCACACTTTAGATGGGTCCCTCCTGGAGACCTGCACCTCATTCAGATACCTCGGGGTCTGGCTTGACCAACACCTTGACTTCTCAGCACACATGGATGCTATCCACAAAATACTGCACCTGAAACTGGGTGCCCTTTACTGGAACAGCAGTTGCATTTCCCTGGCAACCCGAAAAGAAATTGTGTGAAAAATGATACTCCCGCATTTTGACTATGGGGACTTCATGTACAGTGCAGCCCCTAAGTCCTCCCTTGCCAGGCAGGACCCTCTCTTCCATTCATTCTGCCGCTTTGCCCTGGACCGCCCACCCACAATGCACCACTGTGACCTTTACAAATCCTTAGATCTCCCTTCCTTACAGGACCGTAGAATGGCGCATTACGCTAGGCTAACAGCAAAATTCTGCACCCAGTCCCTCCCCCGTACCTCACAACCTCCCTTGTTCCCAAACCCCTTCTACTTATGCCCTCCAGCACACCGACTCCAGGCTACTCTCCCTTCCAAGAATGTCCTCCGCCAAAGGCCAGCTTGCCTTCAAGTACAGGATGCCTTACGTATGGAACTCCCTTCCTACTGAGCTCATACACTCCACCTCCACTCTGCAGCTCTACAGTCTCCTCAAACAGCATTTCACCACTGCCTGCACATGCAGCTAGCCCCATACACCCAACACTGTACGTCTATATCTTAGCTTGCATGTTTATTCCTACCGCTAACAAGCCTCTATTGCTGCAGCACTTAACCTCACAGTGGGCGCTATCCCCTAGAGGTACTAATGTCTACTTCCCCTGCCATGAGGCAGGTGTATCTTGTAAAATGTGTCTTCTACTCAATCATGTACTGTATCATGTCATGTTACTGTAATCATGCTACTGTAATCATACTGTATCACTGCATGTTACTGTCTATCCAAACTTCCCCCTCCCCCAGGACGCATCTGGAATCAAGTGTACTCCACTCAGCATGCCTTCCTGGTAAAACTTTTAAATAAAGAAAGAAAGAAGTAATAGACCAGTCAGCCTAACCTCAATTGTGGGAAAGCTAATGGAGACTATCCTCAAGGAAAGGTTGGGAAAATTTCTGGAGGATAATGATCTCCAGGATGGCACAGAGCACAGGTTTGTCTATGGCAGAGCCTGCCAGATGGGCCAGGTGGACTATTTTGATTGGGTGACGTGAGTATTGGACAAGGGTCATGCAGTAGACATCCTATACCTGGACATCAGCAAGGCCTTTGATTCGGTGCCATATGGTAGGCTGACCAGCAAACTGGGCAACCTGGGAGCAGGGAGAAAACTGGTTAGATGGGTCAGGAGCTGGTTACAGGATAGACAGCAGAAGGTAGTAGTGGAGGATGAGTTATCTGAACCCAGGGTGGTAACAAGTGGGGCCCCACAGAACTCGGTCCTGGGACCAGTGCTGTTTAATGTTTTCACTGCTGACATCACAGATGGGATAAAAAGTAAGATCAGTCTCTTCACAAATGACACCAAGATCTGTGCAGAGGTTGATGGAGGGGAAGACAGTACAGTACTCCAGGAGGATTTGCAAAAACTGGAGAAATGGTCTAACACATGGCAACTTGGGTTCAATGCCAAGAAGTGCAAAGTCATGCACTTGGGAGCCAGGAACCCCAGCAATAGTTACTAGTTGGGGGAGTGCAGTTATCCAAGTCATAGGAGGAGAAGGATCTGGGAGTACTAGTGACAGGTCAATAGAATACTGGAGTGCATTGCACGGGGAATTACCTCTAGGAGAGGGGATGTCATCCTGCCCTGTACAGGTCCCTGGTGAGACTTCACTTAAGAGGACTGTGTGCAATACTGGCACCCCTACTTAAAAAAGGACATCAAGCTTTTAGAGGGGGTACAGTACGGGACAATGAAAATAATCATGGGATTGGGAGATAAACCTTATGACGAGAGACTGAAAAAGCTCAATAATGTATTCTAAGCACTGGAAGGATTTTTCAAATTAAAAGGTGGAAGGGAAACCAGGGGACACAGTCTGAAGTTGGAAGGAGGCAGATTCAGGAAGTAAATGAGGAGGCACTATTTCACCAAAAGGGTGGTGGCAGGGTGGAACGCACTGCTGGAGGAGGTGATATCACTGCGGACAGTAGGCAGCTTCAAAAGGGGGGGACAGGTTCAGAGGGAAGGTTCAAACCGTGGAGGAGGGGGCAGGAGGTGGGAGTGAAGGATACAAGGGTGAAATCAATGGGGGGTATGGGGGAGGGGCAGCTGTAGTCTGAAAGACTTAAGTGCTGCACACTCAAGCAGACTAGATAGACCAATAGGCCTGTATCTCTTGGCATTTTCGTATGTTAGTACGCTCGTAACAGAATGATAGATTTTAAGCTTATCTATCTAAACGCAAACCAGATGAGTTAGTAAAATACTTGCAGAGAAAATGATCAGCTCTACAGACTGCTCTGACTGGGAAGTGAATCATCTTCTTCAGTCACTGAAGCAGCAGGTTAGGCCAAAATGATGTCATCGCTCTGCAGGCCTCACTGATAGGGACAGAAACAACTTCACTGTTTTCAGTTACTGCACAGCACATTAACAAATGCTGATTTAAATAAAACCACAATACCAAACAGTATGATATTTTTAGGAAACACTAATCATGCCACAGGGACTTGCATTCAAGTGAATTAAAGCTTTTATTAAAACTATGAAAAAGACATTTCATTTGATCTTTAAACGGTTCCAATCAGCAGTGCTTTATTTCCTATTCATTAATTACAAAAATATTAGATAGCCCTGGGATGGAAGTCCTGTGTGTTTACATACAAAAAGGAATCAGCAAACCTCTAAGCAGCTACCAGAGCCCAATAGATACACTGTGCACTCTTGAAGGATCTGGAGTGGAGAGTTGGTGCGGATTTTGGTGCAGATGATCCACACAACCAGGCATAATAAGCATTTGTCAATGCCAACTGTTTACCGCTGGTATTGCTGTTCTACCAGGTCTTGCTTTTACACATTTGTACCATAAATTTATCAGGGATAAAGCAGATGAGATGCAATGTCTCATTTTCAGTGGTGTCCTGCTTTTACGCATTGCTAGATTGTAATTTCCCAGGACAGAGCAGCTGAGAGGCAATTTCAAATTTTCAGTGGGCTCCCACATTTTGATCCCAAATTTCCAATAGTTTTTTTATGATCTGGCATTATGATCAAGACAGGTGGAATTTAAAAAAATCACATCTGAAAGGTGATTTTGCTGTGCCACTGTAGAAACAAGTTTCGAAGGGGATTTGAAAAATGGCACCTGCCATGCTCAGGAGGTGGGGTAACACAAGGGATACGTTGAAAATTAGGTGGCCACAATTTGCAAAAATAAAGTTATGAGTAAACATTAGAACAATTCAACATGTCCTCATAACTTAGTTGGGTTTTTTTTTTCACATTTTTACCCCAAATTTTCATCATAGTCTATTTATGACCACTCTGTCTGAACATTACAGGTGTCATTTATAAAACAGTGCCCGAAACATTATTTTGTGCTACAAGATGACATAAAACATGAATTCAAAAGTGGTAGATCTTCTCAGATGATTGTGTTGCAATTTTACGTCAAGGTCAGCAGGGCCCTGGATAAAGGGTTTCCAGTAGATGTTGCATATATGTACTACAGCAATGCATTTGACACAGTACCACACCACTAATTGGGTGAAGCACTTGTAAAAGAAGGAACTAATACCAACACAGTAGCCTAGATAGATTCATGGCTGGAAAAATGGGAACAAAGCGTGAATATTTGTGAGCAAAACATAGAAACATAGAATTTGATGGCAGATAAGGACCGCCTGGTCCACATAGTCTGCCCATTTCCCTACCTAATGGTTAAGCTGCAGATCCTAGTTAACCAACAGCCTACTTCCTCCTACCCCCCACTAGAATTGCCTTATGTCTGTCCCATGCATTCTTGAATTCCCCCACTGTTTTTGACTCTACAACCGCCTCAGGAAGGCTGTTCCATGCATCTAGAACCCTCTCTGTGAAGAAATACTTCCTCACATTATCTCTGAGCCGTCCCCTCTCTAGCTTCAAACTGTGCCCCCTTGTTCTTGCATATCTCTTTTCTTGAAAGATGCTACCCTCTTGGACTTTGTTGATTCCCTTGAGGTATTTGAAAGTTTCTATCATGTCCCCCCTCTCCCTCCTTTCCTCGAGGCTATACATCTTAAGCTCCTTTAGTCTTTCTTCATATGTCTTCCAGTGCAGACCCTGCACCATTTTGGTTGCCCTCCTCTGGACAGCCTCCACCCTGTCTATGTCTTTGTGGAGATGGGGTCTCCTGAACTGTATACAGTACTCCAGATGTGGTCTTACCAACTGTCTGTACAGAGGGCTAACAACTTCCTGTTTTCTACTGGTGATGCCTCCCTATGCATCCCAGTATCCCCCAGCTCTCCTTACTGCCTTCTCACATTGCTTGCCCACCTTTAGGTTATCTGATATGACTACCCCCAGGTCCCTTTCCATTTTGTTGTTGTCAGTATCTCACCCCCCATCGTACTCTTCCCTGGTTTTGTTTCCCAGGTGCATTACTTGCACTTTTGCATTGAATCTAAGCTGCCAAACATTTGACCATTCCTCCAACCTTGCCAAGTCCTTTTCATCCTTTCCACCCCACCTTGCATATCAACCCTGTTGCAGATCTTTGTGTCATCTGCAAAAGACATACTTTCCCTTCCAGTCCCTCTGCAATGTCACTTATAAAGACATTAAAAAGGACCGGCCCCAGTACTGAACCCTGAGGTACCCCACTAGTAACTCCCCTTTCTTCACTGTGGACTCCATTTACTATTACCCACTGTGTTCTGTTGTCCAGCCAGTGTTTTACCCAGGCTACCACCCTGGCACCCACTCCCAGGCTGGCTAATTTATTTATTAATTGTTTGTGCAGGACTGTGTCAAATGCCTTGCTGAAGTCTAGGTAGGCCATGTCCACAGCCCCTTCCTGGTCTACTACTTTGGTCACCCAGTCAAAGAAATCAATTAGATTTGTCTGACATGACCTTCCTGCTGTGAATCCATGCTGCCTTGGGTCCTCTGCCCCACTGGCCTCTAGGTACTAAACAACTCTTTCCTTCAGAAGTGATTCCATATTTTTCCCTATCACTGAGGTCAAACTGACAGGTCTATAGTTTCCTGCCTCTGTCTTGCTCCCACTTTTGTAAAGGGGAATCACATCCACCCTCCTCCAGTCCTCAGGTACCACACCATCCTCCCATGATTTATCAAAAGGGTAGTCAGTGGTGTTACTAGTTCATCCTTAGTTCTTTTAGAATTCTGGGGTGAATCCATCAGGCCCCATTGCTTTATCCACCTTCAGTTTTTAAGAGTTCTTTGGAACCTTTCTTCTGTAAAAGGACTAATATCAACCCCCTATCTAGAGTGCTTCTATTGACTGGATTAGGTTTCTCCCCCTGCTTTTCCATTGTGAATACTGAGCAGAAGTATTTGTTCGGTATCCCTGCTTTTTCACTGTCACTTTCTGCCCAACCACCTTCCTCTTTATTCAGCCTCAGTATCCCTGCCTTAGTCTTTCTTTGCTCCTTAATGTACCTATAAAAGGTTTTATCCCCCTTCTTAACCGAGTTGGCTATCTTTTCCTCGGTTTGGGCCTTTGCTATTCTGACTGCCTTCCCCGCTTCCTTATGCTTTAACAGGTACAGTTCTCTGTCCTACTCCTTCTGTGTTTCCTTATACTTCCTGAATGCTATCTTTTTCTCCCTTACCTTCCCCACCACTTTTTTTGAGAACCATAGTGTTTTTTTCTTTCGTTTCAATTTGTTTATTTGCTTCACACAAAGGCTTGTTGCCTCAGTGATGGCGGTTTTGATGTTTCCCCATTGTTGCTCCACCCCACCTTCTTGCCTGTTTGCTAGTGCTTTTCTGAGGCATTCTCCCATTTTGATAAGATCAGCCCTCCTGAAGTCCAGTACCTTCACTTTTGCATGGCTTTACTCTACAGCTAAGTTTATCATGAATCACACTGTTTGGTGGTCACTTGTTCCCATATGGCTACCCACTTCAAGATCGGAGATCCTCTCTCCATCCCCATTTGAGAGTACCAGGTCTAAGATTGCTTCCTCCCGAGTGGGTTCCAAACTAGTTGTCTGAGGCATGCCCTTGTGGTGGGTACTCCATTTGGCTTAGCTCTGGATGTGTCTGCATAAAGGTGCTCCAGTTAACAACTGGCATATTCAGGTCCCCCATCAGCAATATCTCCCCTTTCTCTGCAATCCCAAGGATGCCTTCTATCATATCCTTGTCCATTCCCTCCCCCTGACATGGGGGTCTGTATACAACCCCTGTGCAGATTGTGGTGCCCTTTCCAGTCTCCAGGGTGATGCACAGTGCCTTATCACCTCCCTGTTTACCCTTTAGTTCTGTTGCTTTGATCCCTTCCCTTACATAGAGAGCTACTCCTCCTCCTCCTCTTCTTCCCTCCCTGTCCCTCCTGTAGATTGTGTACCCTGGTATGTTGACATCCCAGTCATGGTTCTCTGTGTACCATGTTTCTGTGACTGCCACAATATCCAGGCATCCCTCTTCCATCAGGGCCACCATTTCGGGGAGCTTTTTACCTAGACTACGGGCATTGGTACTCATTACCCTCCATTTTTTTAAGGCTTTATCTCTTTTTGCCCCATCCCTGTCCTTACTACCTTTGTCTTTCTCATTTACCCAAGCCCTTCTCCCTATCGACTGCTGACATCTGATTGAGCTAGCATGACCAGTGGGATTCCTCAAAGCTCTGTGCTGGGCCCCGCTTTATTTAACTTTTATGTGTCAACAATACAGTGTGGTGAGGGAATTTTGATCTCAAAATTCACTGACGATACCAAAATTGGTACTGTAGTAAATAGTCCTAGAGAAGCAGAAAAATTGCAGGCACAGTTGGTCAAGTTAGAATCACGGGCAAATGAACATAAACTCAGGTTCTACCTTGGCATCCTCTAGCTTACGACAAGGCCTCTTAGCTGCTATTTGTGAGTACCCAACTGAACTGTTAACACCTTATTTATACCGACGGTGTTGGATTGTTCCTTATGTACTCTGTGTTAAGACTGTACTACACAATTTGCCTCTGTCTTTGCTATGCAATTTCTTGTATTATATTAGTTTGTTAATGTGTTACTAATTGTTTATGACAATGCCTGTTAACTGCATTTGCTATTCCCAACTCATATAATTGTTCCCCTCCTTTGATTGACAAGAATCCTCTGTATGTAAAGGAGCTTGTAGCTCAAAGGTTTGTAATTCCGATTCTTTAATAAATAAATAAACCTTAACAAATGCATAAGGAATGTACCTAGGAAGATCAAATCCTAGATCAAATTACATCCTGAATGGCAAAATTCTTAAAGAAACAGCTAAAAAGGGATTTTGGGGTGATAATTACAAACAACCTCAAGTTCAAGTCCCAGTGTATCACAAGCACTAAGAAAGCAACCAAAATACTCAACTATATTAGAAGACACATCAGTAGCAGGGATAGAAGGGTAGTAATGCTGTTTTATGTATCTTTGGCCAGGCTGCAGCTGGAATATTGTGTCCACTTTTTGAGCACCTAGTACTAGGATAGAAATGAAAACCCTTAAAAGAGTGCAACAAAAATTATCAATGTTCTTACAAATTTGAGCTATGAGGACAGGCTAAGGAACTTGAATCTTATCTCATGGGAATATAGAAGGTTAAGAGGAGACCTATGTCTGCTCTTTGGTTCACTAACAAATGATGATCTTTGGGTATGTTTGGGGCTTAAATTGAAAGATTAAAAGTGCATGACAAGAGCACACTGTCTACAATTAAAAGGGGAAATAGGTCACACAAATCAGGGAGCTACCTGGTACAGCCAGAGGGTAACTGCAGCTTGGAATGGTCTCCCAATAGAAGTGGTAAGCAGTAAAGACATGACCAAGTTTAAGGATAGACTGGACAATCATTTTTCGATTCATGCATCAGAATATCCCCTTATGTAAAAGGGGCAAGCATTAAATAGGTCCTTGGGCCTCATCTAGCACGTAAAGAACTAAGAGAACTATGAGAAGTGCGTAATACATTTTATCTAGGATTTGAGAAATAAGAACGGTCACATTCATGAGGTGGTGTGAAAAAAGGATTATGTTAAAAATCAGGGATGAAAATACTGAAAATTACCACAGTTACGAGCATGTGTTGAAAAAATTTCAATTTAGGCTCATAACTTTGTTGTTTTTTTATATTTTTGCCCCAAATTGTTAACACAGCCTTCTTATGACCCTGCCTCATGAACAAGGGTGGAAAAATGTTCAAATCATGCACAAAAGGAGATTTTGCACCACAAGTGTGAAAATGCATTTTGGCCAGGATTTTAAAAATGACAGCTGTCACATTCTTAAGGTGGTGTGAACAAATGACTATGTTGAAAATCTGGGTTAAAAATATTGAAAATTACCAAAGTTACAAGTGTGCATTCATGAATTTAAATGTAGGCTCATAACTTTGTTGTTTTTTTAATATTTTTGCCTCAGATTTACAACATAGCCTTCTTATGACCCTACATTGTCAACAAGGGTAGATACATTTTTCAAATCCTGCCTGAAAGATTATTTCACACAGCAACCACAAAATCACCTTTTGGGATGTATTTGCATAAGTTTACTGTCATTGTTCATGAGGTGGGGTCCCAAAAATGCAATGTTGAAAATTTTGGGAAAAAATATTCAGAAATAACCAAGTTATGGTAAGTTCAAAAACCATTGAAATACATTGAACCACATACCCAATTTCCTCAGTTTGCAGTCTTGCATTGAAGAGTGAAGATGTGTCTCTGGTCCAGAGAGAATTACGGCATTGGACCCTCAGTAGATAAGTAAGGGTTTGGGGGTTTAGGGGTGGTGGATTCTGAGTGGCAGGGTTGGGTGGGGGACAGTAATGGTGGTAGCAACAGACTTTGATGCATACATGATGGTGTCAGCAGATAAGGACCTACAGTACAAGGCCCACCTAGTCCACCCAGTATCCCTTCTTTATTGAGCCCCCCTTACCCCACTCAGTCCTTACCCATGCCCCCTTCCCTCCCAGTATATCTATGTGCTTATCCCATGCATGCTTGAAACCCAAGATTGTCTCTGCAGCAACCACCTCTTCTGGCAGGTCATTCCGAGCATCTACCACCCTCTCCATGAAATAGTACTGTACTTCCTTGTGGTACCCTTCAACTGTCCCCCCTCCAACTTCATACTGTTACCCCTGGTTGTCAAACATCCTTTCATTTGAAATAGGTCCCCCCTTAGTGTCTTGTTAAATCCCACAGCCCCCACTTGCATACTGTGTGATCCTGAGCAAGTCACTTAACTTCCTTGTGCTCCCAGGTCACACCTGGAAACAAGCTTCAGCTTAGTGTGCCTCTCCTGGTTAAACAATTTCCCCTTTCCCTTTATACCTTTAAGATATTTGAACGTCTCGATCATATCCCCCTGTCTGTCCTATTCTCTAATGTGTACATATCCAGCTCCCTCAGCCATTCCTTGTATGCCTTCCCCTGCATCATCCAAGTAGTCCTGCTCTGGACTGCCTCCACCCTCTCTGAATCCCTCTTCAGGTGCAGTCTCCAGAACTGTGCACAGAACTCCAGATGAAGTCTGACCAGGACTGTATACAATGGCACGATGATGTCCCTCCTTCTACTAGTTATGCCTCGACTTATACACCCCAATATTCTACTTGCCCTCCCCACCACAGCCTGGCACTGATTTGCCACCTTCAGATCAGTTCCCAAGTCCCTCTCTTGTTCCACAACTGTTATTTCCACCCTGTTAATCTTGTACTTGGCCAGAACAGTGTCATGATCAGGTTGGCTAATGATTGGTGTGACACTGGCAAGCCCCTGGCATACTGTCCTGCATTGGACCAACAGTGACACACCTCTCAAAACCTGGATTCATAACAATATGTTCTCTCACATGTGCAAACAGTGAACATAAAAAGCAGTGCTGTAGTCTAATTTATTTATCTTTTATTTAATGTTTGGTTACTAATTACAGTAAATGCACTAAGGGGGCATAAGTGGATACCTATTTTCAGGGATGATCCAAGAGAGGTACAAGGAGGTAGATACAATTCATTTATTAATTTACTTTTTGTAGACCAGAAACTGAGAGCTAGACAGTACTGCCTTTTTGGCCTTGCCAGGGAGGGGAGGGGAGGAGGTTACAGATGCAAACCAAGTGAAATTGTCTATGCCTCTGAACTTAAAAGGTGAATTTTCTTTTTGAGAAAAAGAAAGAAAAGCTTAAAAAACATTTAAAAGTGGTACATTAAAGTAAGATAATGGTCCTTTACTTTCTGAAGCCATCCACACTATTCAACGGTGAGACTGAGAAAAGTGGAGGAACTCAAGAGAGTGGGCCAGTGACGACACAAGACAACAAGGTACTCTCTGCTTCAGTACAAAGAGTGCTATATTTAAAGAGACACTGTCAGCTTTTGAGCAATTTTAATGATTCCTCCTCTGTTTGTGCCTCTAAACAATACTCCAAATATAATTTCTATCAGGACAGTTGCAGGGTATTTTAATTTTGTGTACACGTTAATTTTTATAAAAAATGTATTCTGTTAGCTGGCCCAGTGGCTTGGAGGGCTGTGGCATCACTGCCTTACCTCCTGCCATACCAGTGACCCGTGTTCATGGTGCGAGCGGGTCACCAGGGGTTGGCCGGGGTGGGAGAGGATGGGGCGTCCGGAGGACAGCTCTCCTCTCCTGGGGAGGGGTGGGACCAGAGACCAGTGTATGCCTGGCCCCTAGCAGTGGCTGGAGGCTGGCACACCGGCTCCAAAAGATAGGGGGCAGAGATGGAGCAGACACCTGGCATGCCGTGTGTGAAGCATGCATGTCTCGGCCATTGGTGTAATTGCATGCAATGGCTCCACACTCAGGGACGGGAGAAAAAAAATGGAGGCTGAAAATCCACTGACTGTCAGGCTGACATCGGCCCCTCACAGGCACCGCACCCGGCTAGCTGTCACCTCAAAATGCCAAGAGGTAAGTCTCAGTAGATGCCAGGGTGACGGGGCTAGGGGTGCTGGTCGGTAGCGGAGAGAAAGAGAAGATAAAAAAAAGTATTCTACTCATCCCGACTTTATGAGTATCATGCACTCCATCCTCAAATAAAGAGCCAGTGCTGAATCCTGCCAAACTCATACATGAATGAGTTCAACGATTTTTGCAGCAAATCAACAGAATAGCTGTCAGTATTAACCAAACAGTGCTGATTTAGAAAATTCGTTTACTTTTCTGAACCGAGGGGTATTTCAGAAAGAAATCACTGTTTAAAACCTCAGCACATGCGTTACAGCTCCAGTACTTGTGCGTATGTGCTGAATCCCAGTTTTACTTTCTAAACAGTGATTTCTTTCTGAAATACCCCTCGGTTCAAAAATGTAATTGTGTTTTCAAAATCAGCACTGTTTGCTTAATACTGACAACTGTTCAGTTGATTTGCCACAAAAATTGCCGAAATCGTTCATGCATGACAGTTTGGCAGAATTCAACACCGGCTGTCTATTGGGGATGTGTGGGAAGGAGTACACCGCACTCATAAAGCTGGGATTAGTGGAATACATTTTTATAAAAATGAATGTGTACAAGAAATTAAAATACCCTTTGACTGTCCTGATAGAAATTGCATTTGGAGTACTGTTTAGAGGCACAAACAGAGGAGGGGTCATTAAAAACTGCTCAAAAGCTTACAGTGTCCCTTTAAGAATTGGGCTTTTTTTTTATAATTCATATTTTATTAGTTTTCACTTTAGTACATCAAACTTTACATATAGATTTGAAGCATGTAACATCAAAAAACAGCAGAAGAAAAAAAATAAAAGAGGAAGCACAAAACAGAAACAATAACTCTAGGTAACCTTTAACACAAAACACTTATCTATTATGGTAAGTAAAATTGTACCACTAAACGTATATTAATATACTAGATAATTTTTATAAGCTGAGACATCCGTTAACATTTTGATATTACTTAGAAAGAAAAATTAGTGATAATATCCCCTTACACCATGTCATGTGTATGTAACCACCGTACAAATGAGGGATTCCTGAAAGCCTTCCTGGAGCTTGCCTAAATGCTCCCTACCTAACTGGTGTTCGGCTCAGCACCGCCTAAATGTGGGTGTTGTGAGTGCTTCCAAAGCATCCAGTACTGTCTCTTTAAGAGCTGCCTGCTCGCAGTCTCCAGCGGGCTTGTACAAGGGGGATTGGGGTTTCCCTGCTCGAATCCTGCCTGAGCTGCGGCGAAATCGCTCCTTTGTTGGCAGTCGCTGTATGTGCAGAGGGAGCCCTTTTGGATGATGTAGCTGTTTGGCAATGACTAGCTAGCATGTTGATGGGATTACAGTTTGTTTAACTTGTTTTTTTTGCAGTTGAGACTGTGTGTGCTGTGCCCCTCCATTTTGGACCAGGACGTTCTGAAGGGTCCAATAGGGGCAGGGGGTACCTCAAATGGAATAACTGGCGACCAACCAGAAGTAGGACTCTTTAGGGAGTCGGTTGACCAATGAAGATACAGCTAGTAATTGTGGGAAGTGGAGTCTGGACCATGGCGCCTTTTTCGCACCACTGAGAGCAAGAGTAAGTGACTGGCATCTGTAGCCAACCAATGGGATCGGGTGGCACCCGAGCTGAGAGGATTGCCCCATACTGCCAAGGGGCAGAGGTGTTGTGGCTATAGATGAGGAAGGAGCTCTTGGCTCCTGTGCTGTTGAGTGTTCGCGCGGGAAGCATGTGAAAGGCCTGAGTCAGTCGTTTGAATAGCCAGTGAGCTTCGGACTGAATCCGTGAGGCGGCGATCAGAGGAGGCTGTGTAAAAGCACAGCTACCTACCAGGTTCAACCTGTAGAGGACTGGAGAATCTGCTGAATCGTGCTCGGTCTGTCAGGAGAGTGAAGCTGCAGTGAGATTCCCAATAGCTTTGAGTTCGGTCGGGCCCTGGAAGCAGCTGCCTGGTATGGTACCCCTCTGTTGTTTTCTATATAAATGTGTGGAGAAGTATTTGAAGATCAGGCTCAGCCCTGCGAGTGGTGTGAGAGTGGGTTTTCTCTGGAGTTCTGAGTACTAAAGCAGGGTAGCTCCCTGTTACATATTTCTAGCCAGGGCAAGATCTTCATGTTGCTTTGCTGACTGCACTAACTGAGCCTGCTGGCTCCATCTACTCTTCATAGGAATTAAATGCTCATTGTGTCAGGGCCCCAACCAGCTGCAGCGAGGAACTAGCCTTTAGGGCTTGGGTACCCATAGACAGCAATTTATAGGTTAGGCCTGTGCACAGAGCCCTAGGAAGATACTCATATATTGTAGTGGTAAGCCAATCACTCTGATTTCCCCCGGTCCTTGTTACTCCCCCTTAAATAAATCCGATTGCTTGTTCTGCAAAAGTACACTGGCTGGTTTGTGTATTGATGGTGAAATACTGCATAGTGAATATTGTGTAACTGTACCTTACTTTTCAGGGGGGTCTCCGGAGTGAGCTGAGTGGTTTGAGCAGGGGGGTAAGTTTTTATGGTAAGGACACTGCAACTGAACTGTGTGGGCCACTAGTGGGAAGAAAGGGGGGTTGCAGCAACCCAGAGGGCTGTGACCAAGTCAACCTCGACTGTTCTAACCCCAACCTCTGGGTGGAGGCACCCGCCAACGGATCTGGGCCCCTCACCCTGTTACAGTTAAGGCAGGCAGGGGTAGTAGCCCTTGGGATAGCGCCCCCTTGGGGTTACATGTAGATCATCAAATTAAATGTTTGTTATCCAAAAGGGGTTCCCACAGATCTAAAAATGTATCTGATCTATCAATATTTAAATAAGAGATTCTTTCATAATTGGCACTAGTATATACATCCTGTAACCATTCCTTCACCGTCGGCACTTCTGAACTTAACCAGTGTCTCAATATAATATTTTTGGCTGTAATAAAAGCAGCATGTAACCATAATTTCTGATTGCTATTCAGCTGCGTAAGTTCAGAATTAATCAGAATTGGGTTCTTGAAATTCTGCAGAAGAGAAAAATGGGCTGCAGCAAGGTAGTCGGGAACAAGTATGCAAGCCACTTTATTGCTGAAGAATCATGTGACCCAGAAGTGTGTGTGTGTGTGCGTGTGTTGTTCTGTAGTTTGGTTGAGGTTTGCACTTATATAAAAAGTAAGGCTTATAGCAGTGACACTGTTTTTCCTTCTTTGTATAAATTTGTTTTATACTCCATCTGGACAGTAGGTCCCAAGGTAGCATTGATACTGGGCAGATTGGCTGGACCAGCGGTCATTGTCTGCAGACAATGTGTATGTTTCTATGCTAAATAAATATAAACATGTTGAATGGCCCTGGCTGAGCTATTATGCAAGCCACTTTTTGTTGGAGGAATTGTGTTTATTACTGAGCCAGAAATACTGTGTGTGTGTGTGTGTGTGTGTGTGTGTGTGTGTGTGTGTGTGTCAAAGTCCGTACTTGTTTAAAAAGTAAGGCTCACAGCTGAGAATGTTTTTTTCCCTTTTCACATACATCCGTTTTAAATGAACTTGTTAGATGTCCCCTGAGCTATTATTTCCTGCCTTGAATAATTTGTGCAACAATCTGGTACTCAGTGGCAATTTCTGGTTGCAAACTGGATAAAGTGGTGGAGTTCCAGGGCAAATGTAATCTCTAGGAGTTTGGGGGAGTATGGAGACTGGATGATGTAAGGGCATGTCTCTTACTTTGATCACACTCCCTCCATGCCTGCCTGCCTGCACAATCATGGTATTTTTGAGGCAACATTTGCTTGAGTAATACTTCGGGGAGGTGAGGTGCTACAGCAATTCAGTCCCCATTGTTGCTGTTGTATATTTTTTAGTAGTCTACAACACCCACTGATTGCTAAGCTAAGCTAAGGAGGTAGAAGCTCTTGGGGGACCCATGTCCTTTATGATGAGTGCTTTGGAGTTTATTTGCACCATCTAAAAAAGTAAACAAACCCACCCATCTGTCTGATATCAAACATCCTCCCCATCCAGTTCTTTGAATACTTTATTGCTCTTAGCTATTTTTTTAAAATTATTTACCATCCAACCCAGAAGGATCTTCCTCTTCAGCGATCATCACCAGCTGGCTCACTCCAGTGGTGCACTGTTTGATCAGAAGGAATAAATATTATTTGGACCCAGTGTGTGCTGGATGGTATGTTAATTTTATAACCATGCCTCAGAAGGGATTCCAAGGACTGGGCAGGAAGGGTACTGGGAGGACACTGATGCTCAAAAATGTTGCGACACATAATCAAACATAGAGGTACAAGCTTGGAGCACTGACAAGAGCAATTAATTTGTGAAAATTGATTTATCATATTAGATTATTATTAATTCTTTTTGTTCAGCTTTTTGTCTGTGTTGGCAGCTGTTCACCTTTCCACATGGGATAGCTATGGAATGGATGATTCTGAGGGGTGAAATGAGGACACGCAAGAGGCAGGCAGAACAAGGCTCTCCCTGAGGGGAGTAATATAGGAAAACCACATTGTGGCTATATAGAAGAGCACCGAGGGGTTATGTGTTTGAGAATGGGGGGGGATGAGGGCAGAGTGCAGCACAGGGCCACAGAACTGCTGTCTTTGTGTTTTCATGTTGCTGAGCCATTTTCTGATCACTGGTTCTGTCAGCTGTCAGCTGTGCCACCGAATGGCTTTTTCTGTACACGACAGTTACAGTAAAAGCCAGCTAGTGGGCAGCTGTGAAGCGTGTGCGCACTGCACAAGGAAGGAGTGTTCTCATGCTACTATGTGAGAGAAGAAGCACTGATAGTATTATGAGATCTCGTAATACTATCAATAGATTTAATTGATGGTGTTACGAGAAAACAATGGTATGACTTTTGATAGTGTTATTTTCAATATCCATATTACAATTTGATAATAAATTCTAAAAAGACAAAATGTATAGGGCAGGATTTTCAAAGGGCTTAGATCACCGCAAGCCCCGAGTACGCCGACAAAACAGCACATGGGGCATGTGGCGATCTAATGAGATTTTCTATCCTTTGCAGCAATTGCCACAAGTTAGACAAACTTTTCTGGTGTAACTTGTGGCAATCCTGGGGGCCTTTTGCACAGAGCGCGCACCAGATATTTGGCGCAAGCTGTCGTAAATTGCAAAAACTGTTACAATGGGCGCAGTTCCAGTGATAGGGTTTTGCACACTACCAGAACTTCAGTGTCATGGCATGGGGCTTGGCACAAGCTCAGCATCACACTTTGAAAATCTGTCTCATGTTGTTTACACCCCCAATAAAAGCATTGGGGTACATTGTGGATGATAAATGGGGCATTAAAACCTTAGATGGATCCCAAATTAAGTTAGTCCCCATTTATAAATACCTTGGCATTTGGATAGACCAGTGTTTAACATTTTATGTCTACATAAATCATGCATGTGTAACCCCCCTTCAAATGGGGGTTCCCAAAAGACTTCCAGGAGCTTGCTTGAATGCTCCAAGCCTGAATGGTGTTTGGTGTTTAAGCCATTTATCAGTGAGTGTTTTTAGAGCCTCTGGTACTGTCTCTTTAAGAGCTGTCTGCTTGCAGACATAATTAGTTTGTATGGGGGGACTGTGTGCTTCTCTGCTTGAGTACCACTCGAGCTGCTGCCAATTCACTCCATTTTTTGCAGTCACTAGGAGTGCAAAGGGAACCTATCTGAAAGATGTAACTGTTTGCCAGAAATCATTTAGAGTAATAATGAAATTACAGTTTGTCTAACCTGCTTTCTTTGCAGTCAGAACTGTGTTTGCCTAGTTCCCCATTCTAGTTTTGAACTGCTGAACTGGACCAATCAGTGTGGGTTAAGGTAGCTCTAAAATGGTGCCTTGGACGAATCAGAACTTGGACTCATAATCTGAGCCAGCCACAAGAGGATTGTATGGGCAGTGACTCTGAGAGATGTAGTTTAGACTTCGGCGCCTTTCTGAACCAACAGGGGCAGTCTATTGTGAGTGACAGCCAATCCAGCCAAGAACTGGGAGGAACTCAAAGGAAGTGCCCAGTTTTGTCTGCTGGAGTTTCAGTTGAGCTCTGGCAGTGAAGAGGGAAGGAGCCCTGTGCTTTTTTCGGTGTGCAGTTTTAGTCGGGGAAACGTGTGTAAGGCCCAGAGTTCCGGTCTGCAGCTTGTGTAACTGCTTGTTAGGACTGAATCCATCTTGTGAAGAGAATCAAAGGATATCTGAAGAGTAGAAACCAGGCTCACCCTGTAGAAGACTGGAGAAATTGCTGAATTGCACTCGGTCTGTCAGGAACTGAATCTGCTGTGTGTTCTCCCGGGTATTGTGCAGTAATTGCGATCGGGATAGAGAAGCAGCCTGCCTGGTATAGTACTTTCATTTTACCATATAAATGTGTGAGGAGGCTTGTGAGCTCGAGTAAATCCTGCAGCCATTAAAGGACTTTTGCCTGTTACTGTTCACCATATAAATGTGTGAGGAGGCTTGTGTAGCTCAAGTGAATCCTGCTGCCATTAAAGGACTTTTGCCTGTTGCAGTTTGCCATATAAATGTGTGAGGAGTCTCGTGGAGCTCAAGAGTAGCCCTGCTGACATTGAAGGACCCTATCTTGTTTGGAGGTCGTGAGTACTAATTCAGGGTCGCTCCCTGTTGAATTGCCACATTGAATCCAAATGGAATTACTGTACTGCTGACTGTTTAACTAATTTTTCTTTTCTCTGTGTGAAAGGGCCCCTACTAGCTGCCACAGTTTTGACTAGCCACTAGGGCTTGGGTACCCAGGGACAGTAACTGGTAGGGATAGGCCTGTGCACAGAGCCATAGGTAGATGAGTAAAGTGATAAGCTAATTAACCTGATTCCCCCCTGTCCTTGTTATATCCCCCTAAATAAATCAGAGCTGCTTGTTTCAGCAAAGTTATACTGCCTGAGGTATCTGTCTATGTTAAAGTATTGTACTGTGATTGTTGCACTGTATCTTATTTTACAGGAGGTCCCAGTGCCTGAACCAGTCCTGGGGTAAGTGTATACTGTGAAGGTAATTCTGATATATTGTGTGGGCCACTAGTGGGAAGAAAAGGGGTTGCAGTGTCCCAGAGGGCTGTGACCAAGTTAGTTTAACTATTGCAAACCCTGACCTCTGGGTGGAGGCACCGCCATCGGATCCAGGCCCCTCAACCTGTTAGTGGCAAATCAGGCAGGGGTAGTAGCCCTGGGATAGCGTCATCTAGGGTTACATCTTGGAGGCTCACCGCTGGGATTGTGTGTCCTCTAGTGGCCATATTATGAACCACTGTTAAGAAAAAATGGGTACCCTGACAGAAGTGGCTGTGCACCGGCTGGTGGAGTGGTGTACTGGGAGGAGACTGACCCCAAAATGCTATGCTTATCCTGGACATCCCCTGGGTATCAATCGGACACTATACAGGAGTACTTTCCAAGGTGGAAGGTTTACAAACCCTGTGGTGGTGGGTGGCATGCTAATCTGCTCACCCACACTTTCCTGGCCCTAGTAGAGTTTAAGGATCCCATAGATAGCTCCAAAGTGCCACAGACCATTACCCAGAGGAGCCCTCACTGCCTGGAGAGTGATAACTAAGTACAGTAAAGACCGGGGAGAATGAGCCCCCACCACTATCTGAAACTTTTGAGGAGAATTTGCTAAATGGTTGCTGGGAAGGGAAAACTGTGGAGGACTTGAAGAAACTATTCTTGCCACCTGGGGTGTTCCTCCCCAACACCCTCTCCGCTCCAGTACCCGTAATGGTGGCTGAACCAATGCAGACTCCTATTTCTGCACCTGCCATTAGTCACGACTCTTACTGAAGGTTGAGGATCTTCTCTGCACCCTCCCACCCGCCAAGGGAGGATGACTGGGAGACCTGGATGAACTCGTTGCCCCCAAGTGCTAGAATGGCAATGCTTGGAAGTCGAAAAGTGAAAGAGGGTTAGTGAGAGCCTCTGAGGTCCTGCCCTGGCTACCATCCATGCTAAACGGGCTAGTAACCCTGAAGTGACTGCACAGGCATATCTTGAGGCCTTGGAGAATGTGTATGGGAGCCCAGATTCTGATGAGGATCTATGGTGGAGAGTAAGAAATGCACAACAGTACCAAGGGGAGTTGTTGTCTGTGTATGTATCTCGGCTGGAAAAATTGTTGCAAGAATGCCTCAGAAAGGGTAGTTTGCCAGCGATTGAACTGGACCGAACCAGGCTGGACAGGATCCTTAAGTCTGCCTTCTCAGAACTGCTGTTGCTTCAGTTCGCCTGGCAAGTCGACTGGAATCCCCCTCCTATGATGAGTTAATGAGAGAAATTCGAGGAGTTGAGAAAAGGCGACCTCGGAGGGACCTGCACCAATAGCTGCGGCTATGACCCGAGTGACTGAGGTGGCCCATCAAGTGAAGTTCAGGGGCAGAGGTTGGCAGTCAATGAGTGCTCTGACAAAGGAAAAAGATATACCACAATGGGGGCGAACTGTGGAAGAGATCAGGAATTCAAAAACAGTCCCTTTATGAAGGCCACGTCTGTAAGTACGGGCCCCGACCTATATCCGACTGCATCTGCTATGGGGGTTGGGGTATCCACCCATGTATCTCCTGCTGATAACAGCTCCAAACTCTATTCCTTGACCATGGAAGTGGAGAAACTGATGAGATGTCTCCAAATGCTTATCACGCCGCAGACAGAGATGGCACCAAGGTTTCCAGTTAGTAGTACCCCCGCCCTGGCTCCCAGTGTGGCGCCTCGGCCAGCTCAAACTCCAGAAAGTATGTTTTGCTATAATTGCGGGAAGGATGGGCACATGAAGAGGAATGCCGGTCCCCAAAGACACTGACAAAGTTGCATATAGGCTACAAGGAGAGCTTCGGAGAACAAATCAGTGGTTAAGAGGTGCACAAAATGATCCCAGTGAGGGCACCAAAATGCTAACTCACGTCTTTTGTGGCAAGGTCAGTTGCCCAGGCCCCACTACCGCTCTCCAGACTGGTCCAGAATAGTGGGTCACTCCATGGAGACCACTGTAAAGGTGAATGGAGTGTCTACAAGAGCTGTATTAGACAGTGGCTCCCAAGTGACAATTATGTTCCAGGATTGGTATCAGAAGCATTTGTCAGATGTACCCTTACAACCATTAGAAGGACTGCATGTATGGGGGTTAAGTGAGAAGGCCTACCCCTATTCCGGGTATATCCGAATTTGGCTGTCTTTCCCCACCTCCGTGGCTGGAGTGGCCGAACAAGTAGAGACCCTAGACTTAGTGTGTCCCCCCACTGGACTGTATGATGGTGTCCCTTTGTTGATTGGAACAAATGCTCATATGTTCGGAAGCCTGGCACAGTTGTGTTATGAAAAAAAGGGGTCAAAGACTAGTAGAGCTTTAAGAGTTCCGGCTTTAAGTAAGAAGGCCTATGAGGCACAGAGAGATGCTGAAAAAATAGAACCAGAGGAACTGGTCGGAATTGTATGGAAGAAGGATCCTGAGTCTCTGATCCTGGCGCCAAATGCCCAGTGTACCTTACAGGGAGAGGTCCATATCAGAAAGGATGTTAAGAATAAAATATTAATGTTGGATACACCAGGCGATGGAAAATTGCCAGAGGGACTGCTGGTCAAGCCTAGTATTTTGCCCGCTAGAGCCCATGCTTATGCCAGAAGGGTAATGGTCCAAGTTCATAATGTGTCTGAAAGAGACATTCGAGTAAATAGAGGTTGCATCCTGGCTAATGTGCATTGTGCAGACACTGCAGTGCTACCCAGCAGCAAGAGTTTGAGGAAGAATGATAGAGTAACGCCTGACTTGTTTGATTTTGGCAACTCCCCGTTGCCAGCTGAATGGAAAGTGAGGATCAGTGAGAAGCTTGCCCAGAGAGACCAGGTGTTTTCTTTAAAGGAATGGGATGTAGGATGCATGCAAGGAGCTAGCACAATATCCGGCTGCATGACGAAAGACCATTTCGTGAGAGGTCTCGACGCCTGGCACCTGCTGATATAGATGATGTGAGACGGCATCTGCAAGAGCTGTTAGCTGCTGGTGCAATACAAGAATCCAGAAGCCCTTATGCTTCCCCCATTGTGGTAGTGAGGAAAAAGAATGGGACAATAAGGATCTGCGTGGATTATCGCACCTTAAACCGGCGGACTATCCCTGATCAGTACACAATGCCCCGCATTCAGGATGCTTTGGACTGCCTAAACGGGAGCAAGTGGTTCTCTGTGCTGGATCTCCGCGGTGGGTACTACCAGATCCGATGGCCCCAGAGGACCGTGAGAAGACAGCCTTTATCTGTCGGCTTGGCTTCTATGAATTCATGAGGATGCCTCAAGGGATTTCAGGTGCCCCAGCCACTTTTCAACGATTGATGGAGCGTGCAGTGGGGACATGAACTTACTAGAGTGCCTGGTATACCTAGATGATGTTATTGTGTTTGGCAGCTCACTGGAGGAACATGAGAGCAGATTATTTAAGGTATTGGACTGACTGGAGGACTTGACCTTAAACTGTCCATTGATAAGTGTCAATTCTTTCAAACATCAGTAAAGTATGTGGGACACATAGTATCCATCGAGGAATAGAGACCGACCCAAGTAAAGTTGAGGCCTTGACCACCTGGCCACAGCCAAAAATCTAAAAGAACTGCAAAGATTCCTGGGATTCTGTGGTTATTATCAGTTTCATCAAGGACTATTCAAGAGTGATCCGCCCTTTACTTAACCTTACTCAAGGGTATCCCCCAACCCACAAAAAATACCAAAAGTCAGCGTCCCTCAAGACTGAAAGAGTGTATTTTCATCCGAGTGAAGTATTTGGGGTCCGCTGGACTCCTGATTGTGAGACTGCTTTTCATGAGATCATATATCAACTTACCCATGCTCCAGTGCTGGCCTATGCCGATCCAAGAAAACCTACGTCCTGCACACTGATGCTAGCTTGCAAGGGTTGGGGCTGTGTTGTACCAAGAGCACGAGAATGGCCTGAGACCAGTGGCCTTTGCCAGTAGAAGCCTGACCCCATTCGAAAGAACTATCCTGTACATAAGTTAGAGTTCCTAGCTTTGAAGTGGGCTATTGTTGACCAATTCCATGAGTACTTGTATGGGGCTAAAATACTAGTAAAACTGACAATAATCCTTTGACCTATGTGCAGACCTCAGCTAAGTTGGATGCCACTGGCCATAGGTGGCTTTCTGCATTATCTACATATGACTATGCTCTCGAATACCGAGCAGGTCTGAACCACATAGATGCTGATGCTCTCTCCCGAGGCCTGTTCCCCAGAATGATTGGGTCCGATTGGCAGAACCTGACATTCGGGCACTCTGCCGTAAGCTTGACAGGGAGGAACAAATGTCCACGGACGCAGTGGACTGCATGGTGGATTGCTTGGGACCCTCTGAGAATTGCATACCTGCTGCTTATTGCCACTTTTCTGCAATAGACATTGGTGCACTGCCTCAGCTGGACAATGACAGTATTCGGTGGGCTCAATCCTCATGATCCCATGATCAAAGCAGCTTTAGAAGCCCTCTATGCAGGAAAAGATGTGTCCAAATTATGCTCCACTGATTTGAGAACTGCACTGTTATACAAAGAAGGTCCTAAGTTGAAACTGATCAATAAACTGTTATACAGAGAAACAGTAGACAGAGGGGGACAAGTAGACAAACAACTAGTGCTGCCCACTGCCTTTCGAGACTCAGTACTGATGTCCTTGCACAACCACATGGGGCACCTCAGTATAGACAGAACACTTGACTTGGTGAGATCCAGATTCTATTGGCCTAAGATGGGGGCTGATGTGGAGCAACACATTCAAACTTGTAGTTGCTGCTTACAGAGGAAAGCTTTGTCCCAGAGGGTTGCCCCTTGTTAACATCACCACCAGTGCACCCATGGAGCTGGTCTGTATTGATTTTCTGAGTTTGGAGTCAGATCAAAGAAATATCAGTAATGTGCTGGTGGTCACTGACCATTTCACGCAGATGCCCAAGCTTTCCCACCAAAGACCAGAAAGCATCCACTGTGGCCAAAGTACTTGTAGAAAACTTTTTGTTCACTATGGGGCTCCACAAGAATCCATTCTGATCAAGGAGAGACTTTGAGAGTCGTCTGATCAAAGAGCTTTCTCTGTGGGAGTGCGAAAGTCCAGAACCACTCCTTACCACCCCCAAGGGACCCACAGCCTGAACGCTTTCAACCGCACTTTGCTAGATATGCTAGGGCACCCTGCACCCAAAGGACAAGCCTAGATGGAGCCAACAAATTAGCACCCTGGTACATGCTTATAACTGCACCAAAAGTGATGCCACTGGGTTCTCCCCCTACCGCCTGATGTTTGGAAGAGAAGCTCGACTACCGGTAGATGTGTGTTTTGGGGTCTCTCCTGATGGGGTTCAAGCTGACAACTATTTACAGTATGTGCAAAAGTTAAAGGCCCAGCTAACTCATGCGTACCAACTGGCTCAAACCATGGCTGCCAAAAGAAATCTGGCCAACAAAGAAAGGTATGATAAAAAGGTGAAAGCACAGGAACTCCAGGAGGGAGATCGGGTATTGCTAAGAAATCTGGGACTGCATGGCAAACACAAGATTGCTGACAGATGGCACCATCTCCCTCACATTGTAGTGGGCAAACTAGATGATCTGCCAGTGTACAAAGTAAGGCCTGAGAATAATTCAAAAGATGCAAAACAATGCATAAAATCATTTACTGCCCATTGGACAAATCTTGATTGAGTCTGAGCCCCAGAAGATGCCCTCTGGACCAGTGACTAGAGCTGCTGCTAAGAAAAGATCAAGAAAGTCTGCACCTACAGAAGCAGAGTTAAAGTGTTCCCCTCCACAAGTCCCAGTTGAGCATGACTGTCAGTCCATATCAGAAGAAAGTGAGAGTGACTTTGAATACTATCCTTCTTACAAACTGAGTCACTTGTTTCGGGGCAATCCCCTAGTCAATACTGGAGATGAAGCTGGGCCTTCTGGACTGTCTAAGCCCCCAACTTCGTCCCTGGAGCCAATGCTCCCAGAAAGTGAAGTGCAAAGCATCACATCAGAGGAAATGGAATCATTGTGCATGGTTGAACTGTTTGAGCTTTCAGGGGAGGAAAATGATGGATTGGGTCAGACTGGTGATACACCAGAACAAGAAGAGTATTTTGAGTGCCCTGACAGTCCACTGCCAGTGTCTGAAAGCTCTCCATGCGAGCCAAATGTTGTGGACTCAGAAACTGTAACTCCTGGAGCTGAAAGTGCCCCAACTTCTGGCCTCTCTACCCCCATGGAGACTCCCCTGACAAGTGAGGACAATGCTGAAAATGAGGCTCAGAGTGCAGAGACTGTAACAGTTCCCCCTAGAAAGACTGGTCGAGCTGTAAAGCCTGTGGTGCACCTCAGTTATGATTCCCTTGGGAGGCCTGTGGACTTGCCTCTCAATGTTGTCCATAAAGGACTGTACTGTGTCCCCGAGCTCATTGCCCAAACTGAGCGTCAGTGCTAACTCCAAGTTACTTGTGTTGCCCTCTAAGTATGGTGCCCTTGCCCGTCCAGCCCCAAGGTAACTGATAGGGAAGGGCCCCCTCTCTTCAGGTTTCATGTACAAGAGGTAATAACTTGAGTTATGGTACAATGTGTGTGTAATATTGTGTAAAGAGTGACGTACTGCAATGTTTCAGAAATGTGTTCTTGGTAAAATGATGTATTGACTGATGATTACATGTATGAGCCTAATGCAAATGTATATGGTTGCAGTTGAAACTTCTGGGGGTACTTGCTTGACGCGGACGTCAAGCTTTCCCAGGCCAGGAAGGGTGTAACCCCCCTGCAAATGGGGGTTCCCAAAAGACTTCCAGGAGCTTGCTTGAATGTTCCAAGCCTGAATGGTGTTTGGCGTCTAAGCCATTTATCAGTGAGTGTTTTTAGAGCCTCTGGTACTGTCTCTTTAAGAGCTGTCTGCTTGCAGACATAATTAGTTTGTATGGGGGGACTGTGTGCTTCTCTGCTTGAGTACCACTCAAGCTGCTGCCAATTCACTCCATTTTTGCAGTCACTAGGAGTGCAAAGGGAACCTATCTGAAAGATGTAACTGTTTGCCAGAAATCATTTAGAGTAATAATGAAATTACAGTTTGTCTAACCTGCTTTCTTTGCAGTCAGAACTGTGTTTGCCTAGTTCCCCATTCTAGTTTTGAACTGCTGAACTGGACCAATCAGTGGGTTAAGCTAGCTCTAAAATGGTGCCTTGGACGAATCAGAACTTGGACTCATAATCTGAGCCAGCCACAAGAGGATTGTATGGGCAGTGACTCTGGGAGATGTAGTTTAGACTTCGGCGCCTTTTTGGACCAACAGGGGCAGTCTATTGTGAGTGACAGCCAATCCAGCCAAGAACTGGGAGGAACTCAAAGGAAGTGCCCGGTTTTGTCTGCTGGAGTTTCAGTTGAGCTCTGGCAGTGAAGAGGGAAGGAGCCCTGTGCTTTTTCGGTGTGCAGTTTTAGTCGGGAAACATGTGTAAGGCCCAGAGTTCCGGTCTGCAGCTTGTGTAACTGCTTGTTAGGACTGAATCCGTCCTGTGAAGAGAATCAAAGGATATCTGAAGAGTAGAAACCAGGCTCACCCTGTAGAAGACTGGAGAAATTGCTGAATTGCACTTTCGGTCTGTCAGGAACTGAATCTGCTGTGTGTTCTCCGGGTACTGTGCAGTAATTAGTGATCGGGATAGAGAAGCAGCCTGCCTGGTATAGTACTTTTTTTACCATATAAATGTGTGAGGAGGCTTGTGTAGCTCGAGTGAATCCTGCTGCCATTAAAGGACTTTTGCCTGTTACTGTTCACCATATAAATGTGTGAGGAGGCTTGTGTAGCTCAAGTGAATCCTGCTGCCATTAAAGGACTTTTGCCTGTTGCAGTTTGCCATATAAATGTGTGAGAGTCTCGTGGAGCTCAAGAGTAGCCCTGCTGACATTGAAGGACCCTATCTTGTTTGGAGGTCGTGAGTACTAATTCAGGGTTGCTCCTGTTGAATTGCCACATTGAATCCAAATGGAATTACTGTACTGCTGACTGTTTAACTAATTTTCTTTTCTCTGTGTGAAAGGGCCCCACCAGCTGCCACGGTTTGGACTAGCCACTAAGGCTTGGGTACCCAGGGACAGTAACTGGTAGGGATAGGCCTGTGCACAGAGCCATAGGTAGATGAGTAAAGTGATAAGCTAATTAACCTGATTCCTCCCTGTCCTTGTTATATCCCCCTAAATAAATCAGAGCTGCTTGTTTCAGCAAAGTTACACTGCCTGAGGTATTTGTCTATGTTAAAGTATTGTACTGTGATTGTTGCACTGTATCTTATTTTACAGGAGGTCCCAGTGCCTGAACCAGTCCTGGGGGTAAGTGTATACTGTGAAGGTAATTCTGATATATTGTGTGGGCCACTAGTGGGAAGAAAGGGGGGTTGCAGTTTCCCAGGGGGCTGTGACCAAGTTAGTTTAACTATTGCAAACCCTGACCTCTGGGTGGAGGCACCTGCCATCGGATCCAGGCCCCTCAACCTGTTAGTGGCAAATCAGGCAGGGGTAGTAGCCCCTGGGATAGCGCCATCTAGGGGTTACACATGCAATAAGATATCCCAAATATGTTGGGGCCTTGAAAAGGCATAAGCATTGTCTTGATCTGGAGACAAATAAAAGGTTGTTTCTGCACTTATCCTTCCTCACATTGGTTATGGTTCAATGACTTTCTCAACCAGAATAATATTACGCTTGTGCAACTGTATAACAACATTTGTGGCTGTTCGCACGCTCTGTTCCAGTATGAATTACCACCCTGTAGGGGCACTGAAAGCAAGGAACCCTACAAGAGGGATCCACCCTAGATGTGCCATGGGAAGGATCCCTTGGCTAAAGGTATCTTAGGAAGGAACCCCAGAAGAATTGCAGCAGCGGTTGATGACCAGGAGGTAGAGAAGCAGACTGACAGCAACAGGCAGCTTAATGAAACATAAATGAGACGCACAAGTTAGCAGGATAGATCCAATAATTTGACTTGCACTGATGATGGCAAGGGGCTTCCTAAGGAGAGAGGGAATGGCTAGTAGGGCCACCATCTATCTTCATCCAACAGCAGAAACTACCTAGATGAGCTAGGGAATATCACTAAAGTAAACAGTATTATGACCTGTAGCACGAAGGAGAGAAAAAAAGCCCTTTGAGGTGGAAATCTCTGGGGATCCAAGGGCAAGATCGCCTCCAGGCTTAGGATGTTGTATTTAGTGGTAGTACAGCAAGGGTAACCAGAATGATGCAGGGCTAGGAAGGGCTACCGACAGGACAGCACAGTGCAACAGAAGGATTCAGGGCCAGCAGGGGCTGCAGACAGTACAGCACAGGGCAACTGGATGATGCGGGGCTACAAACAGTACACCACACGATAACAGAATGATACAGGGCCAGCAGAGGCTACAAAACAGCACCAGCACAGGGTAACAGAATGATACAGGGCCAGCAGAGGCTACAAAACAGCACAGCACAGCGTAACAGAATGATGCAGTGTCAGCAGGTGCTACAAACAGTACAGCACAGGGTAACAGAATGATGCAGGGCCAGCAGGGGCTACAAACAGTACAGCACAGGGTAACAGAATGATACAGGGCCAGCAGAGGCTACAAACAGTACAGCACAGGGTAACAGAATGATGCAGGGCCAGCAAAGGCTACAAACAGTACAGCACAGGGTAACAGAATGATGTTGTTCCAGCAGGGGGCTACAAACAGTACAGTACAGAGTAACAGAATGATACAGGGCCAGCAGAGGCTACAAACAGTACAGCACAGGGTAACAGAATGATGCAGGGCCAGCAGGGGCTACAAACAGTACAGCACAGAGTAACAGAATGATGTAGGTCCAGCAGGGCTACAAACAGTACAGCACAGAGTAACAGAATGATACAGGGCCAGCAGAGGCTACAAACAGTACAGCACAGGGTAACAGAATGATGCAGGGCCAGCAGAGGCTACAAACAGTACAGCACAGAGTAACAGAATGATGCAGGGCCAGCAGGGGCTACAAACAGTACAGCACAGGGTAAGAGAATGATGCAGGGCCAGCAGGGGCCACAAACAGTACAACACAGGGTAACAGAATGATACAGGGCCAGCAGGGGGCTACAAACAGTACAGCACAGAGTAACAGAATGATACAGGGCCAGCAGAGGCTACAAACAGTACAGCACAGGGTAACAGAATGATGCAGGGCCAGCAGAGTGCTACAAACAATACAGCACAGGGTAACAGAATGATGCAGGGCCAGCAGGGGCTACAAGCAGTACAGCACAGGGTAACAGAATGCTACCGGGCCAGCAGGGGGCTACAAACAGTACAGCACAGGGTAACAGAATGATGCAGGGCCAGCAGGGGCTACAAACAGTACAGCACAGGGTAACAGAATGATACAGGCCAGCAGAGGCTACAAACAGTACAGCACAGGGTAACAGAATGATGCAGGGCCAGCAGAGGCTACAAACAGTACAGCACAGGGTAACAGAATGATGTAGGTCCAGCAGGGGGCTACAAACAGTACAGTACAGAGTAACAGAATGATACAGGGCCAGCAGAGGCTACAAACAGTACAGCACAGGGTAACAGAATGATGCAGGGCCAGCAGGGGCTACAAACAGTACAGCACAGAGTAACAGAATGATGTAGGTCCAGCAGAGGGCTACAAACAGTACAGCACAGGGTAACAGAATGATGCAGGGCCAGCAGAGTGCTACAAACAGTACAGCACAGGGTAACAGAATGATGCAGGGCCAGCAGGGGGCTACAAGCAGTACAGCACAGGGTAACAGAATGATGCAGGGCCAGCAGGGGCTACAAACAGTACAACACAGGGTAACAGAATGATACAGGGCCAGCAGGGGGCTACAAACAGTACAGCACAGAGTAACAGAATGATACAGGGCCAGCAGAGGCTACAAACAGTACAGCACAGAGTAACAGAATGATGTAGGTCCAGCAGAGGGCTACAAACAGTACAGCACAGGGTAACAGAATGATGCAGGGCCAGCAGAGTGCTACAAACAGTACAGCACAGGGTAACAGAATGATGCAGGGCTGCGGGCAGCTACAGCACGGGAGCAGAATGATGCAGGCAGCAGAGTGCTACAAACAGCACAGGGTAACAGAATGATGCAGGGCCAGCAGGGGGCTACAAGCAGTACAGCACAGGGTAACAGAATGCTACCGGGCCAGCAGGGGGCTACAAACAGTACAGCACAGGGTAACAGAATGATGCAGGGCCAGCAGGGGGCTACAAACAGTACAGCACAGGGCAACAGAATGATGCAGGCCAGCAGGGGCTACTAACAGTACAGCACAGGGTAACAGAATGATACAGGGCCAGCAGGAGGCTACTAACAGTACAGCACAGAGCAACAGAATGGTACAGGGCCAGTAAGGGCTACAAACAGTACAGTACAGGGTAACAGAATGATGCAGGGCCAGCAGAGGCTACAAACAGTACAGCACAGGGTAACAGAATGATACAGGGCCAGCAGGGGGCTACAAACAGTACAGCACAGGGTAACAAAATGATACAGGGCCAGCAGGGGGCTACAAACAGTACAGCACAGGGTAACAGAATGATGCAGGGCCAGCAGGGGCTACAAACAGTACAGCACAGGGTAACAGAATGATGCAGGGCCAGCAGAGGCTACAAACAGTACAGCACAGGGTAACAGGATGATATGGGTCCAACAGGGGCTACAAACAGTACAGCACAGGGTAACAGAATGATGCAGGGCCAGCAGGGGCTATGAACAGTACAGCACAGGGTAACAGAATGATGCAGGTCCAGCACGGGTTACAAACAGTACAACACAGGAAACAGATTGATTCAGGTCCAGCAGGGGGCTACTAACAGTACAGCACAGGGTAACAGAATGATGCAGGTCCAGCACGGGCTACAAACAGTACAGCACAGAGTAACAAAATGATACAGGGCCAGCAGAGGCTACAAACAGTACAGCACAGGGTAACAGAATGATGCAGGAGCAGCAGAGGCTACAAACAGTACAGCACAGGTAACAGAATGATGCAGGCCAGCAAGGGCTACAAGCAGTACAGCACAGGGTAACAGAATGATGCAGGGCCAGCAGAGGGCTACAAACAGTACAACACAGGGTAACAGAATGATACAGGGCCAGCAGGGGGCTACAAACAGTACAGCACAGAGTAACAGAATGATACAGGGCCAGCAGAGGCTACAAACAGTACAGCACAGGGTAACAGAATGATGCAGGGCCAGCAGAGTGCTACAAACAGTACAGCACAGGGTAACAGAATGATGCAGGGCCAGCAGGGGGCTACAAACAGTACAGCACACGGTAACAGAATGACTACAGGCCAGCAGGGGCTACAAACAGTACAGCACAGGGTAACAGAATGATGCAGGGCCAGCAGGGGGCTACAAACAGTACAGCACAGGGTAACAGAATGATGCAGGGCCAGCAGAGGCTACAAACAGTACAGCACAGGGTAACAGAATGATGCAGGGCCAGCAGAGGCTACAAACAGTACAGCACAGGGTAACAGAATGATGTAGGTCCAGCAGGGGGCTACAAACAGTACAGTACAGAGTAACAGAATGATACAGGGCCAGCAGAGGCTACAAACAGTACAGCACAGGGTAACAGAATGATGCAGGCCAGCAGGGGCTACAAACAGTACAGCACAGGGTAACAGAATGATGCGGCCAGCAGGGGCTCAAACAGTACAGCACAGGGTAACAGAATGATGCAGGGCCAGCAGGGGCTACAAACAGTACAGCACAGGGTAACAGAATGATGCAGGCCAGCAGGGGCTACAAACAGTACAGCACAGGGTAGAATGATGCAGGGCCAGCAGGGGCTACAAACAGTACAGCACAGGGTAACAGAATGATACAGGCCAGCAGGGGCTACAAACAGTACAGCACAGAGTAACAGAATGATGCAGGCCAGCAGGGGCTACAAACAGTACAGCACAGGGTAACAGAATGATGCAGGCCAGCAGAGGCTACAAACAGTACAGCACAGGGTAACAGAATGATGCAGGGCCAGCAGGGGGCTACAAGCAGTACAGCACAGGGTAACAGAATGATGCAGGGCCAGCAGAGTGCTACAAACAGTACAGCACAGGGTAACAGAATGATGCAGGGCCAGCAGGGGGCTACAAGCAGTACAGCACAGGGTAACAGAATGATACAGGGCCAGCAGGGGGCTACAAACAGTACAGCACAGGGTAACAGAATGATGCAGGGCCAGCAGGGGGCTACAAACAGTACAGCACAGGGAAACAGAATGATGCAGGTCCAGCAGGGGCTACTAACAGTACAGCACAGGGTAACAGAATGATACAGGGCCAGCAGGAGGCTACTAACAGTACAGCACAGAGTAACAGAATGGTACAGGGCCAGCTAAGGGCTACAAACAGTACAGTACAGGGTAACAGAATGATGCAGGGCCAGCAGAGGCTACAAACAGTACAGCACAGGGTAACAGAATGATACAGGGCCAGCAGGGGGCTACAAACAGTACAGCACAGGGTAACAAAATGATACAGGGCCAGCAGGGGGCTACAAACAGTACAGCACAGGGTAACAGAATGATGCAGGGCCAGCAGGGGCTACAAACAGTACAGCACAGGGTAACAGAATGATGCAGGGCCAGCAGAGGCTACAAACAGTACAGCACAGGGTAACAGGATGATATGGGTCCAACAGGGGCTACAAACAGTACAGCACAGGGTAACAGAATGATGCAGGGCCAGCAGGGGCTATGAACAGTACAGCACAGGGTAACAGAATGATGCAGGTCCAGCACGGGTTACAAACAGTACAACACAGGAAACAGATTGATTCAGGTCCAGCAGGGGGCTACTAACAGTACAGCACAGGGTAACAGAATGATGCAGGTCCAGCACGGGCTACAAACAGTACAGCACAGAGTAACAAAATGATACAGGGCCAGCAGAGGCTACAAACAGTACAGCACAGGGTAACAGAATGATGCAGGGCCAGCAGAGGCTACAAACAGTACAGCACAGGGTAACGAATGATGCAGGGCCAGCAGGGGCTACAAACAGTACAGCACAGGGTAACAGAATGATGCAGGGCCAGCAGGGCTACAAACATGCAGACAGGGCAAAGAATGATGCAGGTCCAGCAGGGGGCTACTAACAGTACAGCACAGGGTAACAGAATGATACAGGGCCAGCAGGGGGCTACTAACAGTACAGCACAGAGCAACAGAATGGAACAGGGCCGGCAGAGGCTACAAACAGTACAGCACAGGGTAACAGAATGATACAGGGCTGGCAGAGGCTACAAACAGTACAGCACAGGGTAACAGAATGATACAGGGCCAGCAAGGGCTACAAACAGTACAGTACAGGGTAACAGAATGATGCAGGGCCACCAGAGGCTACAAACAGTACAGCACAGGGTAACAGAATGATACAGGGCCGGCAGAGGCTACAAACAGTACAGCACAGGGTAACAGAATGATACAGGGCCGGCAGGGGCTACAAACAGTACAGCACAGGGTAACAGAATGATACAGGGCCAGCAGGGGCTAGAAACAGTACAGCACAGGGTAACAGAATGATACAGGGCCAGCAGGGGCTACAAACAGTACAGCACAGGGTAACAGAATGATACAGGGCCAGCAGGGGCTACAAACAGTACAGCACAGGGTAACAGAATGATACAGGGCCAGCAGAGGCTACAAACAGTACAGCACAGGGTAACAGAATGATGCAGGGCCAGCAGGGGGCTACAAACAGTACAGCACAGGGTAACAGAATGATGCAGGCCAGCAGGGGCTACAAACAGTACAGCACAGGGTAACAGAATGATGTACGGAGAGCTACAAACAGTACAGCACAGGGAACAGAATGATGCAGGGCCAGCAGGGGCTATAACAGTACAGCACAGGGTAACAGAATGATGCAGGTCCAGCAGGGGCTACAAACAGTACAACACAGGTAACAGAATGATCAGGTCCAGCAGGGGCTACAACAGTACAGCACAGGTAACAGAATGATACAGGGCCAGCAGGGCTATGAACAGTACACAGGGTAATAGAATGATGCAGGGCCAGCAGGGGCTATGAACAGTACAGCACAGGGTAACAGAATGATGCAGGGCCAGCAGAGGCTACAAACAGTACAGCACAGGGTAACAGAATGATGTAGGTCCAGCAGGGGGCTACATACAGTACAGCACAGAGTAACAGAATGATGTAGGTCCAGCAGGGGGCTACAAACAGTACAGCACAGAGTAACAGAATGACACAGGGCCAGCAGAGGCTACAAACAGTACAGCACAGGGTAACAGAATGATGCAGGGCCAGCAGGGCTACAAACAGTACAGCACAGGGTAAGAGAATGATGCAGGGCCAGCAGGGGCCACAAACAGTACAACACAGGGTAACAGAATGATACAGGGCCAGCAGGGGGCTACAAACAGTACAGCACAGAGTAACAGAATGATACAGGGCCAGCAGAGGCTACAAACAGTACAGCACAGGGTAACAGAATGATGCAGGGCCAGCAGAGTGCTACAAACAGTACAGCACAGGGTAACAGAATGATGCAGGGCCAGCAGAGGCTACAAACAGTACAGCACAGGGTAACAGAATGATGTAGGTCCAGCAGGGGGCTACAAACAGTACAGTACAGAGTAACAGAATGATACAGGGACAGCAGAGGCTACAAACAGTACAGCACAGGGTAACAGAATGATGCAGGGCCAGCAGGGGCTACAAACAGTACAGCACAGAGTAACAGAATGATGTAGGTCCAGCAGAGGCTACAAACAGTACAGCACAGGGTAACAGAATGATGCAGGGCCAGCAGAGTGCTACAAACAGTACAGCACAGGGTAACAGAATGATGCAGGGCCAGCAGGGGCTACAAACAGTACAGCACAGGGTAACAGAATGATGCAGGGCCAGCAGGGGCTACAAACAGTACAGCACAGGGTAACAGAATGATACAGGGCCAGCAGGGGCTACAAACAGTACAGCACAGAGTAACAGAATGATACAGGGCCAGCAGAGGCTACAAACAGTACAGCACAGAGTAACAGAATGATGTAGGTCCAGCAGGGGGCTACAAACAGTACAGCACAGGGTAACAGAATGATGCAGGGCCAGCAGAGTGCTACAAACAGTACAGCACAGGGTAACAGAATGATGCAGGGCCAGCAGGGGGCTACAAACAGTACAGCACAGGGTAACAGAATGATGCAGGGCCAGCAGGGCTACAAACAGTACAGCACAGGGTAACAGAATGATGCAGGGCCAGCAGGGGGCTACAAGCAGTACAGCACACGGTAACAGAATGCTACCGGGCCAGCAGGGGGCTACAAACAGTACAGCACAGGGTAACAGAATGATGCAGGGCCAGCAGGGGGCTACAAACAGTACAGCACAGGGCAACAGAATGATGCAGGTCCAGCAGGGGGCTACTAACAGTACAGCACAGGGTAACAGAATGATACAGGGCCAGCAGGAGGCTACTAACAGTACAGCACAGAGCAACAGAATGGTACAGGGCCAGTAAGGGCTACAAACAGTACAGTACAGGGTAACAGAATGATGCAGGGCCAGCAGAGGCTACAAACAGTACAGCACAGGGTAACAGAATGATACAGGGCCAGCAGGGGGCTACAAACAGTACAGCACAGGGTAACAGAATGATACAGGGCCAGCAGGGGCTACAAACAGTACAGCACAGGGTAACAGAATGATGCAGGGCCAGCAGGGGCTACAAACAGTACAGCACAGGGTAACAGAATGATGAGAGGCCAGCAGAGGCTACAAACAGTACAGCACAGGGTAACAGGATGATATGGGTCCAGAGGGGCTACAAACAGTACAGCACAGGGTAACAGAATGATGCAGGGCCAGCAGGGGCTATGAACAGTACAGCAAAGGGTAACAGAATGATGCAGGTCCAGCACGGGTAAACAGTACAACACAGGAAACAGATTGATTCAGGTCCAGCAGGGCTACTAACAGTACAGCACAGGGTAACAGAATGATGCAGGTCCAGCAGGGCTACAACAGTACACACAGGGTAACAGAATGCTACCAGGCCAGCAGGGGCTACAACAGTACAGCACAGGGCAACAGAATGATGCAGGTCCAGCAGGGGGCTACTAACAGTACAGCACAGGGTAACAGAATGATACAGGGCCAGCAGGGGGTTACAAACAGTACAGCACAGAGCAACAGAATGGTACAGGGCCAGCAGGGGCAAGGAACAGTACAGCACAGGGTATCAGAATAATACAGGGCCGGCAGGGGCTATGAACAGTACAACAGAGGGTTACAAAATGATGCAGGGCCAGCAGGGGCTACAAACAGTACAGCACAGGGTAACAGAATGATACAGGGCCAGCAGGGGCTACAAACAGTACAGCACAGGGTAACAGAATGATGCAGGGCCAGCAGGGGCTACAAACAGTACAGCACAGGGTAACAGAATGATGCAGGGCCAGCAGGGGGCTACAAACAGTACAGCACAGGGTAACAGAATGATGCAGGGCCGGCAGAAGCTAGGAACAGTACAGCACAGGGCAACAGAATGATACAGGTCCAGCAGGGGCTATGAACAGTACAGCACAGGGTAACAGAATGATACAGGTCCAGCACGGGCTACAAACAGTACAGCACAGGAAACAGATTGATTCAGGTCCAGCAGGGGGCTACTAAAAGTACAGCACAGGGTAACAGAATGATGCAGGTCCAGCACGGGCTACAAACAGTACAGCACAGGAAACAGATTGATTCAGGTCCAGCAGGGGGCTACTAACAGTACAGCACAGAGTAACAGAATGATACAGGGCCAGCAAGGGCTATGAACAGTACAGCACAGGGTAACAGAATGATGCAGGGCCAGCAGGGGCTATGAACAGTACAGCACAGGGTAACAGAATGATGCAGGGCCAGCAGGGGCTACAAACAGTACAGCACAGGGTAACAGAATGATGCAGGGCCAGCAGAGGCTACAAACAGTACAGCACAGGGTAACAGAATGATGTAGGTCCAGCAGGGGGCTACACACAGTACAGCACAGGTAACAGAATGATGAGGGCCAGCAGGGGCTACAAACAGTACAGCACAGAGTAACAGAATGATGCAGGCCAGCAGAGGCTACAAACAGTACAGCACAGGGTAACAGAATGAGTAGGCCAGCAGGCTACAAACAGTACAGCACAGGGTAACAGAATGATGCAGGCCAGCAGGGGCTACAAACAGTACAGCACAGGGTAACAGAATGATACAGGGCCAGCAGGGGCTACAAACAGTACAGCACAGGTAACAGAATGATGCAGGGCCAGCAGAGGCTACAAACAGTACAGCACAGGGTAACAGAATGATGCAGGGCCAGCAGAGGCTACAAACAGTACAGCACAGGGTAACAGAATGATGCAGGGCCAGCAGGGGCTACAAACAGTACAGCACAGGGTAACAGAATGATGTAGGTCCAGCAGGGGCTACAAACAGTACAGCACAGGTAACAGAATGATACAGGGCCAGCAGGGGCTACAAACAGTACAGCACAGGAAAGAATGATGAGACACAGCAGGGCTAAAACAGTACAGCACAGAGTAACAGAATGATGAGGTCCAGCAGAGGCTACAAACAGTACAGCACAGGGTAACAGAATGATGCAGGGCCAGCAGAGGCTACAAACAGTACAGCACAGGGTAACAGAATGATGCAGGGCCAGCAGGGGCTACAACAGTACAGCACAGGTAACAGAATGATGCAGGCCGAGGGCTACAAACAGTACAACACAGGGTAACAGAATGATACAGGGCCAGCAGGGGCTACAAACAGTACAGCACAGAGTAACAGAATGATACAGGGCCAGCAGAGGCTACAAACAGTACAGCACAGGGTAACAGAATGATACAGGGCCAGCAGGGGCTACAAACAGTACAGCACAGGGTAACAGAATGATGCAGGGCCAGCAGAGGCTACAAACAGTACAGCACGGACAGAGATGCAGCACAGGGCTACAAGCAGTACAGCACAGGGTAACAGAATGATGCAGGGCCAGCAGGTGCTACAAACAGTACAGCACAGGGTAACAGAATGATGCAGGGCCAGCAGGGGGCTACAAACAGTACAGCACAGGGTAACAGAATGCTACAGGGCCAGCAGGGGCTACAAACAGTACAGCACAGGGTAACAGAATGATGCAGGGCCAGCAGGGGCTACAAACAGTACAGCACAGGGTAACAGAATGATGCAGGTCCAGCAGGGGCTACTAACAGTACAGCACAGGGTAACAGAATGATACAGGACCAGCAGGAGGCTACAACAGTACAGCACAGGGTAACAGAATGATACAGGACCAGTAGGGCTACAAACAGTACAGTACAGGGTAACAGAATGATGCAGGGCCAGCAGGGGCTACAAACAGTACAGCACAGGGTAACAGAATGATACAGGGCCAGCAGGGGGCTACAAACAGTACAGCACAGGGTAACAGAATGATGCAGGGCCAGCAGGGGCTACAAACAGTACAGCACAGGGTAACAGAATGATGCAGGGCCAGCAGAGGCTACAAACAGTACAGCACAGGGTAACACGATGATATGGGTCCAACAGGGCTACAAACAGTACAGCACAGGGTAACAGAATGATGCAGGGCCAGCAGGGGCTATGAACAGTACAGCAAAGGGTAACAGAATGATGCAGGTCCAGCACGGGTTACAAACAGTACAACACAGGAAACAGATTGATTCAGGTCCAGCAGGGGGCTACTAACAGTACAGCACAGGGTAACAGAATGATGCAGGGCCAGCAGGGGCTACAAGCAGTACAGCACAGGGTAACAGAATGCTACCAGGCCAGCAGGGGGCTACAAGCAGTACAGCACAGGGCAACAGAATGATGCAGGTCCAGCAGGGGGCTACTAACAGTACAGCACAGGGTAACAGAATGATACAGGGCCAGCAGGGGGTTACAAACAGTACAGCACAGAGCAACAGAATGGTACAGGGCCGGCAGAGGCTACAAACAGTACAGCACAGGGTAACAGAATGATACAGGGCTGGCAGAGGCTACAAACAGTACAGCACAGGGTAACAGAGTGATACAGGGCCAGCAAGGGCTACAAACAGTACAGTACAGGGTAACAGAATGATGCAGGGCCAGCAGAGGCTACAAACAGTACAGCACAGGGTAACAGAATGATACAGGGCCGGCAGAGTCTACAAACAGTACAGCACAGGGTAACAGAATGATACAGGGCCGGCAGGGGCTACAAACAGTACAGCACAGTGTAACAGAATGATACAGGGCCAGCAGGGGCTAGGAACAGTACAGCACAGGGTATCAGAATAATACAGGGCCGGCAGGGGCTATGAACAGTACAACAGAGGGTTACAAAATGATGCAGGGCCAGTAGGGGGCTACAAACAGTACAGCACAGGGTAACAGAATGATACAGGGCCGGCAGAGGCTACAAACAGTACAGCACAGGGTAACAGAATGATACAGCAGCAGGCTACAAACAGTACAGCACAGGGTAACAGAATGATACAGGGCCAGCAGGGGCTACAAACAGTACAGCACAGGGTAACAGAATGATGCAGGGCCAGCAGGGGCTACAAACAGTACAGCACAGGGTAACAGAATGATGCAGGGCCGGCAGGGGCTACAAACAGTACAGCACAGGGTAACAGAATGATACAGGCCAGCAGGGGCTACAAACAGTACAGCACAGGGTAACAGAATGATACAGGTCCAGCAGGGCTACAAACAGTACAGCACAGGGTAACAGAATGATTCAGGCCAGCAGGGGCTACTAACAGTACAGCACAGGGTAACAGAATGATGCAGGTCAGCAGGGCTACAAACAGTACAGCACAGGAACAGATGATCGGTCCAGGGCTACACAGTACAGCACAGAGTAACAGAATGATACAGGGCCAGCAGGGCTACAAACAGTACAGCACAGGGTAACAGAATGATGCAGGGCCAGCAGGGGCTACAAACAGTACAGCACAGGGTAACAGAATGATGCAGGGCCAGCAGAGGCTACAAACAGTACAGCACAGGGTAACAGAATGATGTGGTCACAGGGGCTACAACAGTACAACACAGGTAACAGAATGATGAGGTCCAGCAGGGGCTACAAACAGTACAGCACAGGTAACAGAATGATACAGGGCCAGCAGGGCTACAAACAGTACAGCACAGGGTAACAGAATGATGCAGGCCAGCAGAGGCTACAAACAGTACAGCACAGGGTAACAGAATGATACAGGGCCAGCAGGGGGCTACAAACAGTACAGCACAGAGTAACAGAATGATACAGGGCCAGCAGAGGCTACAAACAGTACAGCACAGGGTAACAGAATGATGCAGGGCCAGCAGAGTGCTACAAACAGTACAGCACAGGGTAACAGAATGATACAGGGCCAGCAGGGGGCTACAAACAGTACAGCACAGGGTAACAGAATGATGCAGGGCCAGCAGAGGCTACAAACAGTACAGCACAGAGTAACAGAATGATGTAGGTCCAGCAGGGGGCTACAAACAGTACAGCACAGAGTAACAGAATGACACAGGGCCAGCAGAGGCTACAAACAGTACAGCACAGGGTAACAGAATGATGCAAGGCCAGCAGGGGGCTACAACAGTACAGCACAGGGTAACAGAATGCAGGGCCAGCAGGGCTACAACAGTACAGCACAGGGAAACAGAATGATGCAGGGCCAGCAGGGGCTACAAACAGTACAGCACAGGGTAACAGAATGATGGGTCCAGCAGGGGCTACAAACAGCACAGGGTAACAGAATGATACAGGTGCCAGCAGGGGCTACAAACAGTACAGCACAGGGTAACAGAATGATACAGGCCAGCAGAGGCTACAAACAGTACAGCACAGGGTAACAGAATGATGCAGGCCAGCAGGGGCTACAAACAGTACAGCACAGGGTAACAGAATGATGGGGCCAGCAGGGGCTACAAACAGTACAGCACAGAGTAACAGAATGATACAGGGCCAGCAGGGCTACAAACAGTACAGCACAGGGTAACAGAATGATGCAGGCAGCAGGGGCTACAAACAGTACAGAAGAGAACAAATGATACAGGCCAGCAGGGGCTACAAACAGTACAGCACAGGGTAACAGAATGATACAGGCCAGCAGGGCTACAAACAGTACAGCACAGGTAACAGAATGATGCAGGGCCAGCAGGGGGTACAAACAGTACAGCACAGGGTAACAGAATGCTACGGCCAGAGGCTACAACGCAGCACAGGAACGAATGATGCAGCAGGGGCTACAAACAGTACAGCACAGGGTAACAGAATGATGCAGGCCAGCAGGGGCTACAAACAGTACAGCACAGGGTAACAGAATGATACAGGCCAGCAGGGGCTACAAACAGTACAGCACAGGTAACAGAATGATGCAGGGCCAGCAGGGCTACAAACAGTACAGCACAGGGTAACAGAATGATGCAGGCCAGCAGGGCTACAACAGTACAGCACAGGGTAACAGAATGATACAGGGCCAGCAGGGGCTACAAACAGTACAGCAGAACAGAATGTCAGGCCAGCAGGGCTACAACAGTACAGACAGGTAACAGAATGATGCAGGGCCAGCAGGGGCTACAAACAGTACAGCACAGGGTAACAGAATGATGCAGGCCAGAGGGCTACAAACAGTACAGCACAGGGTAACAGAATGATACAGGTCAGCAGGGCTATAACAGTACAGCATAGGGTAACAGAATGATGCAGGTCCAGCAGGGCAACAGTACAGCACAGGAACAGATGATCAGGTCCAGCAGGGGCTACACAGTACAGCACAGGGTAACAGAATGATACAGGTCCAGCAGGGGCTACAAACAGTACAGCACAGGGTAACAGAATGATGAGGTCCAGCAGGGCTACAAACAGTACAGCACAGGGTAACAGAATGATACAGGCCAGCAGGGCTACAAACAGTACAGCACAGGGTAACAGAATGATGCAGGGCCAGCAGGGGCTACAAACAGTACAGCACAGGTAACAGAATGATGCAGGTCCAGCAGGGGCTACTAACAGTACAGCACAGGGAACAGAATGATACAGGGCCAGCAGAGGCTACAAACAGTACAGCAGAGGTAACAGAATGATACAGGACAGCAGGGGCTACAAACAGTACAGCACAGGGTAACAGAATGATGCAGGGCCAGCAGGGGCTATAACAGTACAGCACAGGGTAACAGAATGATACAGGGCCAGCAGGGGCTACAAACAGTGAACACAGGGTAACAGAATGATGCAGGGCCAGCAGGGGCTACAAACAGTACAGCACAGGGTAACAGAATGATACAGGGCCAGCAGGGGCTACAAACAGTACAGCACAGGGTAACAGAATGATGAGGGTCAGCAGGGCTACAAACAGTACAGCACAGGGTAACAGAATGATACAGGGCCAGCAGGGGCTACAAACAGTACAGCACAGGGTAACAGAATGATGCAGGGCCAGCAGAGGCTACAAACAGTACAGCACAGGGTAACAGAAAGCTACCGGCAGCAGGGGCTACAAGCAGTACAGCACAGGTAACAGAATGATGCAGGGCAGCAGGGGCTACAAACAGTACAGCACAGGGTAACAGAATGATGGTCAGCAGGGGCTACAACAGTACAGCACAGAGTAACAGAATGATACAGGGCCAGCAGGGCTACAAACAGTACAAACAGAGTAACAGAATGATACAGGGCCAGCAGAGGCTACAAACAGTACAGCACAGGGTAACAGAATGATGCAGGGCCAGCAGGGGGATACAAGCAGTACAGCACAGGGTAACAGAATGCTACCGGGCCAGCAGGGGGCTACAAGCAGTACAGCACAGGGAAACAGAATGATGCAGGGCCAGCAGGGGGCTACAAACAGTACAGCACAGGGTAACAGAATGATGCAGGTCCAGCAGGGGCTACAACAGTACAGCACAGGGTAACAGAATGATGCAGGCAGCAGGGGCTATAACAGTACAGCAGGGTAACAGAATGATGCAGGGCCAGCAGAGGCTACAAACAGTACAGCACAGGTAACAGAATGATGCAGGTCCAGCAGGGGCTACAAACAGTACAGCACAGGGTAACAGAATGATGCAGGTCCAGCAGGGGCTACAAACAGTACAGCACAGGTAACAATGATACAGGGCCAGCAGAGGCTACAAACAGTACAGCACAGGGTAACAGAATGATGCAGGGCCAGCAGAGGCTACAAACAGTACAGCACAGGGTAACAGAATGATGCAGGGCCAGCAGGGCTACAAACAGTACAGCACAGTGAACAGAATGATGCAGGTCCAGCAGGGGCTATAACAGTACAGCACAGGGTAGAATGATACAGGCCAGCAGGGGCTACAAACAGTACAGCACAGGGTAACAGAATGATGCAGGGCCAGCAGGGGCTACAAACAGTACAGCAGGAAACAGAATGATGCAGGTCCAGCAGGGGCTACAAACAGTACAGCACAGGGTAACAGAATGATACAGGGCCAGCAGGGGCTACTAAAGTGCACAGGTAACAGAATGATGCAGGACAGCAGGGCTACAAACAGTACAGGACAGGGTAACAGAATGATGCAGACCAGCAGGGCTACAACAGTACAGCACAGGTAACAGAATGATCAGGGGCTACAAACAGTGCAGCACAGGGTAAGAATGATACAGGGTCAGCAGGGGCTATAACAGTACAGCAGAGGTAACAGAATGATGCAGGACAGCAGGGGCTACAAACAGTACAGCACAGGGTAACAGAATGATGCAGGGCCAGCAGGGGCTACAAACAGTACAGCACAGGGTAACAGAATGATGCAGGCAGCAGGGCTAGAACAGTACAGCACAGGGTAACAGAATGATGCAGGCCAGCAGGGGTACAACAGTACAGCACAGGGTAACAGAATGATGCAGGGCCAGCAGGGGCTACAAACAGTACAGCACAGGGTAACAGAATGATGCAGGCCAGCAGGGGATACAAACAGTACAGCACAGGGTAACAGAATGATACAGGGCCAGCAGGGGCTACAAACAGTACAGCACAGGGTAACAGAATGATGCAGGCCAGCGAGGGCTACAAACAGTACAGCACAGGGTAACAGAATGATACAGGGCCAGCAGGGGCTACAAACAGTACAGCACAGGGTAACAGAATGATGCAGGTCCAGCAGGGGCTACAAACAGTACAGCACAGGTAACAGAATGACACAGGCCAGCAGGGGCACAAACAGAGCACAAAGATGATCAGGCAGCAGGGGCTACAAACAGTACAGCACAGGGTAACAGAATGATGCAGGGCCAGCAGGGCTACAAACAGTACAGCACAGGGTAACAGAATGATACAGGTCCAGCAGGGGCTACAAACAGTACAGCACAGGGTAACAGAATGATGCAGGGCCAGCAGGGCTATAACAGTACAGCACAGGGTAACAGAATGATGCAGGTCCAGCAGGGGCTACAAACAGTACAGCACAGGGTAACAGAATGATCAGGGCCAGCAGGGGCTAAACAGTACAAACAGGGTAACAGAATGATACAGGTCCAGCAGGGGCTACAAACAGTACAGCACAGAGTAACAGAATGATACAGGGCCAGCAGGGGCTACAAACAGTACAGCACAGGGTAACAGAATGATACAGGTCCAGCAGGGGCTACAAACAGTACAGCACAGGGTAACAGAATGATGCAGGGCCAGCAGGGGCTACAAACAGTACAAGCACAGTAACAGAATGATGTCAGGTCCAGCAGGGGCTACTAACAGTACAGCACAGGGTAACAGAATGATACAGGGCCAGCAGGGGCTATGAACAGCAGTAGGAAACAGAATGATGCAGGCCAGCAGGAGGCTACAAACAGTACAGCACAGGGTAACAGAATGATGCAGGTCCAGCAGGGGGCTACTAACAATACAGCACAGAGTAACAGAATGATACAGGGCCAGCAGAGGCTACAAACAGTACAGTACAGGGTAACAGAATGATGCAGGGCCAGCAGGGGCTAGGAACAGTACAGCACAGAGTAACAGAATGATACAGGTCCAGCAGGGGGCTACAAGCAGTACAGCACAGGGTAACAGGATGATATTGGGCCAGCAGGGGGCTACTAACAGTACTGCACAGGGTAACAGAATGATGCAGGGCCAGCAGGGCTATGAACAGTACAGCACAGGGTAACAGAATGATACAGGGCCAGCAGGGGCTACAAACAGTACAGCACAGGTAACAGAATGATGCAGGGCCAGCAGGGGGCTACAAACAGTACAGCACAGGGAAACAGAATGATGCAGGTCCAGCAGGGGCTACTAACAGTACAGCACAGGGTAACAGAATGATACAGGGCCAGCAGGGGGCTACTAACAGTACAGCACAGAGTAACAGAATGGTACAGGGCCAGCAAGGGCTACAAACAGTACAGCACAGGGTAACAGAATGATGCAGGTCAGCAGAGGCTACAAACAGTACAGCACAGGGTAACAGAATGATGCAGGACCAGCAGGGGCTACAAACAGTACAGCACAGGGTAACAGAATGATACAGGTCCAGCAGGGCTATGAACAGTACAGCATAGGGTAACAGAATGATGCAGGTCCAGCAGGGCTACAAACAGTACAGCACAGGAAACAGAATGATGTCAGGTCCAGCAGGGGCTACTAACAGTACAGCACAGGGTAACAGAATGATGCAGGTCCAGCAGGGGCTACAAACAGTACAGCACAGGTAACAGAATGATGCAGGCCAGCAGGGGCTACAAACAGTACAGCACAGGGTAACAGAATGATACAGGGCCAGCAGGGCTACAAAAGTACAGCACAGGGTAACAGAATGATGCAGGGCCAGCAGGGGCTACAAACAGTACAGCACAGGGAAACAGAATGATGCAGGTCCAGCAGGGGCTACTAACAGTACAGCACAGGGTAACAGAATGATACAGGCCAGCAGGGGCTACAAACAGTACAGCACAGGGTAACAGAATGATACAGGGCCAGCAGGGGCTACAAACAGTACAGCACAGGGTAACAGAATGATGCAGGGCCAGCAGGGGCTATGAACAGTACAGCACAGGGTAACAGAATGATACAGGTCCAGCAGGGGCTACAAACAGTACAGCACAGGTAACAGAATGATGGGCCGGCAGGGGCTACAAACAGTACAGCACAGGGTAACAGAATGATACAGGCCAGCAGGGGCTACAAACAGTACAGCACAGGTAACAGAATGATGCAGGGCCAGCAGGGGCTACAAACAGTACAGCACAGGGTAACAGAATGATACAGGGCCAGCAGGGGCTACAAACAGTACAGCACAGGGTAACAGAATGATGCAGGGCCAGCAGGAGGCTACAAACAGTACAGCACAGGGTAACAGAAAGCTACCGGCAGCAGGGGCTACAACAGTACAGCACAGGGTAACAGAATGATGCAGGTCCGCAGGGGCTACAAACAGTACAGCACAGGGTAACAGAATGATGCAGCAGAGGCTACAACAGTACAGCACAGGTAACAGAATGATACAGGCCAGCAGGGCTACAAACAGTACAACACAGAGTAACAGAATGATACAGGGCCAGCAGAGGCTACAAACAGTACAGCACAGGGTAACAGAATGATGCAGGCCAGCAGGGGCTACAAACAGTACAGCACAGGGTAACAGAATGATACAGGGCCAGCAGGGCTACAACAGTACAGCACAGGTAACAGAATGATATGGGTCCAGCAGGGGCTACTAACAGTACTGCACAGGGTAACAGAATGATGCAGGGCCAGCAGGGCTATGAACAGTACAGCACAGGGTAACAGAATGATGCAGGGCCAGCAAGGGGCTACAAACAGTACAGCACAGGGAAACAGAATGATGCAGGTCCAGCAGGGGCTCAACAGTACAGCACAGAGTAACAGAATGATGTAGGTCCAGCAGGGGCTACAAACAGTACAGCACAGAGTAACAGAATGATACAGGGCCAGCAGGGCTACAAACAGTACAGCACAGGGTAACAGAATGATGCAGGGCCAGCAGAGGCTACAAACAGTACAACACAGGGTAACAGAATGATCAGGGCCAGCAGGAGGCTACAAACAGTACAGCACAGTGTAACAGAATGATGACCAGCAGGGGCTACTAACAGTACAGCACAGGGTAACAGAATGATACAGGCCAGCAGGGGCTACAAACAGTACAGACACAGGGTAACAGAATGATGCAGGGCCAGCAGGGGCTACAAACAGTACAGCACAGGGTAACAGAATGATGCAGGCCAGCAGGGCTACTAACAGTACAGCACAGGGTAACAGAATGATACAGGCCAGCAGGGGCTACTAACAGTACAGCACAGAGTAACAGAATGGTACAGGGCCAGCAAGGGCTACAAACAGTACAGGACAGGGTAACAGAATGATGCAGTGCCAGCAGAGGCTACAAACAGTACAGCACAGGGTAACAGAATGATGCAGGGGCTACAAACAGTGCAGCACAGGGTAACAGAATGATACAGGGCCAGCAGGGGCTACAAACAGTACAGCACAGGGTAACAGAATGATGGTGCCAGCAGGGGCTACAAACAGTACAGCACAGGGTAACAGAATGATGCAGGGCCAGCAGGGCTACAAACAGTACAGCACAGGGTAACAGAATGATACAGGTCCAGCAGGGGCTACAACAGTACAGCACAGGGTAACAGAATGTGCAGGTCCAGCAGGGGCTACAAACAGTACAGCTCAGGGTAACAGAATGATGCAGGGCCAGCAGGGGCTACAAACAGTACAGCACAGGGTAACAGAATGATGCAGGGCCAGCAGGGCTACAACAGTACAGCACAGGGTAACAGAATGATGACAGGGCCAGCAGGGGCTACAAACAGTACAGCACAGGTAACAGAATGATGCAGGTCCAGCAGGGCTACAAACAGTACAGCACAGGGTAACAGAATGATACAGGGCCAGCAGGGGCTACAAACAGTACAGCACAGGGTAACAGAATGATGCAGGGCCAGCAGGGGGCTACAAACAGTACAGCACAGGGTAACAGAATGATACAGGGCCAGCAGGGGCTACAAACAGTACAGCACAGGGTAACAGAATGATGCAGGGCCAGCAGGGCTACAAACAGTACAGCACAGGGTAACAGAATGATACAGGGCCAGCAGGGGCTACAAACAGTACAGCACAGGGTAACAGAATGATACAGGTCCAGCAGGGGCAAACAGTACAGCACAGGGTAACAGAATGATGCAGGGCCAGCAGGAGCTATAACAGTACAGCACAGGTAACAGAATGATACAGGTCAGCAGGGGCTACAAACAGTACAGCACAGAGTAACAGAATGACACAGGGACAGCAGGGGCTACAAACAGTACAGCACAGGGTAACAGAATGATACAGGCCAGCAGGGGCTACAAACAGTACACAGGTAACAGAATGACACAGGGACAGCAGGGGGCTACAAACAGTACAGCACAGGGTAACAGAATGATACAGGTCCAGCAGGGGGCTACAAACAGTACAGCACAGGGTAACAGAATGATGCAGGTCCAGCACGGGCTACAAACAGTACAGCACAGGAAACAGATTGATTCAGGTCCAGCAGGGGGCTACTAACAGTACAGCACAGGGTAACAGAATGATACAGGGCCAGCAAGGGCTATGAACAGTACAGCACAGGGTAACAGAATGATACAGGTCCAGCAGGAGGCTACAACAGTACACACAGGTAACAGAATGATGCAGGTCCAGCAGGGGCTACTAACAGTACAGCACAGAGTAACAGAATGATACAGGGCCAGCAGAGGCTACAAACAGTACAGTACAGGGTAACAGAATGATGCAGGGCAGCAGGGCTACAAACAGTACAGCACAGAGTAACAGAATGATACAGGCCAGCAGGGGCTACAACAGCAGCACAGGGTAACAGATGATAGGGCAGCAGGGGCTACTAACAGTACAGCACGTAACAGAATGATGCAGGGCCAGCAGGGGCTATAACAGTACAGCACAGGGTAACAGAATGATACAGGGCCAGCAGGGGCTACAAACAGTACAGCACAGGGTAACAGAATGATGCAGGGCCAGCAGGGCTACAAACAGTACAGCACAGGGAACAGAGAATGATGCAGGTCCAGCAGGGCTACAAACAGTACAGCACAGGGTAACAGAATGATACAGGGCCAGCAGGGGCTACAAACAGTACAAGCACAGGGTAACAGAATGATGCAGGCCAGCAGGGGCTACAAACAGTACAGCACAGGGTAACAGAATGATGCAGGCCAGCAGGGGCTACAAACAGTACAGCACAGGGTAACAGAATGATGCAGGACAGCAGGGGCTATAACAGTACAGCACAGGTAACAGAATGATGAGAGCCAGCAGGGGCTATAACAGTACAGCACAGGTAACAGAATGATACAGGGCCAGCAGGGACAACAGTACGCACAGGGTAACAGAATATCAGGTCCAGCAGGCTACAACAGTACAGGTAACAGAATGATGCAGGGCCAGCAGGGGCTACAAACAGTACAGCACAGGGTAACAGAATGATACAGGGCCAGCAGGGCTACAAACAGTACAGCACAGGGTAACAGAATGATGCAGGCCAGCAGGGGCTACAAACAGTACAGCACAGGAAACAGAATGATACAGGCAGCGGGGCTACAACAGTACAAGCACAGGTAACAGAATGATGCAGGCAGCAGGGCTACAAACAGTACAGCACAGGGTAACAGAATGATACAGGCCAGCAGGGCTACAAACAGTACAGCACAGGGTAACAGAATGATGCAGGGCCAGCAGGGGCTACTAACAGTACAGCACAGAGTAACAGAATGATACAGGCAGCAGGGGCTACAAACAGTACAGCACAGGGTAACAGATGATAGCAGCAGGGCTACAACAGTACAGCACAGGGTAACAGAATGATGCAGGCAGCAGAGGCTATAACAGTACAGCACAGGGTAACAGAATGATACAGGGCCAGCAGAGGCTACAAACAGTACAGCACAGGTAACAGAATGATGCAGGCCAGCAGGGGCTACAAACAGTACAGCACAGGGTAACAGAATGATGCAGGCCAGCAGGGGCTACAAACAGTACAGCACAGGTAACAGAATGATGAGGCCAGCAGGGGCTATAACAGTACAGCACAGGGTAACAGAATGATACAGGGCCAGCAGGGGCTACAAACAGTACAGCACAGGGTAACAGAATGATGCAGGTCAGCAGGGGCTACAAACAGTACAGCACAGGTAACAGAATGATGGAGGCCAGCAGGGGCTACAACAGTACAGCACAGGGTAACAGAATGATACAGGCAGCAGGGGCTACAACAGTACAGCACAGGGTAACAGAATGATGCAGGGCCAGCAGGGGCTACAAACAGTACAGCACAGGGTAACAGAATGATGCAGGCCAGCAGGGCTACAAACAGTACAGCACAGGGTAACAGAATGATCAGGCAGCAGGGCTACAAACAGTACAGCACAGGGTAACAGAATGATGCAGGGCCAGCAGGGGCTACAAACAGTACAGCACAGGGTAACAGAATGATACAGGGCCAGCAGAGGCTACAAACAGTACAGCACAGGGTAACAGAATGATACAGGGCCAGCAGGGGCTACAAACAGTACAGCACAGGGTAACAGAATGATACAGGGCCAGCAGGGGCTACAACAGTACAGCACAGGGTAACAGAATGATGCAGGGCCAGCAGGGCTACAAACAGTACAGCACAGGGTAACAGAATGATACAGGGCCAGCAGAGGCTACAAACAGTACAGCACAGGGTAACAGAATGAGGCTAGCAGGGCTCAAACAGTACAGACAGGGTAACAGAATGATACAGGCCAGCAGGGGCTACAAACAGTACAGCACAGGGTAACAGAATGATGGGCCAGCAGAGCACAACAGCAGTACAGAGTCAGAATGATGAGCCAGCAGGGGCTACAAACAGTACAGCACAGAGTAACAGAATGACACAGTGCAGCAGGGCTAAACAGTACAGCACAGGGTAACAGAATGATGCAGGGCCAGCAGGGGCTACAAACAGTACAGCACAGGGTAACAGAATGATACAGGGCCAGCAGGGGCTACAAACAGTACAGCACAGGGTAACAGAATGACACAGGGCCAGCAGGGGCTACAAACAGTACAGCAGTAACAGAATGATGCAGTCAGCAGGGCAACAAACAGTACAGCACAGGGTAACAGAATGATGCAGGGCCAGCAGGGGCTACAAACAGTACAGCACAGGGTAACAGAATGATACAGGCCAGCAGAGGCTACAAACAGTACAGCACAGGGTAACAGAATGATCAGGGCCAGCAGGGCTACAAACAGTACAGCACAGGGTAACAGAATGTCAAGGCTCAAACAGTACAACACAGGGTAACAGAATGATGCAGGTCCAGCAGGGGCTACAAACAGTACAGACAGAGTAACAGAATGATACAGGCCAGCAGAGGCTACACAGTACAGCACAGGTAACAGAATGATGTCCAGCAGGGCTACAAACAGTACAACAGAGTAACAGAATGATAGGCCAGCAGGGGCTACAACAGTACAGCACAGGGTAACAGAATGATGCGGGCCAGCAGGGGCTACAAACAGTACAGCACAGGGTAACAGAATGATGCAGGGCCAGTGGGGTACAGCAGTACAGCACAGGGTAACAGAATGATACAGGTCCAGCAGGGGCTACAAACAGTACAGCACAGGGAAACAGAATGATACAGGGCCAGCAGGGGCTACAAACAGTACAGCACAGGGTAACAGAATGATGCAGGTCCAGCAGGGGCTACAAACAGTACAGCACAGGGTAACAGAATGATACAGGGCCAGCAGGGGCTACAAACAGTACAGCACAGGGTAACAGAATGATGCAGGGCCAGCAGGGGGCTACAAACAGTACAGCACAGGGTAACAGAATGATGCAGGTCCAGCAGGGGCTACTAACAGTACAGCACAGGGTAACAGAATGATACAGGGCCAGCAGGGGGCTACTAACAGTACAGCACAGAGCAACAGAATGGTACAGGGCCAGCAAGGGCTACAAACAGTACAGTACAGGGTAACAGAATGATGCAGTGCCAGCAGAGGCTACAAACAGTACAGCACAGGGTAACAGAATGATGCAGGGCCAGCAGGGGCTACAAACAGTGCAGCACAGGGTAACAGAATGATACAGGTCCAGCAGGGGCTATGAACAGTACAGCATAGGGTAACAGAATGATGCAGGTCCAGCACGGGCTACAAACAGTACAGCACAGGAAACAGATTGATTCAGGTCCAGCAGGGGGCTACTAACAGTACAGCACAGGGTAACAGAATGATGCAGGTCCAGCAGGGGGCTACAAACAGTACAGCACAGGGTAACAGAATGATGCAGCAGGGGGCTACAAACAGTACAGCACAGGGTAACAGAATGATACAGGGCCAGCAGGGGCTACAAACAGTACAGCACAGGGTAACAGAATGATGCAGGGCCAGCAGGGGGCTACAAACAGTACAGCACAGGGAAACAGAATGATGCAGGTCCAGCAGGGGCTACTAACAGTACAGCACAGGGTAACAGAATGATACAGTGCCAGCAGAGGCTACAAACAGTACAGCACAGGGTAACAGAATGATACAGGGCCGGCAGGGGCTACAAACAGTACAGCACAGGGTAACAGAATGATGCAGGGCCAGCAGGGGGCTATGAACAGTACAGCAGAGGGTAACAGAATGATACAGGGCCGGCAGGGGCTACAAACAGTACAGCACAGGGTAACAGAATGATGCAGGGCCAGGATGGGGCTACAAACAGTACAGCACAGGGTAACAGAATGATACAGGGCCAGCAGGGGGCTACAAACAGTACAGCACAGCTTAACAGAATGATGCAGGGCCAGCAGGGGGCTACAAACAGTACAGCACAGGGTAACAGAATGACACAGGGCCAGCAGGGGCTACAAACAGTACAGCACAGGGTAACAGAATGATACAGGGCCAGCAGGGGGCTACAAGCAGTACAGCACAGGGAAACAGAATGATGCAGGGTCAGCAGGGGGCTACAAACAGTACAGCACAGGGTAACAGAATGATGTAGGTCCAGCAGGGGGCTACAAACAGTACAGCACAGGGTAACAGAATGATGCAGGGCCAGCAGGGGGCTACAAACAGTACAGCACAGGGTAACAGAATGATGCAGGGCCAGCAGGGGGCTACAAACAGTACAGTACAGAGTAACAGAATGATACAGGGCCAGCAGAGGCTACAAACAGTACAATACAGAGTAACAGAATGATACAGGGCCAGCAGAGGCTACAAACAGTACAGCACAGGGTAACAGAATGATGCAGGGCCAGCAGGGGGATACAAGCAGTACAGCACAGGGTAACAGAATGCTACCGGGCCAGAAGGGGGCTACAAGCAGTACAGCACAGGGAAACAGAATGATACAGGGCCAGCAGGGGGCTACAAGCAGTACAGCACAGGGTAACAGGATGATATGGGTCCAGCAGGGGGCTACTAACAGTACAGCACAGGGTAATAGAATGATGCAGGGCCAGCAGGGGCTATGAACAGTACAGCACAGGGTAACAGAATGATGCAGGGCCAGCAGAGGCTACAAACAGTACAGCACAGGGTAACAGAATGATGTAGGTCCAGCAGGGGGCTACACACAGTACAGCACAGAGTAACAGAATGATGTAGGTCCAGCAGGGGGCTACAAACAGTACAGCACAGAGTAACAGAATGACACAGGGCCAGCAGAGGCTACAAACAGTACAGCACAGGGTAACAGAATGATGCAGGGCCAGCAGAGGCTACAAACAGTACAACACAGGGTAACAGAATGATGCAGGGCCAGCAGGGGGCAACAAACAGTACAGCACAGTGTAACAGAATGATGCAGGTCCAGCAGGGGGCTACTAACAGTACAGCACAGGGTAACAGAATGATACAGGGCCAGCAGGGGCTACAAACAGTACAGCACAGGGTAACAGAATGATGCAGGGCCTGCAGGGGGCTACAAACAGTACAGCACAGGGAAACAGAATGATGCAGGTCCAGCAGGGGCTACTAACAGTACAGCACAGGGTAACAGAATGATACAGGGCCAGCAGGGGGCTACTAACAGTACAGCACAGAGTAACAGAATGGTACAGGCCAGCAAGGGCTACAAACAGTACAGGACAGGGTAACAGAATGATGCAGTGCCAGCAGAGGCTACAAACAGTACAGCACAGGGTAACAGAATGATGCAGGGCTACAAACAGTGCAGCACAGGGTAACAGAATGATACAGGGCCGGCAGGGGCTATAACAGTACAGCAGAGGTAACAGAATGATCAGGCCAGCAGGGGCTACAAACAGTACAGCACAGGGTAACAGAATGATGGCCAGCAGGGGCTACAAACAGTACAGCACAGGGCAACAGAATGATACAGGTCCAGCAGGGCTAAACAGTACAGCACAGGGTAACAGAATGATGCAGGGCCAGCAGGGGCTACAAACAGTACAGCACAGGGTAACAGAATGATGCAGGGCAGCAGGGGCTACAAACAGTACAGCACAGGGTAACAGAATGATGCAGGGCCAGCAGGGGCTACAACAGTACAGCACAGGGTAACAGAATGATGACAGGGCAGCAGGGGCTACAAACAGTACAGCACAGGGTAACAGAATGATACAGGTCCAGCAGGGGCTACAAACAGTACAACACAGGTAACAGAATGACACAGGGCCAGCAGGGGGCTACAAACAGTACAGCACAGAGTAACAGAATGACACAGGGACAGCAGGGGGCTACAAACAGTACAGCACAGGGTAACAGAATGATACAGGTCCAGCAGGGGGCTACAAACAGTACAGCACAGAGTAACAGAATGACACAGGAACAGCAGGGGGCTACAAACAGTACAGCACAGGGTAACAGAATGATACAGGTCCAGTAGGGGGCTACAAACAGTACAGCACAGGGTAACAGAATGATGCAGGGCCAGCAGAGGCTATGAACAGTACAGCACAGGGCAACAGAATGATACAGGTCCAGCAGGGGGCTACAAACAGTACAGCACAGAGTAACAGAATGACACAGGGCCAGCAGGGGGCTACAAACAGTACAGCACAGGGTAACAGAATGATACAGGTCCAGCAGGGGGCTACAAACAGTACAGCACAGAGTAACAGAATGACACAGGGACAGCAGGGGGCTACAAACAGTACAGCACAGGGTAACAGAATGATACAGGTCCAGCAGGGGGCTACAAACAGTACAGCACAGGGTAACAGAATGATGCAGGTCCAGCACGGGCTACAAACAGTACAGCACAGGAAACAGATTGATTCAGGTCCAGCAGGGGGCTACTAGCAGTACAGCACAGGGTAACAGAATGATACAGGGCCAGCAAGGGCTACAAACAGTACAGCACAGGGAAACAGAATGATACAGGTCCAGCAGGAGGCTACAAACAGTACAGCACAGGGTAACAGAATGATGCAGGTCCAGCAGGGGGCTACTAACAGTACAGCACAGAGTAACAGAATGATACAGGGCCAGCAGAGGCTACAAACAGTACAGTACAGGGTAACAGAATGATGCAGGGCCAGCAGGGGCTAGGAACAGTACAGCACAGAGTAACAGAATGATACAGGTCCAGCAGGGGGCTACAAGCAGTACAGCACAGGGTAACAGGATGATATGGGTCCAGCAGGGGGCTACTAACAGTACTGCACAGGGTAACAGAATGATGCAGGGCCAGCAGGGCTATGAACAGTACAGCACAGGGTAACAGAATGATACAGGGCCTGCAGGGGCTATGAACAGTACAGCACAGGGTAACAGAATGATGCAGGGCCAGCAAGGGGCTACAAACAGTACTGCACAGGGAAACAGAATGATGCAGGGCCAGCAGCGGGCAACAAACAGTACAGCACAGTGTAACAGAATGATGCAGGTCCAGCAGGGGCTACTAACAGTACAGCACAGGGTAACAGAATACAGGACAGCAGGGGCTACAAACAGTACAGACACAGGGTAACAGAATGATGCGGGCCTGCAGGGGCTACAAACAGTACAGCACAGGGTAACAGAATGATGCAGGTCCAGCAGGGGCTACTAACAGTACAGCACAGGGTAACAGAATGATACAGGGCCAGCAGGGGGCTACTAACAGTACAGCACAGAGCAACAGAATGGTACAGGGCCAGCAAGGGCTACAAACAGTACAGTACAGGGTAACAGAATGATGCAGTGCCAGCAGAGGCTACAAACAGTACAGCACAGGGTAACAGAATGATGCAGGGGCTACAAACAGTGCAGCACAGGGTAACAGAATGATACAGGGCCAGCAGGGGCTATGAACAGTACAGCAGAGGGTAACAGAATGATGCAGGGCCAGCAGGGGCTACAAACAGTACAGCACAGGGTAACAGAATGATGCATGGCCAGCACGGGGCTACAAACAGTACAGCACAAGGCAACAGAATGATACAGGTCCAGCAGGGGCTATGAACAGTACAGCACAGGGTAACAGAATGATGCAGGGCCAGCAGGGGGATACAAGCAGTACAGCACAGGGTAACAGAATGATGCAGGGCCAGCAGGGGCTACAAACAGTACAGCACAGGGTAACACAATGATGCAGGGCCAGCAGGGGGATACAAGCAGTACAGCACAGGGTAACAGAATGAGACAGGGACAGCAGGGGGCTACAAACAGTACAGCACAGGGTAACAGAATGATACAGGTCCAGCAGGGGGCTACAAACAGTACAGCACAGGGTAACAGAATGATACAGGGCCAGCAGGGGGCTACAAACAGTACAGCACAGAGTAACAGAATGACACAGGGACAGCAGGGGGCTATAAACAGTACAGCACAGGGTAACAGAATGATGCAGGTCCAAGAGGGGCTACAAACAGTACAGCACAGGTAACAGATTGATTCAGGTCCAGCAGGGGGCTACTAACAGTACTGCACAGGGTAACAGAATGATGCAGGGCCAGCAGAAGCTATGAACAGTACAGCACAGGGCAACAGAATGATACAGGTCCAGCAGGGGCTACAAACAGTACAGCACAGAGTAACAGAATGACACAGGGACAGCAGGGGGCTATAAACAGTACAGCACAGGGTAACAGAATGATACAGGTCCAGCAGGGGGCTACAAACAGTACAGCACAGAGTAACAGAATGACACAGGGACAGCAGGGGGCTACAAACAGTACAGCACAGGGTAACAGAATGATACAGGTCCAGCAGGGGGCTACAAACAGTACAGCACAGGGTAACAGAATGATGCAGGTCCAGCACGGGCTACAAACAGTACAGCACAGGAAACAGATTGATTCAGGTCCAGCAGGGGGCTACTAGCAGTACAGCACAGGGTAACAGAATGATACAGGGCCAGCAAGGGCTATGAACAGTACAGCACAGGGAAACAGAATGATACAGGTCCAGCAGGAGGCTACAAACAGTACAGCACAGGGTAACAGAATGATGCAGGTCCAGCAGGGGGCTACTAACAATACAGCACAGAGTAACAGAATGATACAGGGCCAGCAGAGGCTACAAACAGTACAGTACAGGGTAACAGAATGATGCAGGGCCAGCAGGGGCTAGGAACAGTACAGCACAGAGTAACAGAATGATACAGGTCCAGCAGGGGGCTACAAGCAGTACAGCACAGGGTAACAGGATGATATGGGTCCAGCAGGGGGCTACTAACAGTACTGCACAGGGTAACAGAATGATGCAGGGCCAGCAGGGCTATGAACAGTACAGCACAGGGTAACAGAATGATACAGGGCCAGCAGGGGCTACAAACAGTACAGCACAGGGTAACAGAATGATGCAGGGCCAGCAAGGGGCTACAAACAGTACAGCACAGGGAAACAGAATGATGCAGGTCCAGCAGGGGCTACAAACAGTACAGCACAGGGTAACAGAATGATACGGCCGGCGAGGCTACAAACAGACAGGAATGACAGGCCAGCAGGGGCTACAAACAGTACAGCACAGGGTAACAGAATGATACAGGGCAGCAGGGGCTACAAACAGTACAGCACAGGGTAACAGAATGATGCAGGGCCAGCAGGGGCTACAAACAGTACAGCACAGGGTAACAGAATGATGCAGGGCCAGCAGGGGCTACAAACAGTACAGCACAGGGTAACAGAATGATGCAGGGCCAGCAGGGGCTACAAACAGTACAGCACAGGTAACAGAATGATGCAGGTCAGCAGAGGGCTACAAACAGTACAGCACAGGGTAACAGAATGATGCAGGGCAAAGAGGGGCTATAACAGTACAGCACAGGGTAACAGAATGGTACAGAGAGCAGGGCTACAAACAGTACAAGCACAGGGTAACAGAATGATACAGGGCCAGCAGGGCTACAAACAGTACAGCACAGGGTAACAGAATGATGCAGGGCGAGCAGGGGGCTACTAACAGCACAGCACAGGGTAACAGAATGATACAGGGCTAGCTGAGGCTACCAACAGTACAGCACAGGGTAACAGAATGATGCAGGGCCAGCAGGGGGCTACAAACAGTACAGCACAGGGTAACAGAATGATACAGGGCCAGCAGAGGCTACAAACAGTACAGCACAGGGTAACAGAATGATGCAGGTCCAGCAGGGCTATAACAGTACAGCACAGGTAACAGAATGATACAGGTCCAGCAGGGGCTACAAACAGTACAGCACAGGGTAACAGAATGATGCAGGTCCAGCAGGGGGCTACAAACAGTACAGCACAGGGTAACAGAATGATGCAGGGCCAGCAGGGGGCTACAAACAGTACAGCACAGGGTAACAGAATGATACAGGGCCAGCAGGGGCTACAAACAGTACAGCACAGGGTAACAGAATGATGCAGGGCCAGCAGGGGGCTACAAACAGTACAGCACAGGGAAACAGAATGATGCAGGTCCAGCAGGGCTACAAACAGTACAGCACAGGGTAACAGAATGATACAGGTCCAGCAGGGGCTACAAACAGTACAGCACAGGGTAACAGAATGATGCAGGGCCAGCAGGGGCTATGAACAGTACAGCACAGGTTAACAGAATGATACAGGGCCAGCAAGGGCTACAAACAGTATGGCACAGGGTAACAGAATGATGCAGGGCCAGCAGGGGCTATGAACAGTACAGCACAGGTTAACAGAATGATGCAGGGCCAGCAGGGGCTACTAACAGTACAGCACAGGGTAACAGAATGATACAGGGCCAGCAGGGGCTACAAACAGTACAGCACAGGGTAACAGAATGATTCAGGGCCAGCAGTGGCTACAAACAGTACAGCACAGGGTAACAGAATGATGCAGGGCCAGCAGGGGGCTACTAACAGCACAGCACAGGGTAACAGAATGATACAGGGCTAGCTGAGGCTACCAACAGTACAGCACAGTGTAACAGAATGATGCAGGGCCAGCAGGGGGCTACAAACAGTACAGCACAGGGTAACAGAATGATACAGGGCCAGCAGAGGCTACAAACAGTACAGCACAGGGTAACAGAATGATACAGGGCCAGCAGGGGGCTACAAACAGTACAGCACAGGGTAACAGAATGATACAGGGCTAGCAGAGGCTACCAACAGTACAGCACAGGGTAACAGAATGATACAGGGCTAGCAGAGGCTACCAACAGTACAGCACAGGGTAACAGAATGATGCAGGGCCAGCAGGGGCTACAAACAGTACAGCACAGGGTAACAGAATGATACAGGTCCAGCAGAGGGCTACAAACAGTACAGCACAGGGTAACAGAATGATGCAGGGCCAGCAGGGGGCTACAAACAGTGCAGTACAGGGCAACAGAATGATTCAGGGCCAGCAGTGGCTACAAACAGTACAGCACAGTGCAACAGAATGATTCAGGACCAAATGGGGGTGCCAATTTAAAGGTGACAAATACTTGGAGGATTATAACGGCGGACGCAGAGACAATATACGAACATGCGGTAACTAAACCACACTGGGCCACAAATCTCCACCATAATCCCTAGTCCCCAGACTTGGAAAAAACAGGAAGCCACAGTAAAGCACTGTGACCCACATGCAGTAATTTAAAACTAGTTAACAGTGACTGCAATAGCTGAGCTGACCTCCAGAGTATAAAGAAGCAGTGCATATGTAACCCCCCTACAAATGGGGGTCCCCGAAAAGTCTTCCTTGAGCTTTCCTAAATGCTCACTGCCAGGCACATGTCCTGCGTTTTAGCAATTTAAATGTGATTGCCAGAGAGTGCCTGTATAGCCTCTGTGTACTGTCTTTTTAAGAGCTGCCTGGATTGCAGTCATAAGTAATCTGAGGGGGAGCTCTGTTGAAAGATGTAACTATTTGCTAAAAATCATTTAGAGTGATAATGATAATGTAGTTTGTTTAACCTGCCTTCTTTACAACGAGGACTGTTTTGTTCATCCCCACCACTTTGGCCCGGGACTGCCGAATTGGACCAATCAGTACTGGTGGGACCTAAAATGCAGCCGAACTACAGGAGCTGTCTGGAGTCAGAATCTGTAGGAATTGTAGTTTGGGGCTTTTGGCGCCTTTTTGCACCTGAAGGGTGAGCTCCTGTTGTGACTGACAGATGAATCAGCCAACTGAACCCTTTGGATCTTGAGGAAATTCCCAGGCTTGCTGGCAGTTGAGTTAGATCTAAGTTGGGAGCTGAAGAAGCAACAGCTCGAGACAGTCTCTGTGGGAAGGCCTGAGTTGTGGCCTGCATGTCTGCCTGCTGCCATTTCGAGAGAGGTCCCGACGCCTAGCCCCAGCAGACATAGATGATGTGAGAAGACACCTGCAGGAAATGCTCACTGCTGGCATGATACAAGAATCCAGGAGCCCATGCGCCTCTCCCATTGTGGTTGTGCATAAGAAGAATGGGTCTGTGAGGATGCGTGTTGATTACTGAACCCTGAACCGGCGGACCATCCCAGACCAATACACTATGCCTCATATACAGGATGCCCTGGACTGCTTGAATGGGAGCAAATGATTCTTGGTGTTGGATCTTCACAGCGGATATTACCAGATTCCAATGGCCCAGAGGACCATGAGAAAACAGCCTTCGTCTGTCTTTTGGGGTCCTACGAATTTCTGAGAATGCCACAGGTGATATCGGGCACCCCGGCCACCTTTCAGCAACTGATGGAATGTGCGGTGGGAGATATGAATTTAGTGGAATGCCTGGTGTACTTGGACGATGTCATTGTGTTTGGGAGCACCCTAGAGGAGCATTAGAACCGACTGTTTAAAGTTCTAGACCAACTGGAAGACTTCGGCCTCAAGCTGTCCATTGACAAGTGCCAGTTTTTCCAAACCTCAGTGAAGTATGTGGGGCACATAGTATCTACAAAAGGGATTGAGACTGATCCCAGTAAGGTTGAAGCACTGACTACTTGGCCCCAGCCCCATAATTTGAAAAAACTACAACATTTCCTGGGGTTCTGTGGCTACTACCGCAGGCTCATAAAAGACTATTCCAAGGTGATTCGACCACTATTGAATCTTACCCAGGGTTACCCTCCTACCAATCATAAATACAAGAAAGGTGCCACCACAGAACCAGAAACAGTATACTTCCGCCCAGGTGAACTCTTCGGGCCCCGCTGGATGCCTGACTGTGAAGCAGCCTTCCACGAAATCATATACCAGCTCACCCGTGCCCCCATCCTCGCCTATGCTGACCCCACCAAACCCTATGTGCTGCATACGGATGCTAGTCTGCAGGGTCTAGGAGCAGTGCTGTATTAAGACCAGGAGGATGGCCTGAGATCAGTAGCTTTCACCAGTTGGAGTTTGACCCTGTCCGAACGAAACTACCCTTTGCATAAGTTGGAGTTCCTTCCACTAAAATGGGCCATCGTTGACCAGTTTTATGAATACCTCTATGGGGCAAAGATATTGGTGAAGACTGACAATAATCCATTGACCTATGTACAGACTTCATCTAAGTTAGACACCACTGGGCACCAGTGGCTTTCTGCATTTATCAACCTAGGATTATGCTGTCGAATACAGACTGGGCCTGAACCATATTGATGCTGAGCACCATGTAAAGACTTGTAGTCGCTGCCTGCAAAGAAAAGCCCTGCGTTAGAGGGCTGCCCCCTTGTTCATATTACTACCAGCACCCCCATGGAACTAGTCTGCATAGACTTCTTGTGTTTAGAACCTGATCAGCGGAACATTGGCAATGTGTTAGTAGTTACAGATCATTTCACACGGTATGCACAAGCTTTTCCCACCAAAGATCAAAAGGCATCTACTGTGGCCAAGGTGCTAGTGGAAAATTTCTTCGTCCACTATGGTGCCCTCCAGTGGATCCACTCTGACCAGGGCAGAGACTTTGAGAGTCGACTAATCAAAGAAATGCTCTCTCTATGGGGGGGGGGGGGGTGCAAAAGTCAAGAACCACCCCCTATCACCCGCAGGGAGACCCTCAACCAGAACATTTCAACCTCACACTTCTAGACATGCTTGGCACCCTCCACCCAAAAGACAAGCATAAATGGAGCCAGCAGATTTGCACCTTGGTACACGCATACAATTGCACGAAAAATTATGCTACTGGGTTCTCCCCCTACTGCCTCATGTTCGGGAGAGAGGCCTGGCTGCCAGTTGATGTCTGTTTTGGGGTCTCTCCAGATAGGGTCCGAGCCGAAAACTACTTGCAATATGTACAAAAACTGAAAGCTCAATTGAACCATGCCTATCAACTGGCCCAGACAATGGCCGCCAAGAGATCTAGTCAACAAAGAGAGGCATGATAAAAAAAGTAAAGGCTCAACCATGCCTGTACCCATGCCTGCATCCACTGCTTTTCTTTTACTGTGCCTGTAAGCCATGCCTGTATCCACTGCTTTTCTTTTACCATGCCTGTAACCATGCCTGTATCCACTATTTTTCTTTACTGTAACCACCTCATAATGTAACTCACAATGCCTCAAATGTTCCTTATGTCCTTGTTCATTCTTATAACTTGCATTGTTATCCCGGGTCGCCCCTGAAAAAGGGACCTTCCGGGCTCAGTGGGCCAACCCGGTCACCAAAATTTAATAAATAAATAAATGAACAGCTTTGACCTGGAGACCATGTGTTGTTACGCAATTTGGGACTGCATGGTAAACACAAAATTGCTGATTGGTGGCACCATCTTCCCCATGTAGTAGTTGGAAAGTTGGATGATTTACCAGTGTACAAGGTGCGCCCAGAGAACAGCTCCAAAGCTGTCAAGAACATGCACCGTAACCACTTGCTACCTATTGGCCAAGTCATAATTGAGGCTGAACAATCAGAGATTGATTCCCCTGGGCCGGTGACTCGTGTTGCTGCAAGGAAGAGACAGAGTCAGCCTACCCCAGTGGATACAGATTTAAGGGTTCCCTCCCCAGCAGGTCCAGACTGATAGTGATTGTCAATCAGATTCTGATGATAGTGAGTGTGACAATGCCTATTACCCCTCCTATGAATTGAGTCAGTTGTTTCAAGGAAATCCTGTGACTAATTGTGGGGATGAAGCTGGGACTTCTGGACTGTCTAACCCCCCCAGCTTCGTCCTTGGAGCCAGTGCTCCCAGAAAGTGAAGTGCAAAGTATCACGTCTGAAGATGCTGATTCCCTGTGTATTGTGGAACTCTATGATTTGCCTGAAGGAGGGGCTGATGGTTTGAGTCTTTCTGGTGACACACCGGAATTTGAAGAACACCATGAGAGTGCTGACAACCCCCTTCAGTGCCTTAAAGATTGATTGTGCCTGAGCCTTCGTAAAATGAGCCAAGTGTTGTAGAAACAGAGCCTGCAGAGCAAGGAGCCGACAGTGCCCCAAGTTTGAACATTCCCATCCAGGCAGAGGCACCCCTCACAAGTGACGAGAGTCCCCAGACCAGTGCTGAAAGTACAGAGACTGTAGTTGTCCCCTCAGAAAGACTGGCCGAGCTGTCAAGCCAGTAGTATGCTTCAGTTATGATTCTCCCAGGAGGCCAGTGGATTTGACTCTCAATGTGGTCCACAAAGGGGTTTATGTTTCTCAGAGCTCATTGTGTAAACTGAGCCTAAGTGCCAATTCCAGGTTGATTGTTCTGCCTTCTAAGTATTGTGCCCCACCCCATCTAGCCCCCAAGTTAGCTAATAGGGAAGGGCCCCCTCTTACATTGTTCAATGTACAAGAAGTTATTACATGATTCCGCATAGTAATGTGTAAATTACCTGGGTGAAATATGCATGCTGTATTGTCAGAACGGATATAGTACTGTGAAGTGTAAAGAATATGTATAGTAAAAGGTATAAGTTTACATTCACTGATGCATCAGATGTCACTTGCATAACATGCTAATGGTGTAAATGTCTCATATAGTTTGCATTTGCAATATTGTGATGGTACAGACTTGACGCGGACACTAAGTTTTCTCCAGGAAGGGAAGAGTGTAACCCCCCTACAAATGGGGTTCCTGAAAAGTCTTCCTTGAGCTTTATTCATTTCAGGGGGTTGAGCAAAGGGGACCCTGTGGGGGAATTGCACCCATATCTGCTACTGCTGCACAAGTGACCGAGAGTGATCAGCCAAGTGAGGCTCAGGGACAAAAGTCGGCACTTAACGAGCACTCTGAGAATGCAATGGACTTCCCGCCCTGGGCCCAGCACTGGAAAGATGAGCTACTAAAGGAAGTCTGAGAGTTGAAGACAGGCGCCTCTACAAGGGTTTCCCCCATGGAACAAGATTCTGGTCCCTTTCAGGACGGGACTGCCATGGGGGTGGGGGTGCACCCTCAGGCATCTACTCCCGAGGGTGGCTCCAAGGCTGAGCTCACCGGACTGACTGCCACTCTAAAGGAATTGTTAAGACACATTGCACCACTCTCACCGCTGCAAGCAGATACTAGACCCCAATCCTTTACTACTGCTTCAGTTCCTCATACGATGTTATCTCCCAGGATGACCCAGGAGTCTATCATTTGTCACAACTGTGGAAAGGAGGGCCATATGAAAACAGGATGCCAGTCTCAGAAGGACTTAGAAAGAGTAGTAAACAGACTCCAAGGGGAGTTCCGAAAAGCAAATCAATGGCCAAGGGATGCCTGAAATGACCACAGTGATGGTTCGAGAAACCCTAACTCAAATTTCTTTGTGGCTAAATTGTCTGTCCAGGCCTCTGCTACTGCCTCTCCAGACTGGTCCAAAATACTGGGCCCTTCAATGGAGACTACGGTGACTGTGAATGGTAATTATACTCGGGCTGTGCTTGACAGTGGGTCGGAAGTGACCATTGTATTCCAGGACTGGTATGACAAACACTTATCTGATGTGCCTTTGCAATCCCTGGAAGGCCTACATGTGTGGGGCCTGAACGACAAGTCTTATCCCTACCTAGGGTATGTCCACCTCTGGATGTCTTTTCCTGCAACTGTAACTGGTGTAGAGGAGCGAGTAGAGACATTGGCCCTAGTGTGTCCCCCCCAACGGACTGTATGATGGGGTCCCCCTGTTAATTGGGACAAACGTCCATATGTTTGGGAGACTGGCGCAACTCTGTCATGAGAAACAAGGGCGACGGACTGGGAGGGCCCTGAGAAATCCAGCTCTGATCAAGAGAGTCTATGATTTGCAACAGAAACCCAAGGAAGTAGACCAAGATGAACCAGTGGGGATTGTGTGGAAGAAGGATCCCGATTCAATGGTACTGGCCCCTAACTCCCAGTGTACCATTCAAGGGGAGGTCCGCCTTCGGAAAGATGTCAAGAACAAAATACTGATGTTGGATGCACCAGGCGATGGAAAATTGCCAGAAGGATTATTGGAATATTTTCAGCCAGATCACTGGGAGTCAGGTAAAGCATTCACAGTTGTATATGTTTATGAAACATGTTTTCCTACTCAATCAACATGTGCAATATGTTGCTTGGGAGGGTGTAACTGAATACCAAATCATATGTAATATCATTAGAGTCAAGCGCTTTTGGGGGGGTTAACTGAATACAAAATCATGTGCAATATCAGTAGATTCAAGCAGATTTTTTCCTTAGTTTATTTTTCTAGTTTTGATGTGGGTAGGATAAATTGAGGATTTTAATTGCTGTAGTATAAGTCAAATTATATTATAACTTAATGCTCATTTTTTATTGCAGATATTGATGGAAAGCTAGAGACATCTGTGAATAAAGACAGCACATCACTGAACACTTCAGAATTACCTAGCCTGGCACAGAACCAGTAGTTCCTGATTCTGGATGCAATAGTGAGCCTTTGATATCCTCAGGATCAGCTTCAAAGAGACCATCCAGGACTGAATCCCTTATGGTAGCTGGTCAATACCGCTAAACAAAAAGAGCGCTGTAAAAACTGTGCAGGGAAAGCAGCATGAGCAATAACAGCTTATGGGGTATAACAGCATGGTACATTACAGCACTGTACCTATAACTGTGATTACTCACACCGAGAAGTCAAGACCCGCGGCTTTCAGCTTGAGAGCTGCAATGCTCTCGTAGCTCAGAAGCTAGCGTGACAGCCTCTGAGAGTCAGTACAGTTCAAGCTAACAGTGGTTTGAGTCTGAACTGTGTGTGTGTGTGTGTGCGTTTTAATGTAGGTTGTGGAACAAACATCCACCAGCACCCAGACTGAAAAACTGTTGTAGCGTATGTGGGAGTGAACGATTTTAATGTTTCTATAGTTGGCGACAGCCTGACACCCCAAAGTTGGTTATATAAGGTAGGGGGCTGCAGGGGCACAGCCGCATAAAAAATATTGTAGGGTATGTGGGAGTGAAAGGTTTTATTGTTTCTACAGGTGCCAAGGTGTGGCTACATCCTTCCCCTCACTATGCACTTTTTATGCTGTTGCTATTTTTTCTCGGTGCTCTTTTCGCCTGAACCATCCCTTATTACCTTGGGGGGGGGGGGAGAAAAAGCCGCATGCAGGAGTTGGTTGAATCTTTGATTGAACCCACTCAGAAAATTCTTATTAAACAGTACAACCAACTTACACAACAGGGGAATGATAGAACTCGTGATAATAGGGAGGTGGAAGAGAGGATGAGAAGGCACAAGGTGGAACAGAATAATCCGTTCCTTCAAACTCTCATAGAGGTAGTTACTCCTGCAATCACTCAGAATACTATGTCATTCCAGGAAGGCAGTCATGTGAATGCTTCACACATGACACCACCTCATTTTAGTGGAGGACCAATGCATGTTACATAGGTAGTATTGGTGGTGGATATGTGGGAGATGTTCAGATGACTGGATATAGTTTCCCACAAAAGCAACAACCTGTTGCACCAAATCAGTCCATCTCCATACCCGTGTCACAGCCTGAGCCTAGTTACCAAATGAACATGCAACGCAGTGCAGGTGAGCAATTTGGTAATGGTTCTGTTTCTTTTTTAAATTTCCAAATACCCTCTACATCTTTCATGGAAGATCTTTTATCTGAAGGTATTACTAGTACACATCTTTAAACACTTGCAGTTTTGTCCACTGAATTTGGTACACATCCACATGCCTTTGTGAATCTACGTCCTCAGGTAAAAATGAATGCAAATCACCTCACAACAAACAGCAATGCACAGTTGTACACAGGGGTTCAGTTACAGCGACTTTCTGAGTTTTGCCATAGCAAATGGGATTAGTAACCTGTAGGAGTTGTGATTCAATCTCCTACCAGTCAAATTGCCAAAAAGTGCTATTTTCCTTGAAAAAAAAAATACTGTTATTTCTGTGTTCTGCTTCATTTGCTTAACACGACCTTTTTTTCTCAGTGCTGCAACCCTCAACCGTGACATCATGAGAGGGAAACAAAGTTTCTAAGCACTGTCGTGAAACAGAGACCAGGGTTAGGGTTACCACCTGCCCTGATTTAGGCAGCTGTGTCCTGCAAAAAAAAAAGAAAAACATGAAAAATACTGCATGTCCTGACCTTATAGTAGAAAAAAAATATATTGTCTAACATTCTTCTAAACATAGAAACATAGAAGTTGATGGCAGATAAGGACCCAAGGCCCATCCAGTCTGCCCATTTTTTCTACCTTATGAATGTGCCATAGGCCTTTACTCTGTCAATGGCCTATCTATTCATACTCATCTGTGTTGCTCCCTTATGCCTATCCCATGCCTTTTTGAAGCCCTGCACTGTATTCATATCCACCATTTCCTGAGGTAGGCGTTCCATGCGTCCACCACCCTTTCTGTGAAAAAGAACTTCCTCACATTATCCCTTAACCAGCCTCCCTCACTAATCTCATGCTGTGTCCTCTTGTCCTGCTATTTTTCTTATATTGAAACATGTTAGACTCTTTCACCTTGTTAATGCCCTTAAGATGTTTGAATGTTTCGATCATATCACCTGTCTCCCTCCTTCGCTCTAGGGTATATATATTGAGCTCTGTTAATCTGTCCTCATATGTTTTCTGATACAGTTCCTGCACCATTTTGGTTGACCTTCTCTGGACTGCCTCCATTTTGTTAATGTCCTTGTGCAGGTGCGGCTTCCAGTACTAAATGTTGCAGAAACTATAATACCATAACAAAAATGCATTAAAATGATAAGAAACAATAGAAACAACCAAAAAACTAAAACACTTAGTCTTAATTCTGATTATTTTGAGAAAACAGGACTGTTGCATTGATCAGTGTTACATACTGTCCTGTAAAAAACACATTTCAGTAAGAAATGTCCCACTCTGAGATTTCACAAATACCATTTTCACATAGTGTGTCATTGCCTCCCATGCTTCAGATGTTGAAGCTGCAATTTGTTTTGTAAAAAAATCTGTCATAGTCATTTTTGCATTCACTTGCGTAGTTGCGCAAGGAATGTATTGGGACAATAGGGGAAATGAGAGATGTGTCACTGCCAATCCAATTACAGCTGAAACTGCAATGGTTTTGGCAGCACACACCAGTGACCAGCCTCCGTGGTCATGACTTATTTTCAGCTCTGCTGATGTGGCGTGTCCTCCACTTGAAAGAAATGAACCACTCCAATGGGAGCGCTTCATTTCTTTCTGTAGCCGTAACTCTGGCCATGTGACATAGTTGGACACCACGCACAGTTTGAGTTTTGATTCTTTGCTGTGTCTCCACGGTTTGCTGCACCATTCTCTTCATCGCCCCCCACACACACAGACACACATATTCCCTGAATGTGGTTGTAACCCCTAGGTGGCGCTATCCCAAGGGCTACTACCCCTGCCTGCGAGGCTAGTAACATAGAAACATAGAAGTTGACGGCAGATAAGGACCGCAAGGCCCATCCAGTAGCAGGTTAAGGGGCCTGAGTTCTGAAACGGGTGCCTCCACCCGGAGGTCAGGGTTGGTAGTGGTCAAGCTAACCTGGGCACAGCCCTCCGAGACACAGTAACCCCTCTCTTTCCCTTCTAGTGGCCTGAGCAATATATGATAATCACTTTCACAGTATCCCTTGTACACCATACCAGTACCCACACTGTTCGCACTTACCACCAGGGCTGGTTCCTCTGGCTCAACCCTGGAGACCCCCTGTAAAACAAGGTTATGCACAGTAAATAGCAACAGTACAGTACTCTTGGCACAAACTGGAACCACAGTCAGGTTAAATGCAGCAAAAAAAAGTCAGATCTGATTTATTCAGGGGACTTGAACAAGGAAGGTGCGTAATCAGGTTGATTGGCTTAAAGGCTATATTACTCAAACAGTTATGCATACGCTTTAAGTCCCCACACAGTCACACACTCTGGGTACCCAGGCAGGAAAATGGCGGGCTAGCCAACAACGTTGCAGCTGGTTGGAGCCCTGTGATGAAAGAAAGCAACATGCACAACACACACTACTTGTAATCCGGAGCCGGAGGGCTCAGTTCGTGAAAGAAAAAGCAACAAGACAATCGGATGACAACACTTTAGATTTAGCTGTTGTTGCAGGGAGCTACCCTGATGTTTACTCATGATATCCAATACTAGACACAGGCAGGACGAAATCGAGACTGCAGGTTGTTGAGCTGGAGTGCTCGGAGAAGCGAGGCCGACATGAATCACCGAGGCGTCATTCCTGTTCAAGTGTTGAGCAGGGGCTGATCCCCAGGCAGGTCTCTCGTCGATGGCTTTCTCTGTGCAGTGGGTAGTCAGGCTGGGCCAGTGTGGCAAGGCCCAGGCCCAATGGAGATGATCTTGGATTCAGTCCGTGGGGCTGGATGCAGCTTCCAGCAAGCAGAATACAGTTCAAACCATAGTGGGGAACCAAATCATGACCCACTAGCAGCACACAACACATTAACATGTAAGGAAATTCTAATGCAGCTTCCAGCAAGCAGAATACAATTCAAACCACAGTGGGGAACCAAATCACGACTCATTATAAGCACACAACACATTTACATGTAAGGAAATTCCACTGTGCCAGGCAAAAGGCACTCCAGTCGCAATTACAGAGTCTCTGCACAATCGGGGAGTTCCAAGGTGGCTGGAAGTCCAGACAGGCAGATCACATTCAGCAACTCTTCGGTCTTCTTCAGGTAGGAGCCTGGTCACAATTCAGTGGCTTACTTCGGTCTCCAAATTCGGATTCAGTACGAAAAAGGCACAAGTTCCCTCTCAGGGACAGCAGGCAGGCATGCAGGCTTTTCCACAGTTCTCCCACACAAATCCACTATGGATTGCTGCTCGAACTACCTCAAGTTGTTACTTCTTTATTTCCAAGCTTAGATCTAACTGAAACTGCAAGTAGTTTGGAACTTTCCCCAAAATCTAAAAAGTTCGGTTGGCTGATCTGTCTGTCATTCACAACAAGGGCTCCCCCTCCAGGTTATTTTAGGCACAAAAAGCCCAAAACTACAATTCCTACAGGTTTTGACCCCACCAAGCCTCTGTAGGCAGGCTCCATTTTAGAGTTCCAAATGTACTGATTGGCCCATTTCAGCAGTCCAGGACCAAGATGATGGAAACAAACAGAACTGTCCATGCTGCAAAGAAGGCAGGTTAGAACAAACTACAATATTATTACTACTCTTAACAAATGATCAGCAAACAAGCATATCTTCTAACAGAGCTCCCTTTTAGATTAATTATGACTGCAATCCAGGCAGCTCTTAAAGAGACAGTACACAGAGGCTATATAGGCACTCTCTGGCAATCACATTTAAACTGCAAAACGCAGGACACAAGCCTGGCAGTGAACATTTAGACAAGCTCAAGGAAGACTCTTCAGGAACCCCCATTTGTAGGGGGGTTACATGGTGGATGGGCAGCAGCTGGACAGTGACTGGGGAGAGAGACTGAGAACACGCAGCAGAGAGACAGGCAGTATTCTTGTCTCCCCCCCCACACACACACAAATACTGTGTCCAGAGCCAAGGAGTGAGTATATAGCTGCCAGAGTGGATTATTGCTAGGTTCCTGACACTGAAACATTCTGTCACTGCAAAGCAGGTAGTGTTTTCTGCAAGCCCCCAGAAAGCCAACTTCAGGGGTGCCCAATCCCCCGTTGGCATGTTTAACCCAAAATTGTGTGGCTCACTGGGAGCCCACCCCAGTGTGCCTTCTGTGATCGAAAGCCAACTGCATTGTCATGTTCCTGCCCCCACCCACCCCCACTGGGTGGCACACTGGGAGCCCACCCCAGTGTGGCCAACATCACCCCCCCAAAGTCATGGGACACCCTGGCAGCCCATTCAAGTGTGCAAAACATTTCTTTTCTTACACCTGTAAAGAAAGAAAACCATCCACAGTGTTCATTTTTTTTTTTTACTGTACCTGAAACAAAGGAAACCGCCCCTCGCTGTTGGCAGCACCCCCTTCCCCAACTCACACTCACCCTCTATGCACCCCACCTCCCACACCCTTCCTCACCCCATACTTACCTAAGGAGGTCGGTACTGCGATTTTCGGTGGAGCAGGAACACATCTGCCCTATTCAAAGCCGACTGCAAACTGATGAAATGCCAGTAAGCAGTATAATGGCATAAATGGGGGTGGGTTCAACTTAGGTGCATATCTCAACCATTTTTTTGAATTTTGCCTCCAAATTTTCAACATGGGGTTCTTAGGACGCCACCTCATGAACACATGCACTGTCATCTCGTTATTCGGTTCCAAAAGGTCATTTAATGATCACTGCGTGGAATCACCTTTCAGGACTGAGTAACAAAAGGACAGTGCCACCGTTCATGAGGTAGCATCTCAAAAAGCCTATCTTGCAAATTTGGTGGACAAATGCCAAAAGAATTACTGTGTTATGAGCATGCATTGCACAGTTTCCACGCTCTTTAACTTCAACAGATTTTAATATTTTCACTCCAGATTTTCAACATTACCATTTTTTCACACCTCCTTATGAACAGTACAGCTGCCATTTTTCACACCCTGCCTGAAATGTGTTTTCACACATGTGGAGCACAATGGCACGGTCGCTGTGCGAAATCAACGTTCAGGACACATTGCCAAAATCACAGTGACACTGTTCATGAGCGGAGGTCCCAAAATGCCTTTGTTGAAAATTTGGTTAATAAAATCCCCTAAATAATTGCGTTAGGGGTATGCCTTGCGAAGTTTCTACGCATGCTCATGACTTCACCAATTTGTCATTTTTTCACTCCAGATTTTCAGCATTGCCATTTTTTACACCTCTTTATGAACAGTACAGCTATCATTTTTCACATCTTGTCTGAAATGTGTTTTCACATATGTGGCGCACAATGGCGCAGTCGCCGTGGGAAATCAAAGTTCGGGACAGACTAACAAAATCACAGTGACACTATTCATGAGCAGAGTTCCCAAAATTCCTATGTTGAAAATTTGGTTAATAAAATCCCCAAAATAATTGCATTACTGGAGTGCATTGAGCAGTTTCTGCGCGCAGCGGCTTCACCAATTTTTAAGTTTTCACTCCAGATTTTCAACATTGCCATTTTTTTACACCTCCTCATTAACAGTACAGCTGTCATTTTTCACATTCTGCCCAAATGTGCCTTCACACCTCTGGTGTCAAATGGCACAGTTGCTGTGCAAAATCACCTTTTGGCTAACGAACTCATAGTACCACTGTTCATGAGGTGGGGTCACAAAAAGCCCATGTTGAAAATTTGGAGCGAAAATACCAACACACACCCAGAGCATTACAGCTTCCAACCATAACACCCCACCCTGTAGAGACTGACAGGCGTCAGGGGTGTGACTTGGCATTGCGTCTGTAATGCTCACGCCATTCCATCCCACCCCCACCCTGCAGCCAGTGACAGGCATCAAGGTGTGCCTTGGATTCTTCGGCCCCAAAGTTCACCCCATTCTCCTATACTGCACCCATTTCAGCGTATTGCCTTATGGAATGGGGTGAGCATAAGGCCCGAAGACCCCAAGGCACACCGCGACACTTCTCAGTGTCTGTGTGGTAGGGTGAGGTGAGATAGCATAAGCATTATGGCTGATGACTCAAAGGCACACCCCAATGCCTGTCACTCTCTGCAGGGTGGGGCCGGGGTTGGACTCAATTCAGTGCTTCACTGTCAGTCCTATTATGCCTCTCTCTAACTCCTGCACTACCAATGCCAATGCCAGCAAGCCAACATTCAGTATTGACAAATGTTTGTTTGTTGAGAGACAGAGGGGAGAAGAGGGGAGAAGAGTGAGAGAGACGGGGAGAAGAGAAAGACAGGGGTTAAGAGAGAGAGAGAGATAGAGGGGAGAAAGACAGACAGAGAGAGAGGCAGAGGAGAGAAAGAGAGAGAATGGGGGGGAGAGAGAGAGAGAGAGAATGGGGGGAAGAGAGAGAGGGGAAGAGGGACCATATCTCTCAGCTTTCCCTGATTTTCAGGGATGTCCCTGATTCTGTCTCAAAATGTTCCTGTCCCTCCTAAAATTTGTGTTTCCATGACCGAACAGTGGGTATACTGTATGTTCACAATATTGTCAAACAGAGTTACAGACTTGCTGTTCTGCAAAGTATTTTACACCAATACTCTTACGCTGCCTGCTTCAGGGGATAGAACAAACTGTTAAACTGTGTTCCTCATTTTACTTCTTTGTCACTGATTTTTTTAAGCCATGTTCAAGTGCCAAACACCACTGCGAATACCTGCAAGCGAACCTTCAGCATTGACAAATGCTTGTTTTGTTTCATCAGCACTGTGTCTTCCAGTTTTCTGTGTGCAGCCACACCCCCAGAATGATGTCATGCAAGGGAGCTGTCACTGTTTTACATACAGCACCAAGGAATTCTGGGTAAATTAGAAAGTTGTTCATATGTTCATTACTCAGAAATGCAGTCCCTTATTTTTATTTATTTATTTATTTTATTTATTGAAAAATTTCATCAGGAATGGTACACTGAACAACATAAAATTGTTCATTCATGGAGCATCCTAGGGGAAGAGGAACATGGGAGTACAGTAATCAAAAGCACATTTTGATGCAGTATTATAGAAAAGCATATATACAATAATCAACAACAAGTCAACCGAGTTCACTGGGAACTCATAAAAATATATTGTTTATCTAGCACCACACCAGCACATATTTGGTTTATGCAATAGGCCTTGCCATGCTGGCAGTGAAGTTCAAATTTGTTTAGTTAAAGGTATTGAACTGTAAGGAGTTTTTTCGTTGTGAACTTTTTGTGATTTGCCATTTTTTCACTCCGCTCCTTTTAAAAAAATGTGGTAGTCGAGGGCAGTTCCTTTGTGTAGGGTTGCTAGGTTGTTGCTGGGTTACAGGAGGGGAATTGTAATTGGTGGACAGGCCATGGGAAAATTGTTGTGATTGGTCAAGGGATGGGGCTTGCGAGTAGCAGGCGGGGCATACAGTTGTGGTGCAGTTTTAATTTAGTGTGTAGGCAGACGCGGTCGAGGGAGGATCTAGTGGGGGAGTTGGTGGTGACAGCGTGCTTCTACAGTGGAGACTATGAGGATGAAGGCCCTTAGGAGTTTCAAGTTGGTGCCGGGATGAAGAATGGGAGCGGCTGTACACCGATGCGTGGATTTATTGACTGCTGCTCTGGATTTCAACGATGGAAGCAGCGAGGACCTGCTAGTGGGGTACCATTGTTTGGGAAGCCTGGAGGCTATCTTCTTCGGCATTGGAGTTCATAAAGAACCGGAGGAGCAACACTTCGTCAGACACCCTGTTTTTCTTCAGCACAACAATGACTCTTCCTTCGAGGGACCTGGATTACTCCTGGATTTTGGATACCTTTTGGGATTATTTGTTTTTGGGGGGGCAACTATTAAGGAAATGTGGATTGTACACCACCACTACTTTTGGATTTATTCATGGACACCCCGGATGTATCCCTTTTTTTTTACCTTGTTTGTGTCGTATGTTTACTGCAGGCTTTTCATTTTAGGGCTGTTGGGGTTTCATTTATGTTTTTTTCACTGTGTGGATTACCAAGAGGAACAACGTGGAACATGGAATGGAGACAATGTATGTTAAAATGAAAAAAACAACATTTTTTATTGTGACAGGGAGGCAATTCATCGACAGGAAGCAAAAATCCCTTTATATTGCTAACAGTACTGTTTTTTTTTTAACATCAGTTAGACATAGGAGGTAAACAGGAGTTAACAGGCTAGAAATGTTCTTGGTGTTGACAACTTTATTCACAGATTTAAAGCTATCCTAACACATTACTGTTATTTAATTAAATGCCTGTAGAAGTTAGGGACAAGGGTGCTCAGTATTTACAAAGAAGCAACAAAGAATATTTTTAGAAACAACTATGCTGCATTGTTAAATGAATTACAAATATAAGTGTAACCCCCCTGCAAATGGGGGTTCCCAAAAGTCTTCCAGGAGCTCGCCTGAATGCTCCAAGTCTGGGCGGTGTTTGGCGTCTGAGCTGTTTAAATGTGGTTCCAAGTGAGTGTTATTTGAACCTCCACGTACTGTCTCTTTAAGAGCTGTCTGCTTGCAGACTTAATTAGTTTGTATGGGGGGGGACTGTGTGTTCTAATGGCCGAATCCCACCCGGGCTGCTGTCAATTAGTTCCGTTTCTGCCATTGCTACATGTGCAGAGGGAGCCTTGTTGAAAGATATAACTGTTTTCCAGAAATCATTTAGAGTGACAGAAAATGTAGTTTGTCTAAACTGTCTTCATTTCAGCACCGTTTCAGTGTAGCTCTTTCATTTTGGTTCTGAATAGCTGACTTGGACCAATCAGGATGATAGGGAGACCCTAAAATGGAGCCAGTGGACGAATCAGAACTTGGACTTTTAATTTGAGCCAGCCACAAGGGGATTGTATGGGCAGTGACTCTGGGAAATGTAGTTTTAACCTTGGCGCCTTTTTTTCCACCAACAAAGAGAGTCTTATTGTGAGTGACAGCCAAACCAGCCAACAGAATGGTGTGGAGCTAAAGGAAATGCCCTGCTCTGTGACTGGAAAGATTAGATCAGTTGTGACAGTGAAGAGAGAAGGAGTTCTGTGCTTCTGCGGTGTATAGTTTCAAGCGGGAAGCGCACGTGAGGCCCTGAGGTTCAGCCTGCAGCCGTTGTAAGTGCCAGTTCAGACTGAATCCGATTTGTGAGGAGAAAGAAGGAAGTCTGAAGAGTGGAAACCAGGCTCACCCTGTAGAAGACTGGAGAAATTGCTGAATCGTGCTCGGTCTGTCAGGAACTGAAGCTGTTGTGTATGCTCCCGGGTATTTTGCAGTAATTGCGATCGGGATCGCGGAGCAGCCCGCCTGGTACAGTACTTTCCTTTTACATATGAATGTGCATAGTGCTTGTGGGGAATCGCTATTTCCAATCCCATGTACTGTGTGCTGTGCATTGAAGCTGGAAGCAAACCTCAGCTTGTCTCGGACTAAATCCGTTTGCTATCAACTGCAGTGGGGTCCAGTTACAAGGACCTTGTCTCCATGCCGTGTTGTTTCTGGCAATCCAGAAGAACCTCCACCATCCGGTTCTCAGCTTGGGTATTGTCAGTACAAATCAGGGTTTTCCCCTGCAGCCTGCTATCGATTACAAGTGTGTCATCTAATTGTTGTTGTTTCACTTCTTCATGGACTGAGCCATCCGGCTCCGTATTTACAATTGGGTGTTGTGCATATATTTTCTTCCTACAGGGCCCCATCCATCTGCATCTGCTGGCCAACCCCGGGCAAAGGACCTGGCTAGCCCCCCCCCCATCCTGGGTACCCAGAGAGTGGCATTTTGGACCCTATATATATGTGCACAGTACTCTGATTTGAACTTGGCCAAAACTAATCAACCTGATTGCCCCTCCCGTGTTACTGTTCCCTAAATAAATCAAATTTGTTGTTATTATACTATATACTGTCTGTGGTGTTGGTACTTATGGAAACAGTATTGCCTTTTGCTGTGTATGTTGATTAACCTTGTTTTACAGGGGGTCCTCAGAGACGTGCTGCAGAATCAGTCTTGAGGGTAAGTGGTACTTTATGAGTGAACATTGTATATACGTGGGGTATTGGGGCTGCAACTCCTGTGTACTGTGTGAGCCACTAGAGGGAACCAGGGGGAGTCACAGTGTCCCAGTGGGCAGTGATCAAGCTAGTCTAACCACTACAAACCCTGACCTCTGGATGAAGGTACCTGCCATAGAACCTAGGTCCCTCAACCTGTCAGTAGTCAAGCAGGCAGGGGTAGTAGCCCTTGGGATAGCACCCCCTAGAGGTTACATAAGTTTCAGCATTTGGTGCCTGCATTAATTAGAGATCAGATGCCATTTTTAAAGTCCATTAATTTTTTGATAAAAAAGTCTTCATGGTACTGATTACATTCTTGCCGGTCTCTTTAATCAAGTCTTAATCACTTTCGGGGTCAAGAACTCTTGCCCTTTTTGGGACATACTTGCCATACTGATTGCCTGCCAATAGGAAATAATAGAAAAAAAACATTTTTTAGTTCACATGGAAGCAGACTTTTTCGGCGGGGGGGGATGGGCTACAGGATGATTATTACTTTAGATTACCTTGAATGATGCTAAATGTTATTTGTTTTGCATTAATAGTTGGGTTACTCAGACAACTTCCAATTAATTCTTTGTAGTTTGCTGAAATTGTTTTTAGAGGTTGCTGTTTCTCAATTGTTGTTGGAGCTGATGATGGCTTTTCACCACTTAGCAGGGAGCTGACATGAAGTTGCATTTGGCCACTCATTATGTTGCTTGCACGCATGTGCAAGAAACATAGTGACATCATCGGAGATTTCGGAGGTGTGTCACCTCCTCCTCCAATTCAGTCAGTGAGCTGGCAGGCGCGGCCTCTGTAAGCCAATGCATTTTGGAGCTGTCTATGACACGGTCCAAAATGCAGAGGCATACAGTTGAAAGGGGGAGCTACGCTCCAGTGAGCAGCGATAAGCAGCGAGTTCCCCACACGCAGGCATGCGTCACCAGACGCACTCGTGTAGCCGACGGGTGCCCAATCCCGTCGGCTGAGCTGCGCCATCCCCCTAGTAGTTGGTGCCACACGAGGCCCACCCCAGCGTGGCAATCAGTCCTTGTCGACGGGGTGCCCAATCCCCGTCGGCTGAAGGGCCTCCCTTGTGCCACACTAGGAGCCCACCCAGCGTGGCAAACGCCCCACGTCGCTCTTTTTAAAACCTATAAAACAAAACGGTCCCGCTGGTGCATCTCCGACCCCCACAACCCGCACCCACCCACTGCGCACTCCAGCCTCCCCACACCTCCCTCACTCATACCTACCCGGACTCCGGCGCTGGGATCTTCGTGGACCGGGAACATGCCTGCACTCTTCAAAGCCGACCAGCAACTGAGGAAATGCCGTAAGCTGTATAATGGGCCAGATAGGGGGTTCAACTTTATTGCTATATCGTCATTTTAGGGAGTTTTTGCAGCATTTCTAACATGGGTTTTTAGGACCCCTTCATGAGTGATGTCACTGTCATGGCGCTATTCGGCCCAGGGCATTTCGCGGTGACTGCTAAATTACCTTCAGGCCTGAATACTGCCATGACAGTGACATTATTCATGAGGAGGGTCCCAAAACCCCATGTTGAAAATTTGGTCCAAAATTCCAAAAATGACTGTTTTCTGGCGTCGTTGCGCAGTTCCTCATGAGCTCGTAAGTTCGTAATTTCAATATTTTCACTCAGATGTTCAACATTGCCATTTTACCACCTTCTTATGAGTAGTACAGCTGTCATTTTTCACATCTCACCCAAAATGTGTTTCCGCCCATGTAGCGCAGAATGGCGCAGTCGGTGTGCGAAATCAATGTACGGGACAAATTAAGAAAATCACAGTGACACTGTTCATGAGCAGAGGTCTTAAAATGGTTATGTTGAAAATGTGGTGAAAAAATTCCTAAAAATGACTGTTTTACGATCGTGCGTTGCGCAGTTCCTACACAGGCTCGTAAGTTCACAAATTTTCAATATTTTCACTCCAGATTTTCAACATTGCCATTTTACCACACCTCCTCATGAGCAGTACAGCTGTCATTTTTCACATCCTGACCAAAACATGTTTCCCATGGTAGCGCACAATGGCGCAGTCGGTGTGTAAACTCAGTGTATGGGACACATTAAGAAAATCACAGTGTCACTGTTCATGAGCAGAGATCTTAAAATGGCAATGTTAAAAATTTGGTGAAAGAATTCCTAAAAATGACTGTTTTACGAGTGTGCGTTGCACAGTTCCCACGCACGCTCGTAGGTTTGCGAATTTTCAATATTTCCACTCCAGATTTTCAACATTGCCATTTTACCACACCTCCTTATGAGCAGTACAGCTGTCATTTTCACATCCTGCCCAAAGCGTGTTTCCATGTAGCGCATACATGTAGGTCGTGTGCAAACTCAATGTATGGACACATTAACAAAATCACAGTGACACTGTTCATGAGCAGAGGTCTTAAAATGGCTATGTTGAAAATTTCTGATATTTCCTAACAATGACTGTTTCGACGTGCAGCATTGCGCAGTTCCCATGCACGCCGTAAGTTCGCAAATTTTCAATATTTGCACTCCAATGACTTCCAAATACCTAAACAGCACATAGAAGCAAGCAACATTCGGCATAGACAAATGCTTGTTTTTGAATAGTCATTAATGCTCAGAACTTGCTTGCGACCTGTTACTTGAATAATGTCTGTTGGGAGTATCCCTGAGTCTGTGAGCTTCTGAATAAGGTGCTTCCTCACTGAATGATTCATTAGCCTTTTGTCACTCTGTATGTTGGCCTTTTCAGTCATGGTTTTTACCATGAGGGCAAGTTTATTGACCCCCACAGGTTGGTTATTATACCAGTTCCCTGTTGTAACTTCTTGGCATTGTTGTTAACTGCTAAAAAAAAAAAAAAAAAAAAGGTGCTTCTGGCTTGTTGCATATTGGTGGTCTGTTTTTGGGGTAAAGGCAGTAGTTCTGTACTGGGTATTTGAGATTTGTCTCTTGTATGGCATAGGCTCGTGGCTTAAGTTTTCTTGTGTCTCTTGGATTTTTACCGGTTCTTGTCTTACTCTGTCACTCACTGTTACATTGGAGGTATCTGTTAATGTTTTTGTCTTCCTTTAATTCTACGTTGCCCCATCAGATATTTTGCATTTCTGTAGTTCCCCTTACATCAAAGTACAGACAGTGTGGGCCCAGATGGTGGTGCTGGTACAGTTTGTCAATAAGGCTATCCGTCAGCTCGTCTGCTGCCTTGGGTTTGTTGACTTTGCAACTACTTTTCAGTCACTTTTTGTTTTGCTATAAGGACTTGACTGGTCCTTTCAAATAAGGGGAGGTGGATAGAGATGCTGGGTATTTTTTCCCTTTAAGGTATCTTTCAATACTTTGAAAGGTTCCTCTGAGGCTGAGTGGCTCATAGTTATCTCCGTTTTTTTTTCTCACATGTCATGAAATAATTAGATAACATCTTTTCTAGTTCTTCTGACTGAATTGCATGGAGCGGGGGTTTCTGTGTGGAAAGTTTCTTTGATGTACCGTTGTAAGTTCTGCACATCCAGTACTGTTTTACGATTAGTTTTATAGTTCTTTTCTGAATCAATGAAATCGGCTATGGCATCCTCTTTTACGGCTGCCAAGCTTGTTGATGTTTGTACACACTTGTCAGTAGGATGCACTAGATTGTGCTCGCTTTCTGTGGGATCTTCAAGTGGCTCCGTGTCTTCCTCGATTTGTGTCAGGATCTGCTCCATTTCAATGTCAAAGCTATTGTTACAGGTGTAATTTGCCACGTCTGTGTTATGTCAGCAGTTCGACCTTGCTGCTTATAAAGTTAATACTTGGTTTGTACACTTTCTTGATACAGACTGGTGCTGGGTTGATTATTCTGTATTTCTGATTGTTGCCAGTGATTGTGCCAGTTAACTGTCGTGCAGCAGTGCTGATTAGGAATTAGCACGAACTGTTGAACTGCCGGGTTGTTCCAATAGCACGAGACTTTCACTCAGCTGAGGCACAAAATGTAGACCAGCTGCACTTCTTGCATGACAACAGAACTATGTGAATAAATCTGTGATGTCAACGGAACTATATAGATAAATCTATATTCTCAGATTATTCACATAGTTGGACGGATAAACGCATCTATCTTATTGTTTCACCATTCACTCCTATTGCATAAAACAGAGAAGCAACAGAGTAAAAAAACAAAACATCAGTTAGTAGCATTAGATATTCCTTGGCATTTGATGCAAGAGAAGCAAATTAACAGCACTGCATACTTAATACATATTGTGCGGACAAGGAAGTGCAATTAAGTACATTGGTTTCTCCTCATGTTAAGTGCTAGGCTGGAAAAAGCGGATGGGGAAGCCAGAAGGGAAATTAGGAGTAAGGAGCCAGAGGAGAAATTAGGAGCAGCTGCAGGATGGAGAGAGGAAGTTGAGGAGGGAGGTCGAGTTGGACCATGAGGAGGAGGAGTGCCTGATTAGATGAGGCATTGAGTTCCAGAGCTTAGGGAACCTATAGGAGAATGACGATTGGCCTATAGAGGTGATGCGTCATGGTATAGCTAGGGTGCAGGAGTCACTGGATCTGAGAGAGAGAGGGGCAGTGGGGTGGGAGGACAGTGAGAAGGCAAGGTAAGCAGGAAGCGTATCAAACCAGAATTTAGAGACATATTTTATGCAGTGGGCTGGACGGTGGTTTTCCAGGGAAGAAAAAGCTAGAGAGCGATATAGATTGCAGTGGTGGGTAAAGGAAGAGGCATCAAGAGTGAAAAGACAGAAAGCATTGAAAAGAGTGTCCAATCTGGTTAAGGATGACTTCAGTGCAGCACTGTAGACTACGTCGCAGTAGTCAAAGATGGGTAGTATAATTTCCTGGACAATCTCCCACCTGGACTGTAGCAGTAGGCAGCTTTGGCTCCTGTAAAGGGCACCTAGCTTGGGGCGCAGCTTTTCAGGATGGAGTCTATGCATCTAGTGAAGTTTAGGTGCTGGTCTAGCCAGACACCGAGATACCTAAACGAGGATGTGTCCTCCAGAGTAGAGCCATCAAGGGTGTGGAATGAGGGTAATTTAGCTACCCTAGAGAGTCTCTGCCTAGTGCGAAGGTCATGGAGACTGTTCTCTGGCGGTGGTGACTGCAGTATAGCACCTGCAGTGAAGCCCACCAGGATGAAGAGCAGTTTCTCAGTTTCCCTACATGACAAAGGGATTAACTACCATTGAAACTGCATTGTTTTCTGCATTAACTCTACTGCAGAATTCTGCAGAGTTGGGTTTCATCCTGGCAGGCTTCACTGTAATATGATACGTAGCAAGGCATTGTTGATTCAATAAATTGTTTTGCAATTTCCTTACTGTGAGGTGCAGTCTCATATTTCTGTAGTGGCTTCAAGAATAAAAGCTCTCAAATGTTTATTTTCAAAACAAGGCATTGTGCAGATAGTATCTAGCTGACAAGATTTCCTTACTGAGAGATGTAGTCTCCTGTATCAGTACTGTAGATGTCTGCTATACCAAGACTGAGCAACAGAGGTCTTAGGGTTACCACTTTTTAAGTTCAACTTGATACTGTACTATGCAAGTTAAACATTTTGTTAGAAGGTACAGACTATGCAGCTGAAATAAAATGTTCCTTTTCTGGTTCAGAGCACCTAACCTACTTCATATTTTTATTGTTAAAAATTAAGAATAGTACACCAACATGGATACTTCTTACTGGGAGGTAAAAAGAGTAACACAAGATTCTGTCTGGAATTTGGGGGGGGGGTAGCCAACAGTTTTCTCTGCACCTGACAAGATAATTATGCATCAAGTGAGAACCCTGCTGAGATGATGTTTGGGGAGGGGGGATGAAGAAAATGTTTACACTTCAGCAGAGTGTAAACCCCCCTACAAATGGGGGCTCCCAAAAAGTCTTCCTTGAGCTTGCCTAAATGCTCACTGCAAGGCTGGTGTCCTGCGTTTTAGCAGTTTAAATGTGATTACCAGAGCCTGTATCGCCTCTGTGTACTGTCTCTTTAAGAGCTGCCTAATTGCAATTTAAGTAATCTGAGAGGGAGCTCTGCTTGAAAGATGTAACTATTTACTGAAAATCATTAAGAGTGATAATGATACTGTAGTTTGTCTAACCTGCTTTCTTTATAGCAAGGACTGTTTTGTTTGTCTCCACTATCTTGGTCTTGGACTGCAAATTGGACCAAACAGTACTGGTGGGACCTAAAATGTAGCCGGACTACAGGAGCTGTCTGAATTCAAAATCTCTAGGAACTGTAATTTGGAGGGTTTTTTTGCACCTTTTTTGCAACTGAAGGGGGAGCTCTTGCTTTGACTGACAGCCAAATCAGCCAACCAAATCTTTTGGATCTTGGGGAAGTCCCGGGCTGCTTGCAGTTTTCAGTTAGTTCTGAGCTGGGAAGTGAAATGAGAAGAGCTCAAGTGTATTTTGGGCAGCAATCCTGAGTGGATTCGCATGGGAAAACTGAGAAAGGGCTGAGTTTGGCTTGCATGTCTGCCTGCTTCTCCTGAGAGGGAGAGAAGAGAATTATTGTGGACTAAATCCAAGTTTGTGTGACTAAAGTAAGCTACTGAAGTGGGCCAGGCTCAACCTGAAGAAGTTCGAGGATTTTGCTGAATGCAATCAGCCTGTCAGGAGTTCCAGCTACCCCAAAGCTCCCGGTTTGTGCAGAGACTTTGTGATTGTGACCGGGGAGTGCTTTGCCTGGTACAGTAGAATTTCCGTACATGTAAATGTGCTATGAGCTGCTAGTGGGTTGTGAGTTAGTTTCCCACTGTGTGAACTGTGTTCTGCTTGCTGGAAGCTGTATCCAGCCCAAAATGGACTGCATCTGATTTTGTCTCCATGTGGTCTGGGACTTGCCAGACTGGTCCAGCCAGACTACCCACTGCACAGAGAAGTCATCAATGAGAGACCTGCCTGGGGATCCGCCCTTGCTCCACGCTTGAACAGGAACTACGCCTCTGCGACTCGTGTGGGCCCTGCTTCTCCAGGCATTCCAGATCAACCACCTGCAGTCTCGATTTTCGTCCAGCCTGTGTCCAGTCTGTGTATCGTGAGTAAATACCAGGGTAGCTCCCTGCAACAACAGCTTAATCTGAGTGTGTCATCTGATTGTCTTGTTGTTATGTTTCCTTTACGAACTGAGCCCTCTGGCTCCAGATTACAAATACTGTGTACTGTGCATGTTGTGTTTTCCATCACAGGGCCCCAACCAGCTGCAACCCTGGGCAACTGTCCTGGCTAGCCCATCTCTTCTCCAACTGGGTACCCAGAGGTGGACTGTGTGGGGGGACTCAAAGCGCATGCATAACTGTTTGACTGATATAACCTTCAAGCTAATTAACCTGATTTTGCCACTCCCTTGTTCAAGTCCCCTGAATAAATCAGACCTAACTTTTTCTGCATGTAATCTGACTGTGGTTCCAGTTTGTGCTCAACGTGCTGTACTGTTGCTATTTGCTGTGCATAACCTTGTTTTACAGGGGATCCCCAGGGTTGAGCCAGAGGAACCAGCCCTGGTGGTAAGTGCAAACAGTGTGGGTACTTGTGTGGTGTACCAGGAGTATTGTGAAAGTGATTATTGTACAGTGTTCAGGCCACTAGAGGGGAAAGAGAGGGGTACAGTGTCCCGGAGGGCTGTGCCCAGGTTAGCTTGACCACTACCAACCCTGACCTCCAGGTGGATGCACCCGTTTCAGAACTCAGGCCCCTTAACCTGCTACTAGCCAAGCAGGCAGGGGTAGTAGCCCTAGGGATAGCGCCACCTAGGGGTTACATCTTGGAGGCTCACCACTGGGATTTTGTGTCTTCTAGTGGCCGAAACTACGAATTATTGTCAAACATAAATGGCTACCCCAACAGAAGTGGCTGTGCACTAGTTGGTGGGGTGGTGTACAGGGCAGGAGATTGACCTTCACAATGCCCTGCTTGTATTGGATATTCCCCTGAACATTGGTAAAGACGCTGTAGAAGGACTACTTTCCAAAGTTGAATGTTTAGCAAACGCTCTGGTGGTGGGGCAACAGGCTGATTTGACTGCCCAAACTTTCATGGCCTTAGTAGAGTGTAGTGACCCAGTGGACAGTTCCAAACTGCCATGGACTGTTTCCCCAGAAGGGACCCCAGCCGCCTGGAGAGTGATAACTAGAGACAGTAAAAACCCCAGGGAGTATGAGCTCCCCCTATTGTCTGAGACTTTTGAGGAGAAATTTGCTAAGTTGTTGTTGGAGGAAGGGAAAACCATAGCGGACTTTAAGAACATTTTCCTGCCACCTGGGGATGTTCCCTCCCCAACACCCCCTCCCACTCCAGCACCTGTTACTGCCCCTCCTTCTGTACCTGTGACAATGCTGGCCCCTATATCTGTACCTGCCATTAGTCACGACTCCTACCAAAGGTTGACAGTCTTCTCGAGCACCTTCCCCACCCCCCAGGGGGAGGATGACTGGGAGACCTGGATAGACTGTGTTGCCCCTCTAGTACTTGAATGGCAATGCTCAGAAGCAGAGAAATGAAAGAGGTTGAGTGAGAGCCTCCGAGGTCCTGCCCTGGCTACCATCCGTGCCAAGCAGGCCAATAACCCCGAAGCAACTGCACAGGACTATCTTGATGCATTGGAGAATGTGTATGGGAGCCCAGATTCAGATGAGGACCTGTGGTGGAGAGTAAGAAATGCCCAGCAGTACTCAGGGGAGCCGTTGTCTGTGTATGTACCTCGGCCTGAAAAGCTGCTACAAGAGTACCTCAGAAAGGGTAGTTTGGCGTCAAATGGATTAGATCGAACTAGGCTGGACCAGATCCTTAAGTCTGCTCCATTTTCAGAATTGTTACTGCTTCAGTTGTACCTTGCCAACTGACTGGAATTGCCCCCCCTTATGACAAGCTAATGAAAGAAATTTGGGGGGTTGAGCAAAGGTGACCCCGAGGGAGAATTTCACCAATATCTGCTGCTACTACGCTAGTGACAGAGAGTGATCATCCAAGTGGGGTTCAGGGGAAAACATCAGCACCTAACAAGCACTCTGAGAATGCTAAGAACTTCCCGCCCTGGGCCCAGTTTTTGAAAGTTAAGCTATTAAAGGAAGTCCAAGAGTTGAAGGCGGTGCCTCTGCAAGGGTTCCCCCCATGGAACAAAATTCTGGTTCCTCTCAGGACGTGACTGCCATGGGGGTAGGGGTGCACCCTCAATCATCCTCTACCAAGGATAGCTCCCAGGCTGAAATCAAAGAATTGACTGCCACCCTAAAGGAACTATTGAGACTTGTTGCACCCCTCTCACCACTGCAAGCAGATATTGAACCCCGATCCCTTGCTACTACTTCAGTTCCTCATGCAATGTTCTCTCCAAGGATGACCCAGGAGTCTATCATTTGTCACAACTGTGGAAAGGATGGCCATATGAAGAGGGAATGCCAGTCTCAGAAAGACTTAGAGAAAGTGGTGAACTGGCTTCAAGGAGAGATTCGGAAAATGAATCAGTGGTCAAGGGGTGCACAAAATGACCGCAATGAAGGCTTCAGACATCCTAACTCAAACCCCTTTGTGGCTAAATCGTCCATCCAGGCCCCTGCTGCTGTCCCTCCAGATTGGTCCAAAATAGTGGGCCCTTCAATGGAGACTGCCATGGCTGTGAATGGTATTCCTACTCAGGCTGTGCTGGACAGTGGGTCGCAAGTGACCATTGTATCTAAAGACTGGTATGACAAACACTTATCTGCTGTGCCCTTACAATACCTGGAAGGCCTACATGTGTGGGAGCTGAGTGACAAGTCTTATCCCTACCTAGGATATGTCCTCCTCTGGTTGTCATTTCCTGCAGCTGTAACTGGTGTAGAGGAACAAGTCAAGACACTGTCCTTAGTGTGTCCACCTACTGGACTGTATGATGGGGTTCCCCTGTTAATTGGGATCAACGCCCATAAGTTTGGGAGACTGGCACAACTCTGTCGCAAAAAACAAGTTCGACGGACTGGGAGGGCCCTAAGAATTCCCGCTCTGATCAAGAGGGCCTATGATTTGCAACAGAACCTCAAGGGAGTGGACCAGGATGAACCGGTAGGGGTTGTGTGGAAGAAGGATCCCGATTCAATGGTACTGGCCCCTAACGCCCAGTGTACCATTCAAGGGGAGGTCCACCTCCACAAAGATGTCAAGAACAAAATACTGATGTTGGACACGCCAGGCAATGGAAAATTGCTGGAAGGAGTATTGGTTAAGCCCAGCATCTTGCCAGCTCATGCTCATGTCTATACATGACGAGTGATGGTCCAGATTCACAATGTGTCAGATCGGGATATCCGGGTGAACAGAGGATGCACCCTAGCTACGGTACACTGCAGTGTTGCCCAGCAACAAGCACCCTGGCAAGACAGATAGAGTGACTCCCTACTTGTTTGATTTTGGTGACTCCCCATTGCCAGCTGAATGGAAGACTAGAATTAGCCAGAAACTTGCCCAGAGAGATCAAGTGTTTTCTTTGACGGAATGGGATGTGGGATGTGTCCAGGGTGTGGAGCATCACATACGCCTGCATGATGAACAGCCATTTCGAGAGAGGTCTCGACGCCTAGCCCCTGCAGACATAGACGATGTGAGAAGACACTTGCAGGAAATGCTCGCGGCTGGTGTGATACTAGAATCCAGGAGCCCGTATGCTTCTCCCATTGTGGTTGTGCGTAAGAAGAATGGATCTTTGAGAATGTGTGTTGATTATCGAACTCTGAATCGGCGGACCATCCCCAATCAACACACCATGCCCCGTATACAAGATGCTCTGGATTGTTTGAATGGGAGCAAATGGTTCTCAGTGTTGAATCTTCACAGTGGATATTACCAGATTCCGATGGCTCCGGAGGACCATGAGAAGACAGCCTTCATCTGTCCTTTGGGGTTCTACGAATTCCTAAGAATGCCACAGGGGATATCGGACGCCCCAGCCACCTTCCAGCAACTGATGGCACGTGCAGTGGGAGACATGAATTTGCTAGAATACGTGGTGTACTTGGATGATGTCATTGTGTTCGGGAGCTCCCTAGATGAACATGAGAGTAAACTGTTCAAAGTACTAGACCAACTGGAAGATTTTGGCCTCAAGCTGTCCATCGACAAGTGCCAGTTTTTCCAAACCTCTGTGAAGTATGTGGGGCACATAGTGTCTACAGAGGGAATAGAGACTGACCCTAGTAAAATTGAAGCCTTGACTACTTGGCCCCAGACCCACAATTTGAAAGAACTACAACGTTTCCTGGGATTCTGTGGCTACTACCGCCGGTTCATAAAGGACTATTCCAAAGTGATTCGGCCACTCTTGAATCTTACCCAGGGTTATCCTCCTACCAATTGGAAATACAAAAAAGGGTCCATCAAAGAACCAGATAAAGCATATTTCCGTCCAGGTGAACTTTTCGGGGCCCGTTGGATACCTGACTGTGAAGCAGCTTTCCATGAAGTCATATACCAGCTCACCCATGCTCCCATCCTCGCTTATGCAGATCTACCAAACACTGTGTGCTGCATACTGATGCCAGTCTGCAGGATCTAGGAGCTGTACTGTATCAAGACCATGAGGACGGTTTGAGACGAGTGGCATTTTCCAGTAGGAGCTTGATCCCGTCAGAGCGAAACTACCCTGTGCACAAGTTGGAGTTCCTTGTGTTGAAATGGGCCATTGTCGACCAGTTTCATGATTACCTCTATGGGGCAAAAATATTGGTGAGGACTGACTATAACCCATTGACCTATGTACAGACTTCAGCTAAGTTAGACGCCACAGGGCACCGGTGGCTTTCTGCATTGTCAACATATGATTATGCTGTCAAATACAGACCAGGCCTGAATCATATTGATGCTGATGCCCTATCCCGGAGGCCCATTTCCAAGAGTGACTGGGTCAGGCTGTCTGAACCTGACATCCAAGCATTGTGCCAAAAGTTTGATAGAAATGCACAGATGTCTACGGACACAGCGGACTGCTTAGTAGATTGCTTGGGCCCCTTTGACACCTGCATACCGGCTGTGTATTGCCACTTCTCTGCTCTAGATATTAGTGCACTACCTCAGTTTGATTAGACAGCATTCAGTGGGCTCAATTCCGAGATCCTATGATTCAGCCAGCACTTGACGCCCTTTGTGCAGGAAAAGATATGTCCAAGTTGTGTTCCTCTGATCTGCAAACCACTTTATTGTTTAAAGAAGGCCCCAGGCTGAAGCTGCTTAAACATTTGTTGTATAGAGAGGCTGTAGATCGAAGTGGCCAAATAGACAAGCAACAATTGGTCCTGCCCACAGCCTTCAAAGATTTGGTACTGAGGTCCCTCCACAATCATATGGGCCACCTCGGTATCGACCGGACCCTTGACCTAGTATGATCTCGATTCTACTGGCCCAAGATGGGGGCCAGTGTTGAGCACCATGTAAGGATTTGTACTCGCTGCCTGCAGAGAAAAGCCCTGCCTTAGAGGGCTGCCCCCCTTGTCAACATTACTACCAGCATCCCAATGGAACTAGTCTGCATAGACTTCTTGAGTTTAGAGTTTGATCAGCGAAACACTGGCAATGTGTTAGTGATTACGGACCATTTCACATGGTATGCACAAGCTTTTCCCACCAAAGATCAAAAAGAATCTACCATGACCAAGGTGCTAGTGGAAAATTTCTTCGTCAACTATGGTGCCCCCCAGCGAATTCACTCTGATCAGGGCAGGGAATTTGAGAGTTGGCTAATCAAAGAAATGCTCTCTCTATGGGGGGTGCAAAAGTCAAAAACCATCCCTTATCACTCGCAGGTGGATCCTCAACCAGAACGTTTTAACCGCACCCTGCTAGACATGCTAGACACCCTCCACCCAAAAGATAAGCATAAATGGAGCCAGCAGATAAGCACCTTGGTACACGCATACAATTGAATGAAGAATGACGCTACCAGGTTCTCTCCCTACCACCTCATGTTCGGGAGAGAGGCCCAGCTGCCTGTTGATGTCTGTTTTGGGGTTTCTCCCGATGGGGTCCAAGCTGTAGATTACCTGCAATATGTACAAAAACTGAAAGCTCAATTGAACCATGCCTATCAACTGGCCCAGACAATGGCCGCCAAAAGAAATCTAGCCAACAAAGAGAGACATAATAGAAAAGTAAAGGCTCAAGAGCTTAGGCCTGGAGACCGTGTGTTGTTGCGAAATTTAGGATTGCATGGTAAACACAAAATTACTGATCGATGGCACCATCTTCCCCATGTCATAGTTGGACAGTTGGATGATTTGCCAGTGTACAAAGTGCGCCCAGAGAATAACTCCAAAGCTGTCAAGACCATGCACTGTAATCACTTGCTACCTATTGGTCAAGTTATAATTGAGGCTGAACCCACCGAGGTTGATTCCCCTGGACCAGTGACTCGTGCTGCTGCAAGAAAGAAACAGAGTCAGCCTGCCCCCATGGTTACTGATTTAAGACTTCCCCCGGAGCAGGCCCAGAATGATAGTGACTGCCAGTCTAACTCAGATGATAGTGAGTGTGATAATGCCTATTACCCCTCATATGAACTGAGTCAGTTGTTTCGTGGAAATCCTATGTTGAATTATGGAGATGAAGCTGGGCCTTCTGGACTGCCTAACGCCCTGGCATCATCCTTGGAGCCAATGCTCCCTGAAGGTAAAGTGCGAAGTATCACGTCTGAGGATGCTGAGTCTTTGTGTATTGTGGAATTGTATGATTTGCCTGAAGGAGAGGCTGATGGTATGAGTCTATCTGGTGACATGCCAGAACTTGAGGAACACTGTGAGAGTGCTGACAACCCCCTTCAGTGCCAGAGTGTCTTCAAAATGAGCCAAGTGTTGTAGAAAGAGAGACTACAGAGCAAGGGGCTGACAGTGCTCCCAGCTTGGACATTCCCCTTCATGCAGAGGCACCCCTCACAAGTGATGAAAGCTTTAAGACCATTGCTGAAAGTACAGAGACTGTGGTTGTTCACCCCAGAGAGATTGGCCGAGCTGTCAAGCCAGTGGTGCACTCCAGTAATGGTTCCCCTGGGAGGCCAGTGGATTTGCCTCTCAATGTAGTCCGCAAAGGTGTTTATGTCTCTCAGAGCTCGCTGCCCAAATTGAGCTTGATGGTCCATTCCAGGTTACTTGTTCTGCCCTCTCACCATGGTGCCCCTACCCCATCCAGCCCCAGGTTAGCTGATAGGGAAGGGCCCCCTCTTGCATTGTTTAGAGTACAAGAAGTTATTACATGATTCTGTGTAGTAATGTTCAATTTACCTATGTGAAATATGCATAATGTATTGTTAGAATGGAAATGATATAGTGGAGTACATTGAAATGTATAGTAAAGTGACAAGTTATGCCAATTGATGAGTCAGATAGTACTTGTATAGCATGCTAATGGTATAAATATCTTATACATGTTGCATTCTCAATGTTACAATGGTACAGACTTGACGCAAACGCCAAGTTTTCCCAGGCAGGGAAGGGTGTAACCTCCCTACAAATGGGGGTTCCCAAAAAGTCTTCCTTGAGCTTGCCTAAATGCTCACTGCAAGGCTGGTGTCCTGCGTTTTAGCAGTTTAAATGTGATTACCAGAGCCTGTATAGCCTCTGTGTACTGTCTCTTTAAGAGCTGCCTAATTACAGTTTAAGTAATCTGAGAGGGAGCTCTGCTTGAAAGATATAACTATTTGCTGAAAATCATTAAGAGTGATAATGATAATGTAATTTGTCTAACCTGCTTTCTTTGTAGCAAGGACTGTTTTGTTTGTCTCCACTATCTTGGTCCTGGACTGCAAATTGGACCAAAACAGTACTGGTGGGACCTAAAATGTAGCCGGACTACAGGAGCTGTCTGAATTCAAAATCTGTAGGAACTGTAGTTTGGAGGGTTTTTTTGCGCCTCTTTTGCAACTGAAGGGGGAGCTCTTGCTTTGACTGACAGCCAAATCAGCCAACCAAATATTTTGGATCTTGGGGAAGTCCCAGGCTGCTTGCAGTTTTCAGTTAGTTCTGAGCTGGGAAGTGAAATAAGAAGAGCTCAAGTGTATTTTGGGCAGCAATTCTGAGTGGATTCGCATGGGAAAACTGTGAAAGGACTGAGTTTGGCTTGCATGTCTGCCTGCTTCTCCTGAGAGGGAGAGAAGAGAATTATTGTTATTAAATCCAAGTTTGCGTGACTAAAGTAAGCTACTGAAGTGGGCCAGGCTCAACCTGAAGAAGTCCGAAGATTTTGCTGAATGCAATCAGCCTGTCAGGAGTTCCAGCTACCCTAAGCTCCCGGTGTGTGCAGAGACTTTGCGATTGTGACCGGGGAGTGCTTTGCCTGGTACAGTAGAATTTCCATACATGTAAATGTGCTATGAGCTGCTAGTGGGTTGTGAGTTAGTTCCCCACTGTGTGAACTGTGTTCTGCATGCTGGAAGCTGTATCCAGCCCAAAAATGACTGCATCCGAATTTGTCTCTATGCGGTCTGGGCCTTGCCAGACTGGCTCAGCCAGACTACCCACTGCACAGAGAAGCCACCGACAAGAGACCTGCCTGGGGAACTGCCTCTGCACCACGCTTGAACAGGAACAACGCCTCTGCGACTCCTGTGGGCCCTGCTTCTCCTGGCATTCCAGATCAACCACCTGCAGTCTCAATTTTCATCCAGCCTGTGTCCAGTCTGTGTATCGTGAGTAAATACCAGGGTAGCTCCCTGCAACAACAGCTTAATCTGAGTGTGTCATCTGATTGTCTTGTTGTTTTGTTTCCTTTATGAACTGAGCCCTCTGGCTCCGGATTACAAATATTGTGTACTGTGCATATTGTTTTCCATCACAGGGCCCCAACCAGCTGCAACCCCGGGCAACTGTCCTGGCTAGTCCATCTCTTCTCCACCTGGGTACCCAGAGGTGGACTGTGTGGGGGGACTCAAAGCACATGCATAACTGCTTGATTGATATAACCTTTAAGCTAATTAACCTGATTTTGCCCCTTCCTTGTTCAAGTCCCCTGAATAAATCAGATCTAACTTTGTTTGCATTTAACCTGACTGTGGTTCCAGTTTGTGCTCAAAGTACTGTACTGTTGCTATTTGCTGTGCATAACCTTGTTTTACAGGGGTCCCCAGGGTCGAGCCAGAGGAACCAGCCCTGGTGGTAAGTGCAAACAGTGTGAGTACTTGTGTGGTGTACCAGGAGTATTGTGAAAGTGATTATCGTACAGTGTTCAGGCCAATAGAGGGGAAAGAGGGGGTTACAGTGTCCCGGAGGGCTGTGCCCAGGTTAGCTTGACCACTACCAACCCTGACCTCTGGGTGGAGGCACCCATTTCAGAACTCAGGCCCCTTAACCTGCTACTAGCCAAGCAGGCAGGGGTAGTAGCCCTTGGGATAGTACCACCTAGGGGTTACAAGAGCATAATAACAAATGCGTCAAGTGCAAAACTTGAGACCTGATGGGATAGTGATGGTGGGGGGGGGGGCAGAACATTTTTATACTGCAGCTGAGGAGAACAACAAATTGCTTAAGTGCAGCAGCCAAGACCCCTGATTGGATCTTTTTTGGGGGAAGGCTTACGATTTTTTCTACTATTGTGCAGAAATCGATGAAGCAAAAGCATATCTTATGGCTACTGCCTTTTTCATTTGTGCAGCAATGGTCATCTCCTCTCCTGCCAGTTGCTCACAATCTGGCTGTGGAACTGTATCTGCCTCAATCTCTGCCAACCATCCTGAATGAAACATTTCACATTTAGGCCCAGATATTCAAACCTTTGCGTGGTGCGCAAACCATTTGCATGGGTTTAGCGCAGGTCTGCCATATTCAAAAGGCTAAATAGCACGCGCAAATCACATTAGCGCCAGGCAAACCATAATTATATGCAAGGGGCAAACTGAACATGAATACAGGCGCTATGGGATACTCAACAACTAGCACAGCGCTAAGGTGTTTAGCGCAACCCATTTCACTATACAAATTACCGCCCAGGAAAAGCTGGTCTTAACTCTGGGCAAACAACTTTGTGCAACATTGTGCCCTTGCGCGGCATTAGTGCGGCTTTAGCATGGCCTTGCGTGACCCTAATATACGTCTATGACACAGAGAAAGTGACAGACATGAAGGAAACATGTTGCTCATTGATGGCACCACAGTGATGCCCACTGCTGCCACCAGTCCCAGCCATGCCAGGCAGTATGTGGTGACCTAGCCCCCAGGGGCCACCATGGTAGTATGGCCATACAGCACACACCTGGCATTCCAGACCATATGTCTGTGGTGACCAACAGATGTCAGCACACACATGCAGCCCTGTGGGCATGGTGGGTGCTGAGGGGAGGGCGTAAGGGTGGCCAGGCCCCACCACAGACCGGGTGCGGCCACAAGGCTGGGACACAGCATGCAGTCACATGGGCCAGTATTGGGAACACCCCAATACCAGTGTGCCTATCTGATCATACATGCCCCCCTAGTCACATACCGCACAGCTGTACATACACCACAGTACACACAGCCGGCCATGCCTATGTTACTATGAGCATCCCATGCCAGAGGTGTAGCATCTGTGGGTCACACAACAGTGTGACAGTAATGTCCACTGGCAGTACACACCTGCAAGCTGGGCTTATCACTGTGTACAGTGCAGTGGTCTTCACTACTCTACACACCATAGGCATTGCTGTGTCTACACACTACTGGCCCTCTTGCTACTGTGGTGTCTGCTGTGCACTGTAACATGCCCTACAGTGTGACAATTGCATGCATCACCGCCACCATCTGTGCCTATGCTGTGTTGTCCCCTTGGGTACACAATGCCATGCTGTACTGCATACACGTAGCCTGCAGCAACCATCATGCACTGTCAAACCGACCTACAGGTGGAGCTGCAGCCAGACCTGGCCAGCCCCTGTACTTCCAGACTGACCAACAGGCAGAGCTGTGGGACCCTGCAGTAACACTGTGCAAACTGCATGCAAATCAGGGCACAATGAGATGCTAATCTGGATGTCTGCCCAGAGACTACCTAAGTAGGCTCATTTGCATGTCACTTTTGAATATGGCAAATCTTAGCACCTGGCAAACATGTTTGCACTGGGCAAACGGCTTAGCTCTGCACGGTGCTAACAGTTTGGGGAATGTTATACAGTTTTTAACGCTGTTCTTTCACATCCACTGCTGCCTGCAGTTGTACTGGGTCCACGCATCTGCTGGCACGCACATTGGCTACATAGTTCACCTCTACCTACCCTCACGTCACTGTGCACTGTGTTGTTGTGGTTTGCACTTTCTGGTTGCTATATTCAGTGCTGTCTTATTCCAGGGCTACATTTGCCCTGCACTCCCAGCCCTGTTTTCATGGCCTCATTCCCATGCTATATTCAGAAGCTGTTTGCCCCGGGTTATTCCTTTTGAATATAGCTTGCTTTGTGCTCCGGGCTACGTTTTACCGCCGGGCAGTGCTAATTTAGCCCCGGGGCAAAGTTCTGAATATCTGGCCCTTAGTCTAATATATGTTATGCAAGACACAGCAGGCTCCAATTATATTCAGCATATTTTCGATGCTGAATTCACCTCTCTTAAGGAGGCAATGCAGTCTTCCCTTCATCTGGCCAAAGGCACATTCCTCCACCATGAGTGCTTTACTTAGGCTGTAGTTAAAGTTACACTTCACTGGATCTGCATAGTCTGCATGTAGTTTCATAGTTTCAGGTAAGAGGGAGAATGCCGTATCACCAAGAATAACCACAGGAATGCTGACACCGTTGATATCTTTGCTCATAGTAGGAAACAGGTTGCCACTTGACTCTCTAGTATACAGACTACTGTTTTTGAACACACAGGCATCATGTACTTTTCCTGGTCATCCCACATTTATGTCTTTGAATAGATATTTGTGATCAACTAAAGCCTGCATAATTATTGGATAATAGAATTTTTGATTGCAATATTCAGTAGCATTTCCTGGGGGTTAAATTATGGGGACAGGAGTCCCATCCACTGCTCCACCACAGTTGGGAAACCCCTACTCACTTTCAAAACCAGCTCTCTTCTCACCAACATGTTGAATACAAATATTGAACAATTGTTTTGTACACTTCATTAACAATCTTCCCCACTGTGGAATGGCCCACTCCAAACAGATGCCCCAGTGTGCAGTATTCAGTGTTGATAGCCTGGTGCCAGACTATGATTGCCACACATTTGGCAAGAGGAACAGCATCACATATCTGGGTATCAATTCCTGATATGTATGGTGTGTGCACAGCCTTTTAAATGTAGATTTGGACATTCTGAAGTTTATTTTATTTATTTATTTAATTTCATTTTGATAATAAGCCCACTGGAACCAGATGTCCCTTTTTCAGGGGCGACCCAGGATTAATTACACACAAACGATTGAATATACAGAACATCAAATACAGAAGGAAGAATAAAACACTGGAAACACAATTTACAAATGCCAGACAAAGGCAGGGTTAATTACTCTACGTAGAACAATAACAATTTGGTTATAGAAAACATTGTATAATCCTAGGCTAGAAGGGCACTTAACATGAGGGAGCTGTAATGTGTAAATTATGGAGCAAGCAAGCGCCACATAGGTTCACAACATCTGGAACAGACACTATAACAGAATAAATTCAGAGGTAGGTTATTCAGATGGATCATAATACAATGCCAGTATCTAAATCATGCATCTGTGGTAACCTTAAGTAACTTAAGTAAGGCAGTCAGGGAAGGCAAGCGTATAGGCAATGCTGAAGTAGATGTGTTTTTAGGCCTTTTCTAAAACTGGCTAAGGAGCTAGACATTTGCAAGTCCTCCAGAAGGGCATTCCAAAGGTTTGGGGCTGAGTAAGCAAAGGACCTGTTCCCCATCGCAGATCTAATCCTGGGCACCTCAAGCAACTTTTTGCTAGCAGTACGGAGCAGCCTGCATGAGTGCTTAGGGACAAGGAGACCAGCAAGACTAGGGGGAGCAGATACATATAACAGTTTGTACATCATGGTTAATGGGGGTACTGGAACCGACTAGGTAGCGAAAGCCAGTCTAGGGGGGCCAGAACATCGCAATGGTGCGTCCTAGAGATGATATCATTGTAAAGCACCCAATTTTATTATACAGTATCTCTATCCTGTTTGTTTTGGACTTACTTAGGGACTGTAAGACAGGGACAGCATATGTGAGTTTAGGAAGCAGGATACTAGTCACTATTGCTAGTCTGGAATCTGAGGTGAAGTGGCAGTTCAGTCTAAATAGGAGACCCAATTTCTGGTGGATAGTTTGGGTAATCTGATCCACCTGTGCCTTAAAGGTGACACCTTGATCAAGTAATACACCAAGGTATTTGACCATATCCGCAACCTCAATTGTAAGCCCCGAAGAGATTGTGAGGGAGAGCAGGTGTCTTCTAACAGAGCCAAGTTGTTTGGATCCGAATAAGACAGCCTTTGTCTTTTTAACATTTAGTACCAGTTTATTTGACAGGATCCACTTTTCTAGACTTACTAAGTCCTTTTGCAATTGTGTGTTGAGGCCCAAGGTGTCATGAGAGCTCCTATAAAGGACAGCATCATCTGCATACAGTAGGAGTTGACTGCTGCCACAGTTATTGCCTAGGTCATTGATAAATAATGAAAATGAAAGAGGGCCTAATATAGAGCCCTGGGGCACACCATCTGAAACTGGCAGTTGGGTAGTTATGGCACCTCTCCATCTGACAACTTGGGTTCTACGAGAGAGATAATGGGTGAAACAAGCGAGCGAGTGGGAGTCAAAACCAAGTTTTTTTAGCTTCCCAATGAGAAGTTTATGACTAAACAAGTCAAAGGCATTAGTTAAGTCCCTCCTAGCCTTTCTCCCCCTACCTCCCTCCTTTCCCCCCCACCTTCGCCTCTACCTGGTGTATATTTTTATTTTATTTTTTTTCTTCCTTTACTTCCTCCTGCAACCTTAGATAACCTGCTTTGTCTTCCTATAGACACTTCTATGTATGTAAATACCCTGTAATCTGTACAATATCTGTATAATTATATGTACATATGAACTTCTTTTTCTTCCTCTCTGTAAACAGTATTATCTGTATTGCCTTGTAAATACCTGTGTTGACCTGTATATACAATTGTTCATGCTCCACTCAGGTCCATCTTGCAAATGAGCTTCTGCTCAACGATGAACGCCTGGTTAAATAAAGACTTGATTGATTGATTGATTGATAAAGATGGCCCCTGTGGGGCTACCATTATCGAGTGCCTGTAGTACATTCGAAGTAAACTTAATTAACACAATATCTGGGCCATGGTTGTATCTAAAACCATGCTGCTGATCAGATAATAGGTGATGCAGTTTGAAATAATTTCTCAACTGGTTATGCACCAGTCTTTCCTGAACCTTTGACAGGATACAGAGGAGGTAAATAGGCCTGTAGTCATCTAACAATTCCCTGAGACTGCCTTTGTGGACAGGAACTACGACTGCTTCTTTCCACTTACCCCTAATTTGACCATCAAGGAAAGAACTGTTGAACAGTATGGTGACTAGGATGCTATGCTGAGGCAGCTTCCTTTAGTAGCCTAGATTCCAGTTTGTCAGGGCCCGCTGAGCCACTGGATTTTATTTTCTTGAGCTGGGCAAATACCGCATTCCTAGTTACTAGCCTAAGATACTATTTGGGGAGAAGGGGGCCAGGTCCAGAGGGACTTGGGGTGGAGGAAGGGGGACTGAGGACCCATTTTTGTATTTGTCAAGGTCTGTAAAGTTTTGGTTAAAGGCATTGGCAGCAGACTGGGCTCACTAATAGTCTGATCATTGAATATGATCGAGACATTTTATATTTTTATTTGTTACACACAAGACCCTTTAGTCTGAGCCTATTTTCAAAGGGTCTAGAGTCCAGCTTACAGAGCAATTGGTGTAAAGGATCAACATAGTTGAAAGTACAAGGTACATAGTTTACATCACAAGAGGGAGTTATGTTTGTAGATTTAATCACTGGATCAAGTTAAGCTAGCTATATTCAACAAATCAGGCATAATTATATATAGATTATATATATAACTTCAGTAAAGCAACTAACAAATGGTAGAAGCAGTGCTAAAAGTGACTGATGCAGTTGCTTAAGTCAAAGAAAAGTCAGAAGAGAGGAGGGGTCCAGAGATCAGCAGGAACAGGTACAGGAGTTAAAGGGAACGAGTGAAGATCAGAGATGGGTTTTAAAAATGGTAAGGGAGTCTGTAACTCTCAGGGAAGGGGTTAGTGAGTTCCAGAGTTTTGTGGATCTGAAGGAGAAGCAAGCCTGGCCTAGCGAGGTTCTCTGACGAGGGAGCACCAGGGAATTATGCTCTACACCTCTCGTGGGGTAGCTGGTATCAAGGGGCACAGCATGGTCTGGGTCCCAGGGTATAAAAGTCCCAGCAAGACTTTCTTGCCAATGACCAAGGTACTATATTGTAACTGGGAGTTGAGATCCAGTCAGTCTAGGTCACTATATAGTGAGCATCTGTGAGTATCTTGCCTCAGGTTGAGTGCATAATGACAGGCTCTGTTCAACAAGCCTCGCACCCTGCCCAGTACTTTATCACAAGTGGCACTGTAGAGTATGAGGCCATAGTCAATAAGGCTGAGGATATAGCATCTAACTAGTGTTTGCTTTACCTCGGGAAGGAAAGCATTCCTGTACCTGTAAAGAAGACCAAGTCTGGAATTGGCTGCCTTAGTAAGTGTGTTCACGTGTGCTGCAAAAGTTAGTCCAGAATCTAGGATTAGCCCTAAATATTTAAAAGAGCACACTTGCTCTATAGGGGCTCCCAGGGCGGAGATGATGTTAAGCGAAGAGGGGGTATGGGTATGGGATTTACCTCGAGTAGCAAAGAGCATAGATTTATTTTTTTTAGTGTAACCCCCCCTACAAATGGGGTTTTCGAAAAGTCTTCCTTGAGCTTGCTTAAATGCTCACTGCCAGGCTGGTGTCCTGCATTTTAGCAGTTTAAATGTATTGCCAGAGAGTGCCTGTATAGCCTCTGTGTACTGTCTCTTTCAGAACTGCCTGGATTGCAGTCATAATTAATCTGAGAGGGAGCTCTGTTAGAAAATGTACTTATTTGCTGATCATTTGTTAGAGTAGTAATAACATTGCAGTTTGTTCTAACCTGCCTTTGCACCATGGACAGTTCTGTTTGTTTCCATCATCTTGGTCCTGGACTGTCAGAATGGGCCAATCGGTACATTTGGGACTCTAAAATGGAGCCTGCCTACAGGGGCTTGGTGGGGCCAAAACTTGTAGGAATTGTAGTTTTGGGCTTTGGCGCCTAAAATAACCTGAAGGGGGAGCCCTTGTTGTGTCTGACAGACAGATCAGCCAACCAAACCTTTTGGAACTTAGGGAAAGTCCCATACTGCTTGCAGTTTCAGTTAGATCTGAGTTGGGAAGTGAAGAAGTAACAGCTTGAGATAGTTCGAGCAGTAATCCATAGTGGATTCACGTGGGAGAACTGTGGAAAAGCCTGAGTTTGGCCTGTATGCCTGCCTGCTGTCCCCGAGAGGGCACTTGTGCTTTTTTCGGACTGAATCCGAATTTGGAGAGCGAATTAAGCCACTGAATTGTGACCAGGCTTTAACCTGAAGGAGACCAAAGATTCACTGAATGCGATCGCCTTTCAGGACTTCCAGCTACCTCTGAACTCCCGGATTGTGCAGAGACTCTGTAATTGTGACCGGAGAGCCATTTGCCTGGTACAGTGTAATTTCCTTATATGTGAATGTGCTGTGTGCTTATAGTGGGCCGTGATTTGGTTCCCCACTGTATGTCTGAACTGTGTTTTGCTTGCTGGAGGCTGTATCCAGCTCCACGGACTGAATCCGTATCCATTTCCATTTGCCTGGGCCCTGCTACACTGGCCCAGCCAGAATACTTGCTATGCAGAGAAAGTCATCGACGAGAGACTGGCCTGGGGATCAGCCCCCTGCTCAATGCCTTGAACAGGAACGACACCTTGGTGATTCGTGTGGGCCCTGCTTCTCTGGGCACTCCAGCTCAACAGCCTGCAGTCTCGATTTTGTCCTGCCTGTGTCCAGTATTGGGTATCGTGAGTAAACATCAGGGTAGCTCCCTGCAACAACAGCTAAATCTAAAAGTGTTGTCATTTGATTGTCTTGTTGCCTTTTCTTTCACGAACTGAGTCCTCCGGCTCCGGATTACAAATAGTGTGTGTTGTGCATGTTGCTTTCTTCCATCACAGGGCTCCAATCAGCTGCAACATTCCTGGCTAGCACACTGTTTTCCTACCTGGGTACCCAGAGTGTGACTGTGTAGGGACTCTGAACTGCATGCATAACTGATTAATATAGCTTTTAAGCAAATCAACCTGATTACTCCCCTCCCTTGTTCAAGTCCCCAGAATAAATCAGATTTAACTTTGTTTGCATTTAACCTGACTGTGGTTCCAGTTTGTGCCAAAAGTACTGTACTGTTGCTATTTGCTGTGCTTAACCTTGTTTTACAGGGGGTCCCCAGGGTCAAGCTAGAGGAACCAGCCCTAGTGGTAAGTGCAAACAGTGCGGGTAATTGCCTGGTGAATAAGGGTCATCGTGAAAGTAATTATTGCATATTGTTCAGGCCACTAGAAGGGAAAGAGGGGGGGTTACAGTGTCCCGGAGGGCTGTGCCCAGGTTAGCTTGACCACTAACAACCCTGACCTTCGGGTGGAGGCACCCGTTTCATTACCCAGACCCCTTAACCTGCTACTAGCCAAGCAGGCAGGGGTAGTAGCCCTTGGGATAGCGCCACCTAGGGGTTACATTAGTATTGAGGACAAGGAGATTGGCGGTGAACCATTAGTGGAGCTGGGTCCTCCCTTGAGCAGAGCATCGATTTGGGCCAAGCATTGTTTAGTGTCAGTAAGGCTATTTTATTGCAGGCCTCTAACATAATGTTTTTTTGCAGCCTTTGAGCTCTTTTTACATTGAATGCAGAGCTCCTTGAATTTGATCCAGTCAGCCTGGTGACCAGACTTCTTGTACTAACCCCAGGACCTATCCCTCTGGGCATTAATTTCTTTAGTTGTGGAGTAATCCATTTATGATATTTGCCTGTGACCCTGAGCTTCCTTAGAGGGACATGTTTGCTGGCAGTGGATGAAAAGTTACTAACAAAGTACTCAAAGGCAGTAGCTTTGCTAGGAAGCTCAGGGATAGGACTCCAGTCTATTTCATCAGAAAAGCCTGAAAGGATTCAGCTGAAAAATTTGAAAAGTCCCTGGTACTTTGGGGCGGAGGGGCATGTCTTCCAAACACAGAAGATGGGGAGACGTCACTTAGGGCATCAGAAAATATATCAACAGCTTGTATTCTATCAGGGTTCGATGCTAGGATCCGGTCAAGTAACAAGTGGTTTCCTGTCTTGCTGTTGTGCGCATAGGTTCGCAAATGACTTGGGTTAGCTGAGCATCTATTAACTGTGCTTTGAACCCAGGCTCAGAGCCCAGAGACCAACTGAGACTGAAATCTCCCAAAATAATTAGCTCTGAAGAGGCATGTTCTGCAAGCATATTTATGACAGCATCAAGAGCGGGAACAGCTGCTCTGTGGGGTGGTAAATGCAGCCCACTGTGAGGGGTTTTGCATTACCAAGGGTTAGCATTATAAACAGTGATTCACTGTTGTCACTATCCAGAAGGGGGAGAGTAGCTATAGAGGTGCATAAAGCATCTCTTGTATAGATTAGGATGTTTCCCTCCCCTTTTTTATCCCCTCTATCATTCCTGAAGACTTCAAACCCAGGGAGTTCTATCTCATGTGTCAGAATTTGTGGCTTCAGCCAGGTTTCTGCTGTTGTGAGGAGATCTGGCTTGTAGAGGTCAACCCAGGATTGCAGTTCATGCATCTTAGGGTGCAGGCTGCATATATTACTATGGACCATTGTTAAGCCCCTAGAGCAGACCCAATAGGGGTCAGCAGGAGAACTAACATTATGATTGAACAAAGAGGGACCCAGGTTGGATTGTACATCTCCAGAAAGTAATATTAGAAATTGAGATAGTAACTTTAGAGCATGGGATAATTTACTAGAGACACATTCTCCTGTTTTGCCATTTGAGGCAGAAAAGATTAGATAACAAGTCCCTTTGTGGGATAACACATGCAGTATGCAGTATGCAAGGGAAGTGTCATACTTCAAAGGGGAGGTGGATAAGAATAGAGGAGGAGTGGTGTCATTCGAATGCCGTGGGGTAGCTATACTATACAGCAAATGATCTACCCATTGGAATAGGAGAATGTATAGAAAGGCCATAGCTAAGCCCCTTACAGCCATGTTCAGCAGTGACGCAGGGAGTTTTCCAGTCATTATTCATCATCCCAGCTGCATAGAACTCTGTCTGTCCACCAGGAAGTTGCCCTAGTATGTGCCCAGACTACTCAGTTCACTGTGGTGGTCTCATTTGCAGACACTATAATATTCTGCAGCATGTACAGCCTTTTTTATGACACGAAGCCTCCTCAGACCAAGCCAAATTGATTTGACTCTTGCTTCCTGTCTGAATCTTAAAATCCTCTGGTGCGTGATTCACTTAGATTGAATTTGATGTTCTGTTATCAGAACATACAGAAATTCAGCGATGGGGGCCGCCATGTCTAAACACTTGTTTGCATGGAAATGAGCGTGATGACCCAAGACTCATGGGACATCACACTAAGCATGATGGGAGATGTATCCCCAGCAGAAAGTATTCATGCTACAGAATGAGCTGGACAATGGCAGCAAACAGTGTTAAAACGTTGCTAGCTTCAGTATGGGTGCACTGCAACTGTGTTTAAACATGGTTCAGGACCATGTGGATGGGTAAGTGTGGTGAGTTTAAAAACGTTTTTGAAAACGGACTAGCAGTGTATACAGGGCCTAAATGGCCTAATTCCTAGTAGTCCTATCCTGTTGAAATATAAATAAAAATCCATTCATTCAGTTAGAAGTGATCAAAAGGATTTGTTCACAGATGTAGCCAATGTTGTACACAGAAACCAGAGACAAACCAAGAGGGTTTGCAATCATGACATTAAGAGCCTTGTCTGTTTAATGGAACAACTGCTTTTCATATTAAAGACAGAGATTGTACATAAGTCTCTGATTTCTTAGTATAAAAGATAAAAAGGCTTTTGAAATAGGACAGAGAGTAGAAAAAGACCAGAGAAGGGTAATTGACAAGCTGTGTGCAGACTTCAGAGGGCTTAATGTACCCTGCCTCTGTTTATCTGAACTCTGTAACTTGGAAAGCTAATGTAACCCCTAGATGGCGCTATCCCAAGGGCTACTACCCCTGCCTGATTTGCCACTAACAGGTTGAGGGGCCTGGATCCAATGGCGGGTGCCTCCACCCAGAGGTCAGGGTTTGCAATAGTTAAACTAACTTCGTCACAGCCCTCTGGGACACTGCAACCCCCCTTTCTTCCCACTAGTGGCCCACACAATATATCAGAATTACCTTCACAGTATACACTTACCCCCAGGACTGGTTCCGGCACTGGGACCTCCTGTGAAACAAGACACAGTGCAACAATCACAGTACAGTACTTTAACATAGGCAAATACCTCAGGCAGTATAACTTTGCTGAAACAAGCAGCTCTGATTTATTCAGTGGGATATAACAAGGACAGGGGGAAATCAGGTTAATTAGCTTATCACTCTACTCATCTACCTATGGCTCTGTGCAGGCCTATCCCTACCAGTTACTGTCCCTGGGTACCCAAGCCCTAGTAGCTAGTCAAACCGTGGCAGCTGGTAGGGGCCCTTTCACACAGAGAAAAGAAAATTAGTTAAACAGTCAGCAGTACAGTAATTCCATTTGGATTTAATGTGGCAATTCAACAGGGAGCGACCCTGAATTAGTACTCATGACCTCCAAACAAGATAGGGTCCTTCAACGTCAGCAGGGCTACTCTTGAGCTCCAAGAGACTCCTCACACATTTATATGGTAAACAGTCACAGGCAAAACTCACTTAATGGCAGCAGGATTCACTTGAGGTACACAAACCTCTTCACACATTTATATGATAAAAAGAAAGCACCATACCAGGCAGGCTGCATCTGTATCCCGATCGCAATTACTGCACAATACCCGGGAGAACACACAGCAGATTCAGTTCCTGACAGACCGAGTGCAATTCAGCAATTCCTCCAGTCTTCTGCAGGGTGAGCCTGGTTTCTACTTCAGATATCCTTTGATTCTCTTCACAGGATGGATTCAGTCCTAACAAGCAGTTACACAAGCTGCAGACCGAACTCTGGACCTTACACATGTTTTTTGACTAAAACTGTGCACTGAAGGAAAACAGGGTTCCTTTCCCTTCACTGCCAGAGCTAAACTGAAACTCCAACAGACAAAACCGGCACTTCCTTTGAGTTCCTCCCAGTTCTTGACTGGATTGGCTGTCACTCACAATAGACTGCTGCTGTTGGTCCAAAAGGCGCTAAGTCTAAACTACATCTCCCAGAGTCACTGCCCATACAATCCTCTTGTGGCTGGCTCAGATTATGAGTCCAAGTTCTGATTCGTCCAAGGCACCATTTTAGAGCTAGCTTACCCACACTGATTGGTCCAGTTCAGCAGTTCAAAACCAGAATGGGGAACTAGGCAGACACAGTTCTGACTGCAAAGAAAGCAGGTTAGACAAACTGTAATTTCATTATTACTCTAAATGATTTCTGGCAAACAGTTACATCTTTCAGATAGGTTCCTTTGCACTCCTAGTGACTGCAAAATGGAGTGAATTGGCAGCAGCTCAAGTGGTACTCAAACAGAGAAGCACACAGTCCCCCATACAAACTAATTATGTCTGCAAGCAGACAGCTCTTAAAGAGACAGTACCAGAGGCTCTAAAAACACTCACTGATAAATGGCTTAAACGCCAAACACCATCTGTGCTTGCTATCCAAGCAAGCTCCGAAGTTCTTTTGGGAACCCCCATTTGCAGGGGGGTTACACTAAGATATCTGTATGTGTTCTTCTGCAAAGATATTTGTTGTTTTTGTTGTAAACAGAGTAAAATTATTTATTTATTCTTCCTCTGAGTGCAGTTTGTCTGCATATCTAATTCCTGTCTCAAACGAGACAAATGGGTCCACAAAGCTTGAGGCCAACTCTGCCCTAGTACTACAGTAAGCTGTGTGGGAAGCCCAATGAATAAGACCAGGGTGAAGGATGGGGCTAGCTAGCCATGTGCAGAATATGGCAGGTTTTGGTTCTGATTTTGTTTTCTCAAAATTACCCGTTTTTGGTTTTGAATCCATGACCCACATGTATCCCATATAAAACTTCCTCTGTTCCTTCATTTTAAAGTATGATAAAGAGTAAAACAGTTCATCCTTGGGCTGCCAACAGAATTAGAACATTCTGCAGTTTAGGACAGATATAACGCTGCTGCCATCACAGAAGAGTTCTCCCCTTGACCAGCTTACCTGCCCAGCCCACACTGTTGGAGCTCCCAGATGCCACAGCCATCACTGAAGAGTTCTCCTCCTGAGCAGCTTACCTGCCCAGCCCACACTGTTGGAGCTCCCAGATGCCACGGCCATCACAGAAGAGTTCTCCTCCCGAGCAGCTTACCTGCCCAGCCCACACTGTTGGAGCTCCCAGATGCCACGGCCATCACTAAAGAGTTCACTTCCTGAGCAGCTTACCTGCCCACCCCACACTGTCGTAGTAGCCAGACGCTGCCACCATCACAGAAGAGTTCTCCCCGGGCAGCTTACCTTCCCACCCCACACTGTTGGAGCTCCCAGAAGCAGCTGCTATCACAGAAGAGTTCTCCCCCTAAGCAGCTTACCTGCCCAGCCCACACTGTTGTATCTCTCAGATGCCACCGCCATCTCAGAAGAGTTCTCCCCTGATGGGCTTACCTACCCAGCCCACATTAGGAGCTCCCAGATGCTGCCATCATCACAGAAGAGTTGCACCCCAGCCAGTTCATCCGTGCAGCAGTAGGGTTTCCGTTTGTGACCCCAGTGACCCATGTTTGGGAACGAGCCCGGGGAGCTGGAGGGCCAGCCGGGGAGGAGGTTTGAGCATCCCAGGGACAGCTCATCTTCTCCAGAGAGGGAGGGAGGGGGGACAGCATCTAGGCTCTTGACTGGCCCCAGCTGGAGGTCTGGGGCACAGCAAGCACTGAGGCAGATGCAGTGGGGAGGACATCGCAGACGTCAGCATTATGCGCCCCGACATCAGGGCACTTGTGACACCCATCAGAACAGGGGGAAAAAAACACTCTCCAGGCCCGGGTAGATGGAGCTCCGGAGCAGACCCCTCATGGCTTCCACCTGCCTGGCCGGTTATGGATCCCGATGAGACAAAGTGTTCGGGTACAGCAGCCCTCGTCCCATGAGGGTAGAACCGTGGCTCTATTGGGAATTACAGGATGGCTAAGGTAGGTGGCTGAAGCGGGGGCAGACTCCACTGGGGCTCCTGAAGGTGCAGGGGCTGGAGAGATGGGAAGGAGGATAAAATGTCATTTAAAAAAAAAAAGAAGAGTTCTCCCCTTGAGCAGCTTCCCTGCCCAGCCCACACTGATGGAGCTCCCAGACACCGCCAAAATCGCAGAAGAGTTCTCCCCCTGAGCAGCTTACCTGCCCATCCCACACTGTTGGAGCTCTGAGACATCGCCACCATCACAGAAGAATTCTCCCCTGAGCAGCTTACCTGCCCTGCTCACACTGTCGGGGGTCTCAGACGCCGCCGCCATCACAGAAGAGTTCTCCCCCTGAGCAGCTTACCTGCCCAGCCCACACTGTCGTAGCTCCCAGACACCACTGCCAGCACAAAAGCATTCACCTCCTGAGCAGCTTACCTGCCCATCCCAAACTGTCGGAGCTCCCAGACACTACCACCATCACAGAAGAGTTCTCCCCCGAGCAGCTTACCTGCCTAGCCTATGCTATCAGAGCTCCCAGACACCACTGCCAGCACAGAAGCATTCATCCCCTGAGCAGCTTACCTGCCCATCCCAAACTGTCGGAGCTTCCAGATGCCGATGCCCTCACAGAAGAGTTCTCCCCTGAGCAGCTTACCTTCCCACCCCACACTGTTGGAGCTCCCAGAAGCAGCTGCTATCACAGAAGAGTTCTCCCCCTAAGCAGCTTACCTACCCAGCCCACACTGTTGTATCTCTCAGACGCCACCGCCATCTCAGAAGAGTTCTCCCCTGATGGGCTTACCTACCCAGCCCACATTAGGAGCTCCCAGATGCTGCCATCATCACAGAAGAGTTGCACCCCAGCCAGTTCATCCGTGCAGCAGTAGGGTTTCGTTTGTGACCCCAGTGACCCGTTTGGGAACAGGCCGGGGGCTGGAGGGCCAACTCCAGGGAGAGGTTTGAGCATCCAGGGACAGCTCATCTTCTCCAGAGAGGGAGGGAGGGGGGACAGCATCTAGGCTCTTGACTGGCCCCAGCTGGAGGTCTGGGGCACAGCAAGCACTGAGGCAGATGCAGTGGGGAGGACATCGCAGACGTCAGCATTATGCGCCCCGACATCAGGGCACTTGTGACACTCATCAGAACAGGGGGAAAAAACACTCTCCAGGCCCGGGTAGATGGAGCTCCGGAGCAGACCCCTCATGGCTTCCACCTGCCTGGCCGGTTCTGGATCCCGATGAGACAAGAAGTGTTCGGGGTACAGCAGCCCCACCTCGTCCCCGCCCAGAGGGTAGAACCGTGGCTCTATTGGGAATTACAGGATGGCTAAGGTAGGTGGCTGAAGCGGGGGCAGACTCCACTGGGGCTCCTGAAGGTGCAGGGGCTGGAGAGATGGGAAGGAGGATAAAATGTCATTTAAAAAAAAAAAGAAGAGTTCTCCCCTTGAGCAGCTTCCCTGCCCGGCCCACACTGATGGAGCTCCCAGATACCGCCAAAATCGCAGAAGAGTTCTCCCCCTGAGCAGCTTACCTGCCCATCCCACACTGTTGGAGCTCTGAGACATCGCCACCATCACAGAAGAATTCTCCCCTGAGCAGCTTACCTGCCCAGCTCACACTGTCGGGGGTCTCAGACGCCGCCGCCATCACAGAAGAGTTCTCCCCCTGAGCAGCTTACCTGCCCAGCCCACACTGTCGTAGCTCCCAGACGCTGCCACCATCACAGAAGACTTCTCCCCCCGAGCAGCGTACCTGCCCAGCCCACACTGTCGTAGCTCCCAGACACTGCCACCATCACAGAAGACTTCTCCCCCTAAGCAGCTTACCTGCCCAGCCCACACTGTCGTAGCTCCCAGACACCACTGCCAGCACAAAAGCATTCACCTCCTGAGCAGCTTACCTGCCCATCCCAAACTGTCGGAGCTCCCAGAAACTGCCACCATCACAGAAGAGTTCTCCCCCCTGAGCAGCTTACCTGCCTAGCCTATGCTATCAGAGCTCCCAGACACCACTGCCAGCACAGAAGCATTCATCCCCTGAGCAGCTTACCTGCCCATCCCAAACTGTCGGAGCTTCCAGATGCCGATGCCCTCACAGAAGAGTTCTACCCCTGAGCAGCTTACCTGCCTAGCCCACACTGTTGGAGCTCCTAGATGCCACTGCCATCACAGAAGGTATGAGGCTAATCTCCAGCATGCACGAGACTACACACACAGAGAGTGTCAGACTGATATTTGAACTTGGCGTCATTTTTACAAAAAGGGAATCTGTCTGTTAAAGCTAACTTCATTTAACTGAGCTTGGAAAAACGGAGCCTGCAATTCAATTAAAACTAGCTGCAATTTAATAACTATAGCCAGCCGCAGTCTGCTCACTTTACCTTTAATTGTACTTAATACAAATGAACTGCAGTCTAGTTTACTTATAATATAATCGAGCTGCAGTGTTCTCAGTCTGTTTAGGCTTCCCGCTGGCCCCAGCCTCCCCCAACCCCCACTGACATTTCTTATATTGGGGTTTGAGATCATATGATTTTCTATCACCTGACTTTCCCATCAGTCAGTTTTACTGCTTGACCACTAGAGGTCACCAAAACACTGTACACCGTCCTGTCCAAGCTTTTCTCTTTATTGGTAGCTCATTTAACTATTAGTGAATTCCTCAATACAGTTCTGCTTGTGAGCTCTCTACCTCTCCCAGTGTCAACTTCCAGTTACTAGGCTGCTCTTTATACACTGCACCTAACCAAGCTCAGTCGTTACCCCCACCCCACCCCTAAAACTACTTCAAACTCAACATACTTCTCCTATGAAGTATGGCCTGTGGGGGTGCAGTAGTAGCTGCTGCACTCATCTGTTTCCTGCTGTGTGGCAATCTTTTTGCAGCTGCCTACCTAACCAACACAAGGCAAACAAATCAAAATGACTCACTGGGTGCAGATGGATACCTGCTGATCTCAGGACAGCACTCCCCCAATAATCTACTCATTTCTAGTGGCTTTCCAACCCACAACCCTGGGCATTCATCCACGCTCACTAGCCCTCTTTAACACACTTCTACTATCTGGGGATGTCAAGCAAAACCCTGGTCCTGTGGCAATGAATGCAATGGTGTTTGGCGCCATAACACAAGCATGGTCCAGAAAAAAAGGACTAAAAATTGTACATATGAATATCCACAGTCTAAGTCCCACGCTACCAGAGCTTGAAGCCTGGTCACTCTATTACTCCCTAGACATAATTGACATCTCAGAAACTTGGCTCAAACTTACAGTGCTCCTGCATGAGATTACACTTCCAGGATACTCAGTCTTTAGAAGAGATTGGGTATCTAAACAGGGTGAGGATGTTCTAATCTATGTCCGCTCTCACCTTGCAGCCCTCAGATTGGATGTACCCTCCATGAAGGATTTCCTCGGGGAATCCCTCTTCATTTTTCTCACCCTGGGTAATGTTAAGACACTATGTGTAAGTTGTATCAACACCCCCCAAACCGTTCTTCTCAGGCATTGCCCTCCCTCACATCCTGCCTCTCTGAGCTACACTGCACAGAACTCATAGTATGTGGCAATGTCAACCTAAATTGACTGGGACCACACCAAAAAACATTTCAGTCTTCACTTGATAATGCCAACCTTACTCAAATAATCATTGAACCCACTAGAATTAATTCAAGGTCTGGCAACCATACCCTGCTAGACTGGATTCTAGCAAATAGAACAGATAGAATCACAGCATTTAGGGTTTTGTCTGATATTCTTAGTGACCATTCACCAGACTACTGTACAGTGCTCCCTCACTATAACGAATGCAAGTGGAGCCATTCTGTACGTTCCTTATAGTACTGCATTCGTTACAGCAAGGAACGACGAGAAACAGCAAAAAATCTTAAACTTAAGAGAGAGTTGCCTAGCAAATGTAGTTCATATGCAGCAAAAATGTAATTCAATACTCAAATAAAATAAAAAAAAGGAATTGCACCCATTCATATGGAAGGTTTACTTCCAAAATTCATTAATTTTCTTCTGTACAAATGTACCTCGCCTGAAATCGCAGGCATATGACAGTATCTGGCACAATTGCAACAGCTTCATCGAGTCTGCATCTTTTTTGGCACTCCATCCATGTAAGGCACTTTTCGTAGTCCATTAATCGCTTCGGCAGCTGTTGGCATTTCTTCACCCACCACCTCTACCTCTGTATCACTCCCACTTTCACTCTCACCACCATCCTCCTCCAGAGAGCAGTTCGCAACAGCAGTTTCATTTTGGCAGTGGGGATGGTGGGAATTTGTGACATGGCTTTTAAAACAGGAGCAATTAAGTACAGTAATTACTGGAATTAACTGCTTAAGTGTATTGGAACGCGATGGTACAATGCAGCAATATAGTTGTCTTAGTACAGTACTTCACGCGGTACGATGCGAGCATTAAAATCAGCGTTTCATGCTTGGGAGCCAAACATACCATTCGCTAAAGTCGTGTGTTCACTATAGCGAGGTTCGTCATAGCGAGGGAGCACTGTATACGGAAAAACAATTCTCCTCACCCACCCCCCAAATATATCGAAACCAGGGATGCATCCCACTTCAGTGAGTCAGCTTTCCTTCAAAGCCTTTTGGACCTGCTGTTTTACATTGGACTATTAGACTGTCACACTGGAAAGCCTGTTTCAGCTTTCTATATAATAAGCCCCTGCCTGTGTTAACTTTTAATGTTTATTATTGTACTATATGTCTATCTGCTTGTTTGTACCCCCTACAGTACAGTTCTTTAGACCCGGGGCTCTGTCAAAATGGCCCCATTTGGAGGGGTTTTTAGTCTCACTATATGAGGTCTAGTGTATGTTGTATACTTGATATTGCTTAGCTCTTGAAGGTTTTTCTTGATGGTCACTGTCTTGTTTGGGCATTTGGGGGATGTATCTGACCAGCTGGTCTGTGGTCCTAGACACCTTTGTCGATTGATACACTTTATACTTGATTTTCCACTGAGTTTTCCCTGGGCTGTTATCTACATTGGGACTACAGTCTGATACGTCATATTGTATTAGTTACTTCCCAGTGTGGTAGCGAGTGGGGTGGTTCCTTGCTTCTTATATTATGGATATGTATTTTTTTTCCTTATCTGTTTACCATTTCTTTGGATCCGCCTGTGGGTTGTTGTTATTGTAAGTTATAGTACTTGCAAAAACTAATAAATATATAATACAAAAAAAAAAAGCCTTTCGGAAATCGACTGGACTCCAATAAACGACCTCCCAAGTGTAGACCAGGCACTTGATTACTTCATACTCAATTTCACTAATGCCGTGAAGAGTTGCACCTATTAGACGACGGAGGGCAAAAGGCCTCTGCGCCCCATGGCTCAACAGTGAGCTCCATCGAGCATCCAGACTTAGAGATAAAGCCTGGCTGCAATACAAGCTCTCTGGGCTACCCTCTGACTGGCACTCCCCTAGATCCCTCAAGAACACCTGCAAAAGCACTCTAGGAAGTGCTAAGCAGACTTGCCTAAAGTCCCTGCAAACCAAAAATCTTTCTTCCCCAAAAACACTTCTGGTCCCAATAATCCAGCTTCTTTATGGTAAAACTTCTGGTTCCACCCATGATATTCAGCGTGATGACCAAGTTCTATCTAACCCCCAATCAATTGCATCTGAATTTAATCACTTTTTACTGACCTAGACAGATTTAAGACCTCCTTACATACTCCCCCCACTAATCCCCAATCTACCTTATCTCTGCAAACATCTGAAAACACAGTCCCCACTACCTCAGCCCTCAAATAGTACTTCTACTCCAAAATGTCACCTTCAATTAGTAACCAGACTGAAAATCTTAAAGCAAATAAAGAGTCTAAAGAGTGAAGGCTCACCCGGAAGTGACACCCTGGAACCACGCTTTCTGAAAATAGCAGCCCCAGCCATCACCACCCCAATCAGAAACCTCATTAACAAGTCCTTCCTCACTGGCACTGTGCCTGACAAATGGAAAATGGCAATCGTAGTGCCCACACATGGGGGGGGGGAGGACAAGATAGAAAACTACAGACCCATATCCCTACTCTGTACAATCGCCAAACTTCAGGAGAGGCTTCTATATGAGCAACTCATCACCTACCTCGAATGGAACAATACGCTTACACTTTTCCAGCATGGCTTCTGCAAAAACCAAGGCATCAATACAGCCCTGGTGTGGGTCACCAGTGACATTATCAATGCCAAAACCAGGGAATGGCCACTGGGGCAATCTTTGTAGACCTCACAAAGGTGTTCGATTTGGTCAGTCATGACCTGTTACTTTCCAAACTTCAGAATTGTGGACTGGATGACCACTCCTGCAGCTGGTTCCTGAATTACTTAAATGGGTGGAAGCAAAGTGTCAAATGGGAGGGTATGATCTCACCACCAAGATTAATCAAGGATGGGGTGCCACAAGGATCAATACTTGGTCCCCTCCACTCCTCTTCTCTCTTTACATCAATGAACTAGCCCAGAATTGTGGAGGAGCCTCAATGAAGCCATATTCTATAGATCCTCCCCAGACCTAGCCCTGATTAACACTCAACTTGAGAATGGCTTCAGATCACTAAAAAAACTGGTTTCTGGACAGCAAGCTTGTTCTTTTTTTTAACTCTGTTTCTAGCACCGGAGGACCAGGGCATCTCTCCGGTGTACCCACACAGCCTCGGTCTCCACTCCCAGTCTGAAACCCAGTGCCCCCGGGAGTACAATGGCTGAGCACCCTCTTCCCTGGCCCACGGACCCATCCACCCCTTCCAGTTTTACCCCCGTGGGAGAGTCCGCCCCACCTACCTGGAGGCCTATCTGGAATTTCAGGGACAGTCCCATGGCAGGTTGAGGGGCTCAGGAGAGCCGGTAGGACAGTAGTCCGATGGCGGGATATGGGCGCTGGCTCCCGGGGTGACCTTCACCTCCCTAGGTCCACCGGGGAATTTTGTGCAGTGTTTCCCCCTCAGGATGCGGCGTGCAATGACTCCTGCACAACTCCACCACTCCTCTGCCACTGGAGTCCGCTGTCGTCCCACCCCCTTCGATGTCCCTGCTCTTGTGCTTCCTCCAGTCTCCACCAGGGGCTGCTACAGAGCCAGGAACTCCCTGCAACCCGCCCCGAGAGAGAAGAGCAGTCCTTCAGACGCTCAATCCTCTCCTCTCCTGCCAACCCCCGATGGCCCAGGTCCATTCACAATTGCTAGCAGCACACTCCTCCCCCTTTTATTCTACGGTGCCCCAGTACTACAGTCTGTCCGTGAAGCCACCCACTCCAGGCTTAAAACACCTTACCACAGAATCGGGCATTTTGCAGGAGGTGCACACCCCAAAAGTCATCATTGCACTGTGCTTACAACCCTGGGGTGGCCCTCCTTTGAAACTAGACTGCGCCACCCCTTATATTGCTTTACCTTTAAGCTCCTGCAATCCTCCTCCCCACCTAGTCTCCATGGAATTGTACAACCGAAGCAGTTTGCCAGACCTCTTAGAACTGCAGCCCTCCCACTGCTGGTAATCCCTAAACTGTGATACAAAATAGGTAAAAGGTCTTTCTCTTTCTGCACCATACACCTGTGGAACTCATTACCTCCAGTAATCCTGTTTTGCCCTACCCAAGCACTGTTTAAAAAAGACTAAAAGCCCACTTCTGGACTGTAGCCCCATGTAACTGCTTCCGTTGAAGTAACTGTCTTCGCTAAAGTCCTATTGTCCCCCATCCCTCCCAACCCTACTGTTATCTGGATATGCAGATTTAGTGACTAGATGACAAGTCTGGGCTGGTTTTTCACCTTATGTAATTATTCATAGTTTTTGAACAAGAATAGTATGTATTTATATTTTTGTGTTTGGCTTTATCATGTAACTAATTTAAACATGTCTATATTGGTTTGGTACTGCACATAAATGTCTGGTTTTACTATAGTGCTGTGACAGCGCTGATGCCAACATCCGTGACAGTGACAGACACAATGCCGAGTGTCGGCATTGTACTGTAGGGATGCCAGTGTGTTTTTTCAAGGGGCTGCACCCCCCCCGAACCCTCCATGTGGGGGGCTCTGCCTCCCACACAACCCGGTCTCTAGATATATAACTCCAAGTCAGAGTTGTCTCAGGAAGGGGGTGCAACACCAGGAGACACACCGTAGGTGTCTGCTGGGACCAGCACAACGAACCAACGATTTCAGGCAAAATCTGTCCTTGTGCTGGTCTTCGCGGTCGCGGTGTGGTCCTCCAGTCGGCATACCTCTATGTGTTATTATTTATTGAATTTTGGTTACCGGGTAGGCCCACTGAGACAAGAAAGTCCCTTTTTCAGGGGCGACCCGGAAAGTGCAGTACATTGAGAGTGCATTCATTGGTACAAGCACGGCGAGGAGTAGAAATACATAACAGAGTATAACATTTACATACAGCAATGCACGAACAGAAAATGAGCAATGTAATGCTCAGTCAACAGAAGCTTACATACAGGCAGATTTTTTTTTTTATTACATGGAGATATAGAGATAAAGGAGATATAGAGTGGAAAGGTATAACAGGAGAGTGAAAGGGTATGACAGGAGAATCACACTAGGAGTAATCAAGAATCAGGGTTCAACGGAAGCAGGAGTAAGGTAGGGCAGTTAGGTGAGATAACAATGAGCTTTGGAATTGAGAGAGGGAGGAGCAGGCCAGAATAAAAGGACGTAGAGAATTCCAACCAGACACAGCCAAGTACACAAATGATCTCCAGGCCACAGAGAGATGCAGGTTTGGTATAGCTAGCAGGGGAAGGGAGGCAGATCTAAGGGCATGTCGGGGGAGATGACATTGAACAATACCAGCGAGGCAGGGAGGAGTGAAGCGATGAGCAAGCTTATGGATAAAGCTTAGTGCAGCATAACATAGTTTTGATTCATAGGGCAGCCAATCCAGGGCTGATAGGACATCACAGTGGTGATGTTGAGTATTGGTACCTAGTGCAAATCTACAAACCCTATGGTAGGCCTGAGAGAGGTGACATTGAGCAGATGCAGTAATAGAGAGTAGTAAGGGAGCGCCATACATGAGGAGAGGCAGGAGGGTAGCATCCACAATCTTCCAGCAGGAGGATAAGGTGAGGAATGGACAGATGCGGTAGAGGACACCAATTTTTTGGTTTATAGCTTTTGTGAGGACTGTGGTATGTATTTTAAGTGTAAGTGAGGGATCTAAGGTGAACCCTAGGTATTTAAAGGACCTTACAGTTTCGAGTGCATCTTCCGAATGTGAGGACACAACCAGAGGAGGGAGGGTTGGTTTGGCTGAGTTGGTGAACAGCATGCACTTAGTTTTCTTAGCATCGAGGACAAGCTGCTTCTGAAGGAACCAGTCTTCGAGGGTGTGAAAGTCGGAGGCAAGTGTTGAATTAAGCCACCGTACATTAGAGGAAGATTGGTAGACAATAGCATCATTTGCATACAGTTAGATGGAGGCCCCCACCACAGTTATTAGGGAGGTCATTAATGTACACCGAAAAAAGTAGTGGGCCCAGTATGGAGCCCTGGGGGACACCATGTGTGGTGGGCCTCGGGACAGATAGGGAGCCTGCCCACTTTACTGTTTTGGTACGGGCATAGAGGTAACTTCATGTCGAAGTCAGAGCGTGGGCATCTAGACCAAGGACATGCAGTTGTTGTAGAAGAAAGTCTTGATTAACCAAGTCAAAGGCCTTGGTCAGGTCTACAAAGATTGCTCCAGTGTCACAGCCAGAGTCCATTTCACAGAAAATGTCAGAGGTGACCTTAACCAGAGCTGTGAACGTACTGTGGTTTTTCCTAAATCCATGTTGGGAGGGTGAGAGCAGATGGTGAAGGTCAAGGTAATCCTGCAGGTTGTCATAAATTATACGCTCTTGTATTTTAGCAAGGAGGCACAGTAATGAGATGGGCCGGAAATTTTCCACAGGCAAGTTGGAATCTCCCTTGTGGAGAGGGACGACCACAGCAACTTTCCATTTATCAGGCATGGTTCCAGTAATGCAGGATTGATTAAACAAGTCTCGAACAGGGCGGGCTAGGGCATCAGCTCCTGTCTTGAAGAATTTAGGTTCTAGAGTGTCATGGCCAGGCAAGCTGTCAACCTTAAGATTCCTGAGTAGCTGGCAAACCTTATCAAGTGTTGCAAGCTTTAGGTGGAAGGCAGGGTGTTCCATTGAGGCAGCTGTCAACTGAGGGTCAGGCTGGGAGGAGTGGAATTACCAGAGAATTGTGATGTGCACCTATCCAGATTGGTAAAGAACGCATTGAAGCCACTGGCAATGGAGGAGGGGTCAGAAAGAATGACCACCTGGGCTACGAGGGAACTGGGGGCCTCAGAGGTGTTACCCTTTTGGAGGGAATTAATCTGTCCCCAAAGTTCCTTTGGATTACTGAGATGGTCAGTCTGGAGACTCTGGAAGTGGAGTCATTTTGCTTTTAGGATTGAGTTCTTGCAGTTATTCCTTAGCAGCCTATACATTTGCCAGTCAGTATGAAGCCCAGTAACCATATAAGTCCTCCGTGCCTCATCGCAAGAGGACATGAGCTGTCTTAATTCCTTGGAGAGCCACGGCACTTAAACACCTATAGCCCAACATCTTTCTAAGGGGGCAAGTTGGTCAACAATGGTAGTGAGTTTAGCCACAAAATAACCAAGTGCCAAGTTAACATCCAGTAAGGTGTTGATAGGATCCCAATCAGTAAGACATGTTAGGAGTGGTGCAGTGCAATGGCTGTAGGGTGGTAGTGTTCCGGGAGACATTCTGGAGGCTGCGATGCTGCCCTATTTGCAGGCACCTCTCTGGTTTGAGAGAGGAGGTTGCCCGTCTCCAGGCTGACCTGGCTAGGATTCGTGAAACCTCCTCCCCCACCCAGGGACCACCAGGGCCAATGCCACTACCTCAGAGGTTTCCAAGAAAGAGGAGAGGCTGGACCAGGGTGGGCTCAGGGAGGGAGAGGGTGGTGGAACAGAGTTGCATCCCTCCAGCTGTACCTCTCCACAATTCATTCGCCTTCTGGTGATAGTGGTTCCTCTATGGAGGCACCTGCAGTGGATACCAAGGAGGATGCTAGGAACCTTCACAAGAGACCCACAGAAGGGTGGCATGGGACCCCACAGGGAAGGAAACAACTCTGGTGGGGACTCAATCATTAGGGGGTAGAAATGGGAGGAAGGGAGAGGGAGGTAGTGTCCTGGCGCCACGGCTTGGAGGGACAGGAAGCAAATCCTCAGGATCATGGGAGGAGCTGCACGAGGAGGAGCTGGATGTCATTGTCCACCTAGGGACAAATGACCTGGCTAGGAATAGGATCAGAGCAGTGCAAGAGGAGTTTGTAGAGTTGGGAAGGGCCTTAGACAAGTAGCGCATCACGATAACCTTCTGGAGGTGCTGCCTGTCAATGGCAAGGGAATGCTAGGCACTCCTCACCAGGGAATTCAATGAGTGGTTGAAAACTGGTGTGGAGCTCAGGGTTTTGGCTTCATTGGGGACTGGGAGCCATCGAGGATGCAGACCTATACTGGTGCGATGGTCTGCATCTGTCCAGGGAGGAACCAGGATCCTAGGTGAGAGGTTTAAATGCTTCATTGGCAAGCATTTAAACTAGCCAAGGGGGGAGGCACTGAAAAGGAGCAGGGAAATCCCAGCCTCCCCCCACACAACATGGTGATTAGTGAGGTAAACACCAAGGTACAGAAGTTATTAGGGAGCAGAACAGATTTAAATGTAAAAAAAGGCAAAGGCAGTAAGGACAGAAATGGGGCTAAAAGGGGTAAGGCTATCAAAAAGTGGAGGGTGATGAGTACCAATGCCCATAGTCTGTGTAACAAGCTCCCTGAACTAGTGGCCTTGATGGAAGAGGGTTGCCTGGATATTGTGGCAGTCACAGAAACATGGTACACAGAGAACCATGACTGGGATGTCAACATACCAGGATACACAATACAGGAGGGGACAGGGAGGGTAAAAGAGGAGGAGGAGTAGCTCGCTATGTAAAGGAAGGGATCAAAGCAACAGAACTAAAGAGTAAACAGGGAGCAAATGAGGCACTTTGGGTCACCCTGGAGACAGGAAATGGCACCACAATCCGCATGGGGGTTGTATACAGACCCCCATCTCAGGGGGAGGGAATGGACAAGGAAATGATAGAAGGCTTTCTTAGAATGGCAGAAAAAGGGGAGATATTGTTGATGGGGGACCTGAATATGCTACATGTTAACTGGAGCACCTTTGCTGCAGGCACATCCAAGAGCAGGGTCATTCTTGATGCCCTACAGGGGGCATGCCTCAGGCAGCTAGTATTGGAACCCACTCGGGAGGGAGCAATCTTAGACCTGGTACTCTCAAATGGGGACAGAGAAAGAATCTCAGATTTAGAAGTGGGTAGCCATCTGGGAACAAGCGACCACCAAACAGTGTGGTTCACGATAAACACAGCCCTACAATCAAGCCATACAAAAGCAAGGGTACTGGACTTTAGGAGGGCTGACTTTGGGAAAATGAGAGTGCCTCAGAAAAGCACTAGCAAACAGGCAAGAAGGAGGGGTGGAGGAACAATGGGGAGTGATCAAAACAGCCATCACAGAGGCAACAAGCCTTTGTGTAAAGCAAATCAATAAAACACAACGAAGGAAAAAAACGCTATGGTTCTCAAAAGAGGTGGCAGGGAAGGTTAAGGAGAAAAGGACAGCATTCAGGAAATATAAGGAAACACAGAAGGAGCAGGACAGAGAACTTTATCAGTTAAAGCAGAAAGAGGCTGGGAAGGCAGTCAGAATAGCAAAGGCCCAAACCGAGGAAAGGATAGCCAGTTCTGTTAAGAAGGGGGATAAGACCTTTTATAGGTACATTAGAGAGCGAAGAAAGACCAAAGGAGGGATACTGAAGCTTAATAAAGGGTAGGGAATGTGGGTAGAGGGGACAGTGAAAAAGGTGGGATACTGAACGAATATTTCTGCTCAGTATTCACAAAGGAAGAGGAGGGGGAGTTACCTAAACCAAACAAGAGAAACACTCTGAAGACAGGGGTCGATACCAGTCCATTTACAGAAGAAAGGGTTCTGAAAGAACTAATAAAATTGAAGGTGGACAAAGCAATGGGGCCTGATGGGATTCACCCAAGAATTCTAAAAGAACTAAGGGTAGAACTAGTGACACCGCTGACTACTCTCTTTAACAAATCATGGGAGGATGGGGTGGTACCCAAGGACTGGAGGAGGGCAGATGTGATTCCTCTTCACAAAAGTGGGAGCAGGACAGAGGCAGGAAACTACAGACCAGTTAGTTTGACCTCAGTGGTAGGGAAAATGATGGAATCACTTCTGAAGGAAAGAATTGTTGAGTACCTAGAGGCAAGTGGGGCACAGGACCCAAGGCAGCATGGGTTCACAATGGGAAGGTCATGTCAGACGAATCTAATAGATTTCTTTGACTGGGTGACCAAAGTAGTAGACCAGGGAGGGGCTGTGGACATGGCCTACCTAGATTTTAGCAAGGCATTTGATACAGTCCCACACAAAAGATTAATACACAAGATAGCCAGCCTTGGAGTGGGTCCCAAGGTGGTAACCTGGATAAAAAATTGGCTAGACAACAGGACGAAGGGTAGTAGTAAATGGAGTACACAGTGAAGAAAGGAGGGTTACTAGCGGGTACCGCAGGGTTCAGTACTGGGACCGGTCCTTTTTAATGTCTTTATAAGTGACATTGCAGAGGAACTGGAAGGAAAAGTATGTCTCTTTGCAGATGACACAAAGATCTGCAACAGGGTTGATACACAAGATGGAGTGGAAGGATGAGAAGGGACTTGGCAAGGTTGGAGGAATGGTCAAATGTATGGCAGCTCAGATTCAATGCAAAGAAGTGCAAGGTAATGCACCTGGGAAACAAAACCCAGGGGAAGCGTACACAATGGGGGGTGAGATACTGACAACAGTAAAAATAGAAAGGGACCTGGGGGTAATTATATCAGATGACCTAAAGGTGGGCAAGCAATGTGAGAAGGCAGTAAGGAAGGCTGGGGGGATACTGGGATGCATAGGAAGAGGCATCAATAGCAGAAAACAGGAAGTTGTTATCCCTCTGTACAGACAGTTGGTGAGACCCCATCTGGAGTACTGTGTGCAGTTCTGGAGACCCCATCTCCGCAAAGACATAGACAGAGTGGAGGCTGTCCAGAGGAGGGCAACCAAAATGGTGCAGGGTCTGCACCACAAGACATACTGAAGGAAAGACTAAAGGAGCTTAATATGTATACCCTTGAGGAAAGAAGGGAGAGAGGGACATGATAGAAACTTTCAAGTACCTCAAGGGAATCAACAAAGTCCAAGAGGGTAGCATCTTCCAGAAAAAGAGATGTGCAAGAACAAGGGGGCACAATTTGAAGATAGAGAGGGGACGGCTCAAAGGTAATGTGAGGAAGTATTTTTTCACAGAGAGGGTTGTGGATGCATGGAACAGCCTCCCTGAGGAGGTCGTGGAGTCAAGAACAGTGGGGGAATTCAAGAATGCATGGGACAGGCATAAGGCAGTCCTAGTAGGGGGTAGGAGGAAGTAAGCTGTTGGTTAACTAGGATCTGCAGCTTATCTGTTAGGTAGGAAAATGGGCAGACTAGGTGGGCCAAGCGGTCCTTATCTGCTGTTAAATTCTATGTTTCTATGTTTCCCTGATGGTATCCACGAAGGTGGTGGTGTCAAATTTGGATATGTCCTGCACCGTAATGATTTTAGGTGGGGGGTTAGGGAAATTGCTGTGCCAGATACAGAGAGTCGGAGAGTGGTCACTCATGCTGCTGGAGAGTGCCTCTACTGATTTAATCTTTGGGGCACAATCTGTGACCACCCAGTCAGGTAGAGTATGGTTACCCATCTTCATGTTGATATGAGTAGGATCCCCAATCAATTGAACCAGGTTTGAGTCAGCCAGGGCAGCAGTCAGTTTGGAGGAGTTAGGATGCAGTCAGTCGATACTGAAGTCACCTCCAAGTATAAGGTTGTGCCGTGGTAGGTTAGCGAGGGAGGTTAAGAAGGAGGGGAGGCCAGAGACTGCTTCCTTAGGGGGCAAGTACACATAACCCACTATAATCTTTTTCACGCTGCCACGGGTAAGGGAGATGAAAATCGATTCAACAGCCAGGGGTCCTGATACAGAAATATGGATTTCAACTGTGTCTAGGTGATCTCTGGCGTAAATGAGGATGCCACCACCTCTTTTTCCAAGGCGATCCTTCCTGAAACATTTGTAGCCAGGCAGAGCAACCTCGTATTGTTTGATGCTTGGTTTCAGCCAGATCTCTGAGATGCCTAAGATGTCCGGGGAGTATTGATTAATCCAGGCTTCTAACTCAGGCATCTTAGGCCTGAGATTGTGCACGTTTAAGTGGGCAATTTTTAGCCCTTTTGGCACTTGATGTGGTGTTACCGGAGGGTTGGGGGCAGGTGAAGGTATGGTGGGTCCCGGATTCGACTCAATGTCACCTGCAAGGGTTAATAGCATGAGGAGTAATAGGAAATTGTCAGATTGATGAAGTAAGTAGCTGCTTCATGTTATTTGCAGAGGGTGTGGACATTACCAGCCTTCTGGTGAACCAGCTACCAAGGTAAACTATTCCACGTTTTGGCAGGCAAGGGACAGTAAAAAACAGTGGCAGGTGTTCAGGACCGATTTGGGACCACATCTATGAGCATAGGAGGGTGAGTTAAGGACATGGAAATAGTCAGCAGTGTACAGGATCAATAAGCACAAAGAAATGAGCAGATTTGTGGATTTTGCCATGCTAAGCAGGCTAGTAGATATAGAACACAGTGGTGATGTTGTGCCGGGATATAAGTAATGTGCAAAGGAGTGCTATAAGAAAAACTAGAAAGGTAAGAAAATTCAAGTACAGGCAGGGGACACAGTAGTGCAATAAGAAGCAGGCAGAAACAGGGTGTAGGGAATAGCTTTGTCCTAAATAGTCTGGTGGGCAGCTTCTGGATGTAGCCAATGACAGAGCAGCCTAGTTTTAGGGGCAGAGCACTTGGGCATTTAACTGAGGGCCGGGGAAGGCGAGCAGGGAGAACATTCAAACAGAAGACTAGGCAGCAGGATTTCAGAGCGAGCAGGAAAACAAGAAAATTAAAAGTGAGCAAACAGCAATCCAGAGCAGAGAGAAGCCAGCCGTCCAATCAGGGTAGGAGGCCGCAGTCAACTGAGTTATCCATCAGCACAGGGACACCAGCAATGTCACCAAAGGGACAGAGAGTGTTCTGTACTGTGTGCCAAGCATGGACCACTGGGAGACAAGGGAGAATGGTTATCTGATGATGTGGGATGCAGCCACTCAGTTGAGAGGCCTAAGTTCAGGGATCTGGCAAGGGATGTTTTCATCAGGAGGACTGTTTACAGAATCACAGGTTTTGGAACAGCACCCATACACATGGGCTAGAAAGAAGTATCAGTGCAGAACTGACCTCCAATAAAGAATCCAGTAACTGATGCCAGGCTGTGTTGTGTAGTTTGTTCTACAAAATCTAAGGTGCCTACATCTAGACCCCGAAGCTACAGTAGACCCCAGAGTCAGTTGAAAAAACAGTTATGACTGACACATTATGACTGATTTTTTCAACTAGTTTAAAATTTATGACTTCGACTCACTAAAGAAAATCCAACCAATTTTTTCAACTTCTACCATTGTTGAATTTTATGTATGTACTAGCAAGTCATGCAATTATTGGAAAAACTCTACAGCACATTCATTTACTTAGAGAACACAGTAGAAAGTTGTACTTTTTGAGTGCAATTAGTAGAAAACCTTTGCAGTGCATTCATTTATGTTTATTCAATATTGACTCTATATGTAACAAATTAGGACCGCCATATCTTTTGTTTTACCAGGAGAGGCACACTGAGCTGAAGCTTGTTTCCAGGTGTGACCTGGGAGCACAAGGAAGTTAAGTGACTTGCTCAGGGTCACACAGTATGCAAGTGGGGGCTGTGGGATTCAAACCCAGGTCTCCAGGTTTGCAGCTCAGAGCCTTATACCACTGTGTATACTGCCTCCTATTTGTATTTGTGACCCAAGAACTGCAGTTGAGACCTTATGTCATGTTAAAGTGGTTGGTTTAAAAAGGTATTTCATGATGGAGAGGTGAAGGGACATAAGAACTAGCACTGCAGTAGTAGAAGCAATATGTGTGACTGAGGTGATGTCAATCATCCCAAGTCTGTTTTCTATTTTCATTCTCAGCGCCAGCAGGCATTTAATAGTATCTTGCTTGCCCCACTCAAAAATTTCACAATCAGACTACAAGCAGGACTCAGAGTAGACACAGGAGATGATGGCCACATTGGACAACACCATCACCCCGCAGGGGGGTTAAAATCAAAACTTTTAGGACTTGCCCAGCCATGACCGTAGCTGAATTTTCACTTGCCCCTATTCATTTCAATATTGGCTCTCTTTGTAGTTTGTATTTGCCTTTCAAGGTAATTTACTAGCCCAGGACAGGGTTCGATGGTACTTGCACACCCCTGTCAACCCATCAACAATTCTAGGATCTTCACTTTACAACCTCAGGCTCATAGTGACTGTCACTGCCCCGATTTCTGCACACCAGTGTGGCAGGGGGTATTCCCCAACAGTACTTCCACAATAAAACACAACCTATACCTGTGTTGCACATGACAGTTTGCAATATAAATGCACTTGCACTGGCACAATGAACAAAGGCACATAAATCTACAGTAAATTTACTGGTTTCAGACAGTAGTCAGCCTATGCAAAATACAAGCTTTAACAAACACTGAGTAATTAGGAAGAAAACCAACAAGACTGAGCAGAGGGCAGTGATGTATAGTAACATGACGAGCAGCTGTCTTACTTTCTAGGCATTGACGGCAACATGGAAATAAATGTGCAGAAAGGGAGGAAAGCAGGGTCTAACTTAATGTCAGTGGCTCAGCAGGTAGCACACTTGCCTCTGAGGCCGGGAGATCAGAGGGTTGTCAGAGGGCTGCAGGTTCAATTCCCACACCTGACGCTTGGGTTGTCAGAGGGCTGTGGGTTCAGTTCCCACACTTGGCACTTGAGTTAAATCCCAATACTGACAATGTAGTGCAACATGAGGGGGTGCTGCACTTCTAAGGTGCTGTCTTTTGGATGAGACGTTAAACCGAGGCCCCATCTGCGTATTCTGGTGGTAGTTCAGGTGGATGTTAAAGATCCCATGGCACTTATCGAAAAGAGTAGGGGAATTTTTTATTCAAAACTTAAAAACAAAATATGCAAAATTGTATTACTTCATACAAAATCATAATGAAAGAAATAAAAAAAAAAATAAGTATTATATCATACATGAACTTCAAACATAAGTAATCCATATTTATACAAAACCCCCTTCCTCACTAAAAGAGTAGGGGGATTTTCTATCAGAACTTGAAAGAAAAATATATACATAATAGTGTTACTGCACACAAAATCATAATGAAAAAGAAACGTAAACATAAATATTTCATCATACATCCAAAACAGAATTCCATATTTCTGGGCTCAAAACTGGTCAAATTAATGCTGAGAAAGAGAGCCCACCCACTAAAAGAGTAGGAAAAATGTTTTATACATAACTTAAAGAACATACACACAAAGCAGTATTACTTCATACTAAGTCATAAGAATGGATAAAAACAAGAACATAAAAATTCAACGGCACACATTGAACTTAAAACATATCCCCTCCCCCTCCCGTTGTTCATCACTTAAAAGGAAACTATAAAAAATACATTTATGCATACAAAGAAACAAAGAAAAAAATAGAAATAGCAGTTCAGCTTACAGTGGAATTAGACAGACATGAGTCCAGGTCCAACAGCAAGGTAATACAAGAAACGGATCATAGAATCAGAAAAACATATAAAAAGCAAAAACACTTCCCTAAAACAGAAGACTTCCAGAAAAACTGCACTCATGGATGTCATGAGCAGAAAATTACGGGGAAACAACCACAAAAGTGGGATAAAAATCAGTCAACCAGTATCCAGCCAGGTCATATGTTGCCACCAAAGTTTATAGAGGTCAGGCGTAACGGACCTTTGTTCCCCAGCCCGCCATGTATCAATAGCTCGTTTTAGGTGATGTACCATTTGTGTACTAGTTATAAGCTGCTGTCTAATAGTTAGACTGCAACTGGCGTGCCAGATTTGAAATTTAATAAAGCCCATAAGGAGTCTCATGGTACAATTGTCATATTTAACCCAGGATCCATGGAAAAGCCCACTAATCCAAACGTCTGCCAGCAAATTCCAGAATGGACTGTGAGGCCACATTTGATGGAAAGAATCCCAAAATGAAATAGCAAAAGGACAGTCACAGAACAGATGCTGCATAGTCTCACTCAGTTCATCACAAGGGGGGCCCCTAGAGCAAAACCTTTCAGTAAAATCTTTATGCTTCATGTTCCCCTTCACTCCCAACTTTTGATAAGTGCATAACCATAAAAAATCCCACATATAAGAAGGGACTCGTGGACTGGTCAGAAATTGGGTAAGGGATAGCTGTACAGGGTCAGGCAACCCCACAAACCAGGGATATTCAGTATAAAAAGACTCCATAACCCATGCATATATTTCCTTTCATGATCTACTAGTCAAGTGACCCCAAATGACCTTCCAAAGTTTCAGCTTACCCACCACATCCTGCAAATAAGGAGGCAACTGAGAGATCCGAATCTGTTTCTTGAGGGCACCAGGGGGTTCCCAAGATGCCAATATCAGCTCTAAGTCATCTGAAATCCATGGAGACCAAGAGCGGCTCACATGAAGAAGGACTGGTACAAAATTATAATAAAAACGTAATGTACAAAAACCCCACCAGGTTAATCATACCCAGACCCCCTTGAGCCTTAGGAAAGTACGTTATCCCCTGTTTCACCGGGTTGAGTCTACTGCCCCAAAGGCATTAAAAAAAACACTGTAAAGGGTCATTTCTAAGGACCATGGGGGGGGGGGAAGCCGCTGCAAAAAATATAAAACTGGACAAAAGATGCGTTTTAATCAAAAATACAAGTTTGGATTTTGACATACGCCATTTGTTCCATTTGAGCACCTATGTCCATGCCTCTAATAATTTTTGCTCCCAATTATAAAGGTGTGGGTGTGGACCACCAAAAAATATGCCCCAAATCTTCTTATACCCAACTTCCACTGGGATCCCCCAAACAGTCGCTACATCAGTTGCCTTATCATAACCAATGGGAAGGATACAACTTTTTTGATGATTAATTTCCGACCCTGAAATGGCCAAAAAAAATGTAATTCTCTTTGGGCTGCTTTAGCTGATGCACAATCAGCCAAAATCAGCCCCAAGTCATCTGCATATGCAATTGTAATGATAGAGTTATCACTGCTACCCACGGAGAGACCAATGATATCATCCACATGGTTCAATCAATGGAGCAGAGCATCCAAAGTCAATAAATACAATAGCGGGCTAAGCGGGCAACCCTGGCATACCCCTCATCCCACCCTCACATGAGCCCCTGTCCAACTGTTAACACTGGGGATAATACTGATACCCCTATAACAGGTCTATAGCCAGGATATCAAAGTTGTGGGGAAATTATATGACCAAAGGGTTTCCCAAAGAAAATTATATTCAACCTGATCGAAAGCCTTCGACTGGTCTAGGCTAACCAAATGTCCCAGAATTTCAATGTTTCAACCTTTATTCAGAATTTCCCTAAGCAATATCAGTGCATCCTGTAGCTTTCGTGACGGTATGCCACTGAACTGCAAAGGGTGAACTATGGGGTCCAAAACCTGTACAATACGGGTTCCTGGAACCTTCATTAAGATTTTACTGTCAGTATTAATAAGAGTAATGAGTCTCCAATTTTTCAAGTCCCCCCGATCTCCGAACTTAAACAGGAGAACCAAAAGCCCTTCCAGCATAGTACTAGGCAACTCACTTTGTAATAATGCTTCATTATAACAGACTGCCATCTCCTTCCCCAAGACCTCCCACAAAGGTTTATAAAGTTTGTGTTAGAGACCATCCGAACCGGGGGTCACATTAGGGGAAAGGGAACAGATGTTTTTAAGTTTTAATGCAGTAATGGGTCTAATGAGCATGTCCTGATCATCCACAGAGATATGAGGAAGATCACAGGTACGAAGCCACTGAGTCATGACCTCTTCAGGTAAAGTTTGGCTAGTGAAAGCTGTACTGAAAAAATTATGCATTTCTGCCAACAAAGCTGTAGTATCCATTATGGTGGTTCCAGCCGCAGTTTTCAAATAGGTCATACTTCTTTGAGTTCTATAAGCAGAGCATGAACCAAAGGGTAGAGTGTACTTACGTCTTTTGGACACCCCATACCTCTGCCATTTCTCAAGCTGCTGCATTGCTTCCAACTGTACAGCCCGCCAATTCAGCTTTTAATAAAGTAATATGTGTACTATGATCCTCACCACTTCTGTCTTCCATATCAATCAGATTTTTTAATTGATTCGGTAAGAATTTCTGCCCATCCTGTTTCAGCTTTCTTTTAAGTCTACCCATATGCTGAAAGTATGTCCTAATCTCCCTCTTCGTGTCCGCCTACCAACCATTCTTATCCTTGTATAGAAAAAAAAACAGATTTTCTGGCCATTAAAAGGGATTAAAAACATTCCAGTATCGGGGCAATCTCCAGCAGTGACAAATTCAACTTCCAGATTCCTGGACCCCGTCGCTGCTCTGGGTGATTCCCCACCACAAACTCCAAAAGTCTATGATCTGATGTTGCCAGGTCAGTCACCCGTACAGATTGCAATCGTAGTGTATTTGATGCAAAACTATAATCAATGCAGGACATTCTAGGCCCACAGAAATATGTGTTTGGGGCTTTCTCAAATAACACCGAAAAGGCATCAATGAGACCCACATCTGAAATTACCTCACTAAGGCAATGGGCATCACAGTAAATTTTCTTGGAAGTCAAATTAGAGATCAGATCAGGGAGGGCACAATTAAAATCACCTCCTAAAATAATATGTTTATTGGAAAATAAAAATGGTTTTAGCACTCGAAACAGCACAACCCGATCATGCTTAGATTGGGGGGGGTATACACATTAATCAGACAGAGAATAATTCCTTCCCACTTAATATCAAGCAACAGAGCATGTCCCTCAAGTAATCCTAACTGCTGGAGCACATGAACATGAGAAAAAAAACATATCCCCACCTCTGAGCAAACAGCCGTTCCTTGAGACCAGAAAGTATCTCCCCAGCTCCAACAGTCTGAGGCTTTTTGCAGATCTGAAGGGGAATGTAAACGAACATCCTGCAAAAAAAGGCAATCCAAATCATAACGGGTGAAATGAGCATAAGTACCCATTCGTTTTCCCTCAGACTCCATACTGTTTGCATTCAAAGAAGCAATTCAAAAATTATAAACAAAAATAGACATTTAAGAAAAACCAAAGTGTCATTTCACTTTACTGGAAGCTCTGGTCACTCTGTCACTCTTTAAAACGACCAGTCTGTTGTCATCAACCAGTTCAGAGTCCAACTGAGGGCCCTTCTGCAAGTATTGAACCAAGATATCATCCGAATCCCCATCTTTCTCCCAGGGACTATCCTGCAGAACAGTATAGAAGTTAGGGTTCTCCAAAGGCACAGTCATGGTTTTTTGTATTTGTCTAGGTTTGGTGCTCTTTCCTCGTTTAGGCCGCACCACCGTAAACATTGTCTCCTAAGGCGCCAGTATCGGGGGGGGTCCTAAATCCATGGACTGCATCTCCAGAACCTGTAGAAGTAATGCGAGTGGTAGGATAGGTTGCTCCCGGGCCACAGAGCTAGGAGAGGTTGCAGCAGGGAGCGGCCCAGGACTATCATACATCCTCCTGGGAACAGGAGTAAAGGACTGCGCAGTGGTCACTTTAATGTAGTAGTCTTGGACCCCAAAATCAGAGTCTTCTGTATTTTTAGCCGCCCAGGGGCAATCCATAAAAATATGACCCAAATCATCACAAAGGTTACATTTGGGGTCTTGGAAACAGTGGGCGCTGGGGTGGCCTGTTTCCCCACAATGAGTGCACTTCAGCACCTCACAATGAGTGCTAATATGTTTAGTGGAGCCACATTTGAAGCATATCCTGGGCTGGCCTGGGTAAAATAAAAACCCTTTGTCCAGGCCAATGAAAAAACAGTTAGGGAGATGAATGATATCCGTCTCAGTCTGCTGTAGTTTTATCTTTATTTTCCAACCCCCATTCCAGAAACCCTCCTCATCGGGGATCGGGGTTGGATTTCCCTGAATTGAACATCTTTTTTCAAGCCAGTACACTATATCCGTGATATTAACTCCCTCATTACAAAAAAGAATCGTAATGACACAGAAGGGTTGTTTGGCCAGGGAAATAACCAAGAAATCTACCCATAAGGGGTTAGTTTTAAGATTAGCATACCTGCACCAAAACCGCTCTAGTAAGGCAGGCATTCGAAAACTAATGTCATAGGTAGTTTCACCTTGCACATGAATGAGCGTATAAACCTCTGATAGGGAGAAACCCGGAGATTGTTTCAGGAGAACCTTTCCCACGAAAAAACGATCGAGGAGAGTGTCCCGGGGGCCAATGTATCGTAGCCGAATGGCATTACGACGTTTAGCCAGTTCCACTGGCTTGCAAAAATGACTTGCATAATTGGGTTTGTCCGAGTCAGTCTGATCAGCGGGGAGGTCAGGACCCCCTGCATGTGAAAGCCCCTGACCAGCAGAATTAATGTCCCCATTATCAAGTACAACAGAAATGTCCAGTACCCCAGGAGGGGTCCCTTTACCTGTCTGGCCAACTGGGCCCTCCTGGGATCCATCCTCAAGTGGCAAGACTGCAACTCCATGAGACTGGGCAGCAGGTGGACCTCTGGGCAAAGGAATTGCCGGGTCCAGTTGCCAGTCTCCGTTCTGAGTAGTAATTCAACCTACCACACTCAGGGCTTTTTCCGGGGACCAGGAGTTGTCAGCACCTTACTCCATGGCCACTGTGATGCATTGGGAAGGATTGTCAGAGGTGTAGCAAGCCTATCATCCGCAGCCAAAAGTTTGGTGGGTCCAGAAGATCTGTCACTGATGGGAGATGACATCAAGCGTTTCTGTTTTCTCTCATCCTCCTGCACGGAATCCTCCGAGGAGAGCAAGGTACTGATTCTCTCTAATTCTGCCTGTAAGCACAGTTTCTTTGTTGTTAAACTCAGTCTGGCCTCCACATCCGGAAAGGGACCGCCGTCTCGGGTGATGTGCTGGCCACCCAGAGGGGGTCTCCCAGCCACCTCCACAGCGGGTCCCAGGTCTGAGTGATCAATACCAACAGTAGTCTGCACAGCCAAATCCTCCATCCATTTGTCCCCAAGTCCAGCCAGAGAATGAAAGCACTCCAGAGCAACAAGGGTCCCCCTACTGGAAGAGTATGGGAATTTCCCCAGTGTCCTGGCCAAATTTCCCCCATTCATAAATTAAAATACCACCACCAACAGCTTAATCTGGTTCAAGGTCAATCAGTATTCATCTGTGTGTGTGTTGGGGGGGAGGATAATTGGAGAGGGGCAACTGCAGAAAGTGGGGTGCTAGCTGCACACTCAAGCAGACTTGATAGACAGTGTGGCCTGTTTCAGCTGGCAAGAAGGAAGTAGTAACTTGCTAGTTGCAAATGTTGAAATATTTTAATTTTAGCAGTCTATTATATGACTCCCCTCCCAGTCCCCGCTCCCCAGACTTTTAGCTTTTGGCAGCTAAAACTGGAGATAAAGCAAGCTGCTAGTGTGTCATATAAGGATCAGCTATTTCAGTTTTCAACATACACACTTAATGGGTTAAGCAAAGGTTATAATGAGAAGTATGAATGTAACCCCTAGGTGGCGCTATCCCAAGGGCTACTACCCCTGCCTGCTTGGCTAGGAGCAGGTTAAGGGCTTGAGTTCTGAAACGGGTGCCTCCAACCCGAGGTCAGGGTTGCAGGGTTGGTAGTGGTCAAGCTAACCTGGGCACAGCCCTCCGGGACACTGTAACCCCCCTCTTTCCTTACTAGTGGCCAAAACAATACACAATAATCACTTTCACAATACCCCTGATACACTACACAAGTACCCACGCTGTTTGCACTTACCACCAGGGCTTTCCTCTGGCTCGACCCTGGAGACCCCCTGTAAAACAAGGTTATACACAGCAAATAACAGCAGTACAGTACTCTTGCAAAAACTGGAACCACAGTCATGGTAAATGCAAAAAGAGTTAGATCTAATTTATTTAAGGGACTTGAACAAGAGAGGGGCGTAATCAGGTTAATTTGCTTAAAGGCTGTATCAATCAAACAGTTATGCATGCACTTCAGGGTCCATAAACAGTCACACACTCTGGGTACCCAGGTGAAGAAGAGGTGGGCTAGCCAGGATCATTGCCCGGGGTAGGCCGGTGCCACAGCTGGTTGGAGCCCTGTGATGGAAGAAAACAACATGCACCACACACTAATTGTAATCCGGAGCCAGAGGGCTCAGTTCGTGAAAGAAAAGAAACAACATGACAATCAGATGACACACTTAGATTAAGCTGTTGTTGTGGGGAGCTACCCTGATGGTTACTCACAATACCCAAGACTGGACACAGACTGGATGAAAATTGAGACTGCAGGTGGTTGATCTGGAGTGCCAGGAGAAGCAGGGCCCACATGATTCGCTGAGGCGTCGTTCCCATTCAAGCGTGGAGCAGGGGGCTGATCCCCATGCAGGTCTCTCATTGATGGCTTTCTCTGTGCAGTGGGGTAGTCTGGCAGGGCCAGTGTGGCAAGGCCCAGGCCGTATGGAGATGAACGCGGATTCAGTCTGGTCGAGCTGGATACAGCTTCCAGCAAGCAGAACACAATTCACAAAGTGGGGAACCAAATCACGACTCACTATAAACACACAGCACATTTACATGTAAGGGATTCTACTATACCAGGCAAACCACTCTCTGGTATCAATCGCAAAGTCTCTGCACATACCGGAAGTTTAGAGGTAGCTGGAAATCCTGACAGGCCGATGCATTCAGCAAATCTTCGGTCTTCTTCAGGTTGATCCTGGTCACAACTGAGTGGCTTACTTCATTCTCACAAACTCGGATTCAGTCCGAACTGATTCTCTTCTCCCTCTCAGGGGCAGCAGGCAGGCATGCAGGCCACAACTCAGGCCTTTCCACAGAGACTGTCTCGAGCTGTTGCTTCTTCAGCTCTCAACGTAGATCTGACTCAACTGCCAGCAAGCCTGGGAATTTCCCCAAGATCCAAAAGGTTCGGTTGGCTGATCTGTCTGTCAGTCACAACAAAGGCTCTCCCTTCAGGTGCAAAAAGGCACCAAAGGCCCAAAACTACAATTCCTACAGATTTTCACTCCAGACAGCTCCTGCAGTCCGGCTCCATTTTAGGTCCCACCAGTACTGATTGGTCCAATTCGCAGTCCAGGACCAAGATAGTGGAGATAAACAAAACAGTCCTTGCTGCAAAGAAGGCAGGTTAGACAAACTACATTATCATTATCACTCTAAATGATTTTCAGCAAATAGTTACATCTTTCAACAGAGCTCCCTCTCAGATTACTTATGACTGCAATCCAGGCAGCTCTTAAAAGACAGTGCACAGAGGCTATACAGGCACTCTCTGGCAATCACATTTAAACTGCTAAAACGCAGGACACCAGCCTGGCAGTGAGCATTTAGGCAAGCTCAAGGAAGATTTTTCGGGAACCCCCATTTGTAGGGGGGTTACACCCTTTCCTGCCTGGAGAAAATGTGGTGTCCGCATCAAGTCTGTACCATCACAATATTGCAAATACAAACTATACGAGACATTTATACCATTAGCATGTTATGTAAGTGACATCTGATGCATCAGTCAACATAAACTTATACCTTAATTATACAGATTCTCTACACTTTACAATACTATATCCATTCTGACACTACATCATGCATATTTCACACAGGTAAATTGAACATTACTATACTGAATGAGGTAATAACTTCATGTACCTTAAACAATGCAAGAGGGGGCCCTTCCCTATCAGCTAACTTGGGGCTGGATGGGGCAGGGGCACCATGGTGACAGGGCAGAACAAGTAACCTGGAATGGGCCGGCAAGCTCAGTTTGGACAGTGAGCTTGGTGAAACATAAACACCTTTGTGAACTACATGGAGAGGCAAGTCCACAGGCCTCCCCAAAGAATCATAGATGAAATGCAATACTGGCTAGACAGCTCGGCCAGTCTTTCTGGGTGGAACAACCACAGCCTCTGTACTTTCAGCAACAGTCTTGGGGCATTCATCACTTGAGAGGGGTACCTCTGCCTGGATGGGAACGACCAAACTTGGGGGACTGTCGGCTCCTTGCTCTGCAGGCTCTGTTTCTATAACACTTGACTGATTTTGCGAAGGCTCAGGCACAATCAAGCTTTGAGGCACGGAAGGGTGTGGTCAGCACTCTCATAGTGTTCTTCAAGTTCTGGTATGTCACTAGAAAGACTCATTCCATCAGCCCCTCCCTCAGGCAAATCATACAGTTCCACAATACAGAGAGAGACTCAGCATCTGCAGACATGATACTTTGCAGTCCACTTTCAGGGAGCATTGGCTCCAAGGAGAAAGCCAGGGGGTTAGGCAGTCCAGAAGGCCCAGCTTCATCCCCACAATTAATCAGGGGGTTACCTCGAAACAGCTGACTCAGTTCATAAGAGGGATAATAGGCACAGTCACACTCACTTTCGGAAGAAGTGGACTGACAGTCACTATCATTCTGGGCCTGCTGCAGAGGAAACCTTAAATCTGTGACCACTGGGGTAGGTTGACTCTGTCTCTTTCTTGCAGCAGCACGAGTCACCGGCCCAGGGGGCTCAATTTCTGGGGATTCAGCCTCAATCATGACTTGGCCGATAGGTAGCAAGTGGTTACGGTGCATGGTCTTGACAGCTTTGGAGTTGTCCTCTGGGCGCACCTTGTACACAGATAAATCATCCAACTTTCCAACTACTACATGGGGAAGATGGTGCCACCAATCAGCAATTTTGTGTTTGCCATGCAGTCCCAAATTGCATAACAACATACGGTCTCCAGGTCGAAGCTCTTGAGACTTTACTTTTTTATCATGCCTCTCTTTGTTGGCTAGATTTCTCTTGGCGGCCATTGTCTGGGCCAGTTGATAGACATGGTTCAATTGAGCTTTCAGTTTTTGTACATATTGAAGGTAGTTTTTGGCTCGGACCCCATCTGGAGAGACCCCAAAGCAGACATCAACTGGCAGCCGGGCCTCTCTCCCGAACATGAGGCGGTAGGGAGAGAACCCGGTAGCATCATTTTTCGTGCAATTGTATGCATGTACCAAGGTGCTAATCTGCTGGCTCCATTTATGCCAGTCTTTTGGGTGGAGGGTGCCCAGCATGTCTATCAGGGTGCAGTCAGGGACCGGGCTACCTGCAAGATCTCCTTTGTCCCTACCACCCTCTCCGCCCACTCCGCTCCACTGGCGAGGGATTGCTAGAGATTCCCAGGGTTTGTCTTCAATCATCTGGGGCCAGGGCTTTTTCTTTTGTGGCCCTGACCCTGTGGAATTCTCTACCTTGTCAGATTAGAGAGTGCCTGTCCGTGGAATCATTTAAGAGGTCTCTGAAAAGCCACTTATTTGCACTAGCATTCGGATAGATTATTTTATGGTCATTTTATTCTTTTATGTCATTATTTATTATAGTTGATGTTTTATTCTTGTTATGTACTAGTGCTTTGATTTATTGAAAAGCGCTTTACAAATAAAATTTTGATTGATTTTGATAGATTGATTAAATCGTTCTGGTTGGGGATCTCCCTGTGGGTGATAGGGGGTGGTTCTTGACTTCCGGAACCCCAATAGAGAGAGCATTTCTTTGATTAGTCAACTCAAAGTCTCCGCCCTGGTCAGAGTGGATCCGCTGGGGGGCACCATAGTGGACGAAGAAATTTTCCACTAGCACCTTGGCCATGGTAGATGCCTTTTGATCTTTGCAGGGAAAAGCTTGTGCATACCATGTGAAATGATCCGTAACCACTAACACATTGCCAATGTTCCGCTGATCAGGTTCTAAACACAAGAAGTCTATGCAGACTAGTTACATGGGGGTGCTGGTAGTAGTATTAACAAGGAGGGCAGCCCTCTGAGGCAGGGCTTTTCTTTGCAGGCAGCGACTACAAGTCTTCACGTGGTGCTCAAAATCGGCCCTCCATTTTGGGCCAGTAGAAGCGAGATCATACCAGGTCAAGGGTTCTGTCAATACCGAAGTACCCCATGTGATTGTGGAGGGACCTCAGTACCAAATCTTTAAAGGTAATGGGCAGGAACAATTGTTGCTTGTCTACTTTGCCACTATGATCTACTGTCTCTCTATACAACAACTGATTGAGCAACTTCAATCTGGGGCCTTCTTTAAACAATAAAGCAGTTCGCAGGTCAGTGGAACGTAACTTAGACACATCTTTCCCCACACGCAGGGCATCAAGTGCTGGCTGAATCATAGGATCTCGGGATTGAGCCCACTGAATGCTGTCATTGTCAAATTGAGGTAGTGCACTAATATCTAGAACAGAGAAGTGGCAATAAGCAGCCGTTATGCAGGTGTCAGAAGGGCCCAAGCAATCTACTAAACAGTCCACTGTGTCCGCAGACATCTGTTCATCTCTGTCAAACGTTTGGCACAATGCTCGGATGTCAGGTGTGGACAGCCTGACCCAATCACTCTTGGGAGTGGGCCTTCGTGATAGGGCGTCAGCATAAATATGGTTCAGGCCCGGTCTGTATTCAACAGCATAATCATAGGTTGATAATGCAAAAAGCCACCGGTGCCCAGTGGCGTCTAACTTAGCTGAAGTCTGTAAATAGGTCAACGGGTTATTGTCAGTCTTCACCAATATCTTTGCCCCATAGAGGTATTCATAAAAATGGTCAATGATGGCCAATTTTGGCACAAGGAACTCCAATTTATGTACAGGGTAGTTTCGACCTGACGGGGTCAAGCTCCTACTGGCGAAAGCCACTGGTCTCAAACCATCCTCATGGTCTTGATACAGCACAGCTCCTAGACTCTGCAGACTAGCATCAGTATGCAGCACATAGGGTTTCGTGGGGTCAGCATAAAAGAGGATGGGGGCATGGGTGAGCTGGTATATGATTTTGTGGAAGGCTGCTTCACAGTCGGGTGTCCAGCGGGGCCTGAAGAGTTCACCTGGGTGGAAGTATACTTTTTCTGGTTCTTTGGCTGCCCCTTTCTTGTATTTATGATTGGTAGGAGGGTAACCCTGGATAAGATTCAGTAGTGGGCGAATCAATTTGGAATAATCTTTTATGAACCTGCAGTAGTAGCCACAGAACCCCAGGAAACATTATAGTTCTTTCAAATTATGGGGCTGGGGCCAAGTAGTTATGTCTTGAACCGTACTGGGATTAGTCTATCCCTTCTGTAGATACCATGTGCCCCACATACTTCATGGATTTTTGGAAAAACTGGCACTTGTCAATGGACAGTTTGAGGCTGAAGTCTTCCAGTCGGCCTAGAACTTTAAACAGTCGGTTCTCATGCTCCTCTAGGGTGCTCTCAAACACAATGACATCGTCCAAGTACACCAGGCATTACTGCAAATTCATATCTCCCACCCCACGTTCCATCAGTCGCTGAAAGGAGGCCGGGGTGCCCGATATCCCCTATGGCATTCTCAAAAAATTCATAGAACCCCAAAGGACAGATAAAGGCTGTTTTCTCATGGTCCTCCAGGGCCATTGGAATCTGGTAATATCCGATGCGAAGATCCAACACCGAGAACCATTTGCTCCCATTCAAGCAGTCCAGGGCATCCTGTATATGAGGCATAATGTACTGGTCTGGGATGGTCCGCCAGTTCAGGGTTCGATAATCAACACACACCCTCACAGACCCATTCTTCTTATGCACAACCACAATGGGAGAGGCGTATGGGCTCCTGGATCACACCAGCAGCAAGCATTTCCTGCAGGTGTCTTCTCACATCATCTATGTCTGCTGGGGCTATGCGTAGGGACCTCTCTCGAAATGGCCGTTCATCGTGCAGGCATATGTGATGCTCCACACCCTGGACACATCCCACGTCCCATTTCTTCAATGAAAATACTTGGTCTCTCTGGGCAAGTCACTTACTAATTCTAGCCTTCCATTCAGCTGGCAACGGGGAGTCACCAAAGTCAAACAAGTCCGGGGTCACTCTCTCCTTCTCACCAGGATGCTTGTTGCCGGGCAATACTGCAGTGTCTGCGCAGTGTACCGTAGCTAAGGTGCACCCTCTGTTCACCCGGATCTCCCGATCTGACACATTGTGAATCTGGACCATCACTCATCATGCATAGGTATGAGCACAAGCAGGCAAGATGCTGGGCTTGACTAATAATCCTTCTGGCAATTTTCCATTGCCTGGCACATCCAACATCAGAATTTTGTTCTTGACATCTTTCCGGGGGCGCATCTCCCCTTGAATGGTACATTGGGCATTAGGGGCCAGTACCATTGAATCGGGATCCTTCTTCCACACGATCCCCACAGGTTCATCCTGGTCTACTTCATCAGGTTTCTGTTGCAAATCATAGTCCCTCTTGATCACAGCCGGAATTCTCAGGGCCCTCCCAGTCTGTCGCCCTTGTTTCTCGTGACAGAGTTGCACCAGTCTCCCAAACATATGGGCGTTTGTCCCAATTAACAGGGGGACCCCATCATACAGTCCGGTAGGGGGACACACTAGGGCCAAGGTCTCTACTCACTCCTCTACACCAGTTACAGTTGTAGGAAAAGACAACCAGAGGCGAACATATCCTAGGTAGGGATAGGACTTGTCGCTCAGGCCCCACGCATGTAGGCCTTCCAGGAATTGCAAAGGCACATCAGATAAGTGTTTGTCATACCAGTCCTGGAATACAATGGTCACTTGTGACCCACTGTCAAGCACAGCCCGAGTATGAATACCGTTCACAGTCACCATAGTCTCCATTGAAGGGCCCACTATCTTGGATCAGTCTAGAGGGACAACAGCAGGGGCCTGGACAGACAATTTAGCCACAGAGGGGTTTGAGTTAGGATGGCCGAAGCCTTTACTGCAGTCATTTCATGCACCCCTTGACCACTGACTCATTTTCCGAAGCTCTCCTTGAAGCTGGTTCACCACTTTCTCTAAGTCGTTCTGAGACTGGCATTCCCTCTTCATGTGGCCATCCTTGCCACAATTGTGACAAATGACACGCACTCAGGGCATCCTTAGGGAAAACATAACAGGGGATGCTGGAGCATCGACAGGAGATTGTGTTCTGATTTCTGCGGGTAGTGTACCATGCCTCAAAAGTTCCTTTAGGGTGGCAGTCAATTCCTTGAGCTCAGCCGAGAAGCCGCCCTCAGTAGAGGATGCCTGAGGGTGCACCCCCACCCCCATTACAGTCACGTCCTGACAGGGACATGGGTCTCTGTCAGCAGGGGATACCTCAGCTAACACACCCAGTTGTACTTTTCTGACTTTCTTCAGCAACTCCTCCTCCCACCATTTAGCCCATGCTGGGACAGTCTTAGTGGTCTCCATTTCGGAAGGGCCTTCCAGTGCCATGATCACTTGGGCTGCACTCACCCCATAATTACAATCTCCCTCTTCACCTTCTACCTCCCGGAGTTTTTTTATCAAGTCATAGTAGTCAGGTGGGTTATCTCTCCTATCCTGGAGCCTTAACTGGATGATCTGCAGTTTAGAATGCTTGGCATGTTGCAGTATGTGCCCCAATCTCACACGGTTCAAATCACTAGCGGCTACCCCACCTTTCCGGTAAGCTTTCTGCAGAGCTCTTTCTAGGCGAGTAACATATGCAGACAAACTTTCCCCCTTCTATTATTTGGTACCTTGGAATTTCCACATCAATGTCTCCCCTGACTCAATGCTCCCAAAATTGCCTTCAAGTACAGATAGGTACTTCTGAGCAGATGCATCAGGGTTCGTGGACCTCAAAAATGTAATGGCTTCAAGGGCGGAGCCCCTCAAACTTTCTATAATTCTTTTCCGCTTCTCAGCCTCCACACACTGCCACTCGGGTACCAAGGGGGCAACATAGTCAATCCAGGTCTCCCAATCATCCTCCCCCTGGGGGGTGGGGAGGGTGCCCGAGAAGATTCGCAGCCTTCGGTAGGAGTCGTGACTAATGGTGGGTACAGATACAGGAGCCAGTACTGGCACAGGCACAGAAGGTGGGGCAGTAACAGGTGCTGGAGTGGGAGGGGGTGTTGGGGAAAGAGCACCCCCAGGTGGCAGGAACAGTTTTTAAAGTCCTCTACGGTTTTCCCTTCCTCCAGAAACAACTTAGCAAATTTCTCCTCAAAAGTCTCAGATAATGCTGAGAGCTCATCCTCCCCAGGGTCTGAACTGTCCTTTGTATCACTCTCCAGGCAACTGGAACCCCTTCTGGGGTAATAATCTGTGGCACTTTAGAGCTGTCCATGAGGTCACTACACCCTACTAAGGCTATGAAAGTTTTGGCGATCAAATCAGCCTGTCGACCCACCACCAGAGGGTTTTTTAAACATTCAACTTTGGAGAGTACTCACTGTACAGTGTCCTCACTGGTACCCAGGGGAATATCCAGTATAAGCTGAGCATTTTGGGGGTCAATCTCCTGCCCAGTACACCACCCCACCAATTGGTGTACAGCCATTTCTACTGGGGTAGCCATTAATCTTTAGCAATAATTCATAATTTGTGGCCACTAGAAGGCATAAAATCCCAGTGGTGAGCCTCCAAGATGTAACCCCTAGGTGGCGCTATCCCAAGGGCTACTACCCCTGCCTGCTTGGCTAGGACCAGGTTAAGGGGCCTGAGTTTTGAAACGGGTGCCTCCACCCAGAGGTCAGGGTTGGTAGTAGTCAAGCTAACCTGGGCACAGCCCTCCGGGACACTGTAACCCCCCTCTTTTCTTACTAGTGGCCAGAACAATACACAATAATCACTTTCACAATACCCCTGATACACTACACAAGTACCCACACTGTTTGCACTTACCACCAGGGCTTTCCTCTGGCTCGACCCTGGAGACCCCCTGTAAAACAAGGTTATACACAGCAAATAACAACAGTACAGTACTCTTGCACAAACTGGAACCATAGTCAGGGTAAATGCAAAAAGAGTTAATCTGATTTATTTAAGGGACTTGAACAAGAGAGGGGCATAATCAGGTTAATTTGCTTAAAGGCTGTATCAATCAAACAGTTATGCATGCACTTCAGGGTCCATAAACAGTCACACACTCTGGGTACCCAGGTGAAGAAGAGGTGGGCTAGCCAGGATCATTGCCCGGGGTAGGGCGGCCTCGCAGCTGGTTGGGGCCCTGTGATGGAAGAAAACAACATGCGAGACACACACTAATTGTAATCTGGAGCCGGAGGGCTCAGTTTGTGAAAGAAAAGAAACAACAAGACAATCAGATGACACACCTTGATTAAGCTGTTGTTGCAGGGAGCTACCCTGATGGTTACTCATGATACCCAAGACTGGACACAGACTGGACGAAAATTGAGACTGCAGGTGGTTGATCTGGGGTGCCAGGAGAAGCAGGGCCCACACGATTCGCCAAAGCATCATTCCTGTTCAAGCGTTGAGCAGGGGGCTGATCCCCAGGCAGGTCTCTCGTCGATGGCTTTCTCTGTGCAGTGGGGTAGTCTGGCAGGGCCAGTGTGGCAAGGCCCAGGCCGTATGGAGATGAATGCGGATTCAGTCCAGTTAAGCTGGATACAGCTTCCAGCAAGCAGAACACAATTCACACAGTGGGGAACCAAATCACGACCCACTATAAATACACAGCACATTTACATGTAAAGAATTCTACTATACCAGGCAAACCACTCTCCGGTCACAATCGCAAAGTCTTTGCACGCACTGGGAGTTTAGAGGTAGCTGGAAATCCTGACAGGCCGATGCATTCAGCAAATCTTCGGTCTTCTTTAGGTTGATCCTGGTCATAACTGAGTGGCTTACTTCATTCTCACAAACTTGGATTCAGTCCGAACTGATTCTCTTCTCCCTCTCAGGGGCAGCAGGCAGGCATGCAGGCCAAAACCCAGCCCTTTCTACAGAGACTGTCTCGAGCTGTTGCTTCTTCAGCTCTCAACTTAGATCTGACTCAACTGCCAGCAAGCCTGGGAATTTTCCCAAGATCCAAAAGGTTCGGTTGGCTGATCTGTCAGTCACAACAAAGGCTCCCCCTTCAGGTGCAAAAAGGAGCCAAAAGCCCAGAACTACAATTCCTACAGATCTTGACTCCAGAAAGCACCTGTAGCTTAAACTCTAGCGGAGAAACTCAGCCACCAATCAAATGTGTCCCTGGCTCTTCTGTGTGAAACCCAACCTATGAATAAGAGAGGGATGAGGAGCCAGGAGGAATGTGCGCTCTTAGTGCATGATGAATCTACCGCGGTCTCATTCATGTGGGCAGAAGGAGAACAGAATTTTTGTGGCATTGAGGGAAAGTAGTGTGTGCAATGTAGTGGTGCTGAGCAGCTGACATGCTCTACTTGGAGAAAAAAATGGACTATCGGTCGGGGGGAATTAGAGATAAGGAGTCAGTCAGTCAGGGGTGCCTGGGAGGAAAGAAGCAGAAGCCAGGGACACTGAAGGGAGCGAGTTGCCCGAGCAAGTTGAGGAACGAGGAGAAGGAAAGAAAGAGAGGCTGCTGGGAGGTTCAGGGCAGGGCGAGGGGTTGGACTCAAAGAGGGGAGCTAGTAGCTACTGCCAGCACTCTGGACAGAGCAGTCAGCAGACTGTTTAGACTGGGACTGGGTGAGTGGGTGGGCTAGAGCTCCATTGACTGGGTGAGCCGAGGAGACAGGTTGGGTCATTCGGGTCAGGACGGGAGAAAGACCTTGGTGAAGGTCTGCGTGTCTGTGGTGTGCCGGGACCAAGCAGTAGACAATACTGCAGCACACTGTCTGGAGTGAGTCTGGACTTAAGCTGTGAGGGAGGAGGGAAAAAGTGCTCCAGTCAGTCGAGTCAATGTCGAGGAGTAGATCGACAGACCATCCGGTCATCACCGTCCACGACCAGGCTTAGTAGTAAGTGTGAGTGAGTCCTGGGCCTGGGCTAGTTAAAAAAAAAACTAGTAGTAGTGCTGGGCCACTGGGGGCGGCGGGAGTAAAATGTGAACTGCGTGTGGCAGGCAGCAGTAGGCCTGAGCAGCCTGCCAAAAAAGTGCGAGTCGGGACTAGGTGCGGAGGCAGTCGGGACAGCGTGAGAGCACCATAGCACTGCTGGAGTGGAGGACTAGCACAGCAGAGCCCGGAGGCAGCAGCACAGATTGTAGAAGGATGAAGGGAGGAAGGAACGGAAGGGGAATCTGCATTCCAGGGTCTGAGGGCTTGATGTTTCACAGCCCTCCCCAGCCCCTCGCTGCAAGCTGCCGAAAACTGCCATTATGGAAGGGTCTGAGGGCTTGATGTTTCACAGCCCTCCCCAGCCCCTCGCTGCAAGCCGCCGAAAACTGCCATTACGGAAGGTACAGGACTCGGAGCATCAGACTGCAGATGAGACTTTATTTTTAAAAACTTGCCACCTTTTTCAAGCAGCACTGTAATTTAAATCATGGAGCTTCTTGTTTAAGCTCCTGCCTGCTTGATTTGTTTAGCCCACCCACCCATCCCTCAGCCCCACCCCACCCTCTTCCTTAATTAAATACTCAGTGGCTCCACCCTGCTCTTCTCTGACTGGCCTCTTTACTAGTAGGGGAGTATCTGAGTGGCTCTCTGCCAACTTTATTCCTTATGAACTCACATAACCCACTGACAACCATGGGCCTCTTTCTAAGACCAAATCTATCAGTCCCTCTACTGGTCCTAGCAGTCTTTATTCCCCACCTTTGTCCATCACCAACGTCAACTGCTAATAACCCTGAGGTTTTTCCCACTCCTCTATCCACCCTCCCACCCACTGAGGTTCTCCCTACCCCTCTATCCACTCTCCCACCCCCCACCCTATCCACCACCATCACCCTCCCCCCACCCCATCCTGCCCAGCTCCATCTACATCTGGTCTCCCACAACACACCGTTGCCAATGCTTTACCATGCTATCCCCACCATACGTGCTCTTCCCATCCCGTGCTCTCTTCCTGTTAGCTCAGCTTACTACCGCCACAGCTCACACAAATGATGTATGTCCTCTCTCCTCAGGTTTGCCTCCCTGCTCCTACTCCTGTCTGGCAACATTCATCCAAACCCTGACCCGTCTCCTCCCTGCCACACTCAGACCCTCCCTACATCAGGGCTACGCATAGCCTCTATGAACATCTGCAGCCTCTTAAAAAAAAAACGCTGCCCTCCAGTGCTGGATGGCACAACATCAGCCTGACATTCTGGCAATTGTGGAAACCTGGCTGTCTAAATCTACCCCAGACTCTGTGGTTGCTCTCCCTGGCTACTCCCTTTTTATGGAAGATAGAGTTGGTAAACGTGGGGCTGGCTGCGCCGTCTATATGCATGACTGCTTAATGGGCCACACTCTACCAATTCCCAAGCTCGACCACGGCACCCAAGCCATCTCACTTAGAATCACCCCAGACCCATCCAGGGCCCCTCTGACTATCTCGGTAGCCTACATTCCCCAGCAGAAACAAACCCAAGCAATCCAATCCCTAACTGACTACCTGTAAAGCCTCCCGCATAAGGGCAAGCAGATACTAGTGGGTGACCTCAACACCAACTGGCTTGCCAGTTCATCTGCCCTTGCCAAGGATGCTTTTGCAGCCCTGGACCTAACACAGCTGGTAACCCATCCAACGGCTCTTACACATTACTGGACATCATCCTTGCTAACCGCACGCATAGAATTGTGGACATCGTTGTCCATCCAAACTCACTGAGTGATCACTCACCAGTAACTTTCACGTGGTCCTGCCGTCTACCAAAACCTATGCTCAGCATGGTCTCCTGCCGACTTATCCGCCCAGGTAACCTCGCTAGGCTTAAGCAGTACCTTGCCCAGTGGGACTGGTCACCAATCAACCGGGCACCTAGTATTGATGAAGCACTTGACTACTTTACTCACTCCTTCAAGAAGGCCTGTGACATCTCTACCCCGCTGGTCAAAACCCGGACTAAGCAACATAGTGCACCATGGATCACAACATCACTGCCCCAACAGCTCCACCACAGAGACAATCTCTGGCATAGAGCCAATTCCTCAGACAAGCCTGGGGACAGGCAGTCCTACAATGCTGAGTGCAACAGATGTACGTGGGCCACTTGTAAGGCTAAAGTAGAGTACTACAGATCCACACTAGCCTCCTCCTGGGGGTCTACCCGGAACTTCTGGGACAACATAAAGGAGCTAAATTGGAAGTCTCACTCCCCGGCCCCGTCTCTACTCAACTTTAATGGAACCGCTATCACTGACCCCGCCAATATTGCAGACTGCCTAAACATCGCCTTCTCAGATCTCAGCGCAGTTCTCCCTAGTAACTTCTTCGACCCTACCCCCCCCAAGCCACAGTCCCTCTCTCGCCCACCTTTCTACCCGAGGACCATCTCACCACAAAACTCTTGGCACTATCTAACAAAAGCCCTCAGTGTTACCAGCCTTTCCTCTGACCCCCTGGATACTAGGATACTGCGGCAGGTCCTTGACGTAGTACTTAATCCCCTGACTGATTTACTCAACCGCTCCCTCTGCCTGGGCCAGTTCCCTTTAGCTTGGAAAAAGGCTGTGATCACCCCCATCTTCAAAAGTGGTGACACCTCCTCTCCTGGAAACTATCGGCCGACCTCTATTCTTCCTCCTCTCTCTAAAGCCCTGGAAAAAATAGTGTCAGACCAATTATCCGAATATCTTGCCTCCCACAATCTACTATGCAGAGAGCAGCATGGCTTCCGTCCAGGTCATAGTACGACCACTGCTCTCGTGGAGTTCTCAAACTTCCTTCACAAAACCCTTGACAAAGGCCACCTTGCAGAGGCTGTCTACAACGACCTCTCCAAGGCCTTTGATACGGTCTGTCACCCACTCCTACTGGACACTCTCCTTCAACTAGGCTTTTCCCAAGGCCCACTGGACTGGTTTTCTAGCTATCTCTCTTCAAGGTCCTAGTGTGTCAAAATAAACAGCACCCTCTCCTGCACCTGCCCCATCTACTCCGGGGTCCCACAGGGCTCCATCCTGTGCCCTCTTCTTTTTAGTCTCTTTGTAAATGCCCTACCCAGTTCCTGCTCCAGCAAGGTCCTGCTATATGTAGATAATGCGGTTCTCCTCTCCTCCCACCCCACCCTGAGCCCTCCTCTCTTCAGGCCTCCCTCCAGCACTCTTTCAGCCAAATTGGAAACTGATTCAATGACCGCAGGCTGGTCATTAACATTAAAAAAACCAAAGCCATGTTGTTTGCCCATCATCAAAATAAGGCAAAAAACTCACCCCTCCATATACTATCCAGCTCACTCCACCCACTAGAATAAGTTAGCAGCTACAAATACCTGGGCATTACCTTTGACTCTGCCCTCTCCTTTCACTTGCATATCGACCTGCTCACCTCAGCAATTAACATGCACATAGGCCTTCTCTACCGTCATAAGGACTGCCTCCCATCGGATGCCCTCAGATTGGCTGTCTCCTCCTCCTCTGTCCTGTCTCTTGTAGACTACGGCCTCCCTGTCTATGCTGCTGCTGATGCCACTGCCCTCAGGAGAATCCAACTATCCCTAAATAAGGCCTGTAGGCTCCTCACTGGTGCAGACAAATGGACTCACGTATGCACTCTATACTCGCTGGCCAACATACTCAATCTAGAAGAGCAGTTACAATATCAGACCTGCTTCCTGGTTAAAAAAATACTTCTAGGTCTCTCCCCCCCAAGTGTATCTGCCTCCCTCCACCCTGCTTCCCCCTCTGCCTCTACCCGTGGCTCCACTAAGGCCGCTCTCAGAGTCCCGAGGGTGCGGACATCACTTGCCCAGAGATCCTTTTGTCGCAGGGCGCCACACTGGTTCAATGCCCTCCCCTCCTGTATCTCCTTACTCACTAAAATAGGTCCTTTTAAGGCAGCTCTCAAGAGCCTCATTTTCTCCACCCGCAGCTGCGAATGCGCTCCACAAGCGGGATCCTAGCCCATAGGTGCCCCGCTTCCTCCCCGGCCCCTTTCCTAGACTCTTGATGACAGTCGCCTTATCTCAGGCTGCAATTCTGAATTTACTGTATTTGTCCTTGGAGCCTAGCTTTCACACTGTATAGACCTCTGTACTACTATTGTAAACTGTAACTCTTATCTGGGCACTGGATGGCTTGGGATTCTATGTTGTTTGTTCTGACACCTGCAAATATATGAAAACTGTTTGCTATTCGCTGTTTGGTATGTAACAAAAAACTTCCATAACCTCCTGTCTATCATATTGCATTTGTGTTGCTGTCTATGTGTTGAATCCACTGGAACTGACGTGGAGCCTTTGGAAACGAGTCCTTGACTCATAGGGTTGTAATTCCGATATGTATAATAAATAAAAATAAATAAATAAATAAATAAAAAGAGTCGCGGACCGGGCCAGCCTGCAGGATTACAGAAGAAGGAGTAGTGTGGATCTGGACCCGGACACACCAGGATGAACTCGAAGCTCAGAGCAGAGATCCTACCATCAGTTGCTTGCCAGCCAACACATAGGAAGTAAGGGTGAGTTGTTGCTGTCAGTGTTCTCATTCTCTTTCTCAAACAGTTTAGTTCTCTTCTGTTATCAATCAGTCAGTAGTCCCGCCCTGTTTCTGTCATCTGTTCCCTACTTCCCTTCCCTCCTAGGTCAGGGACCCTGTTGGTGGTATATTTATATCACTGGGAATGAATGTTTTATTTGGTTTCTGAGTCTACAGTATAAGATTCAAGTAGTAGCTGGGCAGTGAGTACTGGGCAGCCAGCCAATCACTGATTGCCAGGTGGTAACCCTCAACCTCACCTCCCCTGCCCTCATCTACGTACTTCTCATTATAACCTTTGTGTAATCCCCCTACAAATGGGGTTCCCAGAAGTCTTCCAAGAGTATGCCTAATTGCTCACAGCCTGGTTGGTGTTCGGTACCTAAGCCGTTTAAATGTGATTGCCAGTGAGTGCTTTTAAAGCCTCCATGTACTGTCTCTTTAAGTGCTGCCTGCTTGCAGTCCTAATTAATTTGAATGAGGGGGACTGTGTGTTTCTATGCCCGAGTCCCGCTCAGACTGCTGAATAATCGCTCCATTTCTGCCATCGCTAAATCTGCAGAGTGAGCCCTTTTGAAAGATGAAACTGATTGCTGGTAGATCATTTAAATAGTGGTAAAAATGTAGTTTGTTCTAACCTGACTTCTTGCAGCAAGGACTGTTTCTGTTTAGCTCCATCATTTTGGTCCCGGACTGCCGAATGGGATCAATCAGCACTTGGGACTCTCAAATGGAGCCTGCTGAAATGGGGCTGTGTGGAGTGAGACTCTGGGAGTTGTACTTTCTGGACTGTTGGCGCCTTTCTGCACCTATAGAGGGAGCCCTGCTGTGACTGACATCTGAACCGACCAACCAAAGCTTTTGGATCTGGGTGAAAGCCCCGGAGCTGTCTGCTGGCAAGTCAGATTCGAGTTGGAAGCTGAGAGAGAAGGAGCTCTGAGGTTCGAACGGCCGTTGCGGCGTAGTTCATACGGGAGAACAGTGGAAGGCCTGATTCCTGGCCCACTAGCCTACTGTCTGCCCTGAGAGGGAGAAGAGGATTTTTTCGGACTGAATCGGAATTTGCAGAGAACGAAGCAAGTTGCTGATTTATAACCAGGCTCACCCTGTAGAAGACCGAAAATTTTGCTGAAAGCGATCGGCCTGTCAGGACTCTAGCTACTGAAGTGCTCCCGGATTTAGCAGTGACTTTTGCGATCGGGACCGAGGAGTCGCCTGCCTGGTACAGTAAACTTTCTTTACATATGAATGTGCTATGTGCTGGAAGGGGATCGCGATCGGATCCCCCTTACTGTAAACTGTGTGCTAATTGCTGTAAACTGCTCACAGCTGCATCAGACTGAATCCGCTTGCCTTCACACGTTGTTGGGCCCTGCCACAAGGGTTTTGTCCTGGTACCCTGCTCTCTCTGGCAATCCAGAAAGTTCATCCATCAGCCCTCCTATGTTTAGCCTGGGTACCGTGAGTAATAATCAGGGTAGCTCCCTGCAACGTTACTTAAATCAAAGTGTGTTGTCTCATTGTATTGTATTGTGTTTTCCTTTCCACAAACTGAGCCCTCCTGCTCCGGATTACAAATTATCTGTGTGCATGTTGTTTTTCCATCACAGGGCCCCACCCAGCTGCGATGCCGGCCTACCCTGGTCAACAATCCTGGCTAGCCCATCTGTCTTTTTACCTGGGTACCCAGTGTGTGTGTGACAGTGTGGGGGAATTCTGTACTGCATGCATAACAGTGTGATCATTATAGAGAGTAAGCTAATTAACCTGATTGTACCTATCCTTGTTAAAACCCCCTGAATAAATCAGATCTTACTGTTTCTGCATTTAAACTGACTGTGGTTTCCATTTAGATTGGGGGTACTGTACTGTTGTCATTTGTGCTGCCTAACCGTGTTTTACAGGGGGTCCTCAGGGTCGAACTGGAGAAATCGACCCTGGTGATAAGTGCCAATTGTGAAGGTACTCATTGTGTGTTGTGTGGGCCACTAGTGGGAATTGAAGGGGGTCACAGTGTCCCAGAGGGCTGTGCCCAAGCTAGTTTGACCACTACCAACCCTGACCTCTGGGTGGAGGCACCCGTCACCGAATCTAGGCCCCTTTACATGCTATTAGCCAAGCAGGCAGAAGTAGTAGCCCTTGGGATAGTGCCAACTAGGGGTTACATCTTGGAGGCACCGCTGGGATTAGCGTCCCCTAGTGGGCAAATTTACGAATTGCTGTTAAAAATAAATGGCTACCCCAACAGAAGTGGCTGTACACCAGTTGGTGGGGTGGTGTACTGGGCAGGAGATCAACCCCCAAAATGCTATGCTTATCCTGGATATCCCCCTGGGTACCAATAAGGACACTGTAGAGGGAGTACTTTCCAAGGTGGAATGTTTACAAAACCCTGTGGTGGTGGGTTGACAGGCTAATCTGCTCGCCCAAACTTTCATGGCCTTAGTAGAGTGTAAGGACCCAGTAGACAGTTCCAACGTGCCACAGACTATTACTCTAGAAGGAGCCCTCACTGCCTGGAGAGTGTTAATTAAAGACAGTAAAGACCCCGGGGAGGATGAGCCCCCCCCCCCCGCTATCTGAGACTTTTGAGGAGAAATTTGCTAAGTTGTCGGTGGAGGAAGGGAAAACTGTAGAGGACTTAAAAAAATTATTCCTGCCACCTGGGGGTGTTCCTCCCCTGACGCCCCCTCCCGCGCCAGCACCCGTTATTGGCCCTCCTTCTGTGCCCGTGCCAATGCTGGCCCCTATGTCGGTACCTGCTATTAGTCACGACTCTTACCGAAGGTTGAGAATCTTCTCGGGCACCCTCCCCCAACCCCTAGGGGGAGGATGACTGGGAGACCTGGATAGACTATGTTGCCCCTCTAGTACTAGAATGGCAATGCTCGGAAGCAGAGAAGCGAAAGAGATTAAGTGAGAGCCTCCGAGGTCCTGCCCTGGCTACTATCCATGCCAAATGGGCCAATAACCCTGAAGTGACTGCACAGGACTCTCTCGAGGCATTGGAGAATGTGTATGGGAGCCCGGATTCAGATGAGGACCTGTGATGGCGGGTGAGAAACGCCCAGCAGTGCCCTGGGAAGTTGTTGTCTGTGTATGTACCTCGGCTTGAAAAATTGCTGCAAGAGTACCTCAGAAAGGGTAGTTTACCAGCGATTGAATTAGACCGAACCAGGCTAGACCGGATTCTTAAATCTGCTCCGTTTTCAGAATTGTTGTTGCTTCAGCTGCGCCTGGCCAACTGACTGGGATTGCCACCCTCATATGATGAGCTCGTGAGAGAAATTCTGGGGGTTGAGAAAAGGCGACCCCATGGGGAAATTGCACCAATAGCTGCTGCTACGACACGAGTGACCGAGGGTGATCTGCCAAGTGAGGTTCAGGGGCAAAGATTTGCAGCTAGTGAGTACTCTGAGAAGGAAAAGGACTTCCCGCCCTGGGCCCAGTTTTTGAAAGACGAACTACTGGTAGAGGTCCAAGAGTTGAAGGTGGGCGCCCCTGCAAGAATTTCTCTATGGGACCAGATTCTGATTCTGCTCAGGCCGTGACTGCCCCGGGGGTGGGGGTGCACCCTCAGGCATCTTATAACATGGACAGCCCTCAGAGTGAGATCAAATAATTGACTGCTGCCCTGAAAGAACTGTTGAGACACATTGCACCCCTCTCACCGTTGCCAGCAAATAATGGACCCCAACTCCTTGCTAATACTTCAGTTCCTCAGGCAATGTTCTCTCCAAGGATGACCCAGGAGTCTTTCATGTGTCACAACTGTGGAAAAGATGGCCATATGACAAGGGAATGCCGGTCCCAGAAAGACTTAGAGAGAGTGGTGAGCCGGCTTCATAGAGAGCTTCGGAAAATGAATCAGTGGTCAAGGGGTGCACGAAATGACCGCAGCGAGGGTCAGAGAAACCGTAACTCAAATTTCTTTATGGCTAAATCGTCTGTCTGGGCCTCTGCTGCTGTTCCTCTAGAATGGTCCAAGGTGGTGGGTCCCTCCATTGAGATGACAGTGAAAGTAAATGGAGTGTCTACTAGGGCTGTGCTGGACAGTGGTTCCCAAGTAACCATCATGTTCCAAGACTGGTACAAGAGGCACTTGCCTGACGTGCCCTTACAGCCTTTGGAAGGACTACATGTCTGGGGGTTAAGTGAAAAGGCGTACCCTTACTCTGGATACATCTAAATTTGGTTGTCTTTCCCCACCTCAGTGGCTGGAGTGGTGGAGCAAGTGGAGACTTTGGCCCTAGTGTGTCCCCCTACTGGACTGTATGAAAGGGTTCCCTTACTAATTGGGACAAATGCTCATATGTTCAGGAGATTGGCGTAACTGTGCTACGAGAAACAGGGGCAGTGGACTGGTAGATCTTTGAGGATTCCTGCCTTGATCAAGAAGGCTTATGAGTCACGGAAGAATGCTGAAGAGGTGGATTCAGATGAACCGGTTGGGGTTGTATGGAAGAAGGATCCCGAGTCCATGATCCTGGTGCCTAATGCTCAGTGTACTTTACAAGGAGAAGTCCAACTGAGAAAGGATGTTAAGAATAAGATACTCATGCTGGATGCCCCAGGCGATGGAAAATTGCCGGAAGGATTGCTGGTTAAGCCCAGTATCTTACCCGCTAGGGCTCATGCCTATGCCCAATGGGTGATGGTCCAGGTTCACAGTGTGTCCGACAGAGAAATTCAGGTGAATAGAGGCTGCACCCTGGCTACCGTGCACTGTGCAGACACTGCAGTGTTACCCAGTAACAAGTATTCGGGGGAGAATAACAGAGTGACGCCTAACTTGTTTGATTTTGATGACTCCCCATTGCCAGCTGAATGGAAGATGAGAATCAGTGAGAAACTTGCCCGGAGAGACCAGGTGTTTTCTCTAAAGGAATGGGATGTGGGATGTGTGCAAGGAGCTGAACATCATATCCAGCTGCATGATGAACGGCCATTCTGTGAGAGGTCTCGATGCCTGGCACCTGCTGATATAGATGATGTGAGACGGCACTTACAGGAGATGCTTGTGGCTGTGTGATACAAGAATCCAGAAGCCCTTATGCTTCGCTATTGTAGTGGTGAGAAAGAAGAATGGAACAGTATGAATGTGTGTGGATTATCAGACCCTCAACAGGCGGACCATCCCTGATCAGTACACAATGCCCCGTATTCAGGATGCTTTAGACTGCTTGAATGGTAGCAAGTGGTTCTCAGTGTTGGATCTTCACAGTGGGTACTGCCAGAACCCCATGGCCCCAGAAGACCGTGAGAATACAGCCTTTATGTGTCCACTTGGGTTCTATGAATTTATGAGGATGCCCCAAGGGATCTCGGGTGCCCCAGCCACTTTTCAACGGTTGATGGAGCGTGCAGTGGGGGACATGAACTTATTGGAGTGCCTAATATATCTAGATGATGTTATAGTGTTTGGGAGTTCATTGGAGGAACATGAAAGCAGACTTTTTAAAGTGTTGGACCGCCTGGAAGATTTTGGCCTCAAGCTATCCATCGACAAATACCAGTTCTTTCAGACATCAGTAAAATATGTGAGGCATATAGTGTCCACCAAGGTGATAGAGACTGATCCTAGCAAAGTTGAGGCCTTGACCACCTGGCCCCAGCCCTGCAACCTGAAAGAATTACAAAGATTTCTAGGCTTCTGTGGTTATTACTTGCGGTTCATTAAGGACTATTCAAGGGTGATTCGCCCACTTCTGAATCTTATCCAAGGTTACTCTCCCACCAACAAAAAATACGAGAGAGTGGCCTCCACTGAATCCAAGAGAGTGTATTTCCATCCAAATGAGTCTTTTGGGTCATGATGGATGCCTGATTGTGAAGCTGCTTTTCATGAAATCATATACCAACTCACTCACGCTCTTGTCCTTGCCTATGCTGATCCTGCAAAACCCTGTGTATTACATACTGATGCTAGCCTGCAAGGCTTGGAGGCTGTGTTATATCAAGAGCACGAGAATGGCCTGAGACTGGTGGCCTTTGCCAGCAGAAGTCTGACCCCATCTGAAAAAAACTATCCTGTGCATAAATTGGAGTTCCTGGCATTGAAGTGGACCATTGTTGACCAATTCCATGAATACTTGTATAGGGCCAAGATACTGGTAAAGACAGATAATAATCCTTTGACCTATGTGCAGACTTCAGCCAAATTGGATGCCATAGGTGGCTTTCTGCATTGTCTGCCTATGATTACGCTGTTGAATACAGAGCAGGCTTGAATCACGTAGATGCTGATACCCTCTCCCGGAGGCCTGTTCCCAGAAGTGATTGGGTCAGACTGTCAGAACCTGATATTCAAGCGCTATGCCAGAAGTTTGACAAGGAGAAACAAATGTCCACGGACGCTGTGGACTGTCTAGTAGACTGCTTGGAGCCCTCTGACAATTGTATACCTGCTGCTTACTGCCACTTTTCTGCATTAGATATCAGTGCAGTGCCTCAGTTTGATAATGACAGCATCCAGCGGGCTCAATCCCGAGATCCTATGATCAGACCAGCACTTGAAGCCCTCTACGCAGGGAGAGATGTGTCCAAGTTGTGCTCCTCTGAGTTGAGAACTGCGTTATTGTATAAAGAAGACCCTAAATTGAAACTGATTAACCAGCTGCTGTACAGAGAAACAGTAGACAGAGGAGGAAAAGTAGACAAGCAACAGTTGGTTTTGCCCACCGCTTTCAGAGACTTGGTACTGAGGTCCCTACACAACCACATGGGGCACCTTGGATTAGACTGAACCCTTGATTTAGTGCGGTCCAGATTCTACTGGCCTAAGATGGGGGCCGATGTTGAGCATCATATACAGACTTGCAGTCACTGCCTGCAGAGAAAGGCTTTGCCGCAGAGGGCTGCACCCCTTGTTAACATCACCACCAGTGCCCCCATGGAGTTGGTTTGTATTGACTTTCTGAATTTGGAGCCTGATCAGTGAAATATTAGCAATGTGCTGGTGGTCACTGACCATTTTACGAGGTATGCCCAGGCCTTCCCCACCAAGGACCAAAAAGCATCCGCTGCAGCCAAGGTACTGATAGAGAATTTCTTTGTTCACTATGGAGCCCCCCAGAGAATCCATTCTGACCAAGGCCGAGATTTTGAGAGCTGCTTAATCAAAGAGATGCTCTCTCTGTGGGGAGTGCGGATGTCCAGAACCACCCCTTACCACCCCCAAAGGGACCCACAGCCAGAACATTTCAACCACACCCTGCTGGACATGCTAGGCACTCTCCACCCAAAAGACAAACCCCGATGGAACCAGCAAATTAGCACCTTGGTACATGCTTACATCTACACCAGAAATGATGCCACTGGGTTCTCCCTTTACCGCCTTATGTTTGGAAGAGAGGCTTGGCTGCCAGTGGATGTTTGTTTCAGAGTCTCTCCTGATGGAGTCCGAGCTGACAGTTACCTACAATACACGCAAAAGTTAAAAGGTCAATTGAATCATGCATACCAACTAGCTCAGACTATGGTTGCAAAGAGAAATTTGGCTAACAAAGAAAGATATGACAAAAAGGTAAAGGCCCAAGAGCTCCAAGTGGGAGATCGTGTACTGTTGAAGAATCTGGGACTGCATGGCAAACACAAAATTGCTGACAGGTGGCACCATCTCCCCCATATTGCAGTAGGCAAATTGAGTGACTTACCAGTGTATAAAGTAAGGCCTGAAAACAACTCAAAAGATGTAAAGATGATGCATCGTACCCATTTGTTGCCCATTGGTCAGATAATGATTGAATCTGAGCCCCCTGAGATTGCTCCCCCTGGACCAGTGACAAGGGCTGCTGCAAGACAGAGGCAGACAAAGCCTACTCCTGTAGTTTCCAACTTAAGGTTTCCTCCACAGCAAACCCAAATTGAGAATGACTGTCAGTCTACTTCGGATGAAAGTGAGTACAACTATGGTTATTATCCTTCCTATGAACTAAGTCAGTTGTTTCAAGGTAACCCTCTGGTCAATTATGGGGATGAAGCTGGGCCTTCTGGACTGCCTAAGCCCCCAGCTTTGTCCTTGGAGCCAATGCTCCATGAGAGTGAAGTGCCAAGTGTCAAATCTGAGGATATTGAGTCACTTTGTATGGTGGAACTGTTTGAATTACCCGAGACAGAGGCAGATGCTCTTGAGTCAGACTGGTGACACGCTGGAACAGGAAGAGTATTTTGAGCATGATGACAATTCTCTTCCAGTGCCCGAGTGTACTCCAAGTGAGCAAAGTGTTGTAGAGCCGGAATCCACAGAGCCAGGGGTTGACAGTGCCCCCAGTTCAAACTGTCCTGCCCAGAAGGAGGCTCCCCTTGCAAGTGAGGAAAGTGCAGAGACCGAAGTGAAAGGTACAGGGACTGTGACTGTTCCCCCCAGCAAGACTGGTCGAGATGTCAGACCAATAGTGCGCCTCAGCTATGATTCCCCTGGGAGGCCCGTGGATTTGCCTCTCAATGTGGTCCATAAAGGGGTGTATGTGTCCCAGAGCTCACTGCCCAAACTAAGCATAAGTGCAAATTCCCGATTAATTGTTCTTCCCTCCAGGTATAGTGCCCCTGTCCCATCTAGCCCCGAGGTAGCCGATAGGGAAGGGCCCCCTTTATCATTGTTCAATGTGCAGGAAGTGATAACCTGAAGTTGTATAGTAGTGTGTGTAAGTTATCTATGTAAAATGTATCTGACATAATTCAGAATGGGTATAGTGACATGAAACGTACATAATATGTATAGTAATGATTAAGTATGCTGATTGATGTATAAAATGTGATTGGTATAACATGTTGACGGTATAACTGTATGATATAATTTGCAGTTGAAATTATTGTAAAGGTATACACTTGATGCGGACGCCAAGTTTTTCCAGGCCAGTAAGGGTGTAACCCCCCTACAAATTGGGGTTCCCAAAAGTCTTCTAAGAGCATGCCTAATTGCTCACAGCCTGGTTGGTGTTCAGCGCCTAAGCCATTTAAATGTGATTACCAGTGAGTGCTTTTAAAGCCTCCATGTACTGTCTCTTTAAGTGCTGCCGGCTAGCAGTCCTAATTAATTTGAATGGGGGGGCTGTGTGTTTCTATGCCCGAGTCCCGTCTGGGCTGCTGAATAATTGCTCTGTTTCCTCTGTTTCTGCCATCTCTAATTGTGCAGAGTGAGCCCTTTTGAAAGATGTAACTGATTGCTGGTAGATCATTTAAATAGTGGTAAAAATGTAGTTTGTTCTAACCTGACTTCTTGCAGCAAGGACTGTTTCTGTTTAGCTCCACCATTTTGGTCCCGGACTGCCGAATGGGATCAATCAGCACTTGGGACTCTCAAATGGAGCCTGCTGAAATGGGGCTGTGTGGAGTGAGACTCTGGGAATTGTACTTTCTGGACTGTTAGCGCCTTTTTGCACCTATAGAGGGAGCCCTGCTGTGACTGACATCTGAACCGACCAACCGAACCTTTTGGATCTGAGTGAAAGCCCCGGAGCTGTCTGCTGGCAAGTCAGATTCGAGTTGGAAGCTGAGAGAGAAGGAGCTCTGAAGTTTGAGCGGCCGTTACGGCGTAGTTCATACGGGAGAACCATGGAAGGCCTGATTCCTGGCCTACTAGCCTACTATCTGCCCTGAGAAGAAGAGGATTTTTTCGGACTGAATCGGAATTTGCAGAGAACCAAGCAAGTTGCTGATTTATAACCAGGCTCACCCTGTAGAAGATCGAAGATTTTGCTGAAAGCGATCGGCCTGTCAGGACTCTAGCTACTGAAGTGCTCCCAGGTTTAGCAGTAATTTTTGCGATCAGGACCGAGGAGTCGCCTGCCTGGTACAGTAAACTTTCTTTACATATGAATGTGCTATGTGCTGGAAGGGGATCGCGATCGGATCCCCCTTACTGTAAACTGTGTGCTAATTGCTATAAGCTGCTCACAGCTGCATTGGACTGAATCCGCTTGCCTTCACACGTTGTTGGGCCCTGCCATGAGGGTTTTTTCCTGCTACCCTGCTCCCTCTGGCAATCCAGAAAGTTCATCCATCAGCCCCCCTGTGTTTAGCCTGGGTACCGTGAGTAATAATCAGGGTAGCTCCCTGCAACGTTACTTAAATCAAAGTGTGTCATCTCATTGTATTGTGTTTTCCTTTCCACGAACTGAGCCCTCCTGCTCCGGACTACAAATTATCTGTGTGCATGTTGTTTTTCCATCACAGGGCCCCACCCAGCTGCGACGCCGGCCTACCCCGGGCAACTATCCTGGCTACCCCATCTGCCTTTTTACCTGGGTACCCAGTGTGTGTGTGTGACAGTGTGGGGAATTCTGTACTGCATGCATAACAGTGTGATCATTATAGAGAGTAAGCTAATTAACCTGATTGCCCCTATCCTTGTTAAAACCCCCTGAATAAATCAGATCTTACTGTTTCTGCATTTAAACTGACTGTGGTTTCCATTTAGATTGGGGGTACTGTACTGTTGTCATTTGTGCTGCCTAACCTTGTTTTACAGGGGGTCCTCAGGGTCGAACTGGAGAAATCGACCCTGGTGGTAAGTGTTAATTGTGAAGGTACTCATTGTGTATTGTGTGGGCCACTAGTGGGAACTGAGGGGGGTCATAGTGTCCCAGAGGGCTGTGCCCAAGCTAGCTTAACCACTATCAACCATGACCTCTGGGTGGAGGCACCCGTCACCGAACCTAGGCCCCTTAACCTGCTATTAGCCAAGCAGGCAGGGGTAGTAGCCCCTGGGATAGCGCCACCTAGGGGTTACATTTGCTTAACCCATTAAGTGTGTATGCTGAAAATTGAAATAGCTGATCCTTATATGACACACTAGCAGCTTGCTTTATCTCCAGTTTTAGCTGCCAAAAGCTAAAAGCCTGGGGAGCGGGGACTGGGAGGGGAGTCATATAATGGACTGCTAAAATTAAAATATTTCAACATTTGCAACTAGCAAGTTACTACTTACTTCTTGCCAGCAGAAACAGGCCACACTGTCTGTCTAGTCTGCTTGAGTGTGCTATGGCCTGGTGGTGCTGAGGGTTGAGGCGCTGGATGCCACACCTTGCTCCACGCCGGCGGCCCAGGTTTGGGAACAATCCCGGGCCATCGGGGGTCGGCAGGGGAGGACTTGGATCAGTGTCCGTTGACTGCTCTCAAGTCCTGAGGAAAGGTGGGACACACACCGTGCTCTGGCAGTCCTAGGGGACCAGTGGTACTGCAGGCATAGGTGTCTGGAAGGGGGGAGCATGGCGGACGTCTGCACGTCAAGTGCATGGTTGTCATGGCATGTCCGTGCTCCCATTGGGGAGAAAACAGAAAAAGGCTGCGTGCGACTGAGCAGCTTGATGGCCATACCCGGCCGTGCGGGGAGTACTGTCGTGGAATTGTGCTGGGGGGGGTTGACTGGTAGGGACAGGGGAGCCCTACAGTGGATCAGCCACGGCTGTGCCAGACCCCCCCATCATGCGAGTGAGCTTGCTGCTCTCCCTGCAGGCAGGGCCGGTGGCTGGATGCCCCCGCCGGTACGGCGCCGCAGCAGTGGAGGAAAAAGAGCTGTGATAAAAAAAAAAGTCTGCTTGAGTGTGCAGCTAGCACCCCACTTTCTGCAGCTGACCCCTCCAATTGTCCTCCCCTTCCCCAGACACACAGATGAATACTGATTGACCTTGAACCAGATTAAGCTGTTGGTGGTATTTTATTTTATGAATGGGGGAAATTTGGCCAGGACACCGGGGAAATTCCCCTACTCTGTTGCTGCATTGTGGCCAGTAGGGGGACCGGCCATCGTGATGGCCACTTGGGGCTCTGACTCTGAGCAGGAGGAGTCCTGGGGAGAGGGGAGTTGGTCTCCCTCCCTATCTCCATTTCACGGGAGACCATTGGTACTGAACCCGGTGGACTACCGGGAGAAGTGCCACTCCGGCAAGACACTGAAGGAGAAATGCATGATGTTTGTTCCCTTACCTCAGGAGCTAATGGGAACGATACCAGAGACAGGGTTCGCCAGGATTTGGATTTTCAAACAAATTTGGCTGCTTCTTTTGCAAGCTCACAGGCTGATGGACAAGTTTCCCCCCGAAGGCTTTTGTACAGGCTTTACATGGCCCGGCTCCACTGAGTCCTGTCAGCCACGACGTGACGTGGTCTGACGGGATGCTGCACTGCATTCTGGAGCCAGGCAAGAATGCGGAAGTGTTCGAGGCACCGATTCACGATGTTTCTCAGTCGTCGGGAGCAGGGGGGACTGGCAGTATTTTGCAGGCTTGCATGTGCCAGGAGTCTCCCCTTAGCTCCTCCACACCAGCAATGGGACCAGGATCTTTGCCTCCAGGTACGGAGTGCGACGGGATGGCGAGTGGTCTGCACTTCGGGACAGGTATTGTGTCACCAGCTACTGACAATCTCTTGGGAGAGCTGTCTGTATTACCAACAGGTACTGTACTACACAAGGGGATTGCAAATGGAGTTGTGGGGTCCCACCAGCACGTTATATCGGGTATGCTGTTCATAGCCCTGCTGGTTGTGGGTTTGACTCCCACCTGTCGGCCTCAGGGATAACTATTGCTGCAGCTCTTCGGGGTGCAGGGTGGGAGAAGTCCCCTTTAGATGATTCCTGGACCTCCCCTGCATGACCCGGCCCCATTCCTAAAGGTGACTTACTGGACATTACGGACCCTCTTGAGGTCCCTTCAGGCTTTAGTCTTTCCCTGGCTCCATCCTGGCAGGCTGGAGGGGCGCAGGATTCTGAACAGGGGATATTGCAGCACAATGACTTGTCTAGTATTGGAGATGTGCCTAAGACCCCCTTATTGCCCACTATGGTTGTTCCTTTGTCTTTACCTCCCACGTCTCCTATTGACACAGTGGGGACTGGGGGAAGCTCTCTTCAGGCAGGTGTGTCTGGTATGACCCCTAGGCCCTCATCTACAAATGCTTCCGACAGGAATATGAACTCTGACTTTGCCAATTCAGCACCTGGACCTGCTGTCGGACCTTAGCGGCCTAAGACTTTTGCTGGCTTATTTCATTCCCCTCCTGAGCAGGCCAAGCGGTGTAATGCTGTCAGGGTTCGTTATAGGGGTGGGCTAGACATATTTCCGGATCGTTTCTATGTGGGAAAAACATTGATAAAATCTAGTTTCCAATTTTCTCCCTCTGAGATATATGCATTGATACATACGTCTGGTGACAATTATTTTGATGTCAGCTTTAAAACTGCCTCAGGGTTAGATACTTTTTTGGCATCGTTATCAGGCTGTTCGTCATACCCCATTGTGGTCCCCTTTTTTTGCTATTCCCCTTACGAAACCAACTATTAAGAATGTTACGGTTTTGTTTAAAAATGAGGGGGTGGCAATATAAGATATTGTACGGTGGTTATCTTCCAAATGTACTGTCTTAGGTTTACCTGATCCCACCATTGACGCCGAGATTTTTTGGACAGGGGGTGGAAATTGCAGGTTAAATTACCTATTGTTAATGGGACTATTCAGCACTTGCCAAGTTGTTTTTACTTAGGTAGGGATAGGGGTTTTGTATTGTACCCGGGGCAACCAAAATCTTGTTTTCGGTGTGGGGCCCAGACCCATCTCAGTAGTGCTTGTGACCAGCTTAAATGCTCCTCATGTCTAGGCTCTGATCATGTAAGTCTAAATTGCCCCCACCCAGCTTATTGCAATTTGTGTGAGGAAACCTCCCATTCTTTTAAAGATTGTCCATGGGCTTCCCATAATAATCCAGCGAGGCCTACTGATTCATAGAATGAGACGGTGGCTCAGGCCCAAAGATCTCAGGCTAGGCCCCAGTTTTGGCCTTTTGCTTCTGCAGTGGTTCCCCCCGCTGCTCCTACTTCTTCCCAGATGGATCCAGGGGTGGAACCGCCACCCTTGACAGTACCCACGTCTAGTCCTAGCTTAGTGTCTAGGGACTTGAGTTTACTACCTCCGGCTACGACCTCTTCCTCAGTGATGGCTGAAGAGCAGCCTCCAGCCCCTAGCACGTCGGCTCTACCCTGTGTTAAGGACAATATGCCACCTCCTATGGATATAGATTGGGTCCCAGTGGGGAACAGGAGGGTGACGAAGAGCTCTTTGATGAAAGGAGTGCCCCTACCTTCTGTATCTCCCCCCGCCCCCCGATGTGGTGGTTAAAAACTGGTTTGCCATTTTATTTAAACGAAAGCAGGCTGTGGATACTGAGGATGATTCAGATGCCTCCTCTGTTGCGTCTTCCCAGGTTGAGCTATTGACTGATTCTGAGCAGGTTTCTGGGGATGTCCAGCTTAATAAGAAAAAACGGTGTAAGTTAAAATCCCCAGACAAGAGTCGCGGTAGGAAAAAGTCTTGATTTGATCTCTGTCTGATATGGGGGATGTTGTCTGTTTTGGGAGCTTAAATGCTAATAGTCTCAAAAATGTTAAAAGAAGACGGGCTATTTTTTCCTTCCTTTTGTCTTGCCTTTACATATTATTTTTTTACAGGACACTAGGCTCCATTCTTTGCGAGAGATTGGGCAGGCCTCCAGGGATTGGAGGGATGGTCTGTACTTTTGGTCCTTGGCTGAGGATGTGTGTTCCGGAGTAGGGATACTGGTAAAGGGGGTGGATAGCCATGTTACCAGACTGATTGATTTGATTCAGGGTTGGGTACTTATCTTAGATGTCATTCTCCATCAACAAGAATGGCGGTTTATTAATATTTATAACCCTAAAGTTAAAACTCAGAGGATTCAAATGTTAAAACTTATCAGCCGTTTCTCCATTCATCCAAATCGCTGGTTTTTGGAGGAGATTTTAACTGTATTCTGTCATTATCTGATAAAACTGGACTTACCCAAAAATTATATTCTGATTCCAACTTCCTTAACACTTTGTATGTTACTGCTGACTTACGGGATGGGGCTTCTTTTGGTGTATTCCCGCCAGAACACACTTTTCACCGGGGTAGATTTTCCACAAGGATTGATTATTTTTTTCTTTCTCATTGGTTGGCTAATGTACGATATTCGGTTCTCCCATGTGAGTTTTCGGATCATTGTGTGTTACTGTTGCACATCGGTTGTCCCAATAACAAACTTGTGACGCATACCTTCTGGAAGATGAATATATCTGTTTTGGGGGAGGAAGGTGGGTGGCAGGACTTGTATGGGCTTCTCCAAGACAAGGTTTCAGTATTTGAATTATATGATAACCCAACCTTTTGGTGGCAGGATACTAAATCTGTTATTACACAATTTTGTAAACGAATTTCTAAACAAAAATCTTCAGAACGCTATTTTCGGTACCTTAAGTGCCGACGCCAATTACAAAGACTGCTGTCTTGGCAAACTGAATGGGGCCTAGATTATTCGGCACAAATCCGGCAGGTTAAAACTGAGATGCGTGCCTCTCAGTATGAGAGAACAACATCATTATTTCTCGAACAAAAGTATGAGAGAAAGGGATCTGCTAAAATAGTCAATCCCTATGATAACAGCCACCAACAGGTTGCATCTAAATATATTTCCTCTTTGGTTTCCCATTCTGGTACCAGGATTACCGATAACCGGAGTATTTTGGAGGAAGTTCCCTTCCATACTAGGTCATTGTATGGGCAGACTTATGAGTCAAACGCCTGGGACGGCTTTTTGGGTTCTTTAGAGGTTCCTACCCTGTTACCGGAGTGTATTAAGGTTTCAAGTCAGCCAGTTACCTGTGCTGAAGTGGGCTCGGTTATTATTCATTTGAAAACTGCTGTCACCCCTGGTCTTGATGGTATTCCCAATGAATTTTATAAAAAAACTAAAACCTTATTGATACCATATTTAACGAAGGTCTATAATGTTATTTTACAAGGCCTCTTGCCTATTCCTCTCGCATTTTCTGACAGCTACTTGATTTTTTTATATAAACAAAAAAATGATAAGGATAAGTTGGACAACTGGCGTCCTATTAGTTTATTAAATTCCGATTGGAAGATTCTGTGTAAAATAGTCTCCAATAGACTCTCACAGATGGCTGCCCAAGTGATTTACTCTACACAGACTTGTGCAATTCCAGGTCGTTCCATGCTCTCCAATTTGAAAATTTTGCAGGAATTATTTGATGGGAATACCACTCAAGGCTATGTTCTTAGTTTGGACCAGACTAAGGCTTTTGACCGGGTTCCACATAGTTATTTATTTTCGGTGTTGGAAAAATATGGGGTTCCTGTGGTTTACTTGGCTGGATTAAAATCTTGTATCGGTCTGCCTGCACAATGCAGACAGTAAGCGGATTGCGAAAGTCCTATATCCCTATCAAGAGAGGAGATCGTCAGGGATGTCCTTAAGTCCCCTGTTGTATGTCTTTTCCATTGATCCTCTACTCCAGAAATTGAATGGGGAGGGGACCATTAGACATATCTCCGTCACACCAGATCTTATCTTTCCCTGTGCTCTTGCCTATGCAGATGATATTTGCATTTTAGTAGCAGATCCAGCTTCTGGGGAGAAGGCAATGGAGATCATCCATTCCTTTTCCATAATTTCGGGATCTGACTTAAATACCCAAAAAAGTGTGGGGTGTGCTGTCCATCTTTCATCACATGCGATATCGCCAGCGATTGGAGGAATTGATATTCATTCCCAGAAGATTTGCATTTTGGGGGTTATTTTTGGCCCACCTGATGCGGCAGCGTGTAATTGGATTTCAGCAATGGACATAGCTGAATCCAAAATTGTCCGATGGAAACTGGTCCCTATGACCCGCAAAAACGGATTTTTTTACTTAAAACTTGTATTTTGCCTCTATGTTTATTGATTAGTTATATTTTTCCTCTTCCTTTTTCCCTTGAGGCTCGGCTTTATAATTTGTTTTTCCAGTTACTTTGGGGTAGTAGATTGAACCTTGTGAAGAGATCCGTTACCTACTGGCCTATTAAACAGGGCGGTCTTCAGATGGTAAACCCGGTGCTATTTTATTTTTCCATTTTTGTGAACGCTAATATTTTTTCAAGTATACTCAACCGGATGGATTGTTGGGCCCTTAGTTTTTCTTCCCGTTCCCAATATTTTTTGGATAAATGGCAAGCTCCTGTGTGGAAATCTTTTACCAAAATTCCACCCGTAACGTCTGGATACCTTATTGAAATATTTAAAAAAATTAAAATATGGAAAGTGTCTTATGATGTAGATTTATTACAGCATAGAGAGCGTTTATACTCCTCTATACTGCAAATCATGTTCTTGGTGTCACCCTGTTTTGCAGTACCCTGTGATTCCCACTGTTTGACTAAACAATTATTGGAAAACAGGATTCCGGAGAGGATGTGGGATATCCTGTGGTTGTGTTGTCACAACAAATTGAATGTTAAGGAAACCAGATGCATAAACAACTATCAGAGCGGTACTGTGTTGGGACACGTGTATGTACGCTTGAATCCATGTCGCACCTATTTCTTGAGTCTGCTGATATTGCCCACTATGGTCTCAGGTGAGTCAGTCATGGGGATGACCTATGTTCTCTGCCTTAACATATTCTGAATTGGTTTATGGGGACTTTGGACCTGGTTGGAAGATTTTTTTTCCCAGAACATTGTGGGTTCTGTTTGCAGTCTGCAAATGGTGCATTTGGCACAACCGATGTATGTTTGTGTTGCAGCAAAAAAGGGTTGCCTTGACTGTTCTCAGGGAACATATCAGGAGTGAAATTTCTACTATTTATTGTTCAGAAAAAAAAACTTTACCTGCACCTTTAGTGGCATTTTGGTGGAGAGCGTTACCTCTAATTTTGTTTGAAGGGGTTACTTGAAAATAGAGATAAAAAATAAAAGCATATCGTTTTCTGGAAAGGGGTGGGGGGCTTTCGATTCTGCACTAAGTTTTTGTTGTGTTTTTTTACTTTTGTTTTCACCTGTATAGAAGATATGGTGATTTTTCTTTTCTGTTCAATCCCTATTTGTATTATGATATACGGATCTTGTGTTTTGTCTTGAGTTTTTGTTTTCTTATTTTGTTTTCCAATAAAAAATTCCCCTACTCTTTTCGATAAGTGCCATGAGATCTTTAACACCCACCTGAACTACCACCAGAACAGGCAGATGGGACCTCAGTTTAACATCTCATCCGAAAGACAGCACCTCAGAAGTGCAGCACCCTCTCATGCTGCACTACATTGTCAGTATTGGGATTTAACTCAAGTGCCAAGTGTGGGAACTGAATCCACAGCCCTCTGACAACCCAAGCGTCAGGTGTTGGAATTGAACCTGTAGCCCTCTGACAACCCTCTGATCTCCCGGCCTCAGAGGCAAGTGTGCTACCTGCTGAGCCACTGACATTAAGTTAGACCCTGCTTTCCTCCCTTTCTGCACATTTATTTCCATGTTGCCGTCAATGCTTAGAAAGTAAGACAGCTGCTCGTCATGTTACTATACATCACTGCCCTCTGCTCAGTCTCAATGGTTTTATTCCTGTTTTCTTCCTAATTCCTCAGTGTGTTTGTTAAAGCTTGCATCTGGCATAGCTGAATACTGTCTGAAACTGGTAAAAATACATAGATTTATGTGCCTTTGTTCATTGTGCCAGTGCAAGTACATTTATATTGTAAACTGTCATGTGCAACACAGGTATAGGTTGTGCTTTATTGTGGAAGTACTGTTGGGTGTGCAGAAATTGGGGCAGTGACAGTCACTGTGAGTCTGAGGCTGTAAAGTGAAGATCCTAGAATTGTTGATGGGTTGACAGGGGTGTGCAAGTACCATTGAACCTTGTCCTGGGCTAGTAAATTACCTTGAAAGGCAAATACAAACTACAAAGAGAGCCAATATTGAAATGAATAGGGACAAGTGAAAATTCAGCTACAGTCATGGCTGGGCAAGTACTAAAAGTTTTAATTTTAACCCCCCTACGGGGTGATGGTGTTGTCCAATGTGGCCATCATCTCCTTTGTCTGCTCTGAGTCCTGCTTGTAGTCTGATTGTGAAATTTTTGAGTGGGGCAAGCAAGATAATATTAAATGCCTGCTGGTGCTGAGAATGAAAATAGAAAACAGACTTGAGATGATTGACATCACCTCAGTCACACATTTTGCTTCTACTACTGCAGTGCTAGTTATTATGTCCCTTCACCTCTCCATCATGAAATACCTTTTTAAACCAACCACTTTAACATGACATAAGGACTCAAATGCAGTTCTTGGGTCGCAAATACAAATAGGAGGCAGTATACACAGTGGTATAAGGCTCTGAGCTGCAAACCTGGAGACCTGGGTTTGAATCCCTCAGCCCCCACTTGCATACTGTGTGACCCTGAGCAAGTCACTTAACTTCCTTGTACTCCGAGGTCGCACCTGGAAACAAGTTTCAGCTTAGTGTGTCTCTCCTGGTAAAATAAAAAATATGGCAGTCCTAATTTGTTACATATAGAGTCAATATTGAGTGAACATAAATGAATGCACTGCAAAGGTTTTCTACTAATTGCACTCAAAAAGTACAACTTTCTACTGTATTCACTAAGTAAATGAATGTGCTGTAGAGTTTTTCCAATAATTGCATGACTTGCTAGTACATACATTAAATTCAACAATGGTAGAAGTCGAAAAATTGGTTGGATTTTCTTTAGTGAGTCGAAGTCATAAATTTTAAACTAGTTGAAAAAAATCAGTCATAATGTGTGGTAAGTCAGTCATAACTGTTTTTTCAATTGACTCCAGGGTCTACCCACATCTGTCATCTCACACAGGCAGTCAAGCAACCAGAGGTAGCATGCAAGGGACTCCTGGTGAGCAAACTGTCTATACCCCTACTCATGGAAGTACTCTACGCTATGCCTGCTCCCATCTTGGGCAGAAACACAGGTCAGTCCCTATACCACCTGAAGGGGAGGGTGCAGTAAGATATTTTTTTGTTTGTTTTCCTCACTTTTCCTGTTAGTCACACAGGTCTGAGTCATTCAAAGAACCACCAATACTTTTGCACTCTCACTTCTGTTCCCTACCACACCGACAATCCCTCTCCTCATTGTGGTGGGTGAAATGGTGCTGAGCAGACATGCAGACCATATTTATGCCACATTTAACACTTTATTTATTTGTTATAGATCAGATTTGAAACCTTTGAGCCAGAGGCTCGTTTACAAAGGTACCTCGTCACAGAGAGGATAACACAGTTACAGAAATTGAGGACTACCCATATGGGTTCATTACAGTAGCAATATACATACAGTATACATATAGCATTTACAAAGTTTTACAGAGAAAATGTTATACATAAAGTTGAAATAAACAATAAGACTGACTTTGTACATTACAGATTATTATTTGAGTACCTAAACAGGCACCTGGCAGGGGAGGGCAACCTGGGGGAAGGGGGAGGAGGGGGAGGAGGAGGAGGAGTCAGTCCAGGGGACATCATCTAGTGCATTTTGGAGAGCATCAGGCCTCCTGTTACAGACAGGTGCAGCAGCGGGTGTTAAGTAGTTGGTTCTGAAGAGTAGTTCTGAAAGAGGCAATTTTGGCGGAGTTTGTGACAGTTGCAGGGAGAGAGTTAAACCAAGGAGGGGCCCTATAGAAGAAGAACCTCTGAGCCAGGGAGGTTCTAGTTCTTGGTACCAGGAGGGTGGCCTTCTCTGAGCTGCAGGTAGGGACTGTGGGGGGGTTATGTTGGAGGGAGACCGTAACCTCAGAGGGGGAGAGCCCAAGCAGAATTTTCTTAGCTAGCAGGCAGGTTTGGTAGTGGAGACGTTCATCCAGGTTAAGGACCCTGGCCATGGAGTACAGTTGACAGGTATGGGTGAGTCTGGGGGCACTAGTCAGTAGTCTACAGGCCTTGTTTAGAATGAGACGGACCTTATTGAGTGCTGTATGATCAGCAGCACCATATACTGGAAGGCCATAATCCACTAGGGACAGCACTGAGGAGGTGATGGCCAGTCGGAGAGCATCAGGTGGGAGGCAGTCCCTATGGCCCTATGGCCAAGAGCAGTGATGTGGTTGTGAAAGGTGAAAGCAGTGTCGAAAGTAATGCCAAGGTATTTGTAGATATGTACTTGTTTGAGAGGGTGTTGTGTGCTGGGGAGGATAAGGAGGGGGTTGTTTCTGGCTTTGTTTTTTTGGTGGGAGAAGAGCATTGATTTGGTCTTTTTCAGGTTGATGATGAGTCTACGTTCCTTAAACCAGTTTTCAGCTTTGTTGAAAGTGTGCTGGAGGGAGTCCTGGAGGGAGGTAGAGTTACGGTGGGTGGCATAAAGGATGGCATCATCTGCGTACATAAGAATTTTGCCAGCACAGGCACTGGACAGGGTGTTTAGATAGAGACTAAAGAGTAGGGGGCCCAGAATGGAGCCCTGGGGAACCCCAGAGTGGATAGGACGGGTTTCTGAGAGTGTCCCATTGATTTTGACACACTGGGAGCGAGCTGATAGGTAGCTCGAACACCAGGCGAGGGGGCCAGTGGAGAAGCCGATATGGTGGAGGGCGTCAGGTAGGAGGGAGTGGGAGACAGTGTCAAAAGCCTTTGAGAGGTCAATGAACACAGCTCCAGCTAGATTACTGGAGTCCAGAGTGGAGTGCAGAAAGTTAGAGAATACCAATAAGGCTGTACTAGTGCTATGGCCTGCACGGAAGTCATGCTGCTCTGGGCAAAGAATGGCATATTTAGTCAGATACTCTGTTAATTGAGTAGCCACCACTTTTTCTATGGCTTTGGAGAGTGGGGGAAGAATGGAAATAGGGCGATAGTTGCTGGGGGTACACCTGTCCCCCCACTTTATGAATAGGTATAACAACAGCCGTTTTCCAGGTGGTGGGGAATTGCCCCAAGGAGAGGAAGCAATTTAGTAAACCCGTGAGAGGGTCAAGGACGTCATCCAGGACCAGCCGTAATATTTTGGAGTCCAAGGGGTCCGTGCTAGGGCTGTTGCTGCCTAGTGTTTTTAGGAGGATCGGTCTGGCTTCATGGGTAGTTATTTTGCGAAGGTAGAACCAGGGGCATTGGAGAGCAGGGGGCAGGGAGTCAGGGGGAGGATCGAAAAAATTACTGGGGAGGACAGAGCTGAGGTCCGTAAAGGAGGAGTTAAGGCAGTTGGCAATGCTAGTGGGGTCTGTGGAAATTGGAGCGTCAATGGTAAGCTGGGATGGGGGTGGGGAGCGAGATTTCCCATTTAGTTCTTTAATGTTGTCCCAAAAGGACCGGACAGAGCCCCATGAGGAGGTGAGGGTGGCCTTATAGTGATCCGCCTTAGCTTTTCGGATAGCCCACGTGCATCTATTCCAAGCAGCATTGTAGGCTTGTCTGTCAGATGTCCTGCCAGTCTCAATGGCTAGGCGCCAGAGGTTATCCCTATCTCTTAGTTTTTGGAGTAGGGCAGGGGTAACCCAGGGTGCATTTTGCTTTTTGGATCTGAGTCTTGTTACTGGTGCGTAGAGATCGCAGGCCTAGTTAAAGGCCTGTGTGAAGAGGCCGTAGGCAGCATCAATGCTGGCTGCATGATTGATGGGGGACCAATCAATCTGAGTGAGGTACTGTTTGAGTTTATTTAGACCACCCGGGTAGAGGCACCTGCGGAAGGTGATTTGGGCTACAGGTTTGGGGGTGGGGGTAGACCAGAGGAATAGTATAGGGGAGTGGTCACTTAACGAGTCTGGGAGGATTTGTATGCCCTGAATTTTGTGGGGGCGGTTGGTGATAATGATGTCAAGGAGGGTGGAGGTTCCTCTAGTTGGGTTAAGTCTGGTGGGCTGGGAGGCAAGTTGGGTTAGGTCAAGGGCAGCAAAGGTGTCCCTTATTTGGGAGGTGGAGGGACTAAGCCAATTTATGCTGAGGTCCCCAACTAGGACTAGCTCTGCTTTGTGAGGGAGAGTGGTAAGATAGTCTGTGAGAGATGAGATTGCCGGGGTCTGGTGCCTTGGGGGAATATGGGAAACAGAGAGATAGAGCGATCCCCTGGAGGGGTCTGGGGTAAGTTTGAGGATGAGGGCCTGGGCACCATTATCTAGTTTGGGGGCAGGGAGCGCGCGGGCAATAATGGTGTCACAAATAAAAACCGCACAGCCACCACCACGTTTGCCCGCTCGATCCTCCCGATATAAGGTGTAGCCAGGAAGGGAGACAAATGAATCAGGGGTGGACTTGGAAAGCCAGGTCTCAACTAGGGCCAGTATGTCCAGCTGATGCTGAATGAACCAGCTCTGGAGGGCAGCGAATTTCTTCAGCAGGCTGCAGATGTTTAAAGATGCAATTCAGAGTCCTGTGGAAGGGGTTGGGGGACTGGTGGGGGTTGGGGTGGACATTACCAGAGATGAGCAATAGTGTAGCCATGATTCTAACCAGGGACACTGGTTTACCAGGATTGAGAAAGGGCATATTCCATTTTGCACATTGTAAAAAACGGTATTGTCACCGGTGTCTGCTGAGCCAAAATCCGGTTTTACCGGTATTTGGTTCTGTGTACTTTATTTAATAATTTTTAACTCTGCTAACATGCATTTTAGTAATTTTGACCTCCACTATTGCACATCCTTCCATCCTTGTGCCAATTTAAAGTTATTTTAAGTACAAGATGTGATGGCAGCAGCAGCACTACAGCCCCATCCCTATGGTGTGATGGAAGCAGCACTATGGCCCCATCCCTCTAGTGTGATGGCAGCAGCAACAGCACTACAACTTCCCTCCCTCAGGTGTGATAGAAGCAGCAGCACTGCGGCTCCCATCCCTTAGGTGTGATAACAGCAGTACTACATTCCCCATCCGCCAGTGGTGATGGCAGAAGCACTACAGCCCCCACCCCTTCGGTGTGATGGCAGTAGCAACAATGCAGTCCACATCCCTCTGGGGTGACGGCAGTAGTGACAGCACTATGATCCTCTTCCTTCAACACCAACACCCCACATGCACAAGTTACAAATTACTTGGTCTCTTTGCTTCTTAGAACTCAGATGTGAATTAATCTGAACCATCACCGCTAAGGGGTACAACCTTTGTTTTTTCCTATCTATAATTTAACTGCCTGAATTGGATTTCTGCCTGTGACACCTCTGATCAGTGTTAGGAAACAGACTTGGGTGTTGGGGGGCCAGCTAGTGGGTGAAGGCTTGAGTGTCCAATGACCACTCACCTTCTCCTGGGAGGGAGGGTGGGTTCACGGCTCAGCATTTGCTGGCCCCTGGTGGAGGCCAGAGGCACGACAACACATCGGCCCTCACTGTGGGAGGGAGCGTGACAAACGTCGGCTTGTGCCTTGACATCATGTGGCCTGTCATGCTCCCAAGAAAATGGGAAAACATCCACTGGCCAACCAAAGGATGGCTGCTGGTCCCTCCATAAGCCGGAAGCCTCAGACATGTGTCCGTTCTGACCCCTGCCATGCCCAGGATACACAGGAAGCTCTTTGGGGCAATTCTCCTCCCCTGGTAGCCTCCCACAGGGGTAGGGCCCCACTCAATGAAGGGTCACTTTGGGTTACCTGGTAGCACAGCAGTAAGGGGCAGTGGATGGTGGTCGGGACTCAGCAGCGGTGGTAGGGGGCCTTGGCAGGCCTGAAGGAGTGGATGGCCAGGGGGGTAGGAGGAGCAAAAAAAAATGCTTGAATTTGGTTCTTTGAAATAAAGCGTCTTCACCTAAAAAATCCACAAGTGATTAGTGGAGGACCTTCAAATGGATTCATGCATCTCCCAGACATGTGGATGCTTTTTTTTTTACTTGGTGACCATGAAAAGGGTGTCTCCCAGTTTTCATGTCTGAGCAGGGCCGTTTTTGTGCATAGGCTAACTAGGCTGCAGCCTAGGGGCGCCAGCCATTTAGAGGCGCCTACAAAATGAGGCAGCAAAAAAATTATTTTTTTTTTCCTGGACTGGCTGCTTGTTTTATCTCTGGTGCTGGGCTTGCAATTGACAAGTCAATAAGGCTTGCAAAACAAAAAAAAAGACACAAAAGACCTTCCAGACTCCTGCTATGGGACCCCCTGCCAGCGTCATTTAAACAATTGGTTCCCCACCCTCTCCACTTTGTCTTGGCAGACACAAATGTTTATTGCTCGCTCCAGAGTCCTCCTTGCTGTTGTGCTGATGGCGAATTGTTTTTGTCAGCTGCCTCGCCCCCCCTTCCCTTTCGCTAGGCAATGGCTGATGACACTGACATCAGTGTACTCCTACTGCTGGTGCTCCCCCTTGCGGTATGAAACTATCCTCCTTTGTCTCCACCTCCTCAGCTGGCCCCACGGACCTTGTAACTTAGGATTTCAATCAGGTCCGCGGTGGGCGTAGTGTGCATACTGTGCTGTGCATCCTCCTTGATTGGCTGCCATTTTAAGTAAGAGGGGCGGCTAGTGAGGGGCGGCGAGTTTAAATGGCCCCCTTAGTAGTACAACAAAGTACTTGGAAGTTGGAGAAGGAGCCATGAGCCAGCCTTTAAGCAGGAGGACTACTAGCCGGAATTGTGAATCGGAAGAATTGGGAGAGAGAGCCGCTACGTCTTCAAGTCCACTGGGTCTAGGAGAGTCACCGAGAGTGAGTTTGAAGAAGAAGCCCAGCACAGGATTCAGAAGCAAGCAGCATGGCTGGCTGGATGCCCGTGAATTTATTTGATTGTTAGGTCGGGAGAGGATTGGGAGCCTGGAGCAGCCACTGCCACGCCAACTACAGCTACTTTACTCCAGAGTCCAGCTAACTAGTGTAGACTGAAATCCTCCATCCTGACCTGACCTGACCTGAGTGAGCCAGCGTGGAGGAGTCAGACTGAAGAGCAAAGACTGAGAGGGAGCTTGCCAGGCAGCGAGTGCAGTGCCGCCAGCCCAGTGGTTGTGGTCAGTCTGGTTGGGGAGAAGTTGAAGCTGAGAGTCAGAGACTTACACAGTCAGCACCCACACTTGTTCGCTAATTTACGCTAAAGTAAATAAAATAGAACTGTTTTTCTTTTTGCGTGAGCAGTGTGTGTGAAATGAGTTGTAGAGTGTTCCAAATCACTGCTGGCTCGCCCACCATCCACACACCACAAGTCAGACGGTCGTCATGTCTCCGGGACGTTGGAGACTGGAGAGAGTGTGTTAAGTTCCTACTGTCCTGCGGCCGGCTTCTCTGGACAACTGCTGCCTGCAACTTCTGACACAGTGTTTACCTGCCCCTTCCCACTGAATCCTTCAAGGCATATGATCAGGTACCATTTTTGCTTTATTGCACCTAACAGTCGTCTGACAGTCTGAAGCTTCTTATCTTATTTCATTTTACTGTCTGTGTAGTAACAAAAATAAATGCTGCTCCTGTCTGACCTGCAGTGTACCCATTTAGGTAAAAAACAAAGGGAAAAAATTATTTTATTTTGACCACTAGCATAGCTTTTAGAAAGTTTACGATGCTACCCCCCAACCCAACCCACGCACTTGCACCATACTGCACTTCTGCTTATCTCCCTGTCAAACGTATTCCCTTAGTCAGTGACAGCCATCTATGTATAGTGTAACTTAATCCCGACCTAAACCCTACTCCCTGTTCTCAACGCTTTCAAGGCAACAAGTTCTAAGCAGTCAACATTGTGTAACTCTTATTCAATTTAATGTAAGTAATGTAAGCATGTATGTATGTATGTATGTAAACAATGTATGTAATGACATTCTTAACTCATGACTCCAATGTGTAACTCAATGTTATGTATCATGTACTCACCTGCTCTCCTCTGTACCCTCCCCCCCAGGTTGTACCGTGAGACGAGCATCTTGTTGCTCAGGGTTCCCTTCCTGGTGAAACATTTCAATAAATAAATAAATAACCATGACCTGCAGTGAATTTGAATTTAAGAGGGTTTTTTTCACCTGTACGTTAAATTAATAACTGCAGCAGCTTCAGAGTTCAGACTGCGTTTATCCACAGGTACTCCTTTTGCATTATCAGACACTGACTGGCACTGCAGTAGCTTTTTATGGTTAAATAATGTTACCACCACTTTGGTAACAAAAATGCTGGCCCCTGACCTTTGGACCACTTGGATAAAAAAAAATATTGTTTAACCACTAGCCTTCGTTTTAAAATGCTACCCCCCCCCCCCCATGACCTGCAGAGTTTTTTTGTTCTCTAACTTCTATAGACGTTAAAACAACAGGGAGTTTGGGGCAGTACATTTATTCATGCTGCTTGTCTGTTGAGATGACATTAACTTTAGTTTTAAAATGCTACCCCTGAATGACTTGCAGTGAACTCGGACCATTTAGGTAAACGTGACTGTTACCGTCCTGTTCAGTGCATTACTTTTTTCTAACTAGGGAGACTCTGAATGAGAATGCACACTGTTTAGCACACTGGTTGGACTTGTTCAGATCAAATGCACAAATAAGCGAGTGTTTGCTTGTGTGCTGATAGACTGTTTTTCTCACCTCTAAATAAGTGTAAACAGTTTATTAAAAGGAGTTTTAAAATTTTGACTGTCTGTAAAAATGTTTATATTCTGGAAAGGTTTTCTCCAAGTTTAGCTTTCAAAAGGGTATGAGTGGGACCTAGCAGGGACTTTGTGGTGTGGATGTAACTCAGCAGGACATGGCAGGGAGTTACGTGTGTGTGTGTGTGTATGTGTGCGTGCATGCGTGCGTGCGTGCGTGTGTGTGTGTGTGTGTATGTGTGTGATTGTGGACGGTTAAGGTCTGTGCCCGCTGCCCAGTAGTGACTGACCCGGGGGGCAGGGTGCATCCCAATTTTGTTTTACTCGCTACTTTAAAACTAAGTTAGTCATACCGACTAACACTATCTGGTGTATTGTTGGCACTTCAACAAGTCTTGCCTAGGAAAAAATCTACATTGTTTTTAAATGTTCTCCTCAGTCCACACTGTCCAGACATATAGGCATCTGAATTTTGCTTTTGTGGAGCACAGTACTCATGCCAAAAAATCTTATCTGGTGCCCTGTGCATGAGTACATGTACTACTGTGAATGGACCTCTGTGGGTCTGGCTACCTTGATGTGGTACAAAGGCTTGTCACAATGCAACATTGTAACTAAAAGCCAGTCTTAGTCTTGACACTTGTTGGTGATAGAATAGCAGTGTCTGTTTGTGTGAATGGACCTCTGTGGGACTGGCTACCTTGACGTGGTGCAAAGGCTTGTCGCAATGCAACATTGTAACTAAAAGCCAGTCTTAGTCGGACACTTGTCACTTGATGATGATAGAATGGCTAACATAGTCTGTCTGTGAATGGACCTCTGTGGGACTAGCTACTTTGATGTGGTAGAGAGGCTGTGTGACTGGCTACCTAGATGAGGTATAAAGGCTTGTAACTAAAAGCCAGTCCATTAGTTGGCGTTTTTGGAGGACGTTGGACCGCTGGCGCTTGGTTACTTATGGTAACCTGCTGAAATGCAAGGGCAACGTCCCCCGTCAGGAAGACAGTTGTCAGATAGAACTATATGCCTGTGTTGAGAATAATGCTGCTTGTTAATGAGATTCTTGTAATTAGGGGGCTCTGCCCCCACACCCCCATCAATAATTACATTAATTGATATTTCATAATTATTGACTGGGGGTTGGGGCGGAGCCCCCCATTACAAGAATTACAATAAGAGACTGCTTGTTTAACCTCCCCATACAACGCAATGCAATATTTACAACTGACAATTTGCTGGAGCACATTCCAATGTGACAGGCTTCCAAACCGACAGAGGAGAATGAGGAAAATGAGGCTCTGCAATTATTTGACTGCCTAACTAGTTGCAAGGTTACTTTATGTTTTGTAAAATTCCATGATCTTATTCTTTCTGTGGGGGTGCCCCTTCCCTCACACCCCCAGGTAAAAAAATACAACTTCATCTGTGCACCTGGAGGGTGTAGGGGGCTGAACGCCCCCACAGAAAGAATATCATGGAATATCACAACGTAAGACCAGAAACCATAGACTAAAAACATTGCTGTGAATGTACTTCCGATTTGCCAGTAATGTAACAGGGCAAATTGCCAATCGCCAATAAGAGAAAATAGTGGTGTCAGGTGTGCTTGTAAATAAATGTGTTTGTTTTTTTGGGGGGGGGGAGGGGGCCCTTAGCAAGCCAGCAAAGAGGAAGAGTGAGAAATTGATTTAAACTGGCCATCGTCTGAGTTTATATTTAATATTTTAGTTACTATACTAACACAAAGACAAACTTATGTTATTTCTGCTTGCTTGTTACAAAAATAATTTTCTTGTTGTGCAGACTGTGCAGTTGCCCTGATCCTTAAAGAGGACCTTCACCAGTCCTTTTGACTTTCTTGCATAAATTACCCCTTCTTGCATTGATTCTGGAATTGTATTTCATTACTGTCTGCTGCAGTTAGTTTTTGCATTCTGAGCTGCCAAAAACTGCAGGGTGTACCAGGGCTTATGTGGACCTAGGGTTGTACTGCTGACATTGCAGGGACGTCAATTTCACAAAGAAAAAACAAAAAAAAACATATAAACAGGCATTTGGATTTTGGCATAAAGCATTGCTTACAGGGTGTCTTGGGGGAGGGGGAACACAGTATGTACAGTGAGTACTGGTAGGTTTCCCTTGCAACATTGTTGCAACTGCATAGTACTGCACAGTGTGAGTCACTCCCCTATCCTACAATGATGTCACCAGGAGCTAGCAGCCCAGCAGCTAAACATCAAAGGCAAGTGCAGCAGGGCTCAAAAACAAATCCAAATTATGGAAGGCAGCATAAACCTTGGCCACAAATCACAAATGCACACACCCTCTCAGGTCTAGTACTGCATATAATGACTATAAGCTGTAATGTTTTGGACCATCACTGAAGTTCCTCTTTAAGACTAAGATCTGTCTTGGTCTGGCCCAGTAGAAAGAATCAAAGAATATGATGTATGCAAGTCTCAAACTTTGTGAAAAAAATGTATTTGTTAATGTTAATACTGTGTCTGTGTGTGTGTGTGTGTGTGTGGTGGCCTGGAGGTATTTCTCCTCAGGTGCCTCTTGGTCCTTGCTTTAGTCTGTGAGAATTAAGACTTACGTAAGGTGAATATATAATTTTTTATTTCTAAATAAACTCTTAACTGTGAAAACAAACGTGTTCATGGCTGTGTTGTAGCCTGTGGTGGGGGTGTGGGCTGGATATTTTTATTCGGTCATCAGCACTACAGTGGACTTGTCTATTAGTATGAATAAACAAGATTAGAGAGCACTGACTTAAAGTTTAATATTTTGGCTGCATCTGGGACAGCAGTGTTTTTTTTTTTTTATAACTAGGTAGTCACTGTCCTATACAGGGATGATGGTATTTTATGCTTTCTTGTGAGCAGCTGAGCAAAGAATGCAAAAATACAGCTTGTCTCAGAAGCGAGTATTGAGGGTTGAGAACCTCTTTCCCAAACGAGCATTATTTTTTTGTTTGAGTACGTCTTAAGTTGTGTGCTAAAATGTACTTGTCAGTCGACAGTGCCTTCAGTTTTTCTTTTTCAAGTCTGGTGTGTCGGCTGAACTGAAGTTTCTTTTGTAGAATGTAGTCAGACTCCCAATAACCTGTACTCAAACTGAGCTTCGTCCTCACCAGCCTTTGTTTCAGTAGTGTGTGATGCCAGCATTTTAGCCATATGTCTGAAATACTGAATAGCATGAAAATCTTTGATTTTTTTAAAACTGTATCTAATGTCATTCCTAAGGAATGCAGGTTCATCTGTGCCCTCGCTTATATTAAAGGAGTCTCTGTGCAGATTACTTTATAGCCATTAGATTTGTTCCCACAATCATTCTTGAGGTCTCTGTGTAGTCTGGCAATTCTACTATCAGGAAAGTTTCTCCCATCAGAGGGTCAGGGCTTTCTAGTGCAAACAGGCGTGCAGCACACTAGCCAAGGGTTTCTGCTTTGCTTAGTGCACTACTGCCTGCCTAGACCATAACACCACATCTAGCCCCCCCCCCCCCCGAGATTCCCTCAGACTTAGACTTTTGGGATTTTATTTTTAAATGTGTATGGTTGACTTTCACTCAACTCTGTTTTGCCCAACTGGCCTTTATCATCCAGCTCTGCCCCCCACCCTTTCAACTGTAGTTAATCTCTTTTTTTCTACTTACTGTTTATACTCCCCCTACCCCACAGAGCTCCCACTCTTTGGGAGACACCTAGGGCCTTGTAGTCTCCACCCTCTTACCTGGAGCCTGGTGCAGTCCATCCCCCATGGAGCCATGGCTATATCCCCTAGGCAGGCACGGGGTGCGGGTGTCCCCCGAAGTCCTTCTTGGTCTCATCGGGATGCTGGTGCCAGTTCAGGTAGGGGCATTGGAGATCGGGGCCTGGTGCTCCATCTACCGGGAGCACTGCAGGGCCTTTTTTCCCATTGTTTCTAGGAGAGTGGCCTATGCCCCTACGTCAAGGTGTCACCGCTGACGTCCACCACTCCCAACTCTCTCTGTATGCTCAGGTGCCTGCTATGCCTCCGGCTTCCGCCACAGGCCAGTCAGGCGCCAAGCAGGTGCCCCCCTCCCTACCAGGAGAGGAGAGCTGTCCTCAGACGCTCAATCCTCTCCCTCCCCTGCCAACCCCCCATGGCCCGGGGCTCATTCCCAAACCCGGGTCGCCAGCGTGGAGCGAGGTGTGGCATCCAGTGCCTCAACCCTCAGTGCCACCGGGCCGGCCTTGTAGTTAATCTCTTAACAAATCTTCTTCTTTGGCTTTACTACTTTCACTTTTGTGTAGTGATTATTACATGTGATTATTTTTTTCTCCATTCTCCACAGACAGACTCAAAACCTGTACTTATGTAGATTTTTTGTATTCCTTCAGCAATACTGCAAAAAATCTTAACACCACATGCTGCTTATAATGCAACAGTGACAGCATAGATACATAGATACATAGATACATAGACAGTGTCGGCAGATAAGGGCCTATGGCCCACCCAGTCTGGCCATTTGAGCTTGTAAGTTCAGTTTGTTTTCCTAGAAGTCTGTTGCCCCTTACCCCTGACCTCCAGAATTCCTTTATGTCTATCCCATGCATTCTTAAATCCCATGATTGTTTCAGCCCCCACCACTTCCTCTGGCAGGGTGTTCCACTTGTCCACCACCCGTTCTGTGAAGAATTCTTTCTCATGTTTCCTCTGAATCGTCCTCCCTCCAACTTCATCCCATGCCCTCTTGTCCTGGAACATCTTTTTCGCTTAAAAATAGTGCATTCCTGCACCCTGTTCCTCCCTGTAAGATACTTGTATGTCTCTATCATATCCTCTCTCTCCCTCCTCTCCTCCAGGGAGTACATGTTCAGTTCCTTCAACCTGTCTTCATAGGACTTGTGATGCAATCCATGCACCATCTTTATTGCCATCCTCTGAACCTTCTCTACCCTGTCTAGCATGGTACACAAAAAATGGGTTTGTATACCAGTTTTCAAGATGGAATACCAGATCTTGGGTAATGGTATTCTGTGAATATTGCTTTTTAAAATGAATTTCTAGCCCTGTTGGGTATTGGATAAGGCGCTGCTCTGGGTATGGGAGAAGGATTTGCATTTCGTCAGGCTCGCCGCGCATATGCATACAGGGTTCAGAAGTGTAAGCAAGTCTGGTTTCAGGCAAATCCCAGTCAACCAGAAGAAAGTGAGCCATCCCTTCCCCCTAGAAAAAGTAACCTTGTTAATCATTTTCAAATAGATTGTAGCAGCAAACAGCTGCAAAATGCTACTTTAAATGAATTCTCTTGCACAAGTCATAAAACAAGCATTTGTCAATGCCGAATGTTTGCTTGCTGGCATTGGCATTGGTAGTGCAGGAGTTAGATGCATAAAAGGAATGGCAGTAAAATAATGAACTAACACCAACCCCACCCCACCCCCCACCCTGCAAAGACTGAGAGGTGTTGGGCGTGCCTTTGTGTCATCAGGACATAACGCTGATGCCATTCCACCTCACTCCACCCTGCAGACACCAACACGTGTTGCAGTGTGCCGTGGGGTCTTTAGCCTACACTCACACCACTCCATGAGGAAATAAGCTAAGATGGGTGTGGTATAGAAGAAAGGGTGAACATTAGGGTCAAAAACCTCAAGGACACCTTGATGCCTGTCAGTGGCTGCAGGGGGGCATGAGCATTACGTCGAGTAATCCAAGTCACAGCCCCAACGCTTGAGTATAGTGTGTACTTCTGGGCCACATAGCAGAGGAAGGATAGCCACAGGACTGAGTGCAGAGAAGAGCAACCAAGGTAGCCAAGAGCTTGAAAATCATGGGCTATGAGAGCCAACTAACTGAGTTGGGAAAGTGGAACTGCTTTCCATGGAAAAGAATGGGCTAGAGGGTGACATGAGTAGTTTTCAGGCATCTGAAAGGGATGACACTATTAGACCTAAAGCAACTGTTTCTGATGTTCAAGGATAAGAAACAAGGGGGCACTCAATATATATGTGAAAGGAGGAAGTTTTCAAGGGAAATGTCAGGGAAGAAACTAACACAGGATGAGGGAGGTAGACAGGGGTGCTACTAGACACCAGGGATCATGTTTGCATGGTTTGGGCATTCTTGCATGCAAGCAAACATAATAAATTAGCCCAAAGTGCTATAGTTAGCCTGTTTTTCTCTCTTTATATGAAAAAGATGACTGACTGTTTATAACTTTTCTCATGGGTACCGGAAGATAATGAAAGGTGAGGGGGGCTGAGGGTCAGAAGGGCACTTAGTAGGATACAAAGGGCACTTTTTCTAAACCAGTTTTTGCTAAACAGAAATACAGTAAATGCACATTTATGAGGAAGATTGTAATGTCAAAAATGCAGTTATACCATGCAGGAATATTTGATACAGAATATTAAGAGTTCAGCTGTCAACCCAGTTCCTCCAGTAGTTCTGCACGAAGTCTGAACTATTACTTAACCTAATTCAGTGGCTGCCCAGGTGAAAATGAAAGATGGCATGGTCACATGCAGTGACCATCTCTAGATCTAACTGCATTTTTTACAGACTATTATTGTTATTAAAGTTTAGTGGTAGCACAAATTTGCATTTTGAACACAGTATTAATCTCTTAACTGTGTCCCAGCCTTACTGGACATGTTTGATTTTGAAGCTACCACATCAGCTGCTGGGCTGTTCAATGGCTCAGCCAATTTGTCATACAGTAAAACACACACAGGCAAGGTCATGTTGTTTGGCTTCTGGAGCTGTTAAATGGGAGTGCATTGTTATTATACAGTAAGTAGCCATGGGCTGTCCTGGGGGTGGGGCAATAACATCAATCCATGTAATAATAGTGGCCACTGTTAGGGCTGCCACATTGTTGGTCATCAGTTTTCCAGTCTTGCTTGGCCCCAGTCAACACTGACCCACTCAGTCCTCAATCCTTCCACTCAGGTTACATACTGCAGTGTTAGTCTCAAATCAAATTAGCCCATACACAAGAGATCGTTGATGGACCACAGTGACTCAGATAGGCAGGGGCAGTAACATAGCAACATCTAATATGGCTATGGCTTTGGGTAGTCAGGTGACAAGAAATTATTTAAAACAAATAAAAAACAAAACAAAGCATGAGACAGACTGCAAAGGGTGGGGAAGGGATCTGGTCAGCAAGTGAGAGGGCTAGGGGGGATATGTCTGATCTAGCATGTGCCTAGAAGCACTGGATGTAGAGGTTGCAATGTGAGGGAGTGACATACAAATAACAAAAGTAAAAAAAATAAATAAAAAGGGATATGAGAGTACCAGGTAAAACAATGACTGCTGATATTGAGATATCATATTTCTGATGAACAGGACAGAGAATGCAGATAACTGTGCAATTCAAAAAACAACAGTGTACAGTATGTAAATGTATCCTACAAAACACATATATGTGTGCTGCATCTTCATTTAACTTAAAAACCTATAGTAATGAAAACAGGTAGCCAAAGTCAGAGAAGCTCATAAGATTAGTCACCAAATAGAAATCACAGATTAAGTAAAGCAAGTGGCTCGGTGGCGCTGAGGGTTGAGGTGCTAGATGCCACACCTCGCACCATGCCAGTGACCCAGGTTCAGGAACAAGCCCAGGTTTTTGGGGGTCGGCAGGGGAGGAAGATATTGAGTGTCCGTAGGACTGCTTTCTCTTCCCGGGGAGGGATGGGGAGATGCGATCGCTCCTGGAGCAGCTGCTGGTGGCGATCAGAGGCACCCAGCACAGCGATGTAGTGTACTTATGGGGCGGAGTTGCAGCATAGAGTTGCCTTGTAAATAGCTGCACTCTGAGGGGAACAGAAAAAAGGAAATGGCCCAGCCTTGGTAGGCAACGATGGGGTCCAGGAGCTACCCCCTACACTCAGCAGTCGTGTACACCAGCTGATCTCTGGAGCTCTCATGGTCCAAGGATGTCCTCACAAAGGGTGGCAATGGTGAGGCGTGGATGCCTGGAACAAGTAGGAGTTGCCCCCACTGAGTGTCAGGAGTGAGTCTCAGACGTGGCAGGATGGAGGTGAACTGTGTGCCCCCATCAGAGAGAGTCCAGGGCTGAGAGAGGTAGATAAAGAAAATTAAAAAAAGTAAAGCAAGTGATCAAAGTAATTTATATGGACAAAAATAATACTGCTGGAAAGCTGAGTTTAGAAATGAACAGCCAATCAAACAACCAATCAAAGGGTGATAACAATTCCAACTCAAAAAATGAAAAACCATGGGGGGGGGTGGTTGAGGGAAACCAAGCTGTCACAAAAAGAAGAATGCACAGCAAACTAAAACTGAAAACAGGCAAAACAAATTATAAACTCAATTGATCACATACTTAAGGTAGCTTTGCTGAAGAAAAAAACATATTTTTTTGTACTGGGACTTAAACTTTGTTCCAACCCTGCCCTGATAGGTTGGTTTTTTTTTGTCGAATATCTTTATTATTTAATAAGCAGGTTTAAAATATAATGCAGCAAATACATTTTACAGCATGAAGTGGTCAACATATGTATGAGGTGATGGTTTAGGGTAAATGATGAGAGAGACAGAGAGAGAGAGAGAGAGAGAGAGAGAGAGGGAGGGGGGAGAGAGAGACAACTATATTGCAGGTGGCACCTTTCATTGGACTAACCAAATTATTTCTGAGAGTGAGACTGTCTCAGAAATAATTTTGTTAGTCCAATAAAAGGTATCACCTGCAACACATTTGTTGTTTTGCTCTGTCTGCATTGTGCACTGGACTAACATGGCTATCACAATTGTTTTTTCAAACACCCAGGTTACCTATACATTTGGAAGGTAACCACATGAACCCTTTACTTACATTGGTAGACAAACATTCCAACATATAGAACACTACATAAGCCAGAGCATTCCACCACCCCTGTGACGAGCCAGATAAATGAAAGATAATCAGAGGTTCAAAACGCTAATGCATTTAAGCCCAGCAGTTCCACAAGCTAGCCATATATTCCTACACTGTTTATTCTGTGGGTTCACTTAGCTTCCCAACAGAAGAAAGGAATGGGGTACTTTTAAATCTAAACATAGCTTCCAAATTAAGGACAAGAAATATATTGCAGTAGTTACTTTTACCACACAGTTTAACAGAGTACAAGTTATTCTATAACAGAAGGCCGGAGCCACAAGGAAAATCAAAGCACAAAACATCAAAAATTGGGCTAATAGCTCCACCCACCCCATATAAAGAGACTGACCAAGTAGGCAAGTTAAAAAATGCATATGTATTACTACATACTAGTTAAAACCATACAGCAATACTAACCCTGTCACATGAAAGGACTAGTGCTAAAAACAAATCAGCCACTCTGTCAAGCTAAAACTCATGTTTCCCATATATAGAAGCTGTAAAAAAATTGACATTCAACTAATCCTAAGACAGGCTTCAGCACCAAACTACAAGACATACAAAGTAATAAAGTCATTTAAAAAATCCTTATTTCAAAAACAACCTGGAAAGGCATGTAAAAATCTATAGTATGTATACATAGGAGAAGCTGTCCTATACACAGAGGAGAAGCTGTCTCTTCAAGAAAGGTTGTAGGTTGAACATCTCATTTTGTCTAGGTGGGCACGGGCAGTGTGCCCTGTCTTCATATTACCAAACCCCACCTGCTTGAGGAGTTTATTATCAAAATCTTTTCTCCTCACATTTGGGAAAATCAGTTATGTGCCTTGGAATAAAAAGTTATGTCCATGTGACATAAACAGCCAGTGACCCAATGCATTGTTTAAATATTTTTCTCTGCTATGTGCCTCAGATGTTTTAATATTCTTAGTTTAAACCATCTCCTTGATTTTCCAATGTGGAATGTATTTTTAACAAAAGGAAAAACAGAAACCTTTGTGTTCACATTACAGACCTGGCTTTGAATCTTACAGGCCCCAACTTGCATACTGTGCAACCTGAGTAAGTCACTTAACTTCCTTGGGCTCCCAGGTTGCACTTGGAAACAAGTTTCGGCTTAGTGTGCCTTTCCTGGTTAAATAATTTCGCCTTCACATTATAACAGCATAGATGTGCTGCTCAAAGTGGATTACTCAGTGAGGCAGTATTCTAAAAAATGATTTGCTCAGAGAGGTTATGTTTATCCTGGATTGAACAGTTCCCTACTCTGTAAACTAATGCTACCTTGCCATAAAGTAGTATATACTGTACTTAATATCTGACAGGCTATATATCCTGGCTTCAGTCCCCCCCCCCCAAAAAAAAAAAAAAACAATTGGCAGCCTTACCTTAAAAGTGCATCTGATTCCAGCAGCAGCAAAGTGACTGTGATGAGGAATGACCAAATCTAACAATGAACAACGGTCAGGTTAATTTATCACTAACACAGTGTCCAGTGCAGGTCTGCAATGCCACTAAGTCCTTAAGAAAAAATAAAGGCAAGCCAAAACCAAGCTTGAGAGCTCCTGGCTTAAACAACAGGAGAGGAGCAATGCAAGTCAGCAGCAACTATTTAGCAAGTAACCAAGACCCCAAAAAGTCAGGTTATTAACTAAGAGGAAGGAGCTGCTGTGACTATTTACTTTTATACCTTCCTAAATCCCCTTGCTAGTCCCTGGCTTCTGACATTTCCATTGTTTTGCCAGGCTTTGCGGACATGCAGGGCACATCAAATAACAAGTCCCCAGTTACTGTAGATGTATACTGGGGTGCTCAGGACAGAGATGAGCTGAAAACAGCATTACCAGGAGCCGAGTTCCTATACTAACTACGCTTCTTGGTCACTTGACACCTCTTCTCTCTCTGACCAAGACAGCAAAGCAGATGAGCACCTTCTTTTTTTTTTTTCCAAATAAAGAGACATTTTTAAGACTTGTTGCGGGGCACTTGAAAGGGAGCTGGATGTCAACAGATGTTATATTATCTGTTAAAAGCACTTCACACTTCTGGAATTCCCTTCCAGAGACAGACAGCAAAGCAATTGACAAGTAACGCTTTGTTTTTCTTGTGTGTGACAGGCAGGACGGGACACGCTGATTCAAGCGGAACATTTACATTTTCCAGGCTTGCAGGGTCAGTGGGGAACAGCTGGAATTTGAAGTCCTTCTACTGCTGTTAACCATTTGCATACTGTTGTGCTGAGTCTCGCATGTAGCGTCTGAAGTGTAAAAGATTCAGACACAGCAAAACAGTAGATTGCTTCCCCGACCCCCCATCTAAAGGACAAGCTCTTTTCAGGCAAAGGGCAGTCTCATTGGGGCCAGAAAGTGAGAGGCTCTCGCCACTCTCACCACCCCGTTTCTGATGCCTTTTCTGTTACTTCCCATAACAGTCCACAAGACCGTTTTTTCCAAAAACATATCCAAACCTGAGATGGAATAACCATCCCCTCTTGTGTTTTATTTTTTTGTAATTTGACTCCCTCCCACTGCCCAGCTTTAGGCGCTGGTCTCCTCACATCCTCCTCCATCTCTGTATACATCTGGCTCGTGCTGACCTGTCTGCTGCTCACTGCTCATGCTTACCCCTACTGGCAGCAGGAGCCGGGGTCTGACTCTGCACAGTACTGCACACAGTGAAATGGTGAAAGGACATTAAGTCACATAGAAAGGGTCCCCAGACACTATACAGTGCACATGTACATATATACAGATAGAGAGACTGAGAAGGAGCTCCTGTCTTTCCCGGCAGTTACCACCGCCAAAGAATGTTGCTCCGTCCATCTGGGAAATGTTTGGAAAGGCACTTTTAGCTAATTAGAAAGGGCTGTTACCCTCATGGAAAGAAAACAGCCAGCACTTCGAGACTATTTCTTTTTCCATTCAGAATACATGTTGAGGAGGATCCGTTGCTACAGCAAAGGTCTAAAACTTTCTTTGCCCGTCTTGGGGCGAATGATGAAGTAGTAGAATCCTGTATTATGCTATTGCTGGTTATAATGTTGTGAAGTCAGGAGGAGGAACACACACAGATATCCAGTTCCACACAACCCCCTGCTGGGCAGTAACCACTGGGGCCAGCAGAAGATCAGTCATTCATATCCCTGTGTTGTGGTGCTGCATGTTTGTGTTTATCAAACATCTGATTATAAATGACAGGGCAAGGCAGCGCCAATCAAATTTGAAAAAGAATGACCATCAGTAAAAACACAAACTTGCACAATCAATACAGCAGTATAAAATCAGATGCTTAAATTTCTAGGAAAAGAGATATCTGGAAATAATTTAATACTGGGCTAGTTGAACAGCCTTAAAGGTGAAATGAGAAATCTTTTTCCTTTTAAGGTCAGGCATGTGAAAGCAGTTAGTTGGCTTGTTGCTGCAGTGTAAATTAGTGGCATTTATCATTATGGCATTGTTTTCACCTGTCATAGTGTTTTCCACTTAGTCTTTTGGTTATGCATGGTACCGCTCTCTCGTATGAGCCGACAGGTTTGCAATGTTAGTACCTCTCTATTCTCAACTGCAGTGAAAGCTGTCAAGCGTGCCAAAAGCAGCTGGCATCAGAAGGGTCAAAATTTGGAATTTTTAGGTAATCATCCACTAGGCCTTCAGTCACTGTTATAATTTTTTAATAAACGGATCTTGATAGAGTTACTTGCGTTGGTTGTATTTTCTGTATTCTGACACAATGCAGTTGTGAGTCCTTGCTTAGTCAGTTACTGAGTATGAATGTGAGATATTGCAATACTTTTGCTTTCCTGTCTTACTTCTTTTATAGCTGTTTTTTTTTTTATCTTGGGTCATATATGTGGAAACAGTGATTAAAATGACACACTGTACAAATACAAAACGGAATATGAAAGGTTGCATCTCTGATGATCTGTCCTACAGAAGTACAGAACAAATGTTTGGTAACACTACTTCAGCCCTGATGTTTGAATAAACATTCATTAACAAGTCACTGTTTTCACCATTTGCTGCAAACTTATGCCTGCTTGTCAGACGTTCATTCCATGGTCCTTTTCTCGGTTACGGCATGTCATCAATTAAGAGTGTAAAAACAACAAAAAACCCACAAAGGAAACTGAGTTAGCAGACCAGGCTGTCATGACGCCACCATATTTTATGATTTTATTTTTGAAGGTGCTCTATTCCACAGGCAAGTGAGTTTTCCTTGATACTGCAGTCTATTTTTTTTTGGGGGGGGGACCCCACATCCCAACAGTACAATTAGTTTTTAATGCTCCCCCCATCCCCCCAAAAAGGCAGGAAACCCTTTTGCTATGGGTGTTACATTATTTCTCTCTAAAATTGTGGTTCACAGCTTTTTGTGTTATTTTCTAAATTTATCTTGACCCCATTATGGCACTAGGTTTACCGTGACACAACATAGCGCGATCGGAAAGACCGCATTTTTAGGTCAGTGGATGAAAGGCAATAGCCATGAGAAGTAGAGGAGAATCAATACTTGTGAATGCTGATCAGGGTCCGTGGCACATCTGCAGTTTTATTTTTATTTTACCAGTTGGGATTGAACTGGGAATGGACATTGCAACTGGAAATGTAGTACAATTGAAAACATCTAGGATTTTAGGATATATCAGGGAGATGAAGGCTCAGTGAGATACTTGTAATACCGGATAATGAGGGAACTATGCATTTGGTACTAAAACACAGTACTACAATAACTGGTGACCCAAAGAATACTGTTGATTATTAAAAGACTGGCAGACTATGATACCCATTAAAACAGTATAAAATTGAGAATTAAAATGGTATAGGCACAAAATAACTGGATAAAAAATGGACAAACCTTAGGCTAACCTCATACCCCCTTCCCAACCCTGTGGACATGAACGTCCACAAATAGACAAGACCACTTGTTTTGCAAACGTTTATTTCATTTTTGTTAAGTGAAAACAAACTATAACTTTTGAGCTTAGCGCATATAACATAACCCCCAAAAAAGTAGTTTGTGCAGACACTGATCACTGGGTCTGATGAAGGAGTTAGGGCAGCTCTCCCTTTTATTTCCTTCAGCACACAAAGAATTAGCCATTCTCCACTTTATTTGTTTATAAGGTGTAAAAGACTGGACCTGGATCTCCCAGATATTTTTTTTTCCACACCCTAACATATTGCTAGCCAGGAAGTGTAGAAAGAAACGGGAAATTAGCAATCGCATTCACAAACGTGCACATACTAGTAATCTAATAGGACACATCTATCAGCAGTGTAATGGTTAGATTTATGAACTATATTAAGAAATTTAACACAAAAATCGGGTCCTATGTGACCTAAATTATGAAATCAGATCCATGAAAGAAAGAAAAATCTGCATAATCTGATACTGAATACACTTCTAGACTGCGTTGTTAGTTCAGGGTACCAGTTTTGCAAAGATGGTGTGCCTGGGAGTTGGCAGAAAGCACTGAGTAACACAAGCACAGTGCACATTTTTTGTTTCTTTATTTCACAACACATAGAAACATAGAATTTGACGGCAGATAAGGACCACTTGGCCCACCCAGTCTGCCCATTTCCCTACCTAATGGATAAGCTGCAGATCCTAGTTAACCAGCAGCCTACTTCTTCCTACCCCCACCCCCTAGAATTGCCTTATGACTGTCCCATGCATGCTTGAATTCCACCACTGTTTTTGACTGCACAACCTCCTCCGGAAGGCCGTTCCATGCATCCACAACCCTCTCTGTGAAAAAATACTTCCTTAAATTACCTCTGAGCCGCCCCCATCTTCAAATTGTGCCCCCTTGTTCTTGCACACCCTTTTGAAAGATACTACCCTCTTGGACTTTGTTGATTCCTTGAGGTACTTGAAAGTTTCTATCATGTCCCCCTCCCTCCTTTCCTCGAGCTATACATATTAAGCTCCTTAAGTCTCGCTTCATATGTCTTCGTTGCAGACCCTGCACCATTTGAATTGCCCTCCTGGACAGCTTCCATCCTGTCTATGTCTTCACGGAGATTGGGTCTCCAGAACTGCACACAGTACTCAGATGGGGTCTCACCAGCTGTCTGTACAGAGGATAATAACTTCCTGTTTTCTACTGGTGATGCCTCTCCTATGCATCCCAGTATCCCCCAACCCTCCTTGCTGCCCTCTCACATTGCTTGCCCCACCTTTAGGTCATCTGATATGACTACCCCAGATCCCTTTCCATTTTGTTGTTGTTAGTATCTCACCCCCATTGTGTACTCTTCCCTGGGTTTTGTTTCCAGGTGCATTACCTTGCACTTCTTAGCATTGAATCTAAGCTGCCATACATTTGACCATTCCTCTAACCTTGCCAAGTTCCTTCTCATCCTTTCCACCCACCTTGTGCATCAACTCTGTTGCAGATCTTTGTGTCATCTGCAAAGAGACATACTTTTTCTTCAGTCCCTCTGCAATGTACTTATAAAAGACATTGAAGAGGACCGAATCTAATACTGAACCCTGCGGTACCCACTAGAACCCCCTTTCTTCAGAGTGGACTCCATTTACTATTACTTTCTGTGTCCTATTCTCCAGTCAATTCTTTACCCAGGCTGTCATCTTGGGACCCACTCCCAGGCTGGCTAACTTGTATATTAATCTTTTGTGTGGGACTGTGTCAAATGCCTTGCTAAAGTCTAGGTAGACCATGTCCACAGCCCTCCCTGATCTATTACTTTGGTCACCCAGTCAAAAGAAATCTGTCGGTTCTGGCATGACCTTCCCACTGTGAATCCATGCTGCCTTGGGTCCTGTGCCCCTCTGGCCTCTAGATACTCGACAGTTCTTTCCTTCAGAAGTGATTCCATCATTTTCCCTACCACTGAGGTTAAACTAACAGGTCTGTAATTTCCTGCTTCTGCCTTGCTCCCACTTTTGTGAAGGGGAATCACATCTGCCCTCCTCCAGTCCTCGGGTACCACCCCATCCTCCCATGATTTGTTAAAGAGGTACATACTACAGTAAGCAAAAAACAAAATGGATCCCCCTTTATTTAATTTTTTAAGATCAGCACAAAAAAAAGAAAAAAAAAAACTTGTTCAATTCCACATCCCATTAAATGAAACTGGGGAAACAAGGACATAGCAACACAGCGTGCCTATTGATCAACAAAAGCAGCAGTATCAAGACTTTTTCAATGACACATTGTCACTATCACAAGTAAAGTACCCAGTAAGGCTGTGTGTAAGAAGCTGAGTTTTTTCCTGCATTTCAAGATTAGCCTGCAGCCGCACATCCCTTAACACGCTCTCGAGCCTGCTTTGAATTTTAGGCATCGTAACTGCTCTAGCAGTAGCAGGTATGAATAAAACTTGAAAATCTTGAATAAATGTCCTAGATTACAAGGGGAAAAAGTGTTATTCTACCATTCATGACCTAAATTGACTCCAAAAAAGGACAAAAATAAACTCCTGTCCCCTTTAATATTTGGCAAGGACTAATGATTTCAACTAAATACGCTGAATATGTTTTGCTGTTAATATGTTCGATAACGTTGAAAAGAATACATTAAGTAAAGTCAATAATCAACTTGTAACTGAAGTAGGTTGTATTCAACAAATTAAGAATGGCTCACTTCCTGGTGTGTATTTTTTCAAATGTTCAAAATTTAAAATCCTGAAAAGAAAACGGTAAATAGTTTTACATCAATTTTTCATATAATTGTTATCTTCAAAAAATGATTTTCTTGTTAGAAGACGCAGGTAGTTAGCTTTGCCTTAACCATCAGGGCTGCAACCCCCGTGGAAGAGGGGCATTTATTGGTGGCACAATGCATTATAAATTTAAATGTTTTACTCAAATTTCGACGTGTGAAGCAAGGGTCTGAATGTCAATAGTCTACTTAGGTCATTCACTTTAACTGAAAGTGGCCTTTTCGGGATTTCTGCGTCACTTACAATATTAATTTCAGAATATACAGGACTTCACCATTTTGATAATAATTGCCAACACTGTATTCTTTATTTAGTTTTAAACTAAAGAGTTTGCCTTTCAACTATGTCGAAGTGTTTTCGGCTTTTCGAGTCTTAAAACAAATTGTTAGTAACCATGTAGTTTTTTTCTCCTCAGGAATAACAATTTTCTGGCAGAAATATCAATGTTCCTATTATTCTTTTTTTCTCCCTTCTTCTTCTTTTTCCCCCCATGTTCCTGAACTAATATATGGGATTTGGGAATCTTAAAAAAAAAAAACACTCCAGTGCCATGGTTCCAATGAAACATTAAATACCTTGGCACAGTGCTGTGCTGTTTACAATCAAACAAATGTGGTAACACAGTCGTAATAGATCCACAGTAAGAATCTAGTACCATACTTACATTCAACAAGTAACCTCAATGGAAGAGTTTTTTTTGTTTGTTTGTTACTGCCCGTTGAGGTCATCTTTAATGAGGTGAGTCATTAATTACAAAATTCGGTATAGAAGATGTTTTCCAGAAATTAAAAATATTCTGAGGATGAATATTGCTAAAATTAGTTATAAAGGCTGTTTCTCAAAAAAGTTAAAATATTCTGATGATGAATTTAAGGATGTGAGAAATACATTTTTGCTGAAAAAAAAACCCGATATGATGACATGTTTTACCGACTAACAAATGCTGCTGCTTTAAATACAATTTGAAGTTCAACTAAAATGAAAATAGCCAGAAGTTATTTTTATGAGTAGAATTTAACGTTGCTGCTTTGCTTTTCTGAACCAACAAATGCCTAATTTACAATGCATACAGTTCATTTACACGACATAGCCCATCTGAGAGCCAGTATTTCCCTTTTCTGTGGAGTCCTGCTATTCCCATATTTTCAAAGTTGGGTGGACTGATTAATTGACTAGTTAGTGACTTGTGTCAAACATCGAGTAAAGGGCATCTTACAGTTTAGTAATAAAAAAAGCTTGCATTTTTTAACTATTTATGTCGAAACCCAAAATATGACTTGAGGTATTTATTTCTAATGGGATTTATGCTGATGGAAACCGCCAGCCTTCAAAATAACTATTTGCTTTGAAGTACTGCCTCATCATTTTGCACAGGAAGTATTATCAATGAAGTGAGGTGTACTATATAAATATATACAAATCAATCTTTTCGGCAAGTGAAGTACAGCCCTCATATCATTAACTTGACCCCACATCTGTTTTTATTTTAATCTGTTTTTTTATTTCCTGTTTTCTCACACATTTAAGAAATTTACAGTGACCAATAGACCTATAATACCATATGTACATGTTTTGATGGGGGAAACCTAAACCACAACCTTTCATTGATAAAGGGCCATAAAAGTCAGAAATTAGTGGACAACTATCAGCTGCCACTGGCGGCATTAAAGCAAGCCCACTCTGTGGGCAATGGTTGGAGGAGCCAGCACTGGCAGCATCAAAGCAAACCACTAGGTAGTCAACAGAGGAGCTACTAGTGGTGGCGGTAAAGCAAGCCTGATCAGCAGGCAACAGCTGTTGGTTTCATAGTATTAAAGTAGATGCTTTAATCTTCAATACCACCAAAAAGTCAACCTTTTTGTAAAAACTGCCATCTCCTAAAGAAAAGCTTTTTGTAAAAACTGCCATCACATGTCAGAGGAGCACGGTATTGCCAGAAAGTATGTGTACCAAAAAACTACTTTTCCAATAAAATGTATTACATCACGGACTTTATCATTTAAATTGTGATGGCTACAGACATGCGGCATTGTGTTAGTCACTATTTCAAATGTTAAATTCGTTTGACAACTTCTGGAGAAGGTTGTATTATAGTAAATTGATCAGTATAAAGGAATCAAACGGTTTAAACCAACATTTAAGCAGCCTAAACAGGCTACTGTATACAGTATAATGGATAGGTTACTGCCTAGAAACACAGAACAAACCTGTAACGCCTTTACTCATCTGCTGTATTGACCGAGACCATCCTCTCTTGGTGAATCCCTGGGAAGCGCAAAATTTTAACGAGCATGTCAAATCCAATCAAACATCATGGGAAAAGATCGTTGTTTTGCTAAGCCGCAACGGTAGTCCGAATATGTAAAAAATAAGGTGTCTATAAAGGTATTTTTTAAATCGGATTATGCACTGAGGTTGCCTTGTGTTAGGTGGGGGGGTGAACACGCAGCATGGGTACTTGTGTGTGTGTGTGTAGGGGGAGCTGCGCATGAGCAGGCGATATCTTATCGCTGCTCACTGAAGCGTAGCTCCCCCTTTCAACTGTATGCCACTGCATTTTGGAGCTTGTCATAGACAGCTCCAGCAGGCCTTGGAGAACTGTGGCCGCGCCTGCAAACACACTGACTGAATTGGAAGAGGGCTGCCACACCTCCGAAAACTCCGATGATGGCACTATGTTTCTTGCACATGCGTGCAAGCAAACATAAAAACACAAGGCAAATGCCAAGAGAAGCATATAAACTATGCAGTTTATTCCTTAATTGTGGGGCCTCTATATTGGGCTACATACCAGACAAAGTATCAGACTTAAGCTAAATCAATGGCCCTCAAGCTTAATGCCTCTGTCTAGTTAATTTTCCAATTTTCATCCCAGTAACACAAGTTCAATCACATTCACTGACAGTTCATTCCGTCTTAGAATTTCGTGTAACAAAAAAAAAAAACTTTGCAAACAAAAATACAATATGTCCTTCTGTCATTCATACTGTGTTAGGGATAAAATTTATTACAGATTTAAAAAGCTGAATTGATGCATTTTACAAATATTTATTCATTGCATAAAAGGGTACCTGAGGGTGGCAGCTGTAGCAGAGCATAGGTTCTGATGCTTCCAGAAGACCCACAAAACAGTGGTTGAGAAGCAGAGCTCCATCGAGTAGACCAGAAGAGACACTGAATTGGATTGGTGACTCAATCTTCTCCTCTACAAAGACTCCACATTAGTCTCCCAGTGTTTGCGGCCGAAGACCACCAGACCATTCAGAAGCCGGAGCAAACAGTGATCACTGAGCAGCAGTAACTTTCATCAGACCTGCAAGGTAAGGAAGGAATTAGTTCAGTAATTTCTTTGTTTGGTGGGGGAGAGGGTATGGAATTGGCAGGCTGGACCTGGGGATATGGAGTGCAAGAAATGGAGCACGTTTAAATTTCTAGTGGGTTATGGAATTGTACCCTGCGTATGTGGGATAATGGCCCTTGGGCCCAGCATGCCAATTTTGTAACCTCCTAGATTTTTAAACCAGCTGTATTTATTGTACCCTTTACCTCACTAGCATGACAATCCCACACCCCTAGATATGTTACATATTCTGTTATATTGTCCCCTTTATCCCATAGGCCCAGTGTGCCAGTTCTAAAACCTCTTAATTTTTTTTACTCAAGTTTTATCTAACAAGGAAATGTACATTGTGTACATGAATATTGACCCAATCTGTTAACCTCCTAAATTTTTAAATATACTGTACATATTGTCCCCTTTATCGCACAGGCCAAGGTTGCCCATTCCACAGATAGCATATGCTGTAGGGGTAGGTGGTTATTGGCAAGCTGGGCCTGGGACAAGAAGGGAGGGAAAAAGGGAATGTCTCCTATGAAGAACATATTAAGTATGTAAGGGGAATCGAATCTGCATGGTGGAGCTGGCTGTTTGAAATTGTTTTGGGAGTGGGTTATTATGTTTAAAATCTGTCAGTGGGTGGGGAGAACTGCCAAGCTGGGCCTGGGCTAGTATTTCAGTTCTCCTTTCTGAGAGCTCAGAAATCACAGGCTGAAATCTGAGTGATGTCCAGCACTCTTATTTGTTTAAAACAATAGGGGCATATGAAGATGCTGTCAAGCAAGGGTCCACCTTATTCCCCTACATATCTCCTTGTTGCTTGGAGGCATGTCAAAGTGTGTGTGTGTGGGGTGGGGGTGCTGCTAGGTGTGGAGCTCTTGATCTGTGTTGTATATTCATACTGTGCACTATTAAGATGGAAGTTATCAAGCCTATTTCCCTATCTTCCTTCATGCTATTACAGAATCATGGATATTCCCATTCCAAAGAAAAAAGTGGTGCCCAAAGACGGAAGTTAGGCAAGGAGCAACAAGCAAAAGAAGAGACGTTACTGGAAAAAATCCCCAAATTACATCACTGTTTTACTGGTGCAGCTTGTGGGTCTGAAACTGTCCCTAGCATGACGCCCAACTTTGAACCTACTACAACTTCAATGCCACCAACAGATGAAGGGGTTAATTCTAACATGATGCAGGCAGAAGACTGTGAAGTGTGTCTTGGCAGAACCATGGAGGCAAATTGTGAAAGCACCACCCCCACCACCACCAAATCACCTGAACATGATGGATTTGCTGAAGTTGAGGTCCAAGCAAACACCTCTAGAAGTGATCCTGCAGACTGGAATCCAAAAGACAGTTTGTTGGTGGAGTATTTGGTTTTGCATCCACCAAAGCAAAATCTTAATTGTGATTTCTCCAGATCAGAAAGGCAGTACACCCATCAAAAACGTTTTGCCACCAAGGAGAGCTTTCAAAAAAAGCTAATGAATGGAGAAACTAAGCTAAGAGATTGGCTATTATACTGTCCCAAAAATGGATGTTTATTACGTTCCTCGCACTTTGTTTGGAAGTTCATAAAATGTGTTTGGACAGGGAGCAGGGGTCAATGATTGGAAAACTGCTTCTTGGAGGCTAATCAAACATGAGCAGTCATCCAATCATAAAGTAGCTGTGCACACATTTGTGTCTCGAGGCTCAACTGTTGGAAGAACTGATACAGAACTTGCAGGGCAGGGTTTAACCAACAAAGAATACTGGAAAAATGTCCTCAGAAGAGTTGTTGCCACAATAAAATTTCTTTCTTCTAGAGGACTGGGAATTCGTGGGACCAATCAAATGCTAGGCTCCCCTCATAATGGAAACTTCTTAGGAGCTTTGGAACTGATATCATAGTTTGATCTATTCCTTACAGGACACCTCACAAACCATGGAAACACCTGAAAAGGAAACACCTCATATTTGCCTTCTACAGTCTGCGATGAATTCATTACATTAATGGGACAAAAAGTTATCAACTTCATTGTTTCTGAGCTGAAAAATGCTAAATACTATTCCATCATCGTGGATTCCATATCCGATGTTGCACACACTGATCGGCTGGTACTTGTACTAAGATATGTTCTTGAAAATGGATTGCCAAGAGAAAGATTTCTGTTGTTTGTACCGATGTTTGGTCACACTTCGGCTGCAATTGCAGACATTGTACTTAAGATGCTTGAGAAGTTTGGTATCAACATCGCAGACTGCCAAGGGCAGTCATACAATAATGCAGGCAACATGGCAGGCAGTACAGTGGATTACAAGACAGAATAAAAGCTGAAAACAGTCTTGCATTATTTGTTCCATGTGCTGGCCTCTCATTTAATTTAGTTGGCACATGTGCAGCTGAGTCATGTCATACTTCAGTTTCTTTTTTTGGCTTCTTACAAGAGCTGTATAACTTCTTTGTAGCCTCAATCCATCAGTGGGCTGTGATGAAAAAGCATTTAAATCAAGAATCCTGTAAAGTGCCAAAAAGCCTATTAAAAACAAGGTGGTCGGCACGTGCATAAGCTGTTGAAGCCTTAAAGAAGAGGTACAGAGGATTTCGGTCTGCATTGAGAGAGTTGTTTGAACATAAAACTCGACCTCCTAGTACAAGGAATGAAGCCAATGCACTTCTTGGAAACTTTAAACAGCTTGAAACAGCCTTTATGATATTAATTTGGAGTGCCACAAAGGAGAGATTTGACGTCACAAACAAGTTGCAAGCAGCAGAAATCGATTTTGGTTCAGTGGAGGAGTTATTCAAGTCACTAAAAGAATACATTCAGAGAGTCAGAGATGGCTTTCTTCAGTATGAGGAAGAAGCAAAAAAGTTGTCAGGAACCGATGGTTATGCAATAGACTTCAAGCGAAAGAGAACAAGGAAGAGGCAGTTTGATGAGTTGGATGAAGACACTGAGACTCAGTTTACTGGACAAACTAAAATGCGTTCAGAGGTCAATATCATGCTTGACACTCATAGCCGAACTTGGCAGACGGAAGGCTGCATACATGTCCCTTCATGCTAGGTTTGGATTTTTAACTCAACTTAAAGAAATGGATGCCCAAGACATTAAACACCATGCACAAAATCTTCTTCATCTGTACAAAAATTATTTAGATGATTCTTTTGTTAATGAATGCCTTCATTTCATGAGCTTCGTTCCACTACCTGTTACAACTGGAGCAAAAACAAAGCAAGCAACTTCGATGGATCTTTTGTAGATTATAAGATCAAAAGGCTTGGACTCCACTTTCCCAAATATAGACACCGCTCTACTCATATTTCTGTGCACACCAGCAACACACTGTTCTGGGGAGCTGTCGTTTTCGACTCTGAAAATAATTAAAAATCTAATGCACTCTACTATGGGTCAAGATCGACTGACTGCTTTGTCAATAATGTCAATAGAACATGATATTGTTGCAAAGATAGAGTTTGATGACCTCATCAATGAATTTGCATTGAAAAAATCACGACGTAAAGTCTTTTAACAAGCCTTCTTTTTAGTACACAATTCGCTCAGTCAGTATTTCGTGAATGGCAACTTTTTTGTCTTGCATGCACAGCTGTCTGTTTTCAGATTACTAAGCAGTGGTGTGCTAAGGGGTGGTGTGTTAACCTTTACATTGGGTACATGTATGGTAGGCTTTCTCAAATGGTGAGGCCTGCATCCCTGGGGAGGCCTGAGCCAGTTCCAGGGGAGGCTCAAGCAAGTCTGAAAGTACTACATAGTGCACCCTCTAGCTGCCAAATTTGCTGCACAAACTTTTTGGCATATAATAGCAGTGTGTTATGTTGCAGTGGTAAAATATGTGAAGATGTGCACAGTATGGCTATAAAAAGTGGACAAATGAGAGAGGTAAGGTAACAATTGACCAATTTGATGGATAGCAGAACTGCCAATTACAAAGGTTATGCAGGGAGGCACTGTACTAGGAGCAAGAATAGGAGGGAGCAAAAGGACCCTCGAGAAGTTGCTTGTGAGCAGGGTATGTGGGGAGACTGAGGCAGAGGTGGGTTGGAGGTTTATTCCAGATGGAGGAGAAACAGAACAGTGTGACCCATTAAGGTATTGCAACAAGGGGTAACAATGGTTTAAGAATCAGAATAACAGCAAGTGGGCTGTGTAAAATAATATGCTATTTTTCAAAGTGGAGGCCCACTGTGACTGTCTAATTATATATGGACATCACATTATTTTTGTGCATAGTTGTATTAATCTTGGTGTGCTTTCTTAGGCCCTGGACACACCACAGAACTGTTTTTGAAAACCATTTTTAAAACCAGTTTAGCTAAACCATTTCAGTGCAGCCACACTACTCAGTAACCATTTTTGAAAATGGGTTAGTGTGGCCACACTGTTAGTGTTAAACCTGTTCTCCTTATAACTATTTTGTGTGAAGTCCAACACACAGAACTGTGCTTGCCTGGACACACTGCAGCTAGAACTGTTTTAGTTAAACCATTATAGCTTAAAACACTTTTACTCCTGGGCAGACCTGTAAGTTAAACCATGCTAGCTCTAAAACGTTTTTAAAAATGGTTTTAAGACTAGGTATCTAGCTGGGTTTTAAAACACTTTTGTTAAAACATTTTAAGGGGCTTGTAGTCTGTCTGCAAACAGTGCTAGGGGGATTTAAACTGTTTTAAGGCACTTAAACCGTTTTAAGTTCCCCAGTGTGTCCAGGGCCTTAGTCTGTAATCCAAGGAGCGGATATCTGTGCCAGCCAGGCTCTAAGATGGCATGTAGAATATGTAATATAAAGTATATGGACATCACATTATTTTTGTGCATAGTTGTATTAATCTTGGTGTGCTTTCTTCGTCTGTAATTCAAGGAGCAGATATATGCACCGGCCAGGCTCGGAGATGGCATGTAGAATATGTAATAAAGTATTTTGTTAAACCTCAATAAACTAAGTTAAGTCTGTATCCTACTCTTTCCTTTTCTAACATGAATATTTGTTGCCATCCCCTGTATTGAGGTGTGTGTGTGTGTGTGTGTGTGTGTGTGTGTGTGTGTGTGTATGTGTTGGGGGGAGAGGGGGGCACCTGGTGCACACACTGGGTGCACGGGCCAGTGGAGGGGTGCCTGAAATTTCAAGCCTATAGGCACTATCTATGTAAACACAGCCCTGAGTCTGAGCTCATATGTGAATTGAGCACCGCTCTGCCCACCAGCATCATACAGCCCCTGGGGTCTTACCTTCTGTATATCATTGAATGTGCTTTCAAAATCCACTGGCCAAACATAAGTACTTAAATACTTAACATGTGCTTTTTGTTGAAGCAGTTTATCAGAAAATGTTTTGTTGTCACAGAGACTGAAACAGCAGGTGGGAGAAAAGGTGCAAATGATCCAGTTCACCTAAATGGGGTGCTGACTGTGAAGTCTTTTCATAAGTAGTATGGGCAGCTTTTTCCTTGTGAACATACTTTCATTCAGACTAGTTTTCATTCAAACAACTGAGGATTCTGGATGGCCCTGCTGATTATAATCTTCAATAAGCTAGTTGGTAACAGTGATCCTGCACTTAGCAATCTACAACCTATATGCTCATATGCAAAGAATACAATAAAAACCTGACTAAAATCTAAAAACAAGCTTATAAAATACATAAAATGTAGTTGAACATTTGTCTTTACCTATACCAAATAATTGCAGCCCAAGCAAAACTCAGGTAAATTACATGGTACCCTGACTACTGTTCTGTGATGTAGTACTAAACATATATTATGTGTGTTTCATAGCTCAGTGCTTATGTAACATGGTTAAATGATGAATATGGTTGTTTGGATACAGAGGCCAGCATAAGAGGACAATGTTCATAAGGCAGTAGTATAGAATGTTTGTACTTAGGTACTTGGATGCTTGAAATGAGTCGATTGATAATATTTGATGGTTTTGGCCTTTCTCTGTATCCCTCCTGTAGGAAGGAAGCTTGGTTTAGAAGTATAAAAGCCCCCCAGTGGGATAAGAGTGCCGCAGAAGGAGGAGGTGTCGGGGAGGATGGTGGGTGAGCGCGACTCACTCTAAGCAGAGCGGCAGTCAGCTGGATGCCTTAAATAGGCTGTGGGGGAGGAGCTCTTCCCCCACATAACACCAGGCAAGCCTTTCTGTTATGTGTGGTTCATAGCTCAGTGCTTATGTAACATGGTTAAATGATGAATATGGTTGTTTGGGTACAGAGACCAGCATAAGAGGACAATGTTCATAAGGCAGTAGTATAGAATGTTTGTGCTTAGGTACTTGGATGCTTGAAATGAGTTGACTGATAATATTTGATGGTTTTGGCCTTTCTCTGTAACCCACCTGTAGGAAGGAAGCTTGGTTTAGAAGTATAAAAGCCCCAAAAAAGAATAAATATCAATGATTGTTCTGTAACTAAATGCTGAAGAATCGTGCATAACAACAATGAATGGAATGACGATCACCTCCTCCAACTTATCCTCCACTCTGTGCCGTCCTTGCCCTCGAGCACCCAGTAAGCGCTGGGGCTCGCTCCATGTGAGCGGCGGCGACGCATAAGGCCGCCCAGGGGACCGGGAGGCGGGAGAGACAGCCAGAAAGCCGTCCTTGCCTCGAGCACCCAGTAGCGCCAGGGCTACGCCCACCAGCGGGCGGCCGCGACCGCAAGGCCCAGGGGACCAGGAGGCCGGAGACAGCCAGGAAGGTATCGGGAAAGCCGCTGACCAATCGGAAGGCGAGCGCTATCCGAGCCTTAGCTCCATTGGTCCTCCTGCTCCATAGACTGCTGTTTTACTTTTGCACTGCTGAAGCTGGCTGGGATTGTGTTTTAGTGAAATTACCTAAAAAGAGCTGTTTTCCTGTTATTGCTAAAATTCTAAGATTTCTGCTGTATTTTTACAATGCTTATGTGATTACAGTCTTTTGGTGGGACTTCTAGTGGGCCAGATGCTAAGGCGCCGAACCCCCCCCCCCAGTCTTTTGTTGTGCAAAATAACTTCACACAATTTGCAGAATCACTTGATTGCTGCAATTTTATTTATTTGACTGTGCTTTCTCTGTCTCCCTCCACTCTAGCCGTCCTTGCCCTCGAGCACCCAGTAAGCACCAGGGCTCGCCATGCAGCGGCTGCCGCAACCGCAAGGCCGCCAAGGGGACCAGGAGGCCGGGAGAGACAGCCAGAAGGTACGGGAAAGCCGCAGCTTTTGCTCACCCCCTCCCCTGTTTCTTTAATATGCATCTTCCCTGCCAAATTTTTACCTCCGCCCACAGCAAAAGTCTATCCAATAATCTATCAGCAGCCCTGCGGTGTCACCTGCTCAGCAGTCCTCCCCTTGTCCTCATTGTTGTTAACCCCTAGTTACCGCATCATAATGGGGAAGCTCCTCTTACTGTTTCTCTCTCTCTCATCTATTGTATTCCTTGAGGATGATGCCATACCGATCCATGCCTTACTGTATAATGCGACTTGTCAGCCTAGCTTCCCTGTGATGCCTCCAGTGGATGCCGATCGGTTCCTCACATATGCACTACCGTTGCTTCACCACAATCAGTGGGGTAACCCCCAAAAAGGGTCACAACCTGTCATGTACTTTTTATGCTCCATGCTCCACTATTGGATCTACAGTGCCCCCTTATACCTGTCCACCAAATTAGCACTCTGTGACAGGTTACTAAGCCGCAATCCAAAGTGGATCATCTCTAGGCACTGGCCACCGAGCAAGAAGAGAAGGCCCATTGACTGTCCCTTCCTCCTGTCCTTCGAAGCCCTCACAAAACTCTTATTCTTTCTGCTGATCTGTATTGGTAATGTTGAAATCAATCCAGGACCTCCAGAGGTATCACCTCCCCAGCAGATCTAGCCTCATTAAAGGACTAAGCTTCCTTCACATCAATGCATGCAGCCTCCTGAAAAAGCTTTCATTAATACAAGCCTGGGTTGCCCACACCATGCCAGACTTTCTGGTAATATCCGAGACATGGCTCAAACCTGCAACAACTGATAGGGAGGTAAATCTACCCAACTACCAAATATTCAGATCAGACCGCCTGTCAAGGGGCGGTGGAGTAGCTATTTATGTAAAATCGAATATATCTGCATCTTGCCTTAGTGCAACATCATTGCCCAAAGAATTTGAATGTTTATTCCTTAAAATAGCTCTCCCCAACATGGCAGCTTTTCAACTAGTTGGATGCTATAGGCCCCCCTCTGCCGATCATAAGCTCCTAACCCACCTGGGGAACGTAATCAAACTGGGCCCTGAAGATACCATTATGTTAGGTGATCTGAATTTAAACTGGCTCTCCAAGACAGCTGCACCCCTAGTATCTTTTTGTGATACATTTGGGTTTTCTCAACTAATAAATGAACTGACAAGAATCAATTTAAAGAACAGAAGTAGCAGCACCCTACTTGACATTATGCTGGTAAACAAACCCCACCTGTTCTCACACGCTGGAGTACTATTCAGTGACATAAGTGATCACTGTCTTATAGCAGGAATAAGATCATCAGACAAACCCGCTAACCCAGCAAAATTTCTCCGAGAAGATCTAAAAAACCTTAATATCGAGGGATATCTCCACGATCTATGCCACTCTGCATGCTGGCAAGAGTTCTACCTTACATACTCTGTGGAAATAGCACTTCAGGTGTTAAACAGCATAATCATAGGTGCCCTCAATACTCATGCACCAATCTCTAGTGTAAGAACGAAAAGCAAATCTTGCCGCTGGTTTTCAGCCGACCTTAAATCTGCACTGCTTGAGAGAGATAAGCTATGGAAAATGGCAAGAAAGACTAAGGAACCAAATGACTGGTTGCTGTTCAGAAAAGCCAGAAATATCTGCACCAAAAAAGTAAGGGATGCTAAGGCTGCTTTCTATACAGCTGAACTTGATGCCTTTTACCTCAACCCTGCTAGATTCTGGGGCACCATCAAGGGGATCTTAGGGCAGGACTCTAGCACTTCTCTGCCATCTCAAGTGCACCTCAATAAGGTTGCTATCTCCGACAAACGGGATGTACTAGATGCATTCAACAATCATTTCACAATGGCTGGCCTTGCTTTTGATTCCTCTCCAGCTAATCTACTGCGGGCACAACTTAAATCCCAGTCTACTGAGGCTCAGAGGGCTAATTCTTCATTCTCATTCAAACCAATTTTACTGAAGCAAGTAGAGGATCTATTGTTGCATTTGGACACTAAAAAAAGCACAGGTGCAGACTCTCTTGACCCCTATTTTCTAAAAATTGCAATACATGTGCTTGCAGTTCCCTTAACACATCTTTTTAATCTATCTTTAGCCTCTGGTTCTATTCCTTCGCTGTGGAAGACAGCACAAGTGTTTCAGGGGACCCCATGGACCTCAACAATTATAGACCCATATCCATCCTGCCAGTGCTTTCCAAAATGCTAGAAAAATTAGTGAGCATCCAATTAAGAGACTACCTTGATGTTAATAATCTCCTAAACCCTGCTCAATCTGGGTTTAGGAACAGGCATAGCACCACTTCTGCACTGTCAAAAGTCACAAATGACTGGCAAACTGAGCTAGACAAAAAGAACAGCGTCTGTGCTGTATTTCTTGATCTAAGCAAAGACTTCGACACAGTGGATCATGAGCTGCTACTCTCTTCACTGCACTCCATAGGCCTAGATCCATCCTCTCTTAAATGGTTCAGATGTTACCTCACTGATAGAACGCAGCAAGTGAAAAATGAAGGCGACCTATCCTCATCAAAACCACTCCTAAGAGGAGTACCTCAAGGATCTATCCTGGGCCCTATCCTTTTTGCCATTTACATTAACAACATTGACTCTAATCTCACCAAAGCCAATGTTCACCTCTTTACAGATGACACTGTCTTATATATCAGTAACCCATCACCTACAAAGGCCTGTGAAATACTACATTCAGAGTTCTCCCTTTTGCAATACCAACTACTTGAAAAAAAACTCCTCCTAAATGCAAAGAAGACAAAAGCTATGCTCTTCTCCACCAATTACTATACTAACACCTTCTCACCAAGCATTCTTCCCCAACTATCCACCATCCTTGGAGAAAGCCTTGACTATGTTGACAAATTCAAATATTTAGGGGTATGGATTGACAACAGACTTGATTATACTCAGCATATTGAAGAACTTCTGAAAAAACTTCGCCAGAGGCTCGGCCTTTTCTTCAGAATCAAGCATTATTTAACCAGAGATTCAAGACAGAGACTAATCCAGGCCTCACTTCTATCACTTATCGACTATGCCGATTTCCTCTATGGCCACTGTACTATTTCCTATTTAAGTAAATTGGATACCTTGTACCATAGAGCTCCAAGGTTCATCACAGATCTTCCATTCAACACTCATCATTGCTCTCTCTATGCTGCAGTTGGTTGGACATCCTTACACCTCAGAAGGAACAAAAATGCTGCATTATGGATTTACAAAGCTCTGTCTTAACAAACTTCCATCCTATATTTTAGATTGCTTTACACTGGCCACAGCTAGGTCATATGCCCTAAGAAGCAACAACTTCATCACTTTGAAGCTACCCAAAGCCTGCACCCAGCATGGGATATCTGCAATGAGTTACTCTCTAGCAATGGCTTGGAATTCTCTGCAGAAGACCCTAAAGTTGACCACCTTTATACCTCTAACATCCTTTAAAAAGCTGTACACAAGCCTCTTCCCAGAGAAATGCAATTGCTTTCACAAGGCCTAGTCAATCATTGCTACCCCCTTCTGTGCAGCTTGCTGCCCCTTGCCAAGACCTCCTCTGCTACCCCTGGCACTTACTTCCTACCCCATTCACTCACTACTAGTTGATTTAGTCCTATCCAAAACTCCCACCAGCCCCCGTGTCATTTTCAGAAGCTGCTTTCAGCACTTTATTAGTCATCAATCATAACTGTCTGGTTTAGCTTGCCCTGGAGCCTGTATTCTCCAGCTACCCTGCTTGTATATATGTTTATATTATTGTAATCTGTTTATTTAGAAGTGTTTTGTATATGTCTGCTTTTGTACCTTCATGTTATTCCTCGACCTATCAGGTCCATCTTGTAAATGAGCTTTGCTCAATGATGTCCGCCTGAATAAATAAATAAAGATTTTGAACTCCGGAGAGTATGACCAGTAGCATTCAGGAGAGAAAAAAAACCCTTGAGGGGAAACCTCTGTGGATCCATGGCTACTGACCTGCCCGTCCCTCTGGGCATACTAAAGGAGAGAGATCCTAATTAAACTAAATTAATCAGCTAAATCTGAATTCTAATTTGTAGAATTTGATCCAGATAAATGGATCTCAAGAAAGAAGTGAATTGCAAATATCGATTAAAGTAATTCCTCCTAAAACTCCGAGTCCGAGAATTCATGTACAGTTTGCAATGATGGAGAGTGGATATGAAGAATCTTCTTCCGGACTTCAGTTGATAGAGGGCATAATCCGGGAAATGTATGATGGTGGAGATGAAGTTGATGACTGACGAATTCAATACAGGAGACCAGATGTAGATAGTTGCATCCAAACTTGACGTCAATGAGGCATGATGAATAGAAGTATGACTTCCTGATCTCCAATAGAGGGCTTGTATAATACGAATAATGAGAGAAGGCTTGTAGCCAGGCTACTGACTGATAAATCCAGTTCTGATAAGTGAAGCATAGACTTAAGAACTGATATGAAGACAACGGCTGTAGAGCCGAACTGGAATAATGACAAGCTGTAGAGGATAATTGGAGACACTGGTGTGAGGTATGAAACATCCAAGTAGTAGAATATGTTGAGCCCAAAAAGTAAGCAAGCAGTTGGACTGCTAATCCGAAGGGAAGTAGATGGAGATAACTGAAGAAGCGGAGTCCAATGAAACAGCAGAGTCACAGGCCTGAAGATGGGAGAGCACAAGCAGGATAATGAAATTCTGCAGGAGACGCCGACCAAGTCCTGGAAAGAAGCAGCTGTAAGTCCACGGCTGAGGCACCGAGCGAAAAATCCAAAATAGCAACCCCGGAAGCTGCTGAATAAGCACTGAGGCAATCTGAAAGCATTGGAGTATGAGGACCAGCCACTTAGGTGGCGAAGCAGGAGCGACGAGGCATGAGGGGAAGCAAAGTCGAGATGGTAGCTAATGTCCCGAAAGGGGAAGCATCATAGAGTCCATGGCCAAGGCAGCAGAAGCAGGAATGCATAAATAGAATGGAAAGCACCAGGTCCCGAGCTGGGCGAGGCAGAAGTAGAACAGAAGTAGCAGAACCTCCCAGTCCAAAGGGCGAAGGCAGGTCAGAGAAGCAGGTGAGGAGTAGGTAAACCTCCTAGCCCGATGGGCGAAGGCAGGACAGAGAAGCAAGAAGTAGTAGGTAATCCTCCCAGCCCGATGGGCAAAGGCAGGATGTAGAAGCAGGCGAGTATGGTGCAAGAAAGTTATAGGAACAAGAACTTCTGAGCTGATATGGGCACGTCTGACTACATGCAATGGCTAACTTCTGGCCCATGGGTGAGGAAGGTTGCAGAGCAGTAGGAGATAATGCAATGGAAATGTTGAACTGCAGGCAATGGAGAGGTCATATCTTGGTAAGTAGAGATCGCACTAATATGTAAACTGAGGGTAGAAGGAAGCCAATTCATGAGGAATGCAGATTGTAACATCAAGCTAGTCGTAAGGACCTGGAAGCCCTGGAGGATGAAGCAAGTAACATGAGCAGATACGGGAAGAAGTGAACTTGTACAAGTTGTAGGTGAAAGCAAGCTGCATGAGATAGGCATGGTAGCAAGAAGCAGGTGAACTCATCCAAGGAGTACAGGAGAAATGTCAGTGATGCAGGAATCCGTAGCAGGGAGCTCCTGGCAGGCATCCACAGCTTCGAGTAGTCACCCAGAAGTGAGGTCGGAGCATAGAATGACTGAAGCGAGATGGCATGGCAATGTCCAAGGCAAGGCTCGAGGCATGGCTTGATTACGATGCACAAAAGCATGAATGACGAATCGAAGGAGAGGTGAGAACGAGCAAATAGGAGCTGCAGCAACCAACACTGGAGGGCTTGAGTAAACCAATGACTGGAATGTTCACATCGATGAAGTGACTGAGACATGGGAAGAAAATGACATGAAGTTAGCTCTGGACGAATGCTGAGACATGAAGCAGTTGGATCACCTCGAGGAGGAATTGGATTAAGTCTAATATACAAAGTACGCAGAGTAATAAGCAATAGCTTCAAAATCACAGATATCATCCAAGGCAGCAGGCAAGAACAGACTGATCCAGACAAGTGGATTAGATTAAGCAGCTGGGAAGAGTGGCAACCATGCAATTCAGGCGGCGTCAGGATGTCAAACGTCTCTTAAGGAAACTGGCAGCTACATTCAAAGGTAACTGCAAGTGGTTTCAGAGGCTGCAAAAGGCTGACCACTAGCACAATGTGCTAAATAGGGCACAGATAGACATCCGATTTCGCAGCTCCGAAACAGAATGCAGACACAAGGTCTGAGCAATCCATAACAAAGGAAAAGAATGCATCTCCAGCAGGTGACGAGCGAACAAGTGTAAACCAATTGACCGACTCGCCACAGCCGTCCCCATGATATCAACTGGTGCAACCGCCCCATCCGTGAGTGATGGTATTGCTACAGCCCTGCAGGCTGGGTGAATAGCAGATCTAGGTAAAACACAGGAATGGCTGACAAAGGTGCTACGAGGCAGACACACGCACGAGCAGCCAAAGGGCAGTTAGCGATAATCAGGCAGTTCAAATAAAAGTACCCCATGCAGGTAGGTACCGTAGGATGAAGAGAGCTGAACTGTCCAATGAGTCGTAGCGGCGAGGAATGAGGCTGAACAGCAAATGCAGGTAAGGTCCCTTGAGGAAGGCAAAGTCCTGAGAAAATAAAGGAGTATGTGAGAAGATGCAGGTTGAACAAGTCTGTAACTTGAATGCTGACATTAGTTTGTGTTGGAATCCCCATTGCTCTGCGGGACAGAGGAAATGTGAGGCCAAAGCAGGGGACGGCCCTGAAATCAGGGACAATTGAGAGGTATGAGGTAAAGCAGGACTGTGAAGTGCCAGATGGCTCCGGAGCTGATCCCCAGTGGCTCCATGCGAGGTGAAATGAGCAGCTGAACAATTCATAACAAGCCGTAGCTTCCACGTATCAGGCAAAGATGTCATTGAGGAATAACCCAGAAAGAGGATGCTGAATGACGGTCCTGTCAATGGCCAGCAGTCGGATTGCGGAGCAGGAGAGAGCACTGGAATGCTAGGAGCAATAGAGGTCGGGTCGCAGCAGGCCAAAGCAGGAGAGGGAGGCTCTGGGAGAAAGGCAGTAGTCCACGTAGTTAGCAGCTCCTGGAAATGCGAACTGAGCAACAGCATGGAACACGGTCGCTGGGAGAAAGAAAGGGGAAGCGAGGAATGAGGTCAGGCGAGCTGACAGTGCAAGGAGCAGGAGGAAGAGGCGGCCGAAGAAGCAGCCTCGAAAAGACAACCCTAAGAAAGGGAAAGAAAACAACAAAGGGTAACAGGGAGAAGTGGGGGGGAACAAAGACAAACGAAGGAAGATAAATGCAGCAAACAGGAGCAGGAGCCGGGGGGGAACAAGACAAACGGAGGAAGAGAAACTCAGGAAGGAGCAGGGGGGGCAAGCACCCACGAACCAGCAGCAGCATGGCAGCGAGCGCAACTTGCTCTGAGCGCGACTCGCGCTAAGCAGAGCGTCAGTCAGCTGGATGCCTTAAATAGGCTGTGGGGGAGGAGCTCTTCCCCCCCGCATAACACCAGGCAAGCCTTTCCATTGGCATTTTTTTTCTGTATTCTTTGTAAACCAGGTAAGGCCCACTAGGCAGAACTGCCTGTTTTCAGGAGTGACCTAGAAGCACTGGGGAGGTTAAGTGACTTGTTTGGAGTCTCACAGTATGCAAGTGGAGGTTGTGGGAATCAAACCCAAGTCTGCTGGATGTACCCAGTTCAATCACTGTTTGTTACTGGTTGGGGCGGGCGGGGCAGTCGACATGCAGCATCAATGGGCTAACACCCCACAATAAGATGCTGCTGGAGGGAGGAGGTAGCCTTTGCCTCTTAAGGTGCTCGCTTGCTGTCCGTGCTCTCGATGGAGCTTTTGTGGCCGGTCGGGCATCTGTGTGGGGAGGGGGGGACTTGCTGAGGTCTATATGGGAGAGAGGACAATTGGACAATTAAGATGCAGCGGGAAACACAACTGCTGTGGGTCTGCCCCGACTGCGGATGCATGAACTGTTGGGCTAAGTCCCGAGCACAGCTCACTAGTGTGCATGCGCAAGATACGATCAAGATGGCGGTATGCAGCAACAGGTAAGACTTAACTACGGACATGCAAAACCCAACTTAACAGCCTGTAACAGTAATGATGACTTCTAGTGCAAAGAGAGAAATCGGAACGTGCAGTCGCTAACATCCACACACCCATATATCAGTACCCCGGTAGTTTAGAGCAGTTGTTAGATTGTAACATTCAGTCTCATATTGCTCTTAACCATTATCCTAACCTGGTCTAGCACCAAGTCCCCTCTCTCACTACAGGCGTCTACTCCTTACAATTTTGATGTTTTGCTCCTGCTTGTGTTGTTCTTGTGGCAAATTCCTAATTGTTATTTGATGTTCACTGCTGTATTACCCAATGTCGGAGCATGACGCTCCTGTATGTAACATCTACTGTAAGCTCCTGTATGTAACATCTACTGTAAGCTCCTGTATGTAACCTTGTGTTCATGGATACCCTGTAACTCTCCCGGGTCGCTCCTGAAAATAGGCACGTTGCTGTCTAGTGTGCTTACCTGGTTAACAAAAGCAAATAAATAAATATACAGTAAAAAAGCCCCACAGTTAAAGTACCCCTCGAGAAGCAAGGCAATCGCTGTGTAAGCCACAACAAATTAAGTCCTGGACAGACTAACAGTTGCTGTGTGGGGACAGTAAATCAGAGTCCAGATTTATCCCACAACAAGATGCTGCTAGAGGGAGGAGGTAGTCTTTACCTCTTAAGGTGCTCTCTTGCTGTACGTGCTCCCGATGAAGCTTCTGTGGCCGGTCGGGCTTCAACACCCTGCAACTCACCACAATGTCTCCCGAGTTTTCCTCTCAAGACAGACTGCTGGGCCAATTGGGTAATTGCTGGGCCGGTAGTACAGCTAGCAGCCTGGCACCATGGGAATGGAACGGCATCATGTGACAGAAGGACTTGGGGAGCACACTATTACATTATGATAATGAAAACAAAAAGTAAAATTGAAAACGAGCCTTGTCTGAGCCGAGTCGCCAAGATTCAGCACAGGGCTCACACAAATTCATGATGGGGGACTCATTTTTAAACCAAATGATTTTACACAACACTAGATGGGACTACATTAAAGGGCTACTGATGCCTCAAAGAAAACTTTAAAAAGCATAATAATTAGTTACAATTCTGCCTTCATTCCATTTATATTTTATATATTTCTCCTCCCCTTTATTTATTACTAAGGAAATATGCATGATTATATGATCTTTACCCCTTAGAGTTTCTTTAGAGTCCATCTGCCTCTACAGCTTACTCCCTATTTCAGGTCATAATCCTCTGTTGTGACATCAGAGTCTGCTGCCATGGGAATAACTGTGATATCACAAACAGTGCTCTGTGACTTCAGGTAGGGAGAAAGCGGCAGGAATAATTACTCTTTATGCTGTTTAGGAATAGAGCATTTGGGGCCATCCAGTGCTTGTCACTTTGGGTCAGAAGGCTCAGAGGATGTGCTTTATGTAAATGTCCATGCTGTCTGACTATAACATGAGCAAAGATCTTGTTTTTATACAGATGACCTCAGTACTCAATAATAGGGAGGAGGAATACAGCAGTAATGGGAAATACAAGCTGGACTGTGTCTAAATATTAGGTTTTGTTAAAGTTCTCCTAAACGTGTCTCCAGCTCTTTAAGTTACAGCAGTTTGCAAAAGTGAAGTAAATCTTTAGAGGTTGTGCAACAGTGCTGACCAAGCTTTGCAGTTGTGATTCATTAACATCGTAAGTATGATGTTTACAATTTCAGGGAGAGTAATAAGTGATGTCTACAATTCCAGGAAGAATAGAAAAACATGTTTAAGAGTTTTCTGACATCCATGTTGAAACAGTGCGAATTTCTGTAAAAGTGGCCTGGCTTAGTCTTGAAGGTATGATTTATGTAGAATGCAAATGAGAATCTGTGATTCAGCTGCTACACAGCCGAATGTTTGAATGCCATGACATTCTCAAAAACACTCATCAGTCAGTGATTGTACTGCTAGGTTGCAATGATCTGCTGCCCTCTTGGAAAAACAGCATGACCTTTCTCTTTATGCTGTTTAGGAATAGAGCATTTGGGGCCGTCCAGTGCTTGTCACTTTGGGTCAGCAGGCTCAGAGGATGTGCTTTATATAAATTTCCATGCTGTCTGACTATAACATGATTTATGGTGTTCAGATTGGAGGGAGGTCATTTATTTAATTACATTTCTTTTTCAGAGTAATCCATTCAAGAAGAAGCATCTTGTTTTTGAGTAGGCCTGGGGCAGCAAGATACAGATAGAAGTTACATTTAGGCCCCAGCGGTTAAAAGCAGCCATTTGCTCTGCACACAAAAACAGCGCTGCTTCCAAAACAGCATGTAGCAATCAGCAAGGCATATTCATATAGGCAGCATGCAATGCCTGCATAAATATCGAACCGGGGTAGTGCCATGTCACAACTCCCTGCTGGCAACAAACTCCAAGGAGCAAAGAGCATCCCAAACAGGATAGCACCTTTGCAAACTGGAGCCGTATTCAGATGCCACATATGGCATGCAATGCAATAAGGAGTCATTTGCATGTCCTTCTGTAGCCAGTATAAGTTCTGCCCAATAAGGATTTGGACAGAGCCTGGGCTATTGCCTGCACCTTCACCTAATCCCCAGCAAAGTAATCCCTGGTAGTCTACTGGTAACTCCCTCCTGCCCAATCCCTAGTGTTATTAGAAGCATTCCACAGCAGTCTACTGCTACCCCCCCCCCCTGCCCAAACCCTGATGTCATTAAACAGGATTGTGGGCAGCACTGCAGATGGCAACCAGCACAGACCTTCCTCTCAACTCCTTGGCTGACCACCATTTGAATGACAAGCAGGTGGCACGCATGTACTATAGAAGCAGATGTCTCTACAGCATGAGTGAACTCAGTCCCAGACAGTGGCCATATTTATTATGGATCCACAACAAATGGAAAGAAATTTTAAATATCTAAAAAACTAAAGATCGCTAGAAAAAAATATTTACAGATATGGAAACCAAAACTATGGTTGCATGCTTCCAGCCAAAAAGCAGAATTTTGATAATCACTTCCTGATTATCTAGTACTACTGCTTGAAACAGGAGACTGCACTTTGATTAGGGATATAGGAAAAATCAAATATTTACTGTACCCACAATGCCTCACTATGTAAATTAGTATACAGGCTATTATATTTCTGTGGTCACTACAGAAATAGGAGACCACATCTCTCAGTAAAGAAACCTTGTCAGCTAGATACTGTATGTATAAAGCCTTATTTTGAAAATAAAGATGAGATCTTATATTGTTGAAGCCACTACAGGAACAGACGACTGCACCTCACAATAAGGAGAATGGAAAACACCTTCCCACTGTACCCACAATACCTTGCTATGCACATTATTTCAGTAATAATTTCCTTCAAATGCTCAGAAAGAAAATAAAATCAAAAATGTATCAGATTTACATATACACAATTGTCCTGTGAGCACACCAGTAGGTGGCGCATCTGTGTCATGGCTTATCACAAGAAACAATGAGACATTCTCATTATACACTGGCATGCCACATATCATTTATATGTACATAATTGTTGTTCTGTGAGCCTACCAATAGACTGCGCATCTTAAATTCTTCATATTCATTTCTGATAACTCGTAATAGCGTTTCCATTTTTTTCAAAGTCATGCTGCTATAAGCTCTTTTAAATTCAGATATGGAAAAAACACATATTATCCTTAACTCCACCATATAGGCAAGGCTAGTAAAGTGATTTATAGCACCCACCTATGTGGATAGCTGTGAGTATCATGTAGCAGGTTATCTCCTGTACTTCACTAACTGTGAGGTAATTATTCCTACAATAGATTAAGAGAGTGTCAGCCTGTTTAGTTTAAAATCCCTTCTGTGTAATGCATTTTTCTACTATATGCCAGTAAAAAGAATAACATTGCAATGTTAGTGCTCGCTTAAGCAGTGTCTTGGGAGGACATTAATAAGTCTGTTCTCAACAACAGTTTATAACCCCCCACCTATGCTGGTAGCTGTGAGTGTCCCGTAACTGGCAGTTTCCTGTATTTCACTAACTGTGAATTTAGTATTCCTGCAGGAAATGATGGAAGGTTTGATACTTTTTATTGGACCAAGTGTCTTGTACAAAGATGGAATTGTACACAAGCTTTCAGGGCCACACAGGTCCCTTATTCAGGTGAATAGCACAACTGAGCAACATAAGCAGTATATATATCTACTGTGGACAGGGGTGCCAAGTTTTGAAAAATGTTGTGGGTGCTCAGGGAAATTATAAAAGGCCCGGGGTCTTGGGGCCACCTAGGCCCCCCATAAGCTACAGGATTTTTCATGCTTTGTGGTGCATGTTGATATATTTTAGAATATAAATGCACCACCACCACTATTCCACTACAGATATGCAAGGGTGCCCTTGGGGGCTCTTTGATGCCAGACAAGAAGCCAGGACCCATGGGAGAGTGCTCTGGAAGAATCTGTATTGTCCCAGGTGTTGCCAGCATGCCCCGAATATGGATTTCAGGTAACAGTGCCAGCACCCCACTAGGTGTGAGAATGCCCTGGAGAGCACTTTGATGCCCAGAGGTGCCAATGACCATAGAAGAGTACCCTGGAAGGCTCTATGATGCCCCCAGGTCCTGCAAGGATACTCCAAATAGGACTTTTATGTTACGGTGCTACCTGCCCCACAGGTGCAAGAGTGTCCAAGCTTCAAGCTCAGATGGCTCTGTTGTCCGTTTTGTAATTTCTTAACCTTACTGGCTAAGTTTCATTAGGCACCAAGCAACCAACCCCCAACAAACACTGCCTGCCTGCCCACACCTCACACACAAATGCAGACAGATTGCCAATTTTATTTCCTTTTTTTAAAGGGACGCTGTCAGCATATTATTTTAAGGCAATAACCCATATTTTATGAATGCTTACTTTCTGAAAAATTCATTGATGATGCTAGTTGTTTTATCTGCCTCCTTGCTTATTAGAACCAAAATGCATTGTAATGAAGTATAGTTATGCTCCATTTTGTTTTGCTTCAAATCATTGAATTACTCTTAGTGCATATTTCCTGAACATTAAAAACACCCTCAAACAGTGCAGCCACACACAAAATAATGGTCTCCTCTACACCCAGTGCATAATGAGTGGCTACATTGTGTTGGGGGTGTTCCTGAGTCCAGGAAAGATGCAATGGGAGCTGGTCAAGAAATGTAAACAAACATGTTTTGGTGTCGTAACACCAGTATGGTGAGCAGTCAATTTTTCACTTTTTAAAAGAAAAAAGGGATTTGAATCAAACTACCAGCTGCACCAACAGTCTCTACAGAATATGAACAATCATAACATGTGTTTTTTTAAACTAGGGACACTTTGAGGCCTAAGGGAACTGATAGTGTCTCTTTAATGTCCTAATGAATTTAATTTTTTGGGGGTGGGGTGGGATGGTAGACACTTGTGACCGGACAGGACAGTCAGAATACACACTGACAAGTTCAGGAATCAGCCCATCCCCCCACACCCCCACCAGCTCACACTCTGAGGACTAAGCATTTCTGTAGCTCCCTTCCTACTCTTTCCTAGGCAGTGTCTGACTTTGATTGGACATGAGAAGGACTGTAACAACAGACAGTGTCCTGTGAGTCAGAAAACCTCCCGCCCCCCCAGTCAAAACACTCACAAAGAATGTTACTGATTTCTTAAAATCAAAGTATTTTAGCTGAACTAACACAGAGGAAAGCAGTCCATTCAGCATCTGACTGTGATAAACGGAAGTCCCACTTCCAGCTTGAACAGCACTACAGGAATAGTCAATACAAATAAATAACAGTCCAATGTGCCAAGTGCATATCAATGCACTTTTGCTAACTGATATTTATCACATACCTTGAGATATGCAAATTCAGCGGTTGGGAGAGCTGGATTTTTAATGGGACTTGAATTTTGCATGTCATTTTCTGCACCCACATCTTAAAGTGCATTCTTAGTATAGTAGGATAACATCAGAGTTTACGGGGGGGTATGTACCAAACTGATTACATTCCACTTTAGACTGAGAGAGCGGGGGAGAGAGAGAGAGAGACTCTGTGTTCACTAAAACATAATCTCTATTCTCCGGGCTAGGATTTTGCTGTTATTCATTTTTTTCCTTGTTTATTTAGCAGAAATGCATTTGTTTCTAGATAAGAACCTACTAACACAATTACAGTTATAATAACGATGACCAGTGAGGATTATCCCGTGGGTTAATCCAGATAGGTGCCACCTTGGACCAGAATATGGGAAGAATGTTGTGAAGATCTGTCTGTGTACTACCCAGTGGATGCCCTGCAGATAGTCTTCCTGCTATGTGGTCCTTATGCTCAATGGCCCCTAGCACTATGGATTCACTTACTCCTTTGGGAAATAAAAACTGGACTAAGAGGGTTCACTTGGTCCTAGCAAGTCATGTGGGCTCTTCGCCTTAATGTTGCACAGTCAGAAGCCTAGAGTCCTGCACTGCAGCTTTTCACACCACCTTCCCACCACCCAACCTCCTTTAACCCCCACACAGCAGCAGAATCAGCTCGGCTTTACAAAATTATACAATAAAACATGGCCCACAGTCCTTCACCACTGCAGCACTAAACAAACAATATAACTTGTCCCCCAGCCCTCTCAGCACTACAACACTTCAGGTAAGCTGTAACAGTGGAAGAGAAAAACAGTCATTATGTTTGCTTGCACACATGTGCAAGAAACATAGTGCCATCATCCGAGTTTTCCAGAGGTGTGTCAGCCTCTTCCAATTCAGTCAGTGTGTTTGCAGGCACGGTCGCAGTGTGCCAATCACTGCTCCAGCTGTCTATGACAGCTGAAAATGCAGTGGCATACAGTTGAAAGGGAGAGCTCTGCTTCAGTGAGCAGAGCTCCCCCCCTCAACACGCACATGCATATTGGCAGCTATTGGCCGCTGCGCACATACTGTATAGCCGGCGGGGTGCCCAATGTCCCGTTGGCTCCATGCCCCCAAAAGCTTTCCTGGTGCCACACTGGGAGCCCACCCCAGCATGGCACCGTCTGTATGGCCGACCGGGTGCCCAATCCCCGTCGGCTCCAACCCCAAACAGCCTTACAGCTGCCACGCTGGAGCCCACCCAGCGTGGCAAAAAGCTCATATGAATGGTTAGTAGTCCAACCCCACGGCTCCAACCCCCAAATAGCCTTACAGCTGCCACGCTGGGAGCCCACCCCAGCATGGCACAAGCCCATATAGCTGACGGGGGTGCCCAATCCCCCGTCGGCTCCAGCCCCCCCAAACAGCCTTTCCAGCTGCCATGCTGGGAGCCCACCCCAGCGTGGCAAATGTCCCGCGTCGTCTTAGTAATAAAAAAAAAACAACCTGTAAATTAAAAAACGGTCCCTCGCAGTCTCTGCCCCCACCTGCACCCATCCACTGCGTACCCTGCCTCCCCATACCCACCTCACCCCATACTTACCTCCGGAGTCCGGCGCGACGATCTTCGGTGGACCAAGAACACGTCTGCACTCTTCAAAGCGACCCGAACCAAGGAAATGCCGGTAAGCTGTATAATGTAATAGATAGGGTTTTTTCAACTTTGCTGCATATCTCAGGCATTTTTGGAATTTTTGCCCAAATTTTCAACATGGGGTTTTGTGACCCTTCTTATGAATGCTGTCACTGTCATGGCATTACTCGGGCCCAAAGGGTGATTTCGCAGCCACTGTGCGAAATCACCTTTCTGGAATGATTAATGAAACAACACTCCCAGTGTTCATAAGGTGGGTTTCAAAAGCCTATTTTGGTGGTGGGCATCCTAAAAATATTTGTTTTCACAGCGTTGCGCAGTTCCTACGCATGCTAATGAAGTTCAGCAATTTTCAATATTTTCACTCCAGATTTTCAACATTGCCATTTTACCACACCTTCTTATGAGCAGTACAGCTGTCATTTTTCACATCTCACCCAAAATGTGTTTCCGCCCATGTAGCGCACAATGGCGCAGTCGGTGTGCGAAATCAATGTACGGGACACATTAAGAAAATCACAGTGACACTGTTCATGAGCAGAGGTCTTAAAATGGCTATGTTGAAAATTTGGTGAAAAAATTCCTAAAAATGACTGTTTTACAAGCGTGCGTTGCGCAGTTCCTACGCATGCTCGTAAGTTTACAAAATTTCAATATTTTCACTCCAGATTTTCAACATTGTCATTTTACCACACCTTCTTATGAGCAGTACAGCTGTCATTTTTCACATCTCACCCAAAACATGTTTCCGCCCATGTAGTGCACAATGGCGCAGTCGGTGTGCGAAATCAATGTACGGGACACATTAAGAAGATCACAGTGACACTGTTCATGAGCAAAGGTCTTAAAATGGCTATGTTGAATATTTGGTGAAAAAATTCCTAAAAATGACTGTTTTATAAGCGTGCGTTGCAGAGTTCCTATGCGTGCTCGTAAGTTCGCAAATTTTCAATATTTTCACTCCAGATTTTCAACATTGCCATTTTACCACACCTCCTTATGAGCAGTACAGTTGTCATTTTTCACATCTCACCCACAACGTGTTTCTGCCCATGTAGCACACAATGGCGCAGTCGGTGTGCGAAATCAATGTATGGGACACGTTAAGAAAATCACAGTGACACTGGTCATGAGCAGATGTGTTAAATGGCTATGTTGAAAATTTGGTGAAAAAATTCCCAAAAATGACATTTTGGGGCGCCGTTACAGTTCTCATGCGCTGGCAGTTCTTGAATTTGTAGTTTGCACACCAGATTTTCAACAGTGCCATTTTACCGCACTTCCTTATGAGCAGTACAGCTACCATTTTTCACATCTTGCCCAAAATGTGTTTCCGCACATGTAGCGCACAATGGTACAGTCGGTATGCGAAAACAATGTTTGGGACAGATTAAGAAATCACAGTGACACTGGTCATGAGCAGAGGTCTTAAAATGGCTATGTTGAAAATTTGGTGACTAAACTCCATAAAATGACTGTGTTACGAGTGAGCATTGCGCAGTTTCCACGCACCCTCGTAAGTTCATGAATCTGTAATATTTTCAGTCCAGATTTTCACCAGTGGCATTTTTCCACACGTCCTTATGAACAGTACAGCTGTCATTTTCCACAACATGGCTGAAATGTGTTTTCACACTTTCAGCACAGAAATGTTTGGTCGCTGTGGGAAATCATTGTTCGGGACAGATAAAGAAAATCACACTGACACTGTTCATGATCGGAGGTCCCAAAATGCCTGTGTTAATAATCTGCTGTAAAAAAATTCCCAAACTAGTTACATTACGGGTGTGCATTGCACAGTTTCTACGCACGCTCGTGACTTCACCAGTTTTTTTAAGATTTTCACAGCAGATTTTCAACATTGCCATTTTTTACACGCCCCATGAACAGTACCGCTGTCATTTTTCACATCCTGTTCAGAATGTGTTTTTGCACCTGTGGTGCCAAATGCCATAGTCGCTGTGCAAAAGCAGTTTTCGAATAACAAACTGATATTGCCACTGTTCATGAGGTGGGGGTCACAAAAAAAACGTGTTGAAAATTTGGAGGAAAAACACCAACGAATGCCTGAGGTATTAGGGTTTCCAACCATAACACCCCACCCTGTAGAGAATGACAGGCATCAGGGGTGTGACTTCGGATTCTTGCCTGTCATGCTCATACCATTCCACCCCCACCCACACCCTGCAGCCAGTGAGAGGCATCAAGGTGTGCCTCGGACTCTTTGGGCCCAAACTTCACCCCATTCTCCTATACCGCACCCATCTCACCGTATTTCCTGATGGAATGGGGTGCGCATAAAGGCCAAACACCCCGAGGCACACCGTGACACTTGTCAGTGTCTGCAGGGTAGGGTGTGGTGAAATGGCGTGGTCGTTATGCCTGACGACCCAAAGGCACACCCCAATGCCTGTCACTCTCTGCAGGGTGGTGGTGGGGTTGGCTTCAGTTCAATACTTCACTGCCATTCCTATTATGCAGCTCTGTAACTTCTACACTACCAATGCCAATGCCAGCAAGCAAACATTCGGCATTGACAAATGCTTGGTTTTGTTTTGCTTCAGACTGCTGGCACTTGTTTAGCGTCACCATTTTATGTTGTTTTCCATAACATAACTGCACTACCAGCCAGCAGCCTAAATTCCCACCTTGCAACCTACCACAGTACCTTCCCCTAACCCCTACACAGCAGCACAATCAGCTCACTTTAAAAAATAAACAACACAACTAGGCTTACAGACCTGTCCGTTAGTATTGCACTGCACTGGGTAGGTGGCTCTCCTCTGACCAATACAGCTGGGCTCTCAGAGAGTAACAAACTGCACTATTGGTTTATAAGCTCCCCCCTTCCCATTGCTAGGGCATATCGGGGTCTGGTGTTAAATCATCTGAAGCTTTGTGGATTTAAACTTGATGTCACGTTGTTACCAAACACCCCTCCATTTCTAACAATCTTGTATTACACAGTTCTTCATTCATTGTTTTCATCACGTTACTGGTCATGGTCACATTCAAACAGACAGTAATATTTAGACCCCCGTTACTAAAACAAGCAATTTTCCAGACTGAGTTGTCATAATGTCATCAGCTATTGAAAAAAAATTTCCAGTTGTTCCGTATAAACAAAGTACTTTTATTTCAATTCACACTGACCATTTGCAGCAGCGCCAGTGCAGGAATGTTTACTCAAGTGTTGCTGTCTTACTGAGAGCCTCAGACCTTAAATCGTAGCAGGCAAAGATGAGCAGCAGTGTGCGTCACATGACCCGACCTGACCCTGAGACTCCAAGAGACGGATCATGTTACACAGAGCAGCAGGGTGGAGACATTTAAAGGAAAATCACCGAAAAAAAAGATAAATCCGATTGTAACCTCCCCCCCCCCCTTCACGTTGCTAGGCTAGAGAAGAACAAGATGTGCTTCCCGGACGTGCTTCATTCACAGTGAGTGAAACTCACAGACTCAGACTGTCGGTCTGACTGTATTAATTTCTTTAGAGTGGCATAATTAAAACCGCTGGGCTGGAAGACCATTCATATTCTCGGAGAATATGAACAGTCCAGTTTTGCGGGTGCCCAGTTCAACTTTGTGGGTGCTCCAGCACCTAAGCACCCGCGTTGTCGGCGCCCCTGACTGTGGAGCAATTTAAAATATAGCAGGAAGTGAAGTAGGAAAAAGATAAAAGGGGATTCAAGATAAAACATCTATATAAGATGCAAAGTAAAGAAATGGGTGAGAGAAAATGGGGAAGGGGGACTAGTCAGTAGGAGAAGAAAGGAAGCTAGAAGGGGAAAACAAAGGACCAGACAGGAACATAGATAAAAAAGATCTAAGATCAGAGGTTGGCTTGTAAGTGTAGAATGGGCAGGAGATGCCTAGAAGTCAAGACATTAGAGGAAACAAAAGAACAAGGGTCCAGATAAAAGAGAGTGTGAGGCAGTGAAAACAGTAGGTGTGAAAGCAATCAGGGAGTTAACAGGACTGAGCTGAAGAGGTTATAGAAACATAGAAACATAGAAACATAGACTTTGACAGCAGATAAGGACCACTTGGCCCACCCAGTCTGCCCATTTTCCTACCTACTGGATAAGCTGCAGAATCAAGTTAACCAACAGCCTACTTCCTGCCGCCCCCCCACTACAATTGCCTTGTGTCTGAGTGTTTGAATTCCCCCACTGTTTTAGCCCCAACAACCTCCCCAGGAAGGCAGTTCCACGCATCCACCACTCTCTCCGTGAAAGGCATGGAGAAGTAAAGTACAGGCAAAAAAACCAGATTAGGCAGAAAATTCCTATTTCCTACAGTAAATTAAGAGAGTGTCAGACTGTGCGGTTTGAACTCCCTTCTCTGTACAGCTATTTTCTACTATATGTCAATAAAAAGAATAACATCCACTTTTTTCATGGTCACTATTTACATAACTTTTGCCAGCAGTTTTACAGTCTGATATTTAAACATAATACATGTGATAGGAATTTGTACCACAAAGTTTCACACTGTTAGTGCTCACATAATCAGCATCTTTTAAGGACATTAGTAAGTCTGGGAGACAAGCAAACAATTGTATCCATTACATTTAACGGAACCAAATGTGCATGGCCGTCTCAGAGTTCCAGAATTGGCTTACCTTCAGTTAGAGACATGTTCTCATTGCAGTCATTCACAGTGCACTGCACCGATCTCTCTTAGAGTGAGAGCATGACAAACATTTTAGTACTCAGAAACATAATCATAAACATACGCACCAAGCATTACAACACAGATAAAACTTCTTTGTAACACTTTGGGGGGAGAGTGTGAGGACTATGCCAAGGTTGGATAGAAGATTTGGCCTGTACCCCTCCAGGATGTGAACCCTGCAAGGTCATTGGCAGAGGGAGTAAAGGATGGAATGGCCAGCGGTGATATGAAAGTGGGAAAGGGTGGGAAGGAAGAGAAGTGAAGAGATGGGGGGTAGGGGATTGGAGGGATAGGGTTAACAGCCTTGTCCTCAAGAGCAGGCCCCAAGGGATATGAGCACCACTGAATGTAAACCCAGCTAGTGCTACAAACCCTTGGCAAACGAAGGGAGGGGTAAGGGAGAAAGGCCATATAAACACTACTCAGTGTAAACCCAGCTAGTGCTACAAACCCTTGGCAAACGAAGGGAGGGGTAAGGGAGAAAGGCCATATAAACACTACTCAGTGTAAACCCAGCTAGTGCTACAAACCCTGGCAAACGAAGGGAGGGGTAAGGAGAAAGGCCATATAAACACTACTCAGTAAAACCCAGCTAGTGCTACAAACCTTGGCAAACGAAGGGAGGGTAAGGGAGAAAGGCCATATAAACACTACTCAGTGTAAACCCAGCTAGTGCTACAAACCCTTGGCAAACGAAGGGAGGGGTAAGGGAGAAAGGCCATATAAACACTACTCAGTGTAAACCCAGCTAGTGCTACAAACCCTTGGCAAACGAAGGGAGGGGTAAGGGAGAAAGGCCATATAAACACTACTCAGTGTAAACCCAGCTAGTGCTACAAACCCTTGGCAAACGAAGGGAGGGTAAGGAGAAAGGCCATATAAACACTACTCAGTGTAAACCCAGCTAGTGCTACAAACCCTTGGCAAACGAAGGGAGGGGTAAGGGAGAAAGGCCATATAAACACTACTCAGTGTAAACCCAGCTAGTGCTACAAACCCTTGGCAAACGAAGGGAGGGGTAAGGGAGAAAGGCCATATAAACACTACTCAGTGTAAACCCAGCTAGTGCTATTAGGCTAGAAGCATGCCAAGGGAGGTGAAGAACGGGGAGCTATAAGATGTCTAAATGTAAAAGAGCTTACAGCAGCATGATTTTGAAAAACTGAGGTGCTATTATGAGAGTTATCAGAAATGAATATGAGGAATTTAAGATGTGCCATCTATTGGTAGGCTCACAGAACAACAATTATGTATATGTCATGATATGTGGAATACCAGTGTATAAATGTGAATATCTCATTGTTTCTTGTGGCAAGCCATGACACAGATGCACCACCTATTGGTGTGCTCACAGGACAACAATTATGTATATGTAAATCTGATACATTTTTGATTTTATGTTCTTTCTGAACATTTGAAGGAAATTATTACTGAAATAATGTCCACAAAAGAGAGGACCAGTGGTTACTATATAGAGGATAATGTATGGTCCTCTATCAGTAATTGGTCTGCTAACCGTCGAGAGGTTGTCAGGGCGGTCGTGTAAACCTCGAGAGCGAAGCTCAAGAAGATTACATCGTCATGGCAACCTCAAGACGGTTAACAGTAACCGGTTGCCGATAGAAGGACTATACATTGTTTTTTATAGTGTACGGTCCCAAGAAAAAGGGAAAACTGCTACTTACTTTTTTTCCAAACGGAGTCACCGCCATGGCCGTTCAGTCCTTCCCTTACCACTGCACGCATCCATCGGTTCCCAAGTGTAAAAAAGGCACACACATGCATAGACCGATCCCCATTGTTAACCTATCGATGTGACGTAGCATCGATAGGTTAACAACATTACCATGTCACATCGATGGTATAACAACCTTAGGAAATGATGATTTCCTAAGGTTAACAGCATTCTACCATATATTATAGAACCTCTACTGTCACTAGAATTTAATAATTATGGGTTATTAATAACATCAAGCGGTCCATGCTATCATGTCAGCCCCAAGATGGAAACACATGCCAAGTTGTGCTGTTGCCCATATTTTATTTTGTATAATATATAGTCTTTTAGAGCAGAGTGACAATCCCCTGCCAAAGTGAAAACTACAAATGTTGCCATTTCTTTGTTCTTTACAATGATTAAAATCAAATTCACAGACTTTTGAAAGTTAAAAGGTACAGTTTTGGGCACTGGGTGGTTCGTAAGTAGCTAAATGTGGAATAAATGAGAAATTTAAAATTGCATAACCTTTGAACTGTGCAGAACAACTGTTTGGAATGCGCTCAGCAACACTTTGGAATGTGCACAATGGTTTAGAATGTGCATAGCATAGAGAATAATGCCTGATCAGTGGTTGTTAACCATGTTGTAACCACCTCAGATGGTTGCCAGGACAACCAAGTAAACCTCGCTAGCACAGCTCGAGAGGTTTACAGTTGTCTTAGCAACCATGAGAAGTGATTACAGCAGTGGTTAACAACCACTGATCAGGCATTATCTTTTATAGTGTATGGAAACAGACCCATTTAGCCACTGAATAAACAAATTACAGCTTCAGGAATAAAATACCAAGAGAAGTTTGAATCAGGAAGACCCATTAGGGACATTTATTAGCGCCAAACAAATAGTGAGCTGCAAGACAAAATCTGCACACTAGGACTACTGAATTTACCAACTACTAAATACAGATCTGTTAAAGACCTGGAAAACTTACAACTTTATAAAAACAACAACGGATTATGTTTTAAAAATGTTCAAACAAAACACCACTTCCATCTGCAGTTCTGACTGGTCGGTTCGCATCATGTTACTTCCAGTTTGTACATAGCGTCAGAGCTGTCTCCGAGAGGTGGGGTGGAGCATACATCCAAGGAGCTGGCATCGCATCAAGGCCTGGAGTGGAGTAAAAGTAGATCAGGTAACTTAGAAAGGGGGAGAAAGGCAAATATTCTGAGCAAAAACAAAAGAATACAACCCTGGCTAAATATGCACTCTACTTTACAATCATTATACCAGTTACTTACTTCCTAATCGTCATCAGAGAAGGAGTCGTGGATCACTGCGACTCTTCTACTCTTTTGTTGGCCACAGTAATTGTTGTTTACAATTACTGTTATTACTTTACCGAACAAATTAAAGTTGAGCCCCAGTTCGCTTAGTGGATTTCTTGGGGGTATAGGGGATGCAATTGCTACTTTTTCTCTTTGGGAGACACTGAGGGAGGGTGCAGTGTGGAGGGCTGCATGTTCTCATTGTGGCTCTGTCTGCCAAATAAGGCAGAATTCCACTTTTGCTTAGCATCACTCAGGAAACTATAATTATTAATGGATTAGAGCAATCGGTGCCCCTACACTTGCTATACCTCGGTCTGGGGCAGGTCACCATCCAAGAGGCATTGAATTGATGCTTTCCTTGTTGAGTGGTTTGTTATTCGCTTCTCATTTGGGAGGCCAGCAAAGTTTTTAATAACATGCTTTATATTCCTGATTTTGTTCTCTCCTAACAGCATACACCGAACTCAGAGGGACATTCCAGGTATGCAGTTAATATTCGGTATTAAGTAGAAGGGGGCATCTGGGTTTTGCATGTCTGCTGTTCTATGTGTACTGTAGAGCTTGTAAGCTCAGACTGGATCCCTGTCTGGAAGAGATTTTTTAGCATACATCCTCAATTTAACAAATCTGATTTCCCTTGAATTCTTGCCAGTACGAGTCTTCGTCTGGCGCTCTGAGTATTCCACATACTCCTGGCCATCACTGACCTGTAACAAAGTCAAGTCAGACCACCAAAGGCTATACTGCTCAGCTGTGCAGAGGGCATAATATAGCCCATTGTTAAAAATTGCATGTTTATTAGAGCTGTTGGGCTATGCAGGCCAAGAGTGCAGGTGTCACAGAGCTTATCTATATCACTGGGAGACAGTGCTTCGGCCTTGTTCAGCTTGCTTCCCTTCCCCTGTTCCTTTAAATATTTTTGCTTGGCAGCAAGTGTCTTTAGTGTCTCTTTGAAGTCTGATGTGTTCCCATGGAACACAGAATGGCCGTAGTTGTATTTCAATAAATGTCTGTCCATACTACCAAGAATGCCACGTAAGGTTCCCAGCTCATATTCAGACCCTTCGTTCTTTTAATTTTATACAGAAATTCCACAAGATAGAGACTGAGTTCACAGACTGGAATCGCTACAATGGAATTAATTTCCTGGACATCTGCCATGTAAGACTGCAGCAGATGACTGTCCAATTCCTTTTTTTTTTTAAAGTTCATTAATTCTCCTGTTCGGCTACGAAGGTCTCACAGTTTGAATGTGTAGAAAATGCACTTGTGAAATTTGCCGTTGTGATTCAGACTGCAGCGGGACAGTAACTTTTCTAAATGGAATGTGCTTTTTGAATGTCTGGCACGGATGGCAAATAGCTGTTCTTTTAAGAGAATTATGACAGCTGGTGACATTCTGATCTGTAATCCCATTGGTATGATGTGCTCAAGCAGGGTTTACAGGAGACTGACGTCATATTGATGGGATTACAAGGTTGTAAACTGCTTGGTATCAGAAGGTAACAGACGCTCTCCATACATTATAAGGATTTTAAGCAGACTGATTTTTATACAGAACAACGGCTAACCATATACTATATTTCATTTCATGACATGACAGCTAAGAAGATGAAATTGTAATGTTTTTAAAAAAAACTCTTCTGATCTCCAGATCCTCTTTCCTCTTGAAGCCAATTGGCGAAACGTTGGGTATCATGAGGATTGGGATGTTACTTTGACTACAATAATGTAAACATTTAAAGTACAAATCTTTTGAAGTGGCTGGCAGCTTTCATTTTTTCTGTACTCTGAACTAGACCATTCAGTTATAGTGTTGCCCAGTTAACATTTTTTGAAAGTCTAAAATCTCAGTTTCTATAGCTCAAACTGTTGAATAGACGAGCAGCAGTGTTGAAACATAAAACATAAAATGCTGCAGTTTTATGTATTAAATGCCATGGTGACTCTAAGCCTTTTTTTCTCTTTCTCTTTCTCTCTGTGCAAATTTCAGCATCACCTTGACACCTTTGACTCCATGGAGACTTGTTTACTACTCAGGTAAGTGCACAAACAGTTGTTTTAGAACTTGTGTCCTGCGTTCAATGGGAGGTCAAATGTGTTATGAGTTTCAACACTCTTACTCATCTATTCGACAATCAAGCTATAAAAAGTGAGATCTAGACTTTTTTAAAAATTAACTGGGCAACACTATAACTGAATGGTCTGGTTCTGAGCACAATACGAAAAGAGTAAGAGCCTTATTTGGCAAAAGGGGGTTGACAGGATTTTTAAGAATAACTGCCCCAACCCCCGTCTTTGAACTGAGAACTAAGAACAATATATACAGAATGATAATTGCTTAAAGAACAATAAAATAAGAAACACAAAATAGAGAACTGTAAGCCATTTGGTTTAGTGAAATACGGGAAAAAGTGAAGGAGATTTCTTGTTGCTAAACGGGTCAGTTGGGATTTTTGGGAGTAGTCTCCCCCCCATGAATGTAGAAAGGTCAATCCCGAACCACAGTTAGCAGTGGCAGAGGAGGGTACCAAAAAGTGTGGAGGGGGGGAGAATTGTATAGAATAACTCAGTCTCGGGGAATTGTTCAATTCAATGTCTGACCCTTCAGCTACAAAAATGAGGGGTCGCCTGACCCCCCCTGATGCCCGGCTCTGCTGCCTACACAGAATAAGAATAAGACTATTGTGTTCGGAGCCTGGTTGTGGAATGGTGAATGAAATAAGGCTGAAAAAAAGAAAGTTGTGCCAGCTAAAAGTCTAAGAAGTAGTTTATTTCTTTGTAATGTGTGTTTTGGCCACTAGACAGCAGGGAAAGGTGGCTCACTGCTGTCACTGCCGCCCACAGCACGAGTTCCAGCTGTGGCTGCAGAAGTCAAGAAAGTCCTGCTGGGCCAGCCTGGTGGCACTGAGGGTTGAGGCACTGGATGACACACCTCATGCTACACCGGAGACCCAGGTTCGAAATGAGCTTAGGCCATCGGGGTTCAGTGGGGGGGAGGCCAGGAGAAGGATCGAGCAGCCGTAGGGCAGCTCTCCACTCCTGGGTGGGGATTCAACCACTCCTGCTGCAAGGCTGCCCCCTGTGGCAGCCCAGAGGAAGTGAAGATGGGAGTGACTAGAAAAGGGAGGGTGTTGTGGGTTGCTACGTGTGCGTACCTCCACGTGCACACAATCACCATGGCAAGGGAAGGGGAGAAAACAAGGTGAAAAATGGAGCTGGCATGCTTCATGATGACCCCACAGTACCCGTACCAGGCCCTCTGGAATCTGGATGTTGGTCTCCAAGGGAAGGAAAAGTCGACGCCCTCCACCTCAGCCCTGTCATGGGGAGGTTAACCCATGAGGGATCACAGGATGGGTCAGGTGCAGGAACATTGTAACCGGAGACAGAGTCCCCTCTGAGGGAGGGACTGGAGCCACCTGTCAGGCTCCAGGAGGAGGATACATAATTTGTAGCTGGCCCAGTGGTGCATAGGGCTGAGGCGCTGGATGCCTTACCTCACGTCACACCAGTGACCCGGGTTCAGGAATTTATTTATTTATTTAGCTTTTGTTAACCAGGTAAGTACACTAGACAAAACATATGCCTATTTTCAGGAATGACCCAGGAGAGTACAGGAAATTAAAAGAACATTCAGGGTACAAATTGAAGCAAGTAAGGTAGATACAATGAAGCCAGGAGAAGCATAACATACATAATAAGATAACTCAGGTTGCAACAATGACACAGTCAAAATATTAAAAGCACAGAGTCACTAAAGCAACATTCCAATCAATATGTACAGCTATATACAAAATATACACATTATACATTGGGCCACACACAGGCGGGCAGGCAACAACAGCAGGACCGGAGTCAAGATACAGGAGATGTTATGCTCACGGGCAGAGCAGAGGATCAGGGAGGCTTGAGACAGTCACATACTGAGGAGAGCTTCAAACGGTTCCACAGGGAGATTCATAGGCATGCCTGGGAAGGGGAGGACCGGACCTGAACAGGAAAGGAGTTCCATAATCTAGGGGCACATGATGCAAAATCCCTGTCTCCCATTTGGGTACATGTGACAGGAACCTTAAGGAAAATGGGCCCTAATGAACTTAGGGAGTAGGTAGTGGAGACAGCAGGCACAAGGAGCTCCGCCAGTCCAGGGGTGTGCCTGTGCCCAGAACCTTACCCGTGAAAGAGCCCAAAACAAAATTAATGTAGTTGGGTGGGGAGAGCCAGTTAAGCTTGCTGTACAGATCACAATGTTGAGTGAGATGAGGAGCTGCTATCACAAAGCGACAGATGTTCTTGTAAGCTACAGTTCATCTGGTAAGGTGGACCTTGGAAGTATGGGCAAACAAAAGGAGCCCATAACAGAGGAATGGTAGAAACACACCTCTGGCCAGTGCTAGGTGAGCAGCTGAAGTAAGATTATTCTTCGCCCTGTAAGCCAACCCCAGTTTCCAGTTAACAGCTCGACACATATTGTGAATGTGATGACCAAGGTAGAGCTGAGGGTCAAGTGTCACCCCAAGGTATTTGACGGCGTTGGTGATGAGAACAGGAGCACCACCAATACCCGAGATGCACAGAGGAGCAGGGGAGGCCTTTAATTTAGCCAGGGAACCAAACAGCATGGCCTGAGTCTTTTTAATATTTAGGACCAGCTCGTGGGACGTTCTCCAGAATTGGATATTCCTAAAATCCTCACACAATTGGTGGTTAATGACCCCAATATCTCTGGAATGAGTGAGAATAATTAGGTCATCAGCATACAGGATGGCCTTACAAGAGGCAGCTGAGGAGGGAAGATCGTTGACAAATATAGAGAAGAGCAGGGGCCCAAGGACTGACCCCTGGGGAACCCCTGAGTACACAGCAGTGGCGTCCGAGAGCACCTTACTATATTTGATAAGTTGCTGCCTGCCCTGAAGGTAGTTGGTGAACCATTTGGCGTGGGGGGGGGACAGACGCAAGGACTTAAGTTGACCACATAGAAAGGCATGATTCACTAGGTCAAAGGCCTTAGAGAGATCGATAAAGATGGCCCCAGAGAGTCTGCCCTGGTCCATAGCAGCCCTTATCCCAGAAGTGACAGTGACCAGGGCAGAGGTTGTACTTTGCCTTTTTCGAAAGCCATTCTGGAAGTGAGACAGTAGCGAATGAGACTGGATATACAGTAATCCATGAGTTGCCCCGCCACAACTTTCTCAAGAAGCTTACTGACAGCAGACAAGATGGCAATTGGCCAATAGTTGTTGAGAATCCTAGGATTGCCCTGTTTGAGTACAGAGACAACCCTCGCCATCTTCCATACATCAGGGCTAACCCCAAAGGCTAAGGATAGGTTGACAATATGGGCAACAGGGGAGGCGATGTGGGCAGTGGCAAGGTGGAGAAGGTTTGGTTCCATACCATCATGGCCAGCACTAGCAAAGGGGGAGAGACCAGAGAGCAATCTCTGCATCTCTTGTGCCATCACAGCCTTGAAGTAGAACGGAGAACATGGGGAGGGGGCCAGTTGAGATGGAGGGACCAGGACAGGACTATCACTACCACTGGAGGAGAATAGCGAGGTGAGGGCAGACAGATCTGAGAAACGTGAGTTAAATGCGTTGGCAATGGTTAGCAGATTGCTACAGCTAGCACCATCAACAAACATGTCAGGGGTCTCACAGGTGGAGGAGCCACTCACTATATTCTTAATATTCCTCCAGAAGCTCCTAGGGTCCTTAGCAGAGGACCAAAAGGTGGCTTTACAAAATTCACTTTTGGCAGCCCTAATCACATTTTTGCACTCATTCCTTAGCCTCCTGTACTGCTGGAATAGTGCCTGGTCCATCTTGTAAATGAGCTGTGCTCAATGATGTTCGCCTGATTAAATAAAGACTTTGATTGATTGATTGATTGATTGAGACCTTGACTTTGGCCCAACATTTGTCTCTAGCCCTCATGAGGGCTAGGAGGTCCCCATGCAACCATTTCGTAGCAGCCCCCCAACCCGCTGTCTGACAAGAGGGGCATGCTTGTCCTGTAATGCCCCAAAGTAACTAAGGAAATGACAGACTGCAGAGGAAGCATCCAGGGCATCCATCACTGCAGACCAGTCTGTGAGCCTAAGATCCTCATGGAAAGTCCCCAGGTTGAACCTGGAGAAATCCCTGACTTGGAGGATTTGGGGAAGGATCTTTGGGGTAGAGACCTTCCATATACAGTATACAGGGGAATGGTCAGAGATGGAGTCAGAGAGGATGCCAGAATGGCTGATCCTCTCAGGTCTGTATGACAGGACCCAGTCCAGGAGGGAGCTGGTACCACCCGTAGACAACCACCTGGTGGGATCCTTAATGAGTTGGGACAGTGAGAAGCCTGCTAGCAGAGTCTCATAATGCTTGATGTTGCCTCCAAGCCAGTTAAGGTTAAGATCCCCTAGAATCAGAACCTCATTATTCCCGGTTCTTGTACCCACAGAGTCAAGAAGGGTAGACAAGCCCAGTGCACCCCCAGAGGATTGTCGGTGCACACAATGTGTAGCTTCTTTGCATTCCCCAGAAGTAGCAGAGTATGCAGCAGCTCACAGGGGGTCTGCATAGGTGGTAAGCAGGCCAGCACTGACAGAGTAAGGTGACTCCTATAGTAGACCAGAATGCCACCCACCTCTTATTCCCAGGCCGGTCCTGCCGGACACAGTCAAACCCAGAGAGCACACAAACTGAGTCAGGGATAGAGGGTTTAAGCCAGGTTTCTGTTATCCCAAGGATGTCAGGTTTGTAGTGGGTAACCCAGGCAAGGAGTTTGGCCAGGTTTGGCAGAAGGCTGCGGACATTAAGATGGGCTATTTTCAGCCCATTGCCAGACAGCCAACCCACAGGAGAGGAGAAGGTTCAGCATGGAGGTCCAGGATTCAGCTCCACATCCCCTGCAAGGACTAGAATAACCAAAAGGAGCCAGAGGAAGTGCCTCAAAGGGGGAGAGCCTACCCTAGTGGACGTCCTATGACCAGGACGCCTAACCACAATGACAAAGTATCGGAAGCTCCGCAGATTAAGGCAGCAGATGAGCCAGGGAGACTGTCTGTCACAGGCTATTAAATTGGAAAAGGTAAAGTCCATCTCTTCAGATAGATCCAGTGAGATCCAGGAGTGTCCCAGTGGGGTAGCACAGTCCACAATAAGAAGAGGGACTAACATTAAAGAGAGCAGCCATAAGGTGTGGACATTAGAGAAGGGGATGGGCCCCGGCCCACCTATACCAAGCTTAGGAGCCCCCATGATATGAAGACCCTCTCCTGAGTCAGACCAGTCAACTGCAAAAGCCTAGAAGAAAATCAGGAGATAAGAGTGTCCAGACCCCACTAGGTCACCCGTAGGGCACAGGTGAGCAGACAAGTAGGAGGACGGCTAGACCTGCTGCTTTAACGCCCACCAGGGACAGCAATCCACCAAGCTACTTATTCCCACAATAGTTGACCCCAACACAGCAATTATCAAGCAAAATGCAGCAAAACTGACCCCGAAAATAAACTAACAGTGGGCCTTATAGGGTAGGAAGACAAAGAGCACACAGGTAGACATAACATCAGTAAGCTGTACACAATGCCCAGTGGCAAATATCCACAATAGACACAGGCATTAAAGTCCACAGTAGATGGGCAAGGAAGGTTCTGCAACCACCAAACGATATGAAGAAGTGTTTAGTCCCACTCTAGGACAGACATAGCAGGAGACAGCACCTACAGAGCCAAAAGGACCAGACAATCCCACACACTAAAATATAAGATAGCACACAAATGGGAATGGCTAAAGCCCATTTAATGGGAGGAGAGAACGGGGCAGGAGGGGGGGGACTTAAACCCCTCAGCCACAACTAACTGCATACAGCTCCAGGCTCCAAACCCAGTCCAGGCACCTTTTTATTTTTTTCTGTTCACCCTCCGAATCCAGGAATCTCCTGCTATGCAGCAGGGGCCCAGGACATAACATGCAGCGCGACTACGGCGGGCAGCCCGACTCCAGTTTCCAAGCCAGTGCCTCAACCCCAAAGATGATCTCAGGTAAAGGTGGGCGGGGGGCCCACAGAACAGAGCCGCCCTCATCACCCCTCACTCTCAGCAACAGAGGTCGAGCAAGTCCACCACTGGGTGCTCCTCCCGCCTTATAACAGGCAGAGCAGCGTCATAGCAGGCAAGGGCCAATAGCTGCAGTAGTCCAGCTCAAAAAAAAAAAAAAGGTGCCAAGATTAACGCAGCTCAGAGGATTGGGAACAAAGTCCAGAGATCAGCACATTGAATTAGTCCCACAAGAGTTAATTAAACCCCTCAGCCACCATTAACTGCATACAACTCCAGGCTCCAAACCCAGTCTAGGCAACTTTTTTTTTTTCTGTTCATCCTTCGAATCCAGGAATCTCCTGCTACTCAGGTCATCAGAAAGCCAACATAGGGGAAGGAGGGAGGGAGCAGGATTTAGCAGCCAAAAAGCAGCTCTCCTTTCCTAGGGAGGCTGTTGCCCACCCCCTGTAGTTCCGCTGCCATCAGGTGGAGTTCCAATGGGCAGTGTAGGCAGGAGGGGGTGGCAAATAGCGATAAGGCACTTCGAGGCATGGCGTGCACATGCCTCCACATGCGCATGCATGACCGAGGCACTGGAAGGGAGAAAAAACTAGAAAAATCAGGATAAAAACCTATATATAAAAAAAACAAAACATAATTTGTATGTGCTTTTAATGTTTGTAAATTTAAACAGTAAAAAAAATGGCATTCATACAAAAAATTATTTTTTCACACAAAAGAGGATTAACCAATATGAAAAAAGATATTTTTTTGTATGACTCAGTTCTTGTTTCATTCTCTGCAGCTAACCTGAAAGTGCTATAGAGCATGGTCAGAACTAAAATTTTAAAAATCAGTAACTTTAGAACCCAACTCAACCCTAACTAGCATCACTATAATCTATATCTATATATATATATATATATATATATATATATATATAAAAACTTCATAATGCATCAGTTAGGGTTGCCACAACAAAAGTAGGAAATGTGGCATTAGTGTTTCCAACCCTAACACCCTGCTTCACCCTGGACACACCAAGAGGCGTTGGGAGGGGGCGATATTGGGGTCATCAACCCTAATCCTCATCCCATTGTCCTATTCTGTACCTACCCAGCTTATTTTCTGACTGAATGGGGTGAGCATTAGGGGTAACAACCCCAATGCCACCCACAATGCCTCTTGGTGTGAAAGGATGTCCAGGGTGGGGGTGGAGTGTTAGGGTTGGAAACCCTAATGCCACATTTCCTACTTTTGTTGTGGCAACCCTAACTTGATGCATTAACGAATTTTTTGAAATGTATTCTTACTTTTTGAGATAGTATAATCGTATTCTAATTGGGTTTTGGGAGGGCAGGACCCAGAGGGCCCTGCGCTCCCATTCCTCCATAGATGTATACATGTACTTAACTATGGAAGCGGAGGGCACTCTGGGCTCTTCGCTTCCATTTATAGCACAAGAGTGATGAAATTGTCAGGATAGCCATGTTATTACCCCACCTGGGGCCCAATATTCAAAACTTTGCCCGGGGGCAAAATTTGCACTGCCCAGCGTGCAAAATTAGCCCACATCCAATAGCGTGCAATATTCAATGGAATAGCCCTGGGGCAAAACCTTTTGAATATAGCAGGCAAATAGGGCAGTGAGTGCAGTGCAAAACTAGCCCGGCAAAAATAACAGTAATGAATATAGCAATTGGGCAGTGCAAACTGCAATGGCAGCTCAGTGCACACAGGAGTGGAGTAAGGCAAAGATGAACTATGTGGCCAGTGTGGGTTCAGACTGGAAATACAGGTCAGTGGCTGCAGCCTGAGTTTGCACACAGTACTGCAGCACCACCTGTATGTCAGCCTGTAACTACAGGATGGTAGCTGCAGGCTCCGCAGCACAGACTGTTGTGCCCCAGGGGACTAGCACCACAGGCATGGGTGAATGTGCTGCATGCAATATACATTTTGTTGTTTCTGCTACAGTGTGCATCAGATGCTACAGTACCATAGTAGCCGGTATTGTGAGGGACACAGCAATGCCTATGGACAGGTGTGTCAGGCAACAATGACTGCTGCTACACACACAGTGACAGGCCCAACTGGCAGGTGTGTTCTGACAATGGAGACCACTGTCATACTGTCCTCTGACACACATACGATGCGTCAGTGACATGGGATTCACACAGTACCATACACATGGCTGGCTGTGTGCAACGGGCTCTGTACAGGTGTGCAGTATGTGCCCCGGGGGGGGAGGGGCAGACACATACCATCATACAGGCACAATGATGTCAGAGGCATTCCTGTCACTGGACTATGTGCACTGTGTGGACGGTCCCAGCCGTGTGGCAGCACCTACTATGTGGTGCATCCTGGGCACCTGTACACCCTCCCCTCAACACCCTCCATCCCAACCGAGGAAAAGATAGCCAACTCAGTTAAGAAGGGGGATAAAAACCTTTTATAGGTACATCGGGGAGCGAAGGAAGACCAAGGGAGGGATAGTGAGGCTTAATAAAGGGGAGGGAGGGTGGGCAGAGGGTGACTGTGAAAAGGCAGAGATACTAAACAAATATTTTTGCTCAGTATTTACAAATGAAGAGGGAGGTACCTAAAACAAACAGCAGAAACACTCTGGATACAGAAGTTGATACCAGCCCATTTACAGAAGAAAGGGTTCTGAAAGAACTCTTAAAACTGAAGATGGACAAAGCAATGGGGCCTGATGGGATTCATCCCAGAATTCTAAAAGAACTAAGGGTAGAACTAGTGACACCACTGACTACCCTCTTTAACAAATCATGGGACGATGGGTGGTACCTGAGGACTGGAGGAGGGCAGATGTGATTCCCCTTCACAAAAGTGGGAGCAAGGCAGAAGCAGGAAACTACAGACCTGTTAGTTTAACCTCAGTGATAGGAAAATGATGGAATCACTTCTGAAGGAAAGAACTGTCGAGTATCTAGAGGCCAGAGGGGCACAGGACCCAAGGCAGCATGGATTCACAGCGGAAGGTCATGCCAGACGAATCTGATAGATTTCTTTGACTGGGTGACCAAAGTAGTAGATCAGGAAGGGGCTGTGGACATGGCCTACCTAGACTTTAGCAAGGCATTTGACACAGTCCCACACAAAAGATTAATAAACAAGTTAGCCAGCCTGGGAGCGGGTCCCAAGATTACAGCCTGGGTAAAGAATTGGCTAGAGAATAGGACACAGAGAGTAATAGTAAATGGAGTCCACTCTGAAGAAGGGGGGTTACTAGTGGGGTACCACAGGGTTCAGTATTAGGACCGGTCCTCTTCAATGTCTTTATAAACGACATTGCAGAGGGACTGGAAGAAAAAGTATGTCTCTTTGCAGATGACACAAAGATCTGCAACAGAGTTGATGCACAAGGTGGGGTGGAAAGGATGAGAAGGGACTTGGCAAGGTTAGAGGAATGGTCAAATGTGTGGCAGCTTAGATTCAATGCTAAGAAGTGCAAGGTAATGCACCTGGGAAACAAAAACCCAGGGGAAGAGTACACAATGGGGGGTGAGATACTAACAACAACAAAAATGGAAAGGGACCTGGGGGTAGTCAAATCACATGACTTAAAGGTGGGCAAGCAATGTGAGAGGGCAACAAGGAGGGCTGGGGGGATACTGGGATGCATAGGGAGAGGCAACACCAGTAGAAAACATGAAGTTGTTATCCCTCTGTACAGACAGCTGGTGAGGCCCCATCTGGAGTACTGCGTGCAGTTCTGGAGACCCAATCTCCGCAAAGACATAGACAGGATGGAAGCTGTCCAGAGGAGGGCAACTAAAATGGTGCAGGGTCTGCACCAGAAGACATATGAAGAGAGACTTAAGGAGCTTAATATGTATAGCCTCGAGGAAAGGAGGGGGGGGGGTACATGATAGAAACTTTCAAGTACCTCGAGGAAATCAACAAAGTCCAAGAGGGTAGCATCTTCGAAAAAAGAGGTGTGCAAGAACAAGGAAGCAATTTGAAGATAGAGGGGGGCGGCTCAGAGGTAATTTAAGGAAGTATTTTTCACAGAGAGGGTTGTGGATGCGGTAACGGCCTTCCGGAGGAGGCTGTGGAGACAAAAACAGTGGTGGAATTCAAGCATGCATGGGACAGTTATAAGGCAATTCTAGGGGGTGGGGGTAGGAAGAAGTAGGCTGCTGATTAACTAGGATCTGCAGCTTATCCATTAGGTAGGGAAATGGGCAGACTGGGTGGGCCAAGCGGTCCTTATCTGCCGACAACTTCTATGTTTCTATGTTTCTATGTCATCCCCTCAGTGCTGCATGAGTGTGCTGGATTGTGTTGGAGTACCCCTATGGGGGGATTGGTGGTGTGTGCTGCATAGACACACTGACAAGGTGTCCACTGGGTGCTGGAGCACCCTCAAATGCCTTGCATAGTTGGGACCAGTGCCAGAAGATGGAGACATGGGTGGTGGGTGGATAGCAACAGTCATTGTTGCCTGACACACCATAGACATTGCTGTGTCCCTCACAATAATGGCTATTATGGTACTGTACCATCTGATACACACTGTAGCAGGAACAACAATATGTCTATGGCATGCAGCACATCCACCCATTGCTGTGGTGCTAATCCCCTGGGCCACAGTAGTCTGTGCTGCTGTGTCCAAACCAAGCCTGCAACTACCATCCTGTGTTGATCCAGGCTGACATACAGATGGTGCTGTGTGCAAACTCAGCCTGCAGCCACCATCCTGTAGTTCCAGGCTGACATACAGGTGGAGCTGCGACATGGAATAGCGCCGGGCAATCTACATGATAGTACATGCAAAGCAAGCAGTAATGAGATGCAAATGTGACTGTTTGCCCTTGGATTGCGAGTAGGCTCATTTGCATAGGAGCTTTGAATATAGCAACATTTTGCCCTAGGCAAACGTGTGAGTGCAGGGCAAACGTGATAGCACAGGGAAAATGTGTTAGCACTGGGCAAATTAGTTTGCCCCAGGAGAACCTGTCAGAACCATAGCACGGTTCTGCAGTATTTGGTCTGCAATGTTGTTTGCAGTTGTTATGCACCACTTCTTTGCTAGCACCTGCACTCAACCCTGTTTGCACGCATTCATTTGCACAATATATTCAACTGATTTAGCCCTTGGGCTATTCTTTTGAATATAGCATGCAAATGGTTCTGGGCTATTTTTGCATGCTGGGCAGTGCTAATTTTGCCCCAGAGCTAAGTTTTGAATATTGGGCCCCAGGAGCCAGATATTCAAAACTTTGTGCTGGGCGCAAATCGTTTGTGCCAGGTTTGCACCCCGTTTGCGCGGGTTCCCTATGTTCAAAAGGCCAAATAGCGCAGGCAAACTAGATTAGTACAGGGCAAAATTATAATGTATGCACTGGGCAAAGAGAGGGAGTGTGTACATGAATACAGGCACAATGCTATATTCAGTACATTAGTGCCGCGCAAAGTGTGTTTGCACAACTTTGCACGACACTTAGCATGGCACAAATTACCACCCATAAAAAGGTAGTCTTAACACAGGGTAAAATAAGGATAGGGGGCATGGACATAGCAGCAACAGGCAACGTGGCCTCCCATTGGGGTACACCACCACAATCCAGCACACACACATGTAGCACTAGGGGAATGGAGGGTGCTGAGGGTAGGGTGTACAGGTGACATGGCTGCACTACATAGTAGGTGATGTCACACGGTAAGAGCTGTCCATACAGTGCACATGTGCCAGTGACGGGAATGCCACTGACATCAGTGTGCCTATATGATGGAATGTGTCTGCCCTCCCCCAGGGCACATACCGCACACCTGTCCAGGCTCCCCGTCACACTCGGCCAGGCATGTGTATGTTAGTGTGGGAATCCCAGGCCACTGGCACAGCATATGTAGGTCACAGGACAGTATGACTGTGGTGTCCACTGTCAGTACGCACCTGCCAGATGTGCATGTCACTGTGTGGATAGCAGCCATCATTGTTGCCTGACACCATAGGCATTGCTGTGTTCCTCACAATACCAGCTACTTTGGTATTATGCCATCTTATACACACTATAGCAGGAACAACAATACATATATGGCATGCAGCACAAGCACCCGTTCCTGTGGTGCTAGTCCCCATGGGCCACAATAATCTGTGCTGCTGTGTCCAAATCCAGCCTGCAACTACTGTCCTGTTGTTCCAAGCTGACATACAGGTGGTGCTGTGTGCACACCCAGCCTGCAGCCACCGAGCTGTAGTTCCAGTCTGTCATATAGACAGAGCTGTGTGCAACATGATATAGCACCGGGCAGTCTACGTGGTAATGCATGCAAAGCAGGCTGTAATGAGATGCTAATGTGGCTGTTTGCCCTTGGATTGTCTAAGTACTAACATACTAAAATACCAGCAGAATAGGCCTAACGGTCTTTCGTGTCTGCTCGTTTGGTCAGTCCCCAACCTGGGTGCTGACCTTGCTGTCCCCCTCGCCTTCTCTGGCTTCTCCCTTCCCAGTTCCGGATATTCTTGCTGCATTGGATTTTGCTTCCAGAACCCTTCCCCTGTACCTGTCCCACTCCCTCTTGAACCCCTCCACTGTCTCTGCCTCCACCAGCCCCCTAGGCAGTGCATTCCATGGCTCCACCACCCTCTCAGTGAAGTAGCACCTCCTCCTTTCTCCCCTGAATCTTCCCCCCTCCAGCTTCCAGCCATGCCCTCTAGTGGCCCCTTCCTCCTTCCTTCGAAGCACCCCAACTGTTCCTCCCCTATTTACCCTCTTCATGTACCTAAAGACCTCTATCATGTCCCCCCGGTCCCTTCTCTCTTCCAATGTGTACATATTTAGCTCTTCGAGCCTCTCCTCATAGGTCCTGTCCCCCAAGCCCCAAATCATTTTGGTTGCCCTCCTCTGGACCCTCTCCAGGAGGTTAATGTCCCGCTTTAAGTGTGGCTCCAAAACTGCACGCAGTACTCAAGTGCGGCCTCACCCAAGCAGTTATACAGAGGAGTATCACTTCCTCCTTCTGGAGGTGATCCCCTAGCGATGCATCCCAGCATCCTGTTGGCCTTGGCTGCTGCCCTCCTACAAGTCTCAGAGTTGTTAATCTTGACATCCACCACCACCCCAGGTCCCTCTCAGCCATCGAGACTTGTAGCATTCCCCCAGGTGTACACTTGACCTGGGTTCTAGCCCCAGGTGGAGCCTGCCATTTCCTGCATTGAACCCTCAGCTTCCACTTTCTAGACCATCTTTCCAGAGCCTCCAGGTCCCCTGTAGGGCCACCCTCCTCCCTCCATCCACCACCGCTCCCAGTTTCGAGTCATCTGCAAAGAGACTCATCTCACTCCTGATTCCTGTCCTTATGTCAGATACGTAGGCGTTGAACAGAAGGGGCCCAAGGACTGATCCCTGTGGGACCCCACTAATGACCCTCCTTGGGGATGAGACTATCCCACCAACTACAACCCTCTGGGTCTGGTCCTGGAGCCAATTGCCTATCCATCTGATCATCTGGTTCCCCAACCCCATTTCTCCCAGCTTATCCAACAGGCCCACGTGAGGAACAGAGTCAAATGCAAGTAGGCTCATTTGCATAGGAGCTTTGAATATAGCAAAGTTTTGCACCGGGCAAATTGTTAGTGTCGGATAAACGTGTTAGCATGGGGCAAACTTGTCAAAACCATAGCACAGTTCTGCCGTGTTTGGCCTGCACTGTTGTTTGCAGTTGCTGTGCACCACTTCTTTGCTAGCACCCGCATTGGCCACGTAGTCCAGCTCTGCCTTACTCCATCTCTGTGTGCATTGGGCTGCTGTTCGTGTTTGCACTGCCCGGTTGCTATATTCAGAGCTGTCTTATTTGCTGGGCTGTTCTTGCACTGCACTCTCAGCCCTGTTTGTACACCTTCGTTTGCACGCTATATTCAACTGATTTAGCCCCTGGGCTATTCCTTTGAATATAGTGTGCAAATGGTTCCAGGCTATTTTTGCACATCAGGCAGTGCTAATTTTGCCCTGGGGCTACGTTTTGAATAATGGGCCCCAGGGATTTTTCTAGGGGGTTCAAATGAGAACCCATTCATAAAACAGTAAAAAAAACATCCTTTTTTGCCAGTGGAAATCCTTTTCCATCAATCCTTTGTTGTGGGGGCAAAAAAAAGATTCTGTCTCGCAAAAAAGGATCTGATTTGATGAACAGGGGCCAAATGTTCAAAACTTTGCCAGGGCAAAACTTGCACAGCCCAGTGGACAGAATTATCCCACAGCCAATAGCATGCAATATTTAAAGAAATAACCTGGGGCAAACACAGTTGAATATAGCATGCAAACAAAGCCAGGCAAACATTACTGAGAGTGCAGTGAAAAGATAGCCCAGCAAAGAAGGCAGCTCTCTATAGCAAAGAAGACAGCTCTGAATATAGCAACTGGGCAGTGCAAACAGCAACAGCAGCCCAATGCACATGGAGGTGGAGACAGGCAAAGGAGAACTACAGCACCACTGTGACTGCTAGCAAGGAAGTTGTGCAGAACAACTGCAAACAACAATGCAGGCCAAATAATGCAGAACTAAAGTCAGACAGGTTTGCCCAGTGCTAACACTTTTGCCCAGAGCAAACACGTTTGCCTGGGGCAAATGTTTGCCATATTCAAAAGTCATATGCAAATGAGACTACTTAGGTAGTCTGAGGGCAAACAGCCACATTAGCATGACATTATGACCCAATTTGCATGCATTTCCATGTGTGGATTGCCTGGGCTATTTCAGGGTGCACACAGCATCACCTGTATATCAGACAGTAACTACAGGTCGGTAGCTGAAGACTGTGTTTGCTCACAGCACCACTTGTATGTCAGACTGGATCAACAGGTCAGTAACTGCAGGCTCAGTATCTACACAGCAGCACAGACTATTGTGCCCCATTGGACTAGCACCACAGGCACGGGTGGTTGAGCTGCATGCCATAGACATATTGTGGTTTCTGCTACAGTGTGCATAGTATGCTACAGCAGCATGGGTAGCCGGGATTGTAGGGGACACATCAATGCTGACCATGTGTCAGGTAACATTGAATGCTGCTATCCACATGTGGACAGGCCCAGCTGGCAGGTGTGTAACAACTGTGGACAATGTAGCCATACTGTCCTGTGACCCACAAATGCTGTGCCAATGGTAAGGGATGCTCATAGTACCACATACATAGCTGTCAGTGTGTAACAGAGTGCATGTACAGGTGTACCGTATGTGCCCAAGAGGGGCAAGACACACACCATCATACAGGCCCACTGATAGAAGGGGCATTCCCATCACTGGACTATGTGCACTGTGTGGATGACCCCAGCCGTGTGACACCACCTACTATGTGGTGCATCCCTGGCACCTGCACACCCTTCCCTCACCACCCTCCTTCCCCTCAGTGCAGCATGTGTGTACTGTATTGTGTTGGTCCATCCCCCATGGAGGGAGTGTGGGGGTGTGCTGCATGTACCCACTGCCAGGGTGTCCACTGGGTACTAGGCCACCCTCAACCGCCTGGCAGAGTTAGATTGGTGCCAGATGATGGTGTCATGGGCACAGATAGGGTACAGTGGTAGGTCTCATGGCTGATACCATCAGTTTGCAGCTCATCTCCCCCTTGGCATATGGAATGGCACATGGTGGCCTTCTGCCCTCTCTTTCTGCCCAATGACTGCAGTCATCAGGTGCACCATGATGCTGTTGTTGCATACATCTCTGTTGCCTGTTGCTGCTGTGTCTATGCCCTCATCCATGTTTTGCCCTGAGTTAAGACTACCTTTGTCTGGGCAGTACCATGCACCACACTATGTGTTGCGCAAACTCAATTTATGTTGCACTAACGTGCTGAATATAGCATTGCACCTGTATTCATGTACATGCCCCCTGTCTTTGCCTGGTGCATGCACTATTCCAGTTTACCAGTTCTAATTGGGCTTTTGAATAAAGCAGTTCCATGCAAACGGGGTGCAATTCCGGCACAAACAGTTTGCGTCCATTGCAAAGTTTTGAATATCTGGCACAAGATGGCTCTCTTTCTCAGGACCAGATGCCTCAGAATCCTTTTTTCCTGACCAAGGTTCAGATATTCAAAAGATCACACTGAGCACAAACCCTTTGTGCCGTGATTGTACCACATTTACGCCAGACCGCCACATTCAAAAGGCCAAATAGCACCAGCACAAATGTGATACCACCAGCGCTAAAGATAATGTATGCATGGGGCAAAGTGAGGGGTAGGAACATGAATATGGGCACAATGGTATATTCAGCGCAGCAGCATCATGCAACATGTGGTAGCGCAATATGTAGCACGGTGCAAATTACCACCTATAAAAAGGTAGTCTTAATCCAGGGCAAACCAAGGAAGGGGCGTGGACATAGCAGCAACAGGCAACATGATGGTTGCAAATAACACTGTGATGGTGTACCTGATGACAGCTGTCATTGAGGAGGAAGAGAGAGAAGGTCAACCTGGCCCATTCCATATGCCAAGGAAGAGATGTGCTGCAAAACGATGGTACTGGCCATAAGTCCTAGCATGGTACCTTGGCAGTGCCCATGGCACCTTCATCAGGAACCAGTCTCAACTCTGACAGGCAGTTGAGGGTGGCCTAGTACCTCAGTGGACACCCTGTCAGTGAGTGCATGCAGCACAAGCCCCCAATCCCTCCATAGGGGGTACACCAACACAATATAGCATACACATGCTGCGCCGAGGGGAGGGAGGGTGGTGAGGGGAGGGTGTACAGGTGCCCAGGATGCACCACAAACATGTTCCAGCTATAGGAATAGAAACATAGAAACATAGAATTTGATGGCAGATAAGGACCGCTTGGCCCACCTAGTCTGCCCATTTCCCTACCTAATGGATAAGCTGCAGATCCTAGTTAACCAACAGCTTACTTCCTCCTACCTCCCACTAAGATTCTGGGCCCCCCCCCCCAGGGCACATATCGCACACCTGTACATACACCCCATCACACATGGAGGCCATGTACAGGTGTGAGGTATATGCTGGGGGGGGTCAGACATGGCACAGGGCCAAGAAGTCGCACACAACAGATTGAAAAAAAAAACACAGGCAAAATGCTGAAATCAATAACAAGGTCAGTGAAAACACCGACCATTACAAAATGCTGCAGACACTATAGAAAAACATGGAACTTTTATTTTTTGCAGGGGGGATCTGCCCCCCCCCCTGCATGTCCCAACATGAGGGGCTTTGCTCCACACACACACACAGAATTTTTATAATCAACTGCGAGGGGGTATGGATCTCCAGGATAGGGAGAGACTCGTGAGGGGGGAAGCTTTGTTTGTGAGCCAAAAACAAAACATTTCACAAAATCAGGAGACTGTGATCCAAACCCTTGTGCCAAGATCTCCACCACTCCAGGTGCTAGTGCCTTAGCCACTCCACCACAGGAGCAGCTTCACCAGGTACAGCACCTGAAGCTTCTTCAGCCCTTCCTCCCCTCTGCAGACAGTGACAGGGGTAGCAGCAATTTACAAATGTTATTCTACCCCTGTTGCTGTCATTATTTAAGTGATTTCTACAGCGTGGTTTATACCACGCTATTATTGAAGTGACTTCTTGATCTGGCACCGCCAGACACATACCATCATACAGGTCCAGTGATGTCAGGGGCATTCCAGTCACTGGGACATGTGTGCTGTGTGGATGACCCCAGCCGTGTGGCACCACCTACCCTCCCTCCCCTCAGTGCAGCATGTGTGTACTGTATTGTGTTGGTGTACCCCCCCATAGAGGGATTGGGGGGGGGTTGCATGTACTCACCAACAGAGTGTCCACTGGAAACTAGGCCACCCTTACATGCCCGGCAGAGTTGGAACTGATGCCGGATGAAAGTGTCATGGGCACTGCCAGGGTACCGTGCTAGGACTCGTGGCCAGTACCATCAGGTTGCAGCTTATCTCTTCTTTGTCATATGGAGTGGCCCAGGGTTGCCATCTGCCCTCTCTTCCTGCCCAATGACTGCAGTCATCAGGTGCACCATGATGCTGTTGTTGCATGCAGCACAGCCTTGTTGCCTCTTGCTGCTGTGTCCATGCCCACCATCCTTGCTTTCCCAGGGTTAAGACTACCTTTTTCTGGGCAGTAACTTGCGCCGTGCTATGTGTCACGCTTACACACTTTGCACAGCGCTAACATGCTGAATATAGCATAGTGTCTGTATCCATGAACATGCACCCTCTTTTTGCACAGTGCATACATTATAATTTTGCATGCCGCTATTCCAGTTTGCATGCGCTATTTGGTCTTTTGAACATAGGGAACCTGTGCAGATGGGGCACAATCCTGCTGCAAACGGTTTGTGCTCAGCGAAAAGGTTTTAATATATGGCCCATGGATTGATGTCTCTCTAAGACATCCGTGGACACAATTATGACAGTTTGTTTTGCCCAGAAATAAAAAACAAGATGGCGACTCATGGCCCCTCAAAAAAAAAAAAAAAGGATCCTTTTTATATACATATATTATGTATATAGTGTGTGTGTGTGTATATATATATATATATATATATATATATATATATACACACACACACACACACACACACACACACACACATTTATACAATAAGGGTGAAGGAACAATCATCCAAATAAACAGCGTTATTTTCACAGGTGTTGAATATCAGGGAGCTGATGCAGACACTGTGATATATTCATACAGATATACCAACAGTGACTATGTCAGTACCTGATATTCTAACTCTGCATAACCTATGATCCCCATTGGAAAGCAGTAAATCTGTAGTACTCTAAGAAATAAATGACACCTGTGCCTGAGTCCCCAAAAAATAGGTAGGCATGTACCTCTCATGCAGAAGCACACAGGAGAAAACAGCTGCAGCACACTGAAGAAATGCCGATACCTAGAAAGAATGCTGCATCATCGAGTCAGTTACAGACTCTGACCAACATGTAAAAATACACAGCACTGTCACCATAAATAGAAATTCAACAGCTCATTTTAAATTCATTGTACAAAACAGCTGTCCTCCGATGAAGTAAACCGACGCCCCACCCTAACCTTCGGTGAAGTTAACCGAACAACACCGTTAACAACACAATATAACAAAACCACACTTGTATAAATCAAAAATAAAACTAAATAAGAGTAAAATACCCAAAAATAAATCCACTGCTTCCAATGAACTGCAACAGATAACAACGCTGAAAACCCCTCGCTAGCAGTAACACCCGTTTAGTCCCACCGCCCCACACACACAACCAATCAGATGTCACGCTCACCACAAACAACCAATCAGAACAGTGTGACACTCTGCCTGTCTACTTGTTATTATATTGTATCATATTTGTGATATAAATATATGTTTATTTGAATGTCTGCATGGGCAAATGGCAGCCAGTAGGTCATGGGAAAGACTAGCTTTTAAAGGGGCCTAACCTTTTGACCACAAAGGCCCTGGCTTGCTGGATCAGTTGCTGTAGTGAAACTGACCCAGTGAATAAATTAATTAAGAGCTTCCTTTTGACATCTTCTGTCATGCCTGTGTTTGCTGTTCTACAATAGGTTGTAAAATGACAACTACTTTGAAATCCAGGAAGCCATCAAAGACTGCATCTTTTATGACATCTTAGGAAGCCATAATTTCTAACAGATACCTGTTACATTTCTCACTGCTAGGAGGAAATAGCTGTCAGGATGTGTTTCTAAAGATCAAAGGTGAATGCTGTAATCAAAGAGACTGTTATAAGTCAATATTGCTATCTTTGCAGATTTCAAGTAAGCAGTAAAATGACACCCTTTTGGATGTACTTGGTCATATTACAAATTTATTACAGAACTAACAGTGACCTCATGTGCTGTGACATCACAAGGAGGTGGAGAGATTAACTTTCAATATTGCCAAGCAGTCTGAAGGGAATGGGCTGACTTCTATCTCTGGACTTCTAAGAGAACACACACACTGTGTTCTGGAAAAAAGACATTTCCGTCACATAGGTAATATCAACTAGAAACTGCGTTAGAACTAGAAATTCAATTACAGGCATTTTTGTTTCTGACAATTCCTTTTCTTTTGACTGTAAGTATTAATGTATATAGGTTTGGTGTTTTGTATATATTTACAATTTTTAATCTCAGTAAACGTTTTTGTTTTCTTGATCCTGCCCGAGTCTTTTCTCATTTCTGCATGAGAATGCTGGAACAGTCAATCAATCAATCAATAAAATCTTTATTTATCCAGGCGGCACCATTGAGCAAGGCTCATTTGTAAGGTGGACCTGGTCATGAATACATCATGGGGGGACAAACCCACAAACTGGCTTTGTATGCTGACGATGTTCTTTTATATGTGGCAGACCCCATGGTGTCTTTGCCAGCAGTATTCAGACGGCTAGATAAGTTTTCTGGGTTATCCGGCTATAAATTGAATAATAATAAAACGGAAATTCTCTGTTTTAATTTTACCCCAACTGAGGAGCTCAAAAGTGAGTACCCCATGTTATGGGATCAGAGATAAAATATTTAGGGGTAAAGTTGGGTAGGAACAACGCACAATTGAAAGAGCTGAACTATCCTCCTATAATAACGCAGCTTAAAAGAGATTTTCAAAGATGGTCCCTTCTACCCATCTCACTTAGTGCTAGGGCTCAAGCCCTCAAGATGAATGCATTACCACGCCTTCTCTACTTATTCCAGTGTGTCCCATGTCTGTTAACTCCGGCAGATCTGTAGACTTGGCAGAGTATGTTTTTTTCCTATTTATGGAAGGGTAAAAAACCCAGACTAAGAAGATCTTTTCTTTATCTTCCTAAGGAAGACGGGGGCCCTTGCGTTCCCATGCCTGCAGGGAGAGCAGGGTATTCCCTGTCATTATTTGACAAGGCGCGCACAGACCACTTCTAGCTTGTTTCTGATACCATTTATCAAGCATTGTAGGTATAAACTGACGGTCATATGCCCACCATCTATACCTCCATAGATTCCCAAATGTGGCCCCCCCTACTTCTTCCCCTACTTCATCCTTCCAACACCGCTCTTGTGCCTGAGAAACCAAACATTTCCCCTGTGTCCAGAGGCCCAAACATCACTGCCCACAATGGGGGATTCCTTTGTTTCCAAAGATCTATTCGCTTCCAATGGGTGTCGTATCCCAGGTTGCCCCATAGTAGTGCAACCCTCATCTGGGCTGCCACCCAGAAGCAATTCAGGAAAAATATGGCCTGAAACAGACTGATAAAATCAGATATTACCAATTGAGAGACTACTTGAATATACAAATTAACAAAATAATGCTGGAGGAGCTGGTGTTGTAAGAGAGAGGGCTATTTCAAAGAGTGTGGAGGGCAAGGGGGGCAGACCATGCCATTTCATTGCTGTATAATAACTATGTGGCAGATATGGTCAACACGTCCCAGCATATAAAGAAAAAATGGGAACAGGACTTAGTAATTTTTATAACAGATAAACATTGGTCTCTGATGTGGAGAAGTACATGGTCAACTTCTAGCTCCTTAGTATGGAGGGACTTCTGTTGGAAGTTGAGAACCAGATATTTTTTAGTACCAACACAAATGGTGCATTTGAAGGGAGGGACCACGGCTGGGTGCTGGAGGGCTTGTAGAGAACAACATGCCTCACAGGCACATGTCTTTTGGTCATGTCCAGGTATCACCGTATATTGGAGGGAAGTTAGGAAACATCTAGAACAGATATTTTCAATTCAGACGCAGTTAGGACCTGAACACTTGGTTTTAGGATTAATCCCAGGGGAGGTTAGAGATAAGGATGCCAGATAACTATGGAAGATCCTGGTTGCGGCACCCTCATGGGTGACAGGGACTTCGCAGCACATGCTCCCAGGCTCTGTAACTCCTTCCCCAAGCTGGTCCACACCGGCCCTTCCCACAAATGCCTTCGGACCTCCCTGTGGGAGCACCTCAAGCTGGCCTCATGCTGTGAATGCCTAAAGCCTCCCTAGCATGAAGCCCTGGGCACCGAAGACCCTGTGGCACTCTACTCCCGGAACTACAAGTAAACTAAATCGAATCTGTTGCCGATTCCCCGTCCATCTCTCCTCCTGCACCTCTTTTTGTTCAGATAGTCATTGTTGCTCAATGCTACACTACTTGCACTGTATATTGCCTGCTGTTTTGTTGACTCAATGTACCTAACCACAAAATGTATATGTACTTGTTCACCTATTATGTTGTATTGATGTACCCTGTAATACCTGTTGTACTCCCCCGGGTCATTCCTGAAAATAGGCATATAACTTGTCCAGTGTACCTACCTGGTTAACAAAAGCTAAATAAATAAAATAAAATAAATAAAAATTATCACAAAGAATTGGTTGCAGCCGAGAACCCCAGGGGTAGGGGAATGGAAGGATATGGTTGAATCCATACATTTGATGGAAAGGTTAATGATCAATCTTAAGCAAAAGCCACAGATATATCAACAGAAATGGACCAGATGGTTACTCCATGACAGTGGTTAAGATAGAGAGAGATGCCTGAACTGTACTAAAAGAGATATTTACCTTTTACACCGGAGTTAGAGAATGTCCCCCGATTAACTCCTGTTATAGGTATTTCTGGATATGAGATAACTAGTTATAGATAGTGAAATGACGGAACACATCCCAGACAGTTGCACCTACTGTTACTGTTATAACTAGACTGTAGTAAAGTTGACTACTGTGAACCAAAAGTACTGTAATATTTCTGTGATGTTGTCAGTGCTAGGGGCTTTTACCCCAAAGAACAACATGTAAATCATGTGAATGATGTAACAAATGCTGACAAATGAAAGGTATTAAACTAAGTATAAAAAAAAAGGAAAGGGGGAGTTGTGAAATTAGTGGGCTAGCAGTGAGGAAAACATTTGCAAGGTGCTTTCATGTAGCAATCGTAGAGCGCCTTGAAGATATTCAGGCTAACAAGGGCAGCTCAGCTTCAAGTTCCTTTGTAAACCATTCCACAATGTGGGTAAAGAGAAGCTTAGAGCAGCTTTGCTGAAACGAGTTTTGACCCTTGGAACTTGGAGGGCAATTAGGGAATAGCTCCTTAGAGCGTAGGTACGTTACACACTCCGGGGAATACAATCTGAGACATATGAGGGGAGCTTGTTGGTCACCACTCTGAAGGCCCATAGGGCAGCGTTTCTATTACTTCTATAGTGAAGGGAAGTCCAGCCTAACGATGAGTACAGGGAGCAGTGTTGTGTGGAAAGTGGAAGGCCAGTAATGAACCTGATAGCTCTGTGGTAGAGGGTGTCTAACTTAGCCAGTGCAGAGGCAGTGCAGTGGCTGTAGAGCAGATCTGCATAATCTATTAAAGATAGGAAGGTAGCTTGAACCAGTTGAATCTTGGCCTCCTTTGTGAGCAGGTGGCTAATTCTGTAGAATAGTCCTAATCTTTGCCTTAGTTTCTTCTGTAGTTCTTCAAGATGGTCAGCAAAGGAATGTTTATGATCGAGCCAAACTCCTAGATATTGGAATTTAGCTACATACTCTAGTGTTTCTCCAAGAACAGTGGTAATTTGGTAATACAGTGTTGATAAAGCTGACATAACTGTCAGAGGGCTTATAGTGTTACCATTTTGCACAAAAGTTAAGAACATACCTGGGTCTCAATTGAGTCAAAAGGAAGAATTGTGAATCAGGCTAGGTGCCACTGGGTTAAGTATTACACTGCATTTCCCCAAAGAGGGTGTGATATTTGACCATGTTAACTGGGCATGCTAGCAAAAAAAGGTTCATATTTTACCTCAGGACTCGAGACTAGTAGATGTTTTCAGACCCAAAACAGACAGGAGGGTTACCCTGTTTGTCTCCTGTTCACATGTTGCACTTCGAAGTTTGGTATTGCGAGAGCAGATGGCCTGACCTGCAGAGTGCATTTGTGACAGATCTAGTTGGCAGCGGTGCGACTTACAAGTATCTGGTAACACGAGCATTAACAGTCCAGTGTGTCAGATTGATAACTGTAACAGCTCACACGCAAAATAAGGCAGTGATTTAAAAAGTAAAGAACTATATCATTGTACTTACAGTCTAAGTTCCCTACCTGTTTTCTTTCTTTTTGGGTATAAGCTAGTGTAGCCATAGCTTAGGGAAGAAGATGGCTTCCAACTACAGCGAGTACACTGCAGACTACCTGAGGCAGTTGTGCCAAGAGAGAGGAGTCCAGCACAAGGGGCGAGCCAAAAACCGATGCCCAAGACCTTAAGTCACAGTCGGTGACTGGAAAGGACCAAACCTTGGACATGGAGGGGCCAAGGTCCAACGCAGTATCCAGACCCAGGGAGGAGGACAGCAGGACCAGTGTAAGCCAAGAGCCACCACAGCACAGGAAGGTCACCACCATGCTGGAGCCCTAAGGGATCAGGCTGCAGAGGGAGTTGTGGACGATGGAGCTGGAGTTTGAACAGAAAAGGTTCAAAGCCCAGCAGTGAAGAGAACTTGAACAGAGAAAGATGGAGATGGACAGAGAGAGAGAGAGGAGAAGCGAGAGCAGTGACAGGCTGAGCGAGAGCAGCAAGAGGCTGAGCGAGAGGAGAGAGAGAGCACCAGAAGAAATTTGAACTGGAAAAGCTACAACTCCCAAGACCAGTGCCAGAGCAGGTGAGTGGCATGGATACACCTGGAGCTCCAGGACTGGGTTACAAATTAAATTCTGAATTGATAGCTGAATTTAAAGAGGGGAAAGATTTGGATGCATTTTTAAATTCATTTGAGAAAGTATGTATTCAGGCAAAAATTCCCAGAAAGTCCGGGAACTTCCAGCTATCCCCACTGCTTACCGAGAAAGCTCATGATGCATTGGGTCAAATGGACAATCAGGACAGTAACGATTATGGCAAACTTAAAGCTGCACTGGTAAAAAAATATGATTTGACAGTAGAAGCATACACAGTTAAATTCCATAAGCTCAGGAGAAGCCTTTATATGAGCTACAAGGAGCTAGCCACTAAACAACATCAGTTTTTAAAACATTGGTGGGAAAAAATACAAGCAGACTCTGTAGAGAAAATTGAAAAAGTTGTACTTTTATAGCAGTTCTTTTGGGCTTGCCCTACAGAAATGAAAACCTGGCTAGAGGACCGAGATCCAAAAACAGTGCAGGAGGCTGCCGAGCTCTCGGACCGCTATGCCAGGAGCAGACCTGCTCTGAGAGGGAATGGGGTGGGCGTGGCAGTGCAAAAAGGGAAAAGCATGCCTTCATGGCTGCTAAAACCCTACCAGCCTCCACAGAAACCAGGCAGCCCCAGGTTACAAAGAAAATATTTGCCTGATAAAATAAATGAATGTCGGGGTTGCAAGGAACCTAGACATCTTGCTAGACAGTGTCCTAAAAAGGAACAGTGCAGACAAAGTGGTGCTGGGAAAGAAGTAGGTTGTTTGTGTATCCCTGGAAGCATGCTGGTAAACATGAGGGAACACATACACCCAGTTACTGTGAATGGGGTACAAACGCATGGATTAAGGGACACGGGGGCATCCCTGACGTTGCTAAAAGGGGATTTGGTAGAGCCTGAACAGCTTATACCCAATCAATTTGTTACTGTATGGGGATTCACTGGGGAGGAGCAAATGCTGCCACTTGCTAGTGTTCTCTTGGACTGGGGTGAGACAGGGGAGACTGTGCAAAACATTGCAGTAGCAGAGAATCTTGCTCCGGACTTAATTGTCGGAAACAATCTCCAAAAGGGGATGGTGTGTGCAGTTACTCACAGTCAAGCAGCAAAGGTAAATTATAGTTCCCTGGATCTCATACAAGCTCCTATGGAAAACACAGGGAGGCTGGTTCCTCAGCCTGTGTCTTCTGATATGTAGAATAGTGAAAGGGGGGGTGGAAATTCCCCAGATAGCAGTTAACAGAACAGCTACAGAAGGTTACACTAAGGAGGGAGGTGTAACCCATTGTCAGGGGGTTAGGGATGGCAGTGACCCGGAATACCCTGATGCTAAAGCTAGGGACATTAGTTTAGAAACTGGAGAAGACCTGTACCATACCTTGGGAATGTGTAAGGATTTTGCAGCTGCTCAGAAAAAGGCCTCTAGTTTACAGAAGCTGAGGGCTTGGGCAGACTCTGACGGAGCACTGGGAGGTGACAGGAAACATAAAGTTTACTGAGACCATGGACTGCTTTATATGCAGGACGTAAAGACAGAGGGAGGGGTGATGGGCAGACAGCTTGTCATTCCCCAGGGGTACCGTGAGCGGTTGCTCAAGATTGCTCACAATATTCCTATGTCTGGACATCTGGGAATAGCATGCATTATGCAGTGATTGGCCCAGAATTTCTATTGGCTCAACTTCACCCAGCAGGTGAAGGAGAACTGCAGGTCTTGACACCGGTGCCAAGAAATAGGGAAGGCGGGTAGGAAAACCCAATCCACCCTAATTCCCTTGCCCATAGTGGAGGAGCCATTCCCCAGAGGGTAGGAATGGACATTGTGGGGTTTTTGACTACCCCCAGCTCCTCCAGGAAGAGGTTTATCCTAACAGTAGTGGATTATGCCACCCAGTACCCAGAGGCAGCCACCCTATCCTCACTGAGGACAGACAAAGTGGCAAATGCCTTGCTAGGGATTTTTTCCTGTGTTGGGCTCCTTTTATTGCATTATCGCTGGCCAAAATGTATACGTTAGCACTTTCAGGTGGAGTGGTCCCTAATCTCTGGAAAGCTGCTCGGATCACACCTGTACTTAAAAAAGGGGATCCTAAGGTTGTCATGAACTACAGCCCAATTGCCATACTCTCGGTACTGAGCAAAATCCTGGAGAAAATTGTCGCAACTCAGACAACTGACTATCTACTTAAGCACAGCCTGTTCTCGGATACCAAACATGGCTTCAGGAAAGAACATAGCACAATGACTGCACTCCTTCAATTCACCACAGACACTCTTTCAAAAATGGATACTGGCAATCTGACTGGGGCTGTCTTTATTGACCTCACAAAGGCTTTTGACCTTGTTGATCACACTTTGCTTCTTTCCTCGCTTCGACACCTGCATTTCTCCTCCTGTGTTGTTGACTGGTATGAAAGCTACCTGACGAATAGAACTCAAGTGGTGAAAATTAATTCTTCTCTATCAAACAGTACCACCATTAACACTGGTGTACCTCAGGGCTCCATCCTAGGGCCCCTCCTATTCTCTCTTTATATAAATAACATTGGAGCTGCTCTAAAATCATGCTCTGCTATTCTATATGCTGATGATCTTGTCATCTATACAAGTTCTACTAATATAGACACTATCAACACAGCCCTTTGCTCTGACTTTAACAATATCCAAAACTGGCTATACGACCACAAACTGGCTCTCAACACTAGCAAAACTAAAGCCATGCTGCTTGGATCGGCCCCAAAGCTCTGGGCTTGCACAACAGCACTGATGGTGCAGGACTTAGAAGATCAATTACTGGAATGTGTGACCTCTTTCAAGTACCTGGGCATCCTGCTAGATCAATCTCTTGATCTTAACCTTCATGTACAGTCTGTTTGCAGAGCTGTCAACTCCAAGTTGGATGTTGCATATAAGACTAGTTATATGCTCATGCCATCAGCTAAAATGGCCATTGTGAGGGGAATTCTGTTCCCCACCCTAACCTATGGGGCTCCCTTATTTGGGGCTGCTCATAAAACTGACCTACTCAGATGGGTTATTACGTATAACAACATATGTCGCTATGCCTCTTCTGCTCCTCGGCTTAAACACCACTGTCAACTTTATAATGATCTTGGTTGGCTCTCTTCGTTAGCTAGTAGGAAATACTACCTTGGCTGTCTTATTGATTTGATAATTTGAAATCAAACCCCTAGGTGTCTTGCAGCTATGCTTGTTCTTCAGGACACACTCCATGGTCTACGATCAGCTGATAAATCTTTTCTGAATTTGCCGAGTGCCGCACTAGGAAAGGAACTGTTGCATTTGAGCCAGCGCTCCACAGCTGTGGAATTCCCTTCCCTCGACATTAGACTTTCTAGCTCCCACACATGCTTTAAGAAAACTGCGCTTTCGAATCTGCTGATTGCTGATACCTGTTCCTGCTTTCACCCTACCTAATGACTGATGTCTCTGGCCATACAATAGTATTTCCTCACCTCTATATGACCCTCTTACTGCCTCAGCCTGTCCCAGCTCCCTTTCCCTGCCCATATACAATCTTGCACTGCAGGCATCTCCCTTACACTTACATACACTCATATAATCTAATTTCATGGCTTGCTCCCCTCTTCCTCACTCACCGACCTTTTCCTTAATTACACCCCCTGCTCTCAGTGGTTATTTCTTCGTTTTGTATGACCTGTTTTTGTTTTTGTGTACCTTGTTCTGTTCATATAATATGTCACCTGATAATTTATTGTCCAAGGTCCTCTCTATTCATAGCTTAGGTAGACACCTATGAACTTATGAATGATCTACTCTGTATGTCTCTGATACATTGTATCCACTTTAACTCATTGTATGTAAAGTGTTTTACTTTGTTTGTTCTGATATATTGTATCCTCTTTAACTCATTGTATGTAAAGCACTTATAATTTGTTATCCTGTTAAGTTTCTGCATGTCTATACTCTCCCGGGTCGTGCCTGAAAATAGTCATTTTAAGGCTAGTGCACTTACCCGGTTAACAAAAGCTAAATAAATAAATAAAATCACTGATCGAGAGGGTTCCTTCATGTCGGACCTGATAAAATGTTTGTGGGAGAAGTGTGGGGTGGTGCAGAGATGCATGTCATCTTATCACCTGCAAGCCAATGGGCTTGTGGAAAGATTAAATGGTACCCTAAAATCAATGCTCCAAGTGTTTGCTGAACAGCATGGGAGGGACTGGAAGAAATACCTTCCCCACCTCTTGTTCACATACAAGGAGGTGCCCCAGGAGTCGGCAGGGTTCTCCCCTTTCGAGCTCTTATATGGACACAGGGTGTGTGGGCCCCTAGACTTGATCCAGGAGGACTGGGAAGGCTAGCATGCTACCCAGGGATCTCCCATAGTGGATTATGTCCTTAGGTTTAGGGAAAAGCTGAAGGAGCTGATGGGAACAGCCCAGAGCAACCTGGCAGCTGCCCAACAAAAACAAAAGGTATGGTACAACCGCAGAGCCAGAGCTCGCTCATACACTTTGGGTCAGGAGGTCATGGTCCTAATCCCGGTCCAGAAAGATAAGCTGCAGGCTGAGTGGGCAGGACCATACAAAGTAGTCAGATGTGTGAATTATGTAAATTACATTATAGAACTGCCTGACAGGAGACATATACAAAGAATGTACCATGTCAACTTGATGAAGCCAATGCAAATAGGGCTGACATGGTCTTTGCCATGTGTAGTCCTGGGGAAGGGATGGACAAAGGAGGCCCCCTTCTGGACTTGCTGGAAGAAAGCAAGAGGGAGTTGTCTGTGGAGGCAATTAATCACCCCAGTTGACCCCGGACCAGATCCAGGAAATAAGGGAGGTTTTAGCAGACTTTGCTCCATTGTTTAGCGCCAAGCCTGGATTAACCCCTTAGCAATGCACAATGTGGAGATGGGGATGCAAGCACCCATACGGCGAACAGCATATCAGGTGCCAGAGGCTGTCCAAAAGGACATTAGGAGGGAGGTGGAAGAAATGCTGGATTTAGGGGTAATCCAGAAATCACACAGCCCCTGGGCCTCACCCATAGTTCTTGTTCCCAAGCCAGATGGCTCTACCCATTTTTGCATGGACTATCGTGACTCAAAGCAGTTACAAAGTCAGACGCCCACCCAATGCCATGGACGGATGAACTACTGGACAAGTTGGGAGGGACGACATACCTTATCACTATTAACCTGATAAAAGGGTATTGGCAGGTAGAGTTAACTGCCAGAGCTAGGGAGAGGTCGGCCTTCATCACTCCAATGGGGTTATTTGAGTTTAAAGTAATGCTTTTTGGAATGAAGAATTCCCCTGCCACCTTCCAAAAGCTGGTGAACCAGGTGTTTAATTGTGATCAAGAGTACACCGTGGCGTACCTGGATGACATTGCCATCTTCAGTACCAGCTGGGAGGAACACCTGTCCCACCTTAGGGAATTGCTGGGCAAGATACAGAGAGCCAGGCTCACTGTAAAAGCTGAAAAGTGGCAGGTGGCCATGGCTGAGGTGGCATACCTCAGGCATCTAGTATGCCGGGGATAGTTCCATCCTAACCAAGCAAAAATTGAGGCAATCAAGGCATGGCCCAGACCTGAAACACAGAAATAGGTTCAGAGTTTTCTAGGGACCGCAGGGTACTATAGAAAATTTGTACCAAACTACAGTGCCCTGGTCGCTCCCCTGTCTGGCCTGTTAAAGAAAAGAATGCCTAAGAAAGTTATCTGGGAACCAGCCTGTGAACTAGCCTTTACACGGCTAAAGAAGGCACTGTGCAGTGCTCCTGTGTTAGCCAGTCCAGACTATAGTAAACCCTTTGTAGTCCAGACTGATGCCTCTGATGTAGGTATTGGGGCAGTACTTAGTCAAACATCTAACCAAGGGAAGGATCACCCAATAGTGTACCTCAGTAAGAAGTTACTTCCCAGGGAGCAGGCTTATTCTTCAGTGGAGAAAGAATGCTTTGCAATGGTGTGGTCACTAAAGACGTTAGAGCCATACCTATACGGGTGGCACTTCGAGGTACAAACAGATCACAACCCGGTTTGGCTGGCACAAATGTGTAAAACAAATGGTAGGCTTTTAAGATGGAGTATTGCCTTACAGGCTACGACATGACTGTCTCACACAGGGCAGGGCAGCAAACGAAAATGCAGATGGGCTATCACATCAGTTTGAAAAGTGAACTTAATTTCGGGAACTCATCCCATGCCTCAGAATAGATCCCCCAAATTCAGTCTAGGAGGGAGGAGTGTGACACTCTGCCTATCTGCTTGTCATTATATTGTACCCTATCTCTGATATAGATATATGTTTATTTGAATGTCTGCTTAGGGAAATGGCAGCCAGTAGGCCATGGGAAAGACTAGCTTTTAAAGGGGCCTGATCGTTTGACCTCAAAGGCCCTGGCTTGCTGGATCAGCTGCTATAGTAAAAATCACCCAGTGAATAAATTAAGAGCTTCCTTTTGACATCTCCTGTCATGCCTGTGTTTGCTGTTATGCAACAGGTTGTAAAATGACAACTACTTTGAAATCCAGGAAGCCATCAAAGACTGCATCTTTTACGACATCTTAGGAAGCCATCATTTCTAACAGATACCTGTTACATTTCTCACTGCTAGGAGAAAATAGCTGTCAGGATGTGTTTCTAAAGATCAAAGGTGAATGACCTGATCAAAGAAACTGTTATAAGTCAATATTGCTATATTTGCAGATTTCAAGTAAACAGTAAAATGACACCCTTTTGGATATACTTGGTCATATTACAAATTTATTACAGAACTAACAGTGACCTCATGTGCTGTGACATCACAAGGAGGTGGAGAGATTAACTTTCAGTATTGCCAAGCAGTCTGAGGGGACTGGGCTGACTGCTATCTCTGGACTTCTAAGAGAACACACACTGTGTTCTGGAAAAAAGACACTTCTGTCACATAGGTAATACCAACTAGAAACTGAGCTTGAACTAGAAATTCAGTTACAGGCATTTTTGTTTCTGAAAATTCATTTTCTTTTGACTTTAAAGTATTAATGTGTATAGGTTCAGTGTTTTGTATGTATTTACTATTTTTAATCTCAGTAAACGTTTTGGTTTCCTTAATCCTGCCTGAGTCATTTCTCATTTCTGCATGTGAATGCTGGAACAGTGTTGATAAAGCTGACATAACTGCCAAAGGGCTTATAGTGTTACCATTTTGCACAAAAGGTAAGAACATACATGGGTCTCAATTGAGTCCAAAAGGGGAGAATTGTGAATTAGGCTAGGTGCCACTGTGTTAAGTATTTCACTGCATTTCCCCGAAGTGGGTATGATATTTGACCCTGTTAACTGGGCGTGCTAATGAAAAAGGGTTCATATTTTACCTCAGAACTCGTGACTAATAGGTGTTTTCAGACCCAAAACAGACAGGAGGGTTACTCTGTTTGTCTCCTGTTCACATATTGCACCTTGAGGTTTGGCACTGTGGGAGCAGAGGGCCTGACCTGCGGAGTGCATTTGTGACAAGCACCACACAGACTCATTCACAAACCCCAACCAATCACAGCATTACAAACAACCCCATTCATAAAATGAAACTAATCTCATTCAGCACACATCAAAAGAGAACCGAAGCAAAACCAGCACAGTACTTCACAAATCCACACCATAAATCACCGTACATACTCGGGGCCCTATTGTATAAATTGCACACATGATGTGCAACTGTGGAACATGTAAAATATTAGCAATCACGCAAAGTGAATTGCGATAATATCACAAGTGGCAGTTCACTCTGCACTCATGCTAACATATATTTTCTATATTCCACAGTCGCCCATCATGTATCTCAGATATATTTATATTTATACAATAGGGGTGAGTGATAAATGAGTGAGATAAAACAGTGTATCATCCACTGCAGTGTGATATTTTTACCCTCTGCTCTACTGTGATGATATCAGCCATTTACACACACAGGTCACACAAAGATCATTGATATCATCACCCTAGGCAGCTTTCCCCTCAGCATACAAGAAACACCTGTGTTGTTACCATAGACACAAATGCAGAACTACATGAGAGGTCTCACTGCTGCCTGCACCTAACTCAGCATTACAAAACACTCTTACCTATTCCCCACACTCTAACTTCTAGCTCATTACTGTGATACTCTCAGCTTGACTGCAGCCAGACTTCTAAAGAATACGGCTTCACAAAATAGTCTGTTTCTCACTCCTACCTAAAACTAACTCATTTAGCATTGCAAAACACACTGATCTGTTTCCCAGAGTTTGTAACACTGCCAGACCATAGAAACATAGACTTTGATGGCAGATAAGGACCACTTGGCCCACCCAGTCTGCCCATTTCCCTACTTATTGGATAAGCTGCAGATTCTAGTTAACCAACAGCCTACTTCCTGCAACCGCCCCACTACAACTGCCTTATGTCTGTCCCATGCATGTTTGAATTCCCCCACTGTTTTAGACCCAACAACCTCCCCAGGAAGGCGGTTCCATGCATCCACCACTCTCTCCATGAAAAAAAAAAATCCTCACATTACCCCTGAGCCGTCCCCCCTCTATCTTTAAATTGTGCCCCCTTGTTCTTACACATCTCTTTTTCTGAAAGATGATACCCTCCTGGACTTTGTTGATTCCCTTGAGGTACTTGGAAGTTTCTATCATGTCCCCCTGTCCCTCCTTTCATCAAGGGTATACATATTAAGCTCTCTCAGTCTCTCTTCATACGGTTTCTGATGCAGACCCTGCACCATTTTAGTTGCCCTCCTCTGGACTGCTTCCATCCTGTCTATGTCCTTGCGTAGATGGGGTCTCCAAAACTGCACACAGTATTCCAGATGGGGTCTCACCAGCTGTCTGCACAGAAGGATAACCACTTCCCTTTTTCTACTTGTGATGCCCCTTCCTATGCATCCCAGTATCCCCCTGGCTCTCCTTACTGACTTCTCACATTGCTTACCCACCTTTAGGTCATCTGATATGTTGTTGTTAGTACCTCCCCTGCTATTGTGTACTCTTCTCCTGGGTTTTTGTTTCGCAGGTGCATTACTTTGCACTTCTTTGCATTGAATCTAAGTTGCCATATGTCTGACCATTCCTCCAACCTTGCCAAGTCCCTTCTTATACTTTCTACCCCCCCTTGTGTATCAACTCTGTTACAGATCTTTGTGTCATCTGCAAAGAGGCTTACCTTTCCCTCCAGACCCTCTTCAATGTCATCTATAAAGATGTTAAAGAGGACTGGACCCAGTACTGAGCCCTGAGGTACTTCACTAGTAACCCCCCTTTCTTTGGAATGTGTTCCATTCACTATTACCTTCTGTGTCCTGTTGTGCAGCCAGTTTGCTACCCAGGCTACCACCCTGGAACCCACTCCCAGGCTGGCTAACTTGATTATTAATCTTTTGTGCAGGACTGTGTCAAATGCCTTGCTAAAGTCTAGGTAGGCCATATCTACAGCCCCTCCCTGGTCTATTACTTTGGTCACCCAGTCAAAGAAATCAATTAGATTCATCTGACATGACCTTCCGCTGTAAATCCATGCTGCTTTGGGTCCTGTGCCCCGCTGGCCTCTAGGTACTCAACAATTCTTTCTTTCAGAAGTGATTCATTATTTTCCCTACCACTGAGGTCAAACTTACAGGTCTGTAGTTTCCTGCTTTTGCCTTGCTCACACTTTTGTGAAGGGGAATCACATCTGCCCTCCTCCAGTCCTCAGGTACCACCCCATCCTCCCATGATTTGTTAAAAAGTTGGTCAGTGGTGTCACTAGGTCCTCCCTTAGTTCTTTTAGGATTCTGGGGTGAATCCCGTCAGGCCCCATTGCTTTGTCCACCTTGAGTTTTAGGAGTTCTTTCAGGACTCTTTCTTCTGTAAATGGACTGGTGTCAACCCCCCTACCCAGAGTGCTTCTATTGTCTGGTTTAGGTAACTCCTCATCATCTTCTTTTGTGAATACTGAGCAATAGTATTCATTCAGTATCTCTGCCTTTTCACTGTCTCCCTCTGCCCACCTCCCCTCTCCTTTATTAATCTTCACTGTTCCTCCCTTAACCTTTCTATGTTCCCTAATGTACCTATAAAAGGTTTTATCCCCCTTCTTAACTGAGTTGGCTATTTTTTCCTCGGTTTGGGCCTTTGCTATTCTGACTGCCTTCCCCACTTCTTTTTGCTTTAATTGATACAGTTCCCTATCATGCTTCTTCTGTGATTCCTTATACTTTTTGAATGCAGCCTTTTTCTCCTTAACCTTCCCTGCCACCTCTTTTGAGAACCATAGTGTTTTTTTTACTCTGCTTTGTTTTCTTTATTTGTTTCACACAAAGGCTTGTTGCCTCTAGGATGGCACTTTTGATTTTTCTCCATTGTTCTTCCACTCCTCCTTTTTGGCCATTTGCTAGTGCATTCCTCAGGTATTAACCCATTGTGCCAAAGTCAGCCCTTCTAAAGTCCAGTATCCTTGTTTTTGTATGGCTTGTCTCCATGGTTGTGCTTATTGTGAAGCACACTGTGCAGTGGTCGTTTGTTCCCAGATGTCTACTGACTTCTAAATTTGTGATCCTGTCTCCATTTGAGAGAGTACCAGGTCTAGTATTGCTCCCTCCTGAGTGGGTTTCAACACTAGCTGTCTAAGGTCTGCCCCCTGAAGGGCATTGAGAATGACCCTGCTCTTGGATGTGGCTGCAGTACATGTCACCCAGTTAACATCTGGCATATTCAAGTCACCCATCAACAGTATCTCCCCCTTTTTCAACCATTTTGAGACTGTCCTCTATCATTTTCAAACCAGTCAGAAAAACTCACATACAGAATGAGCAAACACATAAACAGGAACAGAACATAAGACAACATAACAATACGTCTGAAACTCCTAGCCTTATTGTATAGATCGAATACATGATGTGCAGATCATGTGCTATGGCAAATATTGTCACTCCTGCATCGTGAGCAGTGTTGGGTAAGTTACTTTATCTATTACTTTCTATTACGTTTGGAAACTTGTTCTAGGAAGCTCTGTGTAGTCACTAGCAAGGATGGAGAGGTACTAGAAAAAGTAATACACCTTACAATTATAGTTACTTGTTTCTTTTTATACAAAAAAATACAAAAATAATAAATAACTATAACAGATTACATTTTTTGAAAGTAATAGGTTAGTTACTAATCAGTTACAGTTACATATTTCTTTTGTATAAAAAGACATAAGTAAATGTAATTGTAAGGTGTATTACATCTTCCAGTACTTCTCCATCCTTGCTAGAATTTAAGAGGGACAGCTGCCTCTCTTGCTGCACAACTACCAGGTGGTGGCTCAGGCAGAGAATGGAAGAGAGAGGGGGAGATGCCTTTTGGTTAAACGGGATGTCACCACTCCCTACATGGGCTCACCTGTGAGCCCTGCTAAGCAATTGGAGGGGAACAAAGAAAATGGAAAAAAGGCCACAGAGCAGGAGGATGAGGTACAACAGTACTCTTGGGCCCTGACGCACCAACTGTCCACCCACCTCCAGCAACAGAGTTGTTTGGGGGAAGGGAGACAATCTGCCCTGCTCTTCCCACCCCCACCTCAGAGGGGAAAGTCCAAGGTGGCGGAGGATGATGTGAGTGAGAGGCATGGCACAGGTGGGGTAGTAGGTTGTCAGACAGTACTAATGGGACAGCTGTGGGTGGGAGAGAATAAAGTGTAAATAGAACACAGCTTGGGCTGTTGTATGGTATGATGCAGTTGGTTGAGATGGCTAGAATGTCTTTCTCTGAGTGTGTTATTCTTAGTGTGTAGATATTGCATTGGACACTTACTGGGCTACCAAGTCTGCAGGGATTCCTGTATTTTACAGGGGAATGGAGGCATCTACAGGAAAATTATTCCTTTAGAATGACATTGCTTTTTTTTGTAGACTCTATCACACGCTGCCACTGGACCTCTCTCAGGCGATCCCCATTCGCCGCCTACCACACTACCTCCCTCCTGAAGTCCACTCCACCAGGAATTGCAGGAATTTTGGGGATAGACAGGCCCCCACCTACCTGATCTGATGACACACCCAAACGCTGGAGCCAGGCAGACAAGGGGATTGGGAAAGCCAGTGGAGGAGGCCCGACATTGGGAGTGTGGCGGTGGGGCACCGGAGGATGCCGTCGCCTATCCAGGGAACAGTGGGTTTTCCACTTACTTGTGTTGCCTAGGCACGGACATGCAATGGTGTCCTGCTCATGCCAGGCATGCTCCTGTGCCTGAGTGAAAGATATCCGCCACCGCCCAACCACTTCCTACGTACCCACACAAACTGCAGTACTCCCCAGGATCACAGAGGTCGTTGCTGCTGCATGAAGCAGATCCCACCCACTCCAGGAGAGGAGAGCAGTCCTCCAGATGCTCAGTCCTACTCCTTCCCTGCCAACCCCCGGCAACCCGAGTCTGCTTCCGAACCCGGGTCGCCGGTATGGCCCAAGGTGTGGCGTCCTGCGCCTCAACCCTCAGCGCCACTGGGCCAGCCAGAATTACATTGCTTACATGGGGAAATAGTAATTTGACTTGTATAGGAAATAATTGTAATTTACAGTAAAACAGAGGAAAACTGTCTTGGAGTTACAGGAAAAATGCCAAGTCAATCTGGGAGCATTGTGCTTGAGAGCTAGTGTTTTCCAGAGATCATGATTCAACCTTTACAGTGGCTGCCATGTTTTTTTAGAATTCCCTGCCACAATATTCTTACTGCTTGTTTTAAATTCTACCAGGACAGTGATGACAGTGATTATTGAAGCAATAAACCACAACAGGCTGTGGGTTATGCTCGGATTTACGGCCTTGCAACCAAATCTACACCAGACGTGAGTAAATCCCAACATAACCCACAGCCTGAAGTGGTTTATTGTAATTATACAGTGGCCCCCTTCACTTTTTGTATTACAAAGTTAAAGAAAAATAAAAAATTTTTCAGTTTTAATGATTTTTTTATTGATTCTATTGTTGAGCCTGGAAAAACAGTTCCATATTGCAAGGTAGAATATATAGGTGATTCCCCCCTACACCTCGCTCTGCATCTGACAGACGCATGGACAATTGAGATGTCAGCTCTCCCCTACACACACGCACACATACACACACACACACACAGCCATTTCTGTTTGTCTGCGTCTGCTTGCCGCAATTTATTTTTCAACATAAACATACGTACAGATGGCATCTGGGTCAGCCCGATGAGTAGCTTGCAGATGTCTAACATGTACAGTTTACAACAATGAACAATGAATGAGAAGCGGTGTTTGTGTGTGTGGAGCGGCAGCTGAGGTTTTTTTTTGTTTGTTTTAAGATTTGTTGTCAGGCTCAGACATCATCAGATGTGTATATTGGGACAGGAGAGCTAAAGCACTGCAACGGAGGCTGGAGGGGGCCATTGTTACAGAACACAATACTGATTGCCAGGGACAGCAGAGGGAGCCAGCATTACAGGAGCAGATAGCCAAGGATATCGTGGGGAGTGTGGGATGGAGTACCGTGAAAGCAGCAGACTGAGTTTGGCTTGCATTGTGGTTTGGAGGTACTGTACACAGTCCCTGTTATTTGCAGATTCACAAGTGTTGAACATTTATTTAAAAAAAGAAACAAAAGGTTTGTGCTATTTATAGATGGTTTGGGGCTCGTGTGGTCGGGCACTATTACTTTACAACAGTAGTCTGTTTTGAATTTCTCGCTTTAGCGTTAACTCTTAGTGGCGGCTTAGCGGGGAGTTAATATGGCAGTTTCTCACCTCTGAATATCAGGGGTCAGATGGATTTTAAAACGGTGTGACACAGATGAGGTTGACTGGATCTTTTTCCATGAGTTATACTGGGATTTACTTATGGATAAAAGACCTAGTCAGCCAATCACATCTCTACATTTTACAGTGCCATTGTATAATTAAGCAATAATGACCAAGAAGCCGGTCATTTCCAAAGGATTAACAACCAGCTGGTTAAACCTTCAGCCGGTCATTAATCCAAGGAAATGACCGGCTTTGAGGTTGTTATTGCGATTGTGCTGTAAGTCTAATCGCAATAACAACTTTGTTTTTTCCTCGTTTACTTTTACCGCAATTCACCTTTAAGCAGAGTGACATGAGCTGTCCATGTGGCTCAGCTTTAGTTGGCAGCTGGATCGGTCATTTTTTTTTTTACTTCCTCCTTTCTTTCCTCTGGTCTTTTCATCCAGGACACTTCAACGTAGCATGGACCCAGCATCATTCTGCGTGAGAACAGGAGATTTTTTGCCTTTAATTTTTCTCCTGGTCCCTACCCCTGAGGGTGCCGACACAGAGGACTTACGTCCAGATGAACAGTGTGCTTATACACACTGTGGTCAAGCATCCACAGCACCCTCCCCACCCTGACTCCCCCATAAGGAGCCGTCTGCACCTTACCACATGTGCTTCCACAGGCAGTAACAGTTGTGGGCATCACTGCCCTTGTAACCTACCTCCCTGGAGGAGGAGAGCATCCGTTGGGACGCTCAATCCTACCTCCCCTGGCCAAACCCCCGGTGACCCAAGCCTGTTCCTGAACCCAGGTCGCCAGTGTAGCGCGAGGTATGACATCCTGTGCCCCACCCCTCAGCGCCACCAGCCGGCTTTAGATCGGTCATTTTGACCGATGCACTAGCCAATCAGGAGCTTCACTAGGCTCATGAATAATTAATTAGACTTAGAATTTCATTTATGGACAGGTTTCAGTTGGTTTCTGTAAACAAAACTGGCCTGGAAGTGCTGAGGCACTGAAATGTGTCATATGGCACAAGACTGGTGGTATTTGCATACCCATGATGCACTGCTTTGCAAACTATATAATTAATCTATCCTCATTTGTGGTGTACAGGTAAAGCAGATGTTCTAACATATTTCTACAGTAGTTTGTTAGTTTAGCTGAGGAAGTGTGTTCTTCTGCTTACCCATGTTAAAGATAGCTAGTAAATTATTTTGTACTTACAATTTAAAGAAATACGGTTTCCCGGCGATACTGAAGTATGCTGGATTGTCGTGTGCATTTCCCAACATTTGAAAGAATTATGGTGTTACTGACGTCCTGATGTCCAGACTAGCTCCACCAACGTCAGGCAGCAGCAGATCGCTATGGGAATGCAATTCGTCGTACAGCATCAAAGTTAAAATATTGTTTAACTATTGATACAGTTAAGGTAAGCACAAGCAAAGAAAACAAACAAAGAAATTAAAGCAAAAGAATACACTTTATTTTGCACAACATTTCAAAGATTTTACCAAAAAGGAAAAACATTTTTAATCAGCCATGAATGGGGGGTGTCGGGGGTGGTGCCCCCAATGAACAAAATATAAACATTGACAGCAGTTCCCCCCAGAGACACACACTCATATTTAAAATGTTACGACGGGTGAGTGGGGGTGGAGTCCCCCTACTGAACAAAATATGAACTGAATATTTCACATTAACATCAGTCCCCCCGAGACACACACACATTCATCATAAAAATGCCCCGATGAGGGGTATGGGGGCAGAGCCCCCCAAACAAAAAACTACTTCATGTCAAATATGCGGTTAGAATACGGTCAGAAATACCTGCAGGTATAATGAATGGAGAGCAAAAAGTCAAACTTGTGGAGGAGGCTCATTTTCTTCATTCTGCGCTTGCCTCTTTCAGTCCTGATACTCTACAATGTGCACTGTGTATTTTTTATAGGGTTCGTTTGTTTATTTGTGCTGGCTCTGCCCCCCACATCCCCCATCCACCTTGGTGTACGATGTTTCTGTATGATTTATATCTGTATTTTATAGTGTTTGCAAGCCCTTAGCAAGGTTGTTATGACAAGATCGTTTCTGTTTACCACTATTGATTTCTGTTTCTGCCACATTTTCTGTGTTGAATCCTGAATGTTTGTTTATTTCTTTATTGACATGTTCACATTACTGGGTTTGTTTGTTTTGTTTTTTTTTGGACATGTTCATGTCACTGTCAGATTTAGCACATGGTAACTTTTAATTTTTTTCCAGGCCAGCACTCTCAGATGTTGCGCAAAAAGTACTGTAGTTCATTGAAAAGACCAGGCAGGTCCAGCACTCTTCAGTATCACTGGTTTCCCTTATATACTCTGGCTAACCTTTTCAATCTGTGTTACAGTCTTGTGTTGTACTGCTAGATTGGTAAGCAAAAAGAAATTTCCAGGTAATGTTTTTGGTAATCTGAGATTGGCAACCCCTTTAGGTTTAAACTGTCCCATGTGGAAAACGGTATGTTTTATGATTGTACATATTCTGTTGAATTTTTAATTTAAGCAATAAACCATGATGGGATGAGATATGGTAAGATTTACCCATGCCTGGTGTGGTTTGGTCATGGCTGGGGCCGCAGGCCGATCCACACCAGAAGTGGGTAAAACTCAGCATAACCCATTACCCAGGAGTGGCTTATTGTAATTATACTATGGGCAGGAAGTAAAGAATTAGAAAAAAAATCTAAAACAGATTAGAAGAACTGCTTTTTTTAGATTTTTTGTGTGTGGTATCCTTCCTCTGTGCATGGCATAGTCCCTTGTTGCCAGGTAACATATCTTTGTAGGAGGGGTACTGCCCAGCTCATTTTGGAACTGGCATCACACAGACACACAGCAGTGTGATGTTTCTTTGTGTTTTACTAGAGAGTCTGCTACGCTTCCAGTTTTTTTCCCCCCAAAGTTTCCGAAAACACATCCTGGAAGATATGATTCTCACCCTACCGGGTCATAATGTCATACGCGTAATAGCATATAATATTAAAGCTAACTCGGAATAGCGCTGTATCAGACAGCGAATGGTGCAATAACATGAATACTGCTGTACAAGGTATTGCACCACTTGTAGTATCCCAGGCAGAGGATAAGACCTCTGCTGGGATGGGATTCTGCCGATTGGGATGGGATTCTGCTGAGCAGCTGCCATGGTTCAATGAACTGAGCCATTGCAGCAAAGAACACAGGTGCTGTGTGTGGGACCGTGTTTGATTCCCAGTTCCAGATACTTTCATTTTTTTTTGCACTTTGTGCGATTTTGTGTTGAACCCCCCAACCCCCAGAGTTAAGAATCCTTCATGGTGGGGTTTCAGTGGGGCACAGCCCCCCAGAAAGGGGTGTGGGGGGGCAGAGCCCCCTGCAAAAAAAAGAATTATGCCACATGCAAGAAATTGCGCTGTAATGGCAGCACAATTTTTGCATGCAGCATAATGTCTTGAGACATTATGACCCTGTGCCAATTCTCACAATGTCTTTAGAGAGCACAGCGCGAGCGCTGAGTTTGCGTTATGTGCTTCCAGGTTTTCTATCAGTTTAGCGGTTCCAGTTTACAGTGCCTTTTGCAGTCAGGGAAAAAGTGATGTTTTTCATGTGGAGGTATTTATTATTTGTGACTGGGAGATCAGGGGTTCTTTTTTTTTTGCTTAAGGAGGACATTTATAGTTGTGTACCTAGGTACGGTGTAGCAAAGTCGTGGGGACGGAAAACAGAGCCGATAGCTGTAACTATATGTCGACAAGGTGAAGTGGGTGTGCTGTCTGAGTTTTCACAGAGAAGATTTTTCCTTTTTAAAAGAGCTTTTGGTATGTGACTTGAGGTTGGGAACTCTTGGGGTCTATGTCTTAGAAACTGCAGTGGTTGTTTGCATCTCCCACTTGTGCATCGCGCTTTAGCAGGGGATCAATATGGCGGCTTTGCTGTTTTGATTTTCGGGCGGGGGGTTGATTTTTCGGCACATGTGGCTGACTGGATTTTTATCCATGAGTTATACTGAGATTTACTCATGGATAAAACACCCAGTCAGCCAATCAGATTTCTATATTTAAAAGTGCCATTGTATAATACTTTTTTCTCTATAAAAGTGAAAAACAGACTGCACACCATACTGTTGTTACCACACTAAAATGTGCTTGTTTAAAAAGCAATAACCCATGACAAGGTATGGAGTTATAGGGATTTAATGCATGCCTCGGGTACGTTGTGTGGCATGAGGTGATGTTGAGTACCCTCTCGGCACCAGAGGCATGCATTAAATCCCTGTAACCCCCATACCCTTTCATGAGTTGTTTGCACTTACAACATGGAGTGTGATTTGGAGTGACACATTACAGCCAAAACTTGTTTTTCAGGTATAAAAGTCTGTTTTATTTGGTGTCCTTCCACCACAGAAAGTAGTTCCTTGTCCACAAACAAACTTCACATCAACTGTGCTGTACATCATGAATAGGTACATGGGAACACTTAACAAGCCAGCCTTGGAGTGGGTCCCAAGGTGGTAGCCTGACTAAAAAATTGGCTGGACAACAAGATGCAAAGGGTAATAGTAAACAGAATCCACAGTGAAGAAAAGAGGGTAACTAGCGGGGTACCACAGGGTTCAGCACTGGGACCGGTCCTCTTTAATGTCTTTATAAGTGACATTGGAGAGCACCTGGAAGGAAAAGTATGTCTCTTTGCAGATGACACAAAGATCTGCAACAGGGTTGATACGCAAGGTGGGGTGGAAAGGATGAAAAGGGACTTGGCAAGGTTGGAGGAATGGACAAAAGTATGGCAGCTCAGATTCAGTGCAATGAAGTGCAAGGTAATGCGTCTGGGAAACAAAAACCCAGGGGAAGCGTACACAATGGGGGGTGAGATACTAACAACAACAAAAATCGAAAGGGACCTGGGAGTAATTATATCAGATGACCTTCAGGTAGGCAAGCAATATGAGAAGGCAGTAAGGAGGGCTGGGGGATACTGGGATGCATAGGGAGAGGCCTTAACAGAAGAAAACAGGAAGTTGTTATCCCTCTGTACAGACAGTTGGTGAGACCCCATCTGGAGTACTGCATGCAGTTCTGGAGACCCCATTTCCACAAAGACATAGACAGAGTAGAGGCTGTTCAGAGGAGGGCAACCAAAATGGTGCAGGGTCTGCACTAGAAGTCATATGAAGAGAGACTAAAGCAGCTTAATATGTATACCCCGAGGAAAGGAGGGAGAGGGGGGACATGATAGAAACTTTCATGTACCTCAAGGGAATTAACATAGTCCAAGACGGTAGCATCTTTCAGAAAAAGAGATGTACAAGAACAAGGGGGCACAATTTAAAGATAGCGGGGGAACGGCTCAGAGGTAATGTTAGAAAGTATTTTTACATGGAGAGGGCTGTGGATGCATGGAACAGACTTCCTGATGAGGTTGTGGAGTAAAGAACAGTGGGAGAATTCAAGAATTCATGGGACAGACATAAAGCAATTCTAGTGGGGGGGTAGGAGGAAGTAAGTTGTTGGTTAACTGGAATCTGCAGCTTATCCATCAGGTAGGGAAATGGGCATACTAGGTGGGCCAAGCGGCCCTTATCTGCCATCAAATTCTATGTTTCTATGAACCTTCTTGTACAGTATTGACATTCAAACGTGACATAAATGTTGCTGGACACACTGATATAGAACATACAGTTTCTGCAACATACATTTTCTTTACACACTGTGTTTACAGAAACCTAGCTCTACAACCTTTAAATGCGTGTCATTTTTAAAAAGAATGCTATTGCTTCATTTTTTCTACACCCTACAGAAACTAAATGAAATTTTACAGAAAACGGAGCTCTACAGCCTTAATAGGCCCTTCTTGAACTATGCTCCTTGCTAATGTTTGTTTTGCAGAAACGGAGTTCTACAGCCTTAATAGCCACTTATTAAACCATGCTACCTCTGAATTTTTTTACATAAACATAGCTCATATTCTAACCATGGTACAAAACACAACAGTGGATGTGGCTGTGAGACAGGCACAAACACAGACTTGGAAATACACAGTTCGAGTTAATCACTTTTGTTGAGGAGAGGGGCAGGAAAGATGATGTGCACTGACCCTTCCTTCAAGTTACGGTAGTACTGCACTCATTGCAAAAAGCATAACACACATACCTGCAATAACGTTGCAATTGTTACACACTAGGAAATGCACAGCCTGAGTTGTCCACTTTTTGGAGGGGGGGCAGAAAGAGGATGTGCACTGACCCTGCCTTCAACTTAGGATACTGTGGCACTCATTAGACAAAAAAAACAGAACATAAGTACCTTCAGTAATGCTACTTGCTGTAATAATTGGAATTTACAGGTCCATGGATAGTGAAGTGTTTCAGGTTGAAGCCAGGCAACATGCATTCCGTCTCAATGATGTCCTGCTATCTCGCTTCCTCCTTCACCACGATCCTATGATCCTGTGTAGCCAGTGCTGATGTCAGTACTTCCTGATTGTCTGCGGCTCTCTTTTGACGATGGCAGCCTTGATTGTGGATTGCTACCAGTAGCGCCCATACTTAATGCTTCTCCTGTCGGCACACAAGAAGACAGTGCCAGTTTCAAAGAAGACATTTATTTATTTCGTTTTTGTTTACCGGGTAAGTGCACTAGCCATAGCAATGGCTATTTTCAGGCACGACCTGGGAGGGTACAGTACAACAATACAGGGAAGACATTCCAATACAGGTACAGAAAACCGTTTACAATAGCACACAAGCAAATTACAAAAATAAGCCATATAATAAGGAGGTTGCAATACCAGTGTGGGAAGAAATAAAACAATAACCAAAAACTACGCCACAGCTTGTTTAAGAAAACATGACAAGTTGAACACTTTAGTGCTAATAAGGGATTGAAATCGTTAACTTAGGGGAGGAATAATAGTAAGTGATAGAAGTAAAGAGACAAGAAAAGGGGATGAGAATGAAGTAAGGTGGGAGATGGGTCAGATAGGTAGAGGAGAAGTGTGTTATGTATAGAGGGGCAGATCAGTAGATTGTCAAGGAGAGCTGAGGCTGGGAATGAGAGAGCTAGGGAAGTTTGAAACAGGAGCACCTGTGGGAAGTATCATCTGTATAATTACGCAACCATTTTTTGAATGACGCATGAGATGGTGATCAGCACAAAGCTAGTGGAAGGGAGTTCCAGTATTTGGGGGCATGGCAGGCGAAAGCACTAGCACCTTTAGTGGTGTTGTGTATGGGAATGAAGACGGGGGCTTGGTCAGCAAACCGCAACCCATAGCAAGGTGTCAGGTTTTGGAAGAGACCTGCCAGGGATTTAGGTATTTGTAGGCAGACCATATTGTCAATGATAGAGCCATAAGCATGAAGCCTTAGTTCTGTAGGAGGAAGCCATCCCAGGTCAGAATAGAGGAGACAGTGGTGTTTCAGTCAGTGTGAGGAGGACTGATAGTGACATATGTTGTTATATGTGACATCCCATGTCTTAAGGATTGATTTGCATGTAGAGGCATATGTTGCGGCACCATAGGTAATTGATGGTAGGAGTATGCCATGGGCAATGGCAAGCCTTGCTGAGGGAGTGCGCACATACCTGGTTTAGGTAGGCTATTCCAAGTTTGGAGTTGACCAGTTTGCAGATCTGATTGATGTGTAAGTCAAAATTTTGGGATGGATCATAGGTGACTCCTAGATATTTAAATGAATTTACTACCCCAACTACTGATCCATTTAGGGAGGTGACTTTAAATTTAGTATAGGCATGTTTGAGCTTCGCATTCGATTCAAAGAGCATAGCTTGGGTTTTAGACTCATTTAGTACAAGTTTGTGAGTAAATAGCCACTGCTGTATTAGCTAGAAGTCAAGAGAGAGAGTAGATTGTTTATGTCGTCAATGCTTTTTGAGCTAGCATACAGAACAATGTCATCTGCATATAAGGAGGTTGTCCCGTGGAGGTCGGTAGAGATGTTATTTATGAAAAAAGAGAAAAGCAGGGGCCCAAGGATGGATCCTTGTGACACCCCAATGTTGACAGTGGTTTTGTCTGAGAAGGTAGAGTTGTATTTCACAATTTGGGACCTATCAGATAGGTAGTTCCTGAACCACCTAACAACATTAGCCAAGATGCCTAGTGATCCAAGGGTGGCTAGAAGGATGGAGTGATCAACTAAATCAAATGCCTTAGTTATGTCAATGAAAATTGCCCCAATGAGAAGACCGGAGTCCATAACCACTAGTGTATCTGATGTGAGTTTAAGAAGGGCGGTAGTGGTGCTATGACCTTGGTGAAAACCATGCTGGACAGGGATAAGAAAATCATGTTTCTGTAGGAAGTCAATTGTCTGGGTAGCTACAAGTTTCTCAAGAATTTTATTTAGGACAGATGGGATGGCAATAGGCCTATAGTTTGAGGGATCTTTACAATCTCCTTTTTTGAAAACAGGGGTAATCCTAGCTATTTTCCATATGTCAGGGATGTAGCCCCAGCACAGGGAGAGCGTGAAAATCCTGGCTAGGGGAGCAGCAGTGCAAGGGGCTGCAGTCTTCAGGAGCCTGGGCTCTAGATTTCAGAGCCAGCTGCTGTGCAGTCCAGGATACTGTTTAGCAATCTAAGCACTTCACGGCTTTTGACTGATCTGAAAAAGAAGAGTGGACCGTTTACACTTGGCCGGGTGGATACACTCGGTTGGACAGGGAAAGAGGAGGTGTAGTTGGTTAAGTCTGAGAATTCATTGTTAAAAAAGTTGGCAATGGTTCTGGGATTATTACAATGCACCCCATCAAGTGACATGTCATTAGGGGTGGATGCCAGATTAGAACCAAGAGAGGATTTAATATGGGACAAACATTTTTTGGGGTCACCATAGGAGTTGGTTAGTAGGTCCTTGCAGTAGGAGCGCTTGGCTTTTTTGATGTCCTTTTTGCAGGCATTTCCGCAGAGCCCTGTAGGTAGTGAGGTCAGAGGCTAGCCGTGAGTTCTTATAACAGAGCCAGCTTTTGTCCCTTAGCTTAAGTTTAGCTAGTAGGTCAGATTTCAACCAGCGAGTTTGCTTATTTCTTACCCGATGGGTTACAAGTTTACAGTGCCTATCCTGGAGCACTAGGAATTGTTGCAAGAACAAATTAAGGGCAGTCTGAGCATTACTGGATGTAAGAATGGAGGACCAATCAGTAGTGGCAACGTCGTGCACAAAAAACTGAGGGTTAAAATTCGCATAGTTGCGGAAGGTGATAAAACGAGGCCCCGTCTGGGTAGGCCTGCTTTTGCCCCAAATATAGTATGTTGGGGAGTGATCAGTGATGGCATCTGGTAGAACATCAGAGGCAATTACATTTTCAGGGCGATTGGTCATTATCCAGTCTAGAAGTGTGCTCGCGTTTGAGTGAGGAACGTTTCTGGAGGATCAGCTATAAGCTGGTGCAGGTTATAACTCTGCAACTTGGTCATTATTGTGGTTTGGCTACAGCCTAGCCAATTAATGTTTAGGTCCCCAAGTATAAGTACCTCGTTTCTCCCAGCAAGGCATGATGTTTGTTTCACTAACTCATCCAGTCCTGTTTGCCCACTGGTTGGGGGATTGTAGGCACACACAATGTGAAGTTTTTTGGTACCAAGAGTGAGCAGGACATGAAGTGCCTCACAGTGGTGTAAAATAGATGATTTTACAATAGAGACATCAAGATGATCCCTAAAGTAGACAGCTGTCCCACCCCCTCTTTTGGGTGCAGCTCTGTCAAGTCTCAAAAGGTTATAGTGGGGGAAGGGGGCACAGAGAACCAGGTATGGATGGTTATAGCCATGTTTCGGTTAGGCATATAATATCAGGCTTGTAGAGGGTGGTCCAGGACATGCAGCAGTAATTTGGCTTTTGTATTCTGATCATCGTCTGGTGAGTTTCTCACTTCCGTTAAAGAGCCACATACACTCCCCACAGAACTCAGCAGCTTGCTCCATTTCTCCCGGTCATTGGTAGAGGCACTCCAATAACTCTTTAGGCTGCTTTTGCAGCTGTGCCCCCGGTTACAGTCATTATCTCCCGGGATGCCAACCCCACCTCAACTGACTTTAACATTTCCAAACAGACTAAAATTGACTCCATTGTAGAACTTCTCTTTGATTCCCTGCTTACAGATATGGAAAATCTCAGCTGCTCTCAGCTGATTTCCTTTGCATCTGACCATGCCTGGGGAATCCCGCTGTTGTGTGTGTCTCTGTGGAGGGGTAACTGTGAAGGCACATTAAGAAGGATTTTCTCTCAGTGGAAGTAGTTCTGGCACAGTAACTGTTGATAAAATAGGAGATTTAATCAACGGTCACCTGATGCTCTTTGCCTGATATGATTCCCACTGCTGCTTTGCTGGACTTGAAAACCCCCAAACACAGTTTAGCCACTCAAGATACAGTGAGAGCAGACAAAACTATTGCAACATGAGTGGCTGCACTGTTTGGGGATGTTCCTAATGTTCTGGAAGTATGCAATAAGAGTAGATCAATGATATGAAACAAAACAAGGTTTGGTATAACTACACAATAACCATGCATTTCAGTTCTGCTAAGAAACGAGGCAGACTGAACCATCAACAACACCAAGGTATTTTGTTCTAGAAACCCTTCCAATGAAAGTGACACCAAACCTGGTTTGGTTGGTTGCTCAGACCGCAAATATTTATTTATTTACAATTTAGCATTCTTCCACATGTTACATTTCCATACACTTTTCCTTTTTTAATCAATAATCATTTACAACGTTCTCTTGTTATTCAATTCCACACATTTTAATCATATGTTATTTATCCTTTCGTCGTCACAATTATTCTCCCCCAGATGTACATCTGTGGGCACTTTTCTTCTTAGTCTGGGCCAGGTTGCACATCCGTGGCCCTCATTTGCAGCTAACCCTGGGTGATCCCCCCAGAGTAGCTCTCCTTCCCCATCCTTGGTGTACACCAAAGTTGGGTCACCCCCTTTTTATGTCTTATCTTTCCTGTTTTCTTCCACTAGACTGCCTCCGGTTTGAGTTGGAAGGTGGGCTTCCCCCTTTACTCCGGTTTACCCTGGCTCGCTAACCTCCCCCCTTTCCCTCTATCCTTTTTTTTATATACCTCGCTCCACTTTCCAAGAATCTATTCCTATTCCCAGCTCCATGATCAAAATATGATTACTGAGCTCTGATAAATGCATCCTGTCTGATCTGTATAGGAAGGCAATTTTTTCTTCTATATTCTCATGCCTGACTACCCTTCCCCAATGCTCCTAAAGTAGACCCCCACCCTTTTATTCATATGTCTCCTGGCTCCTTCCATTGCCTTGTGATCTCGGGCATAATGCCAGACTCTCCGTCTCGGACCATATTAAGGTGACATTCAACCACCATTCTTTAATTGTTTTAGTGTCCTCTGTAATTTGTAAATAAATATCAAGCCAGAATCTGGTGCCGACAAGTACAATCAAATGCATTTCAGGGTTGGTCAACTGAATTTTCTCCAGCAAGGGTAATAATTGCACCCATCTCTTTCCCCTCAGGCCCTTCCACAGGATGCACAGCTTGTTATGGTCATAGTATAACTATTTTCCCCCTGCTTTTATCACTGCTTCTCGTTTGGCCCAATATATGTATGAATGGCCCATAATCCACACCTCCAAGCACTGCAGACTACCTAGAAAATGCAATTAAAAACAGATGAATTCTTAATTACCCCCCTCTCACTCCCTTCCCCACCCTCTCCAACATCCAACATCCAACTTTTGCTTTTAAATTATGCTGCTGCCTGGAAAAGAAAACAAAATCCATTAGTTACTTAATACTCTACATACTTTTTTATAACAATTTGACGTCCACCTTCTTATGCATTTCAACCCTTCCTCAGGGACCCCCTCTCACCGCTGCTTCAGAAGTTGCACCTATCCTGAAGGTGTGCGATGAGTACCTCCCAGGATCTTCCCCAATGGCCACTATTCCTTTCTTTAATATCACAGACAAATGGGCCCCAGTTGCAATTGCCCCATCCTCATGCAAGAACATCACATCCTTCTTTGGGGGTCTAATAGCAGCATAGGCTGATAGCACCTGTACAGGGCATATGATCTCAGTCCCCCGCCTTCTGAAAGGAATGCTCATACCCCTGCCCACTTGATCAGTCTTTAACCTCTGTAAGTGAATGGTAATCATCTCGCTGTCCCATTGAACCTCGTCCTATTGTACCCCCCCCTTTTCCTGCCCTTTTGCCTGACCTAGCAATTCACCTACCCTAAAAGCCCCATGGTACATGGTTGTGAATATGGCTCCAAATAGTATAGTCTCTTATCTGGAATAGCAGACCTGCACCAGCACCCCCAGCAATCTTTCTAGCAGGCTCTCTGTTATGGGTCGCCATTTGTCTGGCTGTCTACCCTTCACTCTCTATCATCCTTGCATCATGCATTTTATGATCTGACCCCGCCCAGGGTCTCCCCATCCCCACATGGTACTAACCCACCCTATAGCTGCCAAGTGTACACCCTTAGTCGCATGTGCCATCCCCATCTGCCAACCATAAACCACAAATCGTGCCACCTGGTCCTCCATGATTCTCCCACTTACCTCCATGTTTTGACTTACTCGAAAAGCTTGGCATGTTCTCCAAAACCCTTCATATGCTCGGAGTGTCCTGTCAGACCAAGAGTTCTGAAAGAGAAACTCGGCTCCTTCCAACCAATCTCCCACATTACCACCGGTATTCTTATCCCCATCCTGGCTGCCACTTAATGTCATGGCCCAAAAGTTGTCCATCTGCAGATGGGAGAGGCTGTCAGCCATGGTGTTTTTTACTCTCTCTATGTGTCTTGCCCTAAAGCTCATGTTCAAACACAAACTCTGCAGTACTAACTGCCAGAGGACCCACATCACCATTACTGATGCTGCCCCCTCTTGTTCAACACATCGACCACTGCCTTATTGTCACACCCATGCAGTGCAGCACCCCAAACCACTGTTGCTACCCATATTGGGAATATCTCTAATAATGTGATGTCTCTTGTTAACCCCCATTCCTTCCATGCCACTGGCTATGGCTCCGATACCCACTGCCCCTTAAAATAGGCACCTAAATCCAGTCCCCCGGCTGCATCTGTATATACGTCAATGTCTGTGTTAAAAAGTCATTCGTCTTGCCAGAAAGTCACCCCATCGTAATACTGTAAAAATGTTTCCCAGATTTCCAAATCTTCCCTCACTGCCTTTGTAATGTCCACCCAATGGTGAGGTTGTCTGGTCCCTCTTGTTGCACCGGCCAGGCGACGTATAAACGCACGCCCAGGCCCAATAGCCCTGCAAGCAAAGTTCAGGTGGCCAAGCACCTACTGAACCATCTGTAAAGTTACCCTTCTTTTACCTTTAACCTCCCCCAACAGGCTTTTTAACTTATGTACTTTACTCATCAGTAACCTGGACAAGCCCTCCCTTGCGTCAGTCTCTATCCCCAAATATACTAGACAGCGACTGGGACCTTCTGTTTTATCTGCTGTCAGTGGAACTCCCACCTCTTTGCACAATGATTGAAAATCCTTCAACATCCTACAAACACCCTTTTCTCCTTCATCTATCAATAAGAAACCATCCAAGTAATGTATCGCTGACCCAAGCCCATATCTCACCTTAAAGACCCGTTGAAGCCATGTGCTGAAGGTTTCAAATGTTGCACAGGCCACCGAACACCCCATTGGCATGGCCTTATCAAAGTAATATAGCCCCCCATCTGGAAACGCAAGAGTTCCCAGTCCTCCCTTTGGACTGGCAACAATCAGAAGGCTGATACACTATCAGTTTTTGCCAGCCACACATCCTTTGTGGCCCTGATCATCTGTACTGCATCCTCCAATGTGCCATAGGACACTCTGCTGTCCCCCTCACTGATGTAATCATTAATCGAATTCCCCCCCTTGGGGTAGGACAGGTGATGGATAACTTTGTACTCTTCTGGCTGTTTCTTGGGTACCAGACCCAGAGGAGATACCCTCAAGTTCTCCATAGAGGGCTCCTTGAATAGCCCCTCTATCCTCCCTGCTGCCTTTTCCTTGCTGATCTTGTCTGCCAGTATCCCTTCCTTCCCTTTCACTGAACCCAAATTCTTAGCCCTTTTCTTCTCCCTTATGCCTTGAAATTGTAAACTAAAACTCTCCCTAAACCCATCACTAAGCATCTGTCCCACCCGAGCATCTGGATCCTCTTTTACCCATTCCCTTACTACATTTGCTTTGATAGGGGTTTTTGCCAGGCAAAAAACTCCTTCCTTCTTATTTTCCTTCTTGTCCGCAACCCCTCCCCCCGGTGTCCCATATCCCTCCCCCGTCAGCTGTGGCCTGCCGAAAGGACTGCGCTCTGTAATTACCCCTCAAGATGTGATCCCCGTAGGTTCTGCATTTTGATGCGGGGTGTAAACCACCACACATGGAGCAGGCATGTTTAAAGCAACAACTGGAGAACAAGCAATATGCCCTATTATACCCCCAACAGCACTTCTGATACCCACCTGTTCCCTTTGCCCACTTGGCCTCTGTTCCACCCGGCACTGTCATTGTTTCAAACCAAATGATTGAAAGCCTGGTATCCCAGCGTACATCATCACTGAACATCGCCATCTGTTGTCTAAACTTCTCATCATACTGAATCTAGGTGGGCCCTCCCCTCATCTTGTACGCAGTCCTAACAATTAGTGACTAAGCTAACAACGGGATGGCTAACTCAGGCTTCTTTTCCTGAACAATGGTGCTATAGTATGTAAATCTCACTGACCATGCGTCCCAAGTTTTCCCTTTTAAACCTGTGCCTTTTGGTTTTTCTCCCTTCCCCACCAAAACTACAGCCGTCATATCTTTTTTTACAAATGCTCTTTCTCGTTGTACTTCTCTGCCATCTTTTTGTCTACTAATGCAAAAATGTCAGCGTATTCACCCCTTCAAATCTTTTCTTTCATAGCTAACAGCACATGATCCCCAATTCTCACCCCTGGGATACTTATCTCTCACTCTGTCTTCACAACTTTGTCAGTCCCAACTGACCCTGTCGACTTCTCCCCCTCCTTACCTTTCTTTAATTCAGTCAATACTTTTTCCATTTTTCCAATCCCATCACCATCCATACCCCCCTCAACAACTTCTCTATATACTCTTTTATACTGCTTTCAATAGAAATCTCACCCGTACCTATGTTGGGTTGGGTTGTGTTTGAAAACCCAGGCTATGGTCCTGGATTAGGCACCGGTTCTGGAAATGGCCCCACAGGCCCTTGTGGCACCAGCTGAGGTGTGGGCATTGGAATCGGCACTGGTAGTGGAGCTGGAAGTTATTGGGGGGGTTGATGCCAGCATCGGATAAGACCGAGGGGATGGGGTGGGCTGAGACTCAGGTGGAGGCACTGGCATAGGCTGTGGCACTGGTACAGGTGCTGGCCCAGGGCCTGGGAGCGGAGTAGGACCAGGTAATGGCTGGGACAGCAGTCCAGGGATTGGGTTTGCAGAAGGAAGAGGCAATAGAAATGGAACCGGCTTTGGGACCAGTAACAGTTCCAGCACTGGCTCTGGCAGGGGGAATTGGGGCCTAGGCACCTTCAGAGTTGGTGCCCTTGGGGCTCCACCCTTCAGCTGCTTTTTTGCCCTTCTTCCCAGTACCTGCCCCATCCTTCCTCTTCCTCTCTCTCCCATCTGGATCCCTATTATCTGGCTCCATATCCTCCACTGTGTCCAGCACCTGATGCACCCTACCCACCAGATCCATTTTGAGTTTCATGGCATCCTCCTTCATCGTTCTTTTTCCCCTTGTATTCATGGTGCCTGTGAAACTTCGCCTGAAAAAGAAATATACTTATATGAGCATCCTTCCAACCATATGCGCATACCATTCCCTGTGTTACGATTTATATTTTTAATTTTTTTTTACTAATTTTGGCTGTAGTGGGAGCCTTAAGTGCCCACAGTTCCGCCAATACCCCTTACTGGTCCGTCCCTTCAATATTGCAACTTGACCCCTTAAAGACACGCCATTATTGTTATTAATCTCCTCTGATTAATAATCATCTTTTTTTGCATTCATCAGTTTTAGGGGCATAAACGTCTCTCCCGAATGAATGTCACCTGGTATGATGTCCCCTGCTTCAGGATCCCCTTCTGACTCCCCACTATCCTGTGATGCCTAGTATACAATTTTATCGTAACCAAGCTCCGGTTAATATTCTTTCTCATTGGATATATACAGTAACTAAAATATATATATATATATATGCTTCAAATATATGAAAAATATCATATCCCAGCAAGGCCCCAATTCACCTGCAAAATGGCCGACACACCTGCAGCCCACTCCAATAGGCCACGGCTCCTACAAGATGGTGGCCACCACACAATCCACCTAAACAAACAACCTGGCTCTAGCCCCCAAGATGGTGGTCACCACATGGTCCACCCAAAACAAACCATGGCTCCAGCCTTACAAAATGGTGGCCATCATGCGGTTCACTCAACACAAGCCCTGGCTTCCAGCCCTACAAAATGGCAGCTGCCACGCAGTCCACCTACTCCTGCATGGCTTTGCTTTTCCCAGAATGGCAGCCGCCCAAGCGGTCCTCTTGGAAACCTGTTCCATCTGCACAGGTATGCAGCCCCCTTGGACACACCACTGCTCCCGGTGGCCAGTAACTCCTGCATCCCCAGCCGCAACCTGTGGCTGCCCCAGTAGTTCGGGTCCCTTCCCCTTTTGTCCCAGCACAGGATGACTACAGGATGGCAGGCATCCCTGCAGCCCGCATGCTCAATTTTTTGTCCCCCTTTCAGTAGTCATTGATCTCAGAAGCACCCTAGGCTCTGTGGAGCTAGTTTCTTCTTTTACTTTTTTTTTTTTTAAACAACAAAAACTAAGACAACCCGTCTTAGACAAAAAAAGCAATCATAAAATGTGGTGGTTCGACTTGAAATCGCATGATGCAAAAAGGGTTGACAGTGTCCCTTTAACTGGGATCATGAAGTTAAATGATAGCTTTGTTTTCATCTGTGACATACTGGAGTGTTACTTTGGTGACGTCAGTGTTGTATCACTGAAGCATAGAAACATAGAAACATTGAACTTGTCGGCAGATAAGGACTGCTAGGCCCATCGAGTCTGCCCATTTTCCTACCTGTATCATCAGCCACTGACTCTATTTGGTCCTTGATTTAGCCTCTTCCCCCCCCTCTAAGGTACCCTTATGCCTATCTCATGCATTCTTGAATTCCCCCACCTTGTTTGCTCCCACTACTTCCATAGGTAGGTGATTCCATGCATCCACCACCCTTTCTATAAAGAAAAACTTCCTCACATTGCCCCTTAGCCTGCCCCCTCTAATCTCATATCATGCCCCCTCATTCTTGTACAACTCCTAAACTGAAAGATGTCACCCACCTGCACCTTGTTAATGCTCTTAAGATACTTGAAGTTTTCTATCATATCTCCCTGTTCTCTCCTCTCCTCTCCTCTCTTTCAGCATATACATGTTGAGGTCTTTTAATCAACTCCTCATACATGATCTGGTGGAAGCCCTACACCATTTTAGTTGCTCTTGTCTGAACTGCCTCCATCCTGTCTATGTCCCAGTTAACTACTTGAGACCCACACCCAGGCTGCCCCGCTTGTTTTTATGAGGAATGGTGTCAAAGGCCTTGCTGAAATCGAGGTGGGCGATGTCCACTGCCCCCCTGATCCACCTCCTTTGTTACCCAGTCAAAGAAATCTATCAGATTTGAAGGGGTGTTAATCATTTTATATAATAACTGGGGACCATTTCCTCCCATAGGGGAACTTGTTTATAATTTACCTGTTATAACCTGTGGATTAAAACAGGGAATACGCACCTGGTTTCCCTCACTCCCCGCATGCGCCAGCCACCACTTTTCCCTTTCTCTGTGTTGGCTGTCGATCCTCAGCACTGAACACTAGATTGCCATTCAAACTCAGCAGTAAGTACAAAAAAAGGAAAAAATAATAATAAGTAAGCAATAACCCACTACAAGGTGTGGGTTTATAGGCATTTAATGCATGCCTGGGGTACACTGTGAGGCATGATGTCACAGGCCGAGTGTCCTCACAGCGCCCCAGGCATGCATTAAATGCCTATAAACCCACACACTGGAATGGGTTATTGCACTTATAACGTGGATTGCTTCAAAGCTCTGATTGCACTCACAGAAACCACTTTTTAGCCTCTGAAAAGATAGAAAAAGAGAATGTATCCTGCCTCGTGCAAAGTAGTTCCTCACAATACAAACACAGTGTATATTGTCACAAACTCGCTCAGCCGGTCAGCCCTCTACTCCCAAAGTGCCAATCTCTGAGCGTATGATTTGTGTACAGTGAACAGAACAAGGTAACCCTCTTGTCTGTTTTGTGGGTTCAAGTCACCTTAGTCTCAAGCTCTGGAGGAATTCAAACTGCTAACCTCTTGTTAGCATACCCAATTATCAGGCTCAGATAATTCTGTCTTTGGGGGGGCCATATAACTTTGCCTATATGCACCCAACCAGGTCTTTCAAATGAACCCTTAGAACGCTATGCAAGACTTTCGAGAACTCTATCCGTTTCCCAGTTTGGTATATCAATAAGCTTAAAATACAGTGTCACTTATAACCACTCTAAGCTCTACTTAAATAAAAAGAAATGTTAAGGCACTCCAAGCAGTTTCCGTTGTAAAATATATCTTTACTTTAAAATCTCAAAACAGAACAATAAATACAGAGCAAATATATCCCAAGCACATACAATCTTAAAAACAAAACAGGTTTTTAAAGGTACAAACTAAGATCTCTTATCCACATAATACTTCTCTCCTACAGTGCTAATGTTGTCCTTCTTCTCTCAGTCAGAAATATTGTCCTGTGTGTCTCTGTCCAGGTTCTCTCAGCAATTAAACACAGTTCTGAGCTGGCCTTCTCATGAGGTCACTAACTCCGCCTTGGTGTAACAACATCTATATTTTATCTCACAGGCTGTCCAAATAAAATATTTAAAAAAAACATAATAGGTGACCTCACTGCCTTTCCTCCCTCAGGTTAACCAGACCAAACTGGTTTGTGCTCTGCTACACATGCATCTCAAAAGTTTCTTTGATCTAAGTCACTGTATTCAAAGCAAAAGTGTATTTGCCTTTTTAATCCTGTCTGTACCTTGGAATCTACACCTCAAAGGTCTCTCTGATGTAATTCAAGGGTTCCCCAGGAAGGTATATTGGACCTTCCAAATTTGTCTGGGTCCTCTCTTCAATGTCCATCCTGGCTTCTCTCTGACACCTCCTCTCTCTCAAGTTCTTCCTGACAACTATTGTAAGTCAAAGGATTTTCCCTAAGGGAATTATGAATAGCTAATCTGGTTCACCAACCTTTGGAAAGTGGCCAGGGCTTTCTTCATTCCAAAAGGCATTACTTTGAACTCAAATAAGCCTATTGGAGTGATGAAGGCCAACCTCTCCCTAGATCTGTCCATCAACTCTACCTGCCAATACCCCTGGTCAACGGTCGTAAGGTAGGTCGTCCCCCCAACTTGTCCAGGAGTTCATCCGTCCGGGGCATCGAGTGGGTGTCTGACTTCGTGACTGCATTCAGTCCATGATAGTCTATACAGAAATGAGTCGAGTCATCTGGCTTGGGTACAAGGACTACGGGTGAGGCCCAGGGACTGTGGGATCTCTGGATTACTCCTAAATCCAGCATCTCCTCCACTTCCCTCCTAATGTCCTTTTGGACAGCCTCTGACACCCAATATGCTGTCCGCCATATGGGTGTCTGTGTCCCTGTCTCCACATCGTGTGTTGCTAAAGGGGTTAGTCCAGGTTTGGCGCTAAACAAGGGGGCAAATTCTGCTAAAACCTCCCTCACTTTCTGGATCTGGTCTGGGGTCAGCTGGGGAGACAATTTTACTACCTTCACAGAGGACTCCCACTTACTCTCTTCCAGTAAGTCCAGAAGGGGGTCTCCTTCATCCGTCCCCTCCCCATGACTACACACTGTGAACACCATGTCAGCCCTATTTGCATATGGCTTCATCATGTTGACATGGTACATCCTTGCTGTTTACAGTCAGGTAACTCCACAATGTAGTTTATGTCATTTACCTTCCTAACCACTTTGTACGGTCCTGCCAACTCAGCTTGCAGCTTGTCTTTCCAGACCAGAATAAGGACCATGACTTCCTGACCCACCATGTACGAGCAAGTTCTGGCTCTGCGGTCATACCATACCTTTTGTTTCTGTTGGGCAGCTGCCAGGTTGCTTTGGGCTGTCCCCATAAGCTCCTTTAGCCTTTCCCTAAACCTTAGGACGTAATCCACAATGAGAGTTCCCTTGGTGGCATGCTTGCCTTCCCAGTCCTCCAGGATCAAGTCTAGGGGCCCACATACCCGGCGTCCATGCAAGAGTTCGAAGGGGGAAAATCCTGTAGACTCTTGGGGCACCTCCCTGTACACGAACAACAGGTGGGGAAGGTATTTCTCCCAGTCCCTCCCATGCTGTTCAGCAAACACCCGGAGAATTGACTTTAGGGTACCATTGAAGCGTTCCACAAGCCCATTGACTTGTGGGTGATACAGTGTCGTGCATCTTTGCACTACCCCACACTTCTTCCATAGACATTTCATTAGGTCCAACATGAAGGAACCCCCTCGATCAGTGATTACCTCCTGCGGAAACCCAACATGGGAGAAAATCCCAAGCACGGCATCTGCCACTTTGTTTGTCCTCAAAGAGGATAGGGCAACTGCCTCTGGGTACCGGGTGGCATAATCCACCACAGTCAGGATGAATCTCTTCCCTGAGGAGCTGGGGGTATTTAAAGGCCCCACAATATCCATTCCCACCCTTTGGAATGGCTTCTCTACTATGGGCAAGGGGATCAGGGCGGCTTGGGTTTTCTTACCCGCCTTCCCTATTTCTTGGCACCTGTGACAAGACCTGCAATACTCCTTCACCTGCTGGGTGAAGTTAGGCCAGTAGAAATTCTGGGCCAACCGCTGCATTCGGCGCATGATTCCCAGATGACCAGACAAGGGAATATCATGGGCAACCTTGAGCAACTGCTCACGATATCCCTGGGGAACAACAAGCTGCCGGCCTAGCATCCCTCCCTTGGTCTGTACTGCCTGGGTATACATAAGTCTATCTTCCCAATAAACCTTATGTCAGCCATCACCTCCCTGTGCACCGTCTGGGTCTGCCCAAGCCCTCAGCTTCTCTAAACTAGGGTCACTCCTCTGAGCACCTGCGAACCCCTCACACCTTCCCAAGGCATGGGACAGGTACCCTTCAGTCGCTAAACTAGGATCCCTAGCACTAACATTAGGGCCCTCAGGATCACTGTCAATCCTAACCCTCTGACAAGAGGTCACCCCTCCCTCTTCGGAGTAACCCTCTGTAGCTATGTGGTTACTTGCTACTGGGGAAATTTCTACCCTCTTTTTATCAGTCTCCCCCTCTGGAGACACAGGCTAGGGAATCAGCCTCTCAGTATCTTCCCCAATGGCTTCTGGGGGGCTCAGGGAACTACAGTTTTCCCTGGCCACTTGACTTCGGGTAACTGCACATACCACCCCCTGCTGGAGATTGTTACCCAGGATCACATCCACTGCTAATGTGTTGGCTACAGCCACCTGTTGTACAGTTCCCCCTGTTTCACCCCAGTCCAGGAGAACACTGGCCAGTGGCAATGTTTTCTCTTCACCCACAAAGTCCTGTACAGTCACGTATTTATTGGGTATAAGCTGACCAGGCTGTACCAGATCCCCTTTACCAATGTCAGGGATGCCCCTGTGTCCCTTAACCCCTGCATCTGTA